>OY982977.1:12886969-14367594 GCA_963890685.1 Plagodis pulveraria
TGCCGGAACACACCGTTAGGTGCTTGGCGACAGAATTTCTACTTGAGGGTGGTAGCTAGCCAGGCGGGCATTCGCAAAATACCCTACCACCATGCTATAACGACTGCCATCCTAAGACAACAACCGGGACCGACGGCTTAACGTGCCCTCCGAAGCACGTGCACGCTCAGTAGTAATGTCACTAGCGGTCACCCATCCAACTCATGACCGCACGCGACGTTGCTTAACTTTGCTGATCGGTTGAGAACAGCTAAGTAAACTTCGCTACGAGCGCTTCAAAAATTATATATTGCTGAGCTTAATATCTATGCTTCTGGTTTGTCAGTTCGATTTGTTATTTAGTTTATCCCTAAATGTCAAAATAACAATTCCTATACAAAACGATATTTTGAATTATTTTTGAAAATATTTACAGAAATCTGGCAAACCAGAAGCATAGCTTAGGCTCAATAACATACACGTAAAGTTTCACCGAGTTTGAACACTAAGGGCCTGTTTCTGAATGTTCCAGTAAGTTCCGGTTATACTACCCAGAACATATTTAATAAATAAATCACTATCTTTGCGTTTCACAGTCATCGATTTAGCCTATCCATCGGTTAAAGCTTGAAACGCGCTGCATGTTAACTGTCATTTTTATCATTCAGTTATTTTATGTTCTGGGTAGTATAACCGGAACTTACTCGAACATTCTGAAACAGGCCCTTAGTATGTATTTACTTGCATCGTTTGTGTACATTTAAAGCGCATCAAGTTGGCACCAAGTAATAAACATTTAATGAATGTGCGAGTGAGAGGGGCGTAGCTTGAGCTACTCCAATTTAATAAATCGACGAAGATTTAAAAATCGAACGTCACTTAGGGTAAGTTCGTTTTTTTTAATGTTATTGTGTCGTATCGAGCACGAGGACCACCTGATGTTAAGCGGACTAACCTCTGCCTATAACAGATGCATTTCGTCACAAGTCACGAATTGCACTGCGCCCGTCACCTTGAGCATAGATAAATGATTATCTATGCCTTGAGACATAGTAGTTAAAGTCTCATGTGCCTGTAATTTCACTGGCTCTCAAGGACTGCGCCGGATCACACCGTTAGGTGCTTGGCGACAGATTTTCTACTTGAGGGTGGTCGCTAGCCAGGCGTTTGATCATCTAAGTGTTCTGCCTTAGTCAAAGAGATGTTGAAGCTGTCGTAACGTAGTTTGCTTAGCCGTTCTTAACCGATCAGCAAAGTTAAGCAACGCAGTCATGACTTGGATGGGTGACCGCAAGTGATATTACTACTGAGCGTGCACGTGCTTCGGAGGGCACGTTAAGCCGTCGGTCACGGTTGTTGTTGTTGTTGATAGCAGTCGTTGCAGCATGGTGGTGGGGCATTTGAATGCAAGCTCACCTGGGTAGCTACCACCCTCAAGTAGGAAATATGTCACCAAGCATTAAACCATAGTATAAGTGGGAAGTAAGTTATCTTCATACAAACGCACCTCACGCGGCTTATATGTGTGCGCCATAGTATCTATGCGTCGCCGCACGCACACTCTAACACAATCTTGACCCGTTTCTTAGTGCGCCAGCCGGGGCTAACACCGCTCAAAGTTTGAGCGTCACGGCTTTTCGGCATCTCTAAATAAATTAAAAATGTGTGATAATCGCAGGAGAACTGCTGTGTGTTTGGCTGTTTAAACAATTCATCTATTTCAGAGTTGTTTCTGTTCAGATTACCTACTGAATAGGAAAGGTAAGCAAGTCACTTATTCTAGCATATCTATAATTTTTACTTGATGATGAGTGAGATACCTATAGATTTTATTAGGTAGTTTTCTATCAGACAGACAAAGTAGGCAGGCCTACTTTCCCACTAGAATGTAATACCTAGGTATTTTTGATCTGTCAATTGATATGCCGCTATTGCTTTGTTTACGTTTAGTCATGCCGATTTCTCAGTGTTGTAGTTAGGTATAGTAACTAAATATACTTACAGTTATAAAATCGTAAATGTGAATCAGATAAATAGAGCAAAGGTCGAATCGTAACCATTCGTAACAACAACAAATATTAATTATAGTCTAAGAGACAGGCGTTAGTTTTTAAGGTTGTTTTGCGATGTTTTTTAATCACTTTATTCTACTTCTTATGCTAGATACTAATGTTTCGAAATATCATTACAAGCACTATCGCGTGGTAAGAGAAAATCATATTTTTAATTGTATAATATATATAATAATAAATATTTTGAACCCACACAACATAAGTAAAAAATACAACTTCCCGGCCCTTGCCAATTTCTAGGCACTGAATTAAAGTTTTGCTAAAAGTGACAACCCTGAGACAGGCAAGTGTGGTAGGTAATTATATCTCAGATTGGGCCGGAGATGGCCTACTTCCTCACTCTTTCTACTATGACTAAACGGTGTGATTTAATAGTCAGAGATTTAATGTAATCACTCGGCTGATTTACGCCCTCGCCTACGGCTCGGGCTGCAACACACAGCCTCGTGTATAATGAGCAACTTAGCTCACTTGTATCATACTCTACTATTTAGTAATTGCCTATCAATTCATTCTCACATATCAGAAAATATCAGAAGCAATGATGGCCGAGCAGTAATAGCTATGGACTGCCGTGCCGCAGTACCCTGGTTCGATCCCACCGCCGGCTTGAGCTTCACCGCATGGTGGAAGGGCATTTTGCGATTGCCCGCCTGGCTAGCTACCACCCTCTAGTAGAAAAACTGTCGCCAAGCACCTAACGGTGTGTTCCGGTAGCAGTCCTTGAGAGCCAGTGAAATTACTGGCACATGAGACTTAAGGGTGAACTGGCCTGCCCCTTCTTCATACAAACGTCGTAGGGTGATTACTTCCTTATTTGAGGATTTAGGTCCAAAATAAAGCATAATACCGATTGATGTCGTCATTATCTAGGCTTGTATGATGCTGAAATTTTAATAAAATAATTAACTAGAGAATGATGAGCCTCGAAACATTTTCATATAAAGTTTTCGAGGCTCATAATAACATACAATTTAATTATCTTTTTAAAATTTTGGCATCATACAAGCCTTTATAATGACGATATCAATTGGTATTATGCTTAAGTCTGGACTTAAAATCTCAAATAAGGGAGTGATCACCCTACGACGTTTGTATGGAGAAGTGACCGGCCAGTTCAACCTTAAGAGGCCTTTTACATTATGCAGCCCTCTCACTCGCACTTTTAAAGATAATTTCAAATAGCAACAATATGGTTTATATATTTTTAAATGTGGTCAATCATTATTTCGCTGCATGCAACTATAGATGTTCTCTACTAATTTTCATTTTGATATCTGTAATGGGGGATCCAAAACGCGTAATTTAGTTATTTTAAATTTTGGGCCTCTTATTCTAATTGGACTCAACATGTAACAAAGTAAAAATATGTTGAGAACATCTATAGTTGCATGCAGCGAAATAATGATTGACCACATTTAAAAATATATAAACCATATTGTTGCTATTTGAAATTATCTTTAAAAGTGCGAGTGAGAGGGCTGCATAATGTAAAAGGCCTCTTAACAACTATGTCTGAACTTAATGTGACGGGCGCTGTGCAATTCGTGACTTGTGATGAAATGCATCTGTCATAGGCAGAGGTTAGTCCGCTTAACATCAGGTGGGCCTCAGCTTGTTCCGTAACAATAACATAAAAATAATGATAAAATATTGTTATATATGAATTTCATATTATAAGGAAATTGCTTGCTTTTTTCTGCATATAGCCACGGAATAAAAATGATATAGCACGTAGTCACTTTTGGCAATTCAAAATTTTCTTAGGCGAGTGACATGAATTTTCAAATTGGATTGGTATTATTTTATTTTGGTAGACCTTAGAATAGTGATGTTGCTATAGTCTATCGATACAATCTTGCCCTCATACTATCGATAGTCTTATCGAAACTATCTACCTTTGACGATACTTTATATATTGTCGATTATTAATCAGTCTAAAGAATAATAATTAATAGATATGTATATACATATATATTTATACATACATATATGAATAAACAAATACATAAATATGAGTAAAATAATATATATATATATATAATCACATCAGGTACTTTCTCAGGTTGGATCTAAAAGTGTTTAATTTATTTAGACTCCTAATGGGCGGGGGCAAATTGTTCCAGCACTTGGTCGCCGCATAAATGAACCCTCCTCTGAAGGCCGTTGTGCGGTGCCGAGGAATGGATAGTTGCTTGGAACAGTGTCTCGTAGCGCATTGCCTGCCACTGGTTACCCAATTAAGCTTATTATACAAATACGAAGGTGTTTTGTTATTAATTATACCAAACAAAAGGCATGCTAAATGAAGTTTTCTCCGAGATTTCATTCGGAGGGCATAATGCTGATTCAAAAAAGGTGTAACGTGACTTCGGGGAGGTATTGTGAAACAAAATCGGGCACAAGCGTTTTGGACTCGTTGAATTAAACGCTGTGTGCTTGATATTAACCTAGGACCGTACACAGTATCAGCATAATTAAGCTTAGAAAGCACAAGGGATTCGACCAGTTGCATTCGCAGTTTTTCATTAAGGTATGGACGAAGCTTATACAACATTTTGAGCCTATATAAACAATTTCGTACGGAATCAGCGATGTGTTTTTCAAACCTCAATGCTGTATCAACATTGAGACCCAAATTACGTGCCTCATACACGCGTTCTATAGTCTGCCCCGCTAATGAAACTACTATAGACCTAGGTAATGAACTCAACTTATGTTTACTGCCGTAAACCATATATTTCGTTTTTGTTGGATTAAGTAAAAGACTATTAGCTTCAGACCATGACGCTATTCTATCAAGGTCTTCGTGAATATTCTTAAGGGCACTATCTATTTCACCAGGGGTAAAATGTATGTATAGTTGTAGATCGTCTGCATAAATGTGGTATTTACAATGTCTTATACATCTGACAATGTCAGCACTGTATAGAATAAAAAGAACAGGTCCTAATATGGAACCTTGTGGTACACCTCTTTGTACTTCTGTTTGGCTTGACAACAGACAAGCACCATCAGATTTACGCAACTTCACATATTGTTTACGACCACTTAGGTAGCTATGAAACCATTTAATGGCTTTGGAGTCGAAACCATAGAAGCTAAGCTTGGAGAGCAGAAGAAGTGATATATTGATGGAATCAAAAGCCCGGGAAAAATCTAATAAAACCATTAAGGTGCACATACCCTCATCCTGAGCAAGTAAAATGTTGTCAGTTACATCTAGAAGAGCAGTTGCGGTACTTCGCATTTCCCTGAAACCAGACTGAAATTCTGGAAGAATTTACATATGATTATTTTCTAAATAATCTGTTAGCTGGTTGCAAATAACTTTTTCTAAAACTTTTGAAGTGCAAGGAAGAATACTGATTGGTCTTAAATCTTTGATGTTAGCAGGAATATTGTTTTTTGGTAGTGGCCGAACAATTGCTGTTTTCCAGACATCAGGAAAAATGGAGGTGACAATTGAGGTGTTCACAATTGCTGGAGAGCATTCAAATACAAATATTAAAAATATTTTTTTACAAATATTTTATTTCAGTAAACTTAATCTATGATACATTTCATGGGTTTGAGACTCTCTTTTAAGTATGCAGATACCTGTGTTAGATTGTCTCGCTCTTCCGTGGTACTAGGTTAGATCATGATAGACATTTATAATTTAAACTTTAAAATTAAGAATTTAGAATAAGTTGTGTGTGATTGTATATTTGTAGAGTGAGGGTGCTCTTGATCTCTTGAACGTCTTATCAGGAGCATGGTTATATCAGGAGTACCCAACTAGGTGGGAGTGATTGTATGTATGTGTGTGTAGAGTGAATTGATGAGTTTGTGTAAGTGTATGTTACGAAATGATTTCAAGGACTTTTTCAACTTTCTCATAGCTTAATGTCAATAGCCAATCATGGAGGATTTTTTTACATTTATAATTATTCATAGGGTTCAAAGCTTTATTAATAGTGTTGTAGAGATAGGTAGATTACTTCGCATACTGTCGCGATGCAAACCTAGACCGAGCAGTAATAAAGAGTGCGGTAATGTCATAAGCAACATTTTTAACGATATGTTATCAGAACCTTCTGCATTTGATTTAAGACTCTTAGCGATATTGTAGATTGTGTTAGAGTTTATAGGTTTGATACAGAATAAGTTATTGTTGAAACGAGCAAATTCAAAATACGTTAGCTGCGATATGGAAACATCCGATTTACCATGAACATTTAAAATGTGTTGATTTATTGCATTAGCATCGCTGAAATGACTCGGAAGTTCTTTATCCTTATTTGATTGCAAAAGAATTGACTTTAAGTTTTTCCATAATGTTTTTGGATCATTTATTTTAATATTGTGTTCATAGTATGCTACCTGATCAACATACATTGACCTATTAACTAACCCTTTAAGGTCTTTGTAATACTCCATTTTACTTTCTTGTTGCGTAAGTCTATAAGTACACCCTTAAAGCTTCATTTCGCAAATCCATCATTAGCTTTATGTTATCTGTAATCCATGGGTAGCTGCGCTCTTTAATGACAATGGTCTTTAAGGGAGCATGTATGTCGAACAAAGATAGTATATACCGGTTAAAAGAATACACCATTTCATTAACATCTTTAATGTAGGTATATGATATTATCCCAACTAAATGAATTTAAGAGCATTTGGAACGAATCCAAACATATATATTTTAGTGGCCTGTAAGTAATACTGTAAGGGATAGGTCTATCTCTTTTGATGTTAAATTCAGAGATAACGAACGCATGCCCTAGTAAGGAACCCACTGGATCGACAGAAACAGATCTAGGAGTAAGATCTGTACATACCAAATCGATAAGAGTCTGGCTGTGGTTTGTAAAGTGAGTCGCTGAGGTGACAATTTGTGTTAAATTTAGACACCGTAAAGCAGTACAGAGATGTTTTGTTATAATGTCATTCAAATCTAGCATATTGATATTAAAATCACCTAAAATAATAACATTATCACAGCTCGATACAGAGTTATTAAATCCGTAAGAGCGTCTAAAAACAGTTCAACATTTAGCCACTGGGGCCGATAAGCTGTGCCAATTGCAATTTTTCTACCGTTGGTTATAAGCGTGAGCCACATCTGCTCAACAGATTTATAACGAGGTCCTACGGGGTGTGGACACAAATGTGCATTGATTCCGCGCTTAATGTAGAAAGCCAAACCACCACCGTGGCCATCACGGACGTTGATCGGACGCGGAACATAACGTAACCTATATCCAGGGACACACAGCGCACGGCCTCCTTCACCCGCTCGCAACCAGGTTTCATTTATTGCCATAACATCAACGTCGTGTTTAATCATACCTACTATGAAATCGTCATGATTAGTTCCTAACGAACCCGCATTAAGCAAAACAGTGCGTACAATTTTTTTACAAACCATTATAAATATTTTAAATATATCTTGTATTAGTTATAATTAAATAAAATTATACTTATAGTACAACGTATATTTAATAAAATAAATATCTACTTTAATTTGTTAAATTATATATAAATTAAATTTAATAATTTAAATATATACAAACACTATAGAATATATAATATATAAAGTATACACCACGATGAATATCAAATAATAAAAAGTAATAAAATTTATGTCATATAAAATTGCAATCCCTACCTGCTAAAAAGAACATACAAATAGGTACCTACTGAGTAACACAAGTATACTGGTAATAAATCAATACCTAATACAATGTGGCATACCTAATTACCAACTGAAGTAAGCATGCGATACATATATATACATATACACAATTATATGCTATTATTGCATCAAGTAAAAATCATTGGTCGCTGCGCTTATTATGAGACAATGCATGGCGAACAATACAAAAAATAAATGATCAAGTTAACCTTGTTATGTTTGGGGAGAACTGTAGTCAAGATCATGTTTATCAACGTGAGCAGTCTTGTGAAACTTGTGTGGAAACATAACGGTTATCCTTCAGCATAACTAAGGGCAACAAGACTTGTCAACAACAAAAAAAGTCTCTTCGACACACCTGTTGATATTAAACATGAAATGAATTAAATTGAATAAGCAGTAATTTTTATGATGTTAAAGTATATCTGGACTATAACATTATGAAATAAAACTATGTTACATATATAACATAGGAAGGTCCCTACCTATACCTACAAGTTTGCTTCGGTGCTTTGCTTTGCTTCAGTTTACAACACTTCTAATGCAGCTACTGTAACATATTCCCCTGATTTTCCGTCTTCAAACTACACTTTGAGTACCTTAAGGTTTTCTGAAGACGATGTTTCCGAAGCATATTAGCAAAATTGATGTCAATAAGGGCAGCGGGTTTGATGGAATCCCTCCAATATTTATTCATATGTGTGCCTCAGCTCTAAAAGTTCCACTTACCATGATTTTCAATAAATCACTTAGCGAAGGGGTCTTTCCTGATTTATGGAAAATTGCAAAAATTACTCCGATCCATAAGTCTGGTGACAAAACTCATGTTACTAATTACCGGCCCATTAGAATATTAAACGGTTTCGCTAAACTTTTCAAAACTATGTCTACTATCCCCTTTACAACCACTTTAAGCATCAGCTTAACTCTGAACAGCATGGGTTTGTCAGTGGTAGGTCAACTCTATCTAACCTAATGACTTACACAAATTGCTTATGCCGATCGTTTAACAGAAAATCCCAAGTAGATTCTGTATATACAGATTTTGCCAAGGCATTTGACCACGTTAATCATGATATACTCTTAATTAAGTTGCAACACATGGGTATTCATGGTAATCTTCATCGCTGGCTTCATTCCTACCTAATGAAACGCACTCAGCTGGTTACCTTGTATGGTTTTGAATCAGTTCCCTACGAACCTACGTCAGAAGTTCCCCAGGGATCGAATTTAGGTCCCTTACTTTTTTTAGCTTTCATTAATGATCTTTTGGAAAAGAAAACTTGTCAATGTCTGGCTTATGCTGACGATCTAAAATTATACACTGAGATATCAAGTACTAATGGTTGTATTCTTCTTCAGCATAATATCAATGTATTGAACAACTGGTGTAAAAGTAACAATATGTCACTAAATGTAAAGAAATGCCAATATATAACATTCACAAAAATAAAGAACAAAGTAATGTATAATTATTCTATAGATGGTATTAGGCTGGACAAAGTCAACACAGTGCGTGATTTAGGTGTCTGGTTCGATCCTTCATTAAACTTCAAATTTCATATTGAAACCATAACAGCTAAAGCAAGCCGAATGCTAGGTTTTATCATGCGTACGGCAAAACCTTTTAAACAAATGGATTCGCTTATAATACTCTATATATCATTAGTTAGATCACAACTCGAATATTGCTCCTCTATTTGGGCACCTATTTACAAAGTTTATGAGGATAGCGTTGAATCAATACAAAAGCGAATCGTTAAGGCAATTATGTGTCAAACTAGGGTTGAGGAAAGTTATTCCTGCGTATGAAAATCGTCTGGTACATTTCAAATTTCAAAGTCTTATACATAGACGCAAAATCACTGACATGTGTGTACTGCACAGGATCGTCAATGGACTGTTTAGTGATGAATTACTAATGGATATCAACATTATCACTCGTAAGATTGCAACTCGTAAATCACCTCTTTTTAGTATTCCGCCCTCGAACAATAATGTAGGGTATAACAACCCGCTTTACCGTATGTGTCGATTTTATGATGAGGTCTGCATCGATGTATGCAATGAACTGGACATTTTTCATCAAACCTTATTTAACTTTTAAAAGTCGCTTCAAAATTTGAACTTCTAAACATTATACATTCTGACGTTGAATACCTTTAAATTACCTACTTTAATTATCTGCAAAGATGTGTACAATATTTAGTTTAACAAATTTAACATGTTAGTTTCAAATCAAAGTTTACATATAAGTTTCTTTAATTTGTTAAATGTTCTTGTACCAAATTTATAAAAATAAAATAATAAATAAAATAAAATACGCTCAGCCAGATTATACAGAAGACTGAGGAGTATAATCGGCCATTATGTGTAGCGTTTGTGGACTATGAAAAAGCCTTCGATTCAATTGAAACCTTGGCCGTACTGCAGTCTCTTCAGCGATGCCAAATTGACTATAGGTACATCGAAGCGCTGAAGTGTTTGTATAGAAACGCCACCATGTCGATTCGACTACAGGACAAGAGCACGGAACTAATCCAACTGCAACGAGGCGTGAGACAAGGAGACGTTATTTCTCCGAAACTGTTCACAAATGCGTTGGAGGACGTTTTTATGCTCTTGAACTGGAATGGATTCGGCATCAACATCTATGGCGAATACATCACTCACCTTCGTTTCGCCGATGACATAGTCATAATGGCAGAGTCGCTTGAGGAACTCAGTATAATGCTCAGCGGCCTCAGTAGAGTTTCCCAACAGGTGGGTTATAAAATGAACATGGACAAGACGAAAATTATGTTTCATATCCATGTTGCACCCGTACCATTAGTTGTTGGGAACGATACGCTCGAAGTTGTCGACCATAACATATACCTGGGACAGACTGTCCAGTTAGGTAGGACCAACTTTGACAAAGAGGTCGCCCGAAGAATCCAACTCGGATGGGCAGCGTTCCGGAAGTTACGCGAAATCTTCTAGTCGAAGATCCCGCAGAGCCTGAAGACCAAAAACTTCAACCAGTGTGTGTTGCCAGTGATGACTTATGGCATTGAGACGTGGTCCCTAACTGTGGCCCTTATGGACAAGCTCAGAGTCACTCAACGAGCTATGCTCGGAGTTTCTTTGCGCGATAAAATCCGGAACGTGGATATTCGGCAAAGAACCAAAGTCACCGACATAGCTCTCAGAATTTGCAAGTTGAAATGGGCGGGCCACATTGCTCGACGAACTGATAACCGATGAGAAAAAAGGTTCTCGAGTGGTTACCACACTACACGTGAGTGAAAGGACGTGAGTGACATCGATCATACTATTTTAAAGTGTCCCCGTTATGATCACGCTCCGCTTTTAAAGGACATTGAAGATCTTCAAGTCCCATTCCCTACTAATGTATTTTCCTTACTTTATAGAAATTGTCTCCCTATCTAGCTTCATTCATTGAAGCTAACGACATCAAACTATGATATAATATGCTACATTATAGATACTGATTTACATATTCTTATACAATACTATGTAAGTACATATTTATTGTCCTCCTATCCTTCCTAACTCAAGGATAAAATAGGGTCAGAGGACCCTATTTTTTCCTCGAATCCCGATGTATAAATTATTGTATTTAAACTTATCCTTTCCTCATTTTTGTAATAATATTAACCATAATAATTATAATAAAAACAAAGTACTATAATCAAGAAATCTGAAGTTGAGTCTTCCCAGCTTAAACTTATGCAGCCGTAACCGATAGAACAGAAGTCGTCCCAAAGAAATACTAATGAAGAATAAAACATGACCCTGGCAAATGCACAAGACGTGCGTGACCATACACCGCTATAGGGGAAAAAAAGAACTGTTCTCCCCTGTTCCATTTAAGATAAGAATTCAAATTCAAATTATTTATTTGCCATAATGTAGGTACAGTACAGGTCTTAACTAAAATAATATGTGACTCCACATTACCATAAAGGCGCGCAAATTACTGGGTTCTTCAAAATTAATTTAACAAATTATTATTACTATGTCATTTCATTTACTTACATATATATATATTATTCATGTCAATCATTAATTTATAATTAGTCTGTAAGAAATTCATCAAAAGTATAATAAACCGCTAAGAATGCCATAGCATAGTCTTCTCTAGACGGTTGCTTGTGAACCACGTTTTTTAAAATACGTGACTATACTAACGTCGAATTCACGTCGCAGAGATGAAGTGTTGCATTTTGTCTTGCAAAATAGTTGTGATCAACCTTCGAGAAAGTAACCCGAAGAGACGCCATTCTATTAGCATTGTAAGAAACATATTGTGTCAATTTTTCTCATATCGAAACACGTTCTAATTGGCTAAGCCACGACCACGTGATTTATAGTGATGGGACGGAATGAATGTGCAATTTTAATCGATATCGATATAGTGCATATTTAGAACATCAACGTGGTAATATATCTATAAACATCTTAAGCGTTGAGTGTGAATTCTATTTATGCTTGGCTTGAAAACATTAAAAATGGTTTATTATATAAGGCTTCCTTCGAAGTGTAACAGGTTTAGGTATAAAATAAGTATTTGAGTGTGTTTAGATATACATAAAACTAATTCAAACAAGTAAAATAAAGATCTTTTATACAATACATATAATAAATTGAATAATAATAATAATGGCTATATAATAAGTGTAGTAGATATTTTACTAACTATGTAAGACAAAACTATATAGATAGAAATTAATAAGTTGTACGAAATCTGTTTAAATTCCACTGTATCTTTTAGAAGCAGTGATGGTCCAGATGACTATGAAATTCCGTGTAGAAATTCCATGGTTGGAATCAAAAATTTACCATAAGAAGGGTAACATAATATCGACAATTATCTATATAAAATCGATATACACCAGCATAAGCACTGTAATCACAACACTAGGAGGAAGGATATTTTAAATTTGGAGTGTGTCCGATACAACACACTAGTTGCCAGATAGACCGAACCATGAATTCCACTCTCGAGGTAGTTTCTCGATGTGATCAACTGACAAAGGCAGCCGATAGCATTACATTTCACATTTAAAATATATTTTTCAATTATTTACATTACTATAAAAATATCATTATTATTACTATAGTATAGTATCGGTATATTACTTTTCTCTATGGTATAGTAGCTCAAAAATTTCGCTACTTACTACTAGATGTCGTTAGCTTTTGGAACTCATGATACCGCCGTATATGCAGATTAAATATCATATAACTTTACATATTCATTCTTTAATTAGAAATTTTTGTATTTTTCTGACGATAAGACTAGTTATATTTAGATTATATCAATATTTTAAAAATGCCTCGCCGAGTGACTATTCTATTTGCACAAAAGCAGGGCCCACAGGCAGCAGGTATTAATCGCGCTTTTGCTATTTACCGTCATATGGTTTTAGGAACAAGCCCATCTTGTTCCTAACCAGACCAGCTTTCCTTCCTCCCTCACCCCGCAAACTGGCGACATATTTCGCCTAGGGATAATTTGTGATCGGGCCCCCCCCTCCACACTTCAAGGTTATTCCATTCATATGAGTTTAAACGTGCCTTATATAGGTAAAGTTGTATATTACATAAATGAGTTATAGAATCTCTGCAGCTGATTTTCGCTTATTTCTACTTGTTGTATCAATATAATCATTACATAAATAAATGACTTGATTGGGTTTTCAAGGTTCTTAATGGGTACTTTGAGATGGTGAACTTCGAGATATGTTCGTCTTCAACCATAACACTGACTTACAATGACAGTTTTGCAAGCTGAATACACATTTCTCATACAATAACCCATACAAACACTTTCTAGCATACAGAGTCCCGACATCTTATGATAATATTTTCGCGATTATTACAAATAGTAATTAAACAACTTTAAATGGTTTAAATCGCGTATATTCATCATTATTTTTGTCCTGACGTTTCAAACACTTTGTAATGATCATGGTCACGGGGTGACTAATTGGTTTTATTTGTCACATGAGTTATTAATAAATTATTTGTACCATAAATAATACCATCATCTTGTGATAAGGTTCCAGAACTTGTGGTATGGAATGTTAAGCGGAGACAGTTGGTTGCAGACATCATCAGTTGGTTTACAACAATCTGCCTGAAGAATACTTCTTTTTTTATGCCTGATAGGTTAGCTTTCACCACTATCTCACCTGATGGTAAACCTAGCATTACTGGCACTCTAGGACAGTTGCCGGAACACACTGCTAGGTGCTTGGCGACTGATTTAAAACTTGAGGGTGGTAGCTAGCCAGGCGGGCATTCGCAAAATGCCCTACCACCATGCTATAACCTCTGCCATTCTAAGATGTCAACCGTGACCAACGGCTTAACGTGCCCTGCAAAGCACATGCACGCTCAGTAGTAAAGTCACTGGCAATCACCCATCCAACTCTTGACTGCAGCGGACGTTGCTTAACTTTGCTGATCCGTTAAGAACAGCTAAGCAAACTTCGCTATGAGCGCTTCAGTTAAGGCTACTAGTCCATTTAGTATAACCTCATTATTCATTTGGCTTTTAAAAAATCCCTGCCACCACAAGAACTCAAGTGCAATTTTTTCACTCTTTCATTATTATCAATAGTAAACTTTTAAAATGCTTTTTTAACAGCATATGGTTGAGCGTCCAAATCACCAATCAAATTGCTGTTGCACACATATCTAATTCCACATCTAATGCATACATTCAATGTTTAGAGGTTAATGGACCCAGTTTAGAACATGTAAAAATTCTCTAATAACATGCATATGGTTTAATTCAGTCGTCGTGACGTTTCATATGTTTCTTTAAATATTTCAGTTGGATAAAACTTTTCTCGCACACATTGCAAACATAAGGTTTTTCACCTGTGTGGGTTTTTAAATGGATCTGCAAAGTTGCTAATCTAGCACTTCTATAATCACATATGTCGCATGTAAATCTTTTCTCCCCTGTGTGTGTTATGTTATGACTTTTCAAACTGGCTAACTTTGCAAATGCCCTTTGGCACACATCACATACATAAGGCTTTTCCCCTGTGTGCCTTCTTAAATGATTCTGCAAAGTAGCCAATCTAGCACTCTTGTAATGACAGATGTCACATGTGAAGTTTTTTTCTCCAGTGTGTATTGTTTGATGACTTTTTAAACTGGTTAACTTAGCGAATGCCCTTTGACACATGTCACAAACATACGGTTTTTCACCTGTGTGTGTTCTCTTATGACAGGTGAGACTTGATAATGTAGAGCATTTGAAGTCACAGTCATTGCAAGAATATGGTTTTTCACCAGTGTGCGTTCTTAAATGAACTTTTAATGCATTTAACTCGGCGCCTCTATAATCACATTCCTTGCATTTGTATGGTCTTTCATTGGTGTGTGTTTTTATGTGAGTTTTTAAGCTGGCATTCCAAGATGTAGAAAAGTCACAGAGATTACATGTAAAGGGCTTTTCCCCGCTATGAGTTCTTAAATGTTCTATGAGATTGCTTTGGTAGGAGGTTGTATAGTGACACTTAGCACATTTGTATATTTTCTCTCGGGATAATTTTATTTCATTTGAAATACTTTGCTCAATTCCTGTTTTACTTTTCTTCTTTGGCTGCGGCACACTGAAACGTAATAGAGTTTATGTAGTTTTATAGTTAAAATTTACTTTGTGCTGCATTATATTTGTACTAGCCTATGATGTCTGGGAGCCAAATCCCATCTCTTAATTCAGTCTTATTTTACATTAACAATATTAATTTGCACTACCACGTGTTGCTATAGTAAACTTACATTAGAACTTCAATGGTGAGCAGGCTGCATGCATTGAATCAAGATATTTGCGCAATAGAGATAGCGCTATATGAACATTATTATTTCGTGATGGCTGTGGTACTAATCTTAATATCAATATCTTAAGTTTGAAATAATGATGTTGGTTTTCCATAATAGTTTTTAAAAGGTGGGAGTTAGGACCATGTTTCACTTATTGGTAATGTTGAAGTATTCACAGATGTTGTTCAGGGTAAAGGGAAAAATGGTTCTCAAAGACCAGGGCCAGAATACAAAGTTCAAGTGGTTGGTGACAGATTTTCTCTAAGAGTGTGACTAGCCAGGCATGCATTAAAATATGCTACCAGTATGTGGTGAAGCTCAAACCACATCATATAAGCTACAGACCTTAGCAGATCAGTCATTGCTGCTCCACTATCAAAAATTATCATGAAAGTACTGTACAGAATCAGCATGGGCTGCTGAACACTGTTCCTTTAAGGGGGTTTGCCATAATACACATGCTTGACAGGCAGCTGCGAAATTGCAGTGTAAGGTATTTTCCCTTTAGACACCTGTTATGACGTCCACGGGAAGATATGGGGGGTGCAATACCAAGCCTGCAACCCAGGGGACACCTATTTCACCAAAGTATTGCATTACTTATATTGCTTATGAAATTCTACAGGACCATTCTTGTTCTTTCCTTTGACATGTGTGATCTATATTGTTTTTGCCATCTGTTTGATATAAAATCTTATTTCTCTATCACTGGTGTGATACCTATTCTATTTCTTAACCCATTGGCATCGGCGATAATGATAACAATAGAATTTCATTCATAAATTGGCCATAGTGGTCCAGTCCGATGCCAACTTAAGAACACATTGCCAGTAATTAGATGCTAATGCGAAGGTTATCAACCTGAGTAATTAACCATGCTTATTGCTCAGCTCCAAAATTCAGATGCACAAATTTAGTGAACTACTTAAACCAGGTATTCACCTTCGTCAACAGCCGAGTTAATATCAGTATGTCGTATTGTACGGCTATTATTTACTTTAGTAGTTTCATTGTAAAATGTATGACACTAATTCGTTTAATTTTTATAAGATTAAAGGTATGTACATTTTTTGGTAGGCTTAGTCGGGATTCCTGCCTTTCATACTCCAAGCAAGTAGTGCACAGACTTTAGGACCAAGCATGGCCAGTGCCGGACACTGAAACATTTTTTAACCTTTACCTTTTAGAGACATCTTCAGACATACTAAATCTACAAAAATGATTGAATTCTCCAGGAATTTTGAATAAATCGTCAAGATATTTACGCAAATCGTAAGTTTGCAAGGCAAGAGAAGACACCACCAGGGTTGCCACTTGCCAGATATCAGCTAACTCAAGTCGCCTAATTTGGCCTATCAAGTAGCCTAAATCGCCTATTATTTTATTTTCTGACAAGTAGCCTAATTCACCTAAGATTTTGTCAAAGTAGCCTATTTAGCTAAAATAAAAACAAACTAGGTACCTACGTTGTAAAGTTAAACATTTCAATTGATACCTACTTAACTTACTAGGTAGTATAATTGTTAAACATTTCCTGTTGTTATAATTTAATAATATTCTGCAGATATTCCCCATCTCTGTAGACGGGAGAATCCTCATTCCTACTAGAAGTGGTAGCGGAAGAAGTTGACCCAGCCGCTTCAATCGGTGTTCTTTGATACATACATTAACATAACATAAACATTGCATGTTTATGTTATGTCATACAAAATAATACGGTTGTGTAAAAATAAAAATTTTGTCTGTATTAAGGTATTAAGTAATAAATAATTCTCTCCCATTCAACTTAATTAAGAATTTAGGAAACAAGTGATATTTAAATTTCGCGCGCGGCTAGTTACAATTTGCGAATGAAGTTAGTAGCGTTTCTATAAACTCGATTTCGTGTTTTGATTTTGAACTGTATCTATCATACAGCGAGTTAGAATGAGTTACTACCCGGATGAATCTGTCTCTATCTCATTATTACAGATATTAGATGCAATACCTAGTAGAAAGCAAGGAGCTTGGAAAGACCCTGATGAAAAAACGGTGGACGTGTCTATTACTTTTCTTTACAGTTTTCAGTTATTTTGAAATAAAATAATAGAATTGTAGAAATAATTTAATAGAATTGTAGTAATCCTGAAGTAGCATAAACCGACCGTTCTTATTTTCCTAGGTAGCCTAAATGGCTACTGGTAGCCGATTGGTTTTTTTGGTCGCCATTTGACCCCCTAAGGTAGCCTAAATGGCGATAATTCGCCTCATCTGGCAATCATGGACACCACAGCACAGACAGAGCACCACAGATTGATAAGGGTACGTACCATTTGAGTGAGATTCGCTAAAAACGCTAAAAACGATCACACTCCCAAAAAGTTTTCCACATGGGTCTTGGCGTTATTTTCGCCTTAAACGCAACATCTAATGTCAAAAGTGACAGAAGTGGCAAATTTTAGTGGCATTCTTAGCGTTCTTATCCAAAAATGGAACGGGGATGACAGTTAGAAACGATCACGTGATCACAACCACAGACGCAGAATGTGATCAAAATTATCGAAATTTACGTTCTTAGCGACTAATGGAACATACCCTTAATCATATTATGATTATGGGCCTATTCCATTTGACGCTAATTTCGTTATTTTCGATAATTTTGATCACATCTGCGTCTATGGTTGTGATCACTGTGATCGTTTGTAACTGTTCTCCCCTGTTCCATTTATGATAAGAACGCCAAGGGTGCTTACCATTTGAAGTTAAATTCGCTAAAAACGATCACACTCCCAAAAAGTTGTTCCACTTGGGTCTTGGCATTATTTTCGCCAAAAACGCTATGAGGCTACTGGAACAGTTTGAATTACCTACATCTAATGTCAAAAGTGACAGAAGTGGCAAATTTTAGTGGCATTCTTAGCGTTCTTATCCAAAAATGGAACGGGGATGCCATAGACGCAGTATGTGATCAAAATTATCGAAAATAACGTTCTTAGCGACTAAAATTTGCCACTTCTGTCACTTTTAGATGTAGGTAATTCAAACTGTTCCAGTAGGTTCATTATTACGGCGAAAATAATGCCAAGACCCAAGTGGAACAACTTTTTGAGAGTGTGATCGTTTTTATCGTTTTTGGCGAATTTAACTCCAAAATCTCCAAATGGTACTTACCCCAAATATTACCCATATTCATTTGTTTATATTGTTATTGACGTTTGTTTCAGCTGAGCTGAATGTGCTAATCGAGAAACAGCCAGTATCAGTAGGAATGTATGAAGAAGGATCGAAAAGGTAGGTAGACAGAATAGTTATGTAGTAGGTACATAAAATATTTAATTACGAGTCTATCTTACACCTAAATGTATGTAGTGTCCATTTTCTGTAGGGAGCAACAAAATGAAAAAAATCATTCGCATTTGCGATACCTACCCTACCGTACATTATATTAGACGATTGTACGCTCAGTACGCTGGCAGGTACCAGTAGGTGTTGTATTATATTATGGCCAAGTACTTCAGAAGCCGGCCCACAAGCCGTTACAAAAGGTCTGGTCTTAAAACAGGAGGGTTGGCCCGCTGGCCGCCGTCTCCTTTTGCCTGCTTCAAAGCCTCAGTTATTACAGGCACTTGTAATTTTACATATGGGAAAGCTTTGACCATATCTGTGATCTTCTACCTTAACCTCCTACCATGCTAAAAGTAGAATAGAAGCTTGACTGTAGGCAACCCGTGGGAGATTTAAATACATACTCTAGTCTAGATATGCAAGTTGTCCATATCCCAAAGTTTCATAGGTAACTATGTCATATGTACAGGTATATAAAATCAGTTGTTATCTACCTATAAACACAAGTTTTATGATAATATTCTCTTTAAATAAGTGATTGCACTCTGGACATGAATGGAAATCAATTGTTATCATTACATAATATGATGCACATGGATTTAGAAGTGTCCCCAACTTGATCAGAAGTAATATATTACTTTCACAATATAGTACTTAGTCAAGCTTCATTTCATTTGAAATAAAGCTATGAAATATGTCCAGCCGATATAGAGGCTTGACTTATTCCAGCTTACAAATATTAGGCGATGATGTAAGGTTGCATCATCATAGGATATATTTTATGGAACTCCACTTCCACTGACAATTCTAAGTCAGCAGAATATTTACCTAGTAATCTAATATATTGGGCAAATGCATAACTACTTAGTCGCATTGTTTTGTTTAACTATAAATGTCTACATAAAATAACAATTTAATTTTTCAGTGTGCCCCAACCTGAAACACCAAAGAAGAATAATAAAATTGGAGCTAAAAATAATGCTTCAAAATCAAAAAAGGCATCTGAAAATAAAATATACAAATGTGCCAAATGTGACTACTCCACCTCCTACTTGAGCAATCTCATAGTTCATTTACGGACTCATACTGGAAAAAAACCATTTACATGCAAGCTGTGCGACTTCGCTTCATATTGGCATGCTAGCTTAAAATCTCACATAAAAACACACACCAAAGAAAAACCATATAAATGCGATGAATGTGATTACAAAAGCGCTGAGCCAGGTGCGTTGAAACTTCATTTGAGAACTCATACTGGCGAGAAGCCATATTCGTGCAGTGAGTGTGATTTTAAATGTGCTTCGTCAACAAGTTTGACAGGTCACAAGAGAGTTCACACTGGCGAAAAACCATACATATGTGATGTGTGCCAAAGGGCATTTGCTAGGTTGGTCGGCTTAAAAAACCATCAAACAATTCACACCGGAGAAAAAAAATTTCAATGTGATTTATGTAATTATAAAAGTGCTAGATTATCAACATTGCAGAATCATTTAAGAACACACACAGGTGAAAAACCCCATGTTTGCAATTTATGCGGGAAAGGTTTTAATCAAAAAAGTAATTTTAAGATTCATCTGAGACGGCATAATGATGAGAAACCTCATTCATGTCACCTATGTACTTATAAATGTACCACACGTAGTACATTAAAATCACATATAAGAGTTCACACTGGAGAAAAACCACATGCATGCAGTATATGCAATTATAAATCTATAACATTAAGACAGTTAAGAACTCATATGAAAAGACACTTGAATGAAAACGGCCAAAAAGGAAAACCTTGTGAAACAAAGGTAATTAAGAACGTATGTAAACGGCCAGGCAGAAAACCAGGAAGCAAGAACAAAAAAAGCGTTAACCTACCCAGTGAGATCATTGCAAATTAGAGCTTACATGATGCTAATGTGTGCAGGTCCATAGAGTCAGGTCCGATCTAGAGAAAAGTGTCATCTGTATCATAACTCTGGTAAGAGAATCACTTGAGCTGATATTTATAACAGCGTCTATAAAAGACTCTTGTGTTGGTGGTGTATTGTTTCTATTTTGCTTATTGTTTTCCACTAATCAGAGAAGCCTATTATGGAATTCTTGGGTTTGTTAATCAATAACCCGTGGGGTGCCGGGCTAGAATGTCACCACCCATCTCTACTTGTGGGTGTCGTAGGTGACTAAGAGTAACTCACGAGAAGATGGGCAGCAGTGCTTTCTAAGGAACTGATATCTCACTACAAGCAGCCTGCCAACAGTGGGGATTATGGCAAACCCCCCCCCCCCCCCCCCATATTGGGAGAGGCAGTGTTCTGGCTGATACAGTACAGTATGGTTAGTCAATCATATAAGAGTTTGTATACTGAAAATAAAAGAAAAAAATGCATAAAAATATTATGGTATATTTTCATAAAAACTAACGTGAGTTGACATAATTATTTACTGAATATACCGGCTAGTACTCACGGTGTTTTGGTCGTAATCTCCGACCGGTGTTCGAGCAGTAAAGATGCTCATTCTCAAGGAATGCGGGCAGCTTCGAGGGCTGCTAAACGCGCACTGCGGGCGGCTGCTCGCAACGCCCTCTGCGAAACTTGAGGAACGGCGGGCAGCAATGGCATCGCAGGCAGGGTAGGGGCGCGTGCGTCACTGTCGCTGTCTTCACTGCACTCGTCAAAACTATGTGTAGGGTCTTCGCACACTATAGCAATTACGTCTAATTCGCGGGTAAACAGTTTGGCATTGGTCGAGGCACAATTAAGCACCGGTTTCCACGCAGATGGTAAAGTCCAGCCACCGTCCCTATTAAAATTTGGATGACGATTTATTTCAATAGCCTCACGTACTTTCCGCGGCACAAAATACTTTTCTCTCGCTAGTACGGATGCCTTATCAAACCGTATGAAATGATTCGTATCTTTAATGAGGGCGTGCTCGGCTATTGCGGATTTCTCAATTTCTAGGTTCTTAATGCACCTGACGTGCTCCGTCAACCTCGTAGCGATATTTCGTCGTGTTTCTCCGATATAGGACTTACCACAATCACACGGTACTTTATATACCCCAGGCGAACACCGGTCGGAGATTACGACCAAAACACCGTGAGTACTAGCCGGTATATTCAGTAAATAATATTATGGTATGTTTTTTTTTTTTTTTTTCACCCTCTTAAGTTTTTGACTGGGAATGGATTTGTTCAACCTGTGAGCGAACTTGTTACAATAATTCTGTCAATGTTGGTTTGTCACAATAATTAAAAGAGAAATGGCCATAAACAAAATAAATTTGTCTTTCTATAAACACTCGTATAGACTTAAGAATCGGTCAAAATAATCTTCCGAAGCAAAAACCACTGAAGGAAAGTCCACCAACAGTGCCCTCTTGGAAAGGCTAGCTCTGCAAATTTGCTATGTCCTATAATTTCAGTCACACACCAAGATGCAAACATGTTGTCAGTTTTTTTTTAACAAGGAATTTTTGTGCCTCATACATCTATAAGAACTGACTTCTTATTTTTTTTTTTCATAATATTGCCGATAGTTGATCCTGTGATAACAATCTCACGTGATGGTAAGTGATGTGGTCGAAGGTGTTAACAGGCTTAACCTAGAACTACTGGCTCTCAAGGACAGCTACCGGAACACACCGTTAAGCGCTTGGCGACAGATTTTCTACTTAAGGGTGGTGGTTAGCCAGGCGCGATAAAATCATCAAAATCGGTACACTCAGTAAAAGTTATGAGGTAACACACACATAAAAAATAACAATCGAATTGAGAACCTCCTTTCACGAAGTCGGTTAAAACCTTACTATAGATATCATGACTCCTTTAATGAGTACTGACAAGCATGTAATAAATGCCACTAGCGGTCACCCATTAAAGTAGTGACCGCGGCAGACATAACCAAGTTGATCGGTTAAAAAAGCTACGCTAAGTGCTTAGACAGCTTAGTAGTGCACTTATAAAGTCGTATGTGCGTATCTTTTTTGAGAAATTCAATATTTTAATATTGTTAGGTTTGCAACACGCCTGCTATGCGGATTACATTACAAAAACTTTTTGGTGTTTTTGTAATGTAATCCGCATAGCAGGCGTTACTGCAAACCTAACAATATTAAAATTATAAGGTTGCGTCATCATTTACAAGTAAAAACCAATTGAAAAATTAGTCTTGTTTGTAGTACAACGCAAGTGGTACTATAGATGTCACTCCATCCCAATACGATGGTTAAAAAACGATAGGAAAGATTCGAGTTATGACGTCATGTCATGTTAGCTCAATTGGTTAGAGCATACCCCGGCTCAAGGGGTGGATGGACGCGGGTTCGAATCCCACACATGACTTAAATTTATCCTATCGTATATTTGTGTTTTTGTAATACAATATTTATTGCAAAAGTATTATTTGTAATATCGATGAAGCAAATGATTTTGTTCAGACTCTAGTGCAGTGGGTGAAAGGAAGACACTTGAATTCCCCATCCACCCACCAGTGGGAAAAGTCCAGAGGGTGGATGGGGAATCGCCCTAATTTTAATATGAATCAACATCCTTAGTTAGAGACCAGCGATCACCATTAATCAAAAGACCTGTACTCGATTTGTAAGCATTTATTCACTCTCCATTATTTCAGGTAAATCTCTATCACTTTCTTGGTTGAAATAATCTTCTGGTAAGACGTAATTTTCCGGCGGCCGCATTGGTCCGTACATCTTCTTTTCTTTTCTTCTATCTTCTACACGTTCTGTATTTACTTCTTCACTGTGTCCTACTTCTGTCTCTTTCTTTTGCACTGATTTTGTGTTTTGTGTCTCGCTCCTTTCTGGGTCTTCACTGTTTGTATCATTTTGTATAGAATTTGAATTGGAAGGTTCTTTACTTCTAGAAGTTTGGGGAATTTCTTCGTCTGAGTCCACTTCTTCCACGAATTCGTCATTCATTTGTTTTTCAATGGCGGGCTTTGGTTTCGGGCGTTTTTCTGCATCTTCTTTTAGTTTTATCCTGTAAAAATAAAACATTGTAGTTATAAAATTACAAATATACGAAAGGATTTTTTTAAGTCAATGTGCGGGATTCAAACCCGCGTCCATCCACCCCTTTTGACGGGTTAAAAAAACATTGTAGTTTTCAGGACTGTTTTCTTTCCTTACATTAGGATGTTCGATAAAAGACGACGGAATATAATACCCCAAATGAACAGCATTCCCCCTTCTAACTTTGTTAGTAAGGGGTTGCTGCATATGTATAAAGAACAGGGCTTATTACCATCTTCTAGGGGTTCTTAATAGCTGCCGGAAGGTGGGTGTACATACTGTACTGTAAACGTAACATAAGAACTAGTCTCAGAGTGACGAGCGCAGTGCAGTGTCGTGCGGAACGAGGATGGTGACACTGCAACTGTAAAACAGGCGTGACGCTTACCATCAAGCCTTTACCGCAAGCGTCGTCCCCTTTTTACATAAAAAATAAAAATCTTTTTATAAATATAGGGATAATGGTTTTTCGAAGAAACTACCTGAACCTATAACATTTTTATTTGTAGAAAAAACATTTGAAGTATATCTCCCTAGGGCGGGAAATCGAATTTAGCCCCCGCATTTCGAGTTACCCCGTGGAGTGCCGGGTTAGAATAAAACCTACCCATTTGAAGCAGTGATGGCTCCGTGGCATTGGCTATGGACTGCCGCGCAGCAGGTCCATGGTTCGAATCCCGCCGCGGCCTTGAGCTGCACCGCATGGTGGAAGGGCATTTTGCGAATTCCCGCCTAGCTATAGAACACCTTCAAGTAGAAAATCTGTCGCCAAGCACCTAACGGTGTGTTCCGGCACCTGTCCTTGAGAGCCAGTGAAAATACAAGCACTTGAGATTTAACAACTATATATCAAGGTGACGGGCGCAGTGCAATTCGTGACTTGTGAAGAAATGCATCTGTTATAGGCAGAGGTTAGTCCGCTTAGCATAAGTTGGGCATCGAGATCCGAAAAATAAAATGACTTTATTATTATTAAAAAATACGTCTGTCAGCGCTCAAAGGTGGCCGTTCCGATTGATGAAAACTTCTAAAACTGTCGCCATGTACTTAACGGTGTGTTCCGGCAGCTATCCTTGAGAGCCAGTCATTCTAGGTTAAACCTGTTATCACCTTTGACCACATCATCACTTACCATCAGGTGAGATTGTGGTCAAAGGCTTACCAATCAGAAATAAAATCGAGTTATATATGGGCTTCTTTCAGATCATGCGTGATGTAAGCTTTGTTTACCTTTTCCCATACACGACAGAGTTGTTAATTTTGACCGCCAGTCTGGTGTCGTCTTTCTTGATTAACGGCGGTAAGTGCGCCGGGCGGGCAATTTCCGCCAGGCGACGGGTTTTCACCAACTCCATCTTCAGCTTTTGTATACTCATCTGGAAAAGATTAGTGAGTTTTAGGGCTACTAGAAAACAGGACCTTACGGAATTACAAATATACGAAAAAATTATAGTCATGTGCGGGATTCGAACCCGCGTACATCCACTCTTATAGCCGGGGTATGCTCTAACCAATTGAGCTAACATGACAATGACTCGTAACTCCGATTTTTCCTCTCGTTCTTTATTTAACCATCGTATTTGGATGGAACGACATCTATAGTACCACTTACGTTGTACTACAAACAAGACCAATTTTGCAATTGGTTTTATACTTGTAAATGATGACGCATCCTTATTATTTTAATATTGTTAGGTTTGCAATAACGCCTGCTATGGGGATTACATTACAAAACTACAAATTCACGAGAGAAAAAAATATGTAATACGCCGAGCAGGCGTTATTGCAAAAATAACAATTTTAAAACAGTGCCTTATTTACGGACGGACATAGTCCAATTTTCCGTCCGTCCGCCAGTCATCAGTCTTCTATATAAGTATTTAAGACGTAGTCTATTCAAAATACGTCTTTGAAAATCAATCCTCAAATTATAACCTTGACAACATTACACACGAACAGAAATTATACCCGAAAGCAGTGATGGCTCAGTGGCATTGGCTATGGACCGCCCCGCAGCAGATCCATGGTTCGAATCCCGCCGCGGGCTTGAGCTTCACCGAATGTGGAAGGGCATTTTGTTAATGCCCGCCTGGCTAGCGACCACCCGCAAGTAAAAAATCTGTCGCCAAGCACCTATCGGTGTGTTTCGGCAGCTGTCTTTGAGAGCCAGTAATTCTAGGTTAAGCCTGTTAACACCTTCGGCCACATCATCACTTACTGTCAGGTTAGATTGTGGTCAAAGGATTACTTACCAGCAATAAAAGTCCTTGAGAGCCAGTGAAATTACAGGCACATGAGACTTAACAACTATGTCTCAAGGTGACGGGCGCAGTGCAATTCGTGACTTGTGATGACATGCATCTGTTATAGGCAGAGGCTAGTCCGCTTAACATCAGGTGGGCCTCGTGGTTGGTCTGTCACAATAACATAAAAAAACAACTGTGCCGGTAATTTAAAGATTACTAACGATAAGCCCTATTGAACGCTGGGCCAGAATTGCACAGCCCATATCTGCCTGTGCAGTCTTAAGAAGCGCCAAAGGGAGAAATACTTAGGGCGAGAGAGAACAGAGTAGTGTCTTCTGAAGAGCAGCTATCTTACATTGCAATCCCCAATACGCCTGACAGCGTGGGGATTACGACAAATCCCTATAATGGAAGAGACCTTTGTTCAGCGTTTTTCGATATAACCGTTAATGATGACGATGAAGCTTCGAACCCTAAGCACTGCCTTTAGTTCCAATCTGTCCCTTGTGCCTGAACATGCTCAATTGGTAAGAATATAACCAATTAAATGATAACAAATAGATTCAGTCGTTACTTTGCGGAAATCCATATTCAATAATAACAAATATTTTTAAAATATTTTATGAAAACATCAAATTAATATTTTAATAAAACACTTAAAAAATACAAAAATATATCTAGTGACAATTCCGCCTAATTTTCCTCTTAAGCCGACGTGACGTCACAAACGCCACGCAGCCAAACCGGAAGAATTTTCGACGAGTGTCGCTTCTACACGAAGCATCCTCAGGAGGTCGACTCTACGAGCGCACGATCGAGAAAATTCTCTTTCGAATAACTTCTGAAACTTTGGAATTATCACTAGATATATTTTTGTATTTTTTAAGTGTTTTATTAAAATATTAATTTGATGTTTAAATAAAATATTTTTAAAATATTTGTTATTATCAAACAAATGATTATCTTACCTTAGTCCTAGATATTTCAGCCTTGACCGCCATGCTTTGCCCACCGTTCTTCAAGCTGTCCATATATGCATCTAAGTCGTCCGCGTCGCCGTCCATCTGGTCCTTCTTGTTAGTAGACCGGAGACGGTCCAAGGTCTTCTCTTCCGTCGATATCTTGGATTCTATGTCTTCTATGCGTTTTAACTGAAACAAATAACATTAAGTTAATTTTATTGTTGACTATCGACTCGCCCCGGCTTCGCACGGTTGCTGATAATAAATAATCTGTAATATCTTCGAAAATATTCATTTAAATTACATTTTGAAGCGCTCGTAGCGAAGTTTACTAAGCTGTTCTCAACCGATCAGCAAAGTTAAGCAACGTCGCCCGCAGTCATGAGTTGGATGGGTGACCGCTAGTGACATTACTACTGAGCGTTTCCGTGCTTCCGAGGGCACGTTAAACCGTCGGTCCCGGTTGTTGTCTTAGGATGGCAGTCGTTATAGCATGGTGGTAGGGCATTTTGCGAATGCTGGCTAGCTACCACCCTCAAGTAGAAAATCTGTCGCCAAGCACCTAACGGTGTGTTCCGGCAGCTGTCCTTGAGAGCCAGTACTTCTAGGTTAGCCTGAACAACATCTTCGGCCACATCGTCACTTACTATCAGGTGAGATAGTGGTCAAAGGCTAAACTATCAGGCATAAAAAAAATAAAAAATGCTGTAAAGGTCCATATTGTTCTATATTAACTCACAATGTATTTTAAGGTTGAACTGGCCGGTAACTTTTCCATACAAACGCCGTAGGATGATCACTCCCTTATTTGAGGTTTTAGGTCCACAACTAAGCATTATATCGATTTATCTCTACATTATCTAGGCTTGTCTTGGCACCGATTTGTAAAAAAAATCTTCACATGATAGTTATAAGCCTCGAAACATCCCTGTAATATCACGAATTTTAGCGCATGTTTAGTCGTAAATAAACGACTTATAGAGCATGAAATCCCTAAAATTATTTACATAGAAGCATAGCTCAGTTCATGATCATTTTAGATAACATTTTGGAAAACAAATACATCCAGTAGTATAATCATAAACATCCTAGAGCCAAAGGTCCGCACACATAGTTTTGCGCGCTAGTTTTTCGTTCAAAATATTGGGCATCTCATGTCAATACTTCCATTCTGCGGTGAGGGAAGCGGGCGGGTGGGTCTCATGCGCAGCACACTAATATATAATTAACAAAACGCTCACTACCAAAAGTCACGTGCACCGCGCCGCGATCTTAGAACATAATATTATATTGTAGGAATGCCCTGTTGCTTTTTGGTGTGCACGTATGTATACACTACCAATATGTAGTGCCTATGCCTACTTACGTACTTATATATATTTATATATATATGTTGGGAGTTGGGGACCGGATTTTCTTTCGCATTTGATTAGTTTGTTCGTGATAGTAAGTGTCGGACGCCATAATCCATATAGATAGGTACTTGGGTAATATAAATACGTAACTATGTCTAGGTACTCACCTACTCTCACCTAAGTTAGTACCTAGTAGGTATTAGTCAATACGCAGGTCATGATAGCTATGGTGAGTACCTAATCATTTTAGCAACACTTAGACAATATAAAAAGCTGCATTTGGTTAGATATGGTATGGACGTAGGTAGTCCGCACTCTTTTTAGAATATAGTCTAAGCAGTAATATAACTTCGAGAAAGTACCTACCTAACACAAAGTAGTAAAGGGTTAGAATTAGAAGCTCAACGGAAGATACCTACCTATCTACGATATAATTATCATTTATCATATAGGCCTGCCTAGGCACGCAACTGTCAGCGATGTCAAATCGACATTCGCGGGCGCGCATTACATTGCATACCTATCTACATAGCTATAAGATCACAACAAATAATAAAGTTAGTAGGTACTATGTATCTACCTACGTAAATTAGTAGAATAAGTATGTATATTTGTAGTAGGTACTTATACCTAAGGTAGTACGAAAGTTTATATGGTAAACTTAGCGGTGATTGTAGGCACTTACCTAATCAAAAATAACCTATGATTAGTTATTGATTTTTATTGGAAATAATTTAAATCAGTTACGGGTAGGTAGAGAATTTTTATTCCAAATGTGTTCTACCAGGATTGGTAGATCCATGATGCCATCGTACATTACCGCTTAGAGACAGATTTTGAAATCGGTACGACACACTCTCATCTCAAAGCTCGCTAGCCGGGCGAGCATTCGCAAAACAACCTTCCACCATGCGGTGAAGTTCATGCCCGCGGCGGGATTCGACCCATAGACCTGTTGCGCGGCAGTCCATTGCTAAGAGCCATCACTGCTTCCCGTTAAGTGTTTAGTGACAGAATTTCTACTTGAGGGTGGTAGCTAGCCAAGCGAGCATTCGCAAAATGCCTTTCTACCAAGCGGTGAATTTCAAGCCCGCGGCGGGATTCGAACCATAGACCTGCTGCGTGGCAGTCCAAAGCTAATGCCACTGAGCCTTCACTGCTTCCCGTTAGGTGCTTTCTGACAGATTTTCTACTTGAAGGTGGTAGCTATCCAGGCGAGCATTCGCAAAATGCTCTTCACCAACGCGGGGAAGCTCAATATCGCGGCTGGATTCGAACCATGGACCTGCTGCGCGGCAGTCACTAGCTAATGCCACTGGCCCATCACTGCTTCCCGTTAGGCGCTTACTGACAGATTTTCTGCTTGAGGATGGTGGCTAGCCAGGCGAACATTCGCAAAATGCCCTATGCCCTTCCACCAAGCGGTGAAGCTCGAGCCCGCAGCGGGATTCGAACCATAAACATACTGCGAGGCAGTCCATAGCTAATGCCACTGAGTTCACGTTAGTTGCATGGTGACAGATTTTCTACTTGGGTAGCTATCCCGGCGAGCATTCGCAAAATGCTCTTTTTTATGCCTGATAGGTTAGCCTTTGACCACTATCTCACCTGATGGTAAGTGATGATGTGGTCGAAGATGTTGTTCAGGCTAACCTAGAAGTACTGGCTCTCAAGGACAGCTGCCGGAACACACCGTTAGGTGCTTGGCGACAGATTTTCTACTTGAGGGTGGTAGCTATACAGGCGGGCATTCGCAAAATGCCCTACCACCATGCTATAACGACTGCCATCCTAAGACCACAACCGGGACCAACGGCTTAACGTGCCCTCCGAAGCACGGAAGCGCTCAGTAGTATTGTCCTAGCGGTCACCCATCCAACTCATGACCGCGCGCGACGGTGCTAAACTTTGCTGATCGGTTGAGAACAGCTAAGTAAACTTCGCTACGAACTCTCCACCACGCGGTGAAGCTTAATATCGCAGCGGGATTCAAACTATGGACCTGATGCGCAGCAGTCCATAACCAATGCCACTGAGCCATCACTGCTTCGCTTTAGGTGTTTGGCGACCGATTTTTTACTTGAGGGTAGTAGCTATCCAGGCGGGCATTCGTATAATGCTCTTCTACCACGCGGTGAAGATTAAGCCCGCGACGGGATTCGAACCATGGACCTGCTGCGCGGAAGTCCATAACCTATGCCACTGAGCCGTCACTGCTTTACAAAATATGTTGTAGTAAAAGCAGTAACTTGCTAATTATGTAATAAATAATTATTGTAGGTAAATATTTACTACATTAATATGAAAAGAACAAACTAATACATTTACTATGTACCTACAAATCATTGTACCTACTTACTAAATATTTACCTACTATAGGTGAAATAACATCAGTATGTAATTTTAAAACGAACGAAAATTATAACAACAGGTACCTACTGTCCGAACCAAAATGTATTCCTCTGTGAATATATAATATTATTTTATAAGAAATACCTACACACGTCGTGACGTAGCTTGAGACACTATCTCCGTCCGTCGTCAAACATCGTAATTCGTTCGGCATGGTTCGGCTTTCATTGATATATCGCAAACAAGTGTGCGTAATTAGCGTAGATGCAATACGGGTGTGTGATGCGCGATCACTATCTTCGTACTACTCATCACGGAGTCTTACCCTTTCCCACAAAGGTATAGGTGAAATAGCATGCTTTGTGGCCTCGCCCGCTGATAAGTTCGAGCCGTCGGCCAGTGCATCCTTAAGGTACTTAATTGGATAAAGATTAATGCTGCTTTCTACCAAAATTAAAATCGCTTCGTAAATATGCCATTATTTCTCGTAAAAAGTAAAGGGTAAAAGATGGTTATTGTGGGTTATCCCTAAGAGATAGACATATACCATTCCGGACTTTTTTGTAGACCTTTTTAAGGTGTACAATATTGTAATGTTGTTGATCTATCTCGTAGGGTTCAGCAAGCGTTTGCAATGCAAGCGCTAAAATATGTGTTTATTTACGACATCACATTAGAAACTTCTAAAATTATCAGTGTTTCTCTACTATATTATGCATGTATTATACATATAAACATTCCTCTTGAATCACTCTATCTATTAAAAAACCTCATCAAAATCCGTTGCGCAGATTTAAAGATCTAAGCATACATAGGGAAAGACAGCGGGAAGCGCCTTCGCTTTGTACTATGTAGTGATAGGCTAGCCTTTTGCCAACTGAATCTCATCTGATGGTAAGTGATGATGTAGTCAGAGATGGGAATCAGGCATTGCATACAATGGGAACTGGTTCTAGTAGACATCTGCCGGAACACCATAAGATGCTTAGCGACAGATTTTGTACTGGAATTAGGAGGATATTCGTCTTATAAAAAATCCGACACTGCTTTGTGGTCAGTGTCGGATTTTTTATGCCACCCGTATTCAACTCAACGTGACCTCCGAAGCACGTGCACGCTCTGTAGTAATGTCACTAGCGGTCACCTATCCAAGTCATGACCGCGGCGGACGTTGATCGACGGCGCTTAGTTGATCGGCCTAGTAGCTATGCTATATATTACTTTAACAGATTTTTAGCTAAATTTCGTTTGTAGCTGTAAGAAAATTATATGTTATAGGTAAACCGTTTATCTTAGTCCTCGCCTGCGCGGTACAGAGGCGCGGGAGGCGCGGGGGAATGTTTACCTATAATCTTGACCATGTTCTGTAAGGACAAGAAAAGTCCGAAACACGTTTCCCGATTGAACAAAATTGCAAAGTTGACTCCAAATTACGCTTGTAACGTAAATATCGTAATTGTTTACGCATGTTTATGAAAACATATTAATAAAATAGAAAAACCTTTAGACAAGAAAAGTTACGTTTTCGATATATGTTACTAGTTTTGTGTTATTAAGCCTACTTTCGGATTTTACCTTAACCGATCGCGATTTCACCATCGCTGTCTCTTTCACTCCATCGCAGTCCTATATTGACAAAATTTCAGCATTTACAGGCATCAGAAATTACAGGCACATGAGACTTAACAACTATGTCTCAAGGTGACGGGCGCAGTGCAATTTGTGACTTGTGACGAAATGCATCTGCTATAGGCAGAGGTTAGTCCGCTCACATCAGGTGGGCCTCGAGCTTGTTCCGTCACAATACAAAAAAAAATAAACAATTGACAGCGTCTTAAAGCCTTAAGACACTGGGCAAGCATCGCTACGAGCGAACCATGAACTCTAAAACTCTTCCTCATTGTAAATACTTTAAATATTCAAACAGGGGCCCGATTCTCTTAGCTATTGAATGGCGTTAACGCAACTTAATTGCATGAAAATTGTAGTTTTTGACAGTATCCGTAGTCTGCCCGCTATTTAGGTTCGATCGCAAGTCAGTGGTTTGCTATCAATAGTTTTTGACATATTTGGTATGCTGTAAGCTATTTTGTTGCGATTGCGTTGCTAGAATGACATAAAATATTTTGGAGGTTTTTAGATAGAAAAATAGCTAATTTATTTAAATACATTAATTTAAAGTATTGTTTGCTAGAAAACCACTGTATTGATGTTTTGACTGATGCTTGATTGATAGAAGTTTTCATTATTATTTCAGTGGAAAAATTTGCAAGCAAAGCATAGCACAGCCATACGATAGCGACGCGATTGCTATACAACTGCGATTAGGAGCTAGAATTAGCAGACTACCGAATTTGACATTAACAGCAGTTCCATCGCAGAAGTGTCGCAGTAGTGTGGCGTTTGGTCAATAGCTAAGAGAATTGGGGCCCTGGCCTACTTGAAGAGGTTGTAACCTAATCGCAAGAATTGTTTAAGTAGGAAGTAAACAAGCAGATAATGTGATAAAAGAAGCGAGTTTCAAAAAAACATTGTGGCGTCGCGGAATCTTACGAGTAATTGGATTTTTTGTCCTATTTCTTCATCTGACAATCAAAGTGTCCCTTTGACACAAGTTTTTTACACTTCTGTTCTGTAGTTACCTTTCATGCGTCTTAGCTTAACTTTAACCGGCCAAGAGCGGGTCCCTATTTTGGGATTCCGTATCCCAAACATGTATTGTCAAAGGTGACACTGGACAACACAACACTACTGGGGTGCAGTATTTTTTTACTTTGTCTCTACACCACCATCTACAAGTAAAAATAAATATATTATGTATATAAAACTTATCAGAGCGCTTGGTCGATGCGACGCGTGATCAAAATGCTGGCACCTATTTGGCTCAAAGAATAAGCATTGCAATTCAACGGGGCAATGCTGCCAGCATGCTGGGCACGCTGCCGACTGGTAGTGAGCTGGAGCAATTGAACTGCCTGTGAGTCTGCAATGACTTGTAGGTTGTCTAAATACTTTTATTGTGCCTAGAAGCTGTAGCGTGGCATACAGCCGATTAAAACATATATATTTATTTCGATTCTCACTGAATGTGTATGTAATGTCATGTCAGTATATATTTTATATCTGCCTGTGCTTACGTTCGTGAGGTTTATCATAAGTTCCGTCCGAAAACTATCGCTGGGTTCTTTCTTGAAACTCAAAATTTAACAGTGTCAGACAGTACTAGAAAACATATTGTTTTAAATTTTGAGCTAAGAGCGTACGCCGCGGCAACACTGGACCTCGCCGCGCTCCCTTTGAATAGTTTTGAATATTTACATCGAGCAAAGGAATAAAACATATGAAATAATAAATCACAGGCACAAGAGACTTTAAACATCAGGTGGTCCTCGTGCTTATTCCAACAAAAACACACGAAAAACACAAAAAAAAACACTAAAAAAAACTCAAAATGTTTGTTAGGACTAGCAGAAATCAACTCTAAGAGGTAGTTAGCATTTTTCCAATAACCTTGTAAAGGTATATAGGATACGTAATTTTGTAGCGAACAATCCGAATAGTGTCCTATTGCCCGGAATTTTGTCCGGATTTTATATGTTTTTTTTATGTGATTATGACATCAAAAACGAGGTCCACCTTTTTTTTTTTTTTTTTTTTTTAACGTGTGAAAAATGCATTTACGCATTCCCGTCCACCCCGGGGAAGGTGGCCGGGATATGTCGGGCTCGACACCAACTACTCCCACAGCAGCAAGTGCCCCTACCGACTAAATAACACACGGTGTTCCATCTCTACCGCTTCTCGGCGGGATCGCAGGGTCGCTTTAGCACTCAACCACGAACCCGCCACGGTTGTCCGTTGCCGGACCCCTCCTGGGGTGCTACCCCTCACGACGCACCAGAACACATGGCACGTCGCTACCACCCGGGGACCAAGCCCGCAAATGGGCGTCAGACGACCCCGCTTCCGACGCCCAAGGTCCCCCTGCGACGGGTCAGATGAGTAGCCCCGTCGCCTGCTACTTCGGCCGCAGAGGATAGGGAGAGCGGCGCCTCGCTATACCAACACTCCTCCTCCCCTGCGGCCCCTCCGCGTCCGCCATCCAACGGTGGCGGCCCCGCCGTGGCCACGGAAGGTAGGGAGAGCGGCGCACCGTGATACCGGCACTCCTCTCCCGCCGTGGCCCCTCACCGTCAGCTGTGGTGTCGCCCATACAACACCACAGCCCGCCTCAGATGCGGTGCTGCCCATACAGCACCGCAGCCTACCCGTTGCCGCTCCAGTCTGGACTTAGAGGCAAAGCCCAGTGGAGCGGCCCCTCTGGGGCCGGCCGACTGCCCAAGCCAGCACGGCCCCTGGTTCCTCTTCGCTTCACCGTGGGTGACGAAGCCACGGCTACTAAGCCCCACCGCCACGACAAGGCGGGAACCCTTCGGGGGGAAACGAGGTCCACCTGATGTTACGCGGACTAACCTCTGCCTATAACAGATGCATTTCGTCACAAGTTATATATTGAACTGCACCCGTCACCTTGAGAAATACAGTTATTCAGTCTCATGTGTTAGTAATATTACTGTCTCCCATGGACTGCTGCTGGAACTCACTGTTTGGTGCTTGGCGGCAGAATTTTCTACTCCAGGTAACCTTAGTTACACATCACTGTGAAGCTCAAGTCCACTTTTGGAAACTAACAGCAACGACTCCAAATCAACGAAACAATTTGCTTAAGGAGTGTGGAGTCGGAAACTGAGTTGGCAATAGTATCGGCTCCTATTCTATAAGACCAAAACAAATCTGGCAAAACAGGGACGTTTCGACACCTCTGCCTGCCCTTTCGGCGATATACCTCTGTGATAATTAAAATACGTTATCATTAATAATTAATTATATTACTAGAAATCATTATCTTATCTTTTGAACTTTAGGTACTCATCGTTAATAATAAAATTACTGTTATTTCTTATCTTATCCTACCCTCATTAAAAAATTGGTAAACAAAGCAATAACATCAATTACCCCTAACTGTTGTTATCACTTTCACACACGTAGGAATGTTTACTTTCCTTGAACGAGACAAAACATCTTTAACCGGGGGGTTTAACCGGAACATTAAACCCACAGCCTCGGTACTCATCATGTAATTGTCCCTTATAGGGCTTGAATACCGAGATCGGACAAAATTTAACGGTATTTGTAATATCTGACACAGTAATCATGATTTGATTAATTGAATAACTGTATTTTTAACAGTACGTAGTTTTAACATAGTCTAGTAATTTCTGAAAAGATTTTTATGGATTGGATTGGAAGTTTTAACAGTAAAAGTAGGCAGAAAAGCAACATATGATATATTATAATTTTCCATATATATTATAATAATCGTCGTAAATTTATACGACAAGAAAAATTTTAAGTCATCTGAATTGAAGAGCTCTATGAGATCTATAAAAGTTTGACAGATGTCATGAAAACGAAAAGTAATAGAGTACAAAGATACGACACCAACTGACACCTGTCACAAATCAAACCTGTCTATTTCACATAAACTGCCACTTTGACAGCTGTCACATCTTAAACCTTTATCCCAGCTATTTTTAGAAAACTTTTTAACCAAAATGTGAAATCGGGCTTATGACATCAGGTGTAACTTTGACATCTGACACATCTAATACCTATTTGCTTATATATTTTAAGATTATTTTCAACCATATCATGAAAGAATAATCGGGAAATATGACATCAAGTGTCATTTTGACAACTGTCACATTTGAAAGCTGTCATATTATTGTTACTGTAATAAAAAATATTAACATAAAAATAGTTCTATATTACATTTTTTTCCATTGAATTAAGCAAGGCCAAGGGTATTTTTTAGTCTTACGATTCAATGGTACCACGGTAAATAGAAATCAGCATTTTCGTAGTACCATTGAGTCAATGGTACCACGGCAAATTAAATTTGCCGTGGTACCATCAAAGGAACTATCGAATGGTACCACGGCAAAGGAAAGCAACATTCATTCAAATTGTGACAGTTTGTAGTTGATTTCCATGACCAGTAGCGCCCTCGAAAACTGCACAGTTAAGTTGGTGGTACTATACCTTCTGCGATGAGCAAAGTTCCCTCACAGACAAACTATAACGACTGCATACTCTTTGAGACTTCTGTAGTCAAACTTTTTGCTTTGCCGGCTTTCAGTTTGGATAGTGCGTTTTCCGGTTTGCATCGTATCTTCTCGGGTATAAAAGAGACGCATAGATGGAAGCGCTGCTTGATTGATCGTTGGTCCGCGAACGCTTATATATCGCAGTCCTAAATATTACATGAATAGTTTTAAAGTCAGTGTTGTAATTCTAAAGCAATTGTTTTTTATTATAAGTGTTGAAAATGATCGATACGAATACTAACTAAACACAAATAAGGTTTTATTTGTACTTAATAAGCCGCCGTCGCGTTTCATAGAATATGTTACATAAGCGTAATTAATTTTATGCTTTATTTGAATTTCATATTTTAAATCTAAGGTAACAAAAACAATCAAGGTAATTTTTTGTTGGTAGACTAATACCACATAAGTGAAAAACGTAATTTTTTTTTTAAATTAAAGTGATCTTGGCGTTGTTTTATAAAAAGTGTCGGTGATGATTAATAATATGCATTGATAAATCGAAAAATGTATTCAATTAAAGAAGTTTTACAAAAAAATATAAGTGGTAATCGTAATACCTACAAAATTATTTAGAATTTGAACGTAATAAAGTGTGTTAAAAGTAGTATAAAATAGCAATGGAACTTTTTATTTAGGGTTTTAATAGACTTTAGTATATGGGAAGTGGATAAAGAATGAGTTATTTCTTATGGTGAACGCTAACTTCTATAGCGGGATATTCAAAATTGTATATTATTTTTGGTTGTTTTGTTGCTAGGTCGTCTAACTGTTGTACTTCATCACATTTTTTTTTATGTTATTGTGACGTAACAAGCCCCAGGCCCACCTGATGTTAAGTGGACTAACCTCTGCCTATAACAGGTACATTTCGTCAACGACGAATTGCACTCCGTCCGCCACACTGAGACGTATAGTTTTGAAGTCTCATGTTCCTGTAATTTAACTGGCTCTCAAGGACTACTGCCGGAACACACTGTTAGGTGCTTGGCGACATATTTTTTACTCGAGGGTGGTAGCTAGCCAGGCGGGCATTCCCAAATGGACCTACTGCACGGCAGTCCATAGCCAATGCCACTGAGCCATCACTGCTTCGTTATTTGTAATGCAAGGTTCCAATGTTGTTATTTGGTGCGAGTACTTTTATTGAAACTTTAGGAAGCGAAGAATTCTAGGATTTGCAATATATAGAATCCTGAGCGTACCGAAGGTTCCAAAAGTAAGAGACACAAAATAACAACTTTTCAACCGCGGATAACAAATAACTGTTATTGCAACATACAATTTTTCACTACTGCCAGAAAAGTGCTAGTTTCAAGAAAAACAGTTTAATTAATGCAGTTAATTTGCGTTAATTTATAGTAAAACTTAAAACTAAAGGTACTAAAATTGGTATATTTTTTTCTGTAATATTTATAGAAGTTCGAAATTCAAAAACATTTTCCACGCTAGCGGCTTAAAATCACTTTTCCACACAGATTTCGAATGATAAACAACATCTTTCCGAGCTTGTGAGGTGTAAAAGTATTTTAATTTAAATTCAGTGAAAATATTTACTCAAACCGGTGGTGCTTACGACTTATATAATATAATACAAGAGACGAAACCTGTGCTCTACAACATATCCCGTTAAAAGGGGTATATCCCCGAAGGTGTATGCAGGAGTATAAAGACTACCAGCGTAGTCGAGACCAACCGAGGATGAAGACCAGTAAGGGAGTGCAAGATGCAGTGTTTGGTAGTTGCTGTTATTACAGAAATATTTTTTCTGTGACAATAATACTTCTATTAGGTGAGTAATTGACCCAGCGAGAACGAAATCCGCGAGAGCGTTAATAATATTATTTTTACTCACAATGGAACCGACTTCAACTCTCAAAAGTGAGAATTTTTTCTGTTTTTATTTTCATGGTTGTAGTGCATTTTGCGAATGCCCGCCTGGCTAGCGACCCTAAAGTAGAAAATCTGTCACCAAGCACCTAACAGTGTGTTCCGGTAGCAGTCCTTGAGAGCCAGTAAAATTACAGGCACATGAGACTCAACCAATGTCTAAGTGTGACGGGCGCAGTGCAGTTCGTCATTTGTGATGAAGTGCATCTGTTATAGGCCGCTTAACATCAGGGCCTTGAGCTTGTTCCGTCACAATAACATAAAAAAGCAAAAAAATGCAAGGGCTTGTTCCATAACGATAGCATATTTTTTTTCTCGTAATCTGTATTATAATCTTAATTTACAGTAACGTTAATGTCGGAGCTGAAGTCATGCAGTGCAATACAAGCCACTGTCACAAGGATATGCCCGCCAGAAGAGTTCAATGAGCAAGTGAGACAGCTGATACAAAATGTGACAATATCCAAAGAGAAAATGAAAAAACTGCCCAAATTACTGTACGCCGTTGAGGATACTCTTAACACTTTGTGGCCTGGTACTTATTTTTATTTTTATTTATGGCTAGCCTTCCGATCTCACTTGATGGTAAGTGATGATGTGGTCGAAGATTTTGTTCAGGCTAATCTAGAATTACTGGCTCTCAAGGACAGCTGCCGGAACAACCGTTAGGTGCTTTGCGACAGTTTATCTACTTGAGCGTGGTAGCTAGCCAGGCGAGCATTCGCGAAATACCCTACCACAATGCAAAACTGTGCAAAACTACCAATGTTAAAACGTAGTTGCGTCATATTTTAAATACCAAATGTTAGAACTCGGTAAAATTTTGTGTGCATATTGCGGAGTCTAATATCTATGCTTCTGGTTAACGAGTTTTACGATTTATTATTTATTTTATCCCAAAATGTCATAATAACAATTCCCATACAAAAACGTGCCTTTATGATATTTTAAAAAATACTTAATTTAACGGAAATCTGGCAAACCAGAATCATAGATACTCAAACATGGCTCAAAGATATACATGCAAAGTTTCACCGAGATTGAACACTTTTTTTTTTTTTTCAATGAGCAATTATTTATAGTATCTTAATATATGACGAAACTGTATGTATGGAAAGCGCCACGAGCACTTCAAGCCTTAAGGTAGAAACTCACGTCTGTGGTGGAAAATTTTAAATTTCAAACAGTTTTAGTGCATTTCAATATTGTTATGTTTGCAATAACGCCTGCTCGGCGGATTACATTACAAAATTACAAATTGACGGAGTTATGAGTCAGAGCATACCCCGGCTATAGGGGTGGATGGATGCGTGTTCGAATCCCGCACATGACTATATTTTCTTTTCTCGTAAAGTTGTAATTTTGTAGTTTTAGTGCACTTATAGATGGGTTCAGTAAGCATACTGCATGATGATGATATAAAAGTGCGAGAATCAGACTCGCACTTGTTCGATTTTTGTCTATTTGGCCCAGTAATTATAAATATTTTGAATCACCTTCTATATAGAAAATTATAAACCGTGTTTTGGATCAATCTGTACTTTGTGTATACAATCAAGAATAATGATTTGTTTGGAGCACCATACAAGGTTTTTTTCTGCCGTTAACTTGCTTGGCGGTAATTTTTCTAACCATAAAGATAGTAGCTAACATGACGAGCATTCTCAAAATGCCCTAATGCAAACCCCTTGCACGGCAGTCCTATAGGAAATTAAAGAAACAAATCTGAACCCTTTCAGGTAGCAAAGCCAAACTACTGGGTTCTCTAGCCCAAGGTCTGGGCTCAGACTCAAGCGACGCAGACATAGCTGTCGAACTGCCCAACGGTCAGTACACCGAAGACAATGACGTCATCCACCGAGCAGCAACGGCCTTCAAAATCTCACCGAAATACCAACACATCAACATCATCACAAGCCCAAGAATATCCGTAATCAACTTGCATTATATACCTGCTGACATATACTGCGATATCAGTTTAAAAACAGTAGTAGCGCCTTACGAAACTGGTCTTATAAGGCATTTACTCCAATCGGACGAACGCGTGTTAAATATGGCAATTCTACTAAAACACTGGGCGAATATCCACAACATAACTGTCAAAAATTGTCAATCCAGCGTCAGTATACTACTATTAGTGATATTTTTTATGCAGCAGCGTTCGATACTTCCTCCAGTAATAGAATTGCAAAAGAACGTAAAACCAGAAATTTTGAACGCAACCGAACGTTTCAACGTCGCGTTCGAAAGCAGAAACATAAGCACGAACAACGACGAAAGCTTGTATGTACTTTTAGGAGGTTTCTTTGAGTATTACACATATTTTGATTTCGATAAATACATAATATCGCCATATTTAGGTAAGGCCGTAGAGAAAAGTGCGTTCGAAAGTTTAGAGACTGTACCTGACGAATTTCACTTGTATAAGGTTAGTTTAAAAAGGAATATAACTCACCCGTTGGAAAATAAACACACCTTTATGCATTCAAGCGCCCTTAACGCCAAATAATAATTGCGCTCATAGAGTAAACATAGAATTAAAAGATTGGATGATATTAAATTTTAAAATTGCAGCTGATTTATATAAACACAATAGACATGATATGTGTAGGTTTTTGACCGAACTATTCATTGAGAGTTCCGATAAGCCTATCTTGTGTACATAATAAATTCATTGACAGATTATAAGTGCATCACAAAGTATCAGTAGGCAGATTCTTTATGAGACTGCTCTAAAAATACGATATTATACTGTTGCATGTAGGTAAATCCCCAAAAATGATAATCCCAAAGGTATGGTACCCACCTTTGGGGATTGAAGGCTAAGTCACGCGGCTTAGTGCAACACGGCAGCAAGGGACGTTGTAATCTATGGATTCTTTAATTGTAATACTTTAACCGTCATAGGAGACGGTGGGCGGCCATCAGCCAGACTACTAGACTTCATCTGATCAAAAGAAGTGCTTTTTCAAACACTTAATGGAACAAATAAAATTGTGGTCCAATAATTTGTATATATGATTTTCGCTCAGCATGCGGTAGTGCTTGTTATCATATTTTGACATATTTAATAAGTAACAAATTGTTATGTAATTGAATTTGTTTTGTCTTCGTTACTCGTAATTTTTTTAGGGTTGTGTACCCAAAGGTGAAAACGCTGCCCTATTAATGTCTGCTGTCTGTGTTTTACAGATGTAGCTCGTAAACAGAAAGAGTTGTATATAGTGTTGCTGCAACAGGGCTCTTTTTATGCGAACGATACCTATTCTACTAGCGAGACTACTCCTAAGAATTGTGGAGTGATTTTATGTAGCAGTCAGGAGTCTGAAACTGTGCCCGATAGATTGTAATTGGCTCGCCTTCACATGGGACCAAAGTAATAGTATACCTGGCGAAACATAGTTTTTTTTTTTTATGTTTTTGTGACGGTACAAGCTTGAGGCCCACCTGATGTTAAGTGGACTAACCTCTGCCTATAACAGTTGCAATTCATCACAGGTCACGAATTGCACTGCGCCCGTCACATTGAGACATAGTTGTTAAGCCTCATCGTGCCTGTAATTTCACTGGCTCTCAAGGACTACTGCCGGAACACACCTTTCGGTGCTTGGCGACAGGCTTTCTACTTGAGGGTGGTAGCTAGCCAGGCGGGCAATCGCAAAATGCCCTTCCACCATGCGGTGAAGCTCAAGCCGGCGGTGGGGATCGAACCAGGGTACTGCGGCACGGAGTCCATAGCTGTTACCGCTCGGCCATCATTGGTTTACAACGTTTGCTCGCTGCGTGCCTAAAAGGCAGTATGTCTAAATCTGCGTTTTAGGCACGCAGCGAGAAAGCGGTTTAGACACCTCTGCGACCCCTTCAGGGGTGTAAAGCCGATATGATATGTTGCCTTTAGTACAATAATGCCGTTCTTTTGCTTTGTGGAACTGGTAGAGAACTTACAGTCTAAAAATGCGCTTCCTTTGAATGTACTCGTATTTACCCCTACATGCAAAATCTTGTACACAATACACTCAACCTCGTTGATATCATTGGTTCTTCATTCACGGCTGTGTGTGTGCGGAGAGCACGGACGTGTCCGAGTAACCAGTACACATCTTTGCACACACACACATACACATACATTTCAATAATCACCTTCAGAAATGGGCGTGGAATTTTAGACTGAAAGATCTGTACTGGAGTTATGATCGAGACTGTCAATTTATAGACAAGTACTTGTGTTAATTTTGTTGTTGAAAATAAAATATGTATATAATCATTGAAAATATTTTTAAATTAACCCAAACAATAGTGTAAGAAAAATGAAATAATAATAAATTAACTGTATATTTTTTGGAATGACAGATAAGGAATCATTTAAATGTAGCCTCAAAAAAAAAATCGTTCTCGAAGAACGAAGACGGGGCAGTACAATGTAGAATATTTCAATACTAAAATTTGTAATTGACCTTCATAAGAGCGTCGTAGACGCATAAATTGAATAAATGATTTTGACTTTGCCTTGGGGTCGACGGTGGAACATATTTGATTTTTTTACCGAATTTAAAAAAGGAAGAGGTTATAATTTCTTTTTTTTTATCACAGCTTCAGAAGCACATTGTAAATCGGCGTTTGCTGTATTTGTTGGTTAAATCGAGAATATGGCACGCAATTAATAAATCGGTATAAAATATTGCCTTTTAAGGTTTTCAACTTTAAATATATTCTTTATTACATTTTCTATGTAATTATATTATAATAAATTATAGTATACATTTTGTGGACACCCCTAATAAAAATTACTAAAATTGATACCTGACGGCCCTCACTTATTTCATAAGTCTTTATACTGTACTGTATCAGTAGGATTATCCACTGTTGAACACAGTTTCTCCCATTAGGGGGCTTTGACGGATTCCCCACGCTTGGCAGGCGTCTCGGTGGTCACAGTGTAAAGTAGCAATTCCTCAGAAGGCACTGCTGCCCAACTTTCAGTATTTATCCTTAGTCTACTCTTAAGACACCCACGAGAACAGATGGGGAATGACATTCTAGCCCTTACCTTACGAGTGCACCTTACGAGTGGGGTGTCCTGAATACGCTTTACAATTTCATACCTTAGGCATATCTTAACATTGAAATCATTGCGACTATCATTATAACTCATCATCGCGAGCTTGTCCTGAGTCAAGACTAAGCCGATTCAGTGCCGATTAGACAACTGTGCATCAACGTTATTGTTGTTCATATATACCAGGAATAGTGTACGTCCTAGTACACTGCCCTGTGGGACTCCAAAGGTAGCCACTTACAAGGTTAGCAATTTTTACAACCTGAGACCTGCTAGTTAGGTAGCTTTTGTGTTATCGCTTACCAGATCGTCGTGGCTGAGCGTCGTAACTATCTTTATAACTCATTATCACAAGCTTGTCCCGAGTCGGGACTCCAAAGGTCACCACTTACAAGGTCAGCAATTTTTACAAACTGAGACCTGCTAGTTAGGTAGCTCTAGTGTTATCGCTTACCAGATCGTCGTAACTGAGCGTCGTAACTATCTTTATAACTCATTATCGCGAGCTTGTCCCGAGTCGAGACTATGCCGATTAGATAACTGTGCAGCAACCTTATTGTTGTTCATATATACCAGGAATAAAGTACGTCCTAGTATACTGCCCTGTGGGACTCCAAAGGTCACCACATACAAGGTCAGCAATTTTTACAACCTGAGACCTGCTAGTTAAGTAGCTCTAGTGTTATCACTTACCAGATCGTCGTAACTGAGCCTAGTAACTATCTTTATAACTGTTTATCGCGAACTTGTCCCGAGTCGAGACTATGCCGATTAGATAACTGTGCAGCAACCTTTGTTTTTCATATATATACCAGAAATAGTGTACGTCCTAGTATACTGCCCTGTGGGACTCCAAAGGTCACCACTTACAAGGTCAGCAATTTTTACAAACCTGAGACCTGCTATTTAGGTAGCTTTAGTGTTATCACTTATCAGATCGTCGTAACTGAGCGTCGTAACTGTCTTTATAACTCATTATCACAAGCTTGTCCCGAGTCGAGATTATGCCGATTAGATTACTGTGCAGCAACCTTATTGTTGTATATATATACCAGGAATAAAGTACGTCCTAGTAAACTGCCCTGTGGGACTCCAAAGGTCACCACTTACAAGGTTAACAATTTACAACCTGAGACCTGCTATTTAGGTAACTTTAGTGTTATCGCTTACCAGATCGTCGTAATTGGTCGTAACTATCTTTATAACTCATTATCGCGAGCTTGTCCCGAGTCGAGACTATGCCGATTAGATAACTGTGCAGCAACCTTATTGTTGTTCATATATACCAGGAATAGTGTACGTACTAGTATAACTACCCAGTGGGACTCCAAAGGTCACTACTTACAAGGTCAGCAATTTTTAAAACCTGAGACCTGCTAGTTAGGTAACTTTACTGTTATCGCTTACCAGATCGTCGTAATTGAGAGTCGTAACTATCTTTATGACTCATTTTCGCGAGTTTGCACTGAGTCGAAACTAAGCCGATTCGGTGCCGATTAGATAAATGTGCAGCAACCTTATTGTTTTAATATTGTTATGTTTGCAATAACGCCTGCTATCCGGATTACGTTTTACAAACCTTATTGTTGTTCATATATACCAGGAATAGTGTACGTCCTAGTATACTGCCCTGTGGGACTCCAAAGGTCACTACTTACAAGGTCAGCAATTTTTACAACCTGAGACCTGCTAGTTAGGTAACTTTAGTGTTATCACTTACCAGATCGTCGTAACTGAGCCTCGTAACTATCTTTATAACTGTTTATCGCGAGCTTGTCCCGAGTCGAAACTATGCCGATTAGATAACTGTGAGCAACCTTTTTGTTGATCATATATACCATTAATAGTGTACGTCCTAGTATACTGCCCTGTGGGACTCCAAAGGTCACCACTTACAAGGTCAGCAATTTTTACAAACCTGAGACCTGCTAGTTAGGTAGCTTTAGTGTTATCACTTATCAGATCGTCGTAACTGAGCGTCGTAACTGTCTTTATAACTCATTATCACAAGCTTGTCCCGAGTCGAGACTATGCCGATTAGATAACTGTGCAGCAACCTTATTGTTGTTCATATATACCAGGTATAGTGTACGTCCTAGTATACTGCCCTGTGGGACCTGCTAGATAGGTAGCTTTACAGTTATCGCTTACCAGATCGTCGTAACTGAGCGGGCCGTCATCCTGTCTCTCAGCAGCGCCGAACCTCTGCATCCTCGCCGTCCGCTTCCGCTCGACGTGCCCGGTGCGATCCAGGAACGTGTCGTCGTCAGAGTCGTAATAGTCGTCCGCGCTCCAATCGCGCGACTTGCGACGACGGGATTCTACAAAACAAAATGACGAATAGTCTCAGCTTGAAATTTTGGACTGTGACATATCTAAATATGATTTTAAGCACTATCGCATGCTAATCGAACATTTACAAATTTCTAGAGCGATAATACGCGGCTTTCTAGCCTGTTTCGATGGCCGAGCGGTTAAGGCACCCAGGCCGCTACTACAATTAACCGAAGTTTAGCTTTTTGTGTTTCGAGCGGCACTTGTAGACAACGAAAATGGAATTTGCGGTACGAAGTTAGTTTCTAGGTATAGTCTATGGTCGGACAGTATAGTTCATAAGTCATTTATTATTTATTTATTTACAACTAAAACGATTTACATGAAACCAATTATATTAGTAACATTAAACCGTATCCGAATCGGTATCCGTAACTGTATCGTACAAATAGATTTCACTACTAACATGTAGCAACATTAAATGTCAGAATAATGTCAAAATCTATGATCTATGATCTGTAAATGGTTCGCCGCTAATAATCAATTCAAAAAAGACGAAACGTTTAAAGTTTTCTTTACCAAATGTTACTTATCTTAAACCAAACATTAAACTTGGCCCAGATAAACTCTCTACTGAAAATGCGACATTCTTCCTGGGAATCAAAATGGATTCAACTTTACAGTGGGATCCACATGAATTTTGCTGCGTAGATGTTTTGATTTCTAGGCAGCATGATCAAAAATGTTTTTGAATGATCATGACCAATTATTTCTACAGATTAGTCGCAATCGTTAGTCTTAATGTGTGACAATATGGAGAAAAATTGTCGAGCTAGTGCGAGAAAAACTTTTTCCTATGATTTAAAGTATAACAACTCTAAAGATCGTTGGGAGAAAAGATCGTGGGACGTGCTACTTTTAACCAAAATTACAAAATAAAGTACTATATTATATATTTTAGTAATTATATATTCTATAATAACAAATGTTTTAAAAACATGAAAGTAATATTTAAATTCATAATTTAAAAAATATATCGATTCTCGAACGTGATCTCGTAGAGTCAAAACCTCCTGAGGATGCTTCTTGTAGAAGCGTGGCGTTTGTGATGTCACGTCGGATTAGCAGAAAAATTAGGCGGAATTGTCACTAGATATATTTTTTAAGTGTTTTAATAAAACATCAATTTTATGTTGTCTTAAAATATTTGTTATTATTAAATATGGATTTCCGCAAAGTAACGCCTGAATCGATTCATTATTATATACTTTCTCCATCTATTTAGTTTATAGTAATTATCTTCATCATAATAGAGCAAAAACCTTACTCACTCTAGTTTTTATTTATTTTTTCCACATTGTCGCTCATTTCGACCAATGATTGCGACGTAGCGGTCGACTATAACAGAACTCCTACAGAACGTGCGTTCTTTTTGACCTCCACTGTCTGTTGTGTGTGAATTCAAGCGATTTGTTTGCGATACTTCACAGAGAATGCGGAACGCAGACCTCTGAACTCAGAACTAGGTCGCTTAACCAAATAAACCTGTAGCATCGACTCCTAATAGTAGTTTTCAGGAACGAAACCTATAGCGTCGTCCATAAATAGTTCTTCTCTATACATAGGTCAACTCACCATGCTTCGCCTGTCTGAGCAGCCCAGCTCTGTCCAATATCCTGCAAGCTTCTAACGCGCACGCGACAACAGCTTCCTTCTTTTTCCCCGTGTGTATCGCCTCCGCCATCACGGGACGTCCTCTGGCGTCATCCATTGGTAGTTCCACTCTACAATGGTATAAAATACAAGTTTTATGAGACAACATAAGCAATGATGGCCGAGCGGTAATAGCTATTGACTGCCGTGCCGCAGGTCTATGGTTCGATCCTCACCGCCAGCTTCAGTTTCACCGCATGGTGGAAGGGCATTTCGCAAATGCCCGCCTGGCTAGCGACCACCCTCAAGTAGAAAATCTGTCGCCAAGCACCTAACAGTGTGTTCCGGCAGCAGTTCTTGAGAGCCAGTGAAATTACAGGAACATGAGACTTAACAACTACGTCTCAAAGTGACGGGCGCAATGTAATTCGTGACTTGTGACGAAATGCATCTGTTATAGGCAGAGGTTAATCCGCTTAGCATCAGGTGGGCCTCGAGCTTTTTCCGTGACAATTATATATAAAAAAAAGGATGGCAATCGTTATATCATGAAGGTAGGGCATTTTGCGAATGCCCGCCTGGCTAGCTATCATTCTCGAATCTGTTACCAAGCACCTAACGGTGTCATTCACCATTTTAGGCTAAGCCCTAATTTTAGTTAACCACCTTCGACCACATCATCATTTACCATCGGGTGAGATAGTGGCCAAAGGCTAGCCTATAAGCTATATAAAAAGCAAAACGAAACTAAAAAGTGTATAATAAACATTGAATAGATTCAGGCGTTACTTTGCTGAAATCCATATTTAATAATATATAATATTTTTAAAATATTTTAAGGAAACATTAAATTACGACTATACGAGCGCTTGATCGAAAAGATTCTCGTGAGTCAAGACATCCTGAGGATGCTTTGTGTAGATGCTAAACGCGTCGAAAAATTTCCAGTTTGTGACGGCGTTTGTGACGTCACGTAGCGTAACAGGAAAATTAGGCGGAATTGTGACTAGATATATTTTTAATATTTTTAAGTGTTTTATTATAGTACAGTATGCAACAAGTGCCCAAAGTTGTTTATAGAGATTGCAATAAACAACGCGCACGAGTTTCATAAGCACTTTTTCATCACACTTGCGAGGAAAAAATATATATGTATTGCACAAATGCGATACAAACAACATACAAAAATAATGGAAAATAGCACGGAAGTTTTTTTTTTGCGCACGGCAAATATTGATGGTTGATTACATATAAACTTCTTTGATGTTACAAATCTGTATTACCCGGTTAAATTTAAAATGCTCTGTATACTCGCATATAATTTGCAGTTAGGTACTAACTTAACTTTGTAGGGATAATTCTATCACGCACTAGTGTATAATATTATTATGCAGAGGGTGTTATAGTTCGGTTTATGTCCCTAAGAACGATATAATAAAGCTCACTTTACGAGCAAGGGTGTTGAAAAAATATTAATTCAATAATTTTCTTAAAATATTTCTTATTATTAAGTTTGTAATAATAAATTCGCTTTTTTCTTAACAAACTACATAGTTACGGTTTTTAAATTTTGTCCTTTACATGTACTGCAAGAATATTTATTATTGCAGAATTTATGATTCTAGCGGGATGAAGGAACAGAAAGGAAGCTAAGATAACTTTTCCCACTCACTGAGCTGGTTCAAACCGGTTCTTCACCGGAATGAGCGCCTGAGTAATTATGTTACCTCTACGCGTTTCTGAGAAAAAGGGTCTTGACATTCAGAGAGGCAACATCGTATAGGGATAACCTCAAAAGGAATAGGAGTTCCTTTTTCCTTTTAAGGTAAGGAACTCTAGCCTGGAATGTTAAGTTACCTGCAAATATACTGGCCATGCCCTCTCTCCTCGCAGTCGTAGGTCAGTTCATGTCCCTCCCTCTCGAAGTAGCCTCGCAGCGTCTTCTTAGGATCCTCCAGGTACAGCTCCTCGTTGGTCGTTATCGCGAATGGGTTCTCCGCCAGGTCCGGCTCTTCTTCCGCGTCTTCGCCTGACATTATAAAATAGGTAATTAAAATCATGGAACCGACGCGACGTCTAACACTGTTAGATCACACTTTCATAAGAATTAGATTAGATTAGACTGTTTTTTTTATGTTATTGTGACGGAACAAGCCCGAGGCCCACCTGATGTTAAGCAGACTAACCTCTCCCTATAACAGATGCATTTCGTCAAAACAGTTGACGTACAGTTGTTAGGTCTCATGTGCCTGAATTTTTACTGGCTCTCAACGACTGCTGCCGGAACACACTGTTAGGTACTTGGCGACAGATTTTCAACTTGAGAGTGGTCGCTAGCCAAGCGAGCAACGCAAAATGCTCTTCCACCTTGCGTTGAAGCTCAAGCCCGCAGCGGGATTCCAATCATGGACCTACTGCGCGGCAGTCCATAGCCAATGCCACTGAGCCATCACTGCTTCAAAAAACAAGTTATTTCATGTTGTTTTTAATACTAATTGATCGAAAAGTGTCCTTAGTAGGTGAACACATACTGTAAAAGTAAGCTTTTAGTAAAAATAAGCCCAAGCTATATGATGAGGTGTTGACATTATTTTTCGCTTCGCACGTGTGCAATGCTTATGCTAAATATCTTCGAAAATATTCATTTAAATTACATGCTGTAAAGAGCCATATTGATCTATATTAAATGAACAATGTATTTAAGGTACTTAATTGGATAAGGATTAATGATGTATTGCCTAAAATCGCTTCGTAAATAAACCATTAATTAAAAAGTAAAGTATAAAATATGGTTATTGTGGGAGACATAGACAATACCATTGCGGATTCTTTTCTTCAAAAAATGGATGCGGTACTCAATGCATCTGTATTTTTTTTTTGTGTAGACCTTTTTAATGTGTACAATACTGTAATGCCGTTGATATATCTCGTAGGGTTAAAAAAACTGTGTTTATTTACGACATCACATTGAAAACTTCTAAAATTATCAGTGTTTCTCTACTATATTATACATGTATTATACATATAAACCTTCCTCTTGAATCACTCTAACTATTATAGAAAAACAGCATCAAAATCCGATGCGTAGTTTTAAAGGTCTAAGCATACATAGGGACAGACAGCGAAGTTTTCTTGGTAATAATTTTCACATTCCAAAACATTTAAGTGTAATTCATGATTATCAATGTGTTTGCAGTGTTAGTGATAAAATATGAGTTCAAGCTCAGAAATTGAAATAGATCCGCCAGACAGTAGAAAGGGCAACAAGCGCTCAATCTAGAGTTTTGTATTTTATTTCCTTGTATTCACTTTTAATTTTCTTACAAATGTATTGAAAAACGTCGTGTGACACAATTGATTACGTGGATGAAGTTTACTGTAAACTCGGAACTAAGATTTGCTAATATTGTAGCATTTACTATAACCTTCTTTCCGCACCATACATTAACCTATTTATTTGCATAAAATCATGACGGTCGTTTTTGCATAGACCCTTTACCAGATAGGTACTCTTTGGTTCATTCATGCGCATGCGCTCTATATGAGCGCGAAAACCAGGGCATGACTAAACAATCCAAGTTTTGGACTATGAACATCAGTACCTACAAAGAAAATTTCTAAATGCCGCCATGTCGCTTATTGCTTGCGTGGTTTTCGCGCTCATGTCTGCATGCGCGCCTAAATTAAAGGACCAAAGAGTATAAAGCAACGAATCTATTCAAAAACTACCTTCATATATTTTTTTTATAAATGATAGAATAATTTGTGGTGTACCAGTTTTTTTTTATATAAGGTTTTATATGCTTTCCCAATTTAAAACATTACAAGAGAAACTTACCCAGTCCCCAATCAATGCCCTGTTCTTCTCTCTTCTTCTCTGCCTCTAATTTTTCTTTCTCCCTCTTTTCTTTAACCTCCTGTATCATTCTGTCTCGCTCTGCTCGCATCTCCTCAGCCCTTTGTTTGATCTCGGATACAGTCAACTCAGACTCACCTTCGCAGTCAAAATCTGGGCCCTAGAGAAGATATAAAGTATATTTTACAGTGTGAGCAATAAGCAAGCAAGTAATGTTTTATCTGTCCTCAATAAATCATACTTTCGTCAAAATTTGTTTGTTTATTCGAGGCTTCAATTCCACAAACAATTTATGATAGGTTCACAGTCCAGCAAAGCAGGTTTTGGGTCGAAAAAGATAGTTGAGGATAAAGACATTGTAAAATCTTTTCTACAACAAGACGAAAATGATAGCTATAAAGTATATACAATGAGCTTAGAAATGCAAAGCGAATGGCTAACTATAGGTGAATTTTGGATCCCTTTGGCGTTAAAGTGATATATAGATAACATTGATAACGCAAACAGCCTTATTAAAATTTTATCTAAACGCCTTTCAGATGACCCTCCCAGACTGAAGTAACTTAGTAAGATGGGGGAAAGCCACCAAAGTCTGGCGTTATTTGTCGGGAGGCCATAGGTACGGCAAGGCACTTATTGGACGTATGCAAGGTGCTCCTTGATAGGGGTCATTATTCAAGTCGCTATGATAAAATCCATGGAATGCTAAGTAGATTCGTCTCAATCCCAAGCAGTAAAAGTTAATGGCAGGAACTATTAAATTAAAATAAATTAAAATGCTAAAACTTTTGTGTTCCGGCAGTCCTGAGAGCTAGGAAAATTACAGGCACATGAGACTTAACAACTGTAATGGGTGCAGTGCAGTTCGTCACTTGTGACGAAATTCAACAATTATAGGCAGATTTACCCTTAACATCAGGTATGCCGCGTTCCATCACAACCCCATAAAAATTAATAAAATTAATGTTGTAATGTAAATAAATTCTCTGTTGGTTAAAATTTCAGTAAAAGAAATTTATAGAAAATATCTGACCCAGGTTTTGAAATGGGATACAGGTTTAAGTCAGTGTAAGGGTAAGCTGGGTTTGTTTCTTGTTCATTTATGATGTATATAATGTATAGATAGACACAAATATATAGTAATGTCACTTGCGGTCACCCATGCAACTCATGACCACGGCAGATGTTGCTTAACTTTGCTGATCAGTTAAGAACAGCTAAGTTAACTTGAGCTTCGATAATATATATATTCTTTATCGTTAATATATCCAAATATAAAAAAATATATATCAACATGCCTATCGCGCATAGGTGAGAATGGTCACTTGCAGTATGATGTACAATTTGAATGACACAGCTATGTTACAATGTAAATAAATGTAATGAGAGCCTACTAACTAATCATATAAATCATGTTTGACTACCGTGTAGAGGGGCCACCCGTGCCTGAAGACGCGTCCGTGCGGAACACGCTGTTCCGCGCGAAGAAGAAGGCACTAATCATATAAATGACCATAATTTTAGAGCAATTTTACTAGGAGGTAGGACTCTTCAGCAATGTTGCGTCTTGGTAGGTACAATAATTGAATGTTTACTTACAAGAACCACATAAGTCCTGGTACTATTCCCGAATTTAATCTGATGTCCGACTCGTATTCTTGTATAGTGTGATGCTTTCACTCTTTCCTTATTTAGAAATGTTCCATGGGTGCTCCCGAGGTCGTACATGTACCAACCAGATGGTTGCTCACCTTCCTCTGCAAATGCTTTGTATTGTAGGATGCAATGGTGTCTGAAATATTATCGTAAAAACTCAATAGCTTAAATATGTTATGTTATTATATATTTGATTTGATCACAGATTAAGAGCTACATCATTAATCGGTGGAATCAGTTTTTTTAAATGAGATTATGGCACATACTGTACCAAAATCTTACATTTTGAACGCAATGTACTTAGGTACAAAATAATGTATATTTAGGGCAATTTATTAATTTGAATTTTTGATAAAAAATTTGGTTTTGAGTAAAATTTTAGGCACTTAAATTTAAGTTTTTTACTTAATTTGTTTACAAACATCCCATACTGATAGACAGAACAACATACCATATTGAATATAGCTCCATTTTACCTTAGCCAAAATTATTAATTGGTTAAATTGGGCCCACTATAATTTTTAAAATGTTGTATGTCATCAGAACATTTTATATATAAAATATTTTTAAATGTCAAGTAATTTTTTCTTTCCCTGCATATTTTCCTGTAAGATTCATAGAGGGACTAAGGAAAAACAGACAATGTGGCAGCTGCACCTCCTGAAGAACTGCCATCTTAGACTGAGATCCTCAAGCCGCCTGCCATTGGTGGCACCAGGGTTTTATGTAAAACTCCCCTTGAGGGTGCTGTGTTCAGTAGCAGATAAACTAGCTGACACAGTACAGTAGATATGTAAATAAAGCTACCTTGATATAGTAGGATGAGCCAATATGACATCGCAGTTAGAGAGTCTTCCGAACACATGGTAAGGTTTGTTTGTTAAATCAATCCGTTCCACTATACAGCCTGATTTCAGCACTTCTAAAGAATACTCTGATCCTGAAAGAAGTAGACTAATGTAATTTGTTGGATATCATTATACACATGTTAACAGCTGATTAACTGCTATATATTAATGCATCCTCGATACATCTGGTGTTGCAGATATTCGTGGGTGACTGTGATCACTTACCACCAGGTGAGCAGCATGCCCGTTTGCCCTCCTAACTCATAAAAAATAATAATAATAACAAACAGTATATATAATATATCTTGTTTTTAGTTGGACAATTGTAACAAGCCTAAGTGATGGACAAGATATAAATAAAATATTAATCTCTTATAAAAGATTATATATAGTATCTTATTTATATGATATAATGTAATAAGAGTGTCAGTCAGTAAGTCAGAGGCCATAACCTGAAAATTCAGAAGGTATTTACTAAGGCAAACACTTCACACCAAATCTTCAGTAACTAAGTGGCTCAGATCTGGAACAGGGTACCTGAAGAGGTTGTATGTATTAGATCGGTGAATACTTTAAAATAATGGCAGTTGAATTTAAAAACAAAACAACTTTGTATTATAAAACTAGCTTGCATCCGCAAGAAATTTGGTTTTACTGTGATGTCTTGAGAAGTAATCAATTCATTGGGATAAGATATATTCTACGCAATCTATTAACAAAATTGTATCAAAACCGACTGTTGTTTGAATGTCTTGTTGTTAGTAACAAACAAACACACCTGCCATAAACTATTATATTTATATTATCATTATGATTTAGCATATTCATGACAGTTCATACCATCAGGACATAGCCCCGACCATTTAGGTTCCTTATAAGGTATTGGTGTTGACAACTCTTTCAGCAATACTGCAGGAGGTAAAGAACTCTTTGAACCCGACCCTGCCGGAGTTTCCTTAGTTTTTTCTTCCAATATATCAACAGAAATTTTATCGGCTTCAGATTTAGCCTTCTTAGGCAACTTTCCTACTCGTCCTATTAGCACAGGCTTCTTGAATTCCTGCTGAACATCTTTTGTATGTTCTTCTGAAGTTGATTCATCAGCCATTATAATTTAGTTAACAATACTTTCAGTACCAAAATAATAATGCAAGGGAAGCACTGAACTTCCAATCACATTTAATCGCTGAGAGAAATGTGTTAGATCTTGTGATAAATAAATATAATTCACCTCAAAATAAAACAAAACAATTTGATCTATGCACGGGCGGGATTGACAATTGTCAATGGGATGAATGAAATGAATGTCAAACATGGGCCTACTCCATTTGACGCTAGTTTCGTTATTTTCGATAAATTTGATCACATTGCGTCTATGGTTGTGATCACTGTGTTCATTTGTAACTGTTCTCCCCTGTTCCATTTAGGATAAGAACGTTAAGAATGCCACTAAAATTTGCCACTTCTGTCACTTTTGACATTAGATGTAGGATTAGATTATTAGTTTGTAGTATTTGGTTAATATTGATGTAGGTAATTCAAACTGTTACAGTAGCTTCATAGGGTTTATGGCGAAAATAGAACAAGACTCAACTGGAACAACTTTTTGGGAGTGTGATCGTTTTTGGCGAATTTAACTCCAAATGGTACTTACCGCATAAGACAAACAGCAAATATTTTTGACGTTTCTGACAAAACCACAAGTCTATTGGGGCGTACCCCACGTGACGCCTATTTCCTTATTTTCGATAATTAGGACCACATTTTGCATCTATGGTATAGCATTAAATATGAATCATAGACACAACATATGATGAGAATTATCGAAAGCCAAGTGGAATACGGCCTAGTTAGCACTCTTCTGTGCCAAGAACCATAACAGTTCAAGCCTAAAACCTGGTGCATGATTTCGCCGATCTGCATGCCTGGTGCATGAGTCGCAGGCTTATCAGTATCATCTGTACTGATAAGCCTGCGACTCTGTAGCTCTAAGACACAATTTAGAATTCATTAATAAAGGCATCTCTCTCTGCGAAGACGTATTTTATTTTCGTTGTTTTAATTCAAAATTTAGTTTTTAAAGACATGTTCATCGCTCCCGTAAAGTTAACTGCCTCGCTAATAAAAATTAGTAAAAATTTACATAATATTTTTATCTAAGTGAAAAATCTACAGTAAAAATATCTCTATAATAAACATCGAGATATTATTACTAACGTATAGAGTAGCTATTCTAAACAATCGTCATGTTACATTCTGTTAGGAATAAACTTAAAGCCGCTGCAGCGCTGAAACCATAATTAGTGGTGTCTAAGTAGACTGTATCGGAACACTGTGCTAGTACGCTTTTAAGGTACAGTTTTCTCGCTCCCAAAAGGTCATAAAAGCTGAGAATTTTCGGGCGCTTACGCGTTTCGTTCAATTGTATACTACGACTTGTCACTCTCACAGAGTGAACCGACTACAGAAGTGACATACATAGCTAAATACGCTTCAATTGTTTTTTTAATCAGTAATTTACATTAGTATAGGTATATCAGTAGAAAATATGATAATATTGAACACGTGAGCGGGCGGTGTTAGCTCTCATAGATAACAATCAATGCGCGCAGATGCGAAATTTTTTAATATTCTGCCTACTTAATACTGTGTGTACTTACGTAAGGAATAAATAAAAAAGTGTTTAAACTGATTATTTTTAGTATTTTATATATAATATTTTATTGACCGTAATTAATAACTTAACATTATACGTCGATAGTGTCAACTCTGCGCATTCAAATGTTCTTACTCTTTGACATTCACATAAACATGGCCGCCATCCCGCTGCCGCCGCTGTGATGCGTCGTCACGAATTTCAATAAATTGATAAAATAGAATTCAATTTGTTTTAGAGATAATTATGTTGAACTTACTGGTGAAAAGTCACTCCTTGACTTTAACTTATGTTACAAAATCACAAATATACGATAGGAAAAATTTAAGTCATGTGCGGGACTCGAACCCGCGTCCATCCACCCCTTGAGCCGGGGTATGCTCTAACCAATTGAGCTAACATGACATGACGTCATAACTCGAATCTTTACTATCGTTCCTTCAACCATCGTATTGGGATGGAGCGACATCTATAGTACCACGTGCGTTGTACTACAAACAAGACCAATGTTGCAATTGGTTTTATACTTGTAAGTGATAACGCAACCTTATAATTTTAATATTGTTAGGTTTGCAATAACGCCTGCTATGCGGATTACATTACAAAATTACAAATATACGATAGGAAAAATTTAAGTCATGTGCGGGACTCGAACCCGCGTCCATCCATCCTTTGAGCCGGGGTATGCTGTAACCAATTGAGCTAACATGACATGACGTCATAACTCGAATCTTTACTATCGTTCCTTCAACCATCGTATTGGGATGGAGCGACATCTATAGTACCACGTGCGTTGTACTACAAACAAGACCAATGTTGCAATTGGTTTTATACTTGTAAGAGATAACGCAACCTTATAATTTTAACTAGTTTTTCGGGCAGTGTGCGGGCCGCATGCGGCCCGCATCTATCTTGAGTCAGTAGGAACTGTCATAAGAGCACGTTATACATTAAAAAAAAGTAATGTTCAAAACTCCAATAGAAGTATGAAATCCCATATAAACTCTCAATACAATAAAGAACCATACTGTAGCCACTAAAGCAAATTCACCCTACTGCCATAAAAAGGTAGTACCGGCAGAATGAGACCAAGGTTCTGAGTCACTTTTGTTAAGAAACCCCACTCGTAGGTGCTTCGGTTACCGCGGGCAGTTGCCATGGAGACCAGTCGGAGATGTGGAAAATACTCTCAAGTCGGAGCTCGGCCTTCGGCCTCGCAAGTTACTAACACGGCTCGGCCTCGCCAAGCGCTCGCCCTTCGGGCTCACGCACCATACGCTCGGCCTTCGGCCTCGCGGGCCGAAAGTTCGGCCTTCGGCCTCACCAGGTGGTTGCCCTTTGGGCTCGCTATACACTAATGTAGGACAGTTACTCCAAATTCAGTCAAAAATCCCACAAAAACTCCTAATACAGTCGAAAATTAAGGAAAAACACTCCAAATGCAGTATAAAGAATGATAGGAGCACGAAAGACACATCCAAAATGTCGGATTTCAAGACGGCCACCATACAAACTGCTCCGCCCCTACTGAAGCTCGGCCTAACGGCCTCGCTTCAGCAGGCTCGGATCACTTTGTATGGCGGCCATCTTGAAATCCGCCATTTTGGATTTTTGACATATGTCATTCGACTGCTCTCCCGATTCCCTATGACATTTGTTCAAACACCCCCTACCTATCTCTTACCGTTTTCGAGATACGTCATCCATCTTCACTTGGCAGGCGTCTTTTTAATGATTTTCGATTTTTCTCATACTCACCAAAACCCCCCGAACATTTTTGCCATACTTCATTTTTACTCTACTCTGCTCCTTCTAGGAGAACATTTATGTCAGTCAGTCAGTCAGTGGTAATCGAGCTTTATATATTATAATAACTAGTATTTCGGGCAGTGTGCGGGCCGCATGCGGCCCGCATTTATCGTTATGCAATTTTAGACTATATCAAAACACCTAATACATAAAAAAAAAATGTTCAAAACTGCAATAGAAATATGAAATCCCAAATAAACTTGTAATACAGTAGAGAAACATACTGTAGCTACTAAAGCAGATTCACCCTACTGCCATAAAAAGGTGGTACGGGCAGAATGGTACCAAGGTTCTGAGTCACTTTTGTTAAGGAACCCCACTCGTAGGTGCTTCGGTTACCGCGGGCAGTTGCCATGGAGACCAGTCGGAGACGTGGAAAAAACTCTCAAGTCGGAGCTCGGCCTTCGGCCTCGCAAGTTACTAATACGGCTCGGCCTACGGCCTCGCCAAGCGCTCGCCCTTCGGGCTCACGCACCCTACGCTCGGCCTTCGGCCTCGCGAGCCGAAAGTTCGGCCTTCGGCCTCACCGGGAGCTCGCCCTTCGGGCTCGCTATACACTAAAATTGGACAGTAACTCCAAATTCAGTCAAAAATCCCTACAAAAACTCCTAATACAGTCGAAAATTAAGGAAAAACACTCCAAATGCAGTATAAAGAATGATAGGAGCACGTAAGACACATCCAAAATGTCATTCGACTGCTCTCCTTATTCCCTATGACATATTTTCAAAAACCCCCTACCTATCTATTACCGTTTTCGAGATTCGTGATTTATCTACACTTGGCAGACGTCATCGAAAAAAAAATTTCATATTTGGAATAAGGACGTCCAGAACAACCTAGATATGAAATTTAAGCCAAATCGGAGTACTTCTTTTTACTTGGCAGACGTCATCGAAAAAAAAAATTTTGATTTGGAATAAGGACACCCAGAACCACCTAAATATCGAGTTTCAGCCAAATCGGAGTAACATGTTTTACTTGGCAGACGTCATCGAAAAAAAATTTTAGATTTGGAATAAGGACACCCAGAACCACCTAAATATCGAGTTTCAGCCAAATCGGAGTAACTTGTTTTACTTGGCAGACGTCATCGAAAAAAAAAATTTAGATTTGGAATAAGGACACCCAGAACCACCTAAATATCGAGTTTCAGCCAAATCGGAGTAACTTGTTTTACTTGGCAGACGTCATCGAAAAAAAATTTTTAGATTTGGAATAAGGACACCCAGAACCACCTAAATATCGAGTTTCAGCCAAATCGGAGTAACTTTTTTTACTTGGCAGACGTCATCGAAGTAAAAATTTCATATTTGAAATAAGGATGACGAGAACAACCTATATATCGATTTTCAGCCAAATCGGTGCAAGTCTAAGCTCGGCCTTCGGCCTCGCAAGTTACTAACATGGCTCGGCCTGCGGCCTCGCCTAGCGCTCGCCCTGCGGGCTCGCGCACCGTCCACTCGGCCTACGGCCTCGCGGCCCGAAACTTCGGCCTTCGGCCTCACCAGAAGCTCGCCCTTCGGGCTCGCTACACGGCCAGTAGGACAATTACTCCAAATTCAGTTGAAAATCCCAAAAAAACTCCTAAAACAGACGACATTGTAAGGTCAAATACTCCAAATAATGTATGAAGAATGAGAGTAGCACATTTGACAGGTGTCATTCGACTGCTCTCCCGATTCCCTATGACATTTGTTCAAACACCCCAAACCTATCTCTTACCGTTTTCGAGATACGTAGTCCAGCTTTACTTGGCAGGCGTCATTTCTAGGGTTTTTAATTTTTTCCCTACTCAGCTAAACCCCTTAGTCATTTTCGTAATACATTACTTTAACCGTACTCAACTTTTTCTGGTAGAACCAGCTACTTTTTTGAGGGATCGAAGGATTTTGTATGGCGGCCATTTTGAAATCCGCCATTTTGGATTTTTGACAAATGTCATCCGACTGCTCTCCCGATTCCCTATGACATTTGGTCAAGCACCCCCTACCTATATCTTACCGTTTCAGAGATACGCCATCCAATTTTACTTGGCAGACGTCATCTTTGAGTTTTCGGATTTTTCCCATACTCCCCCAAACCCCCTCTACACTTTTCCCATACATCACATTCTTCCTTCTCGACTCCTTCTGGGAGAACAATGATGTCAGTCAGTGAATCAGTCAGTCAGTGTACGGTAATCGAGCTTTATATATTATAATAACTAGTATTTCGGGCAGTGTGCGGGCCGCATGCGGCCCGCATTTATCGTTGTGCAAGTTTGAACAATATCAAAACACCTTATACATTAAAAAAAATTATTTCAAAACACCTAAAGATGTACGATTTCCCATACAAACCCTTAATACAATAGAGAACCGTACTGTTATCACCAAACCAAATTCACCCTACTGCCATAAAAAGGTGGTACGGGCAGAATGGTACCAAGGTTCTGAATCACTTTTGTTAAGGAACCCCACTCGTAGGTGCTTCGGTTACCGCAGGCAGTTGCCATGGAGACCAGTCGGTGACGTGGAAAATACTCTCAAGTCGGAGCTCGGCCTTCGGCCTCGCAAGTTACTAATACGGCTCGGCCTGCGGCCTCGCCAAGCGCTCGCCCTTCGGGCTCGCGCACCATTCGCTCGGCCTTCGGCCTCGCGGACCGAAAGTTCGGCCTTCGGCCTCACCAGGTGGTTGCCCTTTGGGCTCGCTATACACTAATGTAGAACAGTTACTCCAAATTCAGTCAAAAAACCCACAAAAACTCCTAATACAGTCGAAAATATAAGGTAAAACACTCCAAATGCAGTATGAAGAATGAGAGGAGCACCTGGGACAAATCCAAAATGGCGGATTTCAAGAAGGCCACCATACAAACTGCTCCGCCCCTACTGAAGCTCGGCCTAAAGGCCTCGCTTCAGCAGGCTCGGAGCATTTTGTATGGCGGCCATCTTGAAATCCGCCATTTTGGATTTTTGACAGGTGTCATTCGACTGCTCTCCCGATTCTCTATGACATTTGTTCAAACACCCCCTACCTATCTCTTACCGTTTTCGAGATACGTCATCCATCATCACTTGGCAGGCGTCTTTTTAATGATTTTCGATTTTTCTCATACTCACCAAAACCCCCCAAACATTTTTGCCATACATCATTTTAGCCCTACTCTGCTCCTTCTAGGAGAACATTTATGTCAATCAGTCAGTCAGTCAGTGAGTGGTAATCGAGCTTTATATATTATAAACTAGTTATTCGGGCAGTGTGCGGGCCGCATGCGGCCCGCATTTATCGTTATGCAATTTGAAACAATATCAAAACACCTTATATATTTAGAAAAAAAAACAATATTCTATAACAGTATGAAATCCCATATAAACTCCTTATACAGTAGAGAACCAAACTGTAGCCACCAAACCAGATTCACCCTACTGCCATAAAAAAGTGGTACGGGCAGAATGGTACCAAGATTCTGAGTCACTTTTGTTAAAGAACCCCACTCGTAGGTGCTTCGCTTACCACGGGCAGTTGCCATGGAGACCATTCGGAGACGTGGAAAATACTCTCAAGTCGGAGCTCGGCCTTCGGCCTCGCAAGTTACTAACACGGCTCGGCCTCCGGCCTCGCCATGCGCTCGCCCTTCGGGCTCACGCCCCATACGCTCGGCCTTCGGGCTCGCTACTACACTAATGTAGGACAGTTACTCCAAATTCAGTCAAAAATCCCACAAAAACTCCTAATACATTCGAAAATAAAGATAAAAAACTCCAAATGCAGTATAAAGAATGATAGGAGCACGTAAGACACATCCAAAATGTCGGATTTCAAGACGGCCACCATTCAAACTGCTCCGCCCCTACTGAAGCTCGGCCTAAAGGCCTCGCTTCAGCAGGCTCGGAGCATTTTGTATGGCGGCCATCTTGAAATCCGCCATATTGGATTTTTGACAGGTGTCATTCGACTGCTCTCCCAATTCCCTATGACATTTGTTCAATCACCCCCTACCTATCTTGTACCGTTTTTGAGATACGTCATTCATCTTCACTTGGCAGGCGTCTTTTTAATGATTTTCGATTTTTCTCATACTTACCAAAACCCCCCGAACATTTTTGCCATACATCACGTTGTTCCTACTCGTCTCCTTCTAGGAGAACATTTATGTCAGTCAGTCAGTGGTAATCGAGCTTTATATATTATAAATAAATAATAAATAAATAACTAGTTTTTCGGGCAGTGTGCGGGCCGCATGCGGCCCGCATTTATCGTTATGCAGTACTAAACTATACCTTAACCCCTTATACATTTAAAAAAAATAAGTTCAAAACTCCAATAGAAGTATGAAATCCCAAATAAACTCTCCATACAATAAAGATCCATACTGTAGCCACTAAAGCAAATTCACCCTACTGCCATAAAAAGGTGGTACGGGCAGAATGGTACCAAGGTTCTGAGTCACTTTTGTTAAGAAACCCCACACGTAGGTGCTTCGGTTACCGCGGGCAGTTGCCATGGAGACCAGTCGGAGACGTAAAAAAAACTCTCAAGTCGGAGCTCGGCCTTCGGCCTCGCAAGTTACTAATACGGCTCGGCCTACGGCCTCGCCAAGCGTTCGCCCTTCGGGCTCACGCACCATACGCTCGGCCTTCGGCCTCGCGGACCGAAAGTTCGGCCTTCGGCCTCACCAGGTAATTGCCCTTTGGGCTCGCTATACACTAATGTAGGACAGTTACTCCAAATTCAGTCCAAAATCCCACAAAAACTCTTAATACAGTCGAAATATAAGGTAAAACACTCAAAAATGCAGTATAAAGAATGATAGGAGCACGTGGGGCACATCCAAAATGACGGATTTCAAGACGACCACCATACAAACTGCTCCGCCCCTTCTGAAGCTCGGCCTAACGGCCTCGCTTCAGCAGGCTCGGATCATTTTGTATGGCGGCCATCTTGAAATCCGCCATTTTGGATTTTTGACAGGTGTCATTCGACTGCTCTTCCTATTCCCTATGACATTTGTTCAAACACCCCCTACCTATCTCGTACCGTTTTCGAGATACGTCATCCATCATCACTTGGCAGGCGTCTTTTTAATGATTTTCGATTTTTCTCATACTCACCAAAACCACCCGAACATTTTTGCCCTACTTCATTTTTACCCTACTCTGCTCCTTCTAGGAGAACATTTATGTCAGTGAGTGAGTGGTAATCGAGCTTTATATATTATACTAGTTTTTCGGGCAGTGTGCGGGCCGCATGCGGCCCGCATTTATCGTTATGCGGTACTAAACTTTACCTTAACCCCTTATACATTAAAAAAAAATAAGTTCAAAACTCCAATAGAAGTATGAAATCCCAAATAAACTCTCCATACAATAAAGAACCATACTGTAGCCACTAAAGCAGATTCACCCTACTGCCATAAAAAGGTGGTACGGGCAGAATGGTACCTAGGTTCTGAGTCACTTTTGTTAAGGAACCCCACTCGTAAGTCCTTTGGTTATCGCGGGCAGTTACCATGGAGACCAGTCGGAGACGTGGAAAATACTCTCAATTCGGAGCTCGGCCTTCGGCCTCGCAAGTTACTAACACGGCTCGGCCTGCGGCCTCGCCAAGCGCTCGCCCTACGGGCTCGCGCGCCATTCGCTCGGCCTTCGGCCTCGCGGACCGAAAGTTCGGCCTACGGCCTCACCAAAAGCTCGCCCTTCGGGCTCGCTCCTTCACTAATGTAGGACAGTAACTCCTAATTCAGTCAAAAATCCCACAAAACCTCCTAATACAGTCGAAAATATGAGGTAAAACACTCCAAATGCAGTATAAAGAATGAGAGGAGCACGTGTGACACATCCAAAATGTCATTCGAGTGCTCTCCTTATTCCCTATGACATTTTTTCAAAAACCCCCTACCTATCTATTACCGTTTTCGAGATACGTGATTTATATGCACTTGGCAGACGTCATCGAAAAACAAAATTCATATTTGGAATAAGGACGTCCAGAACAACCTAGATATCGAGTTTCAGCCAAATCGGAGTAACTTTTTTTACTTGGCAGACGTCATCGAAAAAAAAAATTTAGATTTGGAATAAGGACACCCAGAACCACCTAAATATCGAGTTTCAGCCAAATCGGAGTAACTTTTTTTACTTGGCAGACGTCATCGAAAAAATTTTTTTTGATTTGGTATTTGGACGTCCAGAACCACATAAATATCGAGTTTCAGCCAAATCGGAGTAACTTTTTTTACTTGGCAGACGTCATCGAAATAAAAATTTCTTATTTGAAATAAGGATGACAAGAACAACCTTTATCTCGATTTTCAGCCAAATCGGTGCAAGTCTGAGCTCGGCCTTCGGCCTCGCAAGTTACTTACACGGATCGACCTGCGGCCTCGCGCACCGTCCACTCGGCCTACGGCCTCGCGGCCCGAAAGTTCGGCCTTCGGCCTCACCAGAAGCTCGCCCTTCGGGCTCGCTATACGGCCAGTAGGACAATTACTCCAAATTCAGTTGAAAATCCCACAAAAACTCCTAATACAGTCGACATTGTCAGGTCAAATACTCCAAATACTGTATGAAGAATGAGAGTAGCACATTTGACAGGTGTCATTCGACTGCTCTCCCGATTCCCTATGACATTTGTTCAAACACCCCCAACCTATCTCTTACCGTTTTCGAGATACGTAGTCCAGCTTTACTTGTCAGGCGTCATTTCTAGGGTTTTTAATTTTTTCCCTACTCAGCTAAACCCCTTAGTCATTTTCGTAATACATTACTATAACCCTACTCAACTCTTTCTGGTAGAACCAGCTACTTTTTTGAGGGATCGAAGGATTTTGTATGGCGGCCATTTTGAAATCCGCCATTTTGGATTTTTGATAAATGTCATCCGACTGCTCTCCTGATTCCCTATGACATTTGGTCAAGCACCCCCTACCTATCTCTTACCGTTTCAGAGATACGCCATACAATTTTACTTGGCAGACGTCATCTTTGAGTTTTCGGATTTTTCCCATACTCACACAAACCCCCTCTTCACTTTTCCCATACATCACTTTCTTCCTTCTCGACCCCTTCTGGGAGAACAATGATGTCAGTCAGTCAGTGAGTCAGTCAGTCAGTCAGTGTACGGTAATCCAGCTTTATATATTATAATAATAATAATAATAAATAAACTAGTTTTTCGGGCAGTGTGCGGGCCGCATGCGGCCCGCATTTATCGTTATGCAGTACTAAACAATATCGTTAACTCCTTATACATTTAATAAAAAAAAAAACAAAATTCCATAACAGTTTGAAATCCCATATAAACTCTCAATACAATAAAGAACCATACTGTAGCCACTAAAGCAAATTCACCCTACTGCCATAAAAAGGTGGTACGGGCAAAATGGGACCAAGGTTCTGAGTCACTTTTGTTAAGGAACCCCACTCGTAGGTGCTTCGGTTTTCGCGGGCAGTTGCCATGGAGACCAGTCGGAGGCGAGGAAAATACTCTCAAGTTGGAGCTCGGCCTTCGGCCTCGCAAGTTACAAACAAGGCTCGGCCTGCGGCCTCGCCGAGCGCTCGCCCTACGGGCTCACGCACCATACGCTCGGCCTTCGGCCTCGCGAGCCGAAAGTTCGGCCTTCGGCCTCACCAGGAGCTCGCCCTTCGGGCTCGCTATACACTATCATAGGACAGTAACTCAGAATTCAATCAAAAATCCCACAAAAACTCCTAATACAGTCGAAAATATAAGGTAAAATATTCCAAATGCAGTATAAAGAATGATAGGAGCACGTAAGACAAATCCAAAATGTCGAATTTCAAGACGGCCACCATACAAACTGCTCCGCCCCTACTGAAGCTCGGCCTAACGGCCTCGCTTCAGCAGGCTCGGATCACTTTGTATGGCGGCCATCTTGAAATCCGCCATTTTGGATTTTTGACAGGTGTCATTCGACTGCTCTTCCAATTCCCTATGACATTTGTTCAAACACCCCCTACCTATCTTGTACCGTTTTCGAGATACGTCATTCATCTTTACTTGGCAGGCGTCTTTTTAATGATTTTCGATTTTTCTCATACTCACCAAAACCTTCTGAACATTTTTGATATACATCACGTTGCTCCTACTCGCCTCCTTCTAGGAGAACATTTATGTCAATGAGTCAGTGAGTGGTAATCGAGCTTTATATATTATAAACTAGTTTTTCGGGCAGTGTGCGGGCCGCATGCGGCCCGCATCTATCTTGAGTCAGTAGGAACTGTCATATAAGCACGTTATACATTAAAAAAAAGTGTGTTCAAAACTCCTATAGAAGAATGAAATCCCATACAAACTCTCAATACAATAAAGAAACAAACTGTAGCCACAAAACCAGATTCACCCTACTGCCATAAAAAAGTGGTACGGGTAGAATGGTACCAAGGTTCTGAATCACTTTTAATAAGGAACCCCACTCGTAGCTGCGTCGGTTACCGCGGGCAGTTGCCATGGAGACCAATCGGAGATGTGGAAAATACTCTCTAGTCGGAGCTCGGCCTTCGGCCTCGCAAGTTAACAACACGGCTCGGCCTCCGGCCTCGCCAAGCGCTCGCCCTTCGGGCTCACGCACCCTACGCTCGGCCTTCGGCCTCGCGAGCCGAAAGTTCGGCCTTCGGCCTCACCAGGAGCTCGCCCTTCGGGCTCGCTATACACTAATGTTGGACAGTAACTCCAAATTCAGTCAAAAATCCCTCAAAAACTCCTAATACAGTCGAAAATAAAGATAAAAAACTCCAAATGCAGTATAAAGAATGATAGGAGCACGTAAGACACATCCAAAATGTCGGATTTCAAGACGGCCACCATACAAACTGCTCCGCCCCTACTGAAGCTCGGCCTAACGGCCTCGCTTCAGCAGGCTCGGACCATTTTGTATGGCGGCCATCTTGAAATTCGCCATTTTGGATTTTTGACAGGTGTCATTCGACTGCTCTCCCGATTCCCTATGACATTTGTTCAAACACCCCCTACCTATCTCTTACCGTTTTTGAGGTATGTTATTCATCTTTACTTGGCAGGCGTCTTTTTAATGATTTTCGATTTTTCTCATACTCACCAAAACCCTCCGAACATTTTTGCCATACTTCATTTTTACCCTACTCTGCTCCTTCTAGGAGAACATTTATGTCAATCAGTCAGTGAGTGGTAATCGAGCTTTATATATTATAACTAGTTTTTCGGGCAGTGTGCGGGCCGCATGCGGCCCGCATTTATCGTTATGCAGTACTAAACTATATCAAAACTCCTGATACGTTGGAAAAAAGTATGTTCAAAACTCCAATAGAAGTATGAAATCCCATATAAACTCTCAATACAATAAAGAACCATACTGTAGCCACTAAAGCAGATTCACCCTACTGCCATAAAAAGGTGGTACGGGCAGAATGGTACCAAGGTTCTGAGTTACTTTTGTTAAGGAACCCCACTCGTAGGTGCTTCGGTTACCGCGGGCAGTTGCCATGGAGACCAGTCGGAGATGTGGAAAATACTCTCAAGTCGGAGCTCGGCCTTCGGCCTCGCAAGTTACTAATACGGCTCGGCCTACGGCCTCGCCAAGCGCTCGCCCTTCGGGCTCGCGCATCATACGCTCGGCCTTCGGCCTCGCGGACCGAAAGTTCGGCCTTCGGCCTCACCAGGAGCTCGCCCTTCGGGCTCGCTACTTCACTAATGTAGGACAGTAACTCCAAATTCAGTCAAAAATCGCACAAAAACTCCTAATTCAGTCGAAAATGAAGGCAAAACATTCCAAATGCAGTATAAAGAATGATAGGAGCACGAAAGACACATCCAAAATGTCGGATTTCAAGACGGCCACCATACAAACTGCTCCGCCCCTACTGAAGCTCGGCCTAACGGCCTCGCTTCAGCAGGCTCGGATCACTTTGTATGGCGGCCATCTTGAAATCCGCCATTTTGGATTTTTGACAGGTGTCATTCGACTGCTCTCCCGATTCCCTATGACATTTGTTCAAACACCTCTAACCCATCTCTTACCGTTTTCGAGATACGTTATCCATCTTTACTTGGCAGGCGTCTTTTTTATGATTTTCGATTTTTCTCATACTCACCAAAACCCCCCGAACATTTTTGCCATACATCATTTTAGCCCTACTCGTCTCCTTCTAGGAGAACATTTATGTCAATCAGTCAGTCAGTCAGTCAGTGAGTGGTAATCGAGCTTTATATATTATTAATAACTAGTTTTTCGGGCAGTGTGCGGGCCGCATGCGGCCCGCATCTATCTTGAGTCATTTGGAAATTTCACATAAACCCCTAATACTTTAAGAAAAAGAATGTTCAAAACTCCAATGGAAGTATGAAATCCCATAAAAACTCTCAATACAATAAAGAACCATACTGCAGCCACTAAAGCAAATTCACCCTACTGCCACAAAAAGGTGGTACGGGCAGAATGGGACCAAGGTTCTGAGTCACTTTTGTGAAGGAACCCCACTCGTAGGTGCTTCGGTTACCGCGGGCATTTGCTATGGAGACCAGTCGGAGATGTGGAAAATAATCTCAAGTCGGAGCTCGGCCTTCGGCCTCGCAAGTTACTAACACGGCTCGGCCTGCGGCCTCGCAAAGCACTCGCCCTTCGGGCTCGCGCATCATACGCTCGGCCTTCGGCCTCGCGGACCGAAAGTTCGGCCTTCGGCCTCACCAGAAGCTCGCCCTTCGGGCTCGCAACTTCACTAATGTAGGACAGTTACTCCAAATTCAGTCGAAAATCCCACAAAAACTCCTAATACAGTCGAAAATATAGGGTAAATCACTCCAAATGCAGTATAAAGAATGATAGGAGCACGTGGGTCACATCCAAATTGTCGGATTTCAAGACGGCCACCATACAAACTGCTCCGCCCCTACTGAAGCTCGGCCTAAAGGCCTCGCTTCAGCAGGCTCGGATCACTTTGTATGGCGGCCATCTTGAAATCCGCCATTTTGGATTTTTGACAGGTGTCATTCGACTGCTCTCCCGATTCCCTATGACATTTGTTCAAACACCCCCTACCTATCTCGTACCGTTTTTGAGATACGTCATCCATCTTTACTTGGCAGGCGTCTTTTTAATGATTTTCGATTTTTCTCATACTCACCAAAACCCTCCGAACATTTTTGCTATTCTTCATTTTTACCCTACTCTGCTCCTTCTAGGAGAACATTTATGTCAGTGAGTCAGTCAGTCAGTCAGTGGTAATCGAGCTTTATATATTATAAACTAGTATTTCGGGCAGTGTGCGGGCCGCATGCGGCCCGCATTTATCTTTGTGCAAGTTTGAACAAAATCAAAACACCTTATACATTAAAAAAGTATGTTAAAAACTCCATTAGAAGTATGAAATACCATATTAACTCTCAATACAATAATGAACAATACTGTAGCCACTAAAACAGATTCACCCTACCGCCATAAAAAGGTGGTACGGGCAGAATGGGACCAAGGTTCTGAGTCACTTTTGTTAAGGAACCCCACTCGTAGGTGCTTCGCTTACCGCGGGCAGTTGCCATGGAGACCAGTCGGAGACGTGGAAAAAACTCTCAAGTCGGAGCTCGCCCTTCGGGCTCGCGCATCATACGCTCGGCCTTCGGCCTCGCGGACCGAAAGTTCGGCCTTCGGCCTCACCAGGTGGTTGCCCTTTGGGCTCGCTATACACTAATGTAGGACAGTTACTCCAAATTCAGTCAAAAAACCCACAAAAACTCCTAATACAGTCGAAAATATATGGTAAAACACTCCAAATGCAGTATGAAGAATGAGAGGAGCACCTGGGACAAATCCAAAATGGCGGATTTCAAGAAGCCCACCATTCAAACTGCTCCGCCCCTACTGAAGCTCGGCCTAAAGGCCTCGCTTCAGCAGGCTCGGAGCATTTTGTATGGCGGCCATCTTGAAATCCGCCATTTTGGATTTTTGACAGGTGTCATTCGACTGCTCTCTCGATTCCCTATGACATTTGTTCAAACACCCCCTACCTATCTTGCACCGTTTTCGAGATATGTCATCCATCTTAACTTGGCAGGCGTCATTTTGATGATTTTCGATTTTTCTCATACTCACCTAAACCCCCCGAACATTTTTGCCATACATCATGTTGCTCCTCCTAAAGCTCGGCCTAAAGGCCTCGCTTCAGCAGGCTCGGATCACTTTGTATGGCGGCCATCTTGAAATCCGCCATTTTGGATTTTTGACAGGTGTCATTCGACTGCTCTCCCGATTCCCTATGACATTTGTTCAAACACCCCCTACCTATCTCGTACCGTTTTTGAGATACGTCATCCATCTTTACTTGGCAGGCGTCTTTTTAATGATTTTCGATTTTTCTCATACTCACCAAAACCCTCCGAACATTTTTGCTATTCTTCATTTTTACCCTACTCTGCTCCTTCTAGGAGAACATTTATGTCAGTGAGTCAGTCAGTCAGTCAGTGGTAATCGAGCTTTATATATTATAAACTAGTTATTCGGGCAGTGTGCGGGCCGCATGCGGCCCGCATTTTTCGTTATGCAATTGGAAACAATATCAAAACACCTTATACATTAAAAAAAAAAAAAAAATCCATAACAGTATGAAATCCCATATAAACTCCTTATACAGTAGAGAACCAAACTGTAGCCATCAAACCAGATTCACCCTACTGCCATAAAAAAGTGGTACGGGCAGAATGGTACCAAGGTTCTGAGTCACTTTTGTTAAGGGACCCCACTCGTAGGTGCTTCGGTTACCGCGGGCAGTTGCCATGGAGACCAGTCGGTGACGTGGAAAATACTCTCAAGTCGGAGCTCGGCCTTCGGCCTCGCAAGCTACTAACACGGCTCGGCCTGCGGCCTCGCCAAGCGCTCGCCCTTCGGGCTCACGCACCATACGCTCGGCCTTCGGCCTCGCGAGCCGAAAGTTCGGCCTTCGGCCTCACCAGAAGCTCGCCCTTCGGGCTCGCTATACATTATTGTAGGTCAGTAACTCCAAATTCAGTCAAAAATCCCACAAAAACTCTTAATACAGTCGAAAATATAAGGTAAAACACTCCAAATCCAGTATAAAGAATGATAGGAGCACGTGGGTCAGATCCAAAATGTCGGATTTCAAGACAGCCACCATACAAACTGCTCCGCCCCTACTGAAGCTCGGCCTAACGGCCTCGCTTCAGCAGGCTCGGATCATTTTGTATGGCGGCCATCTTGAAATCCGCCATTTTGGATTTTTGACAGGTGTCATTAGACTGCTCTCCTGATTCCCTATGACATTTGTTCAAACAACCCCTACCTATCTTGTACCGTTTTTGAGATATGTCATCCATCTTCACTTGGCAGGCGTCTTTTTAATGATTTTCGATTTTTCTCATACTCACCAAAACCCCGCGAACATTTTTGCCATACATCATTTTTACCCTACTCTACTCCTTCTAGGAGAACATTTATGTCAGTGAGTCAGTCAGTCAGTCAGTGGTAATCGAGCTTTATATATTATAAACTAGTATTTCGGGCAGTGTGCGGGCCGCATGCGGCCCGCATTTATCTTTGTGCAAGTTTGAACAAAATCAAAACACCTTATACATTAAAAAAGTATGTTAAAAACTCCATTAGAAGTATGAAATACCATATTAACTCTCAATACAATAATGAACAATACTGTAGCCACTAAAACAGATTCACCCTACCGCCATAAAAAGGTGGTACGGGCAGAATGGGACCAAGGTTCTGAGTCACTTTTGTTAAGGAACCCCACTCGTAGGTGCTTCGCTTACCGCGGGCAGTTGCCATGGAGACCAGTCGGAGACGTGGAAAAAACTCTCAAGTCGGAGCTCGCCCTTCGGGCTCGCGCATCATACGCTCGGCCTTCGGCCTCGCGGACCGAAAGTTCGGCCTTCGGCCTCACCAGGTGGTTGCCCTTTGGGCTCGCTATACACTAATGTAGGACAGTTACTCCAAATTCAGTCAAAAAACCCACAAAAACTCCTAATACAGTCGAAAATATATGGTAAAACACTCCAAATGCAGTATGAAGAATGAGAGGAGCACCTGGGACAAATCCAAAATGGCGGATTTCAAGAAGCCCACCATTCAAACTGCTCCGCCCCTACTGAAGCTCGGCCTAAAGGCCTCGCTTCAGCAGGCTCGGAGCATTTTGTATGGCGGCCATCTTGAAATCCGCCATTTTGGATTTTTGACAGGTGTCATTCGACTGCTCTCTCGATTCCCTATGACATTTGTTCAAACACCCCCTACCTATCTTGCACCGTTTTCGAGATATGTCATCCATCTTAACTTGGCAGGCGTCATTTTGATGATTTTCGATTTTTCTCATACTCACCTAAACCCCCCGAACATTTTTGCCATACATCATGTTGCTCCTACTCGTCTCCTTCTAGGAGAACATTTATGTCAGTCAGTCAGTGGTAATCGAGCTTTATATATTATAAATAAATAAACTAGTTTTTCGGGCAGTGTGCGGGCCGCATGCGGCCCGCATTTATCGTTATGCAGTAGTAAACTTTACCTTAACCGCTTATACATTTAAAAAAAAAAAGTTCAAAACTCCAATAGAAGTATGAAATCCCAAATAAAGTCTCCATACAATAAAGAACCATACTGTAGCCACTAAAGCAAATTCACCCTACTGGCATAAAAAGGTAGTACGGGCAGAATGGGACCAAGGTTCTGAGTCACTTTTGTTAAGGAACCCCACTCGTAGGTGCTTTGCTTACCGCGGGCAGTTGCCATGGAGACCAGTCGGAGACTTGGAAAAAACTCTCAAGTCGGAGCTCGGCCTTCGGCCTCGCAAGTTACCAACACGGCTCGGCCTGCGGCCTCGCCAAGCGCTCGCCCTACGGGCTCGCGCATCATACGCTCGGCCTTCGGCCTCGCGGACCGAAAGTTCGGCCTCCGGCCTCACCAGGAGCTCGCCCTTCGGGCTCGCTACTACACTTATGTAGGACAGTTACTCCAAATTTTTCAGCCAAATCGGTGCAAGTCTAAGCTCGGCCTTCGGCCTCGCAAGTTACTAACATGGCTCGGCCTGCGGCCTCGCCTAGCGCTCGCCCTGCGGGCTCGCGCACCGTCCACTCGGCCTACGGCCTCGCGGCCCGAAAGTTCGGCCTTCGGCCTCACCAGAAGCTCGCCCTTCGGGCTCGCTACACGGCCAGTAGGACAATTACTCCAAATTCAGTTGAAAATCCCAAAAAAACTCCTAAAACAGACGACATTGTAAGGTCAAATACTCCAAATAATGTATGAAGAATGAGAGTAGCACATTTGACAGGTGTCATTCGACTGCTCTCCCGATTCCCTATGACATTTGTTCAAACACCCCAAACCTATCTCTTACCGTTTTCGAGATACGTAGTCCAGCTTTACTTGGCAGGCGTCATTTCTAGGGTTTTTAATTTTTTCCCTACTCAGCTAAACCCCTTAGTCATTTTCGTAATACATTACTTTAACCGTACTCAACTTTTTCTGGTAGAACCAGCTACTTTTTTGAGGGATCGAAGGATTTTGTATGGCGGCCATTTTGAAATCCGCCATTTTGGATTTTTGACAAATGTCATCCGACTGCTCTCCCGATTCCCTATGACATTTGGTCAAGCACCCCCTACCTATATCTTACCGTTTCAGAGATACGCCATCCAATTTTACTTGGCAGACGTCATCTTTGAGTTTTCGGATTTTTCCCATACTCCCCCAAACCCCCTCTACACTTTTCCCATACATCACATTCTTCCTTCTCGACTCCTTCTGGGAGAACAATGATGTCAGTCAGTCAGTGGTGGACGTCTTGGCAGACGTCATCGAAAAAAAAAATTTTGATTTGGAATAAGGACACCCAGAACCACCTAAATATCGAGTTTCAGCCAAATCGGAGTAACATGTTTTACTTGGCAGACGTCATCGAAAAAAAATTTTAGATTTGGAATAAGGACACCCAGAACCACCTAAATATCGAGTTTCAGCCAAATCGGAGTAACTTGTTTTACTTGGCAGACGTCATCGAAAAAAAAAATTTAGATTTGGAATAAGGACACCCAGAACCACCTAAATATCGAGTTTCAGCCAAATCGGAGTAACTTGTTTTACTTGGCAGACGTCATCGAAAAAAAATTTTTAGATTTGGAATAAGGACACCCAGAACCACCTAAATATCGAGTTTCAGCCAAATCGGAGTAACTTTTTTTACTTGGCAGACGTCATCGAAGTAAAAATTTCATATTTGAAATAAGGATGACGAGAACAACCTATATATCGATTTTCAGCCAAATCGGTGCAAGTCTAAGCTCGGCCTTCGGCCTCGCAAGTTACTAACATGGCTCGGCCTGCGGCCTCGCCTAGCGCTCGCCCTGCGGGCTCGCGCACCGTCCACTCGGCCTACGGCCTCGCGGCCCGAAAGTTCGGCCTTCGGCCTCACCAGAAGCTCGCCCTTCGGGCTCGCTACACGGCCAGTAGGACAATTACTCCAAATTCAGTTGAAAATCCCAAAAAAACTCCTAAAACAGACGACATTGTAAGGTCAAATACTCCAAATAATGTATGAAGAATGAGAGTAACACATTTGACAGGTGTCATTCGACTGCTCTCCCGATTCCCTATGACATTTGTTCAAACACCCCAAACCTATCTCTTACCGTTTTCGAGATACGTAGTCCAGCTTTACTTGGCAGGCGTCATTTCAAGGGTTTTTAATTTTTTCCCTACTCAGCTAAACCCCTTAGTCATTTTCGTAATACATTACTTTAACCGTACTCAACTTTTTCTGGTAGAACCAGCTACTTTTTTGAGGGATCGAAGGATTTTGTATGGCGGCCATTTTGAAATCCGCCATTTTGGATTTTTGACAAATGTCATCCGACTGCTCTCCCGATTCCCTATGACATTTGGTCAAGCACCCCCTACCTATATCTTACCGTTTCAGAGATACGCCATCCAATTTTACTTGGCAGACGTCATCTTTGAGTTTTCGGATTTTTCCCATACTCCCCCAAACCCCCTCTACACTTTTCCCATACATCACATTCTTCCTTCTCGACTCCTTCTGGGAGAACAATGATGTCAGTCAGTGAATCAGTCAGTCAGTGTACGGTAATCGAGCTTTATATATTATAACTAGTATTTCGGGCAGTGTGCGGGCCGCATGCGGCCCGCATTTATCGTTATGCAGTACTAAATAATACCGTAACTCCTTATACATTTAAAAAAAAAAACAAAACTCCATAACAGTATGAAATCCCATATTAACTCTCAATACAATAAAGAACAATACTGTAGCCACTAAAACAGATTCACCCTACTGCCATAAAAAGGTGGTACGGGCAGAATGGGACCAAGGTTCTGAGTCACTTTTGTTAAGGAACCCCACTCGTAGGTGCTGCGGTTACCGCAGGCAGTTGCCATGGAGACAAGTCGGATATGTGGAAAATACTCTCAAGTCGGAGCTCGGCCTTCGGCCTCGCAAGTTACTAATACGGCTCGGCCTACGGCCTCGCCAGGCGCTCGCCCTTCGGGCTCGCGCATCACACGCTCGGCCTTCGGCCTCGCGGACTGAAAGTTCGGCCTTCGGCCTCACCAGGAGCTCGCCCTTCGGGCTCGCTATACACAAAAGTTGGACAGTAACTCCAAATTCAGTCAAAAATCCCACAAAAACTCCTAATACATTTGAAAATTAAGGAAAAACACTCCAAATGCAGTATAAAGAATGATAGGAACACGTAAGACACATCCAAAATGTCATTCGACTGCTCTCCTTATTCCCTATGACATTTTTTCAAAAACCCTCTACCTATCTATTACCGTTTTCGAGATACGTGATTTATCTGCACTTGGCAGACGTCATCGAAAAAAAAAAATCATATTTGGAATAAGGACGTCCAGAACAACCTAGATATAAAATTTAAGCCAAATCGGAGAATTTTTTTTTACTTGGCAGACGTCATCGAAAAAATAATTTTTGATTTGGAATAAGGACACCCAGAACCACCTAAATATCGAGTTTCAGCCAAATCGGAGTAACTTGTTTTACTTGGCAGACGTCATCGAAAAAAAAATTTTAGATTTGGAATAAGGACACCCAGAACCACCTAAATATCGAGTTTCAGCCAAATCGGAGTAACTTTTTTTAATTGGCAGACGTCATCGAAATAAAAATTTCATATTTGGAATAAGGATGACAAGAACAACCTATATATCGATTTTCAGCCAAATCGGTGCAAGTCTGAGCTCGGCCTTCGGCCTCGCAAGTTACTAACACGGCTTGGCCTGCAGCCTCGCGCACCATCCGCTCGGCCTACGGCCTCGCGGCCCGAAAGTTCGGCCTTCGGCCTCACCAAAAGCTCGCCCTTCGGGCTCGCCACACTGACAGTAGGACAATTACTCTAAATTGAGTTGAAATTCCCACAAACACTCCTAATACAGTCGACATTGTTAGGTTAAATACTCCAAATAATGTATGAAGAATGAGAGTAGCACATTTGACAGGTGTCATTTGACTGCTCTCCCGATTCCCTATGACATTTGTTCAAACACCCCCAACCTATCTCTTACCGTTTTCGAGATACGTAGTCCAGCTTTACTTGGCAGGCGTCATTTCTAGGGTTTTTAATTTTTCCCCTACTCAGCTAAACCCCTTAGTCATTTTCGTAATACATTACTATAACCGTACTCAACTCTTTCTGGTAGAACCAGCTACTTTTTTGAGGGATCGAAGGATTTTGTATGGCGGCCATTTTGAAATCCGCCATTTTGGATTTTTGACAGATGTCATTCGACTGCTCTCCCAATTCCCTATGACATTTGGTCAAGCACCCCCTACCTATCTCTTACCGTTTCCGAGATACGCTAACCAACTTTACTTGGCAGACGACATCTTTGAGTTTTCGGATTTTTCCCATACTCCCCCAAACCCTCTCTACACTTTTCCCATACATCACTTTCTTCCTTCTCGACTCCTTCTGGGAGAACAATGATGTCAGTCAGTGAATCAGTCAGTGAGTCAGTGTACGGTAATCCAGCTTTATATTTATATACTAGTTTTTCGGGCAGTGTGCGGGCCGCATGCGGCCCGCATTTATCGTTGTGCAAGTTTGAACAATATCAAAACACCTTATACATTAACAAAAAAATTTTCAAAACACCAAAAGATGTACGATTTCCCATACTAACACTTTATACATTAGAGAACCGTACTGTACCCACCAAACCAAATTCACCCTACTGCCATAAAAAGGTGGTACGGGCAGAATGGTACCAAGGTTCTGAGTTACTTATGTTAAGGAACCCCACTCGTAGGTGCTTCGGTTACCGCGGGCAGTTGCCATGGAGACCAGTCGATGACGTGGAAAATACTCTCGAGTCGGAGCTCGGCCTCCGGCCTCGCAAGTTACTAACATGGCTCGGCCTGCGGCCTCGCCAAGCGCTCGCCCTTCGGGCTCACGCACCATACGCTCGGCCTTCGGCCTCGCAAGCCGAAAGTTCGGCCTTCGGCCTCACCCGGAGCTCGCCCTTCGGGCTCGCTATACGCTATCATAGGACATTAACTCCAAATTCAGTCAAAAATCCCACAAAAACTCCTAATACAGTCGAAAATATAAGGTAAAACACTCCAAATGCAGTATAAAGAATGATAGGAGCACGTGGGGCACATCCAAAATGACGGATTTCAAGACGGCCACCATACAAACTGCTCCGCCCCTACTGAAGCTCGGCCTAAAGGCCTCGCTTCAGCAGGCTCGGAGCATTTTGTATGGCGGCCATCTTGAAATCCGCCATTTTGGATTTTTGACAGGTGTCATTCGACTGCTCTCCCGATTCCCTATGACATTTGTTCAAACACCCCCTACCTATCTCTTACCGTTTTCGAGATACGTCATCCAACTTCACTTGGCAGGCGTCTTTTTAATGATTTTCGATTTTTCTCATACTAACCAAAACATCCCGAACATTTTTGCTATACTTCATTTTTACCCTACTCTGCTCCTTCTAGGAGAACATTTATGTCAGTGAGTCAGTGAGTCAGTGGTAATCGAGCTTTATATATTATAAATAACTAGTTTTTCGGGCAGTGTGCGGGCCGCATGCGGCCCGCATTTATCGTTATGCAGTACTAAACTATACCTTAACCCATTATACATTTAAAAAAAATAAGTTCAAAATTCCAATAGAAGTATGAAATCCCAAATAAACTCTCCATACAATAAAGATCCATACTGTAGCCACTAAAGCAAATTCACCCTACTGCCATAAAAAGGTGGTACGGGCAGAATGGTACCAAGGTTCTGAGTCACTTTTGTTAAGAAACCCCACTCGTAGGTGCTTCGGTTACCGCGGGCAGTTGCCATGGAGACCAGTCGGAGACGTGAAAAAAACTCTCAAGTCGGAGCTCGGCCTTCGGCCTCGCAAGTTACTAATACGGCTCGGCCTACGGCCTCGCCAAGCGTTCGCCCTTCGGGCTCACGCACCATACGCTCGGCCTTCGGCCTCGCGGACCGAAAGTTCGGCCTTCGGCCTCACCAGGAGCTCGCCCTTCGGGCTCGCTATACACTAATGTTGGACAGTAACTCCAAATTCAGTCAAAAATCCCACAAAAACTCCTAATACAGTCGAAAATGTAGGTAAAACACTCCAAATGCAGTATAAAGAATGATAGGAGCACGTGTGACACATCCAAAATGTCGGATTTCAAGACGGCCGCCATACAAACTGCTCCGCCCCTACTGAAGCTTGGCCTAACGGCCTCGCTTCAGCAGGCTCGGATCACTTTGTATGGCGGCCATCTTGAAATCCGCCATTTTGGATTTTTGACAGGTGTCATTCGACTGCTCTCCCGATTCCCTATGACATTTGTTCAAACACCCCCTACCTAACTTGTACCGTTTTTGAGATACGTCATCCATCATCACTTGGCAGGCGTCTTTTTAATGATTTTCGATTTTTCTCATACTCACCAAAACCCCCCGAACATTTTTGCTATACATCATTTTAGCCCTACTCGTCTCCTTCTAGGAGAACATTTATGTCAATCAGTCAGTCAGTCAGTCAGTGAGTGGTAATCGAGCTTTATATATTATTAATAACTAGTATTTCGGGCAGTGTGCGGGCCGCATGCGGCCCGCATTTATCGTTATGCAATTTTAGACTATATCAAAACACCTAATACATAAAAAAAAAATGTTCAAAACTGCAATAGAAATATGAAATCCCAAATAAACTTGTAATACAGTAGAGAAACATACTGTAGCTACTAAAGCAGATTCACCCTACTGCCATAAAAAGGTGGTACGGGCAGAATGGTACCAAGGTTCTGAGTCACTTTTGTTAAGGAACCCCACTCGTAGGTGCTTCGGTTACCGCGGGCAGTTGCCATGGAGACCAGTCGGAGACGTGGAAAAAACTCTCAAGTCGGAGCTCGGCCTTCGGCCTCGCAAGTTACTAATACGGCTCGGCCTACGGCCTCGCCAAGCGCTCGCCCTTCGGGCTCACGCACCCTACGCTCGGCCTTCGGCCTCGCGAGCCGAAAGTTCGGCCTTCGGCCTCACCGGGAGCTCGCCCTTCGGGCTCGCTATACACTAAAATTGGACAGTAACTCCAAATTCAGTCAAAAATCCCTACAAAAACTCCTAATACAGTCGAAAATTAAGGAAAAACACTCCAAATGCAGTATAAAGAATGATAGGAGCACGTAAGACACATCCAAAATGTCATTCGACTGCTCTCCTTATTCCCTATGACATATTTTCAAAAACCCCCTACCTATCTATTACCGTTTTCGAGATTCGTGATTTATCTACACTTGGCAGACGTCATCGAAAAAAAAATTTCATATTTGGAATAAGGACGTCCAGAACAACCTAGATATGAAATTTAAGCCAAATCGGAGTACTTCTTTTTACTTGGCAGACGTCATCGAAAAAAAAAATTTTGATTTGGAATAAGGACACCCAGAACCACCTAAATATCGAGTTTCAGCCAAATCGGAGTAACATGTTTTACTTGGCAGACGTCATCGAAAAAAAATTTTAGATTTGGAATAAGGACACCCAGAACCACCTAAATATCGAGTTTCAGCCAAATCGGAGTAACTTGTTTTACTTGGCAGACGTCATCGAAAAAAAAAATTTAGATTTGGAATAAGGACACCCAGAACCACCTAAATATCGAGTTTCAGCCAAATCGGAGTAACTTGTTTTACTTGGCAGACGTCATCGAAAAAAAATTTTTAGATTTGGAATAAGGACACCCAGAACCACCTAAATATCGAGTTTCAGCCAAATCGGAGTAACTTTTTTTACTTGGCAGACGTCATCGAAGTAAAAATTTCATATTTGAAATAAGGATGACGAGAACAACCTATATATCGATTTTCAGCCAAATCGGTGCAAGTCTAAGCTCGGCCTTCGGCCTCGCAAGTTACTAACATGGCTCGGCCTGCGGCCTCGCCTAGCGCTCGCCCTGCGGGCTCGCGCACCGTCCACTCGGCCTACGGCCTCGCGGCCCGAAAGTTCGGCCTTCGGCCTCACCAGAAGCTCGCCCTTCGGGCTCGCTACACGGCCAGTAGGACAATTACTCCAAATTCAGTTGAAAATCCCAAAAAAACTCCTAAAACAGACGACATTGTAAGGTCAAATACTCCAAATAATGTATGAAGAATGAGAGTAGCACATTTGACAGGTGTCATTCGACTGCTCTCCCGATTCCCTATGACATTTGTTCAAACACCCCAAACCTATCTCTTACCGTTTTCGAGATACGTAGTCCAGCTTTACTTGGCAGGCGTCATTTCTAGGGTTTTTAATTTTTTCCCTACTCAGCTAAACCCCTTAGTCATTTTCGTAATACATTACTTTAACCGTACTCAACTTTTTCTGGTAGAACCAGCTACTTTTTTGAGGGATCGAAGGATTTTGTATGGCGGCCATTTTGAAATCCGCCATTTTGGATTTTTGACAAATGTCATCCGACTGCTCTCCCGATTCCCTATGACATTTGGTCAAGCACCCCCTACCTATATCTTACCGTTTCAGAGATACGCCATCCAATTTTACTTGGCAGACGTCATCTTTGAGTTTTCGGATTTTTCCCATACTCCCCCAAACCCCCTCTACACTTTTCCCATACATCACATTCTTCCTTCTCGACTCCTTCTGGGAGAACAATGATGTCAGTCAGTGAATCAGTCAGTCAGTGTACGGTAATCGAGCTTTATATATTATAAATAACTAGTTTTTCGGGCAGTGTGCGGGCCGCATGCGGCCCGCATTTATCGTTGTGCAAGTTTGAACAATATCAAAACACCTTATACATTAAAAAAAGTATGTTCAAAACTCCATTAGAAGTATGAAATCCCATATTAATACTCAATACAATAAAGAACAATACTGTAGCCACTAAAACAGATTCACCCTACTGCCATAAAAAGGTGGTACGGGCAGAAAGGTACCAAGGTTCTGAGTCACTTTTGTTAAGGAACCCCACTCGTAGGTGCTTCGCTTACCGCGGGCAGTTGCCATGGAGACCAGTCGGAGACGTGGAAAAAACTCTCAAGTCGGAGCTCGGCCTTCGGCCTCGCAAGTTACCAACATGGCTCGGCCTGCGGCCTCGCCAAGAGCTCGCCCTTCGGGCTCGCGCGTCATACGCTCGGCCTTCGGCCTCGCGGACTGAAAGTTCGGCCTTCGGCCTCACCAGGAGCTCGCCCTTCGGGCTCGCTACTACACTTATGTAGGACAGTAACTCCAAATTCAGTCAAAAATCCCACAAAAACTCCTAATACAGTCGAAAATATAAGGTAATACACTCCAAATGCAGTATAAAGAATGATAGGAGCACCTGGGACAAATCCAAAATGGCGGATTTCAAGAAGGCCATCATACAAACTGCTCCGCCCCTACTGAACCTCGGCCTAACGGCCTCGCTTCAGCAGGCTCGGATCAATTTGTATGGCGGCCATCTTGAAATCCGCCATTTTGGATTTTTGACAGGTGTCATTCGACTGCTCTCCAGATTCCCTATGACATTTGTTCAAACACCCCCTACCTATCTCTTACCGTTTTTGAGATATGTCATCCATCTTTACTTGGCAGGCGTCTTTTTAATGATTTTCGATTTTTCTCATACTCACCAAAACCCCCCGAACATTTTTGTCCTACATCATTTTAACCCTACTCTACTCCTTCTAGGAGAACATTTATGTCAGTCAGTCAGTCAGTGAGTCAGTCAGTGGTAATCGAGCTTTATATATTATAAATAATAACTAGTATTTCGGGCAGTGTGCGGGCCGCATGCGGCCCGCATTTATCGTTATGCAATTTGAAACAATATCAAAACACCTTATACAATTAAAAAAAAAAACAATATTCTATAACAGTATGAAATCCCATATAAACTCCTTATACAATAGAGAACCAAACTGTAGCCACGAAACCAGATTCACCCTACTGCCATAAAAAAGTGGTACGGGCAGAATGGTACCAAGATTCTGAGTCACTTTTGTTAAAGAACCCCACTCGTAGGTGCTTCGCTTACCACGGGCAGTTGCCATGGAGACCATTCGGAGACGTGGAAAATACTCTCAAGTCGGAGCTCGGCCTTCGGCCTCGCAAGTTACTAACACGGCTCGGCCTCCGGCCTCGCCATGCGCTCGCCCTTCGGGCTCACGCCCCGTACGCTCGGCCTTCGGCCTCGCGGGCCGAAAGTTCGGCCTTCGGCCTCACCAGAAGCTCGCCCTTCGGGCTCGCTACTACACTAATGTAGGACAGTTACTCCAAATTCAGTCAAAAATCCCACAAAAACTGCTAATACAGTCGAAAATAAAGATAAAAAACTCCAAATGCAGTATAAAGAATGATAGGAGCACGTGGGTCACATCCAAAATGTCGGATTTCAAGACGGCCACCATACAAACTGCTCCGCCCCTACTGAAGCTCGGCCTAAAGGCCTCGCTTCAGCAGGCTCGGATCATTTTGTATGGCGGCCATCTTGAAATCCGCCATTTTGGATTTTTGACAGGTGTCATTCGACTGCTCTCCCGATTCCCTATGACATTTGTTCAAACTCCCCCTACCTATCTCTTACCGTTTTTGAGATATGACATACATCTTTACTTGGCAGGCGTCTTTTAAATAATTTTCGATTTTTCTCATACTCACCTAAGCCCCCCGAACATTTTTGCCATACTTCATTTTTACCCTACTCTGCTCCTTCTAGGAGAACATTTATGTCAGTCAGTCAGTGGTAATCGAGCTTTATATATTATAAATAATAAATAACTAGTTTTTCGGGCAGTGTGCGGGCCGCATGCGGCCCGCATTTATCGTTATGCAGTATTAACTATATCAAAACTCCTGATACGTTGGAAAAAAGTATGTTCAAAACTCCAATAGAAGTATGAAATCCCATATAAACTCTCAATACAATAATGAACCATACTGTAGCCACTAAAGCAGATTCACCCTACTGCCATAAAAAGGTGGTACGGGCAAAATGGTACCAAGGTTCTGAGTCACTTTTGTTAAGGAACCCCACTCGTAGGTGCTGCGGTTACCGCAGGCAGTTGCCATGGAGACCAGTCGGAGATGTGGAAAATACTCTCAAATCGGAGCTCGGCCTTTGACCTCGCAAGTTACTAATACGGCTCGGCCTACGGCCTCGCCAGGCGCTCGCCCTTCGGGCTCGCGCATCATACGCTCGGCCTTCGGCCTCGCGAACCGAAAATTCGGCCTTCGGCCTCACCAGAAGCTCGCCCTTTGGGCTCGCTATACACCAAATGTAGGACAGTAACTCCAAATCTAGTCAAAAATCCCACAAAAACTCCTAATACAGTCGAAAATATAAGGTAAAACACTCCAAATGCAGTATAAAGAATGATAGGAGCACGTGGGGCACATCCAAAATAACGGATTTCAAGACGGCCACCATACAAACTGCTCCGCCCCTACTGAAGCTCGGCCTAAAGGCCTCGCTTCAGCAGGCTCGGAGCATTTTGTATGGCGGCCATCTTGAAATCCGCCATTTTGGATTTTTGACAGATGTCATTCGACTGCTCTCCCGATTCCCTATGACATTTGTTCAAACACCCCCTACCTATCTCTTACCGTTTTCGAGATACGTCATCCATCATCTCTTGGCAGGCGTCTTTTTAATGATTTTCGATTTTTCTCATACTCACCAAAACCTTCCGAACATTTTTGCCATACTTCATTTTTCCCCTTCTCTGCTCCTTCTAGGAGAACATTTATGTCAGTCAGTCAGTCAGTGGTAATCGAGCTTTATATATTATAAATAACTAGTTTTTCGGGCAGTGTGCGGGCCGCATGCGGCCCGCATTTATCGTTGTGCAAGTTTGAACAATATCAAAACACCTTATACATTAAAAAAAGTATGTTCAAAACTCCATTAGAAGTATGAAATCCCATATTAACTCTCAAAACAATAAAGAACAATACTGTAGCCACTAAAACAGATTCACCCTACTGCCATAAAAAGGTGGTACGGGCAGAATGGGACCAAGGTTCTGAGTCACTTTTGTTAAGGAACCCCACTCGTAGGTGCTTCGCTTACCGCGGGCAGTTGCCATGGAGACCAGTCGGAAACGTGGAAAAAACTCTCAAGTCGGAGCTCGGCCTTCGGCCTCGCAAGTTACCAACATGGCTCGGCCTGCGGCCTCGCCAAGCGATCGCCCTTCGGGCTCACGCACCATACGCTCGGCCTTCGGCCTCGCGAGCCGAAAGTTCGGCCTTCGGCCTCACCAGAAGCTCGCCCTTCGGGCTCGCTATACATTATCGTAGGTCAGTAACTCCAAATTCAGTCAAAAATCCCACAAAAACTCTTAATACAGTCGAAAATATAAGGTAAAACACTCCAAATCCAGTATAAAGAATGATAGGAGCACGTGGGTCAGATCCAAAATGTCGGATTTCAAGACAGCCACCATACAAACCGCTCCGCCCCTACTGAAGCTCGGCCTAACGGCCTCGCTTCAGCAGGCTCGGATCATTTTGTATGGCGGCCATCTTGAAATCCGCCATTTTGGATTTTTGACAGGTGTCATTCGACTGCTCTCCTGATTCCCTATGACATTTGTTCAAACACCCCCTACCTATCTTGTACCGTTTTTGAGATACGTCATCCATCATCACTTGGCAGGCGTCTTTTTAATGATTTTCGATTTTTCTCATACTCACCAAAACCACCCAAACATTTTTGCCATACTTCATTTTTACCCTACTCTGCTCCTTCTAGGAGAACATTTATGTCAGTGAGTGAGTGGTAATCGAGCTTAATATATTATAAACTAGTATTTCGGGCAGTGTGCGGGCCGCATGCGGCCCGCATTTATCGTTGTGCAAGTTTGAACAATATCAAAACACCTTATACATTAAAAAAAGTATGTTCAAAACTCCATTAGAAGTATGAAATCCCATATAAACTCTCAATACAATAAAGAACCATACTGTAGCCACAAAAGCAAAATCACCCTTCTGCCATAAAAAGGTGGTACGGGCAGAATGGTACCAAGGTTCTGAATCACTTTTGTTAAGGAACCCAACTCGTAGGTGCTTCGGTTACCGCGGGCAGTTGCCATGGAGACCAGTCAGAGATGTGGAAAATACGCTCGATTCGGAGCTCGGCCTTCGGCCTCGCAAGTTACTAACACGGCTCGGCCTACGGCCTCGCGAGCCGAAAGTTCGGCCTTCGGCCTCACCAGAAGCTCGCCCTTCGGGCTCGCGATGTAGGACAGTTACTCCAAATTCAGTCAAAAATCCCACAAAAACTCCTAATACAGTCGAAAATAAAGATAAAAAACTCCAAATGCAGTATAAAGAATGATAGGAGCACGTAAGACACATCCAAAATGTCGGATTTCAAGACGGCCACCATACAAACTGCTCCGCCCCTACTGAAGCTCGGCCTAACGGCCTCGCTTCAGCAGGCTCGGATCACTTTGTATGGCGGCCATCTTGAAATCCGCCATTTTGGATTTTTAACAGGTGTCATTCGACTGCTCTCCCGATTCCCTATGACATTTGGTCAAACACCCCCTACCTATCTTGCACCGTTTTCGAGAAACGTCATCCATCTTTACTTGGCAGGCGTCAATTTAATGATTTTTGATTTTTCCCATACTCACCTAAACCCTCCGAACATTTTTGCCATACTTCATTTTTACCCTACTCTACTCCTTCTAGGAGAACATTTATGTCAGTCAGTGGTAATCGAGCTTTATATATTATAATAACTAGTTTTTCGGGCAGTGTGCGGGCCGCATGCGGCCCGCATTTATCGTTATGCAATTTGAAACAATATCAAAACACCTTATACATTTAAAAAAAAAAACAATATTCTATAAGAGTATGAAATCCCATATAAACTCCTTATACAGTAGAGAACCAAACTGTAGCCACCAAACCAGATTCACCCTACTGCCATAAAAAAGTGGTACGGGCAGAATGTTACCAAGATTCTGAATCACTTTTGTTAAAGAACCCCACTCGTAGGTGCTTCGCTTACCACGGGCAGTTGCCATGGAGACCATTCGGAGACGTGGAAAATACTCTCAAGTCGGAGCTCGGCCTTCGGCCTCGCAAGTTACTAACACGGCTCAGCCTCCGGCCTCGCCATGCGCTCGCCCTTCGGGCTCACGCACCATACGCTCGGCCTTCGGCCTCGCGGGCCTAAAGTTCGGCCTTCGGCCTCACCAGAAGCTCGCCCTTCGGGCTCGCTACTACACTTATGTCGGACAGTAACTCCAAATTCAGTCAATAATCCCACAAAACTCCTAATACAGTCGAAAATATTAGGTAATATACACCAAATGCAGTATAAAGAATGATAGGAGCACCTGGGACAAATCCAAAATGGCGGATTTCAAGAAGGCCCCCATACAAAATGCTCCGCCCCTACTGAACCTCGGCCTGACGGCCTCGCTTCAGCAGGCTCGGATCAATTTGTATGGCGGCCATCTTGAAATCCGCCATTTTGGATTTTTGACAGGTGTCATTCGACCGCTCTCCCGATTCCCTATGACATTTGTTCAAACAACCCCTACCTATCTCTTACAGTTTTCGAGATACGTCATCCATCTTCACTTGGCAGGCGTCATTTTAATGATTTTCGATTTTTCTCATACTCACCAAAACCCCCCGAACATTTTGCCATACTTCATTTTTACCCTACTCTGCTCCTTCTAGGAGAACATTTATGTCAGTCAGTCAGTCAGTGGTAATCGAGCTTTATATATTATAACTAGTTTTTCGGGCAGTGTGCGGGCCGCATGCGGCCCGCATTTATCGTTATGCAGTACTAAACTTTACCTTAACCCCTTATACATTAAAAAAAAATAAGTTCAAAACTCTAATAGAAGTATGAAATCCCAAATAAACTCTCCATACAATAAAGAACCATACTGAAGCCACTAAAGCAGATTCACCCTACTGCCATAAAAAGGTGGTACGGGCAGAATGGTACCAAGGTTCTGGGTCACTTTTGTTAAGGAACCCTACTCGTAGGTGCTTCGGGTACCGCGGGCAGTTGCCATGGAGACCAGTCGGAGATGTGGAAAATACTCTCGAGTCGGAGCTCGGCCTTCGGCCTCGCAAGTAACTAATACGGCTCGGCCTACGGCCTCGCCAGGCGCTCGCCCTTCGGGCTCGTGCATCGTACGCTCGGCCTTCGGCCTCGCGGACCGAAAGTTCGGCCTTCGGCCTCACCATAAGCTCGCTCTTCGGGCTCGCGATACACTAATGTAGGACAGTTACTGCAAATTCAGTCGAAAATCCCACAAAAACTCCTAATACAGTCGAAAATATAAGGTAAAACACTCCAAATGCAGTATAAAGAACGATAGGAGCACGTGGGTCACATCCAAAATGTCAGATTTCAAGACGGCCACCATACAAACTGCTCCGCCCCTACTGAAGCTCGGCCTAAAGGCCTCGCTTCAGCAGGCTCGGATCACTTTGTATGGCGGCCATCTTGAAATCCGCCATTTTGGATTTTTGACAGGTGTCATTCGACTGCTCTCCTTATTCCCTATGACATTTGGTCAAGCACCCCTTACCTATCTCTTACCGTTTCAGAGATACGCCATCCAATTTGACTTGGCAGGCGTCGTTTTTATGATTTTCGATTTTTCCCATACTCACCAAAACCCCCCGAACATTTTTGCCATACTTCATTTTTACCCTACTCTGCTCCTTCTAGGAGAACATTTATGTCAGTCAGTCAGTGGTAATCGAGCTTTATATATTATAAATAAACTAGTTTTTCGGGCAGTGTGCGGGCCGCATGCGGCCCGCATCTATCTTTACTCATTTGAAAATTTCACAGAAACACCTAATACGTTAAAAAAGTGTGTTCAAAACTCCAATAGAAAAATGTAATCTGATACAAACTCTTCATACACTAAAGAACCATACTGTAGCCACTAAAGCAGATTCATCCTACTGCCATAAAAAGGTGGTACGGGCAGAATGGTACCAAGGTTCTGAGTCACTTTTGTTAAGGAACCCCACTCGTAGGTGCTGCGGTTACCGCAGGCAGTTGCCATGGAGACCAGTCGGAGATGTGGAAAACACTCTCAAGTCGGAGCTCGGCCTTCGGCCTCGCAAGTTACTAATACGGCTCGGCCTACGGCCTCGCCAGGCGCTCGCCCTTCGGGCTCGCGAAACATACGCTCGGCCTTCGGCCTCGCGGACCGAAAGTTCGGCCTTCGGCCTCACCAGGAGCTCGCCCTTCGGGCTCGCTACTTCACTTATGTAGGACAGTAACTCCAAATTTAGTCAAAAATCCCACAAAAACTCGTACAGTCGAAAATATAAGGTAAAACACTCCAAATGCAGTATAAAGAATGATAGGAGCACGTGGGGAACATCCAAAATAACGGATTTCAAGACGGCCACCATACAAACTGCTCCGCCCCTACTGAAGCTCGGCCTAAAGGCCTCGCTTCAGCAGGCTCGGAGCATTTTGTATGGCGGCCATCTTAAAATCCGCCATTTTGGATTTTTGACAGATGTCATTCGACTGCTCTCCCAATTCCCTATGACATTTGTTAAAACACCCCCTACCTATCTCTTACCGTTTTCGAGATACGTCATCCATCATCACTTGGCAGGCGTCTTTTTAATGATTTTCGATTTTTCTCATACTCACCAAAACCACCCGAACATTTTTGCCATACTTCATTTTTACCCTACTCTGCTCCTTCTAGGAGAACATTTATGTCAGTCAGTGGTAATCGAGCTTTATATATTTATAAATAAACTAGTTTTTCGGGCAGTGTGCGGGCCGCATGCGGCCCGCATTTATCGTTATGCAGTACTAAACTATATCAAAACTCCTGATACGTTGGAAAAAGTATGTTCAAAACTCCAATAGAAGTATGAAATCCCATATAAACTCTCAATACAATAAAGAACCATACTGTAGCCACTAAAGCAGATTCACCCTACTGCCATAAAAAGGTGGTACGGGCAGAATGGTACCAAGGTTCTGAGTCACTTTTGTTAAGAAACCTTACTCGTAGGTGCTGCGGTTACCGCAGGCAGTTGCCATGGAGACCAGTCGGAGATGTGGAAAATACTCTCAAGTCGGAGCTCGGCCTTCGGCCTCGCAAGTTACTAATACGGCTCGGCCTACGGCCTCGCCAGGCGCTCGCCCTTCGGGCTCGCGCATCATACGCTCGGCCTTCGGCCTCGCGAACCGAATGTTCGGCCTTCGGCCTCACCAGGAGCTCGCCCTTCGGGCTCGCTACTTCACTTATGTAGGACAGTAACTCCAAATTTAGTCAAAAATCCCACAAAAACTCCTAAAACAGTCGAAAATATAAGGTAAAACACTCCAAATGCAGTATAAAGAATGATAGGAGCACGTGGGGCACATCCAAAATAACGGATTTCAAGACGGCCACTATACAAACTGCTCCGCCCCTACTGAAGCTCGGCCTAAAGGCCTCGCTTCAGCAGGCTCGGAGCATTTTGTATGGCGGCCATCTTGAAATCCGCCATTTTGGATTTTCGACAGATGTCATTCGACTGCTCTCCCGATTCCCTATGACATTTGTTCAAACACCCCCTACCTATCTCTTACCGTTTTCGAGATACGTCATCCATCATCACTTGGCAGGCGTCTTTTTAATGATTTTCGATTTTTCTCATACTCACCAAAACCACCCAAACATTTTTGCCATACTTCATTTTTACCCTACTCTGCTCCTTCTAGGAGAACATTTATGTCAGTCAGTCAGTGAGTGGTAATCGAGCTTTATATATTATAACTAGTATTTCGGGCAGTGTGCGGGCCGCATGCGGCCCGCATTTATCGTTGTGCAATTTTAAACTATATCAAACATTTATAAATGTTAATAAAAATGATTCAAAACTCCAAAAGATGTACGACGTCCCATACAAACTATTAATACAGTAGAGAATCAAACTGTAGCCACCAAACCAGATTCACCCTACTGCCATAAAAAGGTGGTACGGGCAGAATGGGACCAAGGTTCTGAGTCACTTTTGTTAAGGAACCCCACTCGTAGGTGCTTCGCTTACCTCGGGCAGTTGCCATGGAGACCAGTCGGAGACGTGGAAAAAACTCTCAAGTCGGAGCTCGGCCTTCGGCCTCGCAAGTTACCAACACGGCTCGGCCTGCGGCCTCGCCAAGTGCTCGCCCTTCGGGCTCGCGCATCATACGCTCGGCCTTCGGCCTCGCGAACCGAAAGTTCGGCCTTCGGCCTCACCAGGAGCTCGCCCTTCGGGCTCGCTACTATACTAATGTAGGACAGTAACTCCAAATTCAGTCAAAAATCCCACAAAACTCCTAATACAGTCGAAAATATAAGGTAATACACACCAAATGCAGTATAAAGAATGATAGGAGCACCTGGGACAAATCCAAAATGGCGGATTTCAAGAAGGCCACCATACAAACTGCTCCGCCCCTACTGAACCTCGGCCTAACGGCCTCGCTTCAGCAGGCTCGGATCAATTTGTATGGCGGCCATCTTGAAATCCGCCATTTTGGATTTTTGACAGGTGTCATTCGACTAAACTCCCGATTCCCTATGACATTTGTTCAAACACCCTCTACCTATCTTGTACCGTTTTCGAGATATTTTATCCATCTTTACTTGGCAGGCGTCATTTTTATGATTTTCGATTTTTCTCATACTAACCAAAACCCCCCGAACATTTTTGCCATACATCACGTTGCTCCTACTCGTCTCCTTCTAGGAGAACATTTATGTCAATCAGTCAGTGGTAATCGAGCTTTATATATTATAAATAACTAGTTTTTCGGGCAGTGTGCGGGCCGCATGCGGCCCGCATTTATCGTTATGCAGTACTAAACAATACGTTAACACCTTGTACATTTAAAAAAAATAAGTTCAAAACTCCAATAGAAGTATGAAATCCCAAATAAACTCTCCATACAATAAAGAACCATACTGTAGCCACTAAAGCAGATTCACCCTACTGCCATAAAAAGGTGATACGGGCAGAATCGAACCAAGGTTCTGACTCACTTTTGTAAAGAAACCCCACTCGTAGGTGCTTCGGTTACCGCGGGCAGTTGCCTTGGAGACCAGTCGGAGACGTGGAAAAAACTCTCAAGTCGGAGCTCGGCCTTCGGCCTCGCAAGATACTAATACGGCTCGGCCTACGGCCTCGCAAAGCGCTCGCCCTTCGGGCTCGCGCATCATACGCTCGGCCTTCGGCCTCGCGGACCGAAAGTTCGGCCTTCGGCCTCACGAGGAGCTCGCTCTCCGGGCTCGCTACTTTACTAATGTAGGACAGTAACTCCAAATTCAGTCAAAATCCCACAAAAACTCCTAATACAGTCGAAAATGTAGGTAAAACACTCCAAATGCAGTATAAAGAATGATAGGAGCACGTATGACACATCCAAAATGTCGGATTTCAAGACAGCCACCATACAAACTGCTCCGCCCCTACTGAAGCTCGGCCTTACGGCCTCGCTTCAGCAGGCTCGGATCAATTTGTATGGCGGCCATCTTGAAATCCGCCATTTTGGATTTTTGACAGGTGTCATTCGACCGCTCTCCCGATTCCCTATGACATTTGTTCAAACAACCCCTACCTATCTCTTACAGTTTTCGAGATACTTCATCCATCTTCACTTGGCAGGCGTCATTTTTATGATTTTCGATTTTTCTCATACTCACCAAAACCCCCCGAACATTTTTGCCATACTTCATTTTTACCCTACTCTGCTCCTTCTAGGAGAACATTTATGTCAGTCAGTCAGTCAGTGGTAATCGAGCTTTATATATTATAAACTAGTTTTTCGGGCAGTGTGCGGGCCGCATGCGGCCCGCATTTATCGTTATGCAGTACTAAACTATATCAAAACTCCTGATACGTTGGAAAAAGTATGTTCAAAACTCCAATAGAAGTATGAAATCCCATATAAACTCTCAATACAATAAAGAACCATACTGTAGCCACTAAAGCAGATTCACCCTACTGCCATAAAAAGGTGGTACGGGCAGAATGGTACCAAGGTTCTGAGTCACTTTTGTTAAGAAACCTTACTCGTAGGTGCTGCGGTTACCGCAGGCAGTTGCCATGGAGACCAGTCGGAGATGTGGAAAATACTCTCAAGTCGGAGCTCGGCCTTCGGCCTCGCAAGTTACTAATACGGCTCGGCCTACGGCCTCGCCAGGCGCTCGCCCTTCGGGCTCGCGCATCATACGCTCGGCCTTCGGCCTCGCGAACCGAATGTTCGGCCTTCGGCCTCACCAGGAGCTCGCCCTTCGGGCTCGCTACTTCACTTATGTAGGACAGTAACTCCAAATTTAGTCAAAAATCCCACAAAAACTCCTAAAACAGTCGAAAATATAAGGTAAAACACTCCAAATGCAGTATAAAGAATGATAGGAGCACGTGGGGCACATCCAAAATAACGGATTTCAAGACGGCCACTATACAAACTGCTCCGCCCCTACTGAAGCTCGGCCTAAAGGCCTCGCTTCAGCAGGCTCGGAGCATTTTGTATGGCGGCCATCTTGAAATCCGCCATTTTGGATTTTCGACAGATGTCATTCGACTGCTCTCCCGATTCCCTATGACATTTGTTCAAACACCCCCTACCTATCTCTTACCGTTTTCGAGATACGTCATCCATCATCACTTGGCAGGCGTCTTTTTAATGATTTTCGATTTTTCTCATACTCACCAAAACCACCCAAACATTTTTGCCATACTTCATTTTTACCCTACTCTGCTCCTTCTAGGAGAACATTTATGTCAGTCAGTCAGTGAGTGGTAATCGAGCTTTATATATTATAATAACTAGTATTTCGGGCAGTGTGCGGGCCGCATGCGGCCCGCATTTATCGTTGTGCAATTTTAAACTATATCAAACATTTATAAATGTTAATAAAAATGATTCAAAACTCCAAAAGATGTACGACGTCCCATACAAACTATTAATACAGTAGAGAATCAAACTGTAGCCACCAAACCAGATTCACCCTACTGCCATAAAAAGGTGGTACGGGCAGAATGGGACCAAGGTTCTGAGTCACTTTTGTTAAGGAACCCCACTCGTAGGTGCTTCGCTTACCTCGGGCAGTTGCCATGGAGACCAGTCGGAGACGTGGAAAAAACTCTCAAGTCGGAGCTCGGCCTTCGGCCTCGCAAGTTACCAACACGGCTCGGCCTGCGGCCTCGCCAAGTGCTCGCCCTTCGGGCTCGCGCATCATACGCTCGGCCTTCGGCCTCGCGAACCGAAAGTTCGGCCTTCGGCCTCACCAGGAGCTCGCCCTTCGGGCTCGCTACTATACTAATGTAGGACAGTAACTCCAAATTCAGTCAAAAATCCCACAAAACTCCTAATACAGTCGAAAATATAAGGTAATACACACCAAATGCAGTATAAAGAATGATAGGAGCACCTGGGACAAATCCAAAATGGCGGATTTCAAGAAGGCCACCATACAAACTGCTCCGCCCCTACTGAACCTCGGCCTAACGGCCTCGCTTCAGCAGGCTCGGATCAATTTGTATGGCGGCCATCTTGAAATCCGCCATTTTGGATTTTTGACAGGTGTCATTCGACTAAACTCCCGATTCCCTATGACATTTGTTCAAACACCCTCTACCTATCTTGTACCGTTTTCGAGATATTTTATCCATCTTTACTTGGCAGGCGTCATTTTTATGATTTTCGATTTTTCTCATACTAACCAAAACCCCCCGAACATTTTTGCCATACATCACGTTGCTCCTACTCGTCTCCTTCTAGGAGAACATTTATGTCAATCAGTCAGTGGTAATCGAGCTTTATATATTATAAATAACTAGTTTTTCGGGCAGTGTGCGGGCCGCATGCGGCCCGCATTTATCGTTATGCAGTACTAAACAATACGTTAACACCTTGTACATTTAAAAAAAATAAGTTCAAAACTCCAATAGAAGTATGAAATCCCAAATAAACTCTCCATACAATAAAGAACCATACTGTAGCCACTAAAGCAGATTCACCCTACTGCCATAAAAAGGTGATACGGGCAGAATCGAACCAAGGTTCTGACTCACTTTTGTAAAGAAACCCCACTCGTAGGTGCTTCGGTTACCGCGGGCAGTTGCCTTGGAGACCAGTCGGAGACGTGGAAAAAACTCTCAAGTCGGAGCTCGGCCTTCGGCCTCGCAAGATACTAATACGGCTCGGCCTACGGCCTCGCAAAGCGCTCGCCCTTCGGGCTCGCGCATCATACGCTCGGCCTTCGGCCTCGCGGACCGAAAGTTCGGCCTTCGGCCTCACGAGGAGCTCGCTCTCCGGGCTCGCTACTTTACTAATGTAGGACAGTAACTCCAAATTCAGTCAAAATCCCACAAAAACTCCTAATACAGTCGAAAATGTAGGTAAAACACTCCAAATGCAGTATAAAGAATGATAGGAGCACGTATGACACATCCAAAATGTCGGATTTCAAGACAGCCACCATACAAACTGCTCCGCCCCTACTGAAGCTCGGCCTTACGGCCTCGCTTCAGCAGGCTCGGATCAATTTGTATGGCGGCCATCTTGAAATCCGCCATTTTGGATTTTTGACAGGTGTCATTCGACCGCTCTCCCGATTCCCTATGACATTTGTTCAAACAACCCCTACCTATCTCTTACAGTTTTCGAGATACTTCATCCATCTTCACTTGGCAGGCGTCATTTTTATGATTTTCGATTTTTCTCATACTCACCAAAACCCCCCGAACATTTTTGCCATACTTCATTTTTACCCTACTCTGCTCCTTCTAGGAGAACATTTATGTCAGTCAGTCAGTCAGTGGTAATCGAGCTTTATATATTATAAACTAGTTTTTCGGGCAGTGTGCGGGCCGCATGCGGCCCGCATCTATCTTGAGTCAGTAGGAACTGTCAAAAAAACACCTCATACATAAAAAAAATTGTTCAAGACTCCAATAGAAGTATGAAATCCCATATAAACTTGTAATACAGTAGAGAACCAAACTGTAGCCACCAAATAAGATTCACCCTACTGCCATAAAAAGGTAGTACGGGCAGAATGGTACCAAGGTTCTGAGGCACATTTGTTAAGGAACCCCACTCGTAGGTGCTTTGGTTATCGCGGGCAGTTGCCATGGAGACCAGTCGGAGACGTGGAAAATACTCTCAAGTCGGAGCTCGGCCTTCGGCCTCGCAAGTTACTAATACGGCTCGGCCTGCGGCCTCGCCAAGCGCTCGCCCTGCGGGCTCGCGCATCATACGCTCGGCCTTCGGCCTCGCGGACCGAAAGTTCGGCCTTCGGCCTCACCAGGAGCTCGCCCTTCGGGCTCGCTACTACACTCATGAAGGACAGTAACTCTAAATTCAGTCAAAAATCCCACAAAAACTCCTAATACAGTCGAAAATGAAGGTAAAACACTCTAAATGCAGTATAAAGATTGATAGGAGCACGTAAGACACATCCAAAATGTCGGATTTCAAGACGGCCACCATACAAACTGCTCCGCCCCTACTGAAGCTCGGCCTAACGGCCTCGCTTCAGAAGGGTCGGATCACTTTGTATGGCGGCCATCTTGAAATCCGCCATTTTGGATTTTTGACACATGTCATTCGACTGCTCTCCCGATTCCCTATGACATTTGTTCAAACACCCCCTACCTATCTCATACCTTCTCCTTCTAGGAGAACATTTATGTCAATGAGTCAGTGAGTGGTAATCGAGCTTTATATATTATAAATAAACTAGTTTTTCGGGCAGTGTGCGGGCCGCATGCGGCCCGCATTTATCGTTATACAGTACTAAACTATACCTTGACCCCTTTTACATTAAAAAAAAATAAGTTCAAAACTCCAATAGAAGTATGAAATCCCAAATAAACTGTCCATACAATAAAGAACCATACTGTAGCCACTAAAGCAGATTCACCCTACTGCCATAAAAAGTTGGTACGGGCAGAATGGTACCAAGGTTCTTAATCACTTTTGTTTAGGAATCCCACTCGTAGGTGCTTCGGTTACCGCAGGCAGTTGCCATGGAGACCAGTCGGTGACGTGGAAAATACCCTCGAGTCGGAGCTCGGCCTTCGGCCTCGCAAGTTACTAATACGGCTCGGCCTGCGGCCTCGCCAAGCGCTCGCCCTTCGGGCTCACGCACCATACGCTCGGCCTTCGGCCTCGCGAGCCGAAAGTTCGGCCTTCGGCCTCACCAGGAGCTCGCCCTTCGGGCTCGCTACTACATTAACGTAGAACAGTTACTCCAAATTCAGTCAAAAATCCCACAAAAACTCCTAATACAGTCGAAAATGAAGGTTAAACACTCCAAATGCAGTATGAAGAATGAGAGGAGCACCTGGGACACATCCAAAATGTCGGATTTCAAGACGGCCACCATACAAACTGCTCCGCCCCTACTGAAGCTCGGCCTAAAGGCCTCGCTTCAGCAGGATCGGACCACTTTGTATGGCGGCGATCTTGAAATCCGCCATTTTGGATTTTTGACAGATGTCATTCGACTGCTCTCCCAATTCCCTATGACATTTGTTCAAACACCCCCTACCTATCTCTTACCGTTTTTGAGATACGTCATCCATCATCACTTGGCAGGCGTCTTTTTAATGATTTTCGATTTTTCTCATACTCACCAAAACCACCCGAACATTTTTGCCATACTTCATTTTTACCCTACTCTGCTCCTTCTAGGAGAACATTTATGTCAGTCAGTCAGTCAGTGGTAATCGAGCTTTATATATTATAAATAAACTAGTTTTTCGGGCAGTGTGCGGGCCGCATGCGGCCCGCATTTATCGTTATGCAGTACTAAACTATATCAAAACTGCTGATACGTTGGAAAAAAGTATGTTCAAAACTCCTATAGAAGTATGAAATCCCATATAAATTCTCAATACAATAAAGAACCATACTGTAGCCACTAAAGCAGATTCACCCGACTGCCATAAAAAGGTGGTACGGGCTGAATGGTACCAAGCTTCTGAGTCACTTTTGTTAAGGAACCCCACTCGTAGGTGCTGCGGTTACCGCAGGCAGTTGCCATGGAGACCAGTCGGAGATGTGGAAAATACTCTCAAGTCGGAGCTCAGCCTTCGGCCTCGCCAGTTACTAATACGGCTCGGCCTACGGCCTCGCCAGGCGCTCGCCCTTCGGGCTCGCGCATCATACGCTCGGCCTTCGGCCTCGCGGACCGAAAGTTCGGCCTTCGGCCTCACCAGGAGCTCGCCCTTCGGGCTCGCTACTTCACTTATGTAGGACAGTAACTCCAAATTTAGTCAAAAATCCCACAAAAACTCCTAATACTGTCGAAAATATAAGGTAAAACACTCCAAATGCAGTATAAAGAATGATAGGAGCACGTGGGGCACATCCAAAATAACGGATTTCAAGACGGCCACCATACAAACTGCTCCGCCCTTACTGAAGCTCGGCCTAAAGGCCTCGCTTCAGCAGGCTCGGAGCATTTTGTATGGCGGCCATCTTGAAATCCGCCATTTTGGATTTTTGACAGATGTCATTCGACTGCTCTCCCGATTCCCTATGACATTTGTTCAAACACCCCCTACCTATCTCTTACCGTTTTCGAGATACGTCATCCATCATAACTTGGCAGGCGTCTTTTTAATGATTTTCGATTTTTCTCATACTCACCAAAACCACCCGAACATTTTTGCCATACTTCATTTTTACCCTACTCTGCTCCTTCTAGGAGAACATTTATGTCAGTCAGTGGTAATCGAGCTTTATATATTATAACTAGTTTTTCGGGCAGTGTGCGGGCCGCATGCGGCCCGCATTTATCGTTGTGCAAGTTTGAACAATATCAAAACACCTTATACATTAAAAAAAGTATGTTCAAAACTCCATTAGAAGTATGAAATCCCATATTAATACTCAATACAATAAAGAACAATACTGTAGCCACTAAAACAGATTCACCCTACTGCCATAAAAAGGTGGTACGGGCAGAAAGGTACCAAGGTTCTGAGTCACTTTTGTTAAGGAACCCCACTCGTAGGTGCTTCGCTTACCGCGGGCAGTTGCCATGGAGACCAGTCGGAGACGTGGAAAAAACTCTCAAGTCGGAGCTCGGCCTTCGGCCTCGCAAGTTACCAACATGGCTCGGCCTGCGGCCTCGCCAAGAGCTCGCCCTTCGGGCTCGCGCGTCATACGCTCGGCCTTCGGCCTCGCGGACTGAAAGTTCGGCCTTCGGCCTCACCAGGAGCTCGCCCTTCGGGCTCGCTACTACACTTATGTAGGACAGTAACTCCAAATTCAGTCAAAAATCCCACAAAAACTCCTAATACAGTCGAAAATATAAGGTAATACACTCCAAATGCAGTATAAAGAATGATAGGAGCACCTGGGACAAATCCAAAATGGCGGATTTCAAGAAGGCCATCATACAAACTGCTCCGCCCCTACTGAACCTCGGCCTAACGGCCTCGCTTCAGCAGGCTCGGATCAATTTGTATGGCGGCCATCTTGAAATCCGCCATTTTGGATTTTTGACAGGTGTCATTCGACTGCTCTCCAGATTCCCTATGACATTTGTTCAAACACCCCCTACCTATCTCTTACCGTTTTTGAGATATGTCATCCATCTTTACTTGGCAGGCGTCTTTTTAATGATTTTCGATTTTTCTCATACTCACCAAAACCACCCGAACATTTTTGCCATACTTCATTTTTACCCTACTCTGCTCCTTCTAGGAGAACATTTATGTCAGTGAGTCAGTCAGTCAGTCAGTGGTAATCGAGCTTTATATATTATAAACTAGTTTTTCGGGCAGTGTGCGGGCCGCATGCGGCCCGCATTTATCGTTATGCCGTACTAAACTATATCAAAACTCCTGATACGTTGGAAAAAAGTATGTTCAAAACTCCAATAGAAGTATGAAATCCCATATAAACTCTCAATACAATAAAGAACCATACTGTAGCCACTAAAGCAGATTCACCCTACTGCCATAAAAAGGTGGTACGGGCAGAATGGTACCAAGGTTCTGAGTCACTTTTGTTAAGGAACCCCACTCGTAGGTGCTGCGGTTACCGCAGGTAGTTGCCATGGAGACCAGTCGGAGATGTGGAAAATACTCTCAAGTCGGAGCTCGGCCTTCGGCCTCGCAAGTTACTAACATGGCTCGGCCTACGGCCTCGCCAGGCGCTCGCCCTTCGGGCTCGCGCATCATACGCTCGGCCTTCGGCCTCACCAGGAGCTCGCCCTTCGGGCTCGCTACTTCACTTATGTAGGTCAGTAACTCCAAATTTAGTCAAAAATCCCACAAAAACTCCTAATACAGTCGAAAATATAAGGTAAAACACTCCAAATGCAGTATAAAGAATGATAGGAGCACGTGGGGCACATCCAAAATAACGGATTTCAAGACGGCCACCATACAAACTGCTCCGCCCCTACTGAAGCTCGGCCTAAAGGCCTCGCTTCAGCAGGCTCGGAGCATTTTGTATGGCGGCCATCTTGAAATCCGCCATTTTGGATTTTTGACAGGTGTCATTCGACTGCTCTCCCTATTCCCTATGACATTTGTTCAAACACCCCCTACCCATCTTGCACCGTTTTCGAGATATGTCATTCATCTATACTTGGCAGGCGTCATTTTTATGATTTTCGATTTTTCTCATACTCACCGAAACCACCCGAACACTTTTGCCATACATCACGTTGTTCCTACTCGTCTCCTTCTAGGAGAACATTTATGTCAATCAGTCAGTGGTAATCGAGCTTTATATAATATATACTAGTTTTTCGGGCAGTGTGCGGGCCGCATGCGGCCCGCATCTATCTTAAGTCAGTAGGAACTGTCATAAAAAAACGTTATACATAAAAAAAAAGTGTCCAAAACTCCAATAGAAGTATGAAATCCCATATAAACTCTCAATACAATAATGAACCATACTGTAGCCACTAAAGCAGATTCACCCTACTGCCATAAAAAGGTGGTACGGGCAGAATGGAACCAAGGTTCTGAGTCACTTTTGTTAAGGAACCCCATTCGTAGGTGCTTCGGTTACCGCGGGCAGTTGCCATGGAGACCAGTCGGTGACGTGGAAAATACTCTCAAGTCGGAGCTCGGCCTTCGGCCTCGCAAGTTACTAACACGGCTTGGCCTGCGGCCTCGCCAAGCGCTCGCCCTTCGGGCTCACGCACAATACGCTCGGCCTTCGGCCTCGCGAGCCGAAAGTTCGGCCTTCGGCCTCACCAGGAGCTCGCCCTTCGGGCTCGCTACTACACTAACGTAGGACAGTAACTCCAAATTCAGTCCAAAATCCCACAAAAACTCCTAATACAGTCGAAAATATAAGGTAAAACACTCCAAATGCAGTATAAAGAATGATAGGAGCACGTGGGTCACATCCAAAATGTCGGATTTCAAGACAGCCACCATACAAACTGCTCCGCCTCTACTGAAGCTCGGCCTAACGGCCTCGCTTCAGCAGGCTCGGATCACTTTGTATGGCGGCCATCTTGAAATCCACCATTTTGGATTTTTGACAGATGTCATCCGACTGCTCTCCCAATTCCCTATGACATTTGTTCAAACACCCTCTACCTATCTTGTACCGTTTTTGAGATATGTCATTCATCTTTACTTGGCAGGCGTCTTTTTAATGATTTTCGATTTTTCTCATACTCACCTAAACCCGCCGAACATTTTTGCCATACTTCATTTTTACCCTACTCTGCTCCTTCTAGGAGAACATTTATGTCAGTGAGTCAGTGAGTCAGTCAGTGGTAATCGAGCCTTATATATTATAAATAATAACTAGTTTTTCGGGCAGTGTGCGGGCCGCATGCGGCCCGCATTTATCGTTATGCAGAACTAAACAATACGTTAACACCCTGTACATTTAAAAAAAATAAGTTCAAAACTCCAATAGAAGGATGAAATCCCAAATAAACTCTCCATACAATAAAGAACCATACTGTAGCCACTAAAGCAGATTCACCCTACTGCCATAAAAAGGTGGTACGGGCAGAATGGTACCAAGGTTCTGAGTCACTTTTGTTAAGGAACCCCACTCGTAGGTGCTTCGGATACCGCGGGCAGTTGCCATGGAGACCAGTCGGAGACGTGAAAAAAACTTTCAAGTCGGAGCTCGGCCTTCGGCCTCGCAAGTTACTAATACGGCTCGGCCTACGGCCTCGCCAAGCGTTCGCCCTTCGGGCTCACGCACCATACGCTCGGCCTTCGGCCTCGCGGACCGAAAATTCGGCCTTTGGCCTCAACAGGTATTTGCCCTTTGGGCTCGCTATACACTAATGTAGGACAGTTACTCCAAATTCAATCCAAATTCCCACAAAAACTCCTAATACAGTCGAAAATGTAGGTAAAACACTCCAAATGCAGTATAAAGAATGATAGGAGCACGTGTGACACATCCAAAATGTCGGATTTCAAGATGGCCCCCATACAAACTGCTCCGCCCCTACTGAAGCTCGGCCTAAAGGCCTCGCTTCAGCAGGCTCGGATCACTTTGTATGGCGGCCATCTTGAAATCCGCCATTTTGGATTTTTGACAGGTGTCATTCGACTGCTCTCCCGATTCCCTATGACATTTGTTCAAACACCCCTTACTTATCTCTTACCGTTTTCGAGATACGTCATCCATCTACACTTGGCAGGCGTCTTTTTAATGATTTTCGATTTTTCCCATACTCACCAAAACCACCCGAACATTTTTGCTATACATCACGTTGCTCCTACTCGCCTCCTTCTAGGAGAACATTTATGTCAGTCAGTCAGTGGTAATCGAGCTTTATATATTATAAATAATAAATAACTAGTTTTTCGGGCAGTGTGCGGGCCGCATGCGGCCCGCATTTATCGTTGTGCAAGTTTGAACTATATGAAAACACCTAATACATATAAAAAAATGTTCAAAACTCCAATAGAAATATGAAATCCCAAATAAACTTGTAATACATTAGAGAACCATACTGTAGCTACTAAAGCAGATTCACCCTACTGCCATAAAAAGGTGGTACGGGCAGAATGGTACCAAGGTTCTGAGTCACTTTTGTTAAGGAACCCCACTCGTAGGTGCTTTGGTTATCGCGGGCAGTTGCCATGGAGACCAGTCGGAGACGTGGAAAAAACTCTCAAGTCGGAGCTCGGCCTTCGGCCTCGCAAGTTACTAATACGGCTCGGCCTGCGGCCTCGCCAAGCGCTCGCCCTTCGGGCTCACGCACACTACGCTCGGCCTTCGGCCTCGCGAGCCGAAAGTTCGGCCTTCGGCCTCACCAGGAGCTCGCCCTTCGGGCTCGCTTTGCACTAATGTTGGACAGTAACTCCAAATTCAGTCAAAAATCCCACAGAAACTCCTAATACAGTCGAAAATGAAGGTAAAACACTCTAAATGCAGTATAAAGAATGATAGGAGCACGTAAGACACATCCAAAATGTCGGATTTCAAGACGGCCACCATACAAACTGCTCCGCCCCTACTGAAGCTCGGCCTAACGGCCTCGCTTCATCAGGCTCGGATCACTTTGTATGGCGGCCATCTTGAAATCCGCCATTTTGGATTTTTGACAGGTGTCATTCGACTGCTCTCTCAATTCCCTATGACATTTGTTCAAACACCTCCTACCTATCTTGCACCGTTTTCGAGATATGTCATCCGTCTTTACTTGGCAGGCGTCATTTTTATGATTTTCGATTTTTCTCATACTCACCAAAACCACCCAAACATTTTTGCCATACATCACGTTGTTCCTACTCATCTCCTTCTAGGAGAACATTTATGTCAATCAGTCAGTGGTAATCGAGCTTTATATATTATAAACTAGTTTTTCGGGCAGTGTGCGGGCCGCATGCGGCCCGCATTTATCGTTATGCAGTACTAAACTATACCTTAACCCATTATACATTTAAAAAAAATAAGTTCAAAATTCCAATAGAAGTATGAAATCCCAAATAAACTCTCCATACAATAAAGATCCATACTGTAGCCACTAAAGCAAATTCACCCTACTGCCATAAAAAGGTGGTACGGGCAGAATGGTACCAAGGTTCTGAGTCACTTTTGTTAAGAAACCCCACTCGTAGGTGCTTCGGTTACCGCGGGCAGTTGCCATGGAGACCAGTCGGAGACGTGAAAAAAACTCTCAAGTCGGAGCTCGGCCTTCGGCCTCGCAAGTTACTAATACGGCTCGGCCTACGGCCTCGCCAAGCGTTCGCCCTTCGGGCTCACGCACCATACGCTCGGCCTTCGGCCTCGCGGACCGAAAGTTCGGCCTTCGGCCTCACCAGGAGCTCGCCCTTCGGGCTCGCTATACACTAATGTTGGACAGTAACTCCAAATTCAGTCAAAAATCCCACAAAAACTCCTAATACAGTCGAAAATGTAGGTAAAATACTCCAAATGCAGTATAAAGAATGATAGGAGCACGTGTGACACATCCAAAATGTCGGATTTCAAGACGGCCGCCATACAAACTGCTCCGCCCCTACTGAAGCTCGGCCTAACGGCCTCGCTTCAGCAGGCTCGGATCACTTTGTATGGCGGCCATCTTGAAATCCGCCATTTTGGATTTTTGACAGGTGTCATTCGACTGCTCTCCCGATTCCCTATGACATTTGTTCAAACACCCCCTACCTAACTTGTACCGTTTTTGAGATATGTCATCCATCTTCACTTGGCAGGCGTCTTTTTTATGATTTTCGATTTTTCTCATACTCACCAAAACCCCCCAAACATTTTTGCTATACTTCATTTTTACCCTACTCTACTCCTTCTAGGAGAACATTTATGTCAGTCAGTCAGTCAGTGGTAATCGAGCTTTATATATTATAAACTAGTTTTTCGGGCAGTGTGCGGGCCGCATGCGGCCCGCATTTATCGTTATGCAGAACTAAACAATACGTTAACACCCTGTACATTTAAAAAAAATAAGTTCAAAACTCCAATAGAAGGATGAAATCCCATATAAATTCTCAATACAATAAAGAACCATACTGTAGCCACTAAAGCAGATTCACCCGACTGCCATAAAAAGGTGGTACGGGCTGAATGGTACCAAGCTTCTGAGTCACTTTTGTTAAGGAACCCCACTCGTAGGTGCTGCGGTTACCGCAGGCAGTTGCCATGGAGACCAGTCGGAGATGTGGAAAATACTCTCAAGTCGGAGCTCAGCCTTCGGCCTCGCCAGTTACTAATACGGCTCGGCCTACGGCCTCGCCAGGCGCTCGCCCTTCGGGCTCGCGCATCATACGCTCGGCCTTCGGCCTCGCGGACCGAAAGTTCGGCCTTCGGCCTCACCAGGAGCTCGCCCTTCGGGCTCGCTACTTCACTTATGTAGGACAGTAACTCCAAATTTAGTCAAAAATCCCACAAAAACTCCTAATACTGTCGAAAATATAAGGTAAAACACTCCAAATGCAGTATAAAGAATGATAGGAGCACGTGGGGCACATCCAAAATAACGGATTTCAAGACGGCCACCATACAAACTGCTCCGCCCTTACTGAAGCTCGGCCTAAAGGCCTCGCTTCAGCAGGCTCGGAGCATTTTGTATGGCGGCCATCTTGAAATCCGCCATTTTGGATTTTTGACAGATGTCATTCGACTGCTCTCCCGATTCCCTATGACATTTGTTCAAACACCCCCTACCTATCTCTTACCGTTTTCGAGATACGTCATCCATCATAACTTGGCAGGCGTCTTTTTAATGATTTTCGATTTTTCTCATACTCACCAAAACCACCCGAACATTTTTGCCATACTTCATTTTTACCCTACTCTGCTCCTTCTAGGAGAACATTTATGTCAGTCAGTGGTAATCGAGCTTTATATATTATAACTAGTTTTTCGGGCAGTGTGCGGGCCGCATGCGGCCCGCATTTATCGTTGTGCAAGTTTGAACAATATCAAAACACCTTGTACATTAAAAAAAAATATTTCAAAACACCAAAAGATGTACGATTTCCCATACAAACTCTTAATGCAATAAGGAACCAAACTGTAGCCACCAAACCAGATTCACCCTACTGCCATAAAAAGGTGGTACGGGCAGAATAGTACCAAGGTTCTGAGTCACTTTTGTTAAGGATACCCACTCGTAGGTGCTTCGGTTACCGCAGGCAGTTGCCATGGAGACCAGTCAGTGACGTGGAAAATACTCTCAAGTCGGAGCTCGGCCTTCGGCCTCGCAAGTTACTAATACGGCTTTGCCTACGGCCTCGCCAAGCGCTCGCCCTTCGGGCTCACGCATCATACGCTTGGCCTTCGGCCTCGCGGACCGAAAGTTCGGCCTTCGGCCTTACCAGGAGCTCGCCCTTCGGGCTCGCTACTACACTAACGTAGGACAGTAACTCCAAATTCAGTCAAAACTCCCACAAAAACTCCTAATACAGTTGAAAATAAAGGTAAAACACTCCATATGCAGTATAAAGAATGATAGGAGCATGTAAGACACATCCAAAATGTCGGATTTCAAGACGGCCACCATACAAACTGCTCCGCCCCTACTGAAGCTCGGCCTAACGGCCTCGCTTCAGCAGGCTCGGATCAATTTGTATGGCGGCCATCTTGAAATCCGCCATTTTGGATTTTTGACAGATGTCATTCGACTGCTCTCCTTATTCCCTATGACATTTGTTCAAACACCCCCTACCTATCTCTTACCGTTTTTGAGATACGTCATCCATCTTCACTTGGCAGGCGTCTTTTTAATGATTTTCGATTTTTCTCATACTCATCAAAACCCCTCGAACATTTCTGCCATACATCATTTTAGCCCTACTATGCTCCTTCTAGGAGAACATTTATGTCAATCAGTCAGTCAGTGAGTCAGTGGTAATCGAGCCTTATATATTATAAACTAGTTTTTCGGGCAGTGTGCGGGCCGCATGCGGCCCGCATTTATCGTTGTGCAAGTTTGAACAATATCAAAACACCTTATACATTAAAAAAAGTATGTTCAAAACTCCATTAGAAGTATGAAATCCCATATTAATACTCAATACAATAAAGAACAATACTGTAGCCACTAAAACAGATTCACCCTACTGCCATAAAAAGGTGGTACGGGCAGAAAGGTACCAAGGTTCTGAGTCACTTTTGTTAAGGAACCCCACTCGTAGGTGCTTCGCTTACCGCGGGCAGTTGCCATGGAGACCAGTCGGAGACGTGGAAAAAACTCTCAAGTCGGAGCTCGGCCTTCGGCCTCGCAAGTTACCAACATGGCTCGGCCTGCGGCCTCGCCAAGAGCTCGCCCTTCGGGCTCGCGCGTCATACGCTCGGCCTTCGGCCTCGCGGACTGAAAGTTCGGCCTTCGGCCTCACCAGGAGCTCGCCCTTCGGGCTCGCTACTACACTTATGTAGGACAGTAACTCCAAATTCAGTCAAAAATCCCACAAAAACTCCTAATACAGTCGAAAATATAAGGTAATACACTCCAAATGCAGTATAAAGAATGATAGGAGCACCTGGGACAAATCCAAAATGGCGGATTTCAAGAAGGCCATCATACAAACTGCTCCGCCCCTACTGAACCTCGGCCTAACGGCCTCGCTTCAGCAGGCTCGGATCAATTTGTATGGCGGCCATCTTGAAATCCGCCATTTTGGATTTTTGACAGGTGTCATTCGACTGCTCTCCAGATTCCCTATGACATTTGTTCAAACACCCCCTACCTATCTCTTACCGTTTTTGAGATATGTCATCCATCTTTACTTGGCAGGCGTCTTTTTAATGATTTTCGATTTTTCTCATACTCACCAAAACCACCCGAACATTTTTGCCATACTTCATTTTTACCCTACTCTGCTCCTTCTAGGAGAACATTTATGTCAGTGAGTCAGTCAGTCAGTCAGTGGTAATCGAGCTTTATATATTATAAACTAGTTTTTCGGGCAGTGTGCGGGCCGCATGCGGCCCGCATTTATCGTTATGCCGTACTAAACTATATCAAAACTCCTGATACGTTGGAAAAAAGTATGTTCAAAACTCCAATAGAAGTATGAAATCCCATATAAACTCTCAATACAATAAAGAACCATACTGTAGCCACTAAAGCAGATTCACCCTACTGCCATAAAAAGGTGGTACGGGCAGAATGGTACCAAGGTTCTGAGTCACTTTTGTTAAGGAACCCCACTCGTAGGTGCTGCGGTTACCGCAGGTAGTTGCCATGGAGACCAGTCGGAGATGTGGAAAATACTCTCAAGTCGGAGCTCGGCCTTCGGCCTCGCAAGTTACTAACATGGCTCGGCCTACGGCCTCGCCAGGCGCTCGCCCTTCGGGCTCGCGCATCATACGCTCGGCCTTCGGCCTCACCAGGAGCTCGCCCTTCGGGCTCGCTACTTCACTTATGTAGGTCAGTAACTCCAAATTTAGTCAAAAATCCCACAAAAACTCCTAATACAGTCGAAAATATAAGGTAAAACACTCCAAATGCAGTATAAAGAATGATAGGAGCACGTGGGGCACATCCAAAATAACGGATTTCAAGACGGCCACCATACAAACTGCTCCGCCCCTACTGAAGCTCGGCCTAAAGGCCTCGCTTCAGCAGGCTCGGAGCATTTTGTATGGCGGCCATCTTGAAATCCGCCATTTTGGATTTTTGACAGGTGTCATTCGACTGCTCTCCCTATTCCCTATGACATTTGTTCAAACACCCCCTACCCATCTTGCACCGTTTTCGAGATATGTCATTCATCTATACTTGGCAGGCGTCATTTTTATGATTTTCGATTTTTCTCATACTCACCGAAACCACCCGAACACTTTTGCCATACATCACGTTGTTCCTACTCGTCTCCTTCTAGGAGAACATTTATGTCAATCAGTCAGTGGTAATCGAGCTTTATATAATATATACTAGTTTTTCGGGCAGTGTGCGGGCCGCATGCGGCCCGCATCTATCTTAAGTCAGTAGGAACTGTCATAAAAAAACGTTATACATAAAAAAAAAGTGTCCAAAACTCCAATAGAAGTATGAAATCCCATATAAACTCTCAATACAATAATGAACCATACTGTAGCCACTAAAGCAGATTCACCCTACTGCCATAAAAAGGTGGTACGGGCAGAATGGAACCAAGGTTCTGAGTCACTTTTGTTAAGGAACCCCATTCGTAGGTGCTTCGGTTACCGCGGGCAGTTGCCATGGAGACCAGTCGGTGACGTGGAAAATACTCTCAAGTCGGAGCTCGGCCTTCGGCCTCGCAAGTTACTAACACGGCTTGGCCTGCGGCCTCGCCAAGCGCTCGCCCTTCGGGCTCACGCACAATACGCTCGGCCTTCGGCCTCGCGAGCCGAAAGTTCGGCCTTCGGCCTCACCAGGAGCTCGCCCTTCGGGCTCGCTACTACACTAACGTAGGACAGTAACTCCAAATTCAGTCCAAAATCCCACAAAAACTCCTAATACAGTCGAAAATATAAGGTAAAACACTCCAAATGCAGTATAAAGAATGATAGGAGCACGTGGGTCACATCCAAAATGTCGGATTTCAAGACAGCCACCATACAAACTGCTCCGCCTCTACTGAAGCTCGGCCTAACGGCCTCGCTTCAGCAGGCTCGGATCACTTTGTATGGCGGCCATCTTGAAATCCACCATTTTGGATTTTTGACAGATGTCATCCGACTGCTCTCCCAATTCCCTATGACATTTGTTCAAACACCCTCTACCTATCTTGTACCGTTTTTGAGATATGTCATTCATCTTTACTTGGCAGGCGTCTTTTTAATGATTTTCGATTTTTCTCATACTCACCTAAACCCGCCGAACATTTTTGCCATACTTCATTTTTACCCTACTCTGCTCCTTCTAGGAGAACATTTATGTCAGTGAGTCAGTGAGTCAGTCAGTGGTAATCGAGCCTTATATATTATAAATAATAACTAGTTTTTCGGGCAGTGTGCGGGCCGCATGCGGCCCGCATTTATCGTTATGCAGAACTAAACAATACGTTAACACCCTGTACATTTAAAAAAAATAAGTTCAAAACTCCAATAGAAGGATGAAATCCCAAATAAACTCTCCATACAATAAAGAACCATACTGTAGCCACTAAAGCAGATTCACCCTACTGCCATAAAAAGGTGGTACGGGCAGAATGGTACCAAGGTTCTGAGTCACTTTTGTTAAGGAACCCCACTCGTAGGTGCTTCGGATACCGCGGGCAGTTGCCATGGAGACCAGTCGGAGACGTGAAAAAAACTTTCAAGTCGGAGCTCGGCCTTCGGCCTCGCAAGTTACTAATACGGCTCGGCCTACGGCCTCGCCAAGCGTTCGCCCTTCGGGCTCACGCACCATACGCTCGGCCTTCGGCCTCGCGGACCGAAAATTCGGCCTTTGGCCTCAACAGGTATTTGCCCTTTGGGCTCGCTATACACTAATGTAGGACAGTTACTCCAAATTCAATCCAAATTCCCACAAAAACTCCTAATACAGTCGAAAATGTAGGTAAAACACTCCAAATGCAGTATAAAGAATGATAGGAGCACGTGTGACACATCCAAAATGTCGGATTTCAAGATGGCCCCCATACAAACTGCTCCGCCCCTACTGAAGCTCGGCCTAAAGGCCTCGCTTCAGCAGGCTCGGATCACTTTGTATGGCGGCCATCTTGAAATCCGCCATTTTGGATTTTTGACAGGTGTCATTCGACTGCTCTCCCGATTCCCTATGACATTTGTTCAAACACCCCTTACTTATCTCTTACCGTTTTCGAGATACGTCATCCATCTACACTTGGCAGGCGTCTTTTTAATGATTTTCGATTTTTCCCATACTCACCAAAACCACCCGAACATTTTTGCTATACATCACGTTGCTCCTACTCGCCTCCTTCTAGGAGAACATTTATGTCAGTCAGTCAGTGGTAATCGAGCTTTATATATTATAAATAATAAATAACTAGTTTTTCGGGCAGTGTGCGGGCCGCATGCGGCCCGCATTTATCGTTGTGCAAGTTTGAACTATATGAAAACACCTAATACATCTAAAAAAATGTTCAAAACTCCAATAGAAATATGAAATCCCAAATAAACTTGTAATACATTAGAGAACCATACTGTAGCTACTAAAGCAGATTCACCCTACTGCCATAAAAAGGTGGTACGGGCAGAATGGTACCAAGGTTCTGAGTCACTTTTGTTAAGGAACCCCACTCGTAGGTGCTTTGGTTATCGCGGGCAGTTGCCATGGAGACCAGTCGGAGACGTGGAAAAAACTCTCAAGTCGGAGCTCGGCCTTCGGCCTCGCAAGTTACTAATACGGCTCGGCCTGCGGCCTCGCCAAGCGCTCGCCCTTCGGGCTCACGCACACTACGCTCGGCCTTCGGCCTCGCGAGCCGAAAGTTCGGCCTTCGGCCTCACCAGGAGCTCGCCCTTCGGGCTCGCTTTGCACTAATGTTGGACAGTAACTCCAAATTCAGTCAAAAATCCCACAGAAACTCCTAATACAGTCGAAAATGAAGGTAAAACACTCTAAATGCAGTATAAAGAATGATAGGAGCACGTAAGACACATCCAAAATGTCGGATTTCAAGACGGCCACCATACAAACTGCTCCGCCCCTACTGAAGCTCGGCCTAACGGCCTCGCTTCATCAGGCTCGGATCACTTTGTATGGCGGCCATCTTGAAATCCGCCATTTTGGATTTTTGACAGGTGTCATTCGACTGCTCTCTCAATTCCCTATGACATTTGTTCAAACACCTCCTACCTATCTTGCACCGTTTTCGAGATATGTCATCCGTCTTTACTTGGCAGGCGTCATTTTTATGATTTTCGATTTTTCTCATACTCACCAAAACCACCCAAACATTTTTGCCATACATCACGTTGTTCCTACTCATCTCCTTCTAGGAGAACATTTATGTCAATCAGTCAGTGGTAATCGAGCTTTATATATTATAAACTAGTTTTTCGGGCAGTGTGCGGGCCGCATGCGGCCCGCATTTATCGTTATGCAGTACTAAACTATACCTTAACCCATTATACATTTAAAAAAAATAAGTTCAAAATTCCAATAGAAGTATGAAATCCCAAATAAACTCTCCATACAATAAAGATCCATACTGTAGCCACTAAAGCAAATTCACCCTACTGCCATAAAAAGGTGGTACGGGCAGAATGGTACCAAGGTTCTGAGTCACTTTTGTTAAGAAACCCCACTCGTAGGTGCTTCGGTTACCGCGGGCAGTTGCCATGGAGACCAGTCGGAGACGTGAAAAAAACTCTCAAGTCGGAGCTCGGCCTTCGGCCTCGCAAGTTACTAATACGGCTCGGCCTACGGCCTCGCCAAGCGTTCGCCCTTCGGGCTCACGCACCATACGCTCGGCCTTCGGCCTCGCGGACCGAAAGTTCGGCCTTCGGCCTCACCAGGAGCTCGCCCTTCGGGCTCGCTATACACTAATGTTGGACAGTAACTCCAAATTCAGTCAAAAATCCCACAAAAACTCCTAATACAGTCGAAAATGTAGGTAAAATACTCCAAATGCAGTATAAAGAATGATAGGAGCACGTGTGACACATCCAAAATGTCGGATTTCAAGACGGCCGCCATACAAACTGCTCCGCCCCTACTGAAGCTCGGCCTAACGGCCTCGCTTCAGCAGGCTCGGATCACTTTGTATGGCGGCCATCTTGAAATCCGCCATTTTGGATTTTTGACAGGTGTCATTCGACTGCTCTCCCGATTCCCTATGACATTTGTTCAAACACCCCCTACCTAACTTGTACCGTTTTTGAGATATGTCATCCATCTTCACTTGGCAGGCGTCTTTTTTATGATTTTCGATTTTTCTCATACTCACCAAAACCCCCCAAACATTTTTGCTATACTTCATTTTTACCCTACTCTACTCCTTCTAGGAGAACATTTATGTCAGTCAGTCAGTCAGTGGTAATCGAGCTTTATATATTATAAACTAGTTTTTCGGGCAGTGTGCGGGCCGCATGCGGCCCGCATTTATCGTTATGCAGAACTAAACAATACGTTAACACCCTGTACATTTAAAAAAAATAAGTTCAAAACTCCAATAGAAGGATGAAATCCCAAATAAACTCTCCATACAATAAAGAACCATACTGTAGCCACTAAAGCAGATTCACCCTACTGCCATAAAAAGGTGGTACGGGCAGTATGGTACCAAGGTTCTGAGTCACTTTTGTTAAGGAACCCCACTCGTAGGTGCTTCGGATACCGCGGGCAGTTGCCATGGAGACCAGTCGGAGACGTGAAAAAAACTCTCAAGTCGGAGCTCGGCCTTCGGCCTCGCAAGTTACTAATACGGCTCGGCCTACGGCCTCGCCAAGCGTTCGCCCTTCGGGCTCACGCACCATACGTTCGGCCTTTGGCCTCAACAGGTAATTGCCCTTTGGGCTCGCTATACACTAATGTAGGACAGTTACTCCAAATTCAGTCCAAATTCCCACAAAAACTCCTAATACAGTCGAAAATGTAGGTAAAACACTCCAAATGCAGTATAAAGAATGATAGGAGCACGTGTGACACATCCAAAATGTCGGATTTCAAGATGGCCCCCATACAAACTGCTCCGCCCCTACTGAAGCTCGGCCTAAAGGCCTCGCTTCAGCAGGCTCGGATCACTTTGTATGGCGGCCATCTTGAAATCCGCCATTTTGGATTTTTGACAGGTGTCATTCGACTGCTCTCCCGATTCCCTATGACATTTGTTCAAACACCCCTTACTTATCTCTTACCGTTTTCGAGATACGTCATCCATCTACACTTGGCAGGCGTCTTTTTAATGATTTTCGATTTTTCCCATACTCACCAAAACCACCCGAACATTTTTGCTATACATCACGTTGCTCCTACTCGCCTCCTTCTAGGAGAACATTTATGTCAGTCAGTCAGTGGTAATCGAGCTTTATATATTATAACTAGTTTTTCGGGCAGTGTGCGGGCCGCATGCGGCCCGCATTTATCGTTACGCAGTACTAAACTTTACTTTAACCCCTTATACATTAAAAAAAATAAGTTCAAAACACCAATAGAAGTATAAAATCCCATATAAACTCTAAATACAATAAAGAACCATACTGTAGCCACTAAAGCAGATTCACCCTACTGCCATAAAAAGGTGGTACGGGCAGAATGGTACCAAGGTTCTGAGTCACTTTTGTTAAGGAACCCCACTCGTAGGTGCTTCGGTTACCGCAGGCAGTTGCCATGAAGACCAGTCGGTGACGTGGAAAATACTCTCAAGTCGGAGCTCGGCCTTCGGCCTCGCAAGTTACTAATACGGCTCGGCCTACGGCCTCGCCAAGCGCTCGCCCTTCGGGCTCACGCACCATACGCTCGGCTTTCGGCCTCGCGAGCCGAAAGTTCGGCCTTCGGCCTCACCAGGAGCTCGCCCTTCGGGCTCACTACTACACTAATGTAGGACAGTAACTCCAAATTCAGTCAAAAATCCCACAAAAACTCCTAATACAGTCGAAAATAAAGGTAAAACACTCCAAATGCAGTATAAAGAATGATAGGAGCACGTAAGACACATCCAAAATGTCGGATTTCAAGACGGCCACCATACAAACTGCTCCGCCCCTACTGAAGCTCGGCCTAAAGGCCTCGCTTCAGCAGGCTCGGAGCATTTTGTATGGCGGCCATCTTGAAATCCGCCATTTTGGATTTTTGACAGGTGTCATTCGACTGCTCTCCCGATTCCCTATGACATTTGTTCAAACACCCCCTACCTATCTTTTACCGTTTTTGAGATACGTCATCCATCTCCACTTGGCAGGCGTCTTTTTAATGATTTTCGATTTTTCTCATACTCACCAAAACCCCCCGAACATTTTTGCCATACATCACTTTGCTCCTACTCGTCTCCTTCTAGGAGAACATTTATGTCAGTCAGTGAGTCAGTCAGTGAGTGGTAATCGAGCTTTATATATTATAAACTAGTATTTCGGGCAGTGTGCGGGCCGCATGCGGCCCGCATCTATCTTTAGTCATTTGAAACTTTCACAGAAACACCTAATACGTAAAAAAAAGTGTGTTCAAAACTCCAATAGCAGTATGAAATCCCATATCCACTCTCAATACACTAAAGAACCATACTGTAGCCACCAAACCAGATTCACCCTACTGCCATAAAAAGGTGGTACGGGCAGAATGGGACCAGGGTTCCGAGTCACTTTTGTTAAGGAACCCCACTCGTAGGTGCTTTGGTTATCGCGGGCAGTTGCCATGGAGACCAGTCAGAGACGTGGAAAATAATCTCAAGTCGGAGCTCGGCCTTCGGCCTCGCAAGTTACCAGCACGGCTCGGCCTCCAGCCTCGCCAGGCGCTCGCCCTTCGGGCTCACGCACCATACGCTCGGCCTTCGGCCTCGCGAGCCAAAGTTCGGCCTTCGGCCTCACCAGGAGCTCGCCCTTCGGGCTCGCTACTACAATAACGTAGAACAGTAACTCCAAATTCAGTCAAAAATGCTACAAAAACTCCTAATACAGTCGAAAATATGAGGTAAATCACTCCAAATGCAGTATAAAGAATGAGAGGAGCAAGTGCGACAGGTGTCATTCGACTGCTCTCCCGATTCCCTATGACATTTGTTCAAACACCCACACCCTATCTCTTACCGTTTTCGAGATACGTAGTCCAGCTTTACTTGGCAGGCGTCATTTCTAGGGTTTTTAATTTTTTCCCTACTCACCTAAGCCCCTTTATCATTTTCGAAATACATTACTATAACCGTACTCAACTCTTTCTGGTAGAACCAGCTACTTTTTTGAGGGATCGAAGGATTTTGTATGGCGGCCATTTTGAAATCCGCCATTTTGGATTTTTGACCAATTTCATCCGACTGTTCTCCCGAATCCCTATGACATTTGGTCAAGCACCCCCTACCTATCTCTTACCGTTTCAGAGATACGCCATCCAATTTTACTTGGCAGACGTCATCTTTGAGTTTTCGGATTTTTCCCATACTCACACAAACCCCCTCTACACTTTTCCCATACATCACATTCTTCCTATTCGACTCCTTCTGGGAGAACAATGATGTCAGTCAGTCAGTCAGTCAGTCAGTCAGTCAGTCAGTGTACGGTAATCCAGCTTTATATATTATAAATAATAAAACTAGTTTTTCGGGCAGTGTGCGGGCCGCATGCGGCCCGCATCTATCTTGAGTCAGTAGGAACTGTCAAAAAAACGCCTGATACATTAAAAAAATTGTGTGTTCAAAACTCCAATAGAAGCATGAAATCCCATATAAACTCTCAATACAATAAAGAACCATACTGTAGCCACTAAAGCAAATTCACCCTACTGCTATAAAAAGGTGGTACGGGCAGAATGGTACCAAGGTTCTAAGTCACTTTTCTTAAGGAACCCCACTCGTAGGTGCTTCGGTTACCGCGGGCAGTTGCCATGGAGACCAGTCGGAGATGTGGAAAATACTCTCGAGTCGGAGCTCGGCCTTCGGCCTCGCAAGTTACTAACACGGCTCGGCCTGCGGCCTCGCCAAGCGCTCGCCCTTCGGGCTCGCGCTTCATTCGCTCGGCCTTCGGCCTCGCGGACCGAAAGTTCGGCCTTCGGCCTCACCAGGTGGTTGCCCTTTGGGCTCGCTATACACTAATGTAGGACAGTTACTCCAAATTCAGTCAAAAAACCCACAAAAACTCCTAATACAGTCGAAAATATATGGTAAAACACTCCAAATGCAGTATGAAGAATGAGAGGAGCACCTGGGACAAATCCAAAATGGCGGATTTCAAGAAGCCCACCATTCAAACTGCTCCGCCCCTACTGAAGCTCGGCCTAAAGGCCTCGCTTCAGCAGGCTCGGAGCATTTTGTATGGCGGCCATCTTGAAATCCGCCATTTTGGATTTTTGACAGGTGTCATTCGACTGCTCTCTCGATTCCCTATGACATTTGTTCAAACACCCCCTACCTATCTTGCACCGTTTTCGAGATATGTCATCCATCTTAACTTGGCAGGCGTCATTTTGATGATTTTCGATTTTTCTCATACTCACCTAAACCCCCCGAACATTTTTGCAATACATCATGTTGCTCCTACTCGACTCCTTCTAGGAGAACATTTATGTCAATCAGTCAGTCAGTCAGTCAGTGAGTGGTAATCGAGCTTTATATATTATTAACTAGTTTTTCGGGCAGTGTGCGGGCCGCATGCGGCCCGCATCTATCTTGAGTCATTTGGAAATTTCACATAAACCCCTAATACTTTAAGAAAAAGAATGTTCAAAACTCCAATGGAAGTATGAAATCCCATAAAAACTCTCAATACAATAAAGAACCATACTGCAGCCACTAAAGCAAATTCACCCTACTGCCACAAAAAGGTGGTACGGGCAGAATGGGACCAAGGTTCTGAGTCACTTTTGTGAAGGAACCCCACTCGTAGGTGCTTCGGTTACCGCGGGCAGTTGCTATGGAGACCAGTCGGAGATGTGGAAAATAATCTCAAGTCGGAGCTCGGCCTTCGGCCTCGCAAGTTACTAACACGGCTCGGCCTGCGGCCTCGCAAAGCACTCGCCCTTCGGGCTCGCGCATCATACGCTCGGCCTTCGGCCTCGCGGACCGAAAGTTCGGCCTTCGGCCTCACCAGAAGCTCGCCCTTCGGGCTCGCAACTTCACTAATGTAGGACAGTTACTCCAAATTCAGTCGAAAATCCCACAAAAACTCCTAATACAGTCGAAAATATAGGGTAAATCACTCCAAATGCAGTATAAAGAATGATAGGAGCACGTGGGTCACATCCTAATTGTCGGATTTCAAGACGGCCACCATACAAACTGCTCCGCCCCTACTGAAGCTCGGCCTAAAGGCCTCGCTTCAGCAGGCTCGGATCACTTTGTATGGCGGCCATCTTGAAATCCGCCATTTTGGATTTTTGACAGGTGTCATTCGACTGCTCTCCCGATTCCCTATGACATTTGTTCAAACACCCCCTACCTATCTCGTACCGTTTTTGAGATACGTCATCCATCTTTACTTGGCAGGCGTCTTTTTAATGATTTTCGATTTTTCTCATACTCACCAAAACCCTCCGAACATTTTTGCTATTCTTCATTTTTACCCTACTCTGCTCCTTCTAGGAGAACATTTATGTCAGTGAGTCAGTCAGTCAGTCAGTGGTAATCGAGCTTTATATATTATAAATAACTAGTTTTTCGGGCAGTGTGCGGGCCGCATGCGGCCCGCATTTATCGTTATGCAATTTCAACTTATATCAAAACGCCTAATACGTTAAAAAAAGTGTGTTCAAAACTCCAATAGAAGTATGAAATCTCATATAAACTCTCAATACAATAAAGAAACATCCTGTAGCCACCAAACCAAATTCACCCTACTGCCATTAAAAGGTGGTACGGGCAGAATGGGACCAGGGTTCCGAGTCACTTTTGGTATGGAACCCCACTCGTAGGTGCTTTGGTTACCGTGGGCAGTTGCCATTGAGACCAGTCGGAGACGTGGAAAATACTCTCAAGTCGGAGCTCGGCCTTCGGCCTCGCAAGTTACTAACACGGCTCGGCCTGCGGCCTCACCAAGCGCTCGCCCTTCGGGCTCACGCACCGAACGCTCGGCCTTCGGCCTCGCGAGTTGAAAGTTCGGCCTTCGGCCTCACCAGGAGCTCGCCCTTCGGGCTCGCTACTGCAATAACATAGAACAGTTACTCCAAATTCAGTCAACAAACCTACAAAAACTCCTAATACAGTCGAAAATATGAGGTAAAACACTCCAAATGCAGTATAAAGAATGAGAGGAGCACGTGTGACACATCCAAAATGTCATTCGACTGTTTTTCTTATTCCCTATGACATATTTTCAAATTCCCCCTACCTATCTATTACCGTTATCGAGATACGTGATTTATCTTCACTTGGCAGACGTCATCGAAAAAAAAAATTCATATTTGGAATAAGGACGTCCAGAACAACCTAGATTTAAAATTTAAACCAAATCGGAGTACTTTTTTTAACTTGGCAGACGTCATCGAAAAAAAAATTTTAGATTTGGAATAAGGACACCCAGAACCACCTAAATATCGAGTTTCAGCCAAATCGGAGTAACTTTTTTTACTTGGCAGACGTCATCGAAAAAAAAATTTTAGATTTGGAATAAGGACACCCAGAACCACCTAAATATCGAGTTTCAGCCAAATCGGAGTAACTTTTTTTACTTGGCAGACGTCATCGAAATAATTTTTTTTGATTTGGAATAAGGACATCCAGAACCACATAAATATCGAGTTTCAGCCAAATCGGAGTAACTTTTTTAACTTGGCAGACGTCATCGAAATAAAAATTTCATATTTGGAATAAGGATGACGAGAACAACCTATATATCGATTTTCAGCTAAATCGGTGCAAGTCTGAGCTCGGCCTTCGGCCTCGCAAGTTACTAACACGGCTCGACCTGCGGCCTCGCCTAGCGCTCGCCCTGCGGGCTCACGCACCGTCCACTCGGCCTACGGCCTCGCGGCCCGGAAGTTCGGCCTTCGGCCTCACCAAAAGCTCGCCCTTCGGGCTCGCTACACTGACAGTAGGACAATTACTCTAAATTGAGTTGAAATTCCCACAAACACTCCTAATACAGTCGACATTGTAAGGTTAAATACTCCAAATAATGTATGAAGAATGAGAGTAGCACATTTGACAGGTGTCATTCGACTGCTCTCCCGATTGCCTATGACATTTGTTCATACACCCCCAACCTATCTCTTACCGTTTTCGAGATACGTAGTCCAGCTTTACTTGGCAGGCGTCATTTCTAGGGTTTTTAATTTTTCCCCTACTCAGCTAAACCCCTTAGTCATTTTCGTAATACATTACTATAACCGTACTCAACTCTTTCTGGTAGAACCAGCTACTTTTTTGAGGGATCGAAGGATTTTGTATGGTGGCCATCTTGAAATCCGCCAATTTGGATTTTTGACAGGTGTCATTCGACTGCTCTCCCGATTCCCTATGACATTTGTTCAAACACCTTCTACCTATCTAGTACCGTTTTTGAGATATGTCATCCATCTTCACTTGGCAGGCGTCTTTTTAATGATTTTCGATTTTTCTCATACTCACCAAAACCCCCCGAACATTTTTGCCATACTTCATTTTTACCCTACTCTGCTCCTTCTAGGAGAATATTTATGTCAGTCAGTGGTAATCGAGCTTTATATATTATAATAACTAGTTTTTCGGGCAGTGTGCGGGCCGCATGCGGCCCGCATCTATCTTGAGTCAGTAGGAACTGTCATAAAGCACGTTATACATTAAAAAAAAAGTAATGTCCAAAACTCCAATAGAAGTATGAAATCCCATATAAACTCTTAATACAATAAGGAACCAAACTGTAGCCACCAAACCAGATTCACCCTACTGCCATAAAAAGGTGGTACGGGCAGAATGGGACCAAGGTTCTGAGTCACTTTTGCTAAGGAACCCCACTCGTAGATGCTTCGCTTACCGCGGGCAGTTGCCATGGAGACCAGTCGGAGACGTGAAAAAAACTCTCAAGTCGGAGCTCGGCCTTCGGCCTCGCAAGTTACCAACACGGCTCGGCCTGCGGCCTCGCCAAGCACTCGCCCTTCGGGCTCGCGCATCATACGCTCGGCCTTCGGCCTCGCGGACCGAAACTTCGGCCTTCGGCCTCACCAGGAGCTCGCCCTTCGGGCTCGCTACTACACTTATGTACGACAGTAACTCCAAATTCAGTCAAAAATCCCACAAAAACTCCTAATACAGTCGAAAATATAAGGTAAAACACTCCAAATGCAGTATAAAGAATGATAGGAGCACGTGGGGCACATCCAAAATAACGAATTTCAAGACGGCCACCATACAAACTGCTCCGCCCCTACTGAAGCTCGGCCTAAAGGCCTCGCTTCAGCAGGCTCGGAGCATTTTGTATGGCGGCCATCTTGAAATCCGCCATTTTGGATTTTTGACAGGTGTCATTCGACTGCTCTTCCTATTCCCTATGACATTTGTTCAAACACCCCCTACCTATCTCGTACCGTTTTCGAGATACGTCATCCATCATCACTTGGCAGGCGTCTTTTTAATGATTTTCGATTTTTCTCATACTCACCAAAACCACCCGAACATTTTTGCCATACTTCATTTTTACCCTACTCTGCTCCTTCTAGGAGAACATTTATGTCAGTGAGTGAGTGGTAATCGAGCTTTATATATTATAACTAGTTTTTCGGGCAGTGTGCGGGCCGCATGCGGCCCGCATTTATCGTTATGAAATTTTAGACTATATCAAAACACCTAATACATAAAAAAAATATGTTCAAAACTCCAATAGAAACATGAAATCCCAAATAAACTTGTAATACAGTAGAGAAACATACTGTAGCTACTAAAGCAGATTCACCCTACTGCCATAAAAAGGTGGTACGGGCAGAATGGTACCAAGGTTCTGAGTCACTTTTGTTAAGGAACCCCACTCGTAGGTGCTTCGGTTACCGCGGGCAGTTGCCATGGAGACCAGTCGGAGACGTGGAAAAAACTCTCAAGTCGGAGCTCGGCCTTCGGCCTCGCAAGTTACTAATACGGCTCGGCCTACGGCCTCGCCAAGCGCTCGCCCTTCGGGCTCACGCACCCTACGCTCGGCCTTCGGCCTCGCGGGCCGAAAGTTCGGCCTTCGGCCTCACCGGGAGCTCGCCCTTCGGGCTCGCTATACACTAAAGTTGGACAGTAACTCCAAATTCAGTCAAAAATCCCTACAAAAACTCCTAATACAGTCGAAAATTAAGGAAAAACACTCCAAATGCAGTATAAAGAATGATAGGAGCACGTAAGACACATCCAAAATGTCATTCGACTGCTCTCCTTATTCCCTATGACATATTTTCAAAAACCCCCTACCTATCTATTACCGTTTTCGAGATTCGTGATTTATCTACACTTGGCAGACGTCATCGAAAAAAAAATTTCATATTTGGAATAAGGACGTCCAAAACAACCTAGATATGAAATTTAAGCCAAATCGGAGTACTTCTTTTTACTTGGCAGACGTCATCGAAAAAAATAATTTTGATTTGGAATAAGGACACCCAGAACCACCTAAATATCGAGTTTCAGCCAAATCGGAGTAACTTTTTTTACTTGGCAGACGTCATCGAAAAAAAATTTTTAGATTTGGAATAAGGACACCCAGAACCACCTAAATATCGAGTTTCAGCCAAATCGGAGTAACTTTTTTTACTTGGCAGACGTCATCGAAAAAAATTTTTTAGATTTGGAATAAGGACACCCAGAACCACCTAAATATCGAGTTTCAACCAAATCGGAGTAACTTTTTTTACTTGGCAGACGTCATCGATATAAAAATTTCATATTTGGAATGAGGATGACGAGAACAACCTATATATCGATTTTCAGCCAAATCGGTGCAAGTCTAAGCTCGGCCTTCGGCCTCGCAAGTTACTAACATGGCTCGGCCTGCGGCCTCGCCTAGCGCTCGCCCTGCGGGCTCGCGCACCGTCCACTCGGCCTACGGCCTCGCGGCCCGAAAGTTCGGCCTTCGGCCTCACCAGAAGCTCGCCCTTCGGGCTCGCTACACGGCCAGTAGGACAATTACTCCAAATTCAGTTCAAAATCCCACAAAAACTCCTAATACAGTCGACATTGTATGGTCAAACACTCCAAATAATGTATGAAGAATGAGAGTAGCACATTTGACAGGTGTCATTCGACTGCTCTCCCGATTCCCTATGACATTCGTTCAAACACACCAAACCTATCTCTTACCGTTTTCGAGATACGTAGTCCAGCTTTACTTGGCAGGCGTCATTTCTAGGGTTTTTAATATTTCCCCTACTCAGCTAAACCCCTTAGTCATTTTCGTAATACATTACTATAACCGTACTCAACTCTTTCTAGTAGAACCAGCTACTATTTTGAGGGATCGAAGGATTTTGTATGGCGGCCATTTTGAAATCCGCCATTTTGGATTTTTGACAAATGTCACCCGACTGTTCTCCCGATTCCCTATGACATTTGGTCAAGCACCCCCTACCTATCTCTTACCGTTTCAGATATACGCTATCCAATTTTACTTGGCAGACGACATCTTTGAGTTTTCGGATTTTTCCCATACTCCCCCAAACCCCCTCTACACTTTTCCCATACATCACATTCTTCCTACTCGACTCCTTCTGGGAGAACAATTATGTCAGTCAGTCAGTGAGTCAGTGAATCAGTCAGTGTACGGTAATCCAGCTTTATATATTATAAATAACTAGTTTTTCGGGCAGTGTGCGGGCCGCATGCGGCCCGCATTTATCGTTATGCAGTAGTAAACTTTACCTTAACCGCTTATACATTTAAAAAAAAAAAGTTCAAAACTCCAATAGAAGTATGAAATCCCAAATAAAGTCTCCATACAATAAAGAACCACACTGTAGCCACTAAAGCAAATTCACCCTACTGGCATAAAAAGGTAGTACGGGCAGAATGGGACCAAGGTTCTGAGTCACTTTTGTTAAGGAACCCCACTCGTAGGTGCTTTGCTTACCGCGGGCAGTTGCCATGGAGACCAGTCGGAGACTTGGAAAAAACTCTCAAGTCGGAGCTCGGCCTTCGGCCTCGCAAGTTACCAACACGGCTCGGCCTGCGGCCTCGCCAAGCGCTCGCCCTACGGGCTCGCGCATCATACGCTCGGCCTTCGGCCTCGCGGACCGAAAGTTCGGCCTCCGGCCTCACCAGGAGCTCGCCCTTCGGGCTCGCTACTACACTTATGTAGGACAGTTACTCCAAATTCAGTCAAAAATCCCACAAAAACTCCTAATACAGTCGAAAATATAAGGTAAAACACTCCAAATGCAGTATAAAGAATGATAGGAGCATGTGGGTCACATCCAAAATGTCGGATTTCAAGACAGCCACCATACAAACTGCTCCGCCCCTACTGAAGCTCGGCCTAACGGCCTCGCTTCAGCAGGCTCGGATCATTTTGTATGGCGGCCATCTTGAAATCCGCCATTTTGGATTTTTGACAGGTGTCATTCAACTGCTCTCCCGATTTCCTATGACATTTGTTCAAACTCCCCCTACCTATCTCTTACCGTTTTTGAGATATGACATACATCTTTACTTGGCAGGCGTCTTTTAAATGATTTTCGATTTTTCTCATACTCACCTAAGTCCCCCGAACATTTTTGCCATACATCACTGTGCTCCTACTCGTCTCCTTCTAGGAGAACATTTATGTCAATGAGGGAGTCAGTCAGTCAGTCAGTGGTAATCGAGCTTATTATAAACTAGTTTTTCGGGCAGTGTGCGGGCCGCATGCGGCCCGCATTTATCGTTATGCAGTACTTAACAATATCAAAACTCCTTTTACATAAAAAAAAAATATTTCAAAATTCCAATAGAAGTATGAAATCCCATATAAACTCTCAATACAATAAAGAACCATACTGTAGCCACTAAAGCAAATTCACCCTACTGCCATAAAAAGGTGGTACGGGCAGAATGGGACCAAGGTTCTGAGTCACTTTTGTTAAGGAACCCCACTCGTAGGTGCTTCGGTTACCGCGGGCAGTTGCCATGGAGACCAGTCGGAGATGTGGAAAATACTCTCAAGTCGGAGCTCGGCCTTCGGCCTCGCAAGTTACTAACACGGCTCGGCCTGCGGCCTCGCCAAGCGCTCGCCCTTCGGGCTCACGCACCATACGCTCGGCCTTCGGCCTCGCGAGCCGAAAGTTCGGCCTTCGGCCTCACCAGGAGCTCGCCCTTCGGGCTCGCTACTACACTAACGTAGGACAGTAACTCCAAATTCAGTCGAAAATCCCACAAAAACTCCTAATACAGTCGAAAATATAAGGTAAAACACTCCAAATGCAGTATAAAGAATGATAGGAGCACGTCAGACACATCCAAAATGGCGGATTTCAAAATGGCCGCCATACAAAGTGCTCCGCCGCTACTGAACCTCGGCCTAGCAGCCTCGCTTCAGCAGACTCGGATCACTTTGTATGGCGGCCATCTTGAAATCCGCCATTTTGGATTTTTGACAGGTGTCATTCTACTGCTCTCCCGATTCCCTATGACATTTGTTCAAACACCCCCTACCTATCTCTTACCGTTTTCGAGATGTGTTATCCATCTTTACTTGGCAGGCGTCATTTTTTTGATTTTCGATTTTTCTCATACTCACCAAAACCTCCTGAACATTTTTTCCATACATCATTTTAACCCTACTCTACTCCTTCTAGGAGAACATTTATGTCAGTCAGTCAGTCAGTGAGTCAGTCAGTGGTAATCGAGCTTTATATATTATAAATAAATAACTAGTTTTTCGGGCAGTGTGCGGGCCGCATGCGGCCCGCATTTATCGTTATGCAATATGAAACTATGTCAAAACACGTTATACATTAAAAAAAAATAAGTTCAAAACTACAATAGAAGTATGAAATCCCATATAAACTCTCAATACAATAATGAACCATACTGTAGCCACTAAAGCAGATTCACCCTACTGCTATAAAAAGGTGGTACGGGCAGAATGGGACCAAGGTTCTGAGTCACTTTTGTTAAGGAACCCCACTCGTAGGTGCTTCGCTTACCGCGGGCAGTTGCCATGGAGACCAGTCGGAGACGTAGAAAAAACTATCAAGTCGGAGCTCGGCCTTCGGCCTCGCAAGTTACCAACACGGCTCGGCCTGCGGCCTCGCTAAGCGCTCGCCCTTCGGGCTCGCGCATCATACGCTCGGCCTTCGGCCTCGCGGAATGAAAGTTCGGCCTTCGGCCTCACCAGGAGCTCGCCCTTCGGGCTCGCTACTACACTTATGTAGGACAGTAACTCCAAATTCAGTCAAAAATCCCACAAAAACTCCTAATACAGTCGAAAATATAAGGTAATACACTCCAAATGCAGTACAAAGAATGATAGGAGCACCTGGGACAAATCCAAAATGGCGGATTTCAAGAAGGCCCCCATACAAACTGCTCACTCCAAATTAGGTAAAATACTCCAAATACAGTATAAAGAATGATAGGAGCACGTGGGGCACATCCAAAATGTCGGATTTTTGACATATGTCATCTGACTGCTCTCCCGATTCCCTATGACATTTGTTCAAACACCCCCTACCTATCTTGTACCGTTTTTGAGATATGTCATTCATCTTTACTTGGCAGGCGTCATTTTTATGATTTTCGATTTTTCTCATACTCACGGAAACCCCCCGAACATTTTTGCCATACATAATTTTAACCCTACTCTGCTCCTTCTAGGAGAACATTTATGTCAATCAGTCAGTCAGTCAGTGAGTGGTAATCGAGCCTTATATATTATAAAATAAATAAACTAGTTTTTCGGGCAGTGTGCGGGCCGCATGCGGCCCGCATTTATCGTTATGCAGAACTAAACAATACGTTAACAACCTGTACATTTAAAAAAAATAAGTTCAAAACTCCAATAGAAGGATGAAATCCCAAATAAACTCTCCATACAATAAAGAACCATACTGTAGCCACTAAAGCAGATTCACCCTACTGCCATAAAAAGGTGGTACGGGCAGAATGGTACCAAGGTTCTGAGTCACTTTTGTTAAGGAACCCCACTCGTAGGTGCTTCGGATACCGCGGGCAGTTGCCATGGAGACCAGTCGGAGACGTGAAAAAAACTCTCAAGTCGGAGCTCGGCCTTCGGCCTCGCAAGTTACTAATACGGCTCGGCCTACGGCCTCGCCAAGCGTTCGCCCTTCGGGCTCACGCACCATACGCTCGGCCTTCGGCCTCGCGGACCGAAAGTTCGGCCTTTGGCCTCAACAGGTAATTGCCCTTTGGGCTCGCTATACACTAATGTAGGACAGTTACTCCAAATTCAGTCCAAATTCCCACAAAAACTCCTAATACAGTCGAAAATGTAGGTAAAACACTCCAAATGCAGTATAAAGAATGATAGGAGCACGTGTGACACATCCAAAATGTCGGATTTCAAGATGGCCCCCATACAAACTGCTCCGCCCCTACTGAAGCTCGGCCTAAAGGCCTCGCTTCAGCAGGCTCGGATCACTTTGTATGGCGGCCATCTTGAAATCCGCCATTTTGGATTTTTGACAGGTGTCATTCGACTGCTCTCCCGATTCCCTATGACATTTGTTCAAACACCCCTTACTTATCTCTTACCGTTTTCGAGATACGTCATCCATCTACACTTGGCAGGCGTCTTTTTAATGATTTTCGATTTTTCCCATACTCACCAAAACCACCCGAACATTTTTGCTATACATCACGTTGCTCCTACTCGCCTCCTTCTAGGAGAACATTTATGTCAGTCAGTCAGTGGTAATCGAGCTTTATATATTATAAATAAATAAACTAGTTTTTCGGGCAGTGTGCGGGCCGCATGCGGCCCGCATTTATCGTTATGCAGTACTAAACTATATCAAAACTCATGATACGTTGTAAAAAAGTATGTTCAAAACTCCAATAGAAGAATGAAATCCCATATAAACTCTCAATACAATAAAGAACCATACTGTAGCCACTAAAGCAGATTCACCCTACTGCCATAAAAAGGTGGTACGGGCAGAATGGTACCAAGGTTCTGAGTCACTTTTGTTAAGGAACCCCACTCGTAGTTGCTGCGGTTACCGCAGGCAGTTGCCATGGAGACCAGTCGGAGATGTGGAAAATACTCTCAAGTCGGAGCTCGGCCTTCGGCCTCGCAAGTTACTAATACGGCTCGGCCTACGGCCTCGCCAGGCGCTCGCCCTTCGGGCTCACGCATCATACGCTCGGCCTTCGGCCTCGCGGACCGAAAGTTCGGCCTTCGGCCTCACCAGAAGCTCGCCCTTCGGGCTCGCTACTTCACTTATGTAGGACAGTAACTCCAAATTTAGTCAAAAATCCCACAAAAACTCCTAATACAGTCGAAAATATTAGGTAAAACACTCCAAATGCAGTATAAAGAATGATAGGAGCACGTGGGTCACATCCAAAATGTCGGATTTCAAGACAGCCACCATACAAACTGCTCCGCCTCTACTGAAGCTCGGCCTAACGGCCTCGCTTCAGCAGGCTCGGATCACTTTGTATGGCGGCCATCTTGAAATCCACCATTTTGGATTTTTGACAGATGTCATCCGACTGCTCTCCCAATTCCCTATGACATTTGTTCAAACACCCTCTACCTATCTTGTACCGTTTTTGAGATATGTCATTCATCTTTACTTGGCAGGCGTCTTTTTAATGATTTTCGATTTTTCTCATACTCACCTAAACCCGCCGAACATTTTTGCCATACTTCATTTTTACCCTACTCTGCTCCTTCTAGGAGAACATTTATGTCAGTGAGTCAGTGAGTCAGTCAGTGGTAATCGAGCCTTATATATTATAAATAAACTAGTTTTTCGGGCAGTGTGCGGGCCGCATGCGGCCCGCATTTCTCGTTATGCAGTACTTAACTATATCAAAACACCTTTTACATTAAAAAAAAAATATTTCAAAACCCCAAAAGACGTACGACGTCCCATACAAACTCTTAATACAGTAGAGAATTAAACTGTAGCCACCAAATCACGATCACCCTACTGCCATAAAAAGGTGGTACGGGCAAAATCGGACCAAGGTTCTGAGTCACTTTTGTTAAGGAACCCCACTCGTAAGTGCTTTGTTTACCGCGGGCAGTTGCCATGGAGACCAGTCAGAGATGTGGAAAATACTCTCGATTCGGAGCTCGGCCTTCGGCCTCGCAAGTTACTAACACGGCTCGGCCTGCGGCCTCGCCAAGCGTTCGCCCTTCGGGCTCACAAACCAAACGCTCGGCCTTCGGCCTCGCGAGCCGAAAGTTCGGCCTTCGGCCTCACCAGGAGCTCGCCCTTCGGGCTCGCTATACACTAATGTTGGACAGTAACTCCAAATTCAGTCAAGAATCCCACAAAAAATACCTAATACAGTCGAAATGAAGGTAAAACACTCTAAATGCAGTATAAAGAATGATAGGAGCACGTAAGACACATCCAAAATGTCAGATTTCAAGACGGCCACCATACAAACTGCTCCGCCCCTACTGAAGCTCGGCCTAACGGCCTCGCTTCAGCAGGCTCGGACCATTTTGTATGGCGGCCATCTTGAAATCCGCCATTTTGGATTTTTGACAGGTGTCATTCGACTGCTCTCCCGATTCCCTATGACATTTGTTCAAACACCCCCTACCTATCTCTTACCGTTTTCGAGATACGTAGTACATCTTAACTTGGCAGGCGTCTTTTTAATGATTTTCGATTTTTCCCATACTCACCAAAACCACCCGAACATTTTTGCTATACATCACGTTGCTCCTACTCGCCTCCTTCTAGGAGAACATTTATGTCAGTCAGTCAGTGGTAATCGAGCTTTATATATTATAAATAAACTAGTTATTCGGGCAGTGTGCGGGCCGCATGCGGCCCGCATTTATCGTTATGCAGAACTAAACAATACGTTAACACCCTGTACATTTAAAAAAAATAAGTTCAAAACTCCAATAGAAGGATGAAATCCCAAATAAACTCTCCATACAATAAAGAACCATACTGTAGCCACTAAAGCAGATTCACCCTACTGCCATAAAAAGGTGGTACGGGCAGTATGGTACCAAGGTTCTGAGTCACTTTTGTTAAGGAACCCCACTCGTAGGTGCTTCGGATACCGCGGGCAGTTGCCATGGAGACCAGTCGGAGACGTGAAAAAAACTCTCAAGTCGGAGCTCGGCCTTCGGCCTCGCAAGTTACTAATACGGCTCGGCCTACGGCCTCGCCAAGCGTTCGCCCTTCGGGCTCACGCACCATACGCTCGGCCTTCGGCCTCGCGGACCGAAAGTTCGGCCTTTGGCCTCAACAGGTAATTGCCCTTTGGGCTCGCTATACACTAATGTAGGACAGTTACTCCAAATTCAGTCCAAATTCCCACAAAAACTCCTAATACAGTCGAAAATGTAGGTAAAACACTCCAAATGCAGTATAAAGAATGATAGGAGCACGTGTGACACATCCAAAATGTCGGATTTCAAGATGGCCCCCATACAAACTGCTCCGCCCCTACTAAAGCTCGGCCTAAAGGCCTCGCTTCAGCAGGCTCGGATCACTTTGTATGGCGGCCATCTTGAAATCCGCCATTTTGGATTTTTGACAGGTGTCATTCGACTGCTCTCCCGATTCCCTATGACATTTGTTCAAACACCCCTTACTTATCTCTTACCGTTTTCGAGATACGTCATCCATCTACACTTGGCAGGCGTCTTTTTAATGATTTTCGATTTTTCCCATACTCACCAAAACCACCCGAACATTTTTGCTATACATCACGTTGCTCCTACTCGCCTCCTTCTAGGAGAACATTTATGTCAGTCAGTCAGTGGTAATCGAGCTTTATATATTATAAATAAACTAGTATTTCGGGCAGTGTGCGGGCCGCATGCGGCCCGCATTTATCGTTATACAGTACTAAACTTAACCTTAACCCCTTATACATTTAAAAAAAATAAGTTCAAAACTCCAATAGAAGTATGAAATCCCAAATAAACTCTCTATACAATAAAGATCCATACTGTAGCCACTAAAGCAGATTCACCCTACTGCCATAAAAAGGTGGTACGGGCAGAATGGTACCAAGGTTCTGAGTCACTTTTGTTAAGGAACCCCACTCGTAGGTGCTTCGGATACCGCGGGCAGTTGCCATGGAGACCAGTCGGAGACAAGGCAATTACTCCCAATTCGGAGCTCGGCCTTCGGCCTCGCAAGTTACTAACACGGCTCGGCCTGCGGCCTCGCCAAGCGCTCGCCCTTCGGGCTCACGCACCATACGCTCGGCCTTCGGCCTCACGAGCCGAAAGTTCGGCCTTCGGCCTCACCAGGAGGTCGCCCTTCGGGCTCGCTTCTACAATAACGTAGAACAGTAACTCCAAATTCAGTCAAAAAACCTACAAAAACTCCTAATACAGTCGAATATATGAGGTAAAACACTCCAAATGCAGTATAAAGAATGAGAGGAGCACGTTTGACAGGTGTCATTCGACTGCTCTCCCGATTCCCTATGACATTTGTTCAAACACCCCCAACCTATCTCTTACCATTTTCGAGATACGTAGTCCAGCTTTACTTGGCAGGCGTCATTTCTAGGGTTTTTAATTTTTTCCCTACTCAGCTAAGCCCCTTTGTCATTTTCGTAATACATTACTATAACCGTACTCAACTCTTTCTGGTAGAACCAGCTACTTTTTTGAGGGATCGAAGGATTTTGTATGGCGGCCATTTTGAAATCCGCCATTTTGGATTTTTGACAGATGTCATCCGACTGCTCTCCCGATTCCCTATGACATTTGGTCAAGCACCCCCTACCTATCTCTTACCGTTTCAGAGATACGCCATCCAATTTTACTTGGCAGACGTCATCTTTGAGTTTTCGGATTTTTCCCATACTCCCCTAAACCTCCTCTACACTTTTCCCATACATCACTTTCTTCCTTCTCGACTCCTTCTGGGAGAACAATGATGTCAGTCAGTGAATCAGTCAGTCAGTCAGTCAGTCAGTGTACGGTAATCCAGCTTTATATATTATAATAATAACTAGTATTTCGGGCAGTGTGCGGGCCGCATGCGGCCCGCATTTATCGTTATGCAATTTGAAACAATATCAAAACACCCTATAAATTTAAAAAAAAAAAAACAATATTCTATAACAGTATGAAATCCCATATAAACTCCTTATACAGTAGAGAACCAAACTGTAGCCACCAAACCAGATTCACCCTACTGCCATAAAAAAGTGGTACGGGCAGAATGGTACCAAGATTCTGAGTCACTTTTGTTAAAGAACCCCACTCGTAGGTGCTTCGCTTACCACGGGCAGTTGCCATGGAGACCATTCGGAGACGTGGAAAATACTCTCAAGTCGGAGCTCGGCCTTCGGCCTCGCAAGTTACTAACACGGCTCGGCCTCCGGCCTCGCCATGCGCTCGCCCTTCGGGCTCACGCCCCATACACTCGGCCTTCGGCCTCGCGGGCCGAAAGTTCGGCCTTCGGCCTCACCAGAAGCTCGCCCTTCGGGCTCGCTACTACACTAATGTAGGACAGTTACTCCAAATTCAGTCAAAAATCCCACAAAAACTCCTAATACAGTCGAAATATAAGGTAAAACACTCCAAATGCAGTATAAAGAATGATAGGAGCACGTGGGGCACATCCAAAATAACGGATTTCAAGACGGCCACCATACAAACTGCTCCGCCCCTGCTGAAGCTCGGCCTAAAGGCCTCGCTTCAGCAGGCTCGGATCACTTTGTATGGCGGCCATCTTGAAATCCGCCATTTTGGATTTTTGACAGGTGTCATTCGACTGCTCTCTTAATTCCCTATGACATTTGTTTTAACACCTCCTACCTATCTTGCACCGTTTTCGAGATATGTCATCCATCTTAACTTGGCAGGCGTCTTTTTAATGATTTTCGATTTTTCTCATACTCACCAAAACCCCCCGAACATTTTTGCTACACATCACGTTGCTCCTACTCGCCTCCTTCTAGGAGAACATTTATGTCAGTCAGTGGTAATCGAGCTTTATATATTATAACTAGTTATTCGGGCAGTGTGCGGGCCGCATGCGGCCCGCATTTATCGTTATGCAGTACTAAACTATATCAAAACAACTTTTACATTAAAAAAAATTAATTCAAAACTAATTCAAAAGTATTAAATCCCATACAAACTCTTAATACAATAAAGAACAAAACTGTAGCCACCAAACCAGATTTACCTTACTGCCATAAAAAGGTGGTACGGGCAGAATGGTACCAAGGTTCTAAATCACTTTTGTTATGGAACCCCACTCGTAGGTGCTTCGGTTATCACGGGCTGTTGCCATGGAGACCAGTCGGAGACGTGGAAAATACTCTCAAGTCGGAGCTCGGCCTTCGGCCTCGCAAGTTACTAACACGGCTCGGCCTGCGGCCTCGCCAAGCGTTCGCCCTTCGGGCTCACGCACCATACGCTCGGCCTTCGGCCTCGCGGACCGAAAGTTCGGCCTTCGGCCTCACCAGGTAATTGCCCTTTGGGCTCGCTATACACTAATGTAGGATAGTTACTCCAAATTCAGTCAAAAATCCCTCAACAACTCCTAATACAGTCGAAAGTATAAGGTAAAACACTCGAAATGCAGTATAAAGAATGATAGGAGCACCTGGGACAAATCCAAAATGGCGGTTTTCAAGAAGGCCCCCATACAAACTGCTCCGCCCCTACTGAACCTCGGCCTGACGGCCTCGCTTCAGCAGGCTCGGATCAATTTGTATGGCGGCCATCTTGAAATCCGCCATTTTGGATTTTTGACATGTGTCATTCGACTGCTCTCCCGATTCCCTATGACATTTGTTCAAACACCCCCTACCTATCTTGTACCGTTTTTGAGATATGTCATCCATCTTCACTTGGCAGGCGTCTTTTTTATGATTTTCGATTTTTCTCATACTCACCAAAACCCCCCGAACATTTTTGCCATACATCATTTTAACCCTACTCTGCTCCTTCTAGGAGAACATTTATGTCAATGAGTCAGTGAGTGGTAATCGAGCTTTATATATTATAAATAAATAAACTAGTTTTTCGGGCAGTGTGCGGGCCGCATTTATCGTTGTGCAAGTTTGAACAATATCAAAACACCTTATACATTTAAAAAAGTATGTTCAAAACTCCATTAGAAGTATGAAATCCCATATTAACTCTCAATACAATAAAGAACAAAACTGTAGCCACTAAAACAGATTCACCCTACTGCCATAAAAAGGTGGTACGGGCAAAATGGGACCAAGGTTCTGAGTCACTTTTGTTAAGGAACCCCACTCGTAGATGCTTCGGTTTTCGCGGGCAGTTGCCATGGAGACCAGTCGGAGACGTGGAAAAAACTCTCAAGTCGGAGCTCGGCCTTCGGCCTCGCAAGTTACAAACACGGCTCGGCCTGCGGCCTCGCCAAGCGCTCGCCCTTCGGGCTCGCGCATCATACGCTCGGCCTTCGGCCTCGCAAGTTACTAACACGGCTCGGCCTCCGGCCTCGCCAAGCGCTCGCCCTTCGGGCTCACGCATCATACGCTCGGCCTTCGGCCTCGCGGACCGAAAGTTCGGCCTTCGGCCTCACCTGAAGCTCGCCCTTCGGGCTCGCAACTTCACTAATAGAGGACAGTAACTCCAAATTCAGTCGAAAATCCCACAAAAACTCCTAATACAGTCGAAAATATAAGTAAAACACTCCAAATGCAGTATAAAGAATGATAGGAGCACGTAAGACACATCCAAAATGTCGGATTTCAAGACGGCCCCCATACAAACTGCTCCGCCCCTACTGAACCTCGGCCTAACGGCCTCGCTTCAGCAGGTTCGGATCACTTTGTATGGCGGCCATCTTGAAATCCGCCATTTTGGATTTTTGACATGTGTCATTCGACTGCTCTCCCGATTCCCTATGACATTTGTTCAAACACCCCCTACCTATCTTGTACCGTTTTTGAGATATGTCATCCATCTTCACTTGGCAGGCGTCTTTTTTATGATTTTCGATTTTTCTCATACTCACCAAAACCCCCCGAACATTTTTGCCATACATCATTTTAACCCTACTCTGCTCCTTCTAGGAGAACATTTATGTCAATGAGTCAGTGAGTGGTAATCGAGCTTTATATATTATAAATAAACTAGTTTTTCGGGCAGTGTGCGGGCCGCATGCGGCCCGCATTTATCGTTGTGCAAGTTTGAACAATATCAAAACACCTTATACATTTAAAAAAGTATGTTCAAAACTCCATTAGAAGTATGAAATCCCATATTAACTCTCAATACAATAAAGAACAAAACTGTAGCCACTAAAACAGATTCACCCTACTGCCATAAAAAGGTGGTACGGGCAAAATGGGACCAAGGTTCTGAGTCACTTTTGTTAAGGAACCCCACTCGTAGATGCTTCGGTTTTCGCGGGCAGTTGCCATGGAGACCAGTCGGAGACGTGGAAAAAACTCTCAAGTCGGAGCTCGGCCTTCGGCCTCGCAAGTTACAAACACGGCTCGGCCTGCGGCCTCGCCAAGCGCTCGCCCTTCGGGCTCGCGCATCATACGCTCGGCCTTCGGCCTCGCGGACCGAAAGTTCGGCCATCGGCCTCACCAGGAGCTCGCCCTTCGGGCTCGCAACTTCACTAATGTAGGACAGTGACTCCAAATTCAGTCGAAAATCCCAAAAAAACTCCTAATACAGTCGAAAATATAGGGTAAATCACTCCAAATGCAGTATAAAGAATGATAGGAGCACGTGGGTCACATCCAAAATGTCGGATTTCAAGACGGCCACCATACAAACTGCTCCGCCCCCACTGAAGCTCGGCCTAACGGCCTCGCTTCAGCAGGCTCGGACCACTTTGTATGGCGGCCATCTTGAAATCCGCCATTTTGGATTTTTGACAGGTGTCATTCGACTGAACTTCTGATTCCCTATGACATTTGTTTAAACACACCCTACCTATCTTGTACCGTTTTTGAGATATGTCATCCATCTTTACTTGGCAGGCGTCTTTTTAATGATTTTCGATTTTTCTCATACTAACCAAAACCCCCCGAACATTTTTGCCATACTTCATTTTTACCCTACTCTGCTCCTTCTAGGAGAACATTTATGTCAATGAGTCAGTGAGTGGTAATCGAGCTTTATATATTATAACTAGTTTTTCGGGCAGTGTGCGGGCCGCATGCGGCCCGCATTTATCGTTATGCAGTACTAAACAATACCTTAACACCTTTTACATTTAAAAAAAAAAACAAAATTCCATAACAGTATGAAATCCCATATAAACTCTCAATGCAATAAAGAACCATACTGTAGCCACTAAAGCAGATTCACCCTACTGCCATAAAAAGGTGGTACGGGCAGAATGGTACCAAGGTTCTGAGTCACTTTTGTTAAGGAACCCCACTCGTAGGTGCTTCGATTACCGTTGGCAGTTGCCATGGAGACCAGTCGGAAACGTGGAAAATACTCTCAAGTCGGAGCTCGGCCTTCGGCCTCGCAAGTTACTAACACGGCTCGGCCTGCGGCCTCGCCAAGCGCTCGCCCTTCGGGCTCACGCACCATAAGCTCGGCCTTCGGCCTCGCGAGCCGAAAGTTCGGCCTTCGGCCTCACCAAAAGCTCGCCCTACGGGCTCGCTATACACTAACGTAGGACAGGTACTCCAAATTCAGTCAAAAATCCCACAAAAACTCCTAATACAGTCGAAAATACAAGGTAAATCACTCCATATGCAGTATGAAGAATGAGAGGAGCACCTGGGACAAATCCAAAATGGCGGGTTTCAAGAAAGCCACCATACAAACTGCTCCACCCCTGCTGAAGCTCGGCCTAACGGCCTCGCTTCAGCAGGCTCGGATCACTTTGTATGGCGGCCATCTTGAAATCCGCCATTTTGGATTTTTGACAGGTGTCATTCGACTGCTCTCCCGATTCCCTATGACATTTGTTCAAACACCCTCTACCCATCTTGCACCGTTTTCTAGATACGTCATCCATCTTTACTTGGCAGGCGTCTTTTTAATGATTTTCGATTTTTCCCATACTCACCAAAACCCGCCGAACATTTTTGCCATACTTCATTTTTACCCTACTCTGCTCCTTCTAGGAGAACATTTATGTCAGTGAGTCAGTGAGTCAGTCAGTGGTAATCGAGCCTTATATATTATAAACTAGTATTTCGGGCAGTGTGCGGGCCGCATGCGGCCCGCATTTATCGTTATGCAATTTGAAACAATATCAAAACACCTTATACATTTAAAAAAAAAAACAATATTCTATAACAGTATGAAATCCCATATAAACTCCTTATACAGTAGAGAACCAAACTATAGCCACCAAACCAGATTCACCCTACTGCCATAAAAAAAGTGGTACGGGCAGAATGGTACCAAGATTCTGAGTAACTTTTGTTAAAGAACCCCACTCGTAGGAGCTTCGCTTACCACGGGCAGTTGCCATGGAGACCATTCGGAGACGTGGAAAATACTCTCAAGTCGGAGCTCGGCCTTCGGCCTCGCAAGTTACTAACACGGCTCGGCCTCTGGCCTCGCCATGCGCTCGCCCTTCGGGCTCACGCCCCATACGCTCGGCCTTCGGCCTCGCGGGCCGAAAGTTCGGCCTTCGGCCTCACCAGAAGCTCGCCCTTCGGGCTCGCTACTACACTAATGTAGGACAGTTACTCCAAATTCAGTCAAAAATCCCACAAAAACTCCTAATACAGTCGAAAATATAAGGTAAAACACTCCAAATGCAGTATAAAGAATGATAGGAGCACGTGGGTCACATCCAAAATGTCGGATTTCAAGACAGCCACCATACAAACTGCTCCGCCTCTACTGAAGCTCGGCCTAACGGCCTCGCTTCAGCAGGCTCGGATCACTTTGTATGGCGGCCATCTTGAAATCCACCATTTTGGATTTTTGACAGATGTCATCCGACTGCTCTCCCAATTCCCTATGACATTTGTTCAAACACCCTCTACCTATCTTGTACCGTTTTTGAGATATGTCATTCATCTTTACTTGGCAGGCGTCTTTTTAATGATTTTCGATTTTTCTCATACTCACCTAAACCCGCCGAACATTTTTGCCATACTTCATTTTTACCCTACTCTGCTCCTTCTAGGAGAACATTTATGTCAGTGAGTCAGTGAGTCAGTCAGTGGTAATCGAGCCTTATATATTATAAATAACTAGTTTTTCGGGCAGTGTGCGGGCCGCATGCGGCCCGCATCTATCTTGAGTCAAATGGGACTGTCAAAAAAACACCTGATACGTACTAAAAAGTATGTTCAAAACTCCAATAGAAGTGTGAAATCCCATACAAACTTTTAAAACAATAAAATACCAAACTGTAGCCACCAAACCAGATTCATCCTACTGACGTAAAAAGGTGGTACGGGCAGAATGGTACCAAGGTTCTAAGTCACTTTTGTTAAGGAACCCCACTCGTAGGTGCTTCGGTTACCACGGGCAGTTGCCATGGAGACCAGTCGGAGATGTGGAAAATACTCTCAAGTCGGAGCTCGGCCTTCGGCCTCGCAAGTTACTAACACGGCTCGGCCTCCGGCCTCGCCAAGCGCTCGCCCTTCGGGCTCACGCATCATACGCTCGGCCTTCGGCCTCGCGGACCGAAAGTTCGGCCTTCGGCCTCACCTGAAGCTCGCCCTTCGGGCTCGCAACTTCACTAATAGAGGACAGTAACTCCAAATTCAGTCGAAAATCCCACAAAAACTCCTAATACAGTCGAAAATATAAGTAAAACACTCCAAATGCAGTATAAAGAATGATAGGAGCACGTAAGACACATCCAAAATGTCGGATTTCAAGACGGCCACCATACAAACTGCTCCGCCCCTACTGAAGCTCGGCCTAACGGCCTCGCTTCAGCAGGCTCGGATCACTTTGTATGGCGGCCATCTTGAAATCCGCCATTTTGGATTTTTGACATGTGTCATTCGACTGCTCTCCCGATTCCCTATGACATTTGTTCAATCACCCCCTATCTATATCTTACCGTTTTTGAGATACGTCATCCATCTTTACTTGGCAGACGTCATTTTTATGATTTTCGATTTTTCTCATACTCACCGAAACCACCCGAACATTTTTGCCATACTTCATTTTTACCCTACTCTGCTCCTTCTAGGAGAACATTTATGTCAGTCAGTGGTAATCGAGCTTTATATATTATAACTAGTATTTCGGGCAGTGTGCGGGCCGCATGCGGCCCGCATTTATCGTTATGCAATTTGAAACAATATCAAAACACCTTATACATTTAAAAAAAAAACAATATTCTATAACAGTATGAAATCCCATATAAACTCCTTATACAGTAGAGAACCAAACTGTAGCCACCAAACCAGATTCACCCTACTGCCATAAAAAAGTGGTACGGGCAGAATGGTACCAAGATTCTGAGTCACTTTTGTTAAAGAACCCCACTCGTAGGTGCTTCGCTTACCGCGGGCAGTTGCCATGGAGACCATTCGGAGACGTGGAAAATACTCTCAAGTCGGAGCTCGGCCTTCGGCCTCGCAAGTTACTAACACGGCTCGGCCTCCAGCCTCGCCATGCGCTCGCCCTTCGGGCTCACGCCCCATACGCTCGGCCTTCGGCCTCGCGGGCCGAAAGTTCGGCCTTCGGCCTCACCAGAAGCTCGCCCTTCGGGCTCGCTACTACACTAATGTAGGACAGTTACTCCAAATTCAGTCAAAAATCCCACAAAAACTCCTAATACAGTCGAAAATAAAGATAAAAAACTCCAAATGCAGTATAAAGAATGATAGGAGCACGTAAGACACATCCAAAATGTCGGATTTCAAGACGGCCACCATACAAACTGCTCCGCCCCTACTGAAGCTCGGCCTACGGCCTCGCTTCAGCAGGCTCGGATCACTTTGTATGGCGGCCATCTTGAAATCCGCCATTTTGGATTTTTGACAGGTGTCATTCGACTGCTCTCCCGATTCCCTATGACATTTGGTCAAACACCCCCTACCTATCTCTTACCGTTTTTGAGAAACGCCATACATCTTAACTTGGCAGGCGTCAATTTAATGATTTTCGATTTTTCCCATACTCACCAAAACACCCCGAACATTTTTGCCATACATCACTGTGCTCCTACTCGTCTCCTTCTAGGAGAACATTTATGTCAATGAGTGAGTCAGTCAGTGAGTCAGTGGTAATCGAGCTTTATATATTATATATATATATAAATAACTAGTTTTTCGGGCAGTGTGCGGGCCGCATGCGGCCCGCATTTATCGTTATGCAATTTAAACCTATATCAACACACCTTATACATGTTAATAAAAATGATTCAAAACCCCAAAAGATATACGACGTCCCATACAAACTATTAATACAGTAGAGAACCAAACTGTAGCCACCAAATAAGATTCGCCCTACTGCCATTAAAAGGTGGTACGGGCAGAATGGTACCAAGGTTCTGAGTCACTTTTGTAAAGGAACCCCACTCGTAGGTGCTTCGGTTACCGCAGGCAGTTGCCATGGAGACCAGTCGGAGATGTGGAAAATACTCTCGAGTCGGAGCTCGGCCTTCGGCCTCGCAAGTTACTAATACGGCTCGGCCTACGGCCTCGCCAAGCGCTCGCCCTTCGGGCTCGCGCATCATACGCTCGGCCTTCGGCCTCGCGAACAGAAAGTTCGGCCTTCGGCCTCACCAGGAGCTCGCCCTTCGGGCTCGCTACTACACTAATGTAGGACAGTAACACCAAATTCAGTCGAAAATCTCACAAAAACTCCTAATACAGTCGAAAATATAAGGTAAAACACTCCAAATGCAGTATAAAGAATGAGAGGAGCACGTGGGACACATCCAAAATGGCGGATTTCAAGATGGCCGCCATACAAACTGCTCCGCCCCTACTGAAGCTCGGCCTAAAGGCCTCGCTTCAGCAGGCTCGGATCATTTTGTATGGCGGCCATCTTGAAATCCGCCATTTTGGATTTTTGACAGGTGTCATTCGACTGTTCTCCCGATTCCCTATGACATTTGTTCAAACACCCCCTACCTATCTCTTACCGTTTTTGAGATACGTCATCCATCATCACTTGGCAGGCGTCTTTTTAATGATTTTCGATTTTTCTCATACTCACCAAAACCCCCCGAACATTTTTGCCATACATCATGTTGCTCCTACTCGACTCCTTCTAGGAGAACATTTATGTCAATCAGTCAGTCAGTCAGTCAGTGAGTGGTAATCGAGCTTTATATATTATAAATAAACTAGTTTTTCGGGCAGTGTGCGGGCCGCATGCGGCCCGCATTTATCGTTGTGCAAGTTTGAACAATATCAAAACACCTTATACATTAAAAAAATAAGTTCAAAACTCCAATAGAAGTATGAAATCCCATATAAACTCTTAATACAATAAAGAACCATACTGTAGCCACCAATCCAGATTCACCCTACTGCCATAAAAAGGTGGTACGGGCAGAATGGTACCAAGGTTCTGAGTCACTTTTGTTAAGGAACCGCATTCGTAGGTGCTTCGGTTACCGCGGGCAGTTGTCATGGAGACCAGTCGGTGACGTAAAAAATAATCTCGAGTCGGAGCTCGGCCTTCGGCCTCGCAAGTTACTAACATGGCTCGGCCTACGGCCTCGCCTAGAGCTCGCCCTTCGGGCTCGCGCATCATACGCTCGGCCTTCGGCCTCGCGGACCGAAAGTTCGGCCTTCGGCCTCACCAGAAGCTCGCCCTTCGGGCTCGCTACTTCACTAATGTAGGACAGTAACTCCAAGTTCAGTCAAAAATCGCACAAAAACTCCTAATTCAGTCGAAAATTAAGGCAAAACACTCCAAATGCAGTATAAAGAATGATAGGAGCACGAAAGACACATCCAAAATGTCGGATTTCAAGACGGCCACCATACAAACTGCTCCGCCCTAGGCTCGGATCACTTTGTATGGCGGCCATCTTGAAATCCGCCATTTTGGATTTTTGACAGGTGTCATTCGACTGCTCTCCCGATTCCCTATGACATTTGTTCAAACACCCCCTACCTATCTTGTACCGTTTTTGAGATATGTCATCCATCTTTACTTGGCAGGCGTCTTTTTTATGATTTTCGATTTTTCTCATACTCACCAAAACCACCCGAACATTTTTGCCATACATCACGTTGCTCCTACTCGTCTCCTTCTAGGAGAACATTTATGTCAGTCAGTGGTAATCGAGCTTTATATATTATAACTAGTTTTTCGGGCAGTGTGCGGGCCGCATGCGGCCCGCATTTATCGTTATGCAGAACTAAACAATACGTTAACACCCTGTACATTTAAAAAAAATAAGTTCAAAACTCCAATAGAAGGATGAAATCCCAAATAAACTCTCCATACAATAAAGAACCATACTGTAGCCACTAAAGCAGATTCACCCTACTGCCATAAAAAGGTGGTACGGGCAGTATGGTACCAAGGTTCTGAGTCACTTTTGTTAAGGAACCCCACTCGTAGGTGCTTCGGATACCGCGGGCAGTTGCCATGGAGACCAGTCGGAGACGTGAAAAAAACTCTCAAGTCGGAGCTCGGCCTTCGGCCTCGCAAGTTACTAATACGGCTCGGCCTACGGCCTCGCCAAGCGTTCGCCCTTCGGGCTCACGCACCATACGCTCGGCCTTCGGCCTCGCGGACCGAAAGTTCGGCCTTTGGCCTCAACAGGTAATTGCCCTTTGGGCTCGCTATACACTAATGTAGGACAGTTACTCCAAATTCAGTCCAAATTCCCACAAAAACTCCTAATACAGTCGAAAATGTAGGTAAAACACTCCAAATGCAGTATAAAGAATGATAGGAGCACGTGTGACACATCCAAAATGTCGGATTTCAAGATGGCCCCCATACAAACTGCTCCGCCCCTACTGAAGCTCGGCCTAAAGGCCTCGCTTCAGCAGGCTCGGATCACTTTGTATGGCGGCCATCTTGAAATCCGCCATTTTGGATTTTTGACAGGTGTCATTCGACTGCTCTCCCGATTCCCTATGACATTTGTTCAAACACCCCTTACTTATCTCTTACCGTTTTCGAGATACGTCATCCATCTACACTTGGCAGGCGTCTTTTTAATGATTTTCGATTTTTCCCATACTCACCAAAACCACCCGAACATTTTTGCTATACATCACGTTGCTCCTACTCGCCTCCTTCTAGGAGAACATTTATGTCAGTCAGTCAGTGGTAATCGAGCTTTATATATTATAAACTAGTATTTCGGGCAGTGTGCGGGCCGCATGCGGCCCGCATCTATCTTGAGTCAGTAGGAACTGTCATAAATACACCTATTACATAGATAAAATAAGATCAAAACTCTAATAGAAGTATGAAATCCCATATAAACTCTTAATACAATAAAGAACCATACTGTAACCACCAAAGCAAATTCACCCTACTGCCATAAAAAGGTGGTACGGGCAGAATGGGACCAAGGTTCTGAGTCACTTTTGTTAAGGAACCCCACTCGTAGGTGCTTCGGTTACCGCAGGCAGTTGCCATGGAGACCGGTCGGTGACGTGTAAAATACTCTCAAGTCGGAGCTCGGCCTTCGGCCTCGCAAGTTACTAATACGGCTCGGCCTACGGCCTCGCAAAGCGCTCGCCCTTCGGGCTCGCGCATCATACGCTCGGCCTTCGGCCTCGCGGACCGAAAGTTCGGCCTTCGGCCTCACCAGAAGCTCGCCCTTCGGGCTCGCTACTACACTATGTAGGACAGTTACTCCAAATTCAGTCAAAAATCCCACAAAAACTCCTAATACAGTCGAAAATAAAGGTAAAACACTCCAAATGCAGTATAAAGAATGATAGGAGCACGTAAGACACATCCAAAATGTCGGATTTCAAGACGGCCACCATACAAACTGCTCCGCCCCTACAGAAGCTCGGCCTAAAGGCCTCGCTTCAGCAGGCTCGGATCACTTTGTATGGCGGCCATCTTGAAATCCGCCATTTTGGATTTTTGACAGGTGTCATTCGACTGCTCTCCCGATTCCCTATGACATTTGTTCAAACACCTCTAACCCATCTCTTACCGTTTTCGAGATACGTTATCCATCTTTACTTGGCAGGCGTCTTTTTTATGATTTTCGATTTTTCTCATACTCACCAAAACCCCCCGAACATTTTTGCCATACATCATTTTAGCCCTACTCGTCTCCTTCTAGGAGAACATTTATGTCAATCAGTCAGTCAGTCAGTCAGTGAGTGGTAATCGAGCTTTATATATTATTAACTAGTATTTCGGGCAGTGTGCGGGCCGCATGCGGCCCGCATTTATCGTTATACAGTACTAAACTATACCTTGACCCCTTTTACATTAAAAAAAAATAAGTTCAAAACTCCAATAGAAGTATGAAATCCCAAATAAACTGTCCATACAATAAAGAACCATACTGTAGCCACTAAAGCAGATTCACCCTACTGCCATAAAAAGTTGGTACGGGCAGAATGGTACCAAGGTTCTTAATCACTTTTGTTTAGGAATCCCACTCGTAGGTGCTTCGGTTACCGCAGGCAGTTGCCATGGAGACCAGTCGGTGACGTGGAAAATACCCTCGAGTCGGAGCTCGGCCTTCGGCCTCGCAAGTTACTAATACGGCTCGGCCTGCGGCCTCGCCAAGCGCTCGCCCTTCGGGCTCACGCACCATACGCTCGGCCTTCGGCCTCGCGAGCCGAAAGTTCGGCCTTCGGCCTCACCAGGAGCTCGCCCTTCGGGCTCGCTACTACATTAACGTAGAACAGTTACTCCAAATTCAGTCAAAAATCCCACAAAAACTCCTAATACAGTCGAAAATGAAGGTTAAACACTCCAAATGCAGTATGAAGAATGAGAGGAGCACCTGGGACACATCCAAAATGTCGGATTTCAAGACGGCCACCATACAAACTGCTCCGCCCCTACTGAAGCTCGGCCTAAAGGCCTCGCTTCAGCAGGATCGGACCACTTTGTATGGCGGCCATCTTGAAATCCGCCATTTTGGATTTTTGCCAGATGTCATTCGACTGCTCTCCCAATTCCCCATGACATTTGTTCAAACACCCCCTACCTATCTCTTACCGTTTTTGAGATACGTCATCCATCATCACTTGGCAGGCGTCTTTTTAATGATTTTCGATTTTTCTCATACTCACCAAAACCACCCGAACATTTTTGCCATACTTCATTTTTACCCTACTCTGCTCCTTCTAGGAGAACATTTATGTCAGTCAGTCAGTCAGTGGTAATCGAGCTTTATATATTATAAACTAGTTTTTCGGGCAGTGTGCGGGCCGCATGCGGCCCGCATTTATCGCTGTGCAAGTTTGAACAATATCAAAACACCTTTTACATTAAAAAAGTATGTTCAAAACTCCATTAGAAGTATGAAATCCCATATAAACTCTCAATACAATAATGAATCATACTGTAGCCACTAAAGCAGATTCACCCTACTGCCATAAAAAGGTGGTACGGGCAGAATCGTACCAAGATTCAGAGTCACTTTTGTTAAGGAACCCCACTCGTAGGTGCTTCGGTTACCGCAGGCAGTTGCCATGGAGACCAGTCGGTGACGTGTAAAATACTCTCAAGTCGGAGCTCGGCCTTCGGCCTCGCAAGTTACTAATACGGCTCGGCCTACGGCCTCGCAAAGCGCTCGCCCTTCGGGCTCGCGCATCATACGCTCGGCCTTCGGCCTCGCGGACCGAAAGTTCGGCCTTCGGCCTCACCAGAAGCTCGCCCTTCGGGCTCGCTACTACACTATGTAGGACAGTTACTCCAAATTCAGTCAAAAATCCCACAAAAACTCCTAATACAGTCGAAAATAAAGGTAAAACACTCCAAATGCAGTATAAAGAATGATAGGAGCACGTAAGACACATCCAAAATGTCGGATTTCAAGACGGCCACCATACAAACTGCTCCGCCCCTACTGAAGCTCGGCCTAAAGGCCTCGCTTCAGCACCTTTTACATTAAAAAAGTATGTTCAAAACTCCATTAGAAGTATGAAATCCCATATAAACTCTCAATACAATAATGAATCATACTGTAGCCACTAAAGCAGATTCACCCTACTGCCATAAAAAGGTGGTACGGGCGGAATGTGACCAAGGTTCTGAGTCACTTTTGTTAAGGAACCTCACTCGTAGGTGCTTCGGTTACCGCAGGCAGTTGCCATGGAGACCAGTCGGTGACGTGGAAAATACTCCCAAGTCGGAGCTCGGCCTTCGGCCTCGCAAGTTACTAACACGGCTCGGCCTGCGGCCTCACCAAGCGCTCTTCCTTCGGGCTTACGCACCATACGCTCGGCCTTCGGCCTCGCGAGCCGAAAGTTCGGCCTTCGGCCTCACCAGGAGCTCGCCCTTCGGGCTCGCTACTTCACTAATGTAGGACAGTTACTCCAAATTCAGTCAAAAATCCCACAAAAACTCCTAATACAGTCGAAAATGAAGGTAAAACACTCCAAATGCAGTATAAAGAATGATAGGAGCACGTAAGACACATCCAAAATGTCGGATTTCAAGACGGCCACCATACAAACTGCTCCGCCCCTACTGAACCTCGGCCTAAAGGCCTCGCTTCAGCAGGCTCGGATCACTTTGTATGGCGGCCATCTTGAAATCCGCCATTTTGGATTTTTGACATATGTCATCCGACTGCTCTCCCGATTCCCTATGACATTTTTTCAAACACCCCCTACCTATCTTGTACCGTTTTTGAGATATGTCATCCATCTTTACTTGGCAGGCGTCTTTTTAATGATTTTCGATTTTTCTCATACTCACCAAAACCACCCGAACATTTTTGCCATACTTCATTTTTACCCTACTCTGCTCCTTCTAGGAGAACATTTATGTCAGTCAGTGGTAATCGAGCTTTATATATTATAATAACTAGTTTTTCGGGCAGTGTGCGGGCCGCATGCGGCCCGCATTTATCCTTATGCAGTACTTAACAATATCAAAACTCCTTTTACATAAAAAAAAATATTTTAGAATTCCAATAGAAGTATGAAATCCCATATAAACTCTCAATACAATAAAGAACCATACTGTAGCCACTAAAGCGAATTCACCCTACTGCCATAAAAAGGTGGTACGGGCAGAATGATACCAAGGTTCTGAGTCACTTTTGTAAAGGAACCCCACTCGTAGGTGCTTCGGTTACCGCGGGCAGTTGCCATGGAGACCAGTCGGAGACGTGGAAAATACTCTCAAGTCGGAGCTCGGCCTTTGGCCTCGCAAGTTACTAATACGGCTCGGCCTACGGCCTCGCAAAGCGCTCGCCCTTCGGGCTCACGCACCATACGCTCGGCCTTCGGCCTCGCGGGCCGAATGTTCGGCCTTCGGCCTCACCAGGAGCTCGCCCTTCGGGCTCGCTATACACCAAAGTAGGACAGTAACTCCAAATTCAGTCGAAAATCCCACAAAAACTCCTAATACAGTCGAAAATATAAGGCAAAACAATCCAAATGCAGTATAAAGAATGATAGGACCACGTGGGTCACATCCAAAATGTCGGATTTCAAGACGGCCACCATACAAACTGCTCCGCCCCTACTGAAGCTCGGCCTAAAGGCCTCGCTTCAGCAGGCTCGGATCACTTTGTATGGCGGCCATCTTGAAATCCGCCATTTTGGATTTTTGACATATGTCATCCGACTGCTCTCCCGATTCCCTATGACATTTGTTCAAACACCCCCTACCCATCTTGCACCGTTTTCGAGATACGTCATCCATCTTTACTTGGCAGGCGTCATTTTTATGATTTTCGATTTTTCTCATACTCACCAAAACCACCCGAACATTTTTGCCATACTTCATTTTTACCCTACTCTGCTCCTTCTAGGAGAACATTTATGTCAGTCAGTCAGTCAGTGGTAATCGAGCTTTATATATTATAAACTAGTTTTTCGGGCAGTGTGCGGGCCGCATGCGGCCCGCATTTATCGTTATGCAGAACTAAACAATACGTTAACACCCTGTACATTTAAAAAAAATAAGTTCAAAACTCCAATAGAAGGATGAAATCCCAAATAAACTCTCCATACAATAAAGAACCATACTGTAGCCACTAAAGCAGATTCACCCTACTGCCATAAAAAGGTGGTACGGGCAGAATGGTACCAAGGTTCTGAGTCACTTTTGTTAAGGAACCCCACTCGTAGGTGCTTCGGATACCGCGGGCAGTTGCCATGGAGACCAGTCGGAGACGTGAAAAAAACTCTCAAGTCGGAGCTCGGCCTTCGGCCTCGCAAGTTACTAATACGGCTCGGCCTACGGCCTCGCCAAGCGTTCGCCCTTCGGGCTCACGCACCATACGCTCGGCCTTCGGCCTCGCGGACCGAAAGTTCGGCCTTTGGCCTCAACAGGTAATTGCCCTTTGGGCTCGCTATACACTAATGTAGGACAGTTACTCCAAATTCAGTCCAAATTCCCACAAAAACTCCTAATACAGTCGAAAATGTAGGTAAAACACTCCAAATGCAGTATAAAGAATGATAGGAGCACGTGTGACACATCCAAAATGTCGGATTTCAAGATGGCCCCCATACAAACTGCTCCGCCCCTACTGAAGCTCGGCCTAAAGGCCTCGCTTCAGCAGGCTCGGATCACTTTGTATGGCGGCCATCTTGAAATCCGCCATTTTGGATTTTTGACAGGTGTCATTCGACTGCTCTCCCGATTCCCTATGACATTTTTTCAAACACCCCTTACTTATCTCTTACCGTTTTCGAGATACGTCATCCATCTACACTTGGCAGGCGTCTTTTTAATGATTTTCGATTTTTCCCATACTCACCAAAACCACCCGAACATTTTTGCTATACATCACGTTGCTCCTACTCGCCTCCTTCTAGGAGAACATTTATGTCAGTCAGTCAGTGGTAATCGAGCTTTATATATTATAAACTAGTATTTCGGGCAGTGTGCGGGCCGCATGCGGCCCGCATTTATCGTTATGCAGTAGTAAACTTTACCTTAACCGCTTATACATTTAAAAAAAAAAAGTTCAAAACTCCAATAGAAGTATGAAATCCCAAATAAAGTCTCCATACAATAAAGAACCATACTGTAGCCACTAAAGCAAATTCACCCTACTGGCATAAAAAGGTAGTACGGGCAGAATGGGACCAAGGTTCTGAGTCACTTTTGTTAAGGAACCCCACTCGTAGGTGCTTTGCTTACCGCGGGCAGTTGCCATGGAGACCAGTCGGAGACTTGGAAAAAACTCTCAAGTCGGAGCTCGGCCTTCGGCCTCGCAAGTTACCAACACGGCTCGGCCTGCGGCCTCGCCAAGCGCTCGCCCTACGGGCTCGCGCATCATACGCTCGGCCTTCGGCCTCGCGGACCGAAAGTTCGGCCTCCGGCCTCACCAGGAGCTCGCCCTTCGGGCTCGCTACTACACTTATGTAGGACAGTTACTCCAAATTCAGTCAAAAATCCCACAAAAACTCCTAATACAGTCGAAAATATAAGGTAAAACACTCCAAATGCAGTATAAAGAATGATAGGAGCATGTGGGTCACATCCAAAATGTCGGATTTCAAGACAGCCACCATACAAACTGCTCCGCCCCTACTGAAGCTCGGCCTAACGGCCTCGCTTCAGCAGGCTCGGATCATTTTGTATGGCGGCCATCTTGAAATCCGCCATTTTGGATTTTTGACAGGTGTCATTCGACTGCTCTCCCTATTCCCTATGACATTTGTTCAAACACCCCCTACCCATCTTGCACCGTTTTCGAGATACGTCATCCATCTTTACTTGGCAGGCGTCATTTTTATGATTTTCGATTTTTCTCATACTCACCGAAACCACCCGAACACTTTTGCCATACATCACGTTGTTCCTACTCGTCTCCTTCTAGGAGAACATTTATGTCAATCAGTCAGTGGTAATCGAGCTTTATATAATATAAACTAGTTTTTCGGGCAGTGTGCGGGCCGCATGCGGCCCGCATCTATCTTAAGTCAGTCGGAACTGTCATAAAAAAACGTTATACATAAAAAAAAAGTGTCCAAAACTCCAATAGAAGTATGAAATCCCATATAAACTCTCAATACAATAATGAACCATACTGTAGCCACTAAAGCAGATTCACCCTACTGCCATAAAAAGGTGGTACGGGCAGAATGGAACCAAGGTTCTGAGTCACTTTTGTTAAGGAACCCCATTCGTAGGTGCTTCGGTTACCGCGGGCAGTTGCCATGGAGACCAGTCGGTGACGTGGAAAATACTCTCAAGTCGGAGCTCGGCCTTCGGCCTCGCAAGGTACTAACACGGCTTGGCCTGCGGCCTCGCCAAGCGCTCGCCCTTCGGGCTCACGCACAATACGCTCGGCCTTCGGCCTCGCGAGCCGAAAGTTCGGCCTTCGGCCTCACCAGGAGCTCGCCTTTCGGGCTCGCTACTACACTAACGTAGGACAGTAACTCCAAATTCAGTCCAAAATCCCACAAAAACTCCTAATACAGTCGAAAATATAAGGTAATACACTCCAAATGCAGTATAAAGAATGATAGGAGCACGTGGGTCACATCCAAAATGTCGGATTTCAAGACAGCCACCATACAAACTGCTCCGCCTCTACTGAAGCTCGGCCTAACGGCCTCGCTTCAGCAGGCTCGGATCACTTTGTATGGCGGCCATCTTGAAATCCACCATTTTGGATTTTTGACAGATGTCATCCGACTGCTCTCCCAATTCCCTATGACATTTGTTCAAACACCCTCTACCTATCTTGTACCGTTTTTGAGATATGTCATTCATCTTTACTTGGCAGGCGTCTTTTTAATGATTTTCGATTTTTCTCATACTCACCTAAACCCGCCGAACATTTTTGCCATACTTCATTTTTACCCTACTCTGCTCCTTCTAGGAGAACATTTATGTCAGTGAGTCAGTGAGTCAGTCAGTGGTAATCGAGCCTTATATATTATAAACTAGTTTTTCGGGCAGTGTGCGGGCCGCATGCGGCCCGCATCTATCTTTAGTCATTTGAAAATTTCACAGAAACACCTAATACGTGAAAAAAAGTGTGTTCAAAACTCTAATAGAAGGATGAAGTCCCATATAAACTCTCAATACAATAAAGAACCATACTGTAGCCACTTAAGCAGATTCACCCTACTGCCATAAAATGGTGGTACGGGCAAAATCGGACCAAGGTTCTGAGTCACTTTTTGTTAAGGAACCCCACTCGTAAGTGCTTTGGTTATCGCGGGCAGTTGCCATGCAGACCAATCGGAGACGTGGAAAATACTTTCAAGTCGGAGCTCGGCCTTCGGCCTCGCAAGTTACTAACACGGCTCGGCCTCCGGCCTCGCCTAGCGCTCGCCCTTCGGGCTCACGCACCATACGCTCGGCCTTCGGCCTCGCGAGCCGAAAGTTCGGCCTTCGGCCTCACCAGGAGCTCGCCCTTCGGGCTCGCCATACACTAACGTAGGACTGTTACTCCAAATTCAGTCAAAAATCCAACAAAAACTCCTAATACAGTCGAAAATAAAGGTAAAATACTCCAAATGCAGTATGAAGAATGAGAGGAGCACGTTTGACACATCCAAAATGTCGGATTTCAAGATGGCCACCATACAAACTGCTCCGCCCCTACTGAAGCTCGGCCTAACGGCCTCGCTTCAGCAGGCTCGGATCGCTTTGTATGGCGGCCATCTTGAAATCCGCCATTTTGGATTTTTGACAGGTGTCATTCGACTGCTCTCCCGATTCCCTATGACATTTGTTCAAACACCCCCTACCTATATTGTACCGTTTTTGAGATATGTCATCCATCTTTACTTGGCAGGCGTCATTTTTATGATTTTCGATTTTTCTCGTACTCACCAAAACCCCCCGAACATTTTTGCCATACATCATTTTAACCCTTCTCTGCTCCTTCTAGGAGAACATTTATGTCAATCAGTCAGTCAGTCAGTCAGTGAGTGGTAATCGAGCTTTATATATTATAATAAACTAGTATTTCGGGCAGTGTGCGGGCCGCATGCGGCCCGCATTTATCGTTGTGCAAGTTTGAACAATATCAAAACACCTTATACATTAAAAAAATATATTTCAAAACACCAAAAGATGTACGATTTCCCATACAAACACTTAATACATTAAAGAACCGTACTGTAGCCACCAAACCAAATTCACCCTACTGCCATAAAAAGGTGGTACGGGCAGAATGGTACCAAGGTTCTGAGTCACTTTTGTTAAGAAACCCCACACGTAGGTGCTTCGGTTACCGCGGGCAGTTGCCATGGAGACCAGTCGGAGACGTAAAAAAAACTCTCAAGTCGGAGCTCGGCCTTCGGCCTCGCAAGTTACTGATACGGCTCGGCCTACGGCCTCGCCAAGCGTTCGCCCTTCGGGCTCACGCACCATACGCTCGGCCTTCGGCCTCGCGGACCGAAAGTTCGGCCTTCGGCCTCACCAGGTAATTGCCCTTTGGGCTCGCTATACACTAATGTAGGACAGTTACTCCAAATTCAGTCCAAAATCCCACAAAAACTCCTAATACAGTCGAAATATAAGGTAAAACACTCCAAATGCAGTATAAAGAATGATAGGAGCACGTGGGGCACATCCAAAATAACGGATTTCAAGACGGCCACCATACAAACTGCTCCGCCCCTACTGAAGCTCGGCCTAACGGCCTCGCTTCAGCAGGCTCGGATCACTTTGTATGGCGGCCATCTTGAAATCCGCCATTTTGGATTTTTGACAGGTGTCAATCGACTGCTCTCCCGATTTCCTATGACATTTGTTCAAACACCCCCTACCTATCTCTTACCGTTTTCGAGATACGTCATCCGTCATCACTTGGCAGGCGTCTTTTCAATGATTTTCGATTTTTCTCATACTCACCAAAACTCCCCGAACATTTTTGCCATACTTCATTTTTACCCTACTCTACTCCTTCTAGGAGAACATTTATGTCAGTCAGTGGTAATCGAGCTTTATATATTATAACTAGTTTTTCGGGCAGTGTGCGGGCCGCATGCGGCCCGCATTTATCGTTGTGCAAGTTTGAACAATATCAAAACACCTTGTACATTAAAAAAAAATATTTCAAAACACCAAAAGATGTACGATTTCCCATACAAACTCTTAATGCAATAAGGAACCAAACTGTAGCCACCAAACCAGATTCACCCTACTGCCATAAAAAGGTGGTACGGGCAGAATAGTACCAAGGTTCTGAGTCACTTTTGTTAAGGATACCCACTCGTAGGTGCTTCGGTTACCGCAGGCAGTTGCCATGGAGACCAGTCAGTGACGTGGAAAATACTCTCAAGTCGGAGCTCGGCCTTCGGCCTCGCAAGTTACTAATACGGCTTTGCCTACGGCCTCGCCAAGCGCTCGCCCTTCGGGCTCACGCATCATACGCTTGGCCTTCGGCCTCGCGGACCGAAAGTTCGGCCTTCGGCCTTACCAGGAGCTCGCCCTTCGGGCTCGCTACTACACTAACGTAGGACAGTAACTCCAAATTCAGTCAAAACTCCCACAAAAACTCCTAATACAGTTGAAAATAAAGGTAAAACACTCCATATGCAGTATAAAGAATGATAGGAGCATGTAAGACACATCCAAAATGTCGGATTTCAAGACGGCCACCATACAAACTGCTCCGCCCCTACTGAAGCTCGGCCTAACGGCCTCGCTTCAGCAGGCTCGGATCAATTTGTATGGCGGCCATCTTGAAATCCGCCATTTTGGATTTTTGACAGATGTCATTCGACTGCTCTCCTTATTCCCTATGACATTTGTTCAAACACCCCCTACCTATCTCTTACCGTTTTTGAGATACGTCATCCATCTTCACTTGGCAGGCGTCTTTTTAATGATTTTCGATTTTTCTCATACTCATCAAAACCCCTCGAACATTTCTGCCATACATCATTTTAGCCCTACTATGCTCCTTCTAGGAGAACATTTATGTCAATCAGTCAGTCAGTGAGTCAGTGGTAATCGAGCCTTATATATTATAAACTAGTTTTTCGGGCAGTGTGCGGGCCGCATGCGGCCCGCATCTATTTTGAGTCAGTAGGAACTGTCACGAAAACACCTCATACAAAAAAAAAATATGTTCTAAACTCCTATAGAAGTATGAAATCCCATATAAACTCTCAATACAATAAAGAACCATACTGTAGCCACTAAAACAGATTCACCCTACTGCTATAAAAAGGTGGTACGGGCAGAATAGTACCAAGGTTCTGAGTCACTTTTGTTAAGGAACCCCACTCGTAGGTGCTTCGGTTACCGCGGGCAGTTGCCATGGAGACCAGTCGGAGATACGGAAAATACTCTCAAGTCGGAGCTCGGCCTTCGGCCTCGCAAGTTACTAACACGGCTCGGCCTGCGGCCTCGCCAAGCGCTCGCCCTTCGGGCTCACGCACCATACGCTCGGCCTTCGGCCTCGCGAGACGAAAGTTCGGCCTTCGGCCTCACCAGCAGCTCGCCCTACGGGCTCGCTACTACACTAATGTAGGACAGTAACTCCAAATTCAGTCAAAAATCCCACAAAAACTCCTAATACAGTCGAAAATATAAGGTAAAACACTCCAAATGCAGTATAAAGAATGATAGGAGCACGTAAGACAAATCCAAAATGTCGGATTTCAAGACGGCCACCATAAAAACTGCTCCGCCCCTACTGAAGCTCGGCCTAACGGCCTCGCTTCAGCAGGCTCGGATCACTTTGTATGGCGGCCATCTTGAAATCCGCCATTTTGGATTTTTGACAGGTGTCATTCGACTGCTCTCCCGGTTCCCTATGACATTTGTTCAAACACCTCCTATCTATCTCTTACCGTTTTTGAGATATGTTATCCATCTTTACTTGGCAGGCGTCTTTTTAATGATTTTCGATTTTTCTCATACTCACCAAAACCCCCCAAACATTTTTGCCATACATCATTTTAGCCCTACTCTGCTCCTTCTAGGAGAACATTTATGTCAATCAGTCAGTCAGTCAGTGAGTGGTAATCGAGCTTTATATATTATAAACTAGTATTTCGGGCAGTGTGCGGGCCGCATGCGGCCCGCATTTATCGTTATGCAATTTTAACTTATATCAAAACACTTAATACGTAAGAAAAAGTGTGTTCAAAACTCCAATAGAAGTATGAAATCCCATAAAAACTCTTAATACAATAAGGAACACAACTGTAGCCACCAAACCAGATTCACCCTACTGCAATAAAAAGGTGGTACGGGCAGAATGGTACCAAGGTTCTGAGTCACTTTTGTTAAGGAACCCTACTCGTAAGTGTTTCGGTTACCGCGAGCAGTTGCCATGGAGACCAGTCGGAGATGTGGAAAATACTCTCAAGTCGGAGCTCGGCCTTCGGCCTCGCAAGTTACTAATACGGCTCGGCCTGCGGCCTCGCCAAGCGCTCGCCCTTCGGGCTCGCGCATCGTACGCTCGGCCTTCGGCCTCGCGGACCGAAAGTTCGGCCTTCGGCCTCACCAAAAGCTCGCCCTTCGGGCTCGCAACTTCACTAATGTAGGACAGTAACTCCAAATTCAGTCAAAAATCCCACAAAAACTCCTAATTCAGTCGAAAATATAAGGTAAAACACTTCAAATGCAGTATAAAGAATGATAGGAGCACGTGCAGCACATCCAAAATAACGGATTTCAAGACGGCCACCATACAAACTGCTCCGCCCCTACTGAAGCTCGGCCTAAAGGCCTCGCTTCAGCAGGTTCGGAGCATTTTGTATGGCTGCCATCTTGAAATCCGCCATTTTGGATTTTTGACAGATGTCATTCGACTGCTCTCCCGATTCCCTATGACATTTGTTCAAACACCTCCTACCTATCTCTTACCGTTTTCGAGATACGTCATCCATCATCACTTGGCAGGCGTCTTTTTAATGATTTTCGATTTTTCTCATACTCACCAAAACCACCCGAACATTTTTGCTATACATCACGTTGCTCCTACTCGTCTCCTTCTAGGAGAACATTTATGTCAGTCAGTGAGTCAATGGTAATCGAGCTTTATATATTATAATAATTAGTATTTCGGGCAGTGTGCGGGCCGCATGCGGCCCGCATTTATCGTTATGCAGTAAAAAACAATACCTTAACACCTTATACATTAAAAAAAAACAACAAAATTCCATAACAGTATGAAATCCTATATAAACTCTCAATACAATAAAGAACCATACTGTAGCCACTAAAGCAAATTCACCCTACTGCCATAAAAAGGTGGTACGGGCAGAATAGGACCAAGGTTTTGAGTCACTTTTGTTAAGGAACCCCACTCGTAGGTGCTTCGGTTACCGCGGGCAGTTGCCATGGAGACCAGTCGGTGACGTGGAAAATACTCTCGAGTCGGAGCTCGGCCTTCGGCCTCGCAAGTTACTAACACGGCTCGGCCTGCGGCCTCGCCAAGCGCTCGCCCTTCGGGCTCGCGCATCATACGCTCGGCCTTCGGCCTCGCGGACCGAAAGTTCGGCCTTCGGCCTCACCAGGAGCTCGCCCTTCGGGCTCGCAACTTTACTAATGTAGGACAGTTACTCCAAATTCAGTCGAAAATCCCACAAAAACTCCTAATACGGTCGAAAATATAAGGTAAAACACTCCAAATGCAGTATAAAGAATGATAGGAGCACGTGGGTCACATCCAAAATGTCGGATTTCAAGACGGCCACCATACAAACTGCTCCGCCCCTACTGAAGCTCGGCCTAAAGGCCTCGCTTCAGCAGGCTCGGATCACTTTGTATGGCGGCCATCTTGAAATCTGCCATTTTGGATTTTTGACATATGTCATCCGACTGCTCTCCCGATTCCCTATGACATTTGTTCAAACACCCCCTACCCATCTTGCACCGTTTTCGAGATACGTCATCCATCTTTACTTGGCAGGCGTCATTTTTATGATTTTCGATTTTTCTCATACTCACCAAAACCACCCGAACATTTTTGCCATACATCACGTTGTTCCTACTCGTCTCCTTCTAGGAGAACATTTATGTCAATCAGTCAGTGGTAATCGAGCTTTATATATTATAAACTAGTTTTTCGGGCAGTGTGCGGGCCGCATGCGGCCCGCATTTATCGTTATGCAATTTAAACCTATATCAACACACCTTATACATGTTAATAAAAATGATTCAAAACCCCAAAAGATATACGACGTCCCATACAAACTATTAATACAGTAGAGAACCAAACTGTAGCCACCAAATAAGATTCGCCCTACTGCCATTAAAAGGTGGTACGGGCAGAATGGTACCAAGGTTCTGAGTCACTTTTGTTAAGGAACCCCACTCGTAGGTGCTTCGGTTACCGCAGGCAGTTGCCATGGAGACCAGTTGGTGACGTGGAAAATACTCTCAAGTCGGAGCTCGGCCTTCGGCCTCGCAAGTTACTAATACGGCTCGGCCTACGGCCTCGCCAAGCGCTCGCCCTTCGTGCTCGCGCGTCATACGCTCGGCCTTCGGCCTCGCGGACCGAAAGTTCGGCCTTCGGCTTCACCAGGAGCTCGCCCTTCGGGCTCGCTACTACTCTAATGTAGGACAGTAACTCCAAATTCAGTCAAAAATCCCACAAAAACTCCTAATACAGTCGAAAATAAAGGTAAAACACTCAAAATGCAGTATAAAGAATGATAGGAGCACGTAAGACACATCCAAAATGTCGGATTTCAAGACGGCCACCATACAAACTGCTCCGCCCCTACTGAAGCTCGGCCTAACGGCCTCGCTTCAGCAGGCTCGGATCACTTTGTATGGCGGCCATCTTGAAATCCGCCATTTTGGATTTTTGACATATGTCATCCGACTGCTTTTCCGATTCCCTATGACATTTGTTCAAACACCCCCTACCTATCTCTTACCGTTTTCGAGATACGTCATCCGTCTTTACTTGGCAGACGTCATTTTTATGATTTTCGATTTTTCTCATACTCACCAAAACCCCCCGAACATTTTTGCCATACTTCATTTTTACCCTACTCTGCTCCTTCAAGGAGAACATTTATGTCAGTCAGTCAGTGGTAATCGAGCTTTATATATTATAAATAAATAAACTAGTTTTTCGGGCAGTGTGCGGGCCGCATGCGGCCCGCATTTATCGTTGTGCAATTTTAACTTATATCAAGACACCTAATACGTAAAAAAAAGTGTGTTCAAAACTCCAATAGAAGTATGAAATCCCATATAAACTCTCAATACAATAAAGAAACAAACTGTAGCCACCAAACCAAATTCACCCTACTGCCATAAAAAGGTGGTACGGGCAGAATGGTACCAAGGTTCTGAGTCACTTTTGTTAAGGAACCCCACTCGTAGGTGCTTCGGTTACCGCGGTCAGTTGCCATGGAGACCAGTCGAAGATGTAGAAAATATTCTAAAGTCGGAGCTCGGCCTTCAGCCTCGCAAGTTACTAACACGGCTCGGCCTGCGGCCTCGCCAAGCGCTCGCCCTTCGGGCTCGCGCATCATACGCTCGGCCTTCGGCCTCGCGGACCGAAAGTTCGGCCTTCGGCCTCACCAGGAGCTCGCCCTTCGGGCTCGCAACTGCACTAATGTAGGACAGTTACTCCAAATTCAGTCAAAAATCCCACAAAAACTCCTAATACAGTCTAATATAAAGGTAAAACGCTCCAAATGCAGTATAAAGAATGATAGGAGCACGTGGGACACATCCAAAATGTCGGATTTCAAGATGGCCACCATACAAACTGCTCCGCCCCTACTGAAGCTCGGCCTAAAGGCCTCGCTTCAGCAGGCTCGGATCAATTTGTATGGCGGCCATCTTGAAATCCGCCATTTTGGATTTTTGACAGGTGTCATTCGACTGCTTTCCCAATTCCCTATGACATTTGTTCAAACACCCCCTACCTATCTCTTACCGTTTTTGAGATACGTCATCCATCTTCAGTTGGCAGGCGTCTTTTTAATGATTTTCGATTTTTCTCATACTCACCAAAACCCCCCGAACATTTTTGCTATACATCACGTTGCTCCTACTCGTCTCCTTCTAGGAGAACATTTATGTCAGTCAGTGAGTCAATGGTAATCGAGCTTTATATATTATAACTAGTTTTTCGGGCAGTGTGCGGGCCGCATGCGGCCCGCATCTATCTTGAGTCATTTGGAAATTTCACATAAACCCCTAATACTTTAAGAAAAAGAATGTTCAAAACTCCAATGGAAGTATGAAATCCCATAAAAACTCTCAATACAATAAAGAACCATACTGCAGCCACTAAAGCAAATTCACCCTACTGCCACAAAAAGGTGGTACGGGCAGAATGGGACCAAGGTTCTGAGTCACTTTTGTGAAGGAACCCCACTCGTAGGTGCTTCGGTTACCGCGGGCAGTTGCTATGGAGACCAGTCGGAGATGTGGAAAATAATCTCAAGTCGGAGCTCGGCCTTCGGCCTCGCAAGTTACTAACACGGCTCGGCCTGCGGCCTCGCAAAGCACTCGCCCTTCGGGCTCGCGCATCATACGCTCGGCCTTCGGCCTCGCGGACCGAAAGTTCGGCCTTCGGCCTCACCAGAAGCTCGCCCTTCGGGCTCGCAACTTCACTAATGTAGGACAGTTACTCCAAATTCAGTCGAAAATCCCACAAAAACTCCTAATACAGTCGAAAATATAGGGTAAATCACTCCAAATGCAGTATAAAGAATGATAGGAGCACGTGGGTCACATCCAAATTGTCGGATTTCAAGACGGCCACCATACAAACTGCTCCGCCCCTACTGAAGCTCGGCCTAAAGGCCTCGCTTCAGCAGGCTCGGATCACTTTGTATGGCGGCCATCTTGAAATCCGCCATTTTGGATTTTTGACAGGTGTCATTCGACTGCTCTCCCGATTCCCTATGACATTTGTTCAAACACCCCCTACCTATCTCGTACCGTTTTTGAGATACGTCATCCATCTTTACTTGGCAGGCGTCTTTTTAATGATTTTCGATTTTTCTCATACTCACCAAAACCCTCCGAACATTTTTGCTATTCTTCATTTTTACCCTACTCTGCTCCTTCTAGGAGAACATTTATGTCAGTGAGTCAGTCAGTCAGTCAGTGGTAATCGAGCTTTATATATTATAAATAACTAGTTTTTCGGGCAGTGTGCGGGCCGCATGCGGCCCGCATTTATCGTTATGCAGTACTAAACTATACCTTAACCCATTATACATTTAAAAAAAATAAGTTCAAAATTCCAATAGAAGTATGAAATCCCAAATAAACTCTCCATACAATAAAGATCCATACTGTAGCCACTAAAGCAAATTCACCCTACTGCCATAAAAAGGTGGTACGGGCAGAATGGTACCAAGGTTCTGAGTCACTTTTGTTAAGAAACCCCACTCGTAGGTGCTTCGGTTACCGCGGGCAGTTGCCATGGAGACCAGTCGGAGACGTGAAAAAAACTCTCAAGTCGGAGCTCGGCCTTCGGCCTCGCAAGTTACTAATACGGCTCGGCCTACGGCCTCGCCAAGCGTTCGCCCTTCGGGCTCACGCACCATACGCTCGGCCTTCGGCCTCGCGGACCGAAAGTTCGGCCTTCGGCCTCACCAGGAGCTCGCCCTTCGGGCTCGCTATACACTAATGTTGGACAGTAACTCCAAATTCAGTCAAAAATCCCACAAAAACTCCTAATACAGTCGAAAATGTAGGTAAAACACTCCAAATGCAGTATAAAGAATGATAGGAGCACGTGTGACACATCCAAAATGTCGGATTTCAAGACGGCCGCCATACAAACTGCTCCGCCCCTACTGAAGCTCGGCCTAACGGCCTCGCTTCAGCAGGCTCGGATCACTTTGTATGGCGGCCATCTTGAAATCCGCCATTTTGGATTTTTGACAGGTGTCATTCGACTGCTCTCCCGATTCCCTATGACATTTGTTCAAACACCCCCTACCTAACTTGTACCGTTTTTGAGATATGTCATCCATCTTCACTTGGCAGGCGTCTTTTTTATGATTTTCGATTTTTCTCATACTCACCAAAACCCCCCAAACATTTTTGCTATACTTCATTTTTACCCTACTCTACTCCTTCTAGGAGAACATTTATGTCAGTCAGTCAGTGGTAATCGAGCTTTATATATTATAAAATAACTAGTTTTTCGGGCAGTGTGCGGGCCGCATGCGGCCCGCATTTATCGTTATGCAGTTTTAAATTATATCAAAACACCTAATACATAAAAAAAAATGTTCAAAACTCCAATAGGAATATGAAATCCCAAATAAACTTGTAATACTGTAGAGAAACATACTGTAGCCACTAAAGCAGATTCACCCTACTGCCATAAAAAGGTGGTACGGGCAGAATGGTACCAAGGTTCTGAGTCACTTTTGTTAAGGAACCCCACTCGTAGGTGCTGCGGTTACCGCAGGCAGTTGCCATGGAGACCAGTCGGAGATGTGGAAAATACTCTCAAGTCGGAGCTCGGCCTTCGGCCTCGCAAGTTACTAATACGGCTCGGCCTACGGCCTCGCCAGGCGCTCGCCCTTCGGGCTCGCGCATCATACGCTCGGCCTTCGGCCTCGCGGACCGAAAGTTCGGCCTTCGGCCTCACCAGGAGCTCGCCCTTCGGGCTCGCTACTTCACTTATGTAGGACAGTAACTCCAAATTTAGTCAAAAATCCCACAAAACTCCTAATACAGTCGAAAATATAAGGTAAAACACTCCAAATGCAGTATAAAGAATGATAGGAGCACGTGGGTCACATCCAAAATGTCGGATTTCAAGACGGCCACCATACAAACTGCTCCGCCCCTACTGAAGCTCGGCCTAAAGGCCTCGCTTCAGCAGGCTCGGATCATTTTGTATGGCGGCCATCTTGAAATCCGCCATTTTGGATTTTTGACAGGTGTCATTCGACTGCTCTCCTGATTCCCTATGACATTTGTTCAAACACCTCCTACCTATCTTGTACCGTTTTTGAGATACGTCATCCATCTTTACTTGGCAGGCGTCTTTTTAATGATTTTCGATTTTTCTCATACTCACCAAAACCCCCCGAACATTTTTGCCATACATCACGTTGCTCCTACTCGTCTCCTTCTAGGAGAACATTTATGTCAGTCAGTCAGTGGTAATCGAGCTTTATATATTATAAACTAGTATTTCGGGCAGTGTGCGGGCCGCATGCGGCCCGCATCTATCTTGAGTCAGTAAGAACTGTCAAAAAAACACCTGATACATTAAAAAAAGTATGTTGAAAACTCCATTAGAAGTATGAAATCCCATATAAACTCTCAATACAATAAAGAAACATACTGTAGCCACTAAAGGAAATTCACCCTACTGCCATAAAAAGGTGGTATTGGCAGAATGGGACCAGGGTTCTGAGTCACTTTTGTAAAGAAACCCCACTCGTAGGTGCTTCGGTTACCGCGGGCAGTTGCCATGGAGACCAGTCGGAGACGTGGAAAAAACTCTCAAGTCGGAGCTCGGCCTTTGGCCTCGCAAGTTACTAATACGGCTCGGCCTACGGCCTCACCAAGCGCTCGCCCTTCGGGCTCGCGCATCATACGCTCGGCCTTCGGCCTCGCGGACCGAAAGTTCGGCCTTCGGCCTCACCAGGAGCTCGCCCTTCGGGCTCGCTACTACACTAATGTTGGACAGTAACTCCAAATTCAGTCAAAAATCCCACAAAAACTCCTAATATAGTCAAAAATTAAGGAAAAACACTCCAAATGCAGTATAAAGAATGATAGGAGCACGTAAGACACATCCAAAATGTCATATTTCAAGACGGCCACCATACAAACTGCTCCGCCCCTACTGAAGCTCGGCCTAAAGGCCTCGCTTCAGCAGGCTCGGAGCATTTTGTATGGCGGCCATCTTGAAATCCGCCATTTTGGATTTTTGACAGGTGTCATTCGACTGCTCTCCCGATTCCCTATGACATTTGTTCAAACACCCCATACCTATCTTGTACCGTTTTTGAGATATGTCATCCATCTTTACTTGACAGGCGTCATTTTTATGATTTTCGATTTTTCTCATACTCACCGAAACCACCCGGACATTTTTGCCATACATCACGTTGTTCCTACTCGTCTCCTTCTAGGAGAACATTTATGTCAATCAGTCAGTGGTAATCGAGCTTTATATATTATAAACTAGTATTTCGGGCAGTGTGCGGGCCGCATGCGGCCCGCATTTATCGTTATGCAGTATTAAACTATACCTTAACCCCTTTTACATTAAAAAAAAATAAGTTCAAAACTCCAATAGAAGTATGAAATCCCAAATAAACTCTACATTCAATAAAGAACCATACTGTAGCCACTAAAGCAGATTCACCCTACTGCCATAAAAAGGTGGTACGGGCAGAATGGTACCAAGGTTCTGAGTCACTTATGTTAAGGAACCCCACTCGTAGGTGCTGCGGTTACCGCAGGCAGTTGCCATGGAGACCAGTCGGAGATGTGGAAAATACTCTCAAGTCGGAGCTCGGCCTTCGGCCTCGCAAGTTATTAATACGGCTCGGCCTACGGCCTCGCCAGGCGCTCGCCCTTCGGGCTCGCGCATCATACGCTCGGCCTTCGGCCTCGCGGACCGAAAGTTCGGCCTTCGGCCTCACCAGGAGCTCGCCCTTCGGGCTCGCTACTTCACTTATGTAGGACAGTAACTCCAAATTTAGTCAAAAATCCCACAAAAACTCCTAATACAGTCGAAAATATAAGGTAAAACACTCCAAATGCAGTATAAAGAATGATAGGAGCACGTGGGGCACATCCAAAATAACGGATTTCAAGACAGCCACCATACAAACTGCTCCGCCCCTACTGAAGCTCGGCCTAAAGGCCCGCCATTTTGGATTTTTGACAGATGTCATTCGACTGCTCTCCCGATTCCCTATGACATTTGTTCAAACAACCCCTACCTATCTCTTACCGTTTTTGAGATACGTCATCCATCTTCACTTGGCAGGCGTCGTTTTTATGATTTTCGATTTTTCTCATACTCACCGAAACCCCCCGAACATTTTTGCCATACTTCATTTTTACCCTACTCTGCTCCTTCTAGGAGAACATTTATGTCAGTCAGTGGTAATCGAGCTTTATATATTATAATAAACTAGTTTTTCGGGCAGTGTGCGGGCCGCATGCGGCCCGCATCTATCTTGAGTCAGTAGGAACTGTCAAAAAAACACCTCATACATAAAAAAAATTGTTCAAGACTCCAATAGAAGTATGAAATCCCATATAAACTTGTAATACAGTAGAGAACCAAACTGTAGCCACCAAATAAGATTCACCCTACTGCCATAAAAAGGTAGTACGGGCAGAATGGTACCAAGGTTCTGAGGCACATTTGTTAAGGAACCCCACTCGTAGGTGCTTTGGTTATCGCGGGCAGTTGCCATGGAGACCAGTCGGAGACGTGGAAAATACTCTCAAGTCGGAGCTCGGCCTTCGGCCTCGCAAGTTACTAATACGGCTCGGCCTGCGGCCTCGCCAAGCGCTCGCCCTACGGGCTCGCGCATCATACGCTCGGCCTTCGGCCTCGCGGACCGAAAGTTCGGCCTTCGGCCTCACCAGGAGCTCGCCCTTCGGGCTCGCTACTACACTCATGAAGGACAGTAACTCTAAATTCAGTCAAAAATCCCACAAAAACTCCTAATACAGTCGAAAATATAAGATAAAACACTCCAAATGCAGTATAAAGAATGATAGGAGCACGTGGGGCACATCCAAAATAACGGATTTCAAGACGGCCACCATACAAACTGCTCCGCCCCTACTGAAGCTCGGCCTAAAGGCCTCGCTTCAGCAGGCTCGGAGCATTTTGTATGGCGGCCATCTTGAAATCCGCCATTTTGGATTTTTGACAGGTGTCATTCGACTGCTCTCCCGATTCCCTATGACATTTGTTCAAACACCTTCTACCTATCTAGTACCGTTTTTGAGATATGTCATCCATCTTCACTTGGCAGGCGTCTTTTTAATGATTTTCGATTTTTCTCATACTCACCCAAACCCCCCGAACATTTTTGTCATACTTCATTTTTACCCTACTCTACTCCTTCTAGGAGAACATTTATGTCAATGAGTCAGTGAGTGGTAATCGAGCATTATATATTATAACTAGTTTTTCGGGCAGTGTGCGGGCCGCATGCGGCCCGCATTTATCGTTATGCAGTACTAAACTTTACCTTAACCCCTTATACATTTGAAAAAATAAGTTCTAAACTCCAAAAGAAGTATGAAATCCGAAATAAACTCTCCATACAATAAAGAACCATACTGTAGCCATTAAAGCAGATTCACCCTACTGCCATAAAAAGGTGGTACGGGCAGAATGGTACCAAGGTTCTGAGTCACTTTTGTTAAGGAACCCAACTCGTAGGTGCTTCGGTTACCGCGGGCAGTTGCCATGGAGACCAGTCGGAGACGTGGAAAATACACTCAAGTCGGAGCTCGGCCTTCGGCCTCGCAAGTTACTAATACGGCTCGGCCAGCGGCCTCGCCAAGCGCTCGCCCTTCGGGCTCGCGCACCATTCGCTCGGCCTTCGGCCTCGCGGACCGAAAGTTCGGCCTTCGGCCTCACCAGGTGGTTGCCCTTTGGGCTCGCTATACACTAATGTAGGACGGTTACTCCAAATTCAGTCAAAAAACCCACAAAAACTCCTAATACAGTCGAAAATATATGGTAAAACACTCCAAATGCAGTATGAAGAATGAGAGGAGCACCTGGGACAAATCCAAAATGGCGGATTTCAAGAAGGCCACCATACAAACTGCTCCGCCCCTACTGAAGCTCGGCCTAAAGGCCTCGCTTCAGCAGGCTCGGATCATTTTGTATGGCGGCCATCTTGAAATCCGCCATTTTGGATTTTTGACAGATGTCATTCGACCGCTCTCCCGATTCCCTTTGACATTTGTTCAAACACCCCCTACCTATCTTGTACCGTTTTTGAGATATGTCATCCATCTTTACTTGGCAGGCGTCATTTTTATGATTTTCGATTTTTCTCATACTCACCAAAACCCCCCGAACATTTTTGCCTTACTTCATTTTTACCCTACTCTGCTCCTTCTAGGAGAACATTTATGTCAGTCAGTCAGTCAGTGGTAATCGAGCTTTATATATTATAACTAGTATTTCGGGCAGTGTGCGGGCCGCATGCGGCCCGCATTTATCGTTATGCAGTACTAAACTATATCAAAACTCCTGATACGTTGGAAAAAAGTATGTTCAAAACTCCAATAGAAGTATGAAATCCCATATAAACTCTCAATACAATAAAGAACCATACTGTAGCCACTAAAGCAAATTCACCCTACTGCCATAAAAAGGTGGTACGGGCAGAATGGTACCAAGGTTCTGAATCACTTTTGTTAAGGAACCCAACTCGTAGGTGCTTCGGTTACCGCGGGCAGTTGCCATGGAGACCAGTCAGAGATGTGGAAAATACTCTCGATTCGGAGCTCGGCCTTCGGCCTCGCAGGTTACTAACACGGCTCGGCCTGCGGCCTCGCCAAGCGTTCGCCCTTCGGGCTCACGCACCAAACGCTCGGCCTTCGGCCTCGCGACCCGAAAGTTCGGCCTTCGGCCTCACCAGGAGCTCGCCCTTCGGGCTCGCTACTACACTTATGTAGGACAGTTACTCCAAATTCAGTCAAAAATCCCACAAAAACTCCTAATACAGTCGAAAATGTAGGTAAAACACTCCAAATGCAGTATAAAGAATGATAGGAGCACGTGTGACACATCCAAAATGTCGGATTTCAAGACGGCCACCATACAAACTGCTCCGCCCCTACTGAAGCTCGGCCTAAAGGCCTCGCTTCAGCAGGCTCGGATCAATTTGTATGGCGGCCATCTTGAAATCCGCCATTTTGGATTTTTGACAGATGTCATTCGACTGCTATCCCGATTCCTTATGACATTTGTTCAAACACCCCCTACCTATCTCTTACCGTTTTCGAGATACGTCATCCATCATCACTTGGCAGGCGTCTTTTTAATGATTTTCGATTTTTCTCATACTCACCAAAACCACCCGAACATTTTTGCCATACTTCATTTTTACCCTACTCTGCTCCTTCTAGGAGAACATTTATGTCAATCAGTCAGTCAGTGGTAATCGAGCTTTATATATTATAAACTAGTTTTTCGGGCAGTGTGCGGGCCGCATGCGGCCCGCATTTATCGTTGTGCAAGTTTGAACAATATCAAAACACCTTATACATTAAAAAAAGTATGTTCAAAACTCCATTAGAAGTATGAAATCCCATATTAATACTCAATACAATAAAGAACAATACTGTAGCCACTAAAACAGATTCACCCTACTGCCATAAAAAGGTGGTACGGGCAGAAAGGTACCAAGGTTCTGAGTCACTTTTGTTAAGGAACCCCACTCGTAGGTGCTTCGCTTACCGCGGGCAGTTGCCATGGAGACCAGTCGGAGACGTGGAAAAAACTCTCAAGTCGGAGCTCGGCCTTCGGCCTCGCAAGTTACCAACATGGCTCGGCCTGCGGCCTCGCCAAGAGCTCGCCCTTCGGGCTCGCGCGTCATACGCTCGGCCTTCGGCCTCGCGGACTGAAAGTTCGGCCTTCGGCCTCACCAGGAGCTCGCCCTTCGGGCTCGCTACTACACTTATGTAGGACAGTAACTCCAAATTCAGTCAAAAATCCCACAAAAACTCCTAATACAGTCGAAAATATAAGGTAATACACTCCAAATGCAGTATAAAGAATGATAGGAGCACCTGGGACAAATCCAAAATGGCGGATTTCAAGAAGGCCATCATACAAACTGCTCCGCCCCTACTGAACCTCGGCCTAACGGCCTCGCTTCAGCAGGCTCGGATCAATTTGTATGGCGGCCATCTTGAAATCCGCCATTTTGGATTTTTGACAGGTGTCATTCGACTGCGCTCCAGATTCCCTATGACATTTGTTCAAACACCCCCTACCTATCTCTTACCGTTTTTGAGATATGTCATCCATCTTTACTTGGCAGGCGTCTTTTTAATGATTTTCGATTTTTCTCATACTCAACAAAACCCCCCGAACATTTTTGTCCTACATCATTTTAACCCTACTCTACTCCTTCTAGGAGAACATTTATGTCAGTCAGTCAGTCAGTGAGTCAGTCAGTGGTAATCGAGCTTTATATATTATAAACTAGTATTTCGGGCAGTGTGCGGGCCGCATGCGGCCCGCATTTATCGTTATGCAATTTGAAACAATATCAAAACACCTTATACATTTAAAAAAAAAAACAATATTCTATAACAGTATGAAATCCCATATAAACTCCTTATACAGTAGAGAACCAAACTATAGCCACCAAACCAGATTCACCCTACTGCCATAAAAAAAGTGGTACGGGCAGAATGGTACCAAGATTCTGAGTAACTTTTGTTAAAGAACCCCACTCGTAGGAGCTTCGCTTACCACGGGCAGTTGCCATGGAGACCATTCGGAGACGTGGAAAATACTCTCAAGTCGGAGCTCGGCCTTCGGCCTCGCAAGTTACTAACACGGCTCGGCCTCTGGCCTCGCCATGCGCTCGCCCTTCGGGCTCACGCCCCATACGCTCGGCCTTCGGCCTCGCGGGCCGAAAGTTCGGCCTTCGGCCTCACCAGAAGCTCGCCCTTCGGGCTCGCTACTACACTAATGTAGGACATTTACTCCAAATTCAGTCAAAAATCCCACAAAAACTCCTAATACAGTCGAAAATAAAGATAAAAAACTCCAAATGCAGTATAAAGAATGATAGGAGCACGTAAGACACATCCAAAATGTCGGATTTCAAGACGGCCACCATACAAACTGCTCCGCCCCTACTGAAGCTCGGCCTAACGGCCTCGCTTCAGCAGGCTCGGATCACTTTGTATGGCGGCCATCTTGAAATCCGCCATTTTGGATTTTTGACAGGTGTCATTCGACTGCTCTCCCGATTCCCTATGACATTTGTTCAAACACCCCCTACCTATCTCTTACCGTTTTTGAGATATGTCATCCATCTTTACTTGGCAGGCGTCTTTTTATGATTTTCGATTTTTCTCATACTCACCAAAACCCCCCGAACATTTTTGCCATACATCATTTTAACCCTACTCTACTCCTTCTAGGCGAACATTTATGTCAGTCAGTCAGTCAGTGAGTCAGTCAGTGGTAATCGAGCTTTATATATTATAATAAATAAACTAGTATTTCGGGCAGTGTGCGGGCCGCATGCGGCCCGCATCTATCTTGAGTCAGTAGGAACTGTCATAAAAGCACATTATACATTAAAAAAAGTAATGTTCAAAACTCCAATAGAAGTATGAAATCCCATACAAACTCTTAATACAATAAGGAACCATACTGTAGCCACTAAAGCAAATTCACCCTACTGCCATAAAAAGGTGGTACGGGCAGAATGGGACCAAGGTTCTGAGTCACTTTTGTAAAGGAACCCCACTCGTAGGTGCTTCGGTTACCGCGGGCAGTTGCCATGGAGACCAGTCGGAGACGTGGAAAAAACTCTCAAGTCGGAGCTCGGCCTTCGGCCTCGCAAGTTACAAATACGGCTCGGCCTGCGGCCTCGCCAAGCGCTCGCCCTTCGGGCTCGCGCATCATGCGCTCGGCCTTCGGCCTCGCGGGCCGAAAGTTCGGCCTCCGGCCTCACCAGGAGCTCGCCCTTCGGGCTCGCTACTACACTTATGAAGGACAGTTACTCCAAATTCAGTCAAAAATCCCACAAAACCTCCTAATACAGTCGAAAATATAGGTAATACACTCCAAATGCAGTATAAAGAATGATAGGAGCACCTGGGACAAATCCAAAATGGCGGATTTCAAGAAGGCCCCCATATAAACTGCTACGCCCCTACCGAACCTCGGCCTAACGGCCTCGCTTCAGCAGGCTCGGAGCATTTTGTATGGCGGCCATCTTGAAATCCGCCATTTTGGATTTTCGACAGATGTCATTCGACTGCTCTCCCGATTCCCTATGACATTTATTCAAACACCACCTACCTATCTCTTACCGTTTTTGAGATACGTCATCCATCATCACTTGGCAGGCGTCTTTTTAATGATTTTCGATTTTTCTCATACTCACCAAAACCACCCGAACATTTTTGCCATACTTCATTTTTACCCTACTCTGCTCCTTCTAGGAGAACATTTATGTCAGTGAGTGAGTGGTAATCGAGCTTTATATATTATAAATATAACCAGTTTTTCGGACAGTGTGCGGGCCGCATGCGGCCCGCATCTATCTTTAGTCATTTTAAAAATTCACAGAAACACCTAATACATTAAAAAAAATAAGTTCAAAACTCCAATAGAAGTATGAAATCCTAAATAAACTCTCCATACAATAAAGAACCATATTGAAGCCACCAAACCAGATTCACCCTACCGCCATAAAAAGGTGGTACGGGCAGAATGGTACCAAGGTTTTGAGTCACTTTTGTTAAGGAACCCCACTCGTAGGTGCTTCGGTTACCGCGGGCAGTTGCCATGGAGACCAGTCGGAGATGTGGAAAATACTCTCAAGTCGGAGCTCGGCCTTCGGCCTCGCAAGTTACTAATACGGCTCGGCCTGCGGCCTCGCCAAGCGCTCGCCCTTCGGGCTCACGCACCATACGCTCGGCCTTCGGCCTCGCGAGCCGAAAGTTCGGCCTTCGGCCTCACCAGGAGCTCGCCCTTCGGGCTCGCTACTACACTAACGTAGGACAGTAACTCCAAATTCAGTCGAAAATCCCACAAAAACTCCTAATACAGTCGAAAATATAAGGTAAAACACTCCAAATGCAGTATAAAGAATGATAGGAGCACGTCAGACACATCCAAAATGGCGGATTTCAAGATGGCCGCCATACAAAGTGCTCCGCCGCTACTGAACCTCGGCCTAGCGGCCTCGCTTCAGCAGACTCGGATCACTTTGTATGGCGGCCATCTTGAAATCCGCCATTTTGGATTTTTGACAGGTGTCATTCGACTGCAATCCCAATTCCCTATGACATTTGTTCAAACACCCCCTACCTATCTTGTACCGTTTTTGAGATACGTCATCCATCTTCATTTGGCAGGCGTCTTTTTAATGATTTTCGATTTTTCTCATACTCACCAAAACCACCCGAACATTTTTGCCATACATCACGTTGTTCCTACTCGTCTCCTTCTAGGAGAACATTTATGTCAATCAGTCAGTGGTAATCGAGCTTTATATATTATAAATAAACTAGTTTTTCGGGCAGTGTGCGGGCCGCATGCGGCCCGCATCTATCTTTAGTCATTTGAAAATTTCACAGAAACACCTAATTCGTGAAAAAAAGTGAGTTCGAAACTCCAATAGAAGTATGATATCCCATATAAACTCTTAATACAATAATGAACCATACTGAAGCCACTAAAGCAGATTCACCCTACAGCCATAAAAAGGTGGTACGGGCAGAATGGTACCAAGGTTCTTAATCACTTTTGTTAAGGTACCCCACTCGTAGGTGCTTCGGTTACCGCGGGCAGTTGCCATGGAGACCAGTCGGTGACGTGGAAAATACTCTCAAGTCGGAGCTCGGCCTTCGGCCTCGAAAGTTACTAACACGGCTCGGCCTGCGGCCTCGCCAAGCGCTCGCCCTTCGGGCTCACGCACCATACGCTCGGCCTTCGGCCTCGCGAGCCGAAAGTTCGGCCTTCGGCCTCACCAGGAGCTCGCCCTTCGGGCTCGCTACTACACTAACGTAGCACAGTAACTCCAAATTCAGTCGAAAATCCCACAAAAACTCCTAAAACAGTCGAAAATATAAGGTAAAACACTCCAAATGCAGTATGAAGAATGAGAGGAGCACCTGGGACAAATCCAAAATGTCGGATTTCAAGACGGCCACCATACAAACTGCTCCGCCCCTTCTGAAGCTCGGCCTAAAGGCCTCGCTTCAGCAGGCTCGGATCACTTTGTATGGCGGCCATCTTGAAATCCGCCATTTTGGATTTTTGACAGATGTCATCCGACTGCTCTCCCGATTCCCTATGACATTTGGTCAAACACCCCCTACCTATCTCTTACCGTTTTTGAGATATGTCATTCATCTTTACTTGGCAGGCGTCATTTTTATGATTTTCGATTTTTCTCATACTCACCAAAACCCCCCGAACATTTTTGCCATACTTCATTTTTACCCTACTCTGCTCCTTCTAGGAGAACATTTATGTCAGTGAGTCAGTGAGTCAGTCAGTGGTAATCGAGCTTTATATATTATTAACTAGTTTTTCGGGCAGTGTGCGGGCCGCATGCGGCCCGCATCTATCTTGAGTCAGTAGGAACTGTCAAAAAAACACCTGATACATTAAAAAAATAGTGTGTTCAAAACTCCAATAGAAGCATGAAATCCCATATAAACTCTCAATACAATAAAGAACCATACTGTAGCCACTAAAGCAAATTCACCCTACTGCTATAAAAAGGTGGTACGGGCAGAATGGTACCAAGGTTCTAAGTCACTTTTCTTAAGGAACCCCACTCGTAGGTGCTTCGGTTACCGCGGGCAGTTGCCATGGAGACCAGTCGGAGATGTGGAAAATACTCTCGAGTCGGAGCTCGGCCTTCGGCCTCGCAAGTTACTAACACGGCTCGGCCTGCGGCCTCGCCAAGCGCTCGCCCTTCGGGCTCGCGCTTCATTCGCTCGGCCTTCGGCCTCGCGGACCGAAAGTTCGGCCTTCGGCCTCACCAGGTGGTTGCCCTTTGGGCTCGCTATACACTAATGTAGGACAGTTACTCCAAATTCAGTCAAAAAACCCACAAAAACTCCTAATACAGTCGAAAATATATGGTAAAACACTCCACATGCAGTATGAAGAATGAGAGGAGCACCTGGGACAAATCCAAAATGGCGGATTTCAAGAAGCCCACCATTCAAACTGCTCCGCCCCTACTGAAGCTCGGCCTAAAGGCCTCGCTTCAGCAGGCTCGGAGCATTTTGTATGGCGGCCATCTTGAAATCCGCCATTTTGGATTTTTGACAGGTGTTATTCGACTGCTCTCCCGATTCCCTATGACATTTGTTCAAACACCTCTAACCCATCTCTTACCGTTTTCGAGATACGTTATCCATCTTTACTTGGCAGGCGTCTTTTTTATGATTTTCGATTTTTCTCATACTCACCAAAACCCCCCGAACATTTTTGCCATACATCATTTTAGCCCTACTCGTCTCCTTCTAGGAGAACATTTATGTCAATCAGTCAGTCAGTCAGTCAGTGAGTGGTAATCGAGCTTTATATATTATTAACTAGTTTTTCGGGCAGTGTGCGGGCCGCATGCGGCCCGCATTTATCGTTATGCAGTACTAAACTATATCAAAACTCCTGATACGTTGGAAAAATGTATGTTCAAAACTCCAATGGAAGTATGAAATCCCATAAAAACTCTCAATACAATAAAGAACCATACTGCAGCCACTAAAGCAAATTCACCCTACTGCCACAAAAAGGTGGTACGGGCAGAATGGGACCAAGATTCTGAGTCACTTTTGTTAAGGAACCCCACTCGTAGGTGCTTTGGTTATCGCGGGTAGTTGCCATGGAGACCAGTCGGAGACGTGGAAAAAACTCTCAAGTCGGAGCTCGGCCTTCGGCCTCGCAAGTTACCAACACGGTTCGCCAAGCGCTCGCCCTTCGGGCTCGCGCATCATACGCTCGGCCTTCGGCCTCGCGGACCGAAAGTTCGGCCTTCGGCCTCACCAAGAGCTCGCCCTTCGGGCTCGCTACTACACTTATGTAGGACAATAACTCCAAATTCAGTCAAAAATCCCACAAAAACTCCAAATACAGTCGAAAATATAAGGTAATACACTCCAAATGCGGTATAAAGAATGATAGGAGCACGTGGGTCACATCCAAAATGTCGGATTTCAAGACGGCCACCATACAAACTGCTCCGCCCCTACTGAAGCTCGGCCTAAAGGCCTCGCTTCAGCAGGCTCGGAGCATTTTGTATGGCGGCCATCTTGAAATCCGCCATTTTGAATTTTTGACAAATGTCATTCGACTGCTCTCCCGATTCCCTATGACATTTGTTCAAACACCCCCTACCCATCTTGCACCGTTTTCGAGATACGTCATCCATCTTTACTTGGCAGGCGTCTTTTTTATGATTTTAGATTTTTCTCATACTCACCGAAACCACCCGAACACTTTTGCCATACATCACGTTGTTCCTACTCGTCTCCTTCTAGGAGAACATTTATGTCAATCAGTCAGTGGTAATCGAGCTTTATATATTATAAACTAGTATTTCGGGCAGTGTGCGGGCCGCATGCGGCCCGCATTTATCGTTATGCAATTTGAACTTATATCAAAACACTTAATACGTAAAAAAAAGTGTGTTCAAAACTCCAATAGAAGTATGAAATCCCATATAAACTCTCAATACAATAAAGAAACAAACTGTAGCCACCAAACTAAATTCACCCTACTGCCATGAAAAGGTGGTACGGGCAGAATGGGACCAGGGTTCCGAGTCACTTTTGTTATGGAACCCCACTCGTAGGTGCTTCGGTTACCGCGGGCAGTTGCCATGGAGACCAGTCGGTGACGTGGAAAATACTCTCGAGTCGGAGCTCGGCCTTCGGCCTCGCAAGTTACTAACATGGCTCGGCCTGCGGCCTCGCCAAGCGCTCGCCCTTCGGGCTCACGCACCATACGCTCGGCCTTCGGCCTCACGAGCCGAAAAATCGGCCTTCGGCCTCACCAGGAGCTCGCCCTTTGGGCTTGCTACTACAATAACGTAGAACAGTAACTCCAAAGTCAGTCTAAAAACCTACAAAAACTCCTAATACAGTCGCAAAATTTGAGATAAAACACTCCAAATGCAGTATAAAGAATGAGAGGAGCACATGTGACACATCCAAAATGTCATTCGACTGCTCTCCTTATTCCCTATGACGTTTTTTCAAAAACCCCCTACCTATCTGTTACCGTTTTCGAGATACGTGATTTATCTGCACTTGGCAGACGTCATCGAAAAAAAAATTCATATTTGGAATAAGGACGTCCAGAACAACCTAGATATCGAGTTTCAGCCAAATCGGAGTAACTTTTTTTACTTGGCAGACGTCATCGAAAAAAAATTTTAGATTTGGAATAAGGACACCCAGAACCACCTAAATATCGAGTTTCAGCCAAATCGGAGTAACTTTTTTTACTTGGCAGACGTCATCGAAAAAAAATTTTTTGATATGGAATAAGGACGTCCAGAACCACATAAATATTGAGTTTCAGCCAAATCGGAGTAACTTTTTTAACTTGGCAGACGTCATCGAAATAAAAATTTCATATTTGAAATAAGGATGACGAGAACAACCTATATATCGATTTTCAGCGAAATCTGTGCAAGTCTGAGCTCGGCCTTCGGCCTCGCAAGTTACTAACATGGCTCGGCCTGCGGCCTCGCCTAGCGCTCGCCCTACGGGCTCGCGCACCGTCCACTCGGCCTACGGCCTCGCGGCCCGAAAGTTCGGCCTTCGGCCTCACCAGAAGCTCGCCCTTCGGGCTCGCTACACAGCCAGTAGGACAATTACTCCAAATTCAGTTGAAAATCCCACAAAAACTCCTAATACAGTCGACATTGTAAGGTCAAATACTCCAAATAATGTATGAAGAATGAGAGTAGCACATTTGACAGGTGTCATTCGACTGCTCTCCCGATTCCCTATGACATTTGTTCAAACACCCCAAACCTATCTCTTACCGTTTTCGAGATACGTAGTCCAGCTTTACTTGGCAGGCGTCATTTCTAGGGTTTTTTATTTTTTCCCTACTCAGCTAAACCCCTTAGTCATTTTCGTAATACATTACTATAACCGTACTCAACTCTTTCTGGTAGAACCAGCTACTTTTTTGAGGGATCGAATGATTTTGTATGGCGGCCATTTTGAAATCCGCCATTTTGAATTTTTGGCAAATGTCATTCGACTGCTCTCCCGATTCCCTATGACATTTGGTCAAGCACCCCCTACCTATATCTTACCGTTTCAGAGATACGCTATCCAATTTTACTTGGCAGACGACATCTTAGAGTTTTCAGATTTTTCCCATACTCACACAAACCCCCTCTACACTTTTCCTATACATCACTTACTTCCTTCTCGACTCCTTCTGGGAGAACAATGATGTCAGTCAGTGAATCAGTCAGTCAGTCAGTCAGTCAGTGTACGGTAATCCAGCTTTATATATTATAACTAGTTTTTCGGGCAGTGTGCGGGCCGCATGCGGCCCGCATCTATCTTGAGTCAGTAAGAACTGTCAAAAAAACACCTGATACATTAAAAAAAGTATGTTGAAAACTCCATTAGAAGTATGAAATCCCATATAAACTCTCAATACAATAAAGAAACATACTGTAGCCACTAAAGGAAATTCACCCTACTGCCATAAAAAGGTGGTATTGGCAGAATGGGACCAGGGTTCTGAGTCACTTTTGTAAAGAAACCCCACTCGTAGGTGCTTCGGTTACCGCGGGCAGTTGCCATGGAGACCAGTCGGAGACGTGGAAAAAACTCTCAAGTCGGAGCTCGGCCTTTGGCCTCGCAAGTTACTAATACGGCTCGGCCTACGGCCTCGCCAAGCGCTCGCCCTTCGGGCTCGCGCATCATACGCTCGGCCTTCGGCCTCGCGGACCGAAAGTTCGGCCTTCGGCCTCACCAGGAGCTCGCCCTTCGGGCTCGCTACTACACTAATGTTGGACAGTAACTCCAAATTCAGTCAAAAATCCCACAAAAACTCCTAATATAGTCAAAAATTAAGGAAAAACACTCCAAATGCAGTATAAAGAATGATAGGAGCACGTAAGACACATCCAAAATGTCATATTTCAAGACGGCCACCATACAAACTGCTCCGCCCCTACTGAAGCTCGGCCTAAAGGCCTCGCTTCAGCAGGCTCGGAGCATTTTGTATGGCGGCCATCTTGAAATCCGCCATTTTGGATTTTTGACAGGTGTCATTCGACTGCTCTCCCGATTCCCTATGACATTTGTTCAAACACCCCATACCTATCTTGTACCGTTTTTGAGATATGTCATCCATCTTTACTTGACAGGCGTCATTTTTATGATTTTCGATTTTTCTCATACTCACCGAAACCACCCGGACATTTTTGCCATACATCACGTTGTTCCTACTCGTCTCCTTCTAGGAGAACATTTATGTCAATCAGTCAGTGGTAATCGAGCTTTATATATTATAAACTAGTATTTCGGGCAGTGTGCGGGCCGCATGCGGCCCGCATTTATCGTTATGCAATTTGAAACAATATCAAAACACCTTATACATTTAAAAAAAAAAACAATATTCTATAACAGTATGAAATCCCATATAGACTCCTTATACAGTAGAGTACCAAACTGTAGCCACCAAACCAGATTCGCCCTACTGCCATAAAAAAGTGGTACGGGCAGAATGGTACCAAGATTCTGAGTCACTTTTGTTAAAGAACCCCACTCGTAGGTGCTTCGCTTACCACGGGCAGTTGCCATGGATACCATTCGGAGACGTGGAAAATACTCTTAAGTCGGAGCTCGGCCTTCGGCCTCGCAAGTTACTAACACGGCTCGGCCTCCGGCCTCGCCATGCGCTCGCCCTTTGGGCTCACGCCCCATACGCTCGGCCTTCGGCCTCGCGGGCCGAAAGTTCGGCCTTCGGCCTCACCAGAAGCTCGCCCTTCGGGCTCGCTACTACACTAATGTAGGACAGTTACTCCAAATGCAGTCAAAAATCCCACAAAAACTCCTAATACAGTCGAAAATAAAGATAAAAAACTCCAAATGCAGTATAAAGAATGATAGGAGCACGTAAGACACATCCAAAATGTCGGATTTCAAGACGGCCATCATACAAACTGCTCCGCCCCTACTGAAGCTCGGCCTAACGGCCTCGCTTCAGCAGGCTCGGAGCATTTTGTATGGCGGCCATCTTGAAATCCGCCATTTTGGATTTTTGACAGGTGTCATTCGACTGCTCTCCCGATTCCCTATGACATTTGTTCAAACACCCCCTAGCTATCTTGTACCGTTTTTGAGATATGTCATCCATCTTTACTTGGCAGGCGTCTTTTTAATGATTTTCGATTTTTCTCATACTCACCAAAACCCCCCGAACATTTTTGCCATACTTCATTTTTACCCTACTCTGCTCCTTCTAGGAGAACATTTATGTCAGTCAGTCAGTCAGTGGTAATCGAGCTTTATATATTATTATAAATAATATAAACTAGTTTTTCGGGCAGTGTGCGGGCCGCATGCGGCCCGCATTTATCGTTATGCAGAACTAAACAATACGTTAACACCCTGTACATTTAAAAAAAATAAGTTCAAAACTCCAATAGAAGGATGAAATCCCAAATAAACTCTCCATACAATAAAGAACCATACTGTAGCCACTAAAGCAGATTCACCCTACTGCCATAAAAAGGTGGTACGGGCAGAATGGTACCAAGGTTCTGAGTCACTTTTGTTAAGGAACCCCACTCGTAGGTGCTTCGGATACCGCGGGCAGTTGCCATGGAGACCAGTCGGAGACGTGAAAAAAACTCTCAAGTCGGAGCTCGGCCTTCGGCCTCGCAAGTTACTAATACGGCTCGGCCTACGGCCTCGCCAAGCGTTCGCCCTTCGGGCTCTAGCACCATACGCTCGGCCTTCGGCCTCGCGGACCGAAAGTTCGGCCTTTGGCCTCAACAGGTAATTGCCCTTTGGGCTCGCTATACACTAATGTAGGACAGTTACTCCAAATTCAGTCCAAATTCCCACAAAAACTCCTAATACAGTCGAAAATGTAGGTAAAACACTCCAAATGCAGTATAAAGAATGATAGGAGCACGTGTGACACATCCAAAATGTCGGATTTCAAGATGGCCCCCATACAAACTGCTCCGCCCCTGCTGAAGCTCGGCCTAAAGGCCTCGCTTCAGCAGGCTCGGATCACTTTGTATGGCGGCCATCTTGAAATCCGCCATTTTGGATTTTTGACAGGTGTCATTCGACTGCTCTCCCGATTCCCTATGACATTTGTTCAAACACCCCTTACTTATCTCTTACCGTTTTCGAGATACGTCATCCATCTACACTTGGCAGGCGTCTTTTTAATGATTTTCGATTTTTCCCATACTCACCAAAACCACCCGAACATTTTTGCTATACATCACGTTGCTCCTACTCGCCTCCTTCTAGGAGAACATTTATGTCAGTCAGTCAGTGGTAATCGAGCTTTATATATTATAAACTAGTATTTCGGGCAGTGTGCGGGCCGCATGCGGCCCGCATTTATCGTTATGCAGTACTAAACTATATCAAAACACCTTTTACATTAAAAAAAAATATGTCAAAACTCCAATAGAATTATGAAATCCCATATTAACTCTCAATACAATAAAGAACCATACTGTAGCCACTAAAGCAGATTCACCCTACTGCCATAAAAAGGTGGTACGGGCAGAATGGTACCCAGGTTCTGAGTCACTTTTGTTAAGGAACCCCACTCGTAGGTGCTTTGGTTATCGCGGGCAGTTGCCATGGAGACCAGTCGAAGACGTGGAAAAAACTCTCAAGTCGGAGCTCGGCCTTCGGCCTCGCAAGTTACCAACACGGCTCGGCCTGCGGCCTCGCCAAGAGCTCGCCCTTCGGGCTCGCGCATCATACGCTCGGCCTTCGGCCTCGCGGACCGAAAGTTCGGCCTTCGGCCTCACCAGGAGCTCGCCCTTCGGGCTCGCTACTGCACTTATGTAGGACAGTAACTCCAAATTCAGTCAAAAATCTCACAAAAACTCCTAATACAGTCGAAAATATAAGGTAATACACTCCAAATGCAGTATAAAGAATGATAGGAGCACCTGGGACAAATCCAAAATGGCGGATTTCAAGAAGGCCACCATACAAACTGCTCCGCCCCTACTGAACCTCGGCCTAACGGCCTCGCTTCAGCAGGCTCGGATCAATTTGTATGGCGGCCATCTTGAAATCCGCCATTTTGGATTTTTGACAGGTGTCATCCGGCTGCTCTCCCGATTCCCTATGACATTTGTTCAAACACCCCCTACCTATCTTGTACCGTTTTTGAGATATGTCATTCATCTTTACTTGGCAGGCGTCATTTTTATGATTTTCGATTTTTCTCATACTCACCAAAACCCCCCGAACATTTTTGCCATACATAATTTTAACCCTACTCTGCTCCTTCTAGGAGAACATTTATGTCAATCAGTCAGTCAGTCAGTGAGTGGTAATCGAGCCTTATTATATATTATAAATAACTAGTTTTTCGGGCAGTGTGCGGGCCGCATGCGGCCCGCATCTATCTTTAGTCATTTGAAAATTTCACAGAAACACCTAATACGTGAAAAAAAGTGTGTTCAAACCTCCGTAAAAAGTATGAAATCCCATATAAACTCTCAATACAATAAAGAACCATACTGTAGCCACTATAGCAAATTCACCCAACTGCCATAAAAAGGTGGTACGGGCAGAATGGTACCAAGGTTCTGAGACACTTTTGTTAAGGAACCCCACTCGTAGGTGCTTCGGTTACCGCAGGCAGTTGCTATGGAGACCAGTCGGTGACGTGGAAAATACTCTCAAGTCGGAGCTCGGCCTTCGGCCTCGCAAGTTACCAACACGGCTCGGCCTGCGGCCTCGCCAAGCGCTCGCCCTTCGGGCTCGCGCATCATACGCTCGGCCTTCGGCCTCGCGGACCGAAAGTTTGGCCTTCGGCCTCACCAGCAGCTCGCCCTTCGGGCTCGCTACTGCGCTTATGTAGGACAGTTACTCCAAATTCAGTCAAAAATCTCACAAAAACTCCTAATACAGTCGAAAATATAAGGTAATACACTCCAAATGCAGTATAAAGAATGATAGGAGCACCTGACACAAATCCAAAATGGCGGATTTCAAGAAGGCCCCCATACAAACTGCTCCGCCCCTACTGAAGCTCGGCCTAACGGCCTCGCTTCAGCAGGCTCGGATCATTTTGTATGGCGGCCATCTTGAAATCCGCCATTTTGGATTTTTGACAGGTGTCATTCAACTGCTCTCCCGATTCCCTATGACATTTGTTCAAACACCCCCTACCTATCTCTTACCGTTTTCGAGATACGTCATCCATCATCACTTGGCAGGCGTCTTTTTAATGATTTTCGATTTTTCTCATACTCACCAAAACCACCCGAACATTTTTGCCATACATCACGTTGCTCCTACTCGTCTCCTTCTAGGAGAACATTTATGTCAGTCAGTGGTAATCGAGCTTTATATATTATAACTAGTTTTTCGGGCAGTGTGCGGGCCGCATGCGGCCCGCATTTATCGTTGTGCAAGTTTGAACAATATCAAAACACCTTATACATTAAAAAAAGTATGTTCAAAACTCCATTAGAAGTATGAAATCCCATATTAACTCTCAATACAATAAAGAAACATACTGTAGCCACTAAACCAGATTCACCCTACTGCCATAAAAAGGTGGAACGGGTAGAATGGTACCAAGGTTCTGAGTCACTTTTGTTAGGGAACCCCACTCGTAGGTGCTTCGGTTACCGCAAGCAGTTGCCATGGAGACCAGTTGGTGACGTGGAAAATACTCTCGAGTCGGAGCTCGGCCTTCGGCCTCGCAAGTTACTAATACGGCTCGGCCTACGGCCTCGCCAGGCGCTCGCCCTTCGGGCTCGCGCATCATACGCTCGGCCTTCGGCCTCGCGGACCGAAAGTTCGGCCTTCGGCCTCACCAGGAGCTCGCCCTTTGGGCTCGCTATACACTAATGTAGAACAGTTACTCCAAATTCAGTCAAAAAACCCACAAAAACTCCTAATACAGTCGAAAATATAAGGTAAAACACTCCAAATGCAGTATGAAGAATGAGAGGAGCACCTGGGACAAATCCAAAATGGCGGATTTCAAGAAGGCCACCATACAAACTGCTCCGCCCCTACTGAAGCTCGGCCTAAAGGCCTCGCTTCAGCAGGCTCGGAGCATTTTGTATGGCGGCCATCTTGAAATCCGCCATTTTGGATTTTTGACAGATGTCATTCGACTGCTCTCCCAAATCCCTATGACATTTGTTCAATCACCCCCTACCTATCTCTTACCGTTTTTGAGATTCGTCATCCATCTCTACTTGGCAGGCGTCTTTTTAATGATTTTCGATTTTTCTCATACTTACCAAAACCCCCTGAACATTTTTGCCATACATCACTTTGCTCCTACTCGTCTCCTTCTAGGAGAACATTTATGTCAGTCAGTGAGTCAGTCAGTGAGTGGTAATCGAGCTTTATATATTATAAATAATAATAACTAGTTTTTCGGGCAGTGTGCGGGCCGCATGCGGCCCGCATTTATCGTTAAGCAGTACTAAACTTTACCTTAACCCCTTATACATTTAAAAAAAATAAGTTCAAAACTCCAATAGAAGTATGAAATCCCAAATAAACTCTCCATACAATAAAGAACCATACTGTAGCCACTAAAGCAGCCTTCACCCTACTGCCATAAAAAGGTGGTACGGGCAGAATGGTACCAAGGTTCTGAATCACTTTTGTTAAGGAACCCAACTCGCAGGTGCTTCGGTTACCGCGGGCAGTTGCCATGGAGACCAGTCAGAGATGTGGAAAATACTCTCGATTCGGTGCTCGGCCTTCGGCCTCGCAAGTTACTAACACGGCTCGGCCTGCGGCCTCGCCAAGCGTTCGCCCTTCAGGCTCACGCACCAAACGCTCGGCCTTCGGCCTCGCGAACCGAAAGTTCGGCCTTCGGCCTCACCAGGAGCTCGCCCTTCGGGCTCGCTATACACTAACGTAGGACAGTAGCTCCAAATTCAGTCCAAAATCCCACAAAAACTCCTAATACAGTCGAAAATATAGAGTAAAACACTCCAAATGCAGTATGAAGAATGAGAGGAACACGTGGGACACATCCAAAATGGCGGATTTTTGACAGTTGTCATTTGACTGCTCTCCTTATTCCCCTCTGACATATTTTCAAAAACCTATCTATTACCGTTTTCGAGATACGTGATTTATCTGCACTTGGCAGACGTCATCGAAAAAAAAAATTTCATATTTGGAATAAAGACGTCCAGAACAACCTAGATATAAAATTTAAGCCAAATCGGAGTACTTTTTTTTACTTGGCAGACGTCATCGAAAAAAAAATTTTGATTTGGAATAAGGACACCCAGAACCACCTAAATATCGAGTTTCAGCCAAATCGAAGTAACTTTTTTTACTTGGCAGACGTCATCGAAAAGAATTTTTTTGATTTGGAATAAGGACACCCAGAACCACCTAAATATCGAGTTTCAGCCAAATCGGAGTAACTTTTTTTACTTGGCAGACGTCATCGAAAAAAAATTTTTAGATTTGGAATAAGGACACCCAGAACCACCTAAATATCGAGTTTCAGCCAAATCGGAGTAACTTTATTTACTTGGCAGACGTCATCGAAAAAAAAATTTTAGATTTGGAATAAGGACACCCAGAACCACCTAAATATCGAGTTTCAGCCAAATCGGAGTAACTTTTTTTACTTGGCAGACGTCATCGAAATAAAAATTTCATATTTGGAATAAGGATGACGAGAACAACCTATATATCGATTTTCAGCCGAATCGGTGCAAGTCTGAGCTCGGCCTTCGGCCTCGCAAGTTACTAACATGGCTCGGCCTACGGCCTCGCGGCCTAAAAGTTCGGCCTTCGGCCTCACCAGAAGCTCGCCCTTCGGGCTCGCTACACGGCCAGTAGGACAATTACTCCAAATTCAGTTGAAAATCCCACAAAAACTCCTAATACAGTCGACATTGTAAAGTCAAATACTCCAAATAATGTATGAAGAATGAGAGTAGCACATTTGACAGGTGTCATTCGACTGCTCTCCCGATTCCCTATGACATTTGTTCAAGCACCCCCAACCTATCTCTTACCGTTTTTGAGATACGTAGTCCAGCTTTACTTGGCAGGCGTCATTTCTAGGGTTTTTAATTTTTTCCCTACTCAGCTAAACCCCTTAGTCATTTTCGTAATACATTACTATAACCGTACTCAACTCTTTCTGGTAGAACCAGCTACTTTTTTGAGGGATCGAAGGATTTTGTATGGCGGCCATTTTGAAATCCGCCATTTTGGATTTTTGACAGATGTCATCCGACTGCTCTCCCGATTCCCTATGACATTTGGTCAAGCACCCCCTACCTATCTCTTACCGTTTCCGAGATACGCCATCCAATTTTACTTGGCAGACGTCATCTTTGAGTTTTCGGATTTTTCCCATACTCACACAAACCCCCAGAACATTTTTGCTATACATTACTTTCTTCCTACTCGACTCCTTCTGGGAGAACAATGATGTCAGTGAGTCAGTCAGTGTACGGTAATCCAGCTTTATATATTATAATAATAACTAGTTTTTCGGGCAGTGTGCGGGCCGCATGCGGCCCGCATCTATCTTGAGTCAGTAGGAACTGTCATAAAAGCACGTTATACATTAAAAAAAAGTAATGTTCAAAACTCCAATAGAAGTATGAAATCCCATATAAACTCTCAATACAATAAAGAACCATACTGTAGCCACAAAAGCAAATTCACCCTACTGCCATAAAAAGGTGGTACGGGCAGAATGGTACCAAGGTTCTGAATCACGTTTGTTACGGAACCCAACTCGTAGGTGCTTCGGTTACCGCGGGCAGTTGCCATGGAGACCAGTCAGAGATGTGGAAAATACTCTCGATTCGGAGCTCGGCCTTCGGCCTCGCAAGTTACTAACACGGCTCGGCCTGCGGCCTCGCCAAGCGTTCGCCCTTCGGGCTCACGCACCAAACGCTCGGCCTTCGGCCTCGCGAGCCGGAAGTTCGGCCTTCGGCCTCACCAGGAGCTCGCCCTTTGGGCTCGCTACTACACTTATGTAGGACAGTCACTCCAAATTCAGTCAAAAATCCCACAAAAACTCCTAATACAGTCGAAAATATAAAGTAATACACTCCAAATGCAGTATAAAGAATGATAGGAGCACCTGGGACAAATCCAAAATGGCGGATTTCAAGAAGGCCCCCATACAAACTGCTCCGCCCCTACTGAACCTCGGCCTAACGGCCTCGCTTCAGCAGGCTCGGAGCATTTTGTATGGCGGCCATCTTGAAATCCGCCATTTTGGATTTTTGACAGGTGTCATTCGACTGCTCTCCCGATTCCCTATGACATTTGTTCAAACTACTCCTACCTATCTCTTACCGTTTTTGAGATATGACATACATCTTTACTTGGCAGGCGTCTTTTAAATGATTTTCGATTTTTCTCATACTCACCTAAGCCCCCCGAACATTTTTGCCATACATCACTGTGCTCCTACTCGTCTCCTTCTAGGAGAACATTTATGTCAATGAGTGAGTCAGTCAGTCAGTCAGTGGTAATCGAGCTTTATATATTATAAATAATAATAATAACTAGTATTTCGGGCAGTGTGCGGGCCGCATGCGGCCCGCATTTATCGTTGTGCAATTTTAACTTATATCAAGACACCTAATACGTAAAAAAAAGTGTGTTCAAAACTCCAATAGAAGTATGAAATCCCATATAAACTCTCAATACAATAAAGAAACAAACTGTAGCCACCAAACCAAATTCACCCTACTGCCATAAAAAGGTGGTACGGGCAGAATGGTACCAAGGTTCTGAGTCACTTTTGTTAAGGAACCCCACTCGTAGGTGCTTCGGTTACCGCGGTCAGTTGCCATGGAGACCAGTCGAAGATGTAGAAAATATTCTAAAGTCGGAGCTCGGCCTTCAGCCTCGCAAGTTACTAACACGGCTCGGCCTGCGGCCTCGCCAAGCGCTCGCCCTTCGGGCTCGCGCATCATACGCTCGGCCTTCGGCCTCGCGGACCGAAAGTTCGGCCTTCGGCCTCACCAGGAGCTCGCCCTTCGGGCTCGCAACTGCACTAATGTAGGACAGTTACTCCAAATTCAGTCAAAAATCCCACAAAAACTCCTAATACAGTCTAATATAAAAGTAAAACGCTCCAAATGCAGTATAAAGAATGATAGGAGCACGTGGGACACATCCAAAATGTCGGATTTCAAGATGGCCACCATACAAACTGCTCCGCCCCTACTGAAGCTCGGCCTAAAGGCCTCGCTTCAGCAGGCTCGGATCAATTTGTATGGCGGCCATCTTGAAATCCGCCATTTTGGATTTTTGACAGGTGTCATTCGACTGCTTTCCCAATTCCCTATGACATTTGTTCAAACACCCCCTACCTATCTCTTACCGTTTTTGAGATACGTCATCCATCTTCAGTTGGCAGGCGTCTTTTTAATGATTTTCGATTTTTCTCATACTCACCAAAACCCCCCGAACATTTTTGCTATACATCACGTTGCTCCTACTCGTCTCCTTCTAGGAGAACATTTATGTCAGTCAGTGAGTCAATGGTAATCGAGCTTTATATATTATAACTAGTTTTTCGGGCAGTGTGCGGGCCGCATGCGGCCCGCATTTATCGTTATGCAGTACTAAACAATACCTTAACCCCTTAAACATTTAGAAAAAATAATTTCAAAACTCCAATAAAAGTATGAAATCCCAAATAAACTCTCCATACAATAAAGAACCATACTGTAGCCACTAAAGCAGATTCACCCTACTGCCATAAAAAGGTGGTACGGGCAGAAAGGTACCAAGGTTCTGAGTCACTTTTGGTAAGGAACCCCACTCGTAGGTGCTTCGGTTACCGCGGGCAGTTGCCATGGAGACCATTCGGAGACGTGGAAAATACTCTCGAGTCGGAGCTCGGCCTTCGGCCTCGCAAATTACTAACACGGCTCGGCCTACGGCCTCGCCAAGCGCTCGCCCTTCGGGCTCATGCGCCATTCGCTCGGCCTTCGGCCTCGCGGACCGAAAGTTCGGCCTTCGGCCTCACCAGAAGCTCGCCCTTCGGGCTCGCTATACACTAACGTAGGACAGTTACTCCAAATTCAGTCCAAAATCCCACAAAAACTCCTAATACAGTCGAAAATAAAGGTAAAATACTCCAAATGCAGTATGAAGAATGAGAGGAGCACGTTTGACACATCCAAAATGGCGGATTTCAAGATGGCCACCATACAAACTGCTCCGCCCCTACTGAAGCTCGGCCTAACGGCCTCGCTTCAGCAGGCTCGGATCACTTTGTATGGCGGCCATCTTAAAATCCGCCATTTTGGATTTTTGACAGGTGTCATTCGACTGCTCTCCCGATTCCCTATGACATTTGTTCAAACACCCCCTACCTATCTCTTACAGTTTTCGAGAAACGTCATCCATCTTCATTTGGCAGGCGTCTTTTTAATGATTTTCGATTTTTCTCATACTCACCAAAACCACCCAAACATTTTTGCCATACTTCATTTTTACCCTACTCTGCTCCTTCTAGGAGAACATTTATGTCAGTGAGTCAGTGAGTCAGTGGTAATCGAGCTTTATATATTATAAACTAGTATTTCGGGCAGTGTGCGGGCCGCATGCGGCCCGCATTTATCGTTATGCAGTACTTAACAATATCAAAACTCCTTTTACATAAAAAAAAAAATATTTCAAAATTCCAATAGAAGTATGAAATCCCATATAAACTCCTTATACAGTAGAGAACCAAACTGTAGCCACCAAACCAGATTCACCCTACTGCCATAAAAAAGTGGTACGGGCAGAATGGTACCAAGATTCTGAGGCACTTTTGTTAAAGAACCCCACTCGTAGGTGCTTCGCTTACCACGGGCAGTTGCCATGGAGACCATCCGGAGACGTGGAAAATACTCTCAAGTCGGAGCTCGGCCTTCGGCCTCGCAAGTTACTAACACGGCTCGGCCTCCGGCCTCGCCATGCGCTCGCCCTTCGGGCTCACGCCCCATACGCTCGGCCTTCGGCCTCGCGGGCCGAAAGTTCGGCCTTCGGCCTCACCAGAAGCTCGCCCTTCGGGCTCGCTGCTACACTAATGTAGGACAGTTACTCCAAATTCAGTCAAAAATCCCACAAAAACTCCTAATACAGTCGAAAATATAGATAAAAAACTCCTAATGCAGTATAAAGAATGATAGGAGCACGTAAGACACATCCAAAATGTCGGATTTCAAGACGGCCACCATACAAACTGCTCCGCCCCTACTGAAGCTCGGCCTAACGGCCTCGCTTCAGCAGGCTCGGATCACTTTGTATGGCGGCCATCTTGAAATCCGCCATTTTGGATTTTTGACAGGTGTCATTCGACTGCTCTCCCGATTCCCTATGACATTTGTTCAAACACCTCTAACCCATCTCTTACCGTTTTCGAGATACGTTATCCATCTTTACTTGGCAGGCGTCTTTTTAATGATTTTCGATTTTTCTCATACTCACTAAAACCCCCCGAACATTTTTGCCATACTTCATTTTTACCCTACTCTGCTCCTTCTAGGAGAACATTTATGTCAATCAGTCAGTCAGTCAGTGAGTGGTAATCGAGCTTTATATATTATAAACTAGTTTTTCGGGCAGTGTGCGGGCCGCATGCGGCCCGCATTTATCGTTGTGCAAGTTTGAACAATATCAAAACACCTTATACATTAAAAAAAATTATTTCAAAACACCTAAAGATGTACGATTTCCCATACAAACCCTTAATACAATAGAGAACCGTACTGTTATCACCAAACCAAATTCACCCTACTGCCATAAAAAGGTGGTACGGGCAGAATGGTACCAAGGTTCTGAATCACTTTTGTTAAGGAACCCCACTCGTAGGTGCTTCGGTTACCGCAGGCAGTTGCCATGGAGACCAGTCGGTGACGTGGAAAATACTCTCAAGTCGGAGCTCGGCCTTCGGCCTCGCAAGTTACTAATACGGCTCGGCCTGCGGCCTCGCCAAGCGCTCGCCCTTCGGGCTCGCGCACCATTCGCTCGGCCTTCGGCCTCGCGGACCGAAAGTTCGGCCTTCGGCCTCACCAGGTGGTTGCCCTTTGGGCTCGCTATACACTAATGTAGAACAGTTACTCCAAATTCAGTCAAAAAACCCACAAAAACTCCTAATACAGTCGAAAATATAAGGTAAAACACTCCAAATGCAGTATGAAGAATGAGAGGAGCACCTGGGACAAATCCAAAATGGCGGATTTCAAGAAGGCCACCATACAAACTGCTCCGCCCCTACTGAAGCTCGGCCTAAAGGCCTCGCTTCAGCAGGCTCGGAGCATTTTGTATGGCGGCCATCTTGAAATCCGCCATTTTGGATCATTCGACTGCTCTCCCGATTCTCTATGACATTTGTTCAAACACCCCCTACCTATCTCTTACCGTTTTCGAGATACGTCATCCATCATCACTTGGCAGGCGTCTTTTTAATGATTTTCGATTTTTCTCATACTCACCAAAACCACCCGAACATTTTTGCCATACTTCATTTTTACCCTACTCTGCTCCTTCTAGGAGAACATTTATGTCAGTGAGTCAGTCAGTCAGTCAGTGGTAATCGAGCTTTATATATTATAAACTAGTTTTTCGGGCAGTGTGCGGGCCGCATGCGGCCCGCATCTATCTTGAGTCAGTTGAGACTGTCATAAAAGCATGTTATACATAAAAAAAAATGTGTTCAAAACTCCAATAGAAGTATGAAATCCCATATAAACTCTCAATACAATAAAGAACCATACTGAAGCCACTAAAGCAGATTCACCCTACTGGCATAAAAAGGTGGTACGGGCAGAATGGTACCAAGGTTCTGAGGCACTTTTGTTAAGGAACCCCACTCGTAGGTGCTTCGCTTACCGCGGGCAGTTGCCATGGAGACCAGTCGGAGACGTGGAAAAAACTCTCAAGTCGGAGCTCGGCCTTCGGCCTCGCAAGTTACCAACACGGCTCGGCCTGCGGCCTCGCCAAACGCTCACCCTTCGGGCTCGCGCATCATACGCTCGGCCTTCGGCCTCGCGGACCGAAAGTTCGGCCTTCGGCCTCACCAGGAGCTCGCCCTTCGGGCTCGCTACAACACTATTGTAGTACGGTTACTCCAAATTCAGTCAAAAATCCCACAAAAACTCCTAATACAGTCGAAAATGAAGGTTAAACACTCCAAATGCAGTATAAAGAATGATAGGAGCACGTGTGACACATCGAAAATGTCGGATTTCAAGACGGCCACCATACAAACTGCTCCGCCCCTACTGAAGCTCGGCCTAAAGGCCTCGCTTCAGCAGGCTCGGAGCATTTTGTATGGCGGCCATCTTGAAATCCGCCATTTTGGATTTTTGACAGGTGTCATTCGACTGCTCTCCCAATTCCCTATGACATTTGTTCAATCACCCCCTACCTATCTTGTACCGTTTTTGAGATATGTCATTCATCTTTACTTGGCAGGCGTCATTTTTATGATTTTCGATTTTTCTCATACTCACCAAAACCCCCCGAACATTTTTGTCATACATCACGTTGTTCCTACTCGTCTCCTTCTAGGAGAACATTTATGTCAGTCAGTGAGTCAATGGTAATCGAGCTTTATATATTATAACTAGTATTTCGGGCAGTGTGCGGGCCGCATGCGGCCCGCATTTATCGTTATGCAGTACTAAACAATACGTTAACACCTTGTACATTTAAAAAATAAGTACAAAATTCAAAAAAGTATGAAATCCCATATAAACTCTTAATACAAAAAAGATCCCAACTGTAGCCACCAAACCACATTCACCCTACTGCCATAAAAAGGTGGTACGGGCAGAATGGGACCAGGGTTCCGAGTCACTTTTGTTATGGAACCCCACTCGTAGGTGCTTCGGTTACCGCGGGCAGTTGCCATGGAGACCAGTCGGAGACGTGGAAAAAACTCTAAAGTCGGAGCTCGGCCTTCGGCCTCGCAAGTTACTAATACGGCTCGGCCTGCGGCCTCGCCAAGCGCTCGCCCTTCGGGCTCACGTACCATACGCTCGGCCTTCGGCCTCGCGAGCCGAAAGTTCGGCCTTCGGCCTCACCAGGAGCTCGCCCTTCGGGCTCGCTACTACATTAACGTAGAACAGTTACTCCAAATTCAGTCAAAAATCCCATAAAAATTCCTAATACAGTCGAAAATGAAAGTTAAACACTCCAAATGCAGTATGAAGAATGAGAGGAGCACCTGGGACACATCTAAAATGTCAGATTTCAAGACGGCCACCATACAAACTGCTCCGCCCCTACTGAAGCTCGGCCTAAAGGCCTCGCTTCAGCAGGATCGGACCACTTTGTATGGCGGCCATCTTGAAATCCGCCATTTTGGATATTTGACAGGTGTCATTCGACTGCTCTCCCGAATCCCTATGACATTTGTTCAAAGACCCCCTACCTATGTCTTACCGTTTTCGAGATATGTCATCCATCTTTACTTGGCAGGCGTCTTTTTAATGATTTTCGATTTTTCTCATACTCACCAAAACCACCCGAACATTTTTGCCATACTTCATTTTTACCCTACTCTGCTCCTTCTAGGAGAACATTTATGTCAGTCAGTCAGTCAGTGAGTCAGTGGTAATCGAGCTTTATATATTTTAAATAACTAGTATTTCGGGCAGTGTGCGGGCCGCATGCGGCCCGCATCTATCTTGAGTCAGTAGGAATTGTCAAATAAACACCAGAGACATTAAAAAAAAGTATGTTCAAAACACCAATAGAAGTATGAAATCCCAAATAAACTCTCCATACAATAAAGAACCATACTGTAGCCACTAAAGCAGATTCACCCTACTGCCATAAAAAGGTGGTACGGGCAGAATGGTACCAAGGTTCTGAGTCACTTTTGTTAAGGAACCCCACTCGTAGGTGCTTCGGTTACCGCAGGCAGTTGCCATGGAGACCAGTCGGTGATGTGGAAAATACTCTCAAGTCGGAGCTCGGCCTTCGGCCTCGCAAGTTACTAATACGGCTCGGCCTGCGGCCTCGCCAAGCGCTCGCCCTTCGGGCTCACGCTTCATACGCTCGGCCTTCGGCCTCGCGGACCGAAAGTTCGGCCTTCGGCCTCACCAGGAGCTCGCCCTTCGGGCTCGCTACTACACTTATGTAGGACAGTAACTCCAAATTCAGTCAAAAATCCCACTAAAACTCCTAATTCAGTCGAAAATAAAGGTAAAACACTCCAAATGCAGTATAAAGAATGATAGGAGCACTTTGGTCACATCCAAAATGTCGGATTTCCAGATGGCCACCATACAAACTGCTCCGCCCCTACTGAAGCTCGGCCTAAAGGCCTCGCTTCAGCAGGCTCGGAGCATTTTGTATGGCGGCCATCTTGAAATCCGCCATTTTGGATTTTTGACAGATGTCATTCGACTGCTCTCCCGATTCCCTATGACATTTGTTCAAACACCCCCTACTTATCTCTTACCGTTTTCGAGATACGTCATCCATCTACACTTGGCAGGCGTCTTTTTAATGATTTTCGATTTTTCTCATACTCACCAAAACCCCCCGAACATTTTTGCCATACATCATTTTAGCCCTACTCGTCTCCTTCTAGGAGAACATTTATGTCAATCAGTCAGTCAGTCAGTCAGTGAGTGGTAATCGAGCTTTATATATTATTAATTAAAATAACTAGTATTTCGGGCAGTGTGCGGGCCGCATGCGGCCCGCATTTATCGTTATGCAGTACTAAACTTTACCTTAACCCCTTATACATTAAAAAAAAATAAGTTCAAAACTCCAATAGAAGTATGAAATCCCAAATAAACTCTCCATACAATAAAGAACCATACTGAAGCCACTAAAGCAGATTCACCCTACTGCCATAAAAATGTGGTACGGGCAGAATGGTACCAAGGTTCTGAGTCACTTTTGTTAAGGAACCCCACTCGTAGGTGCTTCGGTTACCGCGGGCAGTTGCCATGGAGATCAGTCGGAGACGTGGAAAATACTCTCAAGTCGGAGCTCGGCCTTCGGCCTCGCGGACCGAAAGTTCGGCCTTCGGCCTCACCAGGTGGTTGCCCTTTGGGCTCGCTATACACTAATGTAGGACAGTTACTCCAAATTCAGTCAAAAAACCCACAAAAACTCCTAATACAGTCGAAAATGTATGGTAAAACACTCCAAATGCAGTATGAAGAATGAGAGGAGCACCTGGGACAAATCCAAAATGGCGGATTTCAAGAAGGCCACCATACAAACTGCTCCGCCCCTACTGAAGCTCGGCCTAAAGGCCTCGCTTCAGCAGGCTCGGAGCATTTTGTATGGCGGCCATCTTGAAATCCGCCATTTTGGATTTTTGACAGATGTCATTCGACTGCTCTCCCGATTCCCTATGACATTTGTTCAAACACCCCCTACCTATCTTGTACCGTTTTTGAGATATGTCATCCATCTTTACTTGGCAGGCGTCATTTTTATGATTTTCGATTTTTCTCATACTTACCAAAACCCCCCGAACATTTTTGCCATACTTCATTTTTACCCTACTCTGCTCCTTCTAGGAGAACATTTATGTCAGTGAGTGAGTGGTAATCGAGCTTTATATATTATAACTAGTTTTTCGGGCAGTGTGCGGGCCGCATGCGGCCCGCATTTATCGTTATGCAGTACTATACTATATCAAAACACCTTTTACAATAAAAAAAAAATTTTCAAAACTCCAATAGAAGTATGAAATCCCATATAAACTCTCAATACAATAAAGAAACAAACTGTAGCCTCCAAACCAGATTCACCCTACTGCCATAAAAAGGTGGTACCGGCAGAATGGTACCAAGGTTCTGAGTCACATTTGTTAAGGAACCCCACTCGTAGGTGCTTCGGTTACCGCGGGCAGTTGCCATGGAGACCATTCTGTGACATGGAAAATACTCTCAAGTCGGAGCTCGGCCTTCGGCCTCGCAAGTTACTAACATGGCTCGGCCTGCGGCCTCGCCAAGCGCTCGCCCTTCGGGCTCACGCACCATACGCTCGGCCTTCGGCCTCGCGGACCGAAAGTTCGGCCTTCGGCCTCACCAGGAGCTCGCCCTTCGGGCTCGCTACTACACTAATGTTGGACAGTAACTCCAAATTCAGTCAAAAATCCCACAAAAACTCCTAATATAGTCGAAAATATATGGTAAAACACTCCAAATGCAGTCTGAAGAATGAGAGGAGCACCTGGGACAAATCCAAAATGGCGGATTTCAAGAAGGCCACCATACAAACTGCTCCGCCCCTACTGAAGCTCGGCCTAAAGGCCTCGCTTCAGCAGGCTCGGATCATTTTGTATGGCGGCCATCTTGAAATCCGCCATTTTGGATTTTTGACAGGTGTCATTCGACTAAACTTCCGATTCCCTATGACATTTGTTCAAACACCCCCTACCTATCTCTTACCGTTTTTGAGATACGTCATCCATCTTCACTTGGCAGGCGTCATTTTTATGATTTTCGATTTTTCTCATACTCACCAAAACCACCCGAACATTTTTGCCATACATCACGTTGTTCCTACTCGTCTCCTTCTAGGAGAACATTTATGTCAGTCAGTGAGTCAATGGTAATCGAGCTTTATATATTATAATAACTAGTTTTTCGGGCAGTGTGCGGGCCGCATGCGGCCCGCATCTATCTTGAGTCAGTAGGAACTGTCAAAAAAAAACCTAATACATTAAAAAAAAATAAGTTTTCGGGCTCACGCAGCGAACGCTCGGCCTTCGGCCTCGCGAGCCGAAAGTTCGGCCTTCGGCCTCACCAGGAGCTCGCCCTTCGGGCTCGCTACTGCAATAACATAGAACAGTTACTCCAAATTCAGTCAAAAATCCGACAAAAACTCCTAATACAGTCGAAAATTAAGGAAAAACGTTCCAAATGCACTATAAAGAATGATAGGAGCACGTAAGACACATCCAAAATGTCATTCGACTGCTCTCCTTATTCCCTATGACATATTTTCAAAAACCCCCTACCTATCTATTACCGTTTTCGAGATACGTGATTTATCTGCACTTGGCAGACGTTATCGAAAAAAAAATTTCATATTTGGAACAGGGAGGTCCAGAACAACCTAGATATAAAATTTAAGCCAAATCGGAGTACTTTTTTTTACTTGGCAGACGTCATCGAAAAAAAAAATTTTGATTTGGAATAAGGACACCCAGAACCACCTAAATATCGAGTTTCAGCCAAATCGGAGTAACTTGTTTTACTTGGCAGACGTCATCGAAAAAAAAATTTTAGATTTGGAATAAGGACACCCAGAACCACCTAAATATCGAGTTTCAGCCAAATCGGAGTAACTTTTTTTACTTGGCAGACGTCATCGAAACAAAAATTTTTGATTTAGAATAAGGACGTCCAGAACCACATAAATATCGAGTTTCAGCCAAATCGGAGTAACTTTTTTTACTTGGCAGACGTCATCAAAATAAAAATTTCATATTTGGAATAAGGATGACGAGAACAACCTATATATCGATTTTCAGCCAAATCGGTGCAAGTCTAAGCTCGGCCTTCGGCCTCGCAAGTTACTAAGACGGCTCGACCTGCGGCCTCGCGCACCGTCCACTCGGCCTACGGCCTCGCGGCCCGAAAGTTCGGCCTTCGGCCTCACCAAAAGCTCGCCCTTCGGGCTCGCTACACTGACAGTAGGACAATTACTCTAAATTTAGTTGAAATTCCCACAAACACTCCTAATACAGTTGACATTGTAAGGTTAAATACTCCAAATAATGTATGAAGAATGAGAGTAGCACATTTGACAGGTGTCATTCGACTGCTCTCCCGATTCCCTATGACATTTGTTCAAACACCCCCAACCTATCTCTTACCGTTTTCGAGATACGTAGTCCAGCTTTACTTGGCAGGCGTCATTTCTAGGGTTTTTAATTTTTCCCCTACTCAGCTAAACCCCTTTGTCATTTTCGATATACATTACTATAACCGTACTCAACTCTTTCTGGTAGAACCAGCTACTTTTTTGAGGGATCGAAGGATTTTGTATGGCGGCCATTTTGAAATCCGCCATTTTGGATTTTTGACAAATGTCATCCGACTGCTCTCCTGATTCCCTATGACATTTGGTCAAGCACCCCCTACCTATCTCTTACCGTTTCAGAGATACGCCATCCAATTTTACTTGGCAGACGTCATCTTTGAGTTTTCGGATTTTTCCCATACTCACACAAACTCCCTCTACACTTTTCCCATACATCACATTCTTCCTACTTGACTCCTTCTGGGAGAACAATGATGTCAGTCAGTGAGTGAGTCAGTGTACGGTAATCCAGCTTTATATATTATAAATAACTAGTTTTTCGGGCAGTGTGCGGGCCGCATGCGGCCCGCATTTATCGTTGTGCAATTTTAACTTATATCAAGACACCTAATACGTAAAAAAAAGTGTGTTCAAAACTCCAATAGAAGTATGAAATCCCATATAAACTCTCAATACAATAAAGAAACAAACTGTAGCCACCAAACCAAATTCACCCTACTGCCATAAAAAGGTGGTACGGGCAGAATGGTACCAAGGTTCTGAGTCACTTTTGTTAAGGAACCCCACTCGTAGGTGCTTCGGTTACCGCGGTCAGTTGCCATGGAGACCAGTCGAAGATGTAGAAAATATTCTAAAGTCGGAGCTCGGCCTTCAGCCTCGCAAGTTACTAACACGGCTCGGCCTGCGGCCTCGCCAAGCGCTCGCCCTTCGGGCTCGCGCATCATACGCTCGGCCTTCGGCCTCGCGGACTGAAAGTTCGGCCTTCGGCCTCACCAGGAGCTCGCCCTTCGGGCTCGCAACTGCACTAATGTAGGACAGTTACTCCAAATTCAGTCAAAAATCCCACAAAAACTCCTAATACAGTCTAATATAAAGGTAAAATGCTCCAAATGCAGTATAAAGAATGATAGGAGCACGTGGGACACATCCAAAATGTCGGATTTCAAGATGGCCACCATACAAACTGCTCCGCCCCTACTGAAGCTCGGCCTAAAGGCCTCGCTTCAGCAGGCTCGGATCAATTTGTATGGCGGCCATCTTGAAATCCGCCATTTTGGATTTTTGACAGGTGTCATTCGACTGCTTTCCCAATTCCCTATGACATTTGTTCAAACACCCCCTACCTATCTCTTACCGTTTTTGAGATACGTCATCCATCTTCAGTTGGCAGGCGTCTTTTTAATGATTTTCGATTTTTCTCATACTCACCAAAACCCCCCGAACATTTTTGCTATACATCACGTTGCTCCTACTCGTCTCCTTCTAGGAGAACATTTATGTCAGTCAGTGAGTCAATGGTAATCGAGCTTTATATATTATAACTAGTTTTTCGGGCAGTGTGCGGGCCGCATGCGGCCCGCATTTATCGTTATGCCGTACTAAACTATATCAAAACTCCTGATACGTTGGAAAAAAGTATGTTCAAAACTCCAATAGAAGTATGAAATCCCATATAAATTCTCAATACAATAAAGAACCATACTGTAGCCACTAAAGCAGATTCACCCTACTGCCATAAAAAGGTGGTACGGGCAGAATGGTACCAAGGTTCTGAGTCACTTTTGTTAAGGAACCCCACTCGTAGGTGCTGCGGTTACCGCAGGCAGTTGCCATGGAGACCAGTCGGAGATGTGGAAAATACTCTCAAGTCGGAGCTCGGCCTTCGGCCTCGCAAGTTACTAATACGGCTCGGCCTACGGCCTCGCCAGGCGCTCGCCCTTCGGGCTCGCGCATCATACGCTCGGCCTTCGGCCTCGCGGACCGAAAGTTCGGCCTTCGGCCTCACCAGGAGCTCGCCCTTCGGGCTCGCTACTTCACTTATGTAGGACAGTAACTCCAAATTTAGTCAAAAATCCCACAAAAACTCCTAAAACTGTCGAAAATATAAGGTAAAACACTTCAAATGCAGTATAAAGAATGATAGGAGCACGTGGGGCACATCCAAAATAACGGATTTCAAGACGGCCACCATACAAACTGCTCCGCCCCTACTGAAGCTCGGCCTAAAGGCCTCGCTTCAGCAGGCTCGGAACATTTTGTATGGCGGCCATCTTGAAATCCGCCATTTTGGATTTTTGACAGATGTCATTCGACTGCTCTCCCGATTCCCTATGACATTTGTTCAAACACCCCCTACCTATCTCTTACCGTTTTCGAGATACGTCATCCATCATCACTTGGCAGGCGTCTTTTTAATGATTTTCGATTTTTCTCATATTCACCAAAACCACCCGAACATTTTTGCCATACATCACGTTGTTCCTACTCGTCTCCTTCTAGGAGAACATTTATGTCAGTCAGTGAGTCAATGGTAATCGAGCTTTATATATTATAAACTAGTTTTTCGGGCAGTGTGCGGGCCGCATGCGGCCCGCATTTATCGTTATGCAGTAGTAAACTTTACCTTAACCGCTTATACATTTAAAAAAAAAAAGTTCAAAACTCCAATAGAAGTATGAAATCCCAAATAAAGTCTCCATACAATAAAGAACCATACTGTAGCCACTAAAGCAAATTCACCCTACTGGCATAAAAAGGTAGTACGGGCAGAATGGGACCAAGGTTCTGAGTCACTTTTGTTAAGGAACCCCACTCGTAGGTGCTTTGCTTACCGCGGGCAGTTGCCATGGAGACCAGTCGGAGACTTGGAAAAAACTCTCAAGTCGGAGCTCGGCCTTCGGCCTCGCAAGTTACCAACACGGCTCGGCCTGCGGCCTCGCCAAGCGCTCGCCCTACGGGCTCGCGCATCATACGCTCGGCCTTCGGCCTCGCGGACCGAAAGTTCGGCCTCCGGCCTCACCAGGAGCTCGCCCTTCGGGCTCGCTACTACACTTATGTAGGACAGTTACTCCAAATTCAGTCAAAAATCCCACAAAAACTCCTAATACAGTCGAAAATATAAGGTAAAACACTCCAAATGCAGTATAAAGAATGATAGGAGCATATGGGTCACATCCAAAATGTCGGATTTCAAGACAGCCACCATACAAACTGCTCCGCCCCTACTGAAGCTCGGCCTAACGGCCTCGCTTCAGCAGGCTCGGATCATTTTGTATGGCGGCCATCTTGAAATCCGCCATTTTGGATTTTTGACAGGTGTCATTCGACTGCTCTCCCTATTCCCTATGACATTTGTTCAAACACCCCCTACCCATCTTGCACCGTTTTCGAGATACGTCATCCATCTTTACTTGGCAGGCGTCATTTTTATGATTTTCGATTTTTCTCATACTCACCGAAACCACCCGAACACTTTTGCCATACATCACGTTGTTCCTACTCGTCTCCTTCTAGGAGAACATTTATGTCAATCAGTCAGTGGTAATCGAGCTTTATATAATATAAATAAAAATAAACTAGTTTTTCGGGCAGTGTGCGGGCCGCATGCGGCCCGCATTTATCGTTATGCAGAACTAAACAATACGTTAACACCCTGTACATTTAAAAAAAATAAGTTCAAAACTCCAATAGAAGGATGAAATCCCAAATAAACTCTCCATACAATAAAGAACCATACTGTAGCCACTAAAGCAGATTCACCCTACTGCCATAAAAAGGTGGTACGGGCAGAATGGTACCAAGGTTCTGAGTCACTTTTGTTAAGGAACCCCACTCGTAGGTGCTTCGGATACCGCGGGCAGTTGCCATGGAGACCAGTCGGAGACGTGAAAAAAACTCTCAAGTCGGAGCTCGGCCTTCGGCCTCGCAAGTTACTAATACGGCTCGGCCTACGGCCTCGCCAAGCGTTCGCCCTTCGGGCTCACGCACCATACGCTCGGCCTTCGGCCTCGCGGACCGAAAGTTCGGCCTTTGGCCTCAACAGGTAATTGCCCTTTGGGCTCGCTATACACTAATGTAGGACAGTTACTCCAAATTCAGTCCAAATTCCCACAAAAACTCCTAATACAGTCGAAAATGTAGGTAAAACACTCCAAATGCAGTATAAAGAATGATAGGAGCACGTGTGACACATCCAAAATGTCGGATTTCAAGATGGCCCCCATACAAACTGCTCCGCCCCTACTGAAGCTCGGCCTAAAGGCCTCGCTTCAGCAGGCTCGGATCACTTTGTATGGCGGCCATCTTGAAATCCGCCATTTTGGATTTTTGACAGGTGTCATTCGACTGCTCTCCCGATTCCCTATGACATTTTTTCAAACACCCCTTACTTATCTCTTACCGTTTTCGAGATACGTCATCCATCTACACTTGGCAGGCGTCTTTTTAATGATTTTCGATTTTTCCCATACTCACCAAAACCACCCGAACATTTTTGCTATACATCACGTTGCTCCTACTCGCCTCCTTCTAGGAGAACATTTATGTCAGTCAGTCAGTGGTAATCGAGCTTTATATATTATAAACTAGTTTTTCGGGCAGTGTGCGGGCCGCATGCGGCCCGCATTTATCGTTATGCAGAACTAAACAATACGTTAACATCCTGTACATTTAAAAAAAATAAGTTCAAAACTCCAATAGAAGGATGAAATCCCAAATAAACTCTCCATACAATAAAGAACCATACTGTAGCCACTAAAGCAGATTCACCCTACTGCCATAAAAAGGTGGTACGGGCAGAATGGTACCAAGGTTCTGAGTCACTTTTGTTAAGGAACCCCACTCGTAGGTGCTTCGGATACCGCGGGCAGTTGCCATGGAGACCAGTCGGAGACGTGAAAAAAACTCTCAAGTCGGAGCTCGGCCTTCGGCCTCGCAAGTTACTAATACGGCTCGGCCTACGGCCTCGCCAAGCGTTCGCCCTTCGGGCTCACGCACCATACGCTCGGCCTTCGGCCTCGCGGACCGAAAGTTCGGCCTTTGGCCTCAACAGGTAATTGCCCTTTGGGCTCGCTATACACTAATGTAGGACAGTTACTCCAAATTCAGTCCAAATTCCCACAAAAACTCCTAATACAGTCGAAAATGTAGGTAAAACACTCCAAATGCAGTATAAAGAATGATAGGAGCACGTGTGACACATCCAAAATGTCGGATTTCAAGATGGCCCCCATACAAACTGCTCCGCCCCTACTGAAGCTCGGCCTAAAGGCCTCGCTTCAGCAGGCTCGGATCACTTTGTATGGCGGCCATCTTGAAATCCGCCATTTTGAATTTTTGACAGCTGTCATTCGACTGCACTCCCGATTCCCTATGACATTTGGTCAAACACCCCCTACCTATCTCTTACCGTTTTCGAGATACGTCATCCATCATCACTTGGCAGGCGTCTTTTTAATAATTTTCGATTTTTCTCATACTCACCAAAACCACCCGAACATTTTTGCCATACATCACGTTGCTCCTACTCGTCTCCTTCTAGGAGAACATTTATGTCAATCAGTCAGTGGTAATCGAGCTTTATATATTATAAACTAGTTTTTCGGGCAGTGTGCGGGCCGCATGCGGCCCGCATCTATCTTGAGTCAGTAGGAACTGTCATAAAAGCACGTTATACATTAAAAAAAAGTAATATCCAAAACTCCAATAGAAGTATGAAATACTATATAAACTCTATATACAATAAGGAACCAAACTGTAGCCACCAAATCAGATTCACCCTACTGCCATAAAAAGGTGGTACGGGCAGAATGGTACGAAGGTTCTGAGTCACTTTTGTTAAGGAACCCCACTCGTAGGTGCTTCGGTTACCGCAGGCAGTTGCCATGGAGACCAGTCGGTGATGTGGAAAATACTCTCAAGTCGGAGCTCGGCCTTCGGCCTCGCAAGTTACTAATACGGCTCGGCCTGCGGCCTCGCCAAGCGCTCGCCCTTCGGGCTCACGCTTCATACGCTCGGCCTTCGGCCTCGCGGACCGAAAGTTCGGCCTTCGGCCTCACCAGGAGCTCGCCCTTCGGGCTCGCTACTACACTTATGTAGGACAGTAACTCCAAATTCAGTCAAAAATCCCACTAAAACTCCTAATTCAGTCGAAAATAAAGGTAAAACACTCCAAATGCAGTATAAAGAATGATAGGAGCACTTTGGTCACATCCAAAATGTCGGATTTCCAGATGGCCACCATACAAACTGCTCCGCCCCTACTGAAGCTCGGCCTAAAGGCCTCGCTTCAGCAGGCTCGGAGCATTTTGTATGGCGGCCATCTTGAAATCCGCCATTTTGGATTTTTGACAGATGTCATTCGACTGCTCTCCCGATTCCCTATGACATTTGTTCAAACACCCCCTACTTATCTCTTACCGTTTTCGAGATACGTCATCCATCTACACTTGGCAGGCGTCTTTTTAATGATTTTCGATTTTTCTCATACTCACCAAAACCCCCCGAACATTTTTGCCATACATCATTTTAGCCCTACTCGTCTCCTTCTAGGAGAACATTTATGTCAATCAGTCAGTCAGTCAGTCAGTGAGTGGTAATCGAGCTTTATATATTATTAATATTATAATAACTAGTTTTTCGGGCAGTGTGCGGGCCGCATGCGGCCCGCCTCTATCTTTAGTCATTTGAAAATTTCACAGAAACACCTAATACGTAAAAAAAGTGTGTTCAAAACTCCAATAGAAGTATGAAATCCCATATAAACTCTCAATACACTAAAGAACCATACTGTAGCCACCAAACCAGATTCACCCTACTGCCATAAAAGGTGGTACGGGCAGAATAGGACCAGGGTTCCGAGTCACTTTTGTTAAGGAACCCCACTCGTAGGTGCTTTGGTTATCGCGGGCAGTTGCCATGGAGACCAGTCGGAGACGTGGAAAATACTCTCAAGTCGGAGCTCGGCCTTCGGCCTCGCAAGTTATTAAAACGGCTCGGCCGTGCGCTCGCCCTTCGGGCTCGCGCACCATTCGCTCGGCCTTCGGCCTCGCGGACCAAAAGTTCGGCCTTCGGCCTCACCAGGTGGTTGCCCTTTGGGCTCGCTATACACTAATGTAGAACAGTTACTCCAAATTCAGTCAAAAAACCCACAAAAACTCCTAATACAGTCGAAAATATATGGTAAAACACTCCAAATGCAGTATGAAGAATGAGAGGAGCACCTGGGACAAATCCAAAATGGCGGATTTCAAGAAGTCCACCATACAAACTGCTCCGCCCCTACTGAAGCTCGGCCTAAAGGCCTCGCTTCAGCAGGCTCGGATCACTTTGTATGGCGGCCATCTTGAAATCCGCCATTTTGGATTTTTGACACATGTCATTCGACCGCTCTCCCGATTCCCTATGACATTTGTTCAAACACCCCCTACCTAACTTGTACCGTTTTTGAGATATGTCATCCATCTTTACTTGGCAGGCGTCTTTTTAATGATTTTCGATTTTTCTCATACTCACCAAAACTCTCCGAACATTTTTGTCATACATCACGTTGTTCCTACTCGTCTCCTTCTAGGAGAACATTTATGTCAGTCAGTCAGTCAATCAGTGAGTCAGTGGTAATCGAGCTTTATATATTATTAATAATAATTAATAATAACTAGTTTTTCGGGCAGTGTGCGGGCCGCATGCGGCCCGCATTTATCGTTGTGCAAGTTTGAACAATATCAAAACACCTTATACATTAAAAAAAGTATGTTCAAAACTCCATTAGAAGTATGAAATCCCATATTAACTCTCAATACAATAAAGAACAATACTGTAGCCACTAAAACAGATTCAACCTACTGCCATAAAAAGGTGGTACGGGCAGAATAAGACCAAGGTTCTGAGTCACTTTTGTTAAGGAACCCCACTCGTAGGTGCTTCGCTTACCGCGGGCAGTTGCCATGGAGGCCAGTCGGAGACGTGGAAAAAACTCTCAAGTCGGAGCTCGGCCTTCGGCCTCGCAAGTTACCAACACGGCTCGGCCTGCGGCCTCGCTAAGCGCTCGCCCTTCGGGCTCGCGCATCATACGCTCGGCCTTCGGCCTCGCGGACCGAAAGTTCGGCCTTCGGCCTCACCAGGAGCTCGCCCTTCGGGCTCGCAACTTCACTAATGTAGGACAGTAACTCCAAATTCAGTCGAAAATCCCACAAAAACTCCTAATACAGTCAAAAATATAAGGTAAAACACTCCAAATGCAGTATAAAGAATGATAGGAGCACGTGGGTCACATCCAAAATGTCGGATTTCAAGACGGCCACCATACAAACTGCTCCGCCCCTACTGAAGCTCGGCCTAAAGGCCTCGCTTCAGCAGGCTCGGATCATTTTGTATGGCGGCCATCTTGAAATCCGCCATTTTGGATTTTTGACAGGTGTCATTCGACTGCTCTTCCGATACCCTATGACATTTGTTTAAACACCCCTTACCTATCTCTAACCGTTTTCGAGATACGTCATCCATCTTCACTTGGCAGGCGTCTTTTTAACGATTTTCGATTTTTCTCATACTCACCAAAACCCCTGAACATTTTTGCCATATATCACTTTGCTCCTACTCGTCTCCTTCTAGGAGAACATTTATGTCAGTCAGTCAGTCAGTCAGTGAGTCAGTGGTAATCGAGCTTTATATATTATTAATAACTAGTTTTTCGGGCAGTGTGCGGGCCGCATGCGGCCCGCATTTATCGTTATGCAGTACTAAACTATATCAAAACACCTTTTACATTAAAAAAAAATATGTCAAAACTCCAATAGAATTATGAAATCCCATATTAACTCTCAATACAATAAAGAACCATACTGTAGCCACTAAAGCAGATTCACCCTACTGCCATAAAAAGGTGGTACGGGCAGAATGGTACCAAGGTTCTGAGTCACTTTTGTTAAGGAACCCCACTCGTAGGTGCTGCGGTTACCGCAGGCAGTTGCCATGGAGACCAGTCGGAGATGTGGAAAATACTCTCAAGTCGGAGCTCGGCCTTCGGCCTCGCAAGTTACTAATACGGCTCGGCCTGCGGCCTCGCCAGGCGCTCGCCCTTCGGGCTCGCGTATCATACGCTCGGCCTTCGGCCTCGCGGACCGAAAGTTCGGCCTTCGGCCTCACCAGGAGCTCGCCCTTCGGGCTCGCTACTTCACTTATGTAGGACAGTAACTCCAAATTTAGTCAAAAATCCCACAAAAACTCCTCATACAGTCGAAAATATAAGGTAAAACACTCCAAATGCAGTATAAAGAATGATAGGAGCACGTGGGGCACATCCAAAATAACGGATTTCAAGACGGCCACCATGCAAACTGCTCCGCCCCTACTGAAGCTCGGCCTAAAGGCCTCGCTTCAGCAGGCTCGGAGCATTTTGTATGGCGGCCATCTTGAAATCCGCCATTTTGGATTTTTGACAGATGTCATTCGACTGCTCTCCCGATTCCCTATGACATTTGTTCAAACACCCCCTACCTATCTCTTACCGTTTTCGAGATACGTCATCCATCATCACTTGGCAGGCGTCTTTTTAATGATTTTCGATTTTTCTTATACTCACTCAAACCCCCCGAACATTTTTGCCATACATCACGTTGCTCCTACTCGTCTCCTTCTAGGAGAACATTTATGTCAGTGAGTGAGTGGTAATCGAGCTTTATATATTATAATTATAACTAGTTTTTCGGGCAGTGTGCGGGCCGCATGCGGCCCGCATCTATCTTGAGTCAGTAGGAATTGTCATAAAAGCACGTTATACATTAAAAAAAAGTAATTTCCAAAACTCCAATAGAAGTATGAAATCCCATATAAACTCTCAATACAATAAAGAACCAAACTGTAGCCACCAAACCAGATTCACCCTTCTGCCATAAAAAGGTGGTTCGGGCAGAATGGTACCAAGGTTCTGAGTCACTTTTGTTATGGAACCCCACTCGTAGGTGCTTCGGTTACCGCGGGCAGTTGCCATGGAGACCAGTCGGAGACGTGGAAAAAACTCTCATGTCGGAGCTCGGCCTTCGGCCTCGCAAGTTACCAACAAAGCTCGGCCTGCGGCCTCGCCAAGCGCTCGCCCTTCGGGCTCGCGCATCATACGCTCGGCCTTCGGCCTCGCGGACCGAAAGTTCGGCCTTCGGCCTCACCAGGAGCTCGCCCTTCGGGCTCGCTACTACACTGATATAGGACTATAACTCCAAATTCAGTCCAAAATCCCACAAAAACTCCTAATTCGGTCGAAAACATAAGGTAAAACACTCCAAATGCAGTATAAAGAATGAGAGGAGCACATTTGACAGGTGTCATTAGACTGCTCTCCCGATTCCCTATGACATTTGTTAAAACACCCCCAACCTATCTCTTACCGTTTTCGAGATACGTAGTCCAGCTTTACTTGGCAGGCGTCATTTCTGGGGTTTTTAATTTTTCTCTACTTAGCTAAACCCCTTAGTCATTTTCGTAATACATTACTATAACCGTTCTCAACTCTTTCTGGTAGAAACAGCTTCTTTTTTGAGGGATCGATTGATTTTGTATGGCGGCCATTTTGAAATCCGCCATTTTGGATTTTTGACAGATGCCTTTTAACTGCTTTCCCGATTCCCTATGACATTTGGTCAAGCACCCCCTACCTATCTCTTACCATTTCAGAGATACGCTATCCAATTTTACTTGGCAGACGACATCTTTGAGTTTTCGGATTTTTCCCATACTCGACTTAACCCCCTCTACACTTTTCCCATACATGACTTCCTTCCTACTCGACTCCTTCTGGGAGAACAATCATGTCAGTCAGTGAATCAGTCAGTCAGTGAGTCAGTGTACGGTAATCCAGCTTTATATATTATAAATAAAAAAAAAAAACTAGTTTTTCGGGCAGTGTGCGGGCCGCATGCGGCCCGCATTTATCGTTATGCAGTACTAAACTTTACCTTAACCCCTTATACATTTGAAAAAATAAGTTCTAAACTCCAAAAGAAGTATGAAATCCGAAATAAACTCTCCATACAATAAAGAACCATACTGTAGCCATTAAAGCAGATTCACCCTACTGCCATAAAAAGGTGGTACGGGCAGAATGGTACCAAGGTTCTGAGTCACTTTTGTTAAGGAACCCAACTCGTAGGTGCTTCGGTTACCGCGGGCAGTTGCCATGGAGACCAGTCGGAGACGTGGAAAATACACTCAAGTCGGAGCTCGGCCTTCGGCCTCGCAAGTTACTAATACGGCTCGGCCAGCGGCCTCGCCAAGCGCTCGCCCTTCGGGCTCGCGCACAATTCGCTCGGCCTTCGGCCTCGCGGACCGAAAGTTCGGCCTTCGGCCTCACCAGGTGGTTGCCCTTTGGGCTCGCTATACACTAATGTAGGACGGTTACTCCAAATTCAGTCAAAAAACCCACAAAAACTCCTAATACAGTCGAAAATATATGGTAAAACACTCCAAATGCAGTATGAAGAATGAGAGGAGCACCTGGGACAAATCCAAAATGGCGGATTTCAAGAAGGCCACCATACAAACTGCTCCGCCCCTACTGAAGCTCGGCCTAAAGGCCTCGCTTCAGCAGGCTCGGATCATTTTGTATGGCGGCCATCTTGAAATCCGCCATTTTGGATTTTTGACAGATTTCATTCGACCGCTCTCCCGATTCCCTTTGACATTTGTTCAAACACCCCCTACCTATCTTGTACCGTTTTTGAGATATGTCATCCATCTTTACTTGGCAGGCGTCATTTTTATGATTTTCGATTTTTCTCATACTCACCAAAACCCCCCGAACATTTTTGCCTTACTTCATTTTTACCCTACTCTGCTCCTTCTAGGAGAACATTTATGTCAGTCAGTCAGTCAGTGGTAATCGAGCTTTATTATTATATATTATAAACTAGTATTTCGGGCAGTGTGCGGGCCGCATGCGGCCCGCATTTATCGTTGTGCAAGTTTGAACAATATCAAAACACCTTATACATTAAAAAAAGTATGTTCAAACTCCATTAGAAGTATGAAATCCCATATTAACTCTCAATACAATAAAGAACAATACTGTAGCCACTAAAACAGATTCACCCTACTGCCATAAAAAGGTGGTACGGGCAGAATGGGACCAAGGTTCTGAGTCACTTTTGTTAAGGAACCCCACTCGTAGGTGCTTCGGTTACCGCGGGCAGTTGCCATGGAGACCAGTCAGAGATGTGGAAAACACTCTCAAGTCGGAGCTCGGCCTTCGGCCTCGCAAGTTACTAACACGGCTCGGCCTGCGGCCTCGCAAAGCGCTTGCCCTTCGGGCTCGCGCATCATACGCTCGGCCTTCGGCCTCGCGGACCGAAAGTTCGGCCTTCGGCCTCACCAGGAGCTCGCCCTTCGGGCTTGCAACTGCACTTATGTAGGACAGTAACTCCAAATTCAGTCGAAAATCCCACAAAAACTCCTAATACAGTCGAAAATATAGGGTTAATCACTCCAAATGCAGTATAAAGAATGATAGGAGCACGTGGGTCACATCCAAAATGTCGGATTTCAAGACGGCCACCATACAAACTGCTCCGCCCCTACTGAAGCTCGGCCTAACGGCCTCGCTTCAGCAGGCTCGGACCATTTTGTATGGCGGCCATCTTGAAATCCGCCATTTTGGATTTTTGACAGGTGTCATTCGACTGCTCTCCTAATTCCCTATGACATTTGTTCAATCACCCCTTACCTATCTTGTACCGTTTTTGAGATACGTCATACATCTTCACTTGGCAGGCGTCATTTTTATGATTTTCGATTTTTCTCATACTAACCTAAACCCTCCGAACATTTTTGCCATACATCACTGTGCTCCTACTCGTCTCCTTCTAGGAGAACATTTATGTCAATGAGTGAGTCAGTCAGTCAGTCAGTGGTAATCGAGCTTTATATATTATAAATAAATAAATATTGTTAGGTTTGCAATAACGCCTGCTATGCGGATTACATTACAAAATCACAAATATACGATAGGAAAAATTTAAGACATGTGCGGGACTCGAACCCGCGTCCATCCACCCCTTGAGCCGGGGTATGCTCTAACCAATTGAGCTAACATGACATGACGTCATAACTCGAATCTTTACTATCGTTCCTTCAACCATCGTATTGGGATGGAGCGACATCTATAGTACCACTTGCGTTGTACTACAAACAAGACCAAGTTTGCAATTGGTTTTATACTTGTAAATGATAACGCAACCTTATAATTTTAATATTGTTAGGTTTGCAATAACGCCTGCTATGCGGATCACATTACAAAATCACAAATATACGATAGGAAAAATTTATCTTATCGTATATATGTGATTTTGTAATTTTGCGGATTACATTACAAAATCACAAATGTACGATAGGAAAAATTTATCTTATCGTATATTTGTGATTTTGTAATGTAATCCGCATAGCAGGTGTTATTGCAAACCTAACAATATTAAAATTACAAGGTTGCGTTATCATTTGCAAGTATAAAACCAATTGCAAAATTGGTCTTGTTTGAAGTACAACGCAAGTGGTACTATAGATGTCGCTCCATCCCAATACGATGGTTGAAGGAACGATAGTAAAGATTTGAGTTATGACGTCATGTCACGTTAGCTCAATTGGTTAGAGTATACCCCGGCTCAAGGGGTGGATGGACGCGGGTTCGAGTCCCGCACATGACTTAAATTTTTCCTATCGTATATTTGTGATTTTGTAATGTAATCCGCATAGCAGGCGGTATTGCTAACCTAACAATATTAAAATTATAAGGTTGCGTTATCATTTACAAGTATAAAACCAATTGCAAAATTGGTCTTGTTTGTAGTACAACGCAAGTGGTACTATAGATGTCGCTCCATCCCAATACGATGGTTGAAGGAACGATACTAAAGATTCGAGTTATGACGTCATGCCATGTTAGCTCAATTGGTTAGAGCGTACCCCGGCTCAAGGGGTGGATGGACCCGGGTTCAAGTCCCGCACATGACTTAAATTTTTCCTATCGTATATTTGTGATTTTGTAATGTAATCCGCATAGCAGGCGTTATTGCAAACCTAACAATATTAAAATTTAACTTATGTTTCTCAAATTGTTAGAACAATATCTCAATCCACAAGAAGGCATATTATGAAACAAAACTTAGCCCTCAAACGTGTCACGATGCAACAAGCGCTTGTCCCAGACTAAGTGAGTTGGTGCGCGCGCTCTAGCGTGTTACAAACAATCAAGTTGAGGTGTCTCCTCTAGTACGTAGTACCATATCTCAATGATAATAAATAACGTACTTTTCTTAAAAGTGCGCTCGAAGAGTCAAAATCTCCTGATGATATTTCGTGTCGAAGCGAAACCATCTAGCCAGTTCTTCCAGTTAGGCTACGCTTGTTACATGATGTTGACTACGCAGAACATTTAGACGGAATTATCACTGATTTTATTTTGAAAAGATTTTCAATGATACTAAAATGTATTCTGAAAATATTGTAAGCAAAATTTGTTATTACTAATTATAGATTATTAAGTACATAACACCGAATAGTATTCATGGAGTGTCTATCATGTTAACCTTATTGATTTTCTTATCGCTAATTATCATCCTGAGTATTCGAATCAATGATAGCCAAGCGGTAATAACTAAGGAAGGCCGTGCCAAACGTCTATGATTTGAATACATATTAGGTGCGTTCGTTTTGGCTCGATTGCGTTTGTAGCAGTTTCAAAAGTGGCATTTGTGTATTAGCGTTCGGATAGAAGCTTTTGCTATTTTTGACCACCAATTACTGTATGCTATCCGAACGGCTTAAAACATACTTTGACAACCGACAATATTTTAACAATTTTGCACAGTACGAAACATGGAATCAATCTCTAAAATTAACAAAAGATCCCACGGTAAGACATGGGTCAAAAATATCACTTTTCTCTGTCATTTGTAGCGTTTTCAAAGCTATCCGAACGGTGAGCGAAAACGATATTTTTGCTCACGAAGTCCCAAATCGAACGGCCCGTATGATCATTTTTAGCGTTTGTGAGTGTTATTTTTGGAACTGACAGGCTATACGAACGCCCCAATTGTAGTTTTTGATCCCCACCACTGGCTTGTGTGATGATGAAGCTCAAGCTGGTGGTGCGGACCACCGGCTTGAGCACCCCTTACCGCATACTGGGACAAATTTGGAACATTTATAAAAATAGCTTGAAACAACCTTTGTACGCCATCTCTGTATCTAGTTTTGCATTATTTGCCTAGCTAATACACGTACTAACCCAAGAAACAACAGATGGTGCTTGTAACTTATTATATGAGTACGAAATTTCGTCGGTAAAGCAGTGCATTCCGCCATTTCGGTCGTGCATGAGGTTGTGAGTTTTTGAAGTGATATTTTTATTTGTTTTGGGCTAAATATCATTACAAAAAGTGTCTGGGAGTGAAGAAGAATGAACCCACGACGGTTTTATGGCAAAAATCGTAAGTTATAACATTTATAATGTGTTTAATTTGTCATTTAAACTTTAGCTAAATTCGGAACACCATGCAGTCCAGTTTTAAATTACTCGTCAAATTTGGAACATTATGCAGTAGAATGACAAAACAAATTTGGCACACTATGCAGTGTGGTAAAAGTAGATTATGATGTGATTATGTGTGGTAAAAGTAGATATTATGTTATTTATTTGTATAATACACGGTTTCCAGGTTGATTTCATTACATTTCTCAGCTTTCTTTTACAAGAAAGCCTAGAAATGCACCTAATGAAATCACCCTGGCAACCAGAAAAGTAATAAAAAATTAAAAATGTTTTTTTTATGGAGCCAGCTCTTTATTGTTTGAGCTGTTGACGCCAGCGACCTGTATACATACATGTCCATTACCTAAGATAATTTCTTAATAAAAACTTAAACTTGTACAAACTTGTTTTTTTTATGCTACTACTAAGTACTACTGCATACTGTGACGAATTCGGAACACATGTTTTTATAAACTAGAGTGCATGTCGTTCCAAAATTGGAACTTTTTCTTTTTTCGTGTTTTTAGATTACTATGCATGTTTTATTTTTTTTAAATAATTTTTATGGATACCCCTGGGGCACAGGAACATCATAAATTAAAATAATTGAAATCTAAAAATCCATGCGGTAAGGGGTTAACCGCATGGTGGAAGGGCATTTTGCAAATGCAATATCTGTTATAGGCAGAGGTTACCGCTTAATACCAGGTAGTGTTCATGCGTGGTCCGTCATCTCATAAAAATGATATAAAAAGATGGCGAAAAATCTTCTACTTTAGCAACACTGAACCGTCGCATCTTATGCATATTTCTTCTTTTATAATATGTGCGGAGTGTGTCCGGCGCGCGTTAGAATATCTCAGACAGATATTTTCTCAGAATATACTGATTGCGGCCGCTCAGCTATCTATGCTATGCTTGCGACAATTTCACCAAGGGCGTATTCCACTTGACGCCATTTCGTTATTTTCGATAATTTTGATCACATGATGTGTCTAAAGTACGGCCAAAGATACAATTTGCTGCCCTTGCTGGTTAACAGCAGATTGCAACCAGTGCTGCCAGATGCATTGAACCTTTTATCTATTGTGGAAACTGCTAAAATCTGAATGCTTTTTTATCATGAAATAATATCTGTATGGTCAATATAACCAAAACAGGACCTAAAGCAGCTTAGTTAGTTTGTTCTGCAACTTTAGGATATCAGGGGAAAAGATTAGGTAGTATTAAAATTAAATAGTCCACAAACTAATAAAACTGTCAGATGTACTTCATGTACTTATTAACATCAAAAAGATAATTAAAACGGACAAGTAATTATTAAAAAAAAATCCACTAATCATTTGCTTTGTATGCAAAAGATCTTCAATAGTATTTGTATTATACATGTACAAGTCCATTGCGTTTTTTTGTCGTTATTAAATAAGTAACTAAGTAATTAATTTTAGAGATGAAAGATTATCTCCAAGTAGTGCCATTTGAGGTAAAAAATTAACGAAAATTCTTTAATAAGTAAACTGAATTCATTCGTTAGATATAGCAGACAATATTTAATAGTTTTATAATAACGAACGGTATTTGAGTGTGTTATTTCTTTTGATATGTTCCATTTTAAGCAGATTACGGCTATTAAGTCATTGGAATGTGAAAATTCTATTAGTAAGTATTTGTATCCTATGATAATCTGTATGGCACATCGAAAATCTGAATAATACGGAGAAGTCTGTGTAGTAAAATTACGCCCAGGGCCGCGTTCCAAGGCTCAGAGTGTAGTTGTCGGTTGCTTTAACTTACTCGAAGGTTTGGAACGACTCGGTTGTTTTATAACCTCAAATACCGATTTTTGGCGGGGAACTAGCAAAATATAAGAAGTTTTGTGATCTTTGAAAAGCAATAACTACCGTTATCTGCAAACTACAAAAGAGTGCCTATAATTCTATCATCAAGAAATGTCAAGGTCATGCGTTAAAGATTCAACCTTTTAACGACCGTTTTTGATAGTTAAAAAGTTGCGCTCTAGTCGAAGGTTGTGTTCGACGTTAGAGTGAAAAGTTGCACTCCGAGGGCACTCCGAGTACGCTCTAACCGAGGTTCTGAACGACCTCTGTGTTACTTGGTATCTGTGCTGGCACAGAGTAAAAATAATCTGTTTGTCATTACAATTATAAAGGCGTGACCATGCACAACGTGTGAGTGTAAGAAGAACACGTATCAATAATAATAATAATTAATGTGATTAACCTATATGATATGAGCATACATTTGGTAAACATATTTTTCACAGCTTAAGTTAAGCGCACCAATAATTGAAATAACTTGTAAAATTTTTCATCCTTTTTAGTGACCCTTGCCACTTATAGGATCGATTGTCATTCACCGTTAATGACTATATCATCAAGATAAGAAAATACTTTTCTGTTATTGGAGTGTAACTAAAAATGGCTTCACCGATTTTGATGAAATTGAAATGGGACCACACGTGAAGCATGAGCTTTTATTTAATAAAATAACATCAAAATGGGTTTACCCAGTCAAACGTCCTCAGTTAACAAACATAAAAGAACAGACGAATTGAGTACCTCCTTTTTATAAAGTCGGTAAAAAAATATTTATTTCATGCGGTTATATTATTTCGCCCATTCAAGCAAGCTCTTTGGGTCAAGTGCGCCATGTAAAGATTAGAATCCCAGATTCATCATACGAATTGCGCAATTTCAGAACTACTTTTGGTGATATTCTGTATGTGCCACTTGCATTGCATGTTATATTTATTAACCATACATACATAGATTGTTGCTTGTTATAATAAAGCAAGTTTAATGCGAGTACCCTGCAGAAATTAAATTGACCTACCCATATGGTATATTTTATGCTGTTTAAAGTAAAGCACGAAAATACCAACAAAAATGTTCCTAGCTGAAACACGGTTTGGTCAGTATAATATTTATTTTTATTAATATAGTTTAGTATTATACTACGAAATCTAACACTGATGTGTAGTCTTCAGAATAAAAATATATTTAAATTATATTTCGTTGATAGATGATTTCTGAAACATTAGTCACAATCAGTATTAACATGTCCAGTTTCTGGTAAAAATCAAGATATAATATTTTGTAACTACACCCTATTGAATGAAGAGAAAGATTTTTTTTTCCAATCACCGACCCCTTCACTCGTTCTCCGAATCATTCATTCATGAAATCAATCAATTTCAAAAGGTTCGTCGCTCGCTGTCGGTCGAAGATTGCCAACAAATCGTGTGTGATATATTTTTCAAACGCAACCCATAGTTTACAGTGAATTGCTCAAAAACTATACAGTGCCCTCGTAATTTTGCTGTTGTTTTATTGGTTCAAAATAATGTGAACAATAGTGCCGCAGTAACCATATTGAAGAATCAAGACGCGAGTTCTAAACAAAGATTGTAATAAATAGTTATTTACCTTTTACTATAAGCCAGTTATCGTATTTTTACCTGTGTGTAGTGATTTCACCGCAATGCTGACGTCCTGTGCTTGCTGATTTGCTACAGGTAAGCAACATTCTAAGTTATAAAATGATAATATTTACGAAATATCAATGTAGTTTACACACCTCACCTTTTTTCGAGATTGCCAGTGGGAGAATAATGATTCTCCGTAAGATTACTATCTTTCTTTTGAAAATGGTGAAAGTACAATTCTACGAATTGAAGCAGGCTATTGTTTTACTTTTAATTTTATGGTTATAAAGATGCTTTGACGACATTGGTTCTCAAGGAAAATTGCTTCTTTGAATTCTAAACTGGTTCCGCGACGGTTGGGTTTGGAACTTGACCGTAGGTAGGGTAATATTGCTATTTTCGTGCTGTGCACTACATATTGTTTAAAGATTGTTGATTATACCGAGAGCTGAAATTAAAAAATAAGAATCCCATATCTCTTTACTTTATAGAAAATTTGGTAAATTGATAGTAAGATACATAGATCTGTTATTTGAGCCTTGACAAAAAAATATATATATAGTTGTAGCATATCTCCTCCTTATCCTATGATAATCCTACTCCTTACATATGGCATCAGAGCGACCCTACTATTTTATAGAGTGATCAGTGAGTATGCTCCTCCGAACCCGATCACACTAATGAATGGTTTGGTATGACCCCTATGAAATTCAAAATGACTTTGTGAATGCCAAAGTGCAAAAGGCCCATTGTTGTGTGATGTAAAAAACACACTCCTGAAATAGGAAATGTACAACTGCTATTTCTGGAAGTACATGTTGCTGTCAAAGTGATCATTTTCCTGTTTTGTGTACATTTATGTTGTTATAGTTGCATAAAATGTACGAACCTAATTGTGATTTATTTTGGTGTCTTTTTAAACATCATAATAAAACAAAGAATATTGGGTACATGCTTTCTAAACTGTGGTTTACTCGTGTAACAAAGTGAAAGAAAAAACAAGAATAAATAAGAATGCAACCAGTTCGATTCAATGGATGCGAAAATGACTTTTGGAATGTGAAATGTCGTATTATGTAAATAAAATGGATTCACTTTTTGTACTTATAGCCAATAATGTCTGTTTTTTACTTATCTAAGGGAAAAATTTATAAACTATGAAACAAACAACTGTAGAAGAATGTCGAAGAAATTCTATTGTTTTCTAGAAGAACATATCTCCATCAAACTCATTCTTCCAGTCATCATCCATCAACTATATACTACTATGAGTCTTTAATTAGTGGCCACTGACTGAAATGACACCACATTTACATTTGTACTCGCTGTGGGGTGCCAGGCTAGTATGGCCTGTGGGTGTCGTAAGTGGCGACTAAAGGTGAAATACCTTAATCTACAATCCCCAAGACGCCTGCCCAGCTTGAATATTATGGCAAACCCCCTTGAACTAACTTCAACACTCAAATGTGTGAAATAACTTGTCGAAGTTGGTACCATGTGCACAATATTGTGATAATAGGTACTTTTAAACCATCATGGTACCGACTTCAACAAGTTATTTCACACATTTGAGTGTTGAAGTCGGAAGTCGGTTCTATTTTTTGGTAATTTATTTTTTACATTGCTTGTAAATTATAGTTCAATATATTGTTAGAGGTTGGCACGAGATTTTTGTATATATGCAACAAGCTATAGAGCTGGGTTTAAAAAAAACGGGGTTTAAAACCGTTTAAAACCACCTTCACAGATGTAGCACAGACAACCTCTCGAGGCAACTTGTTCCAGTTGTGAACAACTGTATTGCTGAGGATGTGATGTGCAGTTTTTGTGTAAGCAATTACATGCTGAATTTTTGGTGGCCTCCACCTTCTCGATTGCGTTTAATTAACACAAACCAGTTGTGTATTTCCGGGAGGTCTTAGAATCCATCAAGGATTTTGAATGTTTCTATTACATCACCATCTACTTTCCTTACTTCAAGAGTGATAAGTCATATAATACTTTGACTAGTCCTTATATTAATGGCTTCTGTGGCATATTCAAAGATCTAACGATAGTAAATGTTACCATACTGAATTGGCATATCTATCAGCTTAGCACACAAAAAAAAATCAAGCATCTACCGCAATAATTCAAGCATCTAACATCACCATAGTAAAAATATCATCGTACTCAGCGATAGGTGAAAAAAAAAAAGTCATAACTACGAAAATACAAAAAATCGCGGAACATACATGGTGGTGATTCAGATAGACCTCTAGGTCCTCTACCTCCCAGCTTCAGCATATCAGTACTTCTTGGGACAACCTGTATACTTTTTCCAAAAATCACAATTAAAAATATTAAAATTAACATCTCTGCCACATATTCTAGAATGCATATCACTCAGCCATATCACACCCACTTGCTGTATCATGCAGGGTGGCTTTGACAGATAGAAAAACAAATTATTCAACGATATACCAATTCTCACCTAATCTACGAGTAGATAAGATAACATGCACTCAGTAGTTTCATTATCAGTACTTTATCATGGTGCGAAATATGATTTGTTAATGATTATTTTTATTTGTGACTGCCTCTAGCCCAAGGTCTAGGCCGTGGGTTTGATCCTTAGGTTGTTCAAAGCTATTGTGTTTTACTAACGAAGATGTTCTTCTTTACAAATTTTGAGAGCACAAAATTTTCATTTCAATGTGCCCGCAAAATGTATTATTGCTCTTGTATTATTACTGCAAGCAATGGTCAATCTAAGCAATGATGGCCGAGTGGTAATAGCTATGGACTGCCGCGCCGCAGTACCCTAATTCGATCCCCACCGCCGGCTTGAGCTTCACCGCATGGTGCAAGGGCATTTTGCGATTTCCCGCCTGGCTAGCTACCACACTCAAGTAGAAAATCTGTCGCCGAGCACCCAACGGTGTTCCGGCAGCTGAACTTGAGAGCCAGTGAAATTACAGGCACCCCATGTGCCTGTAATTTCACTGGCTCTCAACAAACATCAATCTCGGCGACTTAACAACTATGTTTCAAAGTGACGGGCGCAGTGCAGTTCGTGACTTGTGATGAAATGCATCTGTTATAGGCAGAGGTTAGTCCGCTTAACACCTCTTTCGTCTGCGCCGGAGCGTGGCAGCTAGCTATGCGACCTCTTTTACGACATCCCCGCTTCTCAGAAGAAGACCCGCCAAGATCCCTCTCCGCCAAGCATTGCGTTTACCACGCTCGACAAAATGTTCTCTTAATTTCCACCGGAAATAAACCAACTCTGAAAAGTATCACCTTACATGGCTTCCATACAATAGACTCAATTAAGTGAATCCTAATACAACTTCTCACCTACATACTTTGTATCCTTACGTAACCTCACGTATTCCAAAACTACGCATTCTTACCGTGAAGGTCATTCGGACGCCTTGGTAGCATTTTTGAATATATTAGAATACCTTAAAATCACGTATTTTGATTAGAGACGCTGGTGTGAAATACTGTATTCTATTGCTTGGGACAAATCTGCGGAAGTAGGTACAATACCTCTTTAAGAGTTCCGTTCGAAGAAACAGGATGTTATTAGGCTGTTGCTGATATACTTCCCCTCGCTAATCTCGTGGTGTGCCGGAGTATAACACCCCTTATAATTCCGTGTGGGAAATTTAAGTGACGAAATGAAAACCAGAGGGTGGGCAGCAGTGCTTTTATGTGGACTTTAAAGTTGTTGATGAAGCCTTCGCTGCCTGTTTACCCTACTTAAGGCATAGAGTCAAAGTCGATTCCACCAGACTCTCTTTAAAAACTGACTAACTTAGACTGACTTCCTACTTTCACTGAAAGAGGAGATCAGTAGGAAACTGATACTTTACTATTATTTGTTCTAATTGGGGTTTTAGGAGGTAATAGCTAAACGTTAATAATGTTTTATATTCATGTTTGTTCTTTATGCTAAAAACCAGTGCTTCATACATAGAAATTGTAACGACTTCACTAAGTTTGTTTATCCGTTCTTACCCGATCAGCTAAGATAAGCAAAGTCCGCCGCGGTCATGACTTGGATGGGTGACCGCAAGTGATATTACTAGTGAGCACTTCCTTGCTTCAGAGGGCCCCGGTACCCGGTTGTTGTCTTAGGATAGCAGTCGTTACAGCACGGCGGTAGGGCATTTTGCAAATGCCCGCCTGGCTAGCTACCAGTAGAAAATCTGTCGCCAAGCACCTAACGGTGTGTTCCGGCAGCAGTCTTTGAGATCCAGTGAAATCACAGGCACATGAGGTAATTTCTCGTAAGGTTCCGGGCTAGAATGTCACCCTCCCCTTTGGGTGTAGGAAAAGGCGACTAAGGATAAGACACCAGAAGTTGGCCAGCAGCGCTTTCTGAGGAACTTTCAAGTGTCCTTCAGAGCCAGTAATTCTACCATCAGGTGAGATAGTGGTCAAAGGCTAGCCTATCAGCTATAAGTAAGTTAAAATCAACTGTATATTTTATCTGGTAACACTGTAATTTTACCTTCGCGATCTGGAACCACTGGATATGACGATGGTAAAACTCCCGACACTTGGTAACACGTGTCTAGTTTTTTTTTCGTCTGTCGTTATAACGGATAAGTGGTTCCGTAGAAGTTAGCCTATAAACATACTGACATTATTGTACATCGTCGAGTGTGGGATTCTGGTCCAATGGGTGACTCAGACTCAGTATGTCGCTTTGATGGATTGCCGGTTTTTTTTTTAATTTTGCTAGGATGACAGTTTGATATCAAGATGATTGTATATAACATTCTAGCCCGGCACCTCACGGGAAATTCTCCTGTGGTTGTTATGTTACTGCCTCTCAAGAACTACTGCCGGAACACACTGTTACGTGCTTGCTGACATTATATTCTATTTGAGGGTGGTAGCTGGCCAGGCGAGTATTAGCAAAATGCCCTTCTACCATGCGGTGAAGCTCAAGCCGGCAATAAAAGGTTTACGGCAATAATTTTGCAACAAAATTACAAATTTACGGGGGAAAATAATATATTCATGTGTGGAATTCGAACCCGTCGCTCAGAGCATACCCCAGCTATAGGGGTGGATGGACGCGGGTTCGAATCCCGCACATAACTATAATTTTTTCTCTTGTATATTTGTAATTTTGTAAAGTAATCCGCAGAGCAGGCGTTACTGCGAACATAATAGTATTATAATTGTATAATATTGGCTCATCCTTTTGAAGCAAAGTTGTGATGATGTGGTCTTTAAAAATGTCACCTGAGGGAGTAAGACGGAGACACCTAGTTTCGCATACGAGTGAGCGAAACAGACCTACGCAATATTATCTTAGCAAGTTTGCCAAACTAATTAGCCACGCCGGCTGCCCGTGGGGTGCCGGGCTGCCCGTGGGTTACCGGGCTGCCAGCGGGGTGCCGGGCTGCCAGCGGGGTGCCGGGCTGCCCGTGGGTGCCGGGTTGACAGTTTTATTGAAAGTTTATATTTGCCTTTTAATAATGGTGAAAATGCTTGTGGTACTGTATCACATGGCTGCTACTTTATTATTATTAATTAGAAATAAACTTTGTATCGATATGATTTACTATACAGACACAAAACTTGTATAAGCGAAATTTTAGAGCTATAATTATATTATTGTTTCTCGAGGTAACTATGTGGAATCGTATTTTCGGGCTTGATAGCTTCTTTTTGGGATTCCGTACCCAAGGAACAAAACTAAGCTCCATAAATTACACTCCGCTTGGCTCATCCTATTGTAGTAGAGTACGTAACAGCAAGATATCGTTTTCCTGTATTTACGGTGCCTCAACATAACAATGATGGTGTGGTCTTTCAAAATGTCACCTGAGGGAGTAAGACGGAGACACCTAGTTTCGCATACGAGTGAGCGAAACAGACCTACGCAATATTATCTTAGCAAGCTTGCAAAACTAAATGAGGGTGCCAGGCTGCCCGTGGGGTGCCGGGCTGCCCGTGGGTTACCGGGCTGCCAGTGGGGTGCCGGGATGCCCGTGGGGTGCCGGGCTGCCCGTGGGGTGCCGGGCTGTCAGTTTTATTGAAATTATATTTGCTTTTTAATAATGGTGAAAATGTTTGTGGTACTGTATCACATGGCTGTTACTTTATTATTATTAATTAGAAATAAATTTGGTATCGATATGATTTATTATACAGACACAAAACTTGTATAAGCGAAATTTTAGAGCTATAACTTTTTTTTTTCGAGATAAATATGTGGAATCGTATTTTCGGGCTTGATAGCCTCTTTTTGGGATTCCGTACTCAAAGAACAAAACTAAGCTCCATAAATTACACTCCGCTTGGCTCATCCTATTGTAGCAGAGTACGTAACAGCAAGATATCGTTTTCCTGTATTTACGGCGCCACAACACAACAATGGCGTTGGCAACGGTCGAGCATCCATTGTGCAATGCGGACACGATGGAGAATTGTAGACGGTTCGGATGCTTTGATGGCCGTTCTCGGGTTTTACTAGCTTCTGCTCTCATGCTTCATCACTTTTAATTGTCTATGAAGGGTTAAGGTGAAACTGACGTGTATGGCGGAAAAAAATATTTAAGATGATGTGGTCTTTAAAAATGTCAGACTGAGGGAGTAAGACGGAGAGACCACCTTTTGCGTGCGAGTGAGCGAAACAGACCTACGCAATATTTCAATTGCGTGAGCGTATATTACATAAGTTGTTTTATTAAAAAATTGCTTCTGGCATAAAGTTGTTAAGTCTCACGTGCCTGTAATGTCACCGGCACCCTCATCCTTCAAACCGGAACACAGTAATGCAAACATTGCTGCTTGGCGGTAGATATAGGTATGGTGGCAGTACTTACCCAGACGAACTAGCACAAAAAGTTTTGCTACAAAAAAAATCGGCCCAGTGCGAGTGGGATTCATAACGTAGGCTCCCAAACATATTACAACGCTCACAGAAAGGAAATTCAAGTTGCACGTGAAAAACATATTGATTAAAAAATCCTACTACACAGTTTCTGATTACTTAAACGGCAAAAATGATATTCCGCTTTAAATTCCGCTTCTGCCAAGCTATTGCCTGTCACCTACATAATTGAAACAAATATTGTAATAACTTTATTATATAGTAAGTATGTAACACATTGTTAAATGATGTTTAAAAGAATGGCCCCGAGTTTCTTGCCCGTTCTTCTCGCAGTGGCTTTATACAATTTATTTGCTGAACGTGGCAGTACAATGTAGAATATTTCAATACTAAAATTTGTAACATAAACGACGCTCTTCTGAAGGTCAATTATTGACCATTATATGGATAATTACTGACCTTCATAAGAGCGTCGTAGACGCCTAAATTGAATAAATGATTTTGACTTTGAGGCTCCCGTTTTTACCCTTTGGGTACGTACTTTGGGTAACCCTAAAAAAGATTATAGCCAGTAACACATTTTTACAAGAAACATACAAAAGACTACTAAAGTCAATAATTGCCAGCTTTATCCCCCTAGGTAAACAATTTATAACACTGCGGCATATTTTTCCATTAATCAATGCATATTCAGACAAAACGCTTCAATTTGCCACACGAGCGAGCGTGTGTTTTCTAAAGAATTTCCTTTCATTCAATGCATAAACGATGTTTTTTTTATCCGTGTATTGTTCCATCCACGGTAGTGATTAGGTCGGTATAGGCTAAAGGCCTGTTTCAGAATGTTCGAGTAAGTTCCGGTTATACTACCCAGAACATAAAATAACTGAATGATAAAAATGACAGTTACATCCAGCGCGTTTCAAGCTTTAACCGATGGATAGGCTAAATCGATGACTGTGAAACGCACAGATAGTGTTTTATTTATTAAATATGTTCTGGGTAGTATAACCGGAACTTACTCGAACATTCTGAAACAAGCCCTAAGTGTTATGAAATTCTGAACGACTATGATTCAAAGATAAGTCACTGAAGACGATAGCTTTCTCTTTATACTGCTGATTAGTTAATCTGATCAAAATCTCATCCGCCGGCAAATTATATAATTTGTTACTAACTAAATCTGATTGAGGGAGATTCTAAAGGGAAAAAGTACCCCGGAGTCCAGTGGCGGGTCCATCCGGCGGGCGTAATGAAAATGAAATGGCACTTAGCTTTAACTTAAATTTTTTAGAATAACTTAGCATGTAACTCACTAACATTAGAATGATAACGAGATTGTCATTTCATCTCAATATGTTTGTTAGGACTAGCAGAAGTCAACCCTAAGAGGTGGTTAAACATTTTCCAATAACGCTGTATATCTTCTAGGTAGTAGGCATATATTTAGAGTGTGCCTACTTCCAAATTATCTTGTATTTTTATACTCCTGATAGTCTAGCCGTACAAGCACATGAGAAACTGTATGTCTCAGAGTGACGGGCGCAGTGTAGTTCGTCACTTGACGAAATTCTCTACCATAGTAAATTATAAATGCTAATATATTTATGTACTCGTATTTGACTAGCGGCCCGCCCGGCTTCGCACGGGTAATTAACAAAAATTATAAATTGAAACACATAAAAAGTAGTTATTATGACATAACTGTAATATTAATATTGTTAGGTTTGCAATAACGCCTGCTATGCGGTTTACATTACAAATTCACAAATATACGATAGGAAAAATTTAAGTATCATGTGCGGGATTCGAACCCTCGTCCATCCACCCCTTGAGCCGGGGTATGCTCTTACCAATTGAGCTAACATGACATGACGTCATAACTCGAATCTTTCCTACCGTTCATTAACCATCGTATTGGGATGAAGCGACATCTATAGTACCACTTGCGTTGTACTACAAACAAGACCAATTTTGCAATTGGTTTTATACTTGTATATGATGACGCAACCTTATAATTTTAATATTGTTATGTTTGCAATAACGCCTGCTATGCGGTATACAAAAAAAGACCTATCGTATATTTGTGATTTTGTAATGTAATGTAATAGTTAGACATATGGTCTTCTGGACTTTATGTAGATATTGATGTCCTCTATAAAATTGTGGTACATCACTTTGCTCTATTGTCTACAATTTCCGCAGCGTACGCGATATAACGATTTTGTTGGTATTTTTTTTCACACGTTGAGTTACATTGTCCAAGTTTTCATACGGTGTCGGTCCAGTAGTTTTTAAGTTCATTCGTTACGTACAAAAATACAAATTTCCTCTTTTTAATATATGTGCAGATTGATGGTTTATTTATGTATAACTATGACAAATTACCTGAAACTTTTAGCCGGAAATAATAAAAACCAGACAGCACAATTGGTTAATATCATACAATTGTTATTATTTTTTTAATATTTATTTTTATTTTTTTGAAGCGCTCTTTGCTAAGTTTACTTAGCTTGTCTCAACCGATCAACAAAGTTAAGCAACGTCGCCCGCGGTCATGAGTTGGATGGGTGACCGCTAATGACATTACTTCTGAGCGTTTCCGTGCTTCGGAGGGCACGTTAAGCCGTCGGTCCCGGTTGTCGTCTTAGGATGGCAGTCGTTATAGCATGGTGGTAGGGGATTTTGCGAATGCCCGCCTGACTAGCTACCACCCTCAAGTAGAAAATCTGTCGCCAAGCACCTAACGGTGTGTTCCGGCAGCTGTCCTTGAGAGCCAGTACTTCTAGGTTAGCCTGAACAACATCTTCAACCACATCATCACTTACCATCAGGTGAGATAGTGGTCAAAGCCTAACTTATCAGGCATGAAAAAAAAAAAAAAGTTAGGTTTGCAATAACGCCTGCTATGCGGATTACATTACAATTTCCTCTCGTATATTTGTGATTTTGTAATGTTATTAATTTTGTTCATCCGTTGTTCGTTGGGGGCCTAAAATCATCGTATTTTCCAAAACTTATCAGAGCGTTCGGTCGATGCGACGCGTGATCAAAATGCTGGCACCTATATGTCTCAACGAATAAGCATTGCAGTCCAGCATGCTGCACACGCTGCCAACTGATAGTGGGCTGGAGCATTTGGACTGCCAATGCGACTGCAATGGCTTGTGTGTTGTCTAAATGCTTTCATTGTAGTAGTTGTAGATTTGTATATAGTTCGTAGTATTTTGTTAATAATGGCATACCGACTTCGTTTTAAAAAAGGTATATACATAACAAAAAACACCAAATATCTGACTTTATAATGATTTATACCGTTAAAAATTAAATATGTAATTGATATAAGTAATGTATAATAATTATTTATATTTGTACGCCTGGTTTAAAATATTACCGTATCTTATTATAACACCTGAAATTTTAATAAATTATGAAAGTATGGAGGGGTGGGGGGTTGTGAATGAGTGGAAAGGTCTGTATACATAAGGGTGAGACCAAACGAGCGTAATTTTGTGACTTGTGATCCGCGTAATTTCTGTTGCATTCGGTTTCATACAAAAGTGCAGTTCCACACGATAAAGATAAAGATACATTTATTGTTCAAAACATGGGTAAATTATACATAATATAATGGTTATGCACAGAGTTGTTGGGTTTAAAATTAACGTTCCACCACGTTTTGCCTATGTAGGCGTACAATTTTGACGAGATGGAACAACCGTACATTCTTATTGAGATTAAATATAAAATTAAGCAATTATAACGTTATTACACCTCATAAATAAAATATTAAAAACTATTATTTCACACTAAACACAATATACTATATATCAATGTCATCCAGAATTTTTATAATGTCATATTTTAAAATTATATTTCGATTAAATTTTATAAATATATTGATTATGTCATTGGTTAATTGTCAATTATTGTTAAATAAAATTTATTATTCAAAAAGTCATACACATTATAATAACATTTATCAACTAACTTTTGCATTAATTTTTGCATGGTGGAAGGGCATTTTGTGAATGCCCGCCTGGCTAGCGACCACCCTCAAGTAGAAAATCTGTCGCCAAGCACCTAACAGTGTGTTCCGGCAGCAGTCCTTGAGAGCCAGAAAAAATACAGGCTAATGAGACCTAACAACTGGACGTCTCAGTGTGACGGGCACAGTGCAATTCGTCGCTGACGAAATGCGTCTGTTATGCAGAGGTTAGTCCACTTAACATTAGGCGGGCCTCGGGCTTGTTCCGTCACAATAACATAAAGAAAAAAAAACTAATAATATTTTACATTTAATTTTGAATGCATTGATATTTAAATCTCTCATCAATTTTGGGATTTTCTTATAAATTCGTGGTGTCATACGACGACAAAGAATGTGTTGTCCACATGTATGCATCAGAAGTTACGCGACCGAAAGTACGCAGCTCAGAACTTACAAAATTACGCTCGATTCACTTCACCCTAATATGGACGGACTGACGGATTGAAGTTTTATCCTTCGTGAATTGAACCCTAAAAATCCTATAAAAAATCGTGTTTCAACATATATTAGCTTCACTGCAAAGCCTCATGGCATCGGCCACCAACCACGATAGACTCGTGACGTGCCTGAAGCCTGGACAAAGGCAGGATATGGAGTACCATGAATGTTTAATGGAATCGACTTGAATGGATTAAGACACGACTAAGGTCAGGACTCAGGTGTCATACCTTGACGCGTGTGCATTGTTTTATTTTTTAAGTTTAGGCTGCCTGTCCAACAGCGGACGGCTTAACGTGCCCTCCGAAGCAGGTGCACGCTCAGTTGTAATATCACTAGCGGTCACCCATTCAACTCATGACCGCGGTGGACGTTGCTCTACTTAGCTGACCGGCTAACTTAGCTACACTACGCTTCACAGTCCATATATTCATATATCATTATGTTTAAGCTTTAAGGGTGAACTGGCCGGTCCGTTCTCCATACAAACGTCGTAGGGTGCTCACTCTCTTATTTGAGGATTTAGGTCCAAAACAAAGAATGATACCGATTGATCTCGTCATTATCTATGCTTGTATGATGCCGAAAATTTAATAAAATAATTAATTTGAGAATTATGAGCCTCGAAACATTTTCATATAAAGTTTTCGAGGCTCATAACTTACAACTTAATTATCTTTTTAATATGTTGGCATCATACAAGCCTAGATAATGACGATATCAATCGGTATTATGCTTAAGTCGGGACCTAAAATCTCAAATAAGGGAGTGATCACCCTACGACGTTTGTATGGAGAAGTGACCGACCAGTTCAACCTTAAAGTGTAAACTTTACCGGAGCAGTGCTCTGTAGCGGCAGGAACATAGGTATTAAGGTTTAATGCAACTTTCCAATCGTTTTACCGGTACTATATACGCGTCTCGAACTCAGTAAACATGGTTGTAATACCGCACACAGACTGCAAGGCGTCTAGCTATACAATATTCAGTGAATTTCGATGCCTTGCCGTCTGGAACGGACGTAGTCAGGATTTTTCTTGGGGCCGTTGTAGTGGAGATCTTAACTTACTTAAAACACAAATCCGAGGAGGAGCATAAATAAACGAAATAGTATTTTTCTCGGGAAACGTCTTCAAAATTCTACATCTTCAAATTGCTCAAAAATTGTCCTTAGTTTAATAAACTACTGACAACAATAACTTTTTTTACGCTCTTGTATCACAATGTATATCTTCTGGTAGCCGTATAATCAGTATAATTACTGATATTTATCGTTTTTTTTAATATTTTCTCAACTTAAAATTTTAAACTTCTGTTTATACAATGTGTAGTTTAAATTCTTCAATAAGCATACTCGTGACTACAATAATTATACAACAATTACCTAAGTAATCTCTTACTGTCGTATTGGCAGACCAGGTTATATCCCTTTCTGTCGACAGCACAACCGTAAGTTCCCTATAATATGTCACACGGAGATAATTTCCATGGCTGTCAAAAAGAGATAATTTTACTTTCCTTTGTTGGTAATTTTGTCTCTCGAAAGTGAATAAAATCAAGAGATAAAATGTTTATCTCCAGCCCTTGCTGGACCTGCAGATATATCCCGTTTCACGTTTTAGGATAACGATGTGTTCCCGCAGTTGTCCATGATTCACAGCACCACAAACTCGTCAAAATCATGTGAAGTATCTACGCATTTCTTTTTCGTTTTGGGCTAATATCCAAGTTGGTATAAGAAATAGGATGATAATCATAAAATTAAGACGTTTCTACATAGTTCGCACCATGTTATGTGTGGATAAAATTACAATCTGAACTGAAAGCTTGGAAAGACGTTAAATTAGCAGCTCGTTAACAGTATATACGAAAATCAAACTAACTGCTTCTGAAAAAACGTTCATATTAGCTTGATAAGTCGCGTCGCGTCGGTCAAGAAAATTATCAAAAATAATACTTACCAAAAATTGTAGTCACTAATTGAAAAAATATGCGTAATATCTTTTCTTGTGGTGTTGGAATTGTACTCGTATGGTATACAATACATAGCACGATTGTAATATAAAAAAAATAAGTATATTGTTTAAACCATTTTAGTACACGGTGAACTTTACTCAAATTGTTATCGAATGCTAAGCTACATTGGACATTGACACATTTTTAAAGCAAACACAAGGTTTTACTGCTTCAGATGAAAATACTAAGCACTCAAAATTACAAAATTTCGTATTACCAGCTCTAAAAGTCATAATAATTTTGTATAATTAATATAAAATATGCTGTAGTAATAAGTTACATAGCAGTTTCGTAAACTTGCAAAAATATTAACCAACTTATAATAGATTATGTTCCATTCGCCCCCCTTAGCCCCTGTCCTTATTACGTTCCCGTATTACATCTATACAATATTCAGTTAGTCTGGTGAGTGTATGTACTAAAGGTGGAGTTACATAGGTTAGGTATAGGTAGTACCTAACAGCCCAACCTAGTAGCTTACCTAACATATACAATGTAAGTTTTCATTTCACTCAGTTCAGCTATAAAATATGATCACTTTATCCACATAGTGTTTCGTTCTGTCTAATGTATGCAACCATTCCCGTGGGGCGCTGGGTTAGAATGTCACACCCCGATTTCTTCCCGTGGGTGTCTTTTTTATGTTATTGTGACGGAACAAGCTCTAGGCCCACCTGATGTTAAGCGGACTAAACTCTGCCTATAACAGATGCATTTCATCACAGTCGGCGTAGTGCAATTCGTCACATCAAGTGACGAATTGCACTACGCCCGTCACCTTGAGACAAACAGTTGTTAAGTCAATGTGCCTGTAATTTTACTGGCGCTCAACGACTGCTGATGGAACACAATTGTAAGGTAAGTACTTGGCGACGGATACACTTGAGGATGAACATTCGCCAAATGCCTTTGGTGAAGCTCAAGCCGGAGGTGGGGGTCGAACCATGGACCTGCGGCACGGCTGTCTATAGCTATTACCGCTCAGCCATCAATGCTTCAAACTTTTTGATCTTGTATTGACTGATCCACTGTATATCACCACTTCACCACTCCCCGTAGTCGCACAGTGGCGCGAACCCAGTCCCCTTTGTGTCGCTCTCTGAACGTCCTCAATGAATTCCTTAACGCTAACACCGAATATGATTTATTTTGTGACAAATGGCAATGTATTCTTGCATCGCTAATGAAATTTTGTGAAAAAATATGATATTTTAATTCTAGACTAATTTATTTTATTATATTATATATTTAAACAATATGACCTAATTTATTGACATTTTTAACTTGAGACATAATCATATTTATTCATAATCTTATTATTTTTATATTATTATTTGTAATTTTTTCATTATTTTGACAGAATTGTGCCATTTTTTATTTAGGTTTTTGATAATTTGTGTTTGTATGTATAATAACTTTATATAATGTACAAATTAATAATAAGTGTAAATGGGTAATGCCGTGCTTATTATAGTAAATAAATAAAAAAAATGCAATTCCTAACGGTACCTATAACATTCTCGACAGATAGTTTCTTACGCGACACATAATGCCATAAATCTGAATACAAAGCCGAAAGCTAACAAAAGCGCGCTTTTTGAAGCGCTCGTAGCGAAGTTTACTTAGCTGTTCTCAACCGATCAGCAAAGTTAAGCAACGTCGCGCGCGGTCAGGAGTTGGAGAGGTGACCGCTAGTGACATTACTACTGAGCGTTTCCGTGCTTCGGAGGGCACGTTAAGCCGTCGGTCCCGGTTGTCGTCTTAGGATGGCAGTCGTTTTAGCATGGTGGTAGGGCATTTTGCGAATGCCCGCCTGGCTAGCTACCACCCTCAAGTAGAAAATCTATCGCCAAGCACCTAACGGTGTGTTCCGGCAGCTGTCCTTGAGAGCCAGTACTTCTAGGTTAGCCTGAACAACATCTTCGACCACATCATCACTTACCATCAGGTGAGATAGTGGTCAAAGGCTAACCTATCAGCAATTAAAGAAAATAAAAATGCAATTCCTAACGATACCTACAAGATTCTCGACAGATAGTTTCTTACACGACACATAATGCCATAAATCTGAATACAAAGCCGAAAGCTAACAAAAGCACAAAATAAATCGCAATCGAGTGCACGACTGCGATGACAGAACGTCCAGTGACTAACTCCCGTTGGCACACTGCCAGGACTTACTGGGAAACCTGCTTTAAGTCCTTATTTAGTATTACAAAGTTAGCTTCAGGGCTGGCCAAATATTACAGAGTATAGCTGATAAGAAATATTTAAAAAAAACATCGAGAATAATCATCATTCTAAGACAGAAGAGTTAAGGGTGAACTGGCCGGCCCGTTCTCCATACAAACGTCGCAGGGTGATCACTCCCTTATTTGAGGACTTAGCTCCAAAATAAAGCATAATACCGATTGATCTCGTCATTATCTAGGCTTGTATGATGCCGAAATTTTAATAAAATAATTAACTTGATAATTATGAGCCTCGAAACATTTTCATATAAAGTTTTCTAGGCTCATAACTTACAACTTAATTATCTTTTTAAAATTATGACATCATACAAGCCTAGATAATGACGATATCAATCGGTGTTATGCTAAAGTCTGGACCTAAAATCTTAAATAAGGGAGTGATCAGCCTACGACGTTTGTATGGAGAAGTGACCGGCCAGTTCAACCTTAAGTCCAAAGAGTCAAGACTTGATGATGCTTCGTGTGGTCGCATCATCACTTACGATGGTAAGTGATGATGCGACCACACGAAGCATCATCAAGTCTTGACTCTTCGGACTTACTACTAGGGGAGATAGAGGCTAGCCTAGCAGTTATAAAATAAAATATTGTCAAACTTAATATTACCATCTTATATTTTATATCTTCATTTTACAATAGATGGTAAGTGGGAAAATGACATAGAAAGGAGAGTGCTGGAAACATGGTGAACGGAGCATTGCACGCGTTTCTGAACAGTCAGAAGGTGTCTAAGAAGGCTCGTCTGGCTGTTCATGGAGGAGTGTTTGTTCCGACACTAATGTATGGTGTGAAAGTTGGGTATGCCAGAAAAAGCATGAAAGTAGAATAAATGCAGTGGAGGTGAGGGCATTGAGGAGCATGATTGAAGTCAAACGGAGTGACAGGATAAGGAATAGTGTGATAAGGGAACGATGTGGTGTGAATGAGGATGTAGTGATAAAAATCGAGAAAGGTATGTTAAGATGGTTTGGACATGTCGAGAGAATGAATGAAATGACAATGACTAAACATGTATACATGGAACAAGTGAACGGAAGTGTTGGAAGGGGAAGACGTAGGTGAACGTTCCGAAATCAAATTGAAGACGTTCTGAAAAAAGGCCAGGTCACGAGTACCCTAAACCGACGCTTATGTATGAAAGGATTGATGAGTGTAGATGAAGCGAAAGAAATATGCAAGTATCGTAGTAAGTGGAAATCTGTGGTCTCTGCCTACCCCTACAGAAAAGAGTCGTGATGTTATGTATGTATAGTCATTGACCTAGACGGGACCTGTCGATTTTGTGGGCGTGCGTAGATCACGGTGGCCACACCAAAGTTTACGCGTGCCTTTACAGGTCCCACAGCGGTGACGCGGACATAATCCGGTTATTTGAGCACCTGTAATTGACGACTGACAAAGTAATGGAGCTGTACCCTTCCGCGGAGTTAGTGATGTTAGGAGACTTCAACGCTCACGACGTTGAGTGGCTTGTCTCCTAGGGATAACCCACAATAACCATTTACTTTTTATGAGAAATAATGATTTTTGTGGGTATTGCATCCGTGCGAAGCCGGGGTGGGCCGCTAGTTTATTAATACGAGCCTTTGTTTCGTTCACCAACGACAACGAGTTGCAATTATGATTAAATAATCCAAGTATGCAAATACATTTTTGAATGTTACTCAAGTAAATATTGTACTGATTTATCCAACCCTAATATCGTAAGGTCATATCCAGATTCTCCAGACTTCGCTGACAGTACATCTGGATCAAATGAAGCACGACACCAGCACAATGGAGCCGGTCAAATTGCCCGTGAACAATCGATTGTTGCCGTACCATCGCCGTAAACGATTCGACTATTCGAATATTTTTGTACAGTTTTAATGCATTGACGATGACTCCATTTCGCAATTGAAGAGGCCTCGATTCTTGCTATTGAATATGAAGGTACTTCAATAGGTTGTAAGTAAGAGGATGATAATCGAAGGTGATTTCAACTTTGTTTGTTCACAAAGACCACTTGGACCGTGTAGACCGGCGGTATGCCTTTATTAAACAACTACTACAAACTATATACAACACTACAGCTACACAGAAAAAAAGGAATACTTGAGCCAACGCAGTGTGTTTTTATTCAAGAATATTTGTGATTCATATGATACAGCATTGTCTTGAATTTATTAAGACAATGTATATTCTTGGCTAAAGAAGTCTTTTTTTTCTGTGTACTACAATAAAGCATTTGGACGCATAGGCAGTCCAAATGCTCTAGCCCACTATCAGTTGGCAACGTGCCCAGCATGCTGGCAGCATTGCCCCGTTGAATTGCTTATTCTTAGACCTTATTGTAGACCTCTTTTCAAATATTTAAAAATATTAACCCTTACTGGCTTGTATATCATGCAAGCAGCACTATTTGTAGAAGATCCTTGTCTATTTGATAAATTAGGAGATACTAAGTATCCTCGACTAATTAGTAGAGATCCCACCAGGATGCGTACGTCCACATGAAATACTGCCTTATGTAGTCGAAATTAAGTCAAATTTTAGTTCAAGGTATTTTAGTAGGTTATAGAAAGATTTTGTTTTTTTTTATATTATTGTGACGGAACCAGCTCGAGGCCCCCCTGATGTAAAGCGGACTAACCTCTGCCTATAACAGATGCATCCATTGCAGTCCATAGCCAATGCCACTGAGCCATCACTGCTTGTTTGCGGTACTTTGTGGTAATTATGAGGATACGTATAGTTTTATCCTGTAGTGAAATTGACCCTGAGGCGTCTACTAATATCAGAATTTGCAAGTTGAAGTGGCAATGGGCGGGCCACATTGCTCGACGAACTTATAATCGATGGGGAAGAAAGGTTCTTGAGTGGTTACCAACTACACCGAAATAGGTAGAGTTGGTAGCCCCCCCGCTAGGTGAACTGATATGGTGATATAATAACAAATATGTTAAGAATAGGTTAAATTACTATAATAGAAAAACACTTAAATATTTAAAATTTATATATATATGACCATTCTACTTACCTATTTCCGCATAATTCAAGCGCACGACCGAGAGCTCGCAGAGTCAAGACTTCCTGAGGATGCTTCGTGTAGAATCGAAACGCGTCGAAAACTCTTCCGGCTTAGCTGCGTGGCGGTTATGTCGGCTTAGCACAAGTACGCGTAAAATAGCAATTAGTACCGGAATTGTCACTACATATCTATACACATTAAACAGGTGATTTTCTAAAAAAAAAAATTAATTTGTTATATAATTTATTTATTTTTAATCTCCCAAATTATTTTTATGACATACATTGATTACAGTACATACAATGAACCCATAGGTTTCCAAGTTAGTGATTAATTGTGTTTCAGGAACCAATGGCTTCTCCCATTTTGGACTTCTTAACAATATACATTTTATCTTATTATGTATGTTAGTTAAAACCCAAATGAAGAAATATTACATGAAAAATTAAACAATTAAAAAGAGGAAAGAGTGTGTATGTGTGTTGTGAGTGTAGAGTGTAGATTTAAGTGTGGTGAATGTATGTTTTGGGGTGTGAGTAGTGTTCGAATATTGAATAAATAAATAGACATATTTTGCATTAAAATATTCATAATCTCAATACTTTCATAATCGAAATTCTTCAGCCATGTCACTATAATCGCCTTAATTTCGTTATTCGACTTCATTTTCAATTTAACCATCTTATTTAGCTCATTATATATATGTGGAATCATTACTTTATACTGCTTTTGTGCAAACCTGCTTTTGAAGCGCTCGTAGCAAAGTTTACTTAGCTGTTCTCAACCGAACAGCAAAGTTAAGCAACGTCGCGCGCGGTCAGGAGTTGGATGGGTGACCGCTATTGACATTACTACTGAGCGTTTCCGTGCTTCGGAGGTCATGTTAAGCCGTCGGTCCCAGTCGTCGTCTTAGGATGGCAGTCGTTATAGCATGGTGGTAGGGCATTTTGCGAATGCCCGCCTGGCTAGCTACCACCCTCAAGTAGAAAATCTGTCGCCAAGCACCTAACGGTGTGTTCCGGCAGCTGTCTTTGAGATACAGTACTTCTAGGTTAGCCTGAACAACATCTTCGACCACATCATCACATACCATCAGGTGAGATAGTGGTCAAAGGCTAACCTATCAGGCATAAAAAAAATACCTACTAGATACCCTGGGGATTGGACAGTTGTCTATCCTCTTTAAAACTGTTGGTAGTAATATTTGATATTTTCCGAAACGTAACGCCTGTATCTGTTCATTATCTGATGTTCATATATTTCTATGTCACAAAACCGCTTTAGTACCAAAATGCGCAATTCAACATAGCAAAGTCAACAAACCCAGGACCGATATAATTTCACAAAGTCCGTTTGTTGAATACAATATTATCATCCAACGAACAGAATCTGTCCTCTGCTGCCTCGGCACGCTCCAATTAACTCTGATGACATTCCCGTAGTCCAACAGAATGTCAGTCGGTTTCGTTTATAGTAGTCTGTCTATGTCCCTGAACTTGAACTATAGTAATAGTACTAAAGTTCAAGTTCAGGGACCTGAAAGACAATTATTGTACATTTGTTGCGAACGAAATTCTGATTGAAATCATAAAGAAAAATGATACCGACTTCCAACACTGAAAAATATGAAAAAAAAATGTTGAAGCAATTAATGCCAAATGATATTAGAAGTGAAGAAAATATGAAAAAAATTGTAAATAAAATAAAATGCATGCTTATTAACAAATGTTATTATAATTTGAATGATAACTTGACCCATGATTGAAGATTAAATTTTAAATTACCATGATATAATAATGATATAATATACAATAATATAATAATACTTAATATTTTTCCACCAACACTGTTTAAAAATCAAAGTCTGTTACACGCTCAATAAAAATACATCTTAAATATGTACCTATCAACGATACCATGTCCTTAATGGTAATATTGCAATACCCAAATGGGTTTCATGTATATGCTCTTTAAGGTTGAACTGGCCGTTCGCTTCTCCATACAAACGCCGTAGGGTGATCACTCCCTTATTTGAGATTTTAGATCCAGAATTAAGCATAATACCGATTGATCTCGTCATTATCTAGACTTGTATGATGCCGAAATTTTCAAAAAGATAATTAAATTGAAAGTTATGAGCCTCGAAAATGTTTCGAAGCTCATAACTCTCAAGTTAATTATCTTAAAAAAAATTTCGGCATCATACAAGCCTAGATAATGATGAGATCAATCGGTATTATGCTTTGTTTTGGACCTAAATCCTCAAATAAGGGAGTGATAACCCTACCACGTTTGTATGGAGAACGGGCCGGCCAGTTCACCCTTAATTATTATTATTTTTTATTTTTTTATGCCTGATAGGTTAGCCTTTGACCACTAACTCACCTGATGGTAAGTGAAGATGTTGTTCAGGCTAACCTAGAAGTATTGGCTCTCAAGGACAGCTGCCGGAACACACCGTTAGGTGCTTGGCGACAGATTTTCTTCTTGAGGGTGGTAGCTAGCCAGGCGGGCATTCGCAAAATGCCCTACCACCATGCTGAATTAATGCTTGTGTCACCTCATGTACTCATGAATGCAATAAATCACTTTGACTTTGAATAAATACCATGTCTAATAGGTCGGTGTATAAAACCATTTTCCTGTCTCAATCATGTTCATCATTCCCAAACATCGTCAACACAGCCGACGGGTTCATCGGAACAATTTACCACACAATGGATACCTCCTTTTATGCCGTATAGGTTAACCTTTGACCACTATCTCACCTGATGGTAAGTGATGATGTGGTCGAAGATGTTGTTCAGGTGAACCTAGAATTACTGGCTCTCAAGGACATCTGCCGGATCACGCAGTTAGGTGTTTTTTATTTTTTATGTTATTGTGAAGGAACAAGCGCGAGGCCCACCTGATGTTAAGCGGTATCTTCTGCCTATAACAGATGCATTTCATCACAAGTGACGAACTGCACTGCGCCCATCACCTGGAGACATAGTTGTTAAGTCTCATGTGCCTGTAATTTCACTGGCTCTCAAGGACTGCTGCCGGAACACACCGTTAGGTGCTTTGCGACAGATTTTCTACTTGAGGGTGGTCGCTAGCCAGGCGGGCATTCGCAAAATGCCCTACCACCATGCTATAACGACTGCCATCCTAAGACGACAACCGGGACCGACGGCTTAACGTGCCCTCCGAAGCATGTGTACGCTCAGTAGTAATGTCACTACCGGTCATTTCAACTCATGACCGCGGCGGACGTTGCTTAACTTTGCTGATCGGTTAAGAACAGCTAAGCAAACTTCGCTACGAGCGCTTCAAAACGCTAATTCTCTAATTATAGCAGAAGGGTTCATCGGAACAATTCACCAGACAATGGATCTGTCACTCCCAAACTTCCGCGGCCAGCCAACAAAGGTAATTGTATTACAAATAACGGTGTTCAGTACAATAAGATCCCTAAGGACGTCTCGGATCGTTACACAACTGTCAAATAGAGCGAGACGTTTATATAGTGTTCAGAAGTCGGTAATTTAGACTGTACTATACGAATATACTATAATACGTACATATACAATATATATATATATATATAAACAATATATTCTTTATTCTTCTCTCCACAATGGTATCTTAATTTATTAAAGATTATGTGATACTTAAATTTACACGTATTACACGTATACCTGTGTTGTGAGAGACTGGTGCCTGAGTTAGGTTTAAAAACCTGTATTACAAGTCACCAGGGGCCCCAATCCGCAGATTATTGGTGAAAATGTGAAAAGTGCATTTATTGAAATAGATAACGGAAAGTACAATAAGGAGTGAGTATTGTAAGATTACTACATATAATGCATGTTTGAATGTGTGTATTTTGTTTTAAAGTGTGTCTGTATGTGAGGGAATCATGTGAGTGTAGAGTGTTGAAAAGGGCCGGTTAATGAGACAGTGAGAGAGGGCGGTTTTTTTTAAAATAGCATCTGTTATTAGGAGTTTTAATCAATTACACTACATAGTATAAACAAAGTCAGTTCTCGGATCTCGCTGTCTGTCTGTCCCTATATATGCTTAGATCTTTAAAACTACGCAACCGATTTTGATGCAGTTTTTTTTTTATAGATAGAGTGATTCAAGAGGAACGTTTATATGTATAATACATGCATAATATAGTAGAAAACACTTATAATTTTTGAGGTTTCTAATGTGATGTCGTAAATAAACACATTTTTTTGCGTTTACATTGCAAACGCTGGCTGAATGCTGGCACTACGAGATAGATCAAAATAATGTAGCATAGTATTGTACATCTTAAAAAGGTCTAGAAAAAAAAGTCCGCGGTGATATAGTTATGTCTATCTCTTAGGAATAACCCTTATATATAACGTATATAACCATTTTATCCTTTAGTTTTTAACAAACAAATAATCCATTTCAATCTTATCGTTCCATCCACACTTTAAATCCGACGTCTTGCTCAAATTGTATAAGTTAAATAAACTGTCTTGAACTTTCATTACATTTTTGCCAATTTAGTTATAAAAAAGGCTGGCATTTCCGAATTCTTTAATCACCGGAAAGAGTGTAAAATGCCACGACCTCCCTACCCGCTTTGTTGGCCCGCATTTGCTTTGCTACGCGGCCGTGAAAGGTCGTCTTGTAAACGAAACGACGTTTAATCTTGAGGTGATCATAAAAGTTGTGATGTACTCATAAAAGGAGCCAGCTGGTTCTTTGAATAAGCGTTACGTTAGGCTCTATTCCTTGTTGCTCTATTTCCATCGCAGCGGCCGCCAGTTTTATTCGCAAGCCATTTTCTACTCTCTTTCTATTATCACAACGTCAACTCAAAATCTTTACAAATACCCTCTCCAATAATAAACAGATTCAGGCGTTACTTTGCGGAAATCCATATTAAATAATAACAAATATTTCGAGTAACAAGTCGAGAAATAATCATTCTCGATCGTGCGCTCGTAGAGTCAAGACCTCCTGAGGATGCTTCGTGTAGAAGCGAAACGCGTCGAAATTCTGCCGGTTTGGCTGCGGGGCGTTTGTGACGTCACGTCGGCCTAACAAGAAAATTAGGCGAAATTATCACTAGATATATTTTTGTATTTTTTAAGTGTTTTATTAAAATATTAATTTGATGTTTTCATAAAATATTTTAAAAATATTTGTTATTACCCTCTCCAATCTTCGTCGTTCCGACAGAGGCACTACTGTACCGTGTCTACCTTTACATACTTCTCAATTTACGTTTAAATTAATTTTGAATCGTATCTGAACGCGGTAAAACCTGTAGAGCAACCTTAAAAATAGATTAGGGCCAACGAAATGAGGTAGGTTTAGGTACTCGTGTTTGTGATATCTTTTTTTTTTATGTTATTGTGAAGGAACAAGCGCGAGGCCCACCTGATGTTAAGCGGCATCCTCTGCCTATACCAGATGCATTTCATCACAAGTGACGAACTGCACTGCGCCCATCACCTTGAGACACAGTTATTAAAGTTTCATGTGCCTGTAATTTTGTTGTGTTCCAATATTTTTTGTTATCTGAAAAAAAAATGAAAAATGTTTATTGAATTGTTTATTGAAACTGTATGGAAGCAATAAAAAATCTTGAATATTAATTTTTTCAATAAATAATTTCATAACAATATATATATATATATATATATATTTTATGCCTGATAGGTTAGCCTTTGACCACTATCTCACCTGATGGTAAGTGATGATGTGGTCGAACATGTTGTTCAGGCTAACCTAGAAGTACTGGCTCTCAAGGACAGCTGCCGGAACACACCGTTAGGTGCTTGGCGACAGATTTTCTACTTGAGGGTGGTATTTACCCAGGCGGGCATTCGCAAAATGCCCTACCACCATGCTGTAACGACTGCCATCCTAAGACGACAACCGGGACCGACGGCTAAATGCCCTCCGAAGCACGTGCACGCTCAGTAGTAATGTCACTAGCGGTCACCCATCCAACTCATGACCGCGGGCGACGTTGCTTAACTTTGCTGATCGGTTGAGAACAGCTAAGTAAACTTCGCTACGAGCGCATCATATTTATAGGGTTCCGTACTGTGGGCGCTTTAAGGTTCTGTTTAGTTGGGAAGGGTGGTAAGTAAAACGAACGTGTGTCGGTAGTGACCGTGTACTCGCAACCAGTGTTGCCAAGTCTATGAAAGAAGAAATGCCCAAATACTTTTAAAAAGGTGCCAGAATATACAAAATTTCGTACCCTAATAAGTTGCTAAAAGTGGCCAATTAAAATTATAAATTACTGGGTTAAATACAAAGTCCATTACTTTATAAAAACGTTTTATTACTCTAATCAAAGGTTAACTCTACATCATTTGACGTTGATGATTCTGGTTCGTTAGAAACAAGGAAAAAATATTTTTTCTTGCTTTCCTATTTGATTCAGCACTTCCAACGGTATTTGGCAAGAAGCACACGACTGCGGAATCGAAGTACAAATTATTATGTTGTAATTTTTGCCTTTTTTAATATTTAGCATTGTCAATAATTAAAAGTTGCTGATATTGTGGCTAAAATGTTAAGCCAATATTTTTTGATATTTTTGGCTAAATCGATCTTAAATGTTGCCAGATATAGCCAAAAAATGGCTAACTTGGCAACACTGCTCGCAACTAACTTCAATAGACATAGTGGACTGTATTATATTATGGCATGTATGACATAGGTACCGAGATATAGGTAGGTAGGCATTATGGTAGGTAGGTAGCAAAATAGCAATGATTATGAATTATGATTAATGCAGCAAAGTTAAGATAAGAAGACGCCGAGTAGATATCGGACGGCTCCTCATTAATACTGGATATACCTAACATAGGAAAAACTGGAACCCTTTTCCTTTTGTGGTACGGAAAATATTTATTCTGTGATATTAGTAGGACAGGTAGATACACTGAGAAAAATCTAAAGTCAAAAGCGCCCTAATGACGGCCAATTTATATGGTATAAGGCAAAGAACCGACCAAACGTAAATACATACAAAAACGCCTTCCAACTAGAAGGCGTTAAACGAGGTCAGTGAAGGCTAATGTTTCTTTTCGTCTTCATTTAAGGTGTATTTTGTGGTCTTTCTTAAATATTGACTTTTCGATGAGGCTGATTAAGTCGTACGTTATAGTGATAATCACTGTATATAAACCGCCGTAAAAGTAAGGTATATTTTATGGTCAATACTGCAATTATTATCGTATAACAAGTTCAATTCTGATAATACCTTACGGAAGGCGTTTTTTGACGGTTTTGTTTATTATAAAACATGGTAGATTTTTATTGATTGGTGAAAATCATCTTAAGACTTGTGAATTCACCTTGCGTAGTTACAATTCAACGGTAAAAGGTCAAATTTGATTTAAGCTTTAAAGTCGTTTTTCTCAGTGTAGGAGGAAAACGTCCTTGTGTGCGCCATCTATAGGGGCAAAGTGCTAATATGAACAAAGAACAGTTTACCTTTGTGACTATATGGACTACACGTGTATGTTATGAATTATAATTGTGATATGGTAGGTATGACAAACATACCATATGCGTGCAGAATTAGATGTTTTGATTATTTCTTTATTGTTTATTATGATTGAATTGAATCGCATTGTCTTTGTCACGTTTTGAAGCAGTGATGGCTCAGTTGCATTGGCTATGGACTGCCGCGCAGCAGGTCCATGGTTCGAATCCCGCCGCGGGCTTGAGATTCACCGCATGGAGGAAGGGCATTTTGCGAATGCCCGCCTGGCTAGCTACCACCCTCAAGTAGAAAATCTGTCGCCAAGCACCTAGAGCACAGCTAGAGCTAAGGCAGAGCCACTTAACATCTGATGGGCTTCGGGCTTGTTCCATCACAATAACATAATATTATTTAATACTATGTCAATCAACATATTTTTTATTATATATTGCTTACGGGTGCCTGGAAGAGATTGCTGCCTAGCAAAGAGGCCGCCAATTGTGCTATTATAAGATGGAATATTTTTGCAACCATTGTGTTCATTGGAAAGTGCAATAAAGTTTTATCTATAACGGATACTGAATAATCTTTTGAAGCGCTGATGGCTCAGTGGCAATTATTATGGCAAGAAATACCTAAATGGTTCAAAACCATCAAGGGTTGGGCATTTTGCTAAAGCATTCATGGCTCTCTAGGTTTCTGTAAAAATTCTGTCTCCAAACACCTAACGATCTATTCCGTCCGGTTGCTGTCTTTGATAGCCAGCCCTTATTCTGGGTTAAATCTGTTACCCACTTCTACTACATCATCAGGTGAGAATGTGGTTATAAGCTAGCCTATTAGAAGTAAAAATGTACTCGCTGGATGCCCTATACATCTTAGCTACTGACACTAGAAGCAGCTAGCAGAAACTAAACCTTTGATATCAAAGAGAAGCGCTCGTAGCGAAGTTTGCTTAGCCGTTCTTAACCGATCAGCTAAGTTAAGCAACATCCGCCGCAGTCATGACTTAGATGGGTGACCGCTAGTGACATTACTACTGAACGTGCACGTGCTTCAGAGAGTACGTTAAGCCGTCGGTCCCGGTTGTTGTCTTAAAATGGCAGTCGTTATAGCATAGTGGTAGGGCATTTTGCGAATGTCCGCCTGACTAGGTACCATCCTTAAGTAGAAAATCTGTCCCTAAGCCCTAATTGTGTGTTCCGGCAGGTGCCCTTGAGAGCCAGTAATATTAGGTTAGCCTGAACATCTTCGACCACATCATCACTTACCATCAGGTGAGATAGTAATCAAAGGCTAGCCTCATCAACTATAAATAATATATATATATAACATATATATTAAGTTGTACATGGGACAAGTGAACGGAAGTGTTAGAAGGGGAAGACCTAGGCGAACGTTCCGAAATCAGAATTCTGATTACGTCTTCAATCTGATTATCAGATTGAAGACGTTCTGTTAAAAGGCCATGTCAGGAGTACCCTAAACCGACGCTTGGAAAGGATTGATGAGTGTAGATGAAGCGAAAGAGATATGTAAGGATAGTATGTGGAAATCCGTGGTCTCTGCCTACCCCTACGGGAAAGAGGCGTGATTTCATGTATGTATGTTAGCCTACTAATAAACAAAAATAATAAAACAGTACAAATGCTTTAAAAAAATTCCATAATGATGATAGTTTTTGTTCACCAGCAGTATTGGCAATAACTCAACCAAAATATTGACACGTGGGTTTATCGTAAGTCCTTCGTTGTTATGTTTGTATAATGAATGCAAGGAACACGCACTAAACTAACATATGTAACGTATGCAAAGCTATATGTTAATTTGGTTTTGTCACCGATAGATACTGGGTGCTACTTGTTGGTTTACGTTAAGACAGTAGCTGGAGCGAGTACTAGAGTCAGATAAGATGTTACATGAACGAGTGTTAAGACACTCCCTCAGCTCAGTGCCCGGTAAACGATCAAACATGTTTGTCAAACTTGAAAAAGGAAGTGACACAACATTACTATTTAAAAGTGTATTTATTGCTTTTCTAAGTATTCTCCGCGAAATTTGACACATTTTTCCATACGATGGGAACCAATCATTGAAGCAACCATTCCATTCGGAAGTTGGGGTATCTAAAATGGCCGTTTTGTAGGCGACCACAGCTTCTTAAGGTGATGAAAATCTCTGAGCACGCAATTTATTCTTGATTTTAGGGAAAGTATAGAAATCATTAGGGCTTAGGTCGGGGCTGTACCACAGATTACTTAATAGTTACTACGTGCTGTACGGCGGATGGTCTAATAATTCTATGTTTTCTTGCTCTAAAAACTCTTTTGTTCTGTGCTCGGTGAGAGAACTCGCATTGTCGTGATGGAGGATGATGCGGCGGTTGCAGTTCTCTTTACGGAGTTCAGAAACGACCTGTGGCAAACAAATGCTAGCATACCATTCTGCATTAACCGTTCTTTGTCCCTCAAGAGGAATAGTCGCAACATGGCAGATTTTGGAAACAAACGTGGCCACCATTTTTTTGCAACACTCCGTGAACGAACAATTTTCAAAGTTGTTTTCCCGATGGATACCGCATTCGCTCTGTGAAGAGCAAAAAGCGGCTCGCGTTACTTGGTGCGTCAGAACTGGGTGTTCGAAAATGAGTTAAAGCCAACAGGCTTTAACGATGACACGACGAATAACACCCAAACTCGTGACTGGTTTTTTGTTTCGGGTTCGTACGCGTATATCTAGGATTCGTCACCTGATACGATGTTGTATACATCATTTGAGGATCCTGCGTGGAATCTTTCGAGAGTTCTGACGCACCAAGTAACGCGAGCCGCTTTTTGCTCTTCACAGAGCGAATGCGGTATCCATCGGGAAAACAACTTTTTTACACATAATTGTTCATGCAAGATTATTTGTATTTGACTCATGCCAATATCTAAAGTTGCCTGAATTTCGCGGTATGTCACATGTCGATCTTCCTCAATCAGCTTACGCACAGCACCAAGGTTTTCTTGAGTGACTGCAGTTTTTGGACGACCTTGAGGGGGATCATCACTGAGCTTGACACGTCCACGTTGAAATTCAGCAAACCAGTGATAAATTGTGGTTTTGGATGGGGCTTCATCACCAAATGCAGAATAAATGGCATTCTATTTTTAAAACCAAGGAGTTTTCAATTAAAAAGATTTTAATATGACAGGAACAGTGGAAATGTTCCATTCCCGATACTTTTAGTGCAGCCCTCGTACTGGTCAATGCCAGTAACCTACTTGCTTAACCCGACTTGCATTAAGTGCTGGATTCGTTCAAATAGTCCATAGAGCTAACTACGCTAGCAATGTTACTTTGTTGGCCTTCACCTGGTAGATACGGGCTTTGACATCACAATTGCATAACGCCATTTTAAAAGTGGGCTTGACATGCTAGTTGCGAATTTTGTTTCGAGATACGAAGGCAATGTTTACTATGAACTCGGTTACTTACTTATACTCAAGCCCGCCTGGCTAACTCCGCAATTTAGGTACAAAGCTACAGGTCTACATCGGTGAATTCGATGTATATATATATGTATATACATCGAATATATATATGTTGTAAATGTTGTAATGAGGGTTCCAAACCCGAGATGCGTAATCGAAAATTACTACTATACTACTATATCAGCCGGATCGTCCACTGATGAAAACAGCCTCCCCTATAAAGGGGATTATTTACCATAATGCCCACGCTTGGCAGACGGTTTGGGAATCGCAGTGTAAGATGGCAGTTCATTGGAACGATATTATCACGGCTCAGTGGCATTGGCTATGGACTGCCGAGCAGCAGGTCCATGGTTTTAATCCCGCTGCGAGCTTGAGCTTCACCGCATGGTGGTAGGGCATTTTGCGAATGCCCGCCTGGCTAGCGACTACCCTCAAGTAGTAAATTTGTCGCCAAGCACCTAACAGTGTGTTCCGGCAGCAGTCCTTGAGAGCCAGTAATATTACAGTCCATGAGACCTAACAACTGTACGACTCAGTGTGACGGGCACAGTGCAATTTGTCGTTGACATGCATCTGTTATAGGCAGAGGTTAGTCCACTTCCACACAACATAAAAAAAAGTGGGGAAGCTTTCCCAATAGACACTTTTTTTTGGAACTCAACATATACATTGTACAAGTTGCATTAGGTACTAATCCTTTTGTTTAGACGGAATTAACGACTTCCAATTGGAGAATCGTGCTGCCTAAATTAAGCCAAAAAAGAAGACCTTCGTTTCAACAACTTTTAAAATATTCTAATTTAGTATAGCTATAAGCTGTGCTGGCGCCTGGCAGTGATATACCCTCGTAGCATTGCAATTCGTATACGGAAAGAGGTCGATGTTCGTCTATTATTGGATTACACGCCTTTTGTTTTCTTTGCAACAGTCACCCCTGGATAAAAGCGTTCCTGCGTTGTACCGCTTTATCGTTTAGTTCGGTTTCTGTTTGTGTTGCAGAGAGCACGTGTTATTTTTTTCCCTATGTGATGTTTGTACATAATTTTATTTATATAGACAAGCAAGAGCCGCAAGAGTAATGTGAGAATGAGACCAGTGCTGAATTCCAAGCTTCCGCCCCATACCAAGCTAGGAGTCTATATAACGTACATAAGGTCTAGACTGACGTACGCGGTCCCAGATTGGTACAAATTATGCTCAACAACCAATAAAAAGAAAATACAGGCTCAACAGAGCATAGTACTACGCATTGCAACAAGGGCAGGACGATATGTGCGGAATAGCACAATCAGCGAGGGCCTAGAGCTAGAGACGGTGGAAGAGTTTGTTGTTCAACTGTCAAGAAAAACGTTTGACAGGGCGGACAACGGACCACACCGTCACCTGCATGGAATAGCTCCCCTTCACGCACGACCACCCGAAACCGAGTTAGAGACCACTCCCCAGAGAACTGATCATATGACAGGAGCCTCTGGAGGAGGAGGATGAAAACTAAAATACTTAACACTAACGTCAAAACCAAGAAAGGCTTACCATATATCCACCAATAATGGTAAGTGCTAAAGCACCACAACACAATGAAACAGTAGAGAAATAAAGCACAGGAAAGTGCAGACAGACACTGCGCAGAGCGGCACAACTAGAGTAGCCTGCGCAGTGGAGAAAGACCGTGGGGTTGTATTGTAGCCCCATGAGGTACCGCAGGGGTCAAGAGCTTTGGCATTTGCAAAATGCCCTTCCACCATGCGGTGAAGCTCACGCCCGCGGCGGGATTCGAACCATGGACCTGCTGCGCGGCTGTCCATAGCCAATGCCACTGAGCCATCACTGCTTCAAAATTATTCAAAATATTTTCAATAATACGGTATTTTGAGGAGGTTTGCCTGGATAGCTTCCATTATCAAATAGAGAATCCGTCTCTAAGCACCTAAAGGTGTGTTCTTGCAGCTGTTCTTGAAGTTCAAGGTTTGATGATTCTAGGTATGGCTTGTTTACCATCTTCGACCACACCTCCACTTAACATCAGTTGTGATTATGGTCAAAAGCTGTCTTAAAGGCAATAATGTAAAATTTAATAACTTTGAAGCACTCGTTGCATAGTTTGCTTAGCCGTTCTTAACCGATCGACTAAGTTAAGCAATGTCCGCCGCGGTCATGACTTGGATGGGTCACCCTCCAAAGCTAGTGGCATTACTACTGAGCGTTTTCGTGCTACGGGCACGTCAAGCCGACGGTCCCGGTTATTGTCTTAGGATGCCAGTCTACAACGACTGGCATCCTAAGACAATAACCGGGACCGATGCATGGTGGTAGAGCATCTTGTGAATGCCCGCCTGGCTAGCTACCTTTCAAGTAGAAAATCTGTCGCCAAGCACCTAACGGTGTGTTCGGACAGCTGTCTTTGAGAGCCAGTAATTCTAGATAGCCTGAACAACTAAATAGCCTTCGACCACATCATTGAAACTTGGAACAGCATGATTTGATTCCGCCATCCCCATTCTATAACTGGACATCCAGGGACAGTAAGAAACGCCACCGCTATAAAGTTGATATTTCCCCGAACGAAGCGATGTGCTTCTTTGTTCATCATACGAACCGCCAGGGAACAGAACACCCTGCCTGAATCTGTGTTTCTGGTTAAGTACAATATATGGTGTCTTCAAAACGCGAGTGAATAATTCTTTCAGATATCTTCATGGTAAGCGCGCTTCTTCATCGATCGCATCATCACTTAACATCAGGTGAGGTAGTGGTCAAGTGGTACACAGTTCTGAATAAATAAAAAAAAAATTACTTACCATCAGGTGAAATTGCGGTCAAAGGTAAGAATACAAGCTATTAAAGAAATATCTGTGTTAATTGTTTTTCCCGTAGAGTTAAATAGTTTTTTTTTGTATTCATATCGATTAATGTGTATTCGCGGAAGTATCGAAAGCATCCTAATCGTGAACCTCGATCGAACGTTTCTCTCGATACGCGTCACTGGACGCGTGTAATCGATTAGATTTAATAATCGAATCGCCGCGTGTTTGCTCGATTTATCTGCGATTTTCATGGCGTTACGATTTTTGTTTGTGATTTCGCTTTTCTACAATGGAATTTACGGTCTAGATGTTGTAAAAGTGATTTAAGATGAAGTGGTCTTTGAAAAATTACAGACTGAACAGAACTATCCAATATATAAAAAGCCTTATGGTTTTTTTTTTTAATTCATTACTGTATAATGATTTTAATATTGTTAGGTTTGCAATAACGCCTGCTATGCGGATTACATTGCTCCATCCCAATACGATGGTCAAAGAACGATAGGAAAGATTCGAGTTATGACGTCATGTCAGCTCAATTGGTTAGAGCATACCCCGGCTCAAGGGGTGGATGGACGCGGGTTCGAATCCCGCGCATGACTTAAATTTTTCCTATCGTATATTTGTGATTTTGTCATGTATAATGACAAAATCACTGGGGGGGTAAGGGGAGAACGGTACTAACATCTTAACCGACCCAAATGTCAACCCCACCTGCACGCGCCGGATGGCGACGGCGACCAATTGGTTACCGTGGTGCTCCCTGCTAGACAACGAACGGGGCTCTGGCGACCGAGTAAGTGGCGGTATAACCACTACCCTGGCTGGGTGACCGGTCGGAGGAGGCTCAGCAAGCCTTGAGGATTAAATACCCTCAAAAAGGAGCAGTGCAGAAAGACGTGGGGTGCTACTGCACATCACAATGCCCTAAGAACACCATCTCGGACTTTACACATCATGAAAATTACAACCAGCAGAAATATTATGCCCAGCAATCCGGCTAGCGCCCGGCGTCGGGGGAGTACCGGGTCTCCCGATGTGAAATGTTTAACCGGAGAAGAAAATGCGATTACGGAAGCCATGTCATTGTCAAGAAGAAAGAAGAATGAACAGCTATTGATAGCCACTTGGAACGTAAGAAGTCTTATCAAGTCAGGAATACTTGAGAATACCATTCAAGAAATGAATAGACTCAAGTTGAGTATTCTGGGACTCAGTGAGATCAAATGGTCTGACAATGGTAAAATAAATAAAGAAGACGTAACTGTATACTACTCTGGGAAGCCAGCTGCAGAAAAGAACCACCATTACGGTGTCGGAATGGTGATAAAGAAGGAACTATCAAAATTCGTAACCAACTTTGTTCCATACTCGGACAGGTGTATGTTGCTGCAGTTCAATGCTAAACCTTTTAACTTAAGTATTCTTCAGGTCTATGCGCCAACGGCTCAAAGCACAGATGAAGAAATAGAATCATTTTATAAAGAAATAGAAGAAGTAATGGAGGGCATCAAATCACAGGACATGGTTATTATAATGGGTGATATGAATGCAAAGATTGGTAGAGGAACAGTAGGTAAAACAGTAGGAAACTATGGTCTAGGCGATAGAAACGAAAGGGGCGATAGATTGCTGCAGTTCTGCGTTGAAAGGGACTTAATTTTAACTAACACCTGGTATCAACACCCTCCTAGACGACTATATACGTGGACATCTCCCCAAGACACAGCTGACCATATTGTGAGGAATCAAATTGACTTTATAATGATAGAATCACGCTATAGAAACTCAATAGTTAACGTTAAAACGTACCCTGGTGCTGATATTGGTTCGGACCATAACCCTCTAGTTGCAAAACTAAATGTTAAATTAAAATTAGTAAATAAATTAAGTAGTCTCAACAAAATTAATATTGCAAAACTTAAAGACATAAATGTTAAAAATGAAACTAAAGAAGAACTGAACAAAAAGTTAAGAGATATCACAAATGATGAGCACGTAGAAAACATTGAGAGCTGCTGGAATAAACTTAAAGCAGCAATTATAACGACATCAGAAAAAAAATTGGGTTATGAAAAAAGGGATAGAAAACTAGAATGGATTACAGATGAAATTCTTGACCTTATGGAAATGAGAAGACAATTTAAAGAAACAGATAAGAATAAATACAAAGAAATAGACAATATGATCCGGACTAAAATCAGAGAAACTAGAGATAAATGCTTAAGTGAAGACTGTGAAGAAATAGAAAAACTACAGCAGAAAAAAGACAACTTTAATTTACACAAGAAGATAAAGAAATTTACAAAAACTCACAGAAAACAATTAACAGGTAAACTTAAAGACTCACAAAACAAGCTAGTAATTGATAACGAAAAACAATGTAAAACATGGCAACTGTACATTGAACAACTGTTCGAGGATGACAGAGAAAATTTAGACACAAAATTGTTGGAAACACAATGCAATTTGGATGGGCCGCCAATACTCCAAACAGAAATTGAAAAAGCAATAAGATCTATGAAAGACGGGAAAGCTGCTGGCCCCGATGGGATACATATAGAAATGCTAAAACTATTAAATGACGACAACTTGAAATTATTAGTTAAAATGTATAACAAGATTTATGATAAAGGGACATTACCAGAAGACTGGCTAAAATCCACATTCCTCCCGCTCCCTAAGAAAGCAAACGCAAAGACATGCAATGAACACAGGCTTATCAGCCTGATGAGTCACGCCCTGAAAGTATTTCTAAAGGTAATTCACATGAGAATTTATAACAAAATAGATAATATCATATCAGATACCCAATTCGGATTCAGAAATGGTTTAGGAACACGTGAAGCGTTAGTAGCAGTTCAAGTTTTAGTGCAAAATAGCTTAGAATTTAACAATGATGTATATGCATGTTTCATTGATTTTGAGAAGGCATTTGACAACGTAAAACACGACAAATTAATGCATATACTGAGAAAGACCGAAGTAGACAGCAAAGATCAGAGAATTATCAGAAACCTGTACTGGAATCAGTCAGCACACATTAAAGTCGGCACATCTGACACTGATAATATCCAGATTCGTAAAGGAGTGAGACAAGGATGTATCCTATCACCGTTATTGTTTAATCTGTATTCTGAAACAATATTCCAGGAAGCTTTTGATGGCGTTGAAACTGGTATCAGAGTGAATGGTACAATAATAAATAACCTCCGTTATGCCGATGATACCATTCTCTTAACTCACTCTCTGCAAGATCTCCAACAACTCTTAAACCACTTAAATATAGTTGTGGAAGACTATGGCCTAAGAATGAACATATCGAAAACCAAGTACATGATAATGAGCAAGAACGTGGTAGAATCGTGCACGCTGTCTATCAACGACAACCCTCTTGAAAGAGTTAAACAGTATAAATATTTAGGAAGCTCTCTTAATGAAAAATGGGATCCACAGAAGGAGATACGTACAAGGATAGAGATAGCAAGAAGTGCATTCATGAAAATGAACAAGCTATTCACCAACAAAGACATAAACCTGAAACTCAGATGGAGAATGGTTAAGTGTTACGTGTTATCTGTATTCATGTACGGCGCTGAAGGCTGGACCATAAACAGAACGATAGAGGCAAAAATTAATGCATTTGAAATGTGGCTATACAGAAGAATGCTAAAAATATCATGGAGAGACCGAATAACTAATATAGAAGTTTTACAAAGAATGAAGAAAAATTTAGAACTTTTGGAAACAGTGAAGAAAAGTAAAATTTCATATTTTGGACATATATACCGTAATAATAAATATCAAATTTTAAGGAAAATACTGGAAGGTAAAATAGAGGGACACAGAAGTAGAGGAAGAAGGAAGCTGGCCTGGATGGACAATATTAAACGCTGGACAAATATCAATGACATTGCCAACCTAAGTAGGGTGGCACAAGATAGGAATAAGTTCCGAGAATTGGTCGCCGACGTCCGATGAGGACAGGGCACACAAAGAAGAAGATGTATAATGAGTTTTTTTTAATTTCCGTGCATATGTTAATACATACTTATAATAACGCCTGTATTTCCCGAAGGGATGCTCAGAGGTGTGTAAATACCCACGTTTTGCCATTTGGTCCATGTAATAGGGGGCGAACCTATTGCCATTCACCGGGCTAAGTTTCCGTGTCCTACAAAATGTTTTCTTTAACATATTGGACGTAAAACAAGGCCATATTACGAATTATATGATTACGCTAACAACGTGTACTTAAGACATGAACACAATAATAATCGATAAGAAAACAATTCTATGACTAATTATGTTAATTTGCAACTTCACGGGGTTGGTTAGTTTTTTTTCTCTTACTGTTACGGAACAAGTTCGAGGCCCACCTGATGTTAAGAGGACTAACCTCTGACTAGATAATTCTAATACATCTGTATGTATATCATCACAAATGAAGAAATGTACTGCGCCCGTCACTTTGAGACAGTTGTTCAATCTCATGTGCCTGTAATGTCACTGGCTCTCAAGGACTGCTGCCGGAATGCACTGTTAGGTGCTTGGCGACAGATTTTCTATTCGAGGGTGGTGGCTAGATCCCCACCACCGCGCGCCGACATGAGCTTCACCGCTTGGTGGAAGAGTATTTTGCGAATGCTCTCAAAATCTGTCGCCAAGCACCTAACGGTGTGTTCCGGCAGCAGTTCTTGAGTCCCAGTAAAATTACAGAACTTAACAACTGTATGTCTCAGGGTGACGAAATGTAACTGTTATAGGCAGTGGTTACCGCTTAACATCAGGTGGGCCTAGTGCTTGTTCCGCCACAATGTTTAACCCGTTGGCATCGGCAATACTGATTACAATAGATTTCATTCATATTCCCTCGTCAAAGGCCGGCAACGCATCCTCGATACCTCTGGTGTTGCGGATTTTCGTGGGCGACTGTGATCACTTACCACCAGGTGAGCCGCCTGCTCGTTTGCCCTCCTATCACATAAAAAAAAACTAATTTGATAACAATGAGTTAAAATTAATAATTTTTGCACACCTTCAACACCTCAAACCACCAAACATCGGCAGTAGCGGCACATTAGTTCCACCTAATTACTAAAACAAGTATTTTGCCTTCACTCCGCACGTCGTGCATTGCATAATGTATTTGCATACGAACAAACGGTATGCGTAACAATGTTGGCAGACACCGCGTTGACAGGAACGGGCTTGGCTTGGTGCTAATCTATTATACATCAACCTTAGAGTATACAACATAGAAAAGTAGTCAGTAGAAAATGAAAGAGTATTTAGGAGTCAAAAAAATGTATACGGGCTCTATGCTCAGCAAGGCGTAAAGACTCGTGCAAGCCTTTATTTAGAAAATTACAAATATTACCTCTTCCATGCCTAACATAGAAGAAATTGCTCTTTTTGTTAAACAACATCCAAATTTTTTCGAAATAAAACTTAATGTACATAGCTCTACTCGATATAGGAAAAATCTTGTAATGCCTAAATCTAACTTAGCATTGTTTCAAAATTATACATATTGCATGGCAATAAAAATTTACAATAAAATCCCAATAGACATTAGAGACTTACCTTTAAGTAAATTTAAAACTATATTGCATAGTTGGCTATTACACTATTCATTTTATTCCGTTGACGACTTTTTTAGATGTAAAACTAAAGTAATATGTAATTTAATTGATTTACCTTCGGACATAATTTCATGACGTACCTACTGGTTTATAATTAAATTCATATATTTCAATGTTTATATTTTTTGACATTGTATCGCTTCTCATTAGTTTTAAGAGATTGTATTTTACTGTAACATTCAATATATTTAAAATTTGTACGCCGCAAGGTAGACCATGCTGGAAACTTTTAAATACTGACATAATTTGACAAGACCTATGTAATACCCATGTTTTTGACAGATAAATCATTCATTCAAATACAAGCTTAATGCACAATGCATACGTACCTATCGGCACCCACCAGCCAATGCGGTAACGTTGCGCGGTCGCCTTGCCTTATTTACACAAGAGGCGACGCCGATAGGGCACTGATAAGTGCTGACTAACTTTACTTGAACAGGTTGTCAAGTCTGCTAATCAGTATGAATCTATAATGGACTCGGCCTGGTCAATTTTGACAGTTTTGGTAGTCTACTAACTTCATATCGTTCATATTGAGTCAATATTGATTCCATCTCGGTTTCATATGAAAACGAAACGAAATAATAATAAATAATAACGAAATTGTTTTCTTAATTACCTTAGCACTCTTTTTATTTTTTGTTGGCAATATCGTCAAACCAGCCTAGATTCATCATAGATTCATATATTCGTAAGGGATCAGCAGAGTACCGATTCTGTCTTGTATGAATCTATGCTGAATATGAACAGGTAATTAGTAGACTTGGCTCCCAGGTTTTTATCTAAATGTATATAGTTTTGCATGGTGGAAGGGCATTTTGCGATTGCCCGCCTGGCTAGCTACTACTCTCAAGTAGCCACAGATTTTCATCTGTCGCCAAGCACCTAACGGTGTGATCCGGCAGCAGTCCTTGAGAGCCACTGAAATCACAGGCACATGAGACTTAACAAATATGTCTCAAGGTGACGGGCGCAGCGCAATTCGTGACTTGTGATGAAATGCACCTGTTATAAGAGTTAGTCGGCTTAACATCAGGTGGGCGTCGAGCTGGTTCCGTCACAATAACAAAAAAAATGGTTTTTATCTACATTTATATAGTTTGTGGCAGTATGAAATTATATATATGTTAATATTGATTTTATTATTCACAGCCAAGTTAAATCCAAATCATATTTCTTTGAAAATTTCTACAAATTATGTCTTGACAATTTTTTTGTGAGACGCATAGTTTCCGAGATATCGCGAAAAAAGTGTTTTCACTTTTGCCAAGATGGCGGCCGGGGGACAAGGGTGGCGACCCCACAAACTTGAGGTTAAGCTTCTATTGACACCCCACACATGTCCCAAAAATAAAATTGCGTCCTCTAAGACATGCAATATTCGGTCCTTAAATTGTATCATTTCCATGGACTAGTAAGCAAAATACTTACTAGTCCATGGAAATGATTGGTGAAAAACAAAAGAAAGCTTATTAACACAAAACTAGTAACTTGTAAATGCGAATTAATTTATTGCGAATTAACATAACTAAGAATGTATGTGTATAGAAATATGACAATAAAATAGCTAAACCTTATCAAATGAATGAGCTAAATTAATTCGCATTTACAAGTTACTAGTTTTGTGTTAATAAGCTTTCTTTTGTTTTTCACCAAAACTGATCGCGATTTCACCATCGCTGCCCCTTTCACTCCTACACAGTCCGATAGTTATGAAATATCAGTATTTCTCAGCGTTGTAATAAGTGGCATCCCCGTGGGGTGACGGGTTAGAATTGCACCTCCCCATATCATCCCGAGGGTGTCGTAAGAGGCGACTAAGGGAAAAACACTGGAAGGTGGGCAGCAGTGCCTTCTAAAGAACTGTCATCTTACACTGCGATCCCCAAGCCGCCTGCCAAGCGTGGGGATTATGGCAAATATCCCCTTGATAGGGGAGGCTGTGTTCAGCAGTGGACGATCCGGCTGATACAGTAATTAGTGAGTTGTAGTAAGAAGTTCGATACAAAGAATAATGCACGTCTTTGGTTGTGGAAATGCCGATACAAACGGTGCAGGGTGGATCAGTGTGCGCCAAGCAACCCATATACCGTTTACAGTAAGGTATGAACGAAGAGTAAGCGCACGGCTATAAAAAGTAGGTCATCATCAGCCGGAAGACGTCCACTGTTGAACAAAGGCCTCCCCCATAGAACGCCACAAAGAACGGCTATTCGCCGCTTGTAACCATTGGCTGTCCGCGACTTTAAAGATGTCGTCAGTCCACCTAGAGGGGGCCTACCAACTCTACGTCTTCTGGTGTATTGTGGTAACCACTCGAGAACCTTTCTTCCCCATCGGTTATCAGTTCGTCGAGCAATGTGGCCCGCCCATTGCCACTTCAACTTGCAAATTCTGAGAGCTATGTCGGTGACTTTGGTTCTTTGGTGAATATCCACGTTCCGGATTTTATCACGCAAAGAAAAAAGTAAGTACCGCGAATTAATTCCATAAAGACTAAATTGTTCTTTAGCAACAAAATAAGACTTTTCAGGTCAAGAGTGCCCTTAACCGACGCTTATGTATGAAAGGACTGATGAGTGTAGATGAAGTGAAAGAGATATGTAAGGATCGTAGTAAGTGGAAATCCGTGGTCTCTGCCTACCCCTAGTGGAAAGAGGCGTGATTTTGTGTTCGCATGATGGTAGGGCATTTTGCGAATGCCCGCCTGGCTAGCTACCACCCTCAAGCAGAAAATCTGTCGCCAAGCACCTAACGGTGTGTTCCGGCAGCTGTCCTTGAGAGCCAGTAATTCTAGGTTAGTCTGAACAACATATTTGACCACATCATCACCTACCATCAGGTGAGATAGTGGTCAAAGGCTAATCTATCATCAAGCACAAAAAAATGGGCATGGGAGGTATATTCTAAAAATAACGAAACAAGTTTTTTATCGATTCATTACAAGCGGTATACTAACGAAATCCTTTTATAACCGACTAAAGGACCTTGGCCTGTCAAGAATAACCGTAACTTCCATCCTAGAACGTGTATCCAAGGCGACATTTGTAGGATCTTAATAATTTGGTTAGGCTTTGGAAGGATATAAGAATCATCAAGAATATGAAATGTGCCTGTTCTCTTCAATCAAAATTTTAACTGTTGACACATTTCGTTCTGCGACAGCCATCAAACGGCGGCCACATGCTTCTTCATTGTCCAAAGTTTTAAGTTAAATTATCTGAAACATCGATACCTACACAGTTGCCTTAGAAGAGTATATATCCACAAATGATTTTTAAATTTGATTTGTGATACAAGATTGTGCCGGGCTTAGGCCACGTTTTGAAATCGTAAAATAACGTCGCGCGAAAGTTTTCTCGAGACAGTGAAATTTTTCTTTGTGTCACTACAATTGGGGCCTCTTTGTCCCTTGATTATCGGCCCTTGGTTACATTCGGCCTTTACAAAGGTACTTCACCTCTGTAAAGGCCGAATGTGACCAAGGGCCGATAATCAAGGGACGAAGAGGCCCTAATTGTGCCCGCACGGCCCCTAAATGGTGCTTTTAATTAAATTTGAAATGCCCGTTAGTCCGCAACAAAATGTTTCTATTATTACTAAAAAAGAAACAGAACACGCAAAATCATTTAATGAAATATGTTTTCTGAAGATTACGATTAGTTAACCTGAAACCTTATAATCTAACAAGAATGGATTTCTTAATCATTATAGATTTTTATCTTTATCTCAGATTGTGTGGAATACCCCACAGGGGTGCCTACTTAATGTAACCTACGTAAAGTAAATTATTTATTGATTATTCGTTTGTTATTAATTAAGGAATTTAGCAACTCATTAACGATTGCAAATATCTGAGGTGACCTTATTTTCGTTATAATACATACCTATATACGTATCAGATAGTGAAAAATGCCTTTATTGCGTACTTATCACGTACGCATTGTTTTGTGCACGCATTGTTTATTACATACCAATCAGTTTTATAATCCTCTCTTGTCTCTATTTTACTACAATCTAAGGAATTTGGCGCCAAAAGTAAATACATATCTATATGTTTTTTAGAATACCTAAGTACTATTAATAATAGTAATTAGATAAGAATCTTGTTTATAATGTGTACGAGTATATAGCAAGATAATCCGGAAACGTGAGTCCGAATCGCGCACCCATCGACTCGTTGTGACGGAACAAGCTCGAGGCCCACCTGATGTTAAGCGGACTAACCTCTGCCTATAACAGATGCGTTTCGACACAAGTCACTAATGGCACTGCGCCCGTCACCTTGAGACATAGTTCTTAAGTCTCATGTGCCTGTAATTTCACTGGCTCTCACGGACTGCTGCCGGAATACACCGTGAAATTACAGGCACATGAGACTTAACAACTATGTCTCAAGGTGATGGGCGCAGTGCAATTCGTGACTTGTGATGAAATGCATGTGTTATGGCAAAGGTTAGTCCGCTTAACATTAAGTGGGCCTCGAGCTTGATCCGTCACAATCACATAAAAAAACACTAAGGAGAAAAAACTAGTCAAGTGCGAGTCGCATCATGCTCTTCTAGGGTACCGCATCGTAAAAGTATTGTAGCAATATAGTAAAAAAAAACATTCAAAAAAAAATATTTATTTCGCAAAGCATGGGTATAAAATAATTATATGTAGACAGTAGCTAAGTAGTCAATAGGAAAGATCACCGTGCATTAACCCGTTGGCATCGGCGATAAGGATAACAATATAATTTCATTCATAACTAGGACGTAGTGGTCCTGACGATGCCAACTTATAACCAAATTGTCATGAAAAAATCAAGTTATAATTGTGTTCAAACTAAAATTATAATCACAAGCAAATAATATCAAAATTAAATTCTCCATTAGGTACTAATATCAATATAACTATTTAAATGTCCTTATCATTTAAAAATCGTCTATAGAGTAACGTGTCTTATCAATGAGAAATTTCTCCAGTCTATATTTAAAAATATCTTTATTGTCTATTTCTCTTAAACAATATTGGTTTTGTACACATCTTGTTAATCGGACTAAGAAAATGTGAGCTGAATGTTTTGAAATACATCTATTAGCAGAGGCTTAAGGTGGGCTTCTTTCGTCACAATACAGTAAAAAAAGGTTTTTTTTTTGTATTTTCAACACATGCTGGTAGCATAGTTGCCAATTTGGTTAGGTTGTGTTTTTTGAAGTTGCCAACTTTTATTTGATGGAGACACAGCCTTAACCATGATCTTAAACATTGATGATGCTTTAAAAGTTTCCTTATTTCAAAACCCGAAATATATATAAATAGATACAGAAATCTGATTTTAAAATTAATGATAATTTAAATGTGATTTTATGTCAGCCATAGTTCGCTTCGCAAATGCGTATATATCTGTTACTTATCATTCTACCTTACGGCCTTGATATGACGCAGCAATCACAGAGGTAAATTAGTACCTCCATATATATTTATACACGTTTGATAAACCGGCCCCCATTCATGCCGTTATATACCAATTACTTTATTGATGTGGAACTCTCTCTCTCTTTCGCAGATACGGCTGACGAGCGAGACAGACGACACGCAGAATGACCGTCCTTCCCGCCAACTTAAATAGTTTTAAAAACGGCCAGTGATAGTGTTTTTTTTTGCGTAAACAGCCAGTGCTTATAATTATTCCGTTCCAATATGCTCAAGTTTTTGTAAGTGCTCAGAACAAAAAGTTCCTTTTATAAAACCATGGCTTGTGATAAATACGTCCATATTGTAAAGTGTTTAAATTTAAATTATTAGTGCTTTTAATATTGTGGAATTGATTGATATGTGAGGAAAGTGTAATTTGTGGAATTGATATCAGCGCCATCTGTTGTCGCTTGAAGGCGATGCGTTGATGCGATGGAAGCCGGGTTTATACCGGTGACGGGCGGCGGCGGCGGTGGAGCGCCTCCCCCGCCCGCCGTCGTGGCGCCACCAGTGAACGTGATACGTGCGCCGGGGCTGAAGCGCGGGAAAATGGAAGAGGCGATTTCTGATCGGGTGAGTTTCATTATCTTCTTTTTGGATCTAAATTACTCTTAAAATTACTAATATATATATATATTTTTACCATAAACTATGTCCCAATTATTATTGTCTATGCACAACTAACAGTAGAGTACATTGCGTTTAATTTTGAAACTATTTTTTCAACACCCTTGCTCGTAAAGTGAGCTTTATTATATCGTTCTTAGGGCCATAAACCGAACTATAACACCCTCGTGCATAATAATATTATACACTAGTGCGTAATAGAATTATCCCTACAAAGTTAAGTTAGTACCTAACTGCAAATGATATGCGAGTAAACAGAGCATTTTCAATGTAGCCGGGTAATACAGATTTGTAACATCAAATAGGTTTATATATTGTAATCAACCAACATACAAGTGCTGCGCGCAAAAAAAAAAACTTGCGCGCTATTTTCCATAATTTTCGTATGTTGTTTGTATCGCATTTGTGCAATATATATTTTTTTTCCTCGCAAGGGTGTTGAAAAAATGCGTATGAAACTCGTGAGCAACTTGCTCATTATACACTCGGCTGATTTACTGCAGCACACAGCCTCTTGTTTAATGAGCAACTTAGCTCACTTGTATCATCGGATGAATACGAAATATCAACAATATTTCTCCTAAATATGGTTTTAACTACATGTATTTTATAATATTTTTATAACTAGTTATCCTCTATTTAGGGATTCACAAATAAAACTCAAAATTCTTTTATGTTTTATAATCTTTTAAGTTTTATATATGTTTTATAAACAACAACCTAGACCTGGTATGGCGAGCCTGGCACACAATATTTAATACACAAAATTAATTTCGCTCTAATAAAAATAAATTACGATTCTGCCATTTTTTTTAAAGTTTAATGAAAATTAGACATTTCTTTCAACTTTCTTTTTACTACAAACACTTTCATATACGTAGGTGACAAAATCTCCGCGAAAAGCTTTTACGAGACGCAGAGAGGGCTTCTCACAAGTGAAGTGTTGCTCTTTTCAAAGGTAAAAGTAGCATCTTTTGTATGCCCAAGGCTAGCTAGAATATTCCGGAGAAACATTTAAATAAACATGTTTCGGTTTGCTTGTTTTGTTTTTTTTTAATTTTTAAGGGTTCCGTATCCAAAGGGTAAAAACTTTTTGAAGCAGTGATGGCTCATTGGCATTGGCTATGGACTGCCGCGCAGCAGGTCCATGGTTCGAATCCCGCCGCGGGCTTGAGCTTCACCACATTATAGCATGGTGGAAGGGCATTTGTAAAATGCCCTTCCACCATGCTATAACGTCTGCCACCCTAAGACGACAACCGGGACCGACGGCTTAACGTGCCCTCCGAAGCACGGAAGCGCTCATTAGTAATGTTACTAGCTTAACTTTGCTGATCGGTTAAGGATAGCTTAGCAAACTCCGCTACGAGCGCTTCGAATCTCGTGGAATAAAGAAACCCACAAACATACATACATGACCCCTGAATTAACACTCCTTTTTTTGGGCAGTCGTGTAATAAAATGGTTATCATATTGCGTTTAATGTTGAATAGACAATGGTACGAAACCCTTCGTGCGTGTGTCCGACTCGCACTTCGCCCATTTTTAATATTTGTCATGTGTTTAGATTTTGAATACAAAATAAGTAAAAAACCACAGTTTTAAATAAGTTAATTCATCTGCATAGGAATTGTTTGGTTATTATAATATTAGTATTTTTCGCTAGGTATACAGAGGCAAGTCTATTGCCATGTCATGCCATCACACAATTTATATATTTTGTGGCCCCATTTACTGAAAAACTATCACGCCTATAGATTTCTGCTTTAACATAGTAATGAAACTCCATATCTAGATGTGTTATCTGTCAAAAAAAATTTATAAAACTAAAATAAAAAATTCAACTCCACATCACTTGTATGGGAGCTACACTAAAAAAAATTTATTCCAAATTTTCTTTTACCACTGTCGGCGTGATACGTTTACATACCCTTACAAAATTGCAGCTTTCTAGTACAAACGGTCTCTTAGCAATACCTCGGACATACGGACAGACAGACGGACATGACGGAGCTGTAAGGGTTCCTTGTCATGACTACGGAACCCTAAAAATGAACATTGACAATTTTGTGTTCATTGAATAGAATGTTATTGTACTACTAACACCATCTGTTAGAAAACCAAAGTGTTAATATCACTGCAACAGAACTACACTCAATACTCAAATACATCGTAGTTAATCTACTCAATACTAGATGACACCACTATACTATATAACTACCGTATAACTCAGGTTTTTTTTTTTCAAATGTTTTTTATTGTCAAACTTTGATATTATTATATGGGAGAGACTGCATTTTGCAACACAGTTTTTACCAACGCAAAAGGCAGTGTTTCAACAATTTCTGTGCTATGTAAGTTTATTATTGAAGATATTATTATTATAATCAGGTTGTAAAATAAACTGGAGCCCTCATAAAGCTCAGCTTTTTGCTAGTATTATATCAGTCCGATATCCACCGCCACAGATCGAACCTCGGCCCTCAAGATTGCAAAGCGAAGCTTTCGCCATTCGACCATCGAATCTCGAAACTCTTTGGCGTTTACCTTGTTTTGTAGAATTGTCATTTAGGATAAACTATTTCTACATTGAATTTGTCTAAACTAAGATTATAAAGAGGAAAGATTTGATTGTTTGTTTGTTTTCATTGAATAAGCTCTGTAACTACCGATTTGGATGAAATTTGGTATGGAAATAGTTCGAGACCCGGGGAAGGATATACGATAGTTTAAAAAAATATGAATATAAAAAATGTGCACGCCTGCATGCAGGCTGAATACAGTGACCTAACATTATTATATACGAACTTAAAATGTAATTTGATGATGTATTCTGGCAAATAAACATTTGAATTATGTTTTTTTTTAATTTTGAACAAACAAAAACATTACAAAATATCGATAAATGTAATTGTTATGTTGCAATCATGTGAATCTGTTTATGCTTTCAATTTTTAAAAGGTCCCTTTTATCTGAATTTCTTTAATAAAATCGCCTTTCTATTCAAATATGTTGCGTAGTTCTGTTTCGCTCACTCGCATATGAAACGAGGTCACTCCGTCCTACGCCTTCAGTCTGACATTTTTCAATGACCACTTCGTGTTAAGACTTAAGAGGCGTGTGAGCAAGAAAATTCACGAGATTGACCTTACGTATTTCCCTGTTTTCTCTTTCAAAACTAAGTCCATTCAATCATTTATTTGAATTTAAATTAAAAATTAATACAGGGTTATTGGTAAAATGCTAACAACCTCCTAGGGTTGAATTTTGCTAGTCCTAACAAACATACTGAGATGTTTTTTTTTGTGTCATTTTATATGTTCTTCACGGAATAAGCACGAAGACCACCTGATGTCGAAAGTCTCTTTTGCCTGTAATGTATTATTTAATATTTTTATTACCTTGCTCGATGTAAATATTCAAAACTCTATTCAAAGGGACCACAGTGCGGTCCAGTGTAGCCGCGGCGGGCGCTCTTGGCTCGCGCTCGAGAGTAGGCATTACAACACAAAAAAAATTTTTTTTTCTTTCAAACCAAATAACATCATCTTACAATGTTTGTTAGGACTATCAGAAGTCAACCCTAAGAGGTTGTTAGCATTTTACCAATAACCCTATATATATATTTTCTCATAAGTAATTCTTTGACCACTATGTCACCTGATGATAAGTGATAAATGGTCGAAGGTGTTAACAGGCTTAACCTAAAATGACTGGCTTTCAAGGACAGCTGCCAGAACACACCGTTAGGTGCTTGGCGACAGATTATTAATATACATATCTGTTTAGGCACCTATAATTTTCTCTTAAGTTCAAATTTATTACATACATGCTCTGGGGTATGCAACAACAGATATAAAATAATACTAAAAAATAAAGGGTAGACAATAGAAAAATAAATAAGAGAAAAATTTAAATTAAGTACTTTTATAACTGAAAACATAAGATACATATATATGTATATATATATATTATATTTTATTTAGATATTTCTGTATATCTAAGTAATTGTCTAGCTATAAATTTTATTTACTTTGGTAACAAAATCCACTGCCACTCTGTGAAATTTGAAAAGTATGTAAGAATGCTCCTCATAGTAATGTAATTAATTAATAAATTTCTAAGATAACTTAAAAAATGGCACGGACCCTGGAGTCTGTAAAAAATCTAATAAACCTTATAAAAATAAAAAATAAACTAAGGTGTGAACGATAAACATGTCTTCGCCGACAGCTATGCATTCACTCTCATATTAAACAAACAAAACTTTTTTTTTTGGGATTGTAACGGAGCATGCTCGACGCCCACTTGATGTTAAGCGGTAACCTCTGCCTATCTACGAAAAAACGAAGCCTTGTAACTTTTTTTAATACCTGATAGGCAAACTACTACTTCAGTAGTATGTCAAGCATTTTACTGTTAGTTGAGTTTAACTTAAAAACGACTTGACCGATTTTGATGACATTTATATGGTCTCTCCATCTCTCCATCCGAAAGGTCAAGAGGTATAACTTTATCAATAAAAAAATAAATAAAACATACCCGTCTCGACTTGAGAACCTCCTATTTTTTTAAAGTCGGTTAAAATATACAGTCGAATTGTGTGCCTCCTCTTTTTTGGGAGTTGGTTAAAATACCTACGTTTCGCAAGACATGTTTTGGTCCCAAGTTATAGGTAACGAGTCTGTTGCCATCTGATCAACCAGACCAAGTTCCAAATTTCTAGTGGCTACTGATGTCTTCATTAGAAAAACCGGTCCATACCGGATTTATCCCGCACAGGGTCGATAATAATAAATATTTTTACACCGGTTCGATCGCGATTTGCCTCTTATCTAATATCCATTGTTTTTTTTTAAACTACTATAATATAATAAACAATCTTTTATTGCCCATCTAACCTATGTCCCAAAATTGACATTTATGAAATCCATTTTATATCTAAAGTACGGTACAGACCCACCAACTTATCTGTTCAGGCGGCAGAAAAAAGAACTACAAAATTCCTTCAAATTGTGACAGTTTGTATTTGATTTCCTTGATCAGCAGCGCCCTCGCCAACTGCACAGTTATGTTGGTGGTACTATAGGACATTGCTAAATATAAAACTACAAACACGTTAAAACAGTCACATCGCTAGATGGCGTCTATCTACATCACATCTTCGACCACATCATCACTTATCATCAGCCAGTTTTACCTCTATTCATTTTGTACCTATATATGTTTCTACTTAAAAGGCATCGAGTTCCATTTACTTATTGCTACTGGAACTTGTTAATGGTTAAAGTAATTCAATATTATCTGACATTACTTATACTTGTTTTCTGCCATGGACGAGTGATTCAATAGACGTGAAATCCTTTTTTTATTTGATTACAAGCATTACCGCGTGTTGAGCGATGACATTAAAAATATTTGCACAAATATATAAAAAAAATTAATATATACATACAATTTAAAAGTGTGATTTTTGCTAAGATTTTCAATTGTTAAATGTCATCCGGAGGTCCAAATATAGCTGAAGTAACAGTGGAGCGAATTTACCTAAGGAGTCATATTTTTGTGTGATTACAAGTACAACAACACTACAGGTACAATAATTCGACAACCACAGGGAAATGATCAATTGGCTCCAAAATATTAGCCAGCACAATACCTGAAACCTGCACTCTCAAAGTTTCGTTTTTATAGCTCCAAGTCAGTAGATGTGAATTAAACTTATGTGATGTTGTCTTAGGTTTTCGCGATTATTACATATAGTAATTAAACAACTATAAACGGTTTAAATCGCGTATATTTATCATTATTTTTGTCCCGACGTTTCAAACACTTGGCAGTGATCGTGGTCACGGGATGACTAATTGGTTTTATTTGTCACATGAGTTATTATTTGGTCTACCGTCTGAAATTTTTTATATTAATCATACCGTTCCCTATTCACGCAGTATTCGCTCACAGTGTCCAGAGGTCTTGCACATTTGTGTCGGCCTTGAGATTTAATTAATTCGATGACAGGATCCCAAGCAGGTGGTACTTGCCAACCATCATCTCTATTGAAATTTGGGTATTTTTTGATTTCAATAGCCTCGCGTAACATTCTTGGCATAAACCGGGTCTCTCTGGCGAGGATTTGTGGGTTGTCGAACCGAATGTAGTGGTTGGGTTTGTCCTGGGCATGTTCACAAACCGCAGACTTGGTCGAGCGTCTGTTCTTCATGTCAGCAATGTGTTCTTTTACCCGGATACCAATGCTCCTCTTTGTTTGCCCAATGTATGACAGCCCACATTCACAATCAAGTTTGTAAACACCTGCATCTTGTAGGGGAATATTGCACTTAACAGGTCTTAAAAATTGGTTGATCACTGCAAAGTGTTTGAAACGTCGGGACAAAAATAATGATAAATATACGAGATTTAAACCGTTTAAAGTTGTTTAATTACTATAAACTTATGTGAGTTTAGTTTAATGAAAAGTCCAAATCAGTAGACTTGGACTCAATTATTACCTATTATTTTATTTGTATCAGTAAGGCGTACCTACACTCTTTCTAAAAAACATGTTCAAAATTTACTTTTATGACGACTTACTTCACCTTTAAGTAAATTTCGTTTCAAATAGTGTTGTAAAGCTCTGTTTCAATTATTTTTAAACAAATGTTGTAAAAAACGCAACGCTTTTTAAATGATCAAATAAGTTACTTACAATAGAGGAAAATCACTGATATTTTATGTAAGCAGTGGAATGTATGTAGAGAGAATGAATGAAATGAGAATGACTGAACTATTTTATGTATGTTTGTATTTTGTGTAAGCAATATAAGTTGTCTATAACTGTCGTCTGTGGCTGGTTACGTTACAGACACACATACATATAGGTATGTGTGCAAACATACTTAGCATGTCAAGTGAGTCGAAATGTTATCTCCGAGTTCCTCAAATTATCTGTGACTTGCCCTCATGAGGACAAGGTTAAGTTAACTAATGATAAAAATACTTGAATACTTATTTGTTGAAATGGATTCTTAGTGGGATCACAGAATAAAAAGGATTTATGAAGCGCTCGTAGCGAAGTTTACTTAGCTTTTCTCAACCGATCAGCAAAGTTAAGCAACGTCGCCGGCGGTCATGAGTTGGATGGGTGACCGCTAGTGACATTACTACTGAGCATTTCCGTGATTAGGAGGGCACGTTAAGCCGTCGGTCCCGGTTGTTGTCTTAGGATGGCAGTCGTTATAGCATGGTGGTAGGGTATATTGCCAATGCCCGCCTGGCTAGCTACCATTCTCAAGTAGAAAATCTGTCGCCAAGCACCTAACGGTGTGTTCCGGCAGCTGTCCTTGAGAGACAGTACTTCTAGGTTAGCCTGAACAACATCTTCGACCACGTCATCACTAACCATCAGGTGAGATAGTGGTCAAAGGCTACTATCAGGCATAAAAAAAAACTATGTTCAGCAGTAGACAATCCGGTTGAAACAGTAACCCTAAAAAAGGTTGTACGGATATTACCCATATTATTACATGGCTATATGAAAGATTCTGTTTGTCAGATTTGTTTTCCTACGTTGGTTATTGCAAGCTGTTGCAATGTCCCAGTAATGGGGGCCAGCCACATGACGTGTGGTCCAAGAGACTTGTCTCCTCTCCATATCCTGAAGCATATTTTCTGTTTTCCATCGTCACCCACTGTCTGGGGAAGTCTGCGAATCAGCGAAGAGGTTAAGAAAAGAAGTTTTTATTTTACAAAATTACAAATTTTATGAGAGGTAAAATTGTAGTCATGTGCGGTATTCGAACCCGTGTCATGTTAGCTCAATTGGTTAGAGCATACCCCGGCTAAAGGGGTGGATGGACGCGGGTACGAATTTGTAATTTTGTAATGTAATTCGCCAAGCAGGCGTTATTGCAAACATAACAATATTAAAAAAGGTTTAATTTTATCAAAGTAGGTAGGCATTACAATTACGAAAACCTTGTGTGTTTTTTTTTTCATTACGTTTAGTCTAACCAGTGAAAATTTCATCTGCCTGTCTATCACGGTTCTTGAGATACAGCGTGGTGACAGACAGACAGCAGACAGTGGAGTCTTAGTAATAGGGTCCTGTTATTATCCTTTGGGTACGGAACTCTAAAAACCACAAATTTTCAATATAAAAAACGCAGCTGTTTGTAATGGAACTATTATACTTTTTTGCAATCACTTTTTACTTTTGTAATCACTTAAGAAGTGTTTTTTTTTTATGTTTCACTCAATTGTGTGGATAACTCGTCGAAGTCGGTACCATGCGCAAGATATTGTGATAATAGGTACTTTTTAACTATCATGGTACCGACTTCAACAAGTTATTTCACTGAATTTGAGTGTTGAAATCAGTTCCAGTTTTTTTTTTTTGTATTTTCGATTCCTTCAGTTTCCGAGTATATGATATGTCGAGATGGGAATAACTAATACTTAGTATTGCAATATACTCTGAAACACGAAAGCATAGCAATTCGCAGATATATTTCCCTCAGAGAACCATATTGTCTCTCTCGTTCTAATCCGGTTAAACAATCCAAAACACATACTTCCGTCAATTAATTCGAATCACATTCCTAATTCCAACATTGCCAACCCACACGCACCTTGCTCCATCTAATCTATCAGCCGAGTCAGTCGCTCGGTTGTTTGTTGGTTTAGTTAGTTTAGTTGAGCGAGAAACGCCGCGCGCCGCACTCGCGTCGTCTCCGCGTTCAAACGGAAAATCGACTAAATTTCTCCCACGAGATAGTTATGTGCGTTCGTTCGAAAACACTAAAAATCTCACCGGCCAGTGTCAAGTGTTAAGAAAAAGTGCAAGTGACAGATGTGACAGTTACCTTTTTTTTTTTTTGGATTACGGCAATGGTGTTACGGAAGTGTTATTACGAGGTTGGATATGAATAGCGTAATATTTGCATAAATGTATTGTTGAGAATTCCTAACGCTTTTAGTGTGGAATTAAAGATGAACGTCTGCGTCATGTCTGACATTGATGTTCTTGGAAATGTATATGGTTAAGTGGATACCTAAATTTTATAATATGTGTACCTCAAAATGGAACCGAATTTAATAGTATAAGTGTGAAATAACTTGTTGAAGTCGATACCATGATAATTCAAAAGTATCTATTATCACAATATTGTGCGCATGGTGCCGACTTCGACAAGTTATTAGACACTTTTGAGTGTTGGAGTCGATTCCAATTTGAGGAAAACATTTTTTCACCCTTTTTAGTGACCCTTGCTGCTTAGGGATCAATTGTCATTCACTGTCAATGACTATATCATCAAGATAGGATTTTCAGTTATTGGAGTGTAACTCATGAACGGCTTGACCGATTTCGGTGAAATTTAAATGGGACCACATGGGAAGGACCAGCTTTCAAATAAAGAATCTTCAAAATCGGTTCACATAGTCAAAAGTTCTGAGGTAAAAAACATAAATAAAAAAAAAAAATCAGTATAGAATTGAAAACCTCATCCTTTTTTTTGAAGTCGGTCAAAAATAGCGTATTACCTAACAAATAACAATTGGAACCCGAAATATTTCGTCCAGTTAGAATATTTTATTTATTTATTTAATTCACAAAATCCACAGATCTTAACAAAATTAACATAATCATATAGTGATATTTCTTACATCCAATGACGAAATATTGTTGTGACACCAATTGTTATGGGATTTGGATAAGAAAACAAAATGTTGATTACTACCTACTTTGGTTCAAATATCTGTTTGCTGTATAAATTGGCTGAAATGCTTCAATAGTTGAATTATGGGAAAAATACTGCAAACTGACGGCGAAACTCGCTAATTAAATGTTGAACACTTCTAGGTTAGCCTGAACAACATCTTTGACCACATCATCACTTACCATCAGGTGAGATAGTGGTCAAAGGCTAACCTATCCAGCATAAAAAAAAAAAACAAGAGTTATTAAACGACTGTCCAAAAAAAGTTGTGTGCAATGATGGCTCAGTGGCATTGGCTGTGGACTGCCGTGCAGCAGGTCCATGGTTCGAATCCCGTTGCTGGCTTGAGCTTCACAGTATGGAAGGGCATTTTGCGAATTCCCGCCTAGCTAGCGACCATCCTCAAGTAGAAAATCTGTCGCCAAACACCTAACAGTGTGTTCCGGCAGCTGTCCTTGATAGCCAGTAATTCTAGGTTTGCCTGAACAACACCTTCGACCACATCATCACTTACCATATAGTGAGATAGTGATTAAAGGCTAAACTATAAGGCATAAAAAAACACGAAGGCTTAAAATATGTGTTTTTCATTATTTAACAAAATATTAAGCAATGAATAGATTAAGGCGTTATCTTGCTGAAATCCATATTTTAAGAAAACATTAAATTAATATTTTAATAAAACACTTAAAAATATTAAAAAATAATTGTCTTCAGATATATTTTTATATTTAAGTGTTTTATTAAAATATTTGTAATCATCAAGTAAATATTAAGCAATCATCATTGCATATGATTGCTTGCAAAGGTTATCTAGATAGTCATATATGGTAGGTTAGTATAAAATTTTATATTATCTTGTATAATTAATATAATTAACCATCGATTAACAAACGTAACCTAGATAGCTTTAACTCGTTATTACCTATCTTGTAAGTAAAGATTCGTTTAAGGTGAAGTGAGCCTTAAAAGGCAAATTTTGAACATGTTTTTTTAGAAAGTAGAAAGATTGAACGGTTTACAGATTATTAAAATATATAATACTGGCAACCCGCCCCGGTTTCGCACGGGTGCAATGCATGCAACATCACATTAGAAACCAGTGTTTCTCTACTATATTATGCATGTATTATACATATAAACCTTCCTCTTGAATCACTCTATCTATTCAAAAAACCGCATCGAAATCTGTTGCGTAGTTTTAAAGATCTAAGCATACATAGGGACAGACAGCGGGAAGAGACTTTGTTTTATACTATGTAGTGATTCTAGAATCTAGAGGATATGACGAATATGCCTTATAATAAAAAATCTTTATATCCAGAAAATTCTGTCTATAGTGAGCAAGTAAGATGCAATGATTTGCAGCGTCTTACATTCGTTTCTTAATTATATCGAATTAAACTAAAATTTTCACTGATTGAAAACACAAACTGTCCAAAACAGCCATCGAACTCGGGACATAATTACTGCGACAATACTATTTAAAATAAATTATATAATATTCCATAACGTTGCTGCCAGCATGCTGGAAACGCTACAAACTGGTAGTGGGCTGGAGCATTTGGACTGCCTGGGGGCCTACAATGGCCTAAACGCTTTCGTTGTAGTTCTCCAGTGTTCTTTATAGAGTTTTTATGATAAGGCCTTACTACCAATAAATAATTAAAATTTTAACAATAAACAACCTACTTCAAAGATAAAACACTTATTATTACTGTACTGTATCAGCCGGATAGTCCACTGCTGAACACAGCCTCCTGGAATAATTGTAATCCCCACGCTTGGCAGGCGGCTTGAGGATCGCAGTGTGAGATATCAGTTCCAAGCGCTGCTGCTCACTTTCTGGTGTTACCCTTATTAGAGATAACTCAAATACTTCTCGTCAGGTCTCACTCAAATATTACTGGACCACATGATAAGCACCAGTACTCGAATGTAAAAAAAATATCAAAATCGGTACACCCTGTAAAGAGTTAACTGAGATAAAAATCTGTCGCGAAGCACCTTACTGTGTGTTCCGACAGCTGTACTTGAGAGCCAGTAAAATTACAGGCACATGAGACATACAACTGTACGTCTCAGTGTGACGGGCACATTGCATTCGTTGACGAAATTGATCTGTTATTGGCAGAGGTAAGTCCACTTAACATCACGTAGGCATCGGGCTTGTTCCATCCCAATGACATAAAAAAACCTCCTCCTTTTTTAAAGTTGGTTACTGTACTGTACTGTATCAGCCGGCTCGTCCACTGCTGAACACAGCCTCCCCACTAAAGGGGGTATTTGCCATAATCCCCACGCTTGGCAGGCGGCTTGGGAATCGCAGTGTCAGATGGCAGTTCATTAAAAGGCGCTGCTGCCCACCTTCCAGTATTTTTCCCTTAGTCGCCCCTTACGACACCCACGGGATGATATGGGGAGGTGCAATTCTAACCCGGCACCCCTCGGGGGAAAAAGTCCGTTAAAATAGTAATAATTACTAGAACTAAGGCGCAAATTTTCGCATGTTTCACAAACAACACTCAACGTTGAGATAGCTTCATCGTTATCTCTGAGGCCTACATGTATTTAATTAAACATTCTCATTAAGATGCGGAGTTTTATCTTGTTAAACATCGTGTGCGCTTATCTGAAGTGCTCTGTACCAGTTACCAGTCCTAGGTTCGTAGATAAATTATAAATTTACATAAAATAGGTACCAGAAAGAGACGAATTTACTTAGCATTGGATGGATTCAGCATTGGATGTTTTTCATTATTTAACAAAATATTAAGCAATGAATAGATTAAGGCGTTATCTTGCTGAAATCCATATTTTAAGAAAACATTAAATTAATATTTTAATAAAACACTTAAAAATATTAAAAAATAATTGTCTTCAGATATATTTTTATATTTAAGTGTTTTATTAAAATATTTGTAATCATCAAGTAAATATTAAGCAATCATCATTGCATATGATTGCTTGCAAAGGTTATCTAGATAGTCATATATGGTAGGTTAGTATAAAATTTTATATTATCTTGTATAATTAATATAATTAACCATCGATTAACAAACGTAACCTAGATAGCTTTAACTCGTTATTACCTATCTTGTAAGTAAAGATTCGTTTAAGGTGAAGTGAGCCTTAAAAGGCAAATTTTGAACATGTTTTTTTAGAAAGTAGAAAGATTGAACGGTTTACAGATTATTAAAATATATAATACTGGCAACCCGCCCCGGTTTCGCACGGGTGCAATGCATGCAACATCACATTAGAAACCAGTGTTTCTCTACTATATTATGCATGTATTATACATATAAACCTTCCTCTTGAATCACTCTATCTATTCAAAAAACCGCATCGAAATCTGTTGCGTAGTTTTAAAGATCTAAGCATACATAGGGACAGACAGCGGGAAGAGACTTTGTTTTATACTATGTAGTGATTCTAGAATCTAGAGGATATGACGAATATGCCTTATAATAAAAAATCTTTATATCCAGAAAATTCTGTCTATAGTGAGCAAGTAAGATGCAATGATTTGCAGCGTCTTACATTCGTTTCTTAATTATATCGAATTAAACTAAAATTTTCACTGATTGAAAACACAAACTGTCCAAAACAGCCATCGAACTCGGGACATAATTACTGCGACAATACTATTTAAAATAAATTATATAATATTCCATAACGTTGCTGCCAGCATGCTGGAAACGCTACAAACTGGTAGTGGGCTGGAGCATTTGGACTGCCTGGGGGCCTACAATGGCCTAAACGCTTTCGTTGTAGTTCTCCAGTGTTCTTTATAGAGTTTTTATGATAAGGCCTTACTACCAATAAATAATTAAAATTTTAACAATAAACAACCTACTTCAAAGATAAAACACTTATTATTACTGTACTGTATCAGCCGGATAGTCCACTGCTGAACACAGCCTCCTGGAATAATTGTAATCCCCACGCTTGGCAGGCGGCTTGAGGATCGCAGTGTGAGATATCAGTTCCAAGCGCTGCTGCTCACTTTCTGGTGTTACCCTTATTAGAGATAACTCAAATACTTCTCGTCAGGTCTCACTCAAATATTACTGGACCACATGATAAGCACCAGTACTCGAATGTAAAAAAAATATCAAAATCGGTACACCCTGTAAAGAGTTAACTGAGATAAAAATCTGTCGCGAAGCACCTTACTGTGTGTTCCGACAGCTGTACTTGAGAGCCAGTAAAATTACAGGCACATGAGACATACAACTGTACGTCTCAGTGTGACGGGCACATTGCATTCGTTGACGAAATTGATCTGTTATTGGCAGAGGTAAGTCCACTTAACATCACGTAGGCATCGGGCTTGTTCCATCCCAATGACATAAAAAAACCTCCTCCTTTTTTAAAGTTGGTTACTGTACTGTACTGTATCAGCCGGCTCGTCCACTGCTGAACACAGCCTCCCCACTAAAGGGGGTATTTGCCATAATCCCCACGCTTGGCAGGCGGCTTGGGAATCGCAGTGTCAGATGGCAGTTCATTAAAAGGCGCTGCTGCCCACCTTCCAGTATTTTTCCCTTAGTCGCCCCTTACGACACCCACGGGATGATATGGGGAGGTGCAATTCTAACCCGGCACCCCTCGGGGGAAAAAGTCCGTTAAAATAGTAATAATTACTAGAACTAAGGCGCAAATTTTCGCATGTTTCACAAACAACACTCAACGTTGAGATAGCTTCATCGTTATCTCTGAGGCCTACATGTATTTAATTAAACATTCTCATTAAGATGCGGAGTTTTATCTTGTTAAACATCGTGTGCGCTTATCTGAAGTGCTCTGTACCAGTTACCAGTCCTAGGTTCGTAGATAAATTATAAATTTACATAAAATAGGTACCAGAAAGAGACGAATTTACTTAGCATTGGATGGATTCACCGTGCGGGTGGGGGGTCCATAGCGTTGCACAGGAAGCGGCTCCAGTCAAGGTGCCTAGGACTTGCAACCCAGTGAGTAAGGTTAAGGGGCCCCTTTATGATGCATCAATGCTCCCTTTAAGAAGAGTGAGACTTTAGGTCCAGAATTAAGCATAATACCGATAATACTGATCTCGTCATTATCTAAGCTTGTATGATGCCGAAATTTTAAAAAGATAATTAATATGAAAGTTATGATGAGCCTTGAAAATGTTATATGAAAATGTTTCGAAGCTCATAACTCATTTTTTAATAAGTTAATTATCTTATTAAAATATCGGCATCATACAAGCCTAGACAATGACGATATCAATCGGTATTATGCTTAAATCTGGACCTAAAATCTCAAATAAGGAGTGATCACCCTACGGCGCTTGTATGGAGAAGCGACCGGCCAGTTCAACCTTAAGAATCACCACCATTCTTGTTATATAAACTAGATACGTGCTTCAAAAAGTCTATGAAGTATAAACAAAATGGGATCGCGTTAATGCTGCATACTTAAACACATTTCACTCGGGCATGCGTTTTCCTCCATTACCGAGATGGATTAGAAAATCGACTCGAATTGCACTGCACTGCTCATTGAGAACGTGAGGCTTCGGAACGGATATGTAGAGTGAGATGATTGCCTGTTTTATTTACTTGTACCGGTCTGTTATACAAGTAAATAAAATAGGTACTATACACTGTTTTAAACCGACTTAAAAAGGGAGGAGATTCTCAATTCAGCAGTTTTTTTAGGGTTCCGTACCTCATAAGGAAAAAACGGAACCCTTATAAGATCACTTTGATGTTCGTCTGTCTGTCAAGACCCTTATTCTCAGGAATGCTTGAATAATAATTCAATAGAAAAAAAAAATACCTCATTAAGTTGAAATTCATATCAAATACTCTAGTCTACTGTCTCTGCCGTGTGAAAAAATGAAACTTCTGAGCCAACGCAATCAAAAGATACAGCCGTTTCTGCCGCAAATTATCGATACTCTCAAGGGAATCACTCATAACCTACAGGGTATTTCCCGTGAACTCAGAATATTGAAATTTGGTACGAAGCAACGTCTTATAGCACAGATAAAGGAAATTGCGAAAAGCATAAATTTATAGTTACATCAGATAATAATAATATTTATATTATAAATGTTACGGATTTCATTTAGCAATAAAAATACCACAATATTTACTTATACCTATCTATACCTACAGGTTTGTACGGCACCCTCGGTGCGCGCGTCCGACTCGCACTTGGCCGGATATTTATTGTGTTTGTTACTTCGTAACTCTTTACAGGATGTACTGATTTTGATAAAGTTTTAACATTCGAAAGCTGGTGCTTGTCGTGTGATCCCGTTTCAATTTGAATGAGATCTAGTAATTAAACAACACTTTGCAGTGATTGTGGTCACGGGGTAACTAATTAGGTTTAAAGATATTTATTCCCAATAAGACAATACAGTCACTTACTTGAGAACATTGCTTAAACATAAATTAAAACTATACATTAGTCATGCCGTCTATCATTAACAATACTATAGTAGCCACCCATCCAATGCATTATTTACATAAAAGTGAGTGATCATCGATGACATGTTGAGCTAGTTGGGTCTTAAATGCATTACTTAAATGAGTTGACACTTTTAATTTTTGAGGGTATCTTGTTGTACAGTTGTACTCCTTCAAATTTTAGCATTTTTTTGCCATAATTAGTTTGGTACTTTGGTAGGACTTAGTAACTAGTATATCGGTTACTGCGCTTACTTATTTGTTTCATTATACAAAAAAAAAAAGGAATCCTTGAGCCAACGCAGTGTGTTTTTATTCAAGAATATTTGTGATTCATATATATTGAAAACAATATATTCTTGAAAACAGAATACAATATTCTCAGGAATATATTCTTGAATCAAAGTATATATTGCATTCTTCTTTGGAGATATCATTAAAGTGTTTAAATACGAATATGGTTAGTTTTGAATCCAAGAATCTTACCATAAATATTCGTAAGTGAAGCCCCTTAATTACATTCAACAAGAATATTTAAAAATATTTCAAGAAAGAATATAGAAATTTTATTTAGAGAATAAAATGTTAACAGAAGAATTCCTATTTTATTGTTAGAAGAATATTTTCGTTATCTTGAAATAATAATTTGAATACTTTATGTGAAGAAATATTTCTTGGGTCAAAACAATATTCCTAAGACTATACGAGTGTAATATCAAGACTCGATTATTTTTCAGTTCAGAATATATTCTTGTTGTAATACAGAATTGTCTTGAATTTATTAAGACAATGTATATTCTTGGCTAAAAAAGTCTTTTTTTTTCTGTGTAGTGAACTTCAAATTTGAGCGAACAGTTTTGTTTAGACATTTCCGGATAAAGATACTGTAGATAATTGTTTTCTTGTCACCACGATCACTGCAAAGTGTTTGAAACATCGAGACAAAAATAATGATATATATACGCGATTTCAACCGTTTAAAGTTGTTTAGTTACAATGTGTAATAATCGCGAAAACTTGAGACAATATTGAATGAAATCTGACGAGTTGTATATGAGTTATCCCTAATTATGCGTATTATGTTTGAAGTCGTTGTTTTTGTTATAATTTATTTAGTTATAGCTTACAGGCGCAAACTTTGCCCTTACCTGATGGTAAGTGATGATGTCATCGAAGGTTCAACCTAACATTAATATTATTATTATTTCATATATAATTATTAATTCTAGTTGTTCTCTAATTCTTGTCTAGTTGCATGCCTTGGCGTTGCTGTAAATGTAACTGGTAATTGAAATAAATAAATAAACATAGCCACTGGCTCTCAAGGACTGCTGCCGGAACACGTATAGATGCTTGGCGACAGATTTTCTACTTGAGGTTGGTTGGAGTCAAGCAAGCAATCACAAAATGCCCTACCACCATGCTGTCTTATAAATATCCAATTCCCACGATTAATCAATGAACATAATTTTATGAATGAAGGGATCGTATATCGTCGAACAAGCGTAGTAAACAATACCTTGGAATCGAATATCACTGACTAATATCGATACTTATAACGATATATCGAGTTCAAGGCTGCACCGCCCGCGATGTAATTCGCGACATGAGTAGGCTGATGTTTGGGCAGTAAGGTCGGAGAATAATCGTGATCTTAGAACTGTGATGCAAAGGTAACTTAGTTTCCTTAAAAAGTTAGACGTTGTTGTTTTTAGTTTACTTCTAGAAAATGCCTTGATAAAATTACAAATTAAAAAGAAAGGAAATGGCACGTAACCATAGCCAGTACTTCTAGGTTAGCCTGAACAACATCTTCGACCACATCATCAATTACCATCAGGTGAGATAGTGGTCAAATGATAACCTATAAGGCATAAAAAAAAAACTCCGTTACTATTTTAGTTAGACAATAAGGTAATATATATACAAGATAAAAGAAAACTTATTGTAAAAATGAGTTAATACATAAAATGCGTGTGGTCGAATGTTTCCAAGAAACCTGTTCCGCAGCTATAAATACGGATTACCATGCGTTATTACATCATTATTTAGTTTGGTATTTGTGTGTCAATGTTTTGACGACCTTACCATTACTGTCTTTGGACTACATTAATGTATTTAAGACTCTTGAATAATACTTGTACATACCTACTTATTTATTGCGTATTTTTGGTTAAAAGTGGTTTCCAGTGGATTTGTCTATGTTTGAATGTAATACCAGATTACCATAATACCAGTTTGATCTTAAGTAAATGACTATGTTAGAAGTGATGTCCCAGTAGTAAAATGTTTCATGGTTTAATTAAATCCATCTCCTTGCGTACCCCAGAATACCTGTAAGATAAGGGTAAGAGTTCATCAGGTGTAACCAACTAAAAAACATATCGCTACCGTGTGTATTCTGCGAGAGGCTTGGCAGGGCTGTCTAAACAAGTGTCACCTCACCCGAGGCCATGTGATAGGGGATCAGTCTATTTCCCTGGGCATAGTTCTAAACCCTGGACAGCTCCTGAAAATTATAAAAACCCAATAACTTGTTCGACACGGTATGAGCCAAGTACCTCGAGATCTGGTTGACTTAAGCCCCTAAATATAGCTGCGTCTAGATTTTACTTAGATACGTGACTTAGGAATGAACGCCCATGGCTACCTACCTAACGGTATGTTCAGTCTGGCAGCTGCCCTTGGAAGCCAGTTTACATTCTAGTTCTGACAACATCTTCGATTGCATTATTGCATTTTAACAAGTGAGGTAGTACTCTAGAGGCCATAGGTTTCCTAGATAGCTTTAAAAAATCATTGAAGTGAACTCCAACTTCTCCATATTTATAAATAGTAATAAAGATACAGGAAATACTTTAAAAGGAGCGCTGTCATACCATTCACCTAACTGGACTTAATAGGCATAGGAAGTTATTCCAACGCCTCATTAAGGCAGCTAGCTGCCTGACAATAAATAAATTACTCGTTACTTATCGTACAGGTGTATTTATGAACTGATAAATAAACAGTATCCTACCGATTGCGCCAGTTCCAGACTTCAGAATATGAAGGCTGATTCAAGTCCTTTTGTCGGATGTCATAAAAGGTGACTAGAGAAGCAATGCGTTAAATGAACAGTATGCTACCCCTCACGTCGATGTATGTTGGGTGTTGCTGTACATTGGACGCACATCAGTGTTCTTTACCATCTTATCTCATTGATTACACGAGAGGTAGCGGTTACGTTTTCTACGAGAACAAAATTCAAAAAATGGCAAAGGTGGATGGCGAAAATCATTCGAAAAGCACCAGACGGTGTTTCAGCAGCTGCTGGAGTCTACTGAATGTTAAATACAGTCCTTGAGAGAAAAGTACCCTATCTAGTTTTAGGCTGTCAAGTTGTTATGAACATATCGTGAGTTCGTGACCTACCAATCGGTAAAACTGTGGCCTAAGATTAGTCTATCACAACATATTGTGTTGTTAAGCCAGACTGTAGCCTGCATTAATGATGACCCGCGTCTCCTGATATTGGTTGAGGTCACAAGTCTAAATATAGACATGAAGCGGTATCATGCCAAGATTAAGGCCATCGCTGCTTTTACTGCAATTGGCATATCAACTTCAACTAGGGTTGCTTTGCATTTGTAGTCAAATCATAATCTTGATCCTGATTGTTGCGTTGGAGTGCAACGCTCGCACTCCAACGCTTCGCGCTTTGGTTTTTGGAGGACCTGTGTTCGATTCCCGGGTTGGACAGCTATTGGGTTTGTTGAACCAGAAATTCTCAGTGGCAGTATAGAATTGTGCCCGGTAGATGGCAAGAGGCTCGCCCCCAATAGCACTCGAACCAAAACACATTAGGGGACATGGTAGTGGCAAAATGATGGTTTGAACACGCTCTGTACATTCTTCGACTGATCTACAGGTGGAAATTTATATTTAGTATAATTTTACTATCCATAAAAATCCTCAAAGAACTCGACCAATACTTTGCCTTTCTTCGATGATTCCAGCTGGCACAGTCAGTGATGAAACGAAGCCTATAGTTCATAAATTCACCATTGTCACCATGAGTCAAATTGCACTGAAGGATTTGTTCCTGCAGTTGTCCTTTAACGCCATTTCTCATTCTAGCATTAGCCTAGATGAGATCTATGAAACAACGACGTCATCATCACTCACTCCTTGCGAAAAGCCCTTCATTACTTCAAAAGTATAGGATGTCCAGGTCTCCAGAGTAAAAAGACGTTATACAGGTAAAAAAAAAACATGAAAGCCACCACATGGTAACCCTGCCGATGATGTCACACACTGATGTAGGCCGAGCTAGATAACAAGTTCAAATAGTCGGTTAGATCATATCTTTGTTCAGCGATTGTTTTATGAGAGGAGTTTATCTAAATGAAAGTTTCATGACTCAAAGATAACATCACCGTCAGAACATCATGATCAGTAAGTGATTTGGGACATCTTCGGGTGAATATCACGCGAATCCCATCCTTAGGAAACTCGTGATGGTTTTCAAAATGAACTGCTTAGAATGTTTTGTTTTTACCAGTAGTTTTCACAAGTTGAAGGTATTGCTGAGCTTTTTATCTTCAATGGTTTCTTTGTTTTGGAAAATCTGAAGACTCCCAACCACATTTTGGAAAAAGTTCGTATCAAATAGTAACGAAGGGTCTGTATCGCCATCTACAGAGTAGCAGTATTCCTTTCTTCCTTATAACTTGAATGCCACTGATAATCCCTTGTGAGAAAAAAACTAAACATGTTCGACCCGGGGATCAAGTCCTCCTGATTTTGACGTGATGACCGTGGCACTGCACCAACAACGCTTGCTTACATAATATACAAACGGTCTCCTAACACATGCTAAGCAGGAAAATCAGCTCTTTGTATGTAAACACAGCGCGACGCTAGAATAACTAATAGAATCGCGATAAAACTTAGTGGTTTCAAGTGGATTTTACCTGATTAGATCAGCTTAGAATAGACAAACAGGTCTTATAACAAGTCCCTATTAGTTTCTCTTCAAATAGTCACAGAGTAAATCTCCATAAGGCACACTCTCAAAGGTACAACACTGCACTTGTACCGGGGCAATTTGTTCCCACCCTCCCAATATCTTGGCAATGACCTAAGCCGAGGTCCGTACCACAGTGGTGCCCTTGAGCCCGTTGTCAACCCTTCCTTTAGTAGTGGTGCGTGTTTGGCGCCACCAGGAGACGGATGTAGTAAGTGCTTTTCGCCTTGTACTCCCATCTCAGCAGAAGTGCCTTCAGCACTTCTCCCTCCTGGGCTATAAGAGGGCCTGCCCTCGCCCAAAGTCCGGTGGAGTTGAACAGCTGACAGCGGCACTGAACTTGTGTATCCTCCCTAAAAAACAAAAGAACAGGGTCTTATAAAACTGACTTTTCCAAGGAATGAGTTATGTAATTGAATTTAATAGTTGCCAAGCTTACAGTCGCCTTTATCGAGTGTGTTACCAATACTTGATAAGAAAATTTGCCAAAGAACAATAGTGGACTACATATCTCTCAGAATTCGCAAGTTGAAGTGGCCATGGGCAGGCCTCATAATAGAAAACTTATGTTCACCTGAAGAGCTTACACAACGCACTTGAGACAACCACAACCAATCTTAAGACTAGATTTTTTACATTGCTCTAAGCACGTTAGGTGAAGCGTTGGTTTATGATGAAGGTGGATAAACTTGAATTTGATCTAGTTCTCAAGTTTACTAGAATTTGGTCTGATTTAGTCTAGATCAGTGTTTCCCATTTGATAAGTCGCGACCCGGTTTTGGGCCATCGAAATAAAATACCGGGTCGCAGCGTTCCCGCCTTGTTTTCTACTAGCTGCTGCGAAATGTTTCTCGTATATTTTGTATAGGGAAACTATGAAAAGAAACAAAAATCTAGAATCAGACGAACAGCCAGACAACAGTTTATGTAAAACCAAGTAATCTTTCACTTTGTTCCACACATTCCGAGCATTCAGACATCTAACATTACGATCGACATACATGCGCACGCAACCGTTCAAGTCCATAATTATATGCGTAATAATTATACAACTTATCCTATTTTCTTTCGCACACTATTATAGGTATGCTGTTCATTTGGTGCATTCTTTTCTCTTAGTTGACTTTTACGACATCCAGGAATATAATATATAGATTCAGGCGTTACTTTGCGGAAATTCATATTTAATAATAACAAATAATTTTTAAATATTTTATGAAAACATCAAATTAATATTTTTTCATAAAACACTTAAAAAATAAAAAAATATATCTAGTGACAATTCCGCCTAATTTTCCTGTTAAGCCGACGTGACGCCACAAACGCTATGCAGCCAAACCGGAAGAATTTTCGACGCGTTGCGCTTCTACGCGAAGCATCCTCAGGAGGTCTTGACTCTACGAGCGCACGATCGAAAAATTTCTCGATTCGACGAAAATTAAGCGGAATTGTCACTAGATATATTTTTGTATTTTTTAAGTGTTTTATGAAAAAATATTAATTTGATGTTTTCATAAAATATTTAAAAAAATATTTGTTATTATCTCTTAGTTGACTTTTACGTCATGCAGTAACTGTGGGGAGCCAAGTCATAATCATTTATTCAATTTAGGCGTCTAGCGCGCACTTTTAAAGGTCAATTACAAATTTTAATATTGAAATATTCTACTTTGTACTGCCACGTTCAGCAAACGAAAATTGTGTAGAACCACCGCGAGAAGAACTGGCAAGAAACTTGGGGCCATTCTTTTAAACATCTTTTAATAATGTGTTACATACCATATAATATTTGTTTAAATTACGTAGGTGACAGCCGATAGCTTGGCAGAGGCGGGCTTGACCAAGCATTTTTTTCCGTTTAAGTAATAACAAACTGTATAGTAGGATTTCTTAATCACAATGTTTATCACGTGCAACTAGAATTTTCCTTCTGTGAGCGTTGTAAATAAGTTTGGAGATGCCACAGTGGCAGAAACTACACTGTTCTTTGTGGATCACTTAGGATATCTATAGACTGTGAGATTTTTGGAGTTGCACAACATAATTCCTGCATCTCTCTTCTACTACCGGACTTGAAGACGTACGGAAACACGGCATCCGTAAATGGTTGACATTACTCGTATCCGAACAAGGCGGTTTGCATCCATCTTTATAGTACGAACAGCGAAGGAATGGAACACCCTCCCAGCGTCTTTGTTTCCCGAGATTTATAATGTAAAAGTTTTCAAGTCTAGTGTGAATGAAGTGAGTAAATCTTCTGAGCAAGCATGCTCCATCTTCGACCGCGTTGTCGTTTACCATCAGGTGAGATTGCGGTCAATAGCTTTATCTATTCGAATAAAAATGAGTTCCTGATAGGTTTAGCCTTTGACCACTATCTCACCTGATGGTAAGTGATGATGTGGTCGAAGATGTTGTTCAGGCTAGAATTATTTGCTCTCAAGGATAGCTGCCGGAACACATCGTTTGGTGCTTGGCAACAGATTTTCTACGTGACGTGGTCAAAGCCAGGCGGGCATTCGTAAAATGCCCTACCACCATGCTATAACGACTGCCATCCTAAAACAACAACCGGGACCGACGGCTTAATGCGCCCTCCGAAGCACAGAAGCGCTCAGTAGTAATGTCACTAGCGGTCACCCATCTCACTCAAGACCGCGGCGGACGTTGCTTAACTTTGCTGATCGGTTAAGAACAGGTAAGCAAATTTCGCTACGAGCGCTTCAAATTATATTGAGAACAACCGTTAAAAATATCTTTCTTGTCTACATTTGACGGAAAACACGTGGATTGTAAATTCGCTAGTAATTTTATCTTTATAATAAGGTTATCAAGACTTGTAAGGCACAACAATCTCTTATTGGTCACACTTGCCTACTATTGCAGATACGGACGAACAAATAAAACAATTATACGAGTGCATGGTGGAAGGGCATTTTGCGAATGCCCGCCTAGCGACCACCCTCAAGTAGAAAATCTGTCGCCAAGCACCCAACGGTGTGTTCCGGCAGCACAACCGCTATGCAGCCAAACCGGAAGAATTTTCGACGCGTTGCGCTTCTACGCGAAGCATCCTCAGGAGGTCTTGACTCTACGAGCGCACGATCGAAAAATTTCTCGATTCGACGAAAATTAAGCGGAATTGTCACTAGATATATTTTTGTATTTTTTAAGTGTTTTATGAAAAAATATTAATTTGATGTTTTCATAAAATATTTAAAAAAATATTTGTTATTATCTCTTAGTTGACTTTTACGTCATGCAGTAACTGTGGGGAGCCAAGTCATAATCATTTATTCAATTTAGGCGTCTAGCGCGCACTTTTAAAGGTCAATTACAAATTTTAATATTGAAATATTCTACTTTGTACTGCCACGTTCAGCAAACGAAAATTGTGTAGAACCACCGCGAGAAGAACTGGCAAGAAACTTGGGGCCATTCTTTTAAACATCTTTTAATAATGTGTTACATACCATATAATATTTGTTTAAATTACGTAGGTGACAGCCGATAGCTTGGCAGAGGCGGGCTTGACCAAGCATTTTTTTCCGTTTAAGTAATAACAAACTGTATAGTAGGATTTCTTAATCACAATGTTTATCACGTGCAACTAGAATTTTCCTTCTGTGAGCGTTGTAAATAAGTTTGGAGATGCCACAGTGGCAGAAACTACACTGTTCTTTGTGGATCACTTAGGATATCTATAGACTGTGAGGTTTTTGGAGTTGCACAACATAATTCCTGCATCTCTCTTCTACTACCGGACTTGAAGACGTACGGAAACACGGCATCCGTAAATGGTTGACATTACTCGTATCCGAACAAGGCGGTTTGCATCCATCTTTATAGTACGAACAGCGAAGGAATGGAACACCCTCCCAGCGTCTTTGTTTCCCGAGATTTATAATGTAAAAGTTTTCAAGTCTAGTGTGAATGAAGTGAGTAAATCTTCTGAGCAAGCATGCTCCATCTTCGACCGCGTTGTCGTTTACCATCAGGTGAGATTGCGGTCAACCGCTTAATTTTCGTCGAATCGAGAAATTTTTCGATCGTGCGCTCGTAGAGTCAAGACCTCCTGAGGATGCTTCGCGTAGAAGCGCAACGCGTCGAAAATTCTTCCGGTTTGGCTGCATAGCGTTTGTGGCGTCACGTCGGCTTAACAGGAAAATTAGGCGGAATTGTCACTAGATATATTTTTTTATTTTTTAAGTGTTTTATGAAAAAATATTAATTTGATGTTTTCATAAAATATTTAAAAAAATATTTGTTATTATCTCTTAGTTGACTTTTACGTCATGCAGTAACTGTGGGGAGCCAAGTCATAATCATTTATTCAATTTAGGCGTCTAGCGCGCACTTTTAAAGGTCAATTACAAATTTTAATATTGAAATATTCTACTTTGTACTGCCACGTTCAGCAAACGAAAATTGTGTAGAACCACCGCGAGAAGAACTGGCAAGAAACTTGGGGCCATTCTTTTAAACATCTTTTAATAATGTGTTACATACCATATAATATTTGTTTAAATTACGTAGGTGACAGCCGATAGCTTGGCAGAGGCGGGCTTGACCAAGCATTTTTTTCCGTTTAAGTAATAACAAACTGTATAGTAGGATTTCTTAATCACAATGTTTATCACGTGCAACTAGAATTTTCCTTCTGTGAGCGTTGTAAATAAGTTTGGAGATGCCACAGTGGCAGAAACTACACTGTTCTTTGTGGATCACTTAGGATATCTATAGACTGTGAGATTTTTGGAGTTGCACAACATAATTCCTGCATCTCTCTTCTACTACCGGACTTGAAGACGTACGGAAACACGGCATCCGTAAATGGTTGACATTACTCGTATCCGAACAAGGCGGTTTGCATCCATCTTTATAGTACGAACAGCGAAGGAATGGAACACCCTCCCAGCGTCTTTGTTTCCCGAGATTTATAATGTAAAAGTTTTCAAGTCTAGTGTGAATGAAGTGAGTAAATCTTCTGAGCAAGCATGCTCCATCTTCGACCGCGTTGTCGTTTACCATCAGGTGAGATTGCGGTCAATAGCTTTATCTATTCGAATAAAAATGAGTTCCTGATAGGTTTAGCCTTTGACCACTATCTCACCTGATGGTAAGTGATGATGTGGTCGAAGATGTTGTTCAGGCTAGAATTATTTGCTCTCAAGGATAGCTGCCGGAACACATCGTTTGGTGCTTGGCAACAGATTTTCTACGTGACGTGGTCAAAGCCAGGCGGGCATTCGTAAAATGCCCTACCACCATGCTATAACGACTGCCATCCTAAAACAACAACCGGGACCGACGGCTTAATGCGCCCTCCGAAGCACAGAAGCGCTCAGTAGTAATGTCACTAGCGGTCACCCATCTCACTCAAGACCGCGGCGGACGTTGCTTAACTTTGCTGATCGGTTAAGAACAGGTAAGCAAATTTCGCTACGAGCGCTTCAAATTATATTGAGAACAACCGTTAAAAATATCTTTCTTGTCTACATTTGACGGAAAACACGTGGATTGTAAATTCGCTAGTAATTTTATCTTTATAATAAGGTTATCAAGACTTGTAAGGCACAACAATCTCTTATTGGTCACACTTGCCTACTATTGCAGATACGGACGAACAAATAAAACAATTATACGAGTGCATGGTGGAAGGGCATTTTGCGAATGCCCGCCTAGCGACCACCCTCAAGTAGAAAATCTGTCGCCAAGCACCCAACGGTGTGTTCCGGCAGCACAACCGCTATGCAGCCAAACCGGAAGAATTTTCGACGCGTTGCGCTTCTACGCGAAGCATCCTCAGGAGGTCTTGACTCTACGAGCGCACGATCGAAAAATTTCTCGATTCGACGAAAATTAAGCGGAATTGTCACTAGATATATTTTTGTATTTTTTAAGTGTTTTATGAAAAAATATTAATTTGATGTTTTCATAAAATATTTAAAAAAATATTTGTTATTATCTCTTAGTTGACTTTTACGTCATGCAGTAACTGTGGGGAGCCAAGTCATAATCATTTATTCAATTTAGGCGTCTAGCGCGCACTTTTAAAGGTCAATTACAAATTTTAATATTGAAATATTCTACTTTGTACTGCCACGTTCAGCAAACGAAAATTGTGTAGAACCACCGCGAGAAGAACTGGCAAGAAACTTGGGGCCATTCTTTTAAACATCTTTTAATAATGTGTTACATACCATATAATATTTGTTTAAATTACGTAGGTGACAGCCGATAGCTTGGCAGAGGCGGGCTTGACCAAGCATTTTTTTCCGTTTAAGTAATAACAAACTGTATAGTAGGATTTCTTAATCACAATGTTTATCACGTGCAACTAGAATTTTCCTTCTGTGAGCGTTGTAAATAAGTTTGGAGATGCCACAGTGGCAGAAACTACACTGTTCTTTGTGGATCACTTAGGATATCTATAGACTGTGAGGTTTTTGGAGTTGCACAACATAATTCCTGCATCTCTCTTCTACTACCGGACTTGAAGACGTACGGAAACACGGCATCCGTAAATGGTTGACATTACTCGTATCCGAACAAGGCGGTTTGCATCCATCTTTATAGTACGAACAGCGAAGGAATGGAACACCCTCCCAGCGTCTTTGTTTCCCGAGATTTATAATGTAAAAGTTTTCAAGTCTAGTGTGAATGAAGTGAGTAAATCTTCTGAGCAAGCATGCTCCATCTTCGACCGCGTTGTCGTTTACCATCAGGTGAGATTGCGGTCAATAGCTTTATCTATTCGAATAAAAATGAGTTCCTGATAGGTTTAGCCTTTGACCACTATCTCACCTGATGGTAAGTGATGATGTGGTCGAAGATGTTGTTCAGGCTAGAATTATTTGCTCTCAAGGATAGCTGCCGGAACACATCGTTTGGTGCTTGGCAACAGATTTTCTACGTGACGTGGTCAAAGCCAGGCGGGCATTCGTAAAATGCCCTACCACCATGCTATAACGACTGCCATCCTAAAACAACAACCGGGACCGACGGCTTAATGCGCCCTCCGAAGCACAGAAGCGCTCAGTAGTAATGTCACTAGCGGTCACCCATCTCACTCAAGACCGCGGCGGACGTTGCTTAACTTTGCTGATCGGTTAAGAACAGGTAAGCAAATTTCGCTACGAGCGCTTCAAATTATATTGAGAACAACCGTTAAAAATATCTTTCTTGTCTACATTTGACGGAAAACACGTGGATTGTAAATTCGCTAGTAATTTTATCTTTATAATAAGGTTATCAAGACTTGTAAGGCACAACAATCTCTTATTGGTCACACTTGCCTACTATTGCAGATACGGACGAACAAATAAAACAATTATACGAGTGCATGGTGGAAGGGCATTTTGCGAATGCCCGCCTAGCGACCACCCTCAAGTAGAAAATCTGTCGCCAAGCACCCAACGGTGTGTTCCGGCAGCAGTCCTTGAGAGCCAGTGAAATTACAGGCACATGAGACTTAACAACTATGTCTCAAGGTGACGGGCGCAGTGGAATTCGTGACTTGTGACGAAATGCATCTGTTATGGGCAGAGGTTAGTCCGCTTAACATCAGGTGGGCCTCGTACCAGATCCGTCCCAATTCCATAAAAAAAAAAATATAAGACTTGTAAGGCACAACAATCTCTTATTTAGTCACATTGCTTATTGCAGATACGTACGTACAAATAAAAAAAATATACGAGACGTGCATGTAAGTGCAGAAGTAGCTAAAAAATTTATAAATAACATCAAAGATTACGAAAGATACGTTTATACGTATTAAAACAACGTTTGTAAACGACACCCGTGCCGTCAATTGATGTATGTACTTGTATAGATAGATTATGTTTCGGAGATGCGCCGGAGTGCGACATAAAATCGGACATTCTATGTGAGCAACAGGGATAGCGGTCAGATACGAGACTGTCCCGGGGGTCGTTTAGATGGGGCCATTTCAGTGCGCCATATAACATATCTCCCTCCTTTTATATATAATATCATTGAATAACATTAACTTCGTATGTAGACCACGAGAGAGAACCTGCTGATATGTCAGCTATTGTAACTAAAACGACGTGATAAAAGGCAGTATATAACAAATATTTACACCGTTATGCAAAACAATCTAACTGTATGACATCACTAAGGTAATCTAAGTGTTTATTACTTTATACCGTCCATGCATTATTAATTATCTTGTACTGAGATTCAAGGTGATACGACAAATACTTCTATTTCTAGGCAGTTTTCTAAGTTTTTTAATATTGTTATGTTTGCAATAACGCCTGCTATGCGGATTACATTACAAAATTACAAATATACGATAGGAAAAATTTAAGTCATGTGCGGGTTGTTCAGGCTAACCTAGAAGTACTGGCTCTCAATGACAGCTGCCGGAACATACCGTTAGGTGCTTGGCGACAGATTTTCTACTTGAGGGTGGTAGCTAGCCAGACGGGCATTCACAAAATGCCCTACCACCATTCTATAACGACTACCATCCTAAGACAACAACCGAGACCGACCTCCGAAGCACGTGCACGCTCAGTAGTAATGTCACTAGCGGTCACCCATCCAACTCATGACCGCGGCGGACGTTGCTTAACTTTGCTGATCGGTTAATAACAGCTAAGCAAACTACGCTACGAGCGCTCAAACTAAGTAAAGCAACGTGCTGACGGTTATGGATAACCACTAGTACTACTGAGGGTGTCCAGGCTTCGGAAGGCACGTTGAGCCGTCGTCAGCCCCGGTTGTTGTCTTAGAATTACTGACGTTACAGCATGGTTGTAGGGCTTTTTGCGAAGCCTGCCTCAAGTAGAGAATCTTTCGCTAAGCATCCGGCAGCTGTCCTTGAGAGCCAGTAATCCTAGGGTAGCCTGAACAACATCTTCGACCACATCATCAATTACCATCAGGTGAGACAGTGGTCAAAGGCTAGCCTATCAGCTATAAATAAAAAAAGACTAACACACGCGCAAAAAGAAATATATCAAGGGGAAGATCGAGGTGTTCCAAAATACATTCAACAGTGTTGTAAAGTTGTGTTCTTAAGTTCTACTTCAGTAGGTAAAACACTCTTTGGTTTGTTTTTATATGAAAAACGAACGGAACAAACTACAATCTCCATGGGGAGAAGTGTGGAAACGTTAATTTAAAACACTCGTGCGGTAAAGTAAAAGCACGAGTGCGTAATAGATTATATTATGACACTAAAATCGGTGTATTTTAAGGCCCGTTACGAGCGTGTGTGTTGAAAATAAATTTTAAAACAGCTGCACTTCAGCAAGACATTTTACCAAAACGGTCGTACATAATACTCATATAGGTACCACGTGCCATAATCTCCACGCTTGGTAGGCGTCTTGGGGATCGCAGTGTGAGATAACAGTTCCTCAGAGAGCGCTGCTGGCCCACCTTCTGGTGTGTTACCATTAGTCGCCTCTTACGACACCCACGGGTTGAGTTTGGGGAGCTGACATTCTAGCCTGGGACCCCACGGGCAATACTTTATATTTGTTCTGAATCCAAGGAGTGATCCACTGAGGAGGAGTTCACTTTCAAAGTGACCACAATCAGGGTCAAGTCAAGGTCAAATTGTTGCCTCCCCTGATCTGCGCGTGGAATAGGTAACCGCTTGAAATTCGTTTTCACTCGACCTTTTTCTTAAATATGCCGAAAACGTGCCCACTACGTGTGAGTGCAGTCGGTGGTTTAATTTTATGTCCCATGACCATCCGAAGCGAATCCAAGGTGAATGAAAACACACATCTATAATCCGTACTAATATTATAAATGCGAAAGTAACTCTGTCTGTCTGTCCGTATGTCGCGCTTTCACGCCTAAACTACTGAACTGATTTGGATGAAATTTGGTATGGAAATAGTTTGAGACTTGGAGAAGGACATAGGATAGTTTTTATCCAACTGCGCAAAATGAGATTAATGTTTTTCCGCGATAACCAACATACGCGCGCCCGGAGCCGCGGCTGTAAAGCTAGTCACTATCACTACATCACTATCACTACATAGTATAAAACAAAGTCGCTTTCTCTGTCCCTATATCCCTATGTATGCATAAATCTTTTAAACTACGCAACGGATTTTGATGCGGTTTTTTTAATAGATATAGTGATTCAAGAGGAAGGTTTATATGTATAATAACTTCCATTAAATAGTGGAGAAATACTGTTATTTTTGAGGTTTCTAATGTGATGTTGTAAATAATTACATTTTTTCCGCTTACATTGCAAACGCGGGCTCAACCCTACGAGATTTATCAAAATAATGTACTAAGTATTGTAAGTAGGTCTACAGAAAACTCCGCTATGGTATATGTCTATCACTTATGGATATCCCACAATAAAAAAAATTGTCATTTACTTTTTACGACAAATAATGGCTAATTTTCGAAGCGATTTTAATCAATACAGCATGAACCCTTATTTAATTAAATACTTTCTAAATTTTTTTATCTTCTAAATCTTAAATAATTAAATAAATCAAGACTACTGGATCGATTTTTCTTAAGTTTAAAGTTTAAATTATAAATGTCTATCATGATCTAACCTAGTACCACGGAAGAGCGAGACACTCTAACACAGGTATCTGCATACTTAAAAGAGAGTCTCAAACCCATGAAATGTATTATAGATTAAGTTTACTGAAATAAAATATTTGTATTGTATTGTATTGTATTGTATTGTATTGATTTTTATCTATTTTTCGGTGAATGACATAGGCTATATTATATACCCTATATATTTTATACCCGTGCGAAGCCGGAGCGGGCCTCTAGTATAGAATATAATGAATGCAGATAACATGTAAATAAATATCCCGCAGTAGGCGTGGTGGAAAAATATAATACTTTTGCAATCGGCATTATGTTAATGTGTGTAATTACTTGTGCAATGAAGGTGACGAGGTATGACGATATTGTATGTTAATTGACTGGTTCTTTTTTTTAAGACCACCAAAAAGGATGACGTTCTCTAGACCGCGTGTTTTATTTGAAAGAACTTTGAAGCGCTCGTAGCGAAGTTTACTTAGCTGTTCTCAACCGATCAGCAAAGTTAAGCAACGTCGCGCGCGGTCATGAGTTGGATGGGTGACCGCTAGTGACATTACTACTGAGCGTGCACGTGCTTCGGAGGGCACGTTAAGCCGTCGGTCCCGGTTGTTGTCTTAGGATGGCAGTCGTTATAGCATGGTGGTAGGGCATTTTGCGAATGCCACCTGGCTAGCTACCACCCTCAAGTAGAAAATCTGTCGCCAAGCACCTAACGGTGTGTTCCGGCAGCTGTCCTTGAGAGCCAGTACTTCTGGGTTAGCCTGAACAACATCTTCGACCACATCATCACTTACCATCAGGTGAGATAGTTGTCAAAGGCTAACCTAACAGGCATTCAAAAAAAAAAGTGTTTATTTTGCAACAAATAAATAATAACGCCTAGATAATATAAATGTCCCGTGGGGTGCCGGGCTAGAATGTCACTCCCGCCCATTTCTACCCATGGGTGTCGTAAGAGGTGACTAAAGGTAAAATACCGGAAGGTGGGCAGCAGCGCCTTCTGAGGAACTGTTATCTTATACTGCGATCCCAAAGACTCTATCCAAGCGTGGGGAGTGGCAATTCCCCCGTAATGGGGCTGTGTTCAGCAGTGGACAATCCAGGTGATACAGTACATAATACAAATTATAAAATAAATATATTCTTAATAACAAATATTTTTAAAATATTTCAAGAAAACATCAAATTAATATTTTAATAAAAAAATCAATTTAAAAGATTTTTCACGATCGTGCGCTCGTAGAGTCAAGACCTACTGAGGATGCTTCGTGTATATAAGCGAAACGCGTCGAAAATTCTTCCGGTTTGGCTGCGTGGCGTTTGTGACGTCACGTCGGCTTAACAGGAAAATTAGGCGGAATTGTCACTAGATATAATATGTTTTATAATTTTAAGTGTTTTTTCAAAATATTAATTGTGTTTTCTTAAAATATTTTAAATATATTTGTTATTATTAAATATGGATTTCCGCAAAGTAACGCCTGAATCTATTCATTAAATATATTCTTCTATTTGTAGCAATACCGGCCTCGTTATACTGGTCGTTCAAGCAGCGCTGGTCATCCGTTAAAGCCATTTCTGTGACATCACTGACAAGCTATTAAAGTTGGATATAGTTAAATATAGTAAGATATAACAGATGCTGTTTATTTGTTTGCATATACATACTTATACATATAATATATGTATCATACTACGTAGGTGTAATGATTGCTTTGAAATCCTTGGATGGATTTGCGTTAAAGGTCCAGTAAAAGAGACTGAGAAATCGCTGTACTGTTCAGCAGGATCGTTCATTGCTGAACACAGCCTCTCCATTAAGTGTTTGGCGACAGATTTTCTTCTTGAATGGTAGCTAACCAGGTGAACATTCGCAAAATGCCCTTTCACCATGCGTAAAACTCAAGCCAGCGGTGGGGATCGAACTTTGGACCTGCGGCACGGCAGTCCATAGCTATTACCGCGCGGCCATCATTGCTTCAAAAATAAAATAATATATATATAATGATTGACGGGTGACTTTTATTATATGGGTATCTGCATGGACTGTATATATGTTCAATAGAAAATGTATTATACATTCTAGAGTATGTTCTAGAAAAAATCTTAATGCAAACAGTACGCTGCTGCCTTTGTAAGGTTCAGCGAGGGACTCTAAATAGACTAGAGTTTAAAAAATAAACCTGTTCTGGGTGGTTATTCCTGAACAGTGTCTCAGGCTCATTTGCTCGTTCCTTCGCTCTTTTGAATAAGAATATTATATCTAGTAACATAATTCAGTATAGTACCACCAACTTAACTGTGCAGTTCTCGAGGGCGCTACTGGTCAAGGAAATCAACTACAAACTGTCACAATTTGAAGGAATGTTGTAGTTCTTTTTTCTGCCACCTGAACAGATAAGTTGGTGGGACTGTACGATCCTGCCTTGACAAGGTCCCGCGTGGGCCTCAATGACACAAGTGTCATGTCTGGGCACAGATAATAAGGACGTGAGTTCATGCTCAATATTATTCAATTTATGTCTTAAGTCTTGGGTTGTCTTTTTTATGTTGATTTGCCTGCCTTTGACAAAGACTTGAGGAACAGAGCAAATGCAGAATAGATGTAATAGGTATCTGGGATCAAGTGTGACTAACGTGTAAATAGCCTAAAGGAAAAAAGATTGTTGACCATCAGGCTTAAGGGTAAACTGGCTGGTCAGTTCTCCATACAAACGTGGTAGGGTGATCACTACCTTATATGAGGATATAGGTCCAAAACAAAGCATGATATCGATTGAACTCGTCATTATCTAGGCTTGTATCATAACGAAATTTTAAAAAAATAATTAAGTTGGAAGGTATGAGCCTCAAAACATTTTCATATAAAGTTTTCAAGGCTCATAACATCCAACCTAATTATCTTTTTAAAATTTCGTTACGATACAAACCTAGATAATGACGAGTTCAATCGATATTATGCTTAATTCTATACCTAAAATCTCAAATAAGGGAGTGATCACCCTACGACGTTTGTATGGAGAACTGTACGGCCAGTTCAACCTTAACGTATATATATATCTGTGGTCTAATTCGTTATTAACAAAAATCGCATTGAAATCATATAAAGATGGCGCTTCGCGTTTACGTTTTCAGTTTGTTACTTACTAAAGACGTTACTTACTGAAGTTATTTTTTTTCTTATGTTATTGTGACGGAACAATCGCGAGGCCAACCTGATGTTAAGCGGACTAACCTCTGCCTAGAACAGATGCATTTCATCACAAGTATCGAATTGCATTGCGTCCGTCACCTTGATACATAGTTGTTAAGTCTCATGTGCCAGTAATGTTTTTTTTTTTTTTTTTTTTTTTTTATGTCTTGTAGATTAGCCTTTGACCACTATCTCACCTGATGGTAAGTGATGATATGGTCGAAGATGTTGTTCAGGCTAACCTAGATGTACTGGCTCTCAAGGACAGCTGCCGGAACACACCGTTAGGTGCTTGGCGACAGATTTTCTACTTGAGGGTGGTAGCTAGCCAGGCGGGCATTCTCAAAATGCCCTACCACCACGCGAATGTCACTGGCTCTCAAGGACTGCTGCCGGAAAACACCGTTAGGTGCTTGGCGACTGATTTTCTAATTAAGGGTGATAGCTAGCCAGGCATGGTGGAAGGGCCTTTTGCGATTGCCTGCAAAAGGCAATCGCTTCCACCATGCTGTGAAGCTCAAGCCTGCCGCTGGGATGGTACCAAGGACCTGTGGCACGGTAGTCCATAGCTATTATTTGTACGTGTAAGTAGCTAAGTACGCACCTACTTTTAAATGTACTTTATTAATATTATAATTTCTAATTGAATCAACATTCTTCATAGCTCAAATGTTCATCAAATCATTTCGAATTATAAAGTCATTAAGTCACATTATTATGAACTCTTTAAATGTGATTAATGGACTGGGTCGGAATGAAAGTCGTAAACTACGTATTTTATAGCCTTCGATACCGTTACATTTAGAAAAATTATGGGTGATTGAAAGAGCGATAAAATAGCTTGATGCCTATTTTAAATTTCCCTTTTTATTCCGAAAACGTCAAAGGTGCTATTTATGGCGTAACCTAGAGGGCGCCATACCGGAAATGCCGCCATCTTGGACGGATATACGGAACCATAATAAAAGTGTGTGTTTATACTCATGCAATTATTTGACTAGTGATTAATTATTATGTTAGTTGCATTGAAATATAATTAAATTGCACGTTGTATAATGATTATTAATTTTAGGGTTAACCTAGAATTAACCTCAATAGGAAGAAACGGAACCATTTAGAAACACTTTGTTGTCCGTCTGTCTGTCTGTCAAGGCCCTTTTTCTCGCGAACACGGGGAGGTATCAAGCTGAAATTCATATCAAATACTCAGACCTACTGTCCCTTGGAGCTGTGAAAAAATCAAACTTCTAAGCCCACGCAATCAAAAGATACATATGCGGCATAAACGGTATGCCGCAAATTTTCGACACTCACAAGAGACACAAAACCTGCAGGTTACTTCTCGTGAACTCAGAATCTTGAAATTTGGTACGGAGCAACGTCTTATAGCACAGATAAAGGAAAAATTGCGAAAAGCATACATTTTTAGTTACATCATATAATCGTAATAAAAATATTTCTAATAATTTTAAAATGTTATGGATTTCATTTAGCAATAAAAATACCATTAGGTAAAATTTTACTTATAATCTGCAGTTTTGTACGGAACCCTCGGTGCGTGAGTCCGACTCGCACCGGGTTTTTGTTTTTGGTACAATTTCCCACGACCCTTGCCTACCAACAAACTTGCGCATATGCAATAAATGAACTGATAAGTGATAACATATCGCACTCTAAAACATTCAACTGTCATTCAAATAATTCAACTGTCTTGTGAACAGTCACTCTGTTCTTCTTCTTCGTGTCGACAAATGACATTTAGATGGATGACTGCCAGTACTGGGCTGTAGCCACCCCGAGGGAAGAGGCTACTACTCTCTCTGATAATAAAATGTTTGTTACAAGTAATTACAACTTACCGGATGATTCCGAACGCGCCTAACATATAGCGGGACGGAACTGTTTTCTTGGCGGGAAATAGCTCCGCCATATTGAATTTATTGTACCACCATAAACGGTGATCAATTGATGTACTTGTAAGGAAAGTTATATTTGTAAATAAATCAGTTTTATTTCGTGATAAATTATATACATGTTGTATATGTATCTACTTTATGATTCATAATAAAACTGCCGCAAGCACTGACGTGATCTGTAATAAACATGCTACGTTTTACTTTGTATATCCCCGCAGTGGTAGTTTCCCAAAACGTTCGTTTCGCCAAGTATGGTTTTGGTCCCATGTAATGTCATGGCGAGCATATACCGTTTCAGTGTTCCAAACTCAATTGGTACTGAAAATATTCTTGTCCGAAAAACTTCGATAACCATTATAAAAGATATTAATTTAATGTAGTTCTTACAAATAAACACTTATTTAAATGAGAAAAGTAAGCAATGCTCGAGTGTACCTTGCTATATTATATTTTGTAAGATATACTAGACAGACCATAGACCTACAGGTTCTGTAAAACTAATCAACGTCATTTCGATTATGATGCAGTTCGTCTCCTTGCCTACAAAACAGGCCGAAGTTTACATCATATAGTTATGCTAGTACGGACAGCCCTAAAATTCCACACAGCACTTAACGCAGTATAAGATCACTTTCTCCACATAATCGCCATGGCCCGAGGACATCCACACCCTCATAAATTAATTAATCGATTTTGTACCAATCGATTAGACACGATCAATTTATAATCTATTGAATTCTCGTTCTGCCTGGGTAGCTGGTTTATCTCATGGTTGTCACTTGGTGATTTTTCTGTCAATTCTTATTAAAGGTGCATAAATTGCGTGTATAAATTTAAACATTACTTGTTTAATAAAAAAAAAACTTATGGTTTTAAAAACAAAACCTTGTGAGGTATAAGTCAAAATTAAGGAAGGTCACACTAAACCTTTATTCCGTCGCAACCACTCTGGTATTTTCATAAACAAAAACAATTTCGTATTTTTAAATAAATTCTTATCGTCTTCATAGTTATAAATTTATTTTGTGACAACCCTGTTAGAACGGGAGAAAACGAAATGGCGCGCTTCCGAGAAAATGGCGCCACAATACCGGTAAATGCCGGAAATTATACTGTTACAATGTGGAAAGTCATGTGACGAACAAAAAACGAAACTATGATGTAGTTTGCGGTTATGTTACGAGATGAATGCTAGAAGTATAATTGGTACTACTGAGTACTTCGAAGATATATTTCAGGGTAAGGACCTACATATTTGTCCATGGAGTGCCGGGTTAGAATTGCATCCTCAAATCTTTCTGTGGAAGTCGAAATAGAGTCGAGAGAAAGTAAAACTACCCGCAGGTGGGCAGAAGCGCCATCTGAAGAACTGCCTTCTTACACTGCGATCCCCAAGACGCCTACCAAGTCTAGTGATTATGGAAATGGGGGAGGCATTTGTTCAACAGTATATGTCTTTCGGCTGTTGATTTGATATGACATTATTCATATTTCCTACTTTTCTGTTTTGTTGGTCATCTAATTCGCACGTGGACTCGATTAATCCACAAACGGTCGCATATTTGAAGATTCTTGGTGAGGATGATGCTTGTTTTGTAATTTGCAATAGGTTAGCTTTTGACCATAATCTCATCTGGTGGTAAGTGATCGAACCTGTCATCGAAGGTGGTAAACTGGCTGAACCAATGTAACCAGGCTCGTAAGGACAAATGCCAGAATACAACTTAATGCTTGGCGACAGATTTTCCACTTAAGGTTGGTAGGTAGGTGGTCATAACGACGGTTATTCTCTTAAGATCTATTTTTTTTATTGCTGATAGGTAAACCTTTGACCACAATGTCACCTGATGGTAAGTGATGATGTGGTCAAAGGCAATAACAGGCTTAACCCATTGGCATCGGCGATAATGATAACAATAGAATTTCATTCATAACTAGGTAGTGGTCCTGACGATGCCAACTTACTAACCAAGAATTACTGGCTCTCAAGAACAGCTGCCGCAACACACCTTTAGGTGCTTGCCGACAGGTTTTCTACTTTAGGGTTGTCGCAGCCAACCTAACCGTAACTGATTTACATTTTGATTCAAAAGATTTAACCCTTATGTTGCATGGATGGGGGTAGACAGCTAAGATTAATAGCGTCTTGTTTCTTGTAGGAACCAAAAAACTTGCCAAAAAGGAATGAAACTTTTTTTAGTGTGCCTTTAAATAAGTAAAATCTTAATATTCCGCGTATACTTGCGCAGCGTCGCTCGCGACCGGGCAGCATCATTAGGGCGTGTCCACACTCACTCACGACATTATTATAGCTGTCACGGCCGCGAGCGGCTGACATTTGACGCGTGACTTGTGGCTTGTGGGTAACAGTGATTAAAGTTTCATGATACGAAGAGTTCTCTACGCTGTGTTAAATTAACCAAATGAAAATGTACCCCCATTTAAATAAACTTTTAAGCGAGCGTTGACGTTTTCGTTGTCCTTTCAGATTGGTATTTTTGACATAAGATATTTAAAAAAAATAGATACGTTGACGAAAGGATAAATTCTAACGATAAGTCCTTCACAACGATAGCTCAGGTTGGCAGAGCAAGTCCTTCTGACCCATAATTTGTTTTTAACAAAATGTGATTGAAATCAAAGAACAATTGTGGTTTGCGATTCCGTATTAAACATATTTTTTACTGTACTAGATAATATGAAGCTGTTATTAACTGATGAACTTCAGTAAATAATAGCATTAGCTTAGCAATAATTATGTGAATACGTTAACGCGTAAACCCACTATCTCTGAAGTTCTGATTAATTTCCAAAACAAATAATCGACAGTAAAAACATATAAATTATCGAACCTGCTCACAAAATTTCACGAGAATCGATTGTAAAATGCGACTGTTGAGAAGAACAGCCTCAAATCCGGACAGACTTAAATAAGCATTTGCGCCCAAGCTAAAACCAAGACACTTCATTCGAGCTACGCGCTTGTGCGGTCTATATATGTCAAGGACTTAAAGCCTTAATTCACTCCTAATAAAGTAATACTTACAAGTCTCTTCTCGCATATATTTGGGGGTAGTTCATGTACTGACTTTGTTTCCACTGCAGCGCTCAGAGATGGCGTTGCTTGTGAAAGTTGCACTACTGCCTGAATGTGGCATAATACCTTTGCCGCCATCGGCTTAGAAAACAATTGCTTGAAGGTACGAACTGTCTTGTTCTAAAATGGAACAAAAGTGTAACTGACATAAGTGACTTGACGCAGCTGTCTAACAAAGCGAAATCGCTTTGTTCGTGAGGATCAGGAAAAGTTACAGGCGTAAATTATAATACGGGTATTTGGAAAGAAAATATTACTAATTTAAAATATTACTAAATTTCTGAAAAGTAATGAAAGCAACTAAACGCTCGTAGCGAAGTTTACTTAGCTGTTCTCAACCGATCAGCAAAGTTAAGCAACGTCGCCCGCGGTCATGAGTTGGATGGGTGACCGCTAGTGACATTACTACTGAGCGCTTCCGTGCTTCGGAGGGCACGTTAAGCCGTCGGTCCCGGTTGTTGTCTTAGGATGGCAGTCGTTATAGCATGCTGGTAGGGCATTTTGCGAATGCCCGCCTGGCTACCTACCACCCTCAAGTAGAAAATCTGTCGCCAAGCACCTAACGGTGTGTTCCGGCAGCTGTCCTTGAGAGCCAGTACTTCTAGGTTAGCCTGAACAACATCTTCGACCACATCATCTTACCATGAGGTGAGATAGTGGTCAAAGGTATATCATGCATAAAAAAAAAAGAAGGTAGAGTTGTCTTCTATGTTACTTGTGATGGAAACGCGGCGTTATGTCATAATGACAAGTCCACTGCTGGTGTCTATCACTACATAGTATAAAACAAAGTCACTTCTCGCTGTCTGTCTGTCCCTATGTATGCTTAGATCTTTAAAACTACGCAACCGATTTTGATGCGATTTTATTAAAATTGATAAGAGTAATTTAAGAGGAAGGTTTATATGTATAATACATGCATAATACAGTAGAGAAACTGATAATTTTAGAAGTTTCTAATGTAATGTCGTAAATAAACACATATTTTTGCGCTTACATTGCAAACGCTGGCTGAACCATACGAGATAGATCAAAATAATGTACTACAATATTGTACAACATAAAAAGGTCTACTAAAAATCCGCGATGGTATATGTCTATCTCTTGGGGAGAACCCACAAGAACCATTTTTATCCTTTATACTTTTACGAGAAATAAGGGCTTTCTTACGAAGCGATTTTAAGCAATACATGCAGAATGAATCCTTATCAAATAATTACCTTAAATGTAATAAAATATATATAATTAATAGTTGAAATTAATTCAATAACTGAAAAGTATTTTCCTATCTTGATGATATATTCATTGACAGTACATGATAATAGATCCCATAAGAAGCTATGGTCACTAAAAAGGGTGAATTTTTTTCACCTAAAGATGGAACCGACTTCGACACTCAAATGTGTGAAATAACTTGTTGAAGTCGGTACCACGATGTTTCTAAAGTAGGTACCTATTATCACAATATTGAGGGCATATACATGGTAATTTAAAATAAAAATGATATTACCAGCTATATACAACAATACAGCTACTACAATAAAAGCATTTAGATACCCATAAGTCATTGCAGACTCACAGGCAGTCCAAATGCTGTAGCCCACTACCAATTGGCAGCGTGCCCAACATGCTGGCAGCATTGCCTCGTTGAATTGCAATGCTTATTCTTTGAGCCAAATAGGTGCCAGTATTCTCATCACGTTTTTTTTATTATATAATTTTTTTATTATATAACATGCTAGAGAATGGACTAAAATCCCTTATTTAAACACGTCTAAGGCAGTTTTTAGGTTAAGACGCCAAGCTAACACTCGAAATATTTCCAAGTTTGTTAAAAGCTCCTATCCTCCGTCAGCTTGGCGCACCAAAGCTCTACAGTTGCGCATTGTTCTCGAACAATCGACGAGTGTAAACGGGTCGACGGGCTCAAGGGGTGACTGAAAGCGGGTAATGTATGCTGAAATGTAGAGGTAGCTTTTTTGTTTCCTCGTCTGGGTACACGGTGAAGGCCATTGGTACAGTTCTGGCTTCGGAATATAAGGACTGTTCATATCATAAATTTTTTTTCTTCTGATATGTAAGCCTTTGTCCACAATCTCACCTGATGTTTAGTGAGGATGTGGTCGAAGAGAAGGTGTTGTTCAGGCTAACTTAGAATTACTAGCTCCCAAAGACAGTTGCCGGAACACACCGTTAGGGATGATTTATATTAGACCGGGCCGTGTCCGGGCCGGGGCGAGGACGGGGCGGGCCGGAGCGTACGTTAGTAGGCGGGCCCGGACGGGACACGGATCAGGCACTGTCTAATATAAACTGCTTCATACAAAATGTATGTAACGTTTCAAATCCGTGCCCCGTCCGGGCCACGTACACGGCACGCCACGGGCACGGCCCGGTCTAATATAAATCTACCCTTAGTTATTTTGTTAGTTATTTCGAAGCGCTCGTAGCGAAGTTGCTTAACTTTTCTTAACCAATCAGCAAAGTTAAGCAACGTCCGCCGCGATCATGACTTGGATGGGTGCCCGCTAGTCACATTACTACAGAGCGTGCACGTGCTTCGGAGGGCACGTTAAGCTGTCGGTCCCGGTTGTCGTCGTTATAGTATGGTGGTAGGGCGCTTTGCGAATGCCCGCCTGGCTAGCTACCTTCAAATAGAAAATCTGTCGCCAATCTGTTTGTGTGTGTTCCGGCAGCTGTCCTTGAGTGCCAATAATTCTAGGTTAGCCTGAACATCATCTTCGAGCACATCATCAGCTCACCATCAGGTGAGATATTGGTCCAAAAATAACCAATAAATCATAAAAACAATAAAAATAAGACAAGACTTTCACACAATAGCATGCACTTTCACATAACTGCAACGTAACGACAAAAAACGACAATACCGGTATCGTATCGGTATATTATCGTTATGACGTTCGCACGATCGTGATTCGTATCTCGCACGGTTGTGACTATCGGGTGCTGTTATGCAACTAATTGTATAATTATATCGTTAACTGTTTTATTAATTTGTATGTTGAATATTTAGAGATGGACGGTAGCACGCACGTGTTGTTCATGCAAAACAAGAACTTAAGATTTGTATATATATTAAGGGACAGAGTGTGTTTTAGAGTGTGGCGCTCTCTTTACGTAGTTTCGTCATATTTTGAATTATAAGTGTTCAAACTCAGTGAAACTTTGTACGTCATTGATCCTAATATATATGCTTCTGGTTTGCTAGATTTCCGTAAAATTATATATTTTCAAAAATAATTCGAAAAAACATGTTTTATGGGAATTGTTATTTTGACATTTAAGGATAAAATAAATAATCAATCAAAATAGTACGACCTATATACAACACTACAGCTAATACAATAAAATCATTTAGATCCCTATAAGTCATTGCAGACTCATAGGCAGTCCAAATGCTCTAGCCCACTACCAGTTGGCAGCGTGCCCAGCATGCTGGCAGCATTGCCCCGTTGAATTGCAATGCTTATTCTTTGAGCCAAATAGGTGCCTGCATTTTGATCACGCGTCGCATCGACCAAGCGCTCTGATAAGTTTTGGAAAATACGATGAGCTCCCGGTCCCCACGGACCCAACGTCTCTACACCAAACGGCTCAAATATGTAACCCATACCGAGGTTAGCATACTTGCGCCGCTTGAGTTGCTCCGCCGAAGTAACCGCGGCGGCGCCAGCCCTCACGTTAGTTTCAGAAAGATGTGACGGCGCTAAAGTGTCTATACGCATGTAGCGTCCCACACTAAGGTCCGTCCTAACTTCCATGGAACCAGAGTCATGCCGTCAGGTCTTTTACCATCGTCACGCATCAGACCGAAAACAGTTGCAACATTGGCGCTGGTAAAAGCCCGGCGAATGATTGTTAAAATTAAAATCCGAATTGTGTCTGTACAATTCGGATAATTTTCTAAATCAGTTACATATATAAAACATAGTCTCTACAAAAGTAAAGTAGTTGATAATATCAACTTACAACTGCAATACGAGTATTATCCGACGTGCCTACATAAGGTATACCTAGTATCATTTGTGGCCCTACCTCGGACTTTCACTGTCAAGAGAAATGTACACTTCAATTATTATAACTGCACTTTCTATACACTAATAGGATTTATGGCTTTATTTCAGCATTGTTCATTTGTTTACGACGAAAGCTTTTGTTTGTGTAGGGCTTCAAAATATAAATACATTTTTTTTATGCCTGATAGGTTTGCCTCTGACCACTATCTCACCTGATGGTAAGTGATGATGTGGTCGAAGATGTTGTTCCGGCTAACCTTGAAGTACTGGCTCTCAAGGACAGCTGCCGGAACACACCGTTAGGTGCTTGGCGACATTTTCTACTTGAGGAATCTTAGTATTTAAAATATGACGAAATTACGTTTGTATGGACAGCGCCACGAGCAACTTTATGTCTCAATGGTGGGCGCAGATCGCAGTGCAGTTCGGCACTTGTTACGAATTGCATCTGTTATAGTATAGACAAGCTTGTTCCGCCATAAACCCTTAAGAAAAACCTAAGCTCTTGATTTAGCATGTGTTGTTATGCCTCGATTTGCTTTTCGCCTTTGGTGTCAACTCCATTCTTTATGCCCTATGCAGATTGCTATATATTTCCGCTCTGCTGTCTGTCACAGTGTGATTGTGCGCGCCAATGTATGGATTCTAAAGAGTGGGCTTTGGGGAGTTGCCGCACTCCTCTCCCCCAGGCATAATATAACTTGATATCGGAAGATGATAAGAACAGTAAAATTCTGGAATAAGGTTGAGGAACAATGAAAATCAGGAACACGATGATAAAATGAAGAGCACTTTAATATAGTGAACTTGGTTAAGTGGGACCTGGATAAGCGAGAAACCTTAACTGAACTCATGCTGAGGTCCCATCACTTTGGCACTGAATTACCTCTGTTAGCGGGGGAAGCAAACCTCTATATCTGGGATTAGTTTTTTTGTTTTATCATCATAGTTACCTCTATATCTGAGATTTTATATGCTTAAGGGTATATTTTAGTAAGACGAACGCGCCATACATACGTAGTTCCAATCTCATTTTAATAATAGAAGTGTTTTTTTTTTATACGTAATCACGATAAGTACTAATATCTAGGTTTGTGGTGCATCAGATTTTCATTAAATCGTACTCTCACTTTACTCTTTCAAAACTGTACAATTTAATGAAAACCTGCAGATATTAGGATCGTGATTACCTAAGTAAAAAAAATCATTTGGTTTTATTCGCTATTATTAAAATGAAATTGGAACTACATTTGTATGGGGCGCGTTCGTCTAAAATATACCCTTAAACCTCTGTGACTTAGATAACATCGTTTTGTTTGTTTACTTACTTATTCTTATTCTACCCGCAAATTCCGCACTTATCTACGTAAGTAATTTAGACCGTCAATGATCGTCAGTTTTAGTTTTGCTTTACTATCATACGGATGTATATTTGAAAAATTTCAAAACGTAATCTTTATCAGGACGTGAAAAACTAAAGTTACAGACCCACCAACTTATCTGTTCATGTGGCAGAACAAAGAAATACAACATTCCTTCAAATTGTGACAGTTTGTAGTTGATTTCCTTGACCAGCAGCGCCCTCGCGAACTGCACAGTGAAGTTGGTGGTACTATAATATCCGTTTATGAAAGTGGGAAGACACGTGATGAAGTCCGTGTCGAATCAAATGTGCCAAAGTCTTCTCTCTGTAGAATAATTCACAATAAAGATAAAATTTTATCACAATGTTCTGAAGGACAAGGAAAACCTAAACGGGTATGTTTATCAGAATATCCTGAACTTGAACAGTATTTGCTATCCTGGGTCAAGCAACTTCGAAACAAAATCGCACCTCTATAACTGAAATAACCTGTATTCTGACCTCTATTAATGGAACCTTCTGTAAATGAGACAGAGATACGTGATAATCTGAGACATTGGGTAAGTGGAATACTATAAGTGAAACCAGTTTTCAGGTCCCTTGAAGTCTCACTTAACCAGGTTTCACTGTTATTATTTTTACTGAGAAATAAACATTATAGAATAAAATATGTATGAGGACATGAAACGAGGTTATAATGAAATGATAAAGGATGACTTCGTCATATGCTCTTGCCTCATCCGGGCGGGGAGACTAAGTAAAAGTGTTCTTTGCTCCCGAAAAATGTAATATAAAAATATGATAAAACTATAATTTTCATTTTTTTATGTTATTGTGACGGAACAAGCACGAGGCCCACCTGTTGTTAAGCGGTATCCGCTGCCTATATTAAGCGGTATCCTCTGCCTATAGAAATAGTGATTGGCCTTAGCCAATAAAAAAAAAACTTGAAATGAGCACACCACATCATAACATAATACCATAGAGAAAGGACAATACTTTCGAAGCAGTGATCGCTCAGTGGCATTGGCTATGGACTGCCGCGCAGCAGGTCCATGGTTCGAATCCCGCCCAGAGCTTGACCTGCACCGCATGGTGGAAGGGCATTTTGCGAATGCCCGCCTGGCTAGCGAACACCCTCAAGTAGAAAATCTGTCGCCAAGCACCTAACGGTGTGTTCCGGCAGCAGTCCTTGAGAGCCAGTGAAATAACAGGCAAAATGACTTAACAGGTATGTCTCAAGGTGATGGGCGCAGTGCAGTTCGTCACTTGTGATGAAATGCATCTGCTATAGGCAGAGGATACCGCTTATGCATTTAATCCGTCTATCTTCCAAAACAAATCCTGTAACAAGCATAAGTGTACATAAAAATCAAAAAGCTTCCTTAATAAAGATGATATAACTAACGCAAGGTCGTTTCAATAATAGCAGTTACTGTAACGTTATTTGTAATGCTAATAACGTTTTAACTTTTTGCACGTTAACGTTTTTTGTGCGACTGATGTAATTTGATTTTAGAATGCGTGTTTATTTTTATTGTTGCGGCCAGTTGTTTTAATTTGATTGTAAAAAAACTATTTTATTGGTTGTTTGCACTGTAAGGGAATAGCTTGAAGAAACATATTTGCCTATTTTGTTCTATGTACCTGCCTGAGACGACCGCTTACGTCTGTGGCGGGAAATCCTATTTTTTTTGGTTGCTCGCTGGTCATCACACTATTGTACTGGATCACGTAATACACGAGACTGGGAGAATTTTACAGACAACCGAGACCGACGGCTTAACGTGCCCTCCGAAGCACGTGCACGCTCAGTAGTAATGTCACTAGCGGTCACCCATCCAACTCATGACCGCGGGCGACGTTGCTTAACTTTGCTGATCGGTTGAGAACAGCTAAGTAAACTTCGCTACGAGCGTTTCAACGTACTTTGGGCGAGGGAAAGCCGTCTTGTTATATTTCCTCGAGCTTTCCGGCGAGATCGGAGAAGCTGAGAGAATATATTTTATACAATATCTAATATATAGTGGTTTGATATTAATTGAATTGTCATATTAATGACTAGTGGCCCGCCCCGGCTTAGCACGTTTATTTAATAAACATAGATATCGTCCAAATATAACAAGTGTAAGTTGAAGTTACCCGAAAATTAAATTTTGCGCTATTCTATATCAAACCTCGTTGTAATCTGCCTACAACTTATATTATAGTCGTTTTGAAACCGATTTACTAAAGTATTTGTTAACTAAGGTGTAAAGTCAGTGCCGTACAGTGAAAAATAAGTTTCTCGCCAGTATTGTCACATTGAAAGACTTTAAAGATAGTAAAAGTTTGACAGTGTAACAATTTTTTTTGGTGTTGCTATATCGAAAAAATATATAATAACGTACGCCTTTGACATTATGAAATATAGTGTTATCAGTTATAACGTAAGCGTTATAACGTTCCGTGTAACTCACGACGTCTGTGAAGTTTAGTTGATTTGTGTATGTTTTAAAATGAGAACATGGCGTTTATTGGACCGAGGAACAGCGCGCCAATCATCAAGGATAGTCTCCATACACCGGCGTATGAGGTGAGTTACTTTTGACTGACTTCAAAAAAAGGGGGGGTTCTCAATTTGACTGTATTTTTTCTATGTGTTTTGTACCTCATAAATCTTTACAGGGGATACCAATTGTGATGATTTTAGTTTTTTTTTTATCTAATTGTAACGGAACAAGCCCGAGGCCCACCTGATGTTAAGTGGACTAACCTCTGCCTATAACAGACGCATTTCGTTAACGACGAATTGCACTGTGCCCGTCACACTGAGACGTACAGTTGTTAGGTCTCATGTACCTGTAATTTTTCAGGCTCTCAAGGACTGCTGCTGGAACACACTGTTAGGTGCTTGGCGACAGATTTTCTACTTGAGGGTGGTCGCTAGCCAGGCGGGCATTCGCAAAATGCCCTTCCACCGTGGGGTGAAGCTCAAGCCCGCTGCGGGATTCGAACCATGGACCTGCTGCACGACAGTCTCCACCATGGAACACTACAATGAACGGCTATTAACCACTTGTAACCATTGTTTACTGTATCAGCCGGATTGTTCATTGCTGAACACAGCCTCTCCCATTAAGAGGGCATTTGCCATAATCCCCACGCTTGACAGGTGTCATGGGGATCGCAGTATAAGTTCTAAGCTCTTCAGAAGGCGTTGCTACCTTCCGGTATTTTTCTGTTAGTCGTCTCTTACGATACCCATGGGTATCGATGTCGTCGGTCCACCCAGTGGGAAGACATACATTTTCGTAATTCTAAAAGTTCTAAGTTTAAAGCGCTATTCCTCCAATTTGTCCGTAACACACACTGGGCACGAGGTGAGTGAACCGAGCCGACGGCGTTACGTGATAGAATTTATGGTTTTTGCGGCGGGCAACACCGCGTGTGAATTAATTTGAATAATTATGAGTTAAATTCGCGACTGATTCACTCGAGTTCTTTAAGACGTCAAGTGTCTGATCCAGGAGGTTATTGTGCATGGTGGTAGGGCATTTTGCGAATGCCCGCCTGGCTAGCTACCACCCTCAAGTAGAAAATCTGTCGCCAAACACCTAACGGTGTGTTCCGGCAGCTGTCCTTGAGAGCCAGTACTTCTAGGTTAGCCTGAACAACATCTTCGACCACATCATCACTTACCATCAGGTGAGATAGTGGTCAAAGGCTAAGCTATCAGGCATAAAAAAAAAACTACTTTCTTTTTTATATAAAGTACGGAAAAAAGTCATATTGTGGTCAAAGGCTAAACAGTTTTGTAGCATTAGAACTTTTTGAAGTAGTGATGGCTCAGTGGCATTGGCTATGGACTGCCGCGCAGCAGGTCCATGGTTAGAATCCCGTCGCGGTTTTGAGCTTCACCGCATGGTGGAAGGGCACTTTGGGAATGCCCGCCTGACTAGCGAACACCCTTAAGTAGAAAATCTGTCGCTAAGCACCTAAGCAGTCCTTAGAGCCAGTGAAATTACAGGCACGTGAGACTTAACAACTAAGTCTCAAGGTGACGGGCGCTGTCCAATTCGTGACTTGTGACGTAATGCATCTGTTATAGGCAGGGGTTAGTCCGCTTAACATCAGGTGGGCCTCGAGCTTGTTCCGTCACAATAACATAAAAAAAGGAAAAAGAGTTCGTCTGGGAAAGTACTTTTTTAAAGTAGTTTATGCTTGATATTTTGACCTTTGGTTAATAAAATAAATAAATTTGGTAAGTGATGATGTGGTCGGATATAATTTCAGGCTAACCTAGAATTACTGGCTCTCAAGGACAGCTGCCGGAACACATCGTTAGGAGCTTGGCGACAGATTTTCTACTTGAGGGTGGTAGCTAGCCAGGCGGGCATTCGCAAAATACCCTAAGAGCCCTCTGGCTCTGAAGGACTGCTTTTATAGGCAGAGGTTAGTCCGCTTAACATCAGTTTGACCTCGAGCTTGTGACGTCTCAATAATATAAAAAAAAACTTACAGAAAAAAAATTATAACATGTGTAGAACAAAAAACTGAGTTGAATTAACTTGCATTGTCATTGTAACCAATTCCACTTATTTATTTTACGAAGTTAAATGTAAATTATAACCAAAATAATTATTTTCAATGTAAAAAAATTAATCTTAATTATTTACATAATAAGTATAACATTATTTAGCAAAAGAAACTCATTTAGAACGCAACCGTTTTTGCTACTCGAAGTTTTAATCCCATGCCGACAATATTACTCGTAATGAAGTAAAAAAAATTACGCATCGACAAAAAAATTATAATGAGCGATTTATAATAAATATACAACACCCGGAACGTTACAATTTTTGCTATGAAACTGCTTTGTAATGACCGCAATTCTGTTGTACGCTGACTAAATACACTAATAAGAAAATCTTTTAGCTTTAAGATTCCTAAAATTTTATTCTGCTGTTACATTGAACTAAATTTAAAACAGCAAAACGTCTGTTCTAAATTTAATTCACTTTGTCGCACTATTAAAGTATTCATATTATACGAGTAATATTTTTATTATTTTTTTAACACTTTTTAGAATATACGTGTTTCTTACCTATGGAACTATATTTATATTACGGCTTTACTGTCGGCAGTTATTCTATCTTATAAATACTATAAAAGTGGGTTAGATATAATAATATTAAAAAGTAGAACGTGGGTATATAATTAATCTGTCTAAAACAATATGGAACTAGGTTATGGTATATAAACCCTGCTTCAAAGACTGCAATATTATAACGAGCGCTAGAATTGACCACTCTAAACATTTTCTAGAACTTGGCCTCAGTTAATTCAAACTATTTGGAGAATCCTTCTGTGATAGTTTTAAAAAATAACTATTTTACCTTGTTGGTTGAGCAGCTTCAACAGTCATAGGTTCGATCCGAGATGGACGGAGGTGATTTTGTAATAACCAAAAAATCACAAAGCTGTCTAAAATCGGGCACTGTGTCCGGTAGATGGCAATAGGCTCGCCCTAAACGTATCTGGTAGAAATTGGGTGTTTGAAGATCTCTACCACACCACCGGAGAATACACGCTTGACGATGTTAATAATAATTTTGAAAAACAAGTTTGGTAGATAGAGTAGTAGAACCTACCTACAAAATAATTTTCTTTACATATGCACTATAAATACCGCGAAATAGAAACTTTTCCGAAGACTCTACAAGGCAAGCGTCCACAGAGCCACTTAATACATAATTTATCAAACTGAGAAACTTGCTAAAAGTTAAAATAGCCAAAATAAATTAATCGCAGAACATTACAACTTTAGTAAACACCTATTTCCGTGTTGATTAATTTAAGTTTTAATTATCTTTGATTCCACCTAATCTGCCTCAATTATGGTACAACAGAATAACAAAACACAGATTAAACTAAATTTAGTAACTAAACCAATTTGAGAGCTATTTGCTATTAGAATAAGAAATGATCGTTTGACATATCTAAATCTATTTATACTAAAGTTTAGTTAGTTTGATACCAACAGAATTGCGACCAATGTCCTTTCATAAAAGTTTTTGTGGATACATTAAAATGGATGATATTAAAAGGAAGCTGCGATGATTTAAAATAATAACGTTCATAACGATTGCAGGAAAAAAACAGTTTATATAATTGAGTTACGTTATTTACGTAATAATAGTTATTTAGGATTAGCACTTGTGACACTTTATATTGTTATTATTGAGTTAATTTGTCAGTTCAACTGTAGACTTAAACTTGAGGTCTAAGTACTAACTCATTTTCTAAACCCAGATTATGTCCAGGAATTGATATACCTCGATCTGGCAACCCTGCTTCTGACGCGGCACGCACGTACAATAGTCCCGTCCGGACGGATACGGCGTTGTACCTGTAGCGACGTACCGCGGAGTGCGGAGTGAGCCAGGCCTGGTACTGCTTACAAAAATGTATTTATAAATGTAACAGAAATTGAAGCGGTTTCTAGGACTGAATATTGATAATAAACTTAGTTGGAAATCCCACATAGAAAATGTTTGCAAAAGATTATCGCAGTTTTCATATGCACTTTATCAATTAAGAAAGATAACTAACGAAGCTACATTACTAACTGCCTATCATGGTCACGTTGCATCTATATTGCGATATGGAGTGATGTATTGGGGTAACTCAACTGACCGAGAAAAAGCCTTTAAAGCACAAAAAAGATGCATAAGGTCGATATGTGGATTGAAAAAAACAGACTCATGTAAAGAGCATTTCATACGTTTGAAAATATTATCTCTACCATCGTTATATATAAGTGAAGTTGCAATTTTTGTTAAGTCAAATCCAGAGCTCTTTGAAACATATCCTTTAAGTAGTCGTCGAAAAGGTATGTTACGACAAGTGCGATGCAGCACCAAGTTGCTGCGAATGAGTGTGTTCTGTATGGCACCATTAATATTTAACAAAATACCATCAGCTATCCGCTCTAAAAATGACATCAATATTTTTAAAAACCTACTCAATGTCTTTTTGACTAAGAATGCCTATTATAATATTAATGAATTCCTTGACAGTAAAAATATGAATGTATATAATATTGCTTAAACACCTTTATAATTATTTAATGAATATTTGACATTTAATTAATATTGTATTGACTATTATTATTATTTTATAAGATTTTTAATGTTTATGTCATTAGAATTGTTGCCATTTTAATTATATGAGCTTATGCGTATAAATAAATTAATGTCTGTATGCCAAATTGGTGGAACTAGCGTTTTATATAAATGTATGTAATATCCTTTGTACCTAGATTCACAGACTAATAAATCATTGTATCATTGTATTTACAAATCAAAAAGTTTGTTTTGATTTGTACAGTGCTGGTATTAACTTTCGAAATTGGATTTTGTGAATTATATTGGTTAAACTTTTGAATGAAAAAAAATTGGATCTTTGGTAAACTTTTATAATTGGAACTTTTCGTCGTTACGCCTTGAAAAGCGAGATGGTCTCTCGAAATTGATAAGGTTTTTGACTGACTTCAAAAAAGAAGCTGATTTTCAATTCACCTGTTTTTTTTTTGTTACGGAGCAAGCTTGAGGCCCACCTGATGTTAAGCAGACTCACCTCTGCCTATAACAGATGCATTTCGTCACAAGTCACGAATTGCACTGCGCCCGTCACCTTGATACATAGTTATTAAGTCTCATGTGCCTGTAATTTCACTGGCTCTCAAGGACTGCTACCGGAACACACCGTTAGGTGCTTGGCGACAGTTTTTCTACTTGGGGGTGGTCGCTAGCCAGGCGTGCATTCGCAAAATGCCCTTCCACCATACGGTGAAGCTGAAGCCCGTGGCGGGATTCGAAAAATGGACCTGCTACGTGGCAGTCAATGCCACTGAGCCATCACTGCTTCAGCGTACGTCATCACTTCATCTATTATGAACTGATTTTAATGATCCTTTTTTCTTTGGTTGAGTATAGAACCCCCCAGAGTACTAGCGGTCACCTATCCAAGTAATGACCGCAGCGAACGCTTATTCTAGTTGATCAGTCAAGAACTAGGCAAACTCCACAACGAGTTGTTCAATAGCCAGCAGTAATAAAGTAAATTCTCAATGAGCTCATACAAAGATAACATAAAGCTATTTCACAGTGGATTGCCGGTTGCGCACAAACCGTATAACTTTAAAGATGACATTTCAATTGACCCCTATTGCCGCGTGGGAGGGTTTATATTGCAATTTAAACTACGCATGTGTTGCACAATTCATATAGCACACAACTGCAGTTAAGGGATTGAAATTGAAACATACCGGTATAATATTGATTTCCGAGGGAACCATGACTGGATATTATTGATTTACGGGGTAACGAGGCATGCGAGGAATTCGAAGAAGTTTCACGAGATCATTAAATTTAAAAAAAAGACTATATATAATTATATAGTCTTTTATTATTATACAACTACAAATAGGAATGTTATGTTTCATGGTTTACGTATGTATTTTATTATTCCACCTGTCTCTACCAATAAATTCGTTGAAAGTACCAGGAGATCATAAGTAATGAAGAGGTAAAGCGTCAAAGCTTAAGATCTTAAGTAGTTAGTATGATCTTTCATGTAACACAGTTTTACAATAAACTAGCTGACCCGGCAAACGTTGCTTTGGCATATAAATAATTTTGGCTATTAAAAAATAAGGGTTGATCGTAGAAGGGTGAAAATTGAGGATTGTATGTATTTTTGTATGTTGTATCATAAAAAAATAGCAATTAAAAATTTTGTCAAAAAATAAAAAATTTAGGGGTGGACTACCCCTAACATTTAGGGGGACGAAAAATAGATGTTGGCCGATTCTCATAGATACCGGATAAGCACAAAAAATTTCATCAAAATCGGTCAAGCCGTTTCGGAGGAGTATGGCAACGAAAACTGTGACACGATAATTTTATATACAATAAATATATCTGAATCTGAATCTGAAGCTTTGTGAAGATAAGATACCACACCAGTATCGTTTTCACATACTTTGTAAATCTCACACATCTTCAGTATTTTTGGTCTCCTGGTACTTCAAATTGTAACGCGATAAAAATAGGTACAGTACAAAGATATTATCAGAGTATTATGAAGTCTAGTCGTCCATGGTAAGTGCTAGGTGGGAACATGAGAAAAACACACAAAATAGAATATGCTCCATTTGAACCTTCTCCTTTTTTTGAAGTCGGTTAAAAAACATATCATTACCGAATCTGCCCTTAAGTTTTACGAGAATCTATTGATGTGCGACTTGTAGAGAACAGTCAAAGCCTGATTTAGCGAATGGACACCGTGTGTGGACACAGATATTGTGGTCAAAAACTTACATACATACATACATAAAATCACACCACTTTCCCGTAGGGGTAGGTAGAGACCACGGATTTCAACTTACTACGATCCTTACATATCTCTTTCGCTTCATCTACACTTATAGGTCAAAAACTTACCTATCAGAAAAACAAAAAAAATACTAATTCAAATATCTATCGGGAGTGTGAGAATCTAGTACTGCAATTAGGTGCACGAAGACGTATGTAATGTAATAAATGTTATTAAGTTGTCAGTGCTAATGTTTTTTTTACGAGTTCGTATGACTTTACACAGATGACTTAAGTTGGGTTTATTTTCAAAATGCTTTTTAAGTTTTTACCCACTTCAAAAAATGGAGGAGGTATTGTATTTTTTTTGTGTGTAAATCTATCCCTCATAAATCTTTAAAAGGTGTACCGCTTTTCATGTTTTTTTTTACATTCGATAGATTGTTTGACGTGTGATCGCATTTAAATTTGAGTAAGATCTTTTTAAGTTTTTAACCAACTTCAAAAAATGGAGGAGGTATTGTATTTTTTTTGTGTGTAAATCTATCCCTCATAAATCTTTAAAAGGTGTACCGCTTTTTATGTTTTTTTTTACATTCGATAGATTGTTTGACGTGTGATCGCATTTAAATTTGAGTAAGATCTTTTTAAGTTTTTAACCAACTTAAAAAAATGGTGGATGTATTGTATTTTTTTGTGTGTAAGTAAATCTATCCCTCATAAATCTTTAAAGGATGTACCGGTTTTGATGTTTGCTTTTTACATTCGATAGATTGTTTGTCGTGTGATCGCATTTAAATTTGAGTAAGATCTTTTTAAGTTTTTAACCAACTTAAAAAAATGGTGGATGTATTGTATTTTTTTGTGTGTAAGTAAATCTATCCCTCATAAATCTTTAAAGGATGTACCGGTTTTGATGTTTGCTTTTTACATTCGATAGATTGTTTGTCGTGTGATCGCATTTAAATTTGAGTAAGATCTTTTTAAGTTTTTAACCAACTTAAAAAAATGGTGGATGTATTGTATTTTTTTGTGTGTAAGTAAATCTATCCCTCATAAATCTTTAAAGGATGTACCGGTTTTGATGTTTGCTTTTTACATTCGATAGATTGTTTGTCGTGTGATCGCATTTAAATTTGAGTAAGATCTTTTTAAGTTTTTAACCAACTTAAAAAAATGGTGGATGTATTGTATTTTTTTGTGTGTAAGTAAATCTATCCCTCATAAATCTTTAAAGGATGTACCGGTTTTGATGTTTGCTTTTTACATTCGATAGATTGTTTGTCGTGTGATCGCATTTAAATTTGAGTAAGATCTGAAGACTTGAGTTATTCCTAATTAAGTTTCTAGTCGAAGCCAATTAATTACGCATCATTAGGGATAACTCAAATACTACTCATCAGATCTCACTGAAATTTGAATGGGACCACATGACAACCACCAGCTTTCGAATATAAAAAGAAAACGTCAAAATCGGTGCAGTGAAAAGTTATGAGGTACAAACAAAAAAGAGTCGAATTGAGATCCTCCTCTATTTTCAAGTCGGTAAAAAAAAAGAAATTGAACCAAGGAAATCAAGATTCTAAAGAGACGCTTCACACCACTCAACCTACAAGGCAGCCGGGTTAGAATCAACAATGTCTATTATAATGAATAGATTCAGGCGTTACTTTGCGGAAATCCATTTTTAATAATAACAAATACTTTTAAAATATTTTAAGAAAACATCAAATTAATATTTTAATAAAACACTTAAAAAATATAAAAATATATCTAGTGACAATTCCGAGAATTTCTCGATCGTGCGCTCGTAGAGTCAAGACCTCCTGAGGATGCTTCGTGTAGAAGCGAAACGCGTCGAAAATTCTTCCGGTTTGGCTGCGTGGCGTTTGTGACGTCACGTCGGCTTAGCAGGAAAATTAAGCGGAATTGTCACTAGATATATTTTTATATTTTTTAAGTGTGTTATTAAAATATTAATTTGATGTTTTCTTAAAATATTTTAAAAGTATTTGTTATTATTAATGTCTATTATTTCAAACCTGCGAATGGTATACGTCACATCGTGCGTACAAAATCAGGGCTTTAGCGACGCGGACTGCTTTCGTTTTCATCCCACACTTTCGTTCTTGTAACAAAACCTGTTTGGTTATTTCGCTTATAATGCGTACACATTAATTTTCTTCACGGTTCTTTCGTAACAGTACATCGACTTTTTTGCACTGATATGATATGCCAGCTTGGTATGGACATGTGCTAAGATGAGAAATTTACTATGTTGAAGAGTTTGGTTGAATATATGGGGGTAGAGGAACGCAGAATAACATGGGCCATGTGCGAGTTAGACTGGCGCACCGATGGTTCATCGTGCATAAACTCCACCGATGAACAAACGCCTCACACGTTAGGTGTGTTTGCAACAATCCCCACGATTGGCAGGTCTTTTTTTTTTTTTTTTTTTTTTTTATGCTTGATAGATTAGCCTCTGACCACTATCTCACCTGATGGTCAGTGATGATGTGGTCGAAGATGTTGTTCAGGCTAACCTAGAAGTACTGGCTCTCAAGGACAGCTGTCGGAACACACCGTTAGGTGCTTGGCGACAGATTTTCTACTTGAGGGTGGTAGCTAGCCAGACGGGCATTCGCAAAATGCCCTACCACCATGCTGTAACGACTGCCATCCTAGGAAAACAACCGGGACCGACGGCTTAACGTGCCCTCCGAAGCACGGAAACGCTCAGTAGTAATGTCACTAGCGGTCACCCATCCAACTCATGACCGCGCGCGACGTTGCTTAACTTTGCTGATCGGTTGAGAACAGCTAAGTAAACTTCGCTACGAGCGCTTCAAAAGGTCTAGGGAACCGCAGTATAAGATGGCAGTTCTTCCGAAGGTGCTGCTGCTCACCTTCTGGTATCTATCCTTTAGTCGCCTCATACGTCTTTACAGGAAGATATAGTGGGTCTCAATTCTGCCCCGGCACCCCCATGGGAAATTGTGAACTTGTGAAAATTTCAACCCTAGCTAGGCAGGCGAGCATTCGCAAAATGCCCTTTCACCATGCGGTGAAGCTCAAGCCTACGGTGAGGATCGAACCATATGCGAACTGTACCACGGCAGTCCGTAGCTATCATTGCTTAAAAACGGTATGTTCCGGTATAGCTGTCCTTGAGAGCCGGCAATTCTAGACATCTTCGACGGCATCATCACTACCATCAAGTGAGATAGTGGTCGAAGACTAAACTATCAGCTACAAAAAACCTCCACCGAGGAACAGCTCAAAGTTTTCAGTTCATTGGTGCTCTAAAATTTGTTGTTATTATACCTAACAGCATTTACAAATCTGTAACCGCGGCACCATTAACAGGGGTAGCCTCTTAAGGATAGAAAGTCGGTTTCCGAACCTTAACACCGTTGAATAGTGTTTTCTCATGTTTACACTTATCATGGTCGATAATATTCTTACTTAAATATATCTCTGTACTGTACCTATTCTTATCGAGTTACAATTTAAAGGACCAGGAGACCAAAAATACTGAAGAGGTGATTTATAAGGTATATGCAAAACTGTTAGGTATCTTATCATAAAGCGTTGGCTTTGCCTCTTCATTACTTCTGATCTCCTGGTACTTTGTACTAATTTATTGGTACTCTGGTAGAGACATTTGGAACACAGAACCCTTATAATCGACTTCAAAAAAAGGAGGAGGTTATGAATGCGACTGTATTTTTTTTTGTGTTATATCCATGACTAATACAGGGCCTACCGATTTGGATTTTCCCATTTAAATTAAGTGAGATTTGAGGAGTAGTATGTGAGTTAACCCTAATATTGCGTATTTTATGTTTACTTATTAATAAAATGATAAGAAACAGGTTCAAATCGCAATGGTGGTAAAAAAGAAATCTGACTTGCTTTATAAGTTTGAACGTCACGAAATTTATTTTGGAATGGCAGAATGACGGGGTGAAGTAGTCGACCGCGATAATTATGGGATGTAACTTTTCTATTTGTCACCTAATCCAGATATATAGATCAGTGACCAGATTCCTTACTGAGTACCTTACTAGAGAGACCTAGAACTATTTATATTAAAATAAATTAGAATAATTTTGGTTTTTGTTTACGTATCTAAGTACTCCTACGTCTCATTAGCCACGCGTAATATGGTTCGGTGACGTGGAATGATTAACACACTGTTTACAACGTTATTTCATTTTGTTTAAGTATACTTATTGTATGGGAATGTCTGTCGGTCTGTTTAGATTCAGTCAGGTGCTGATGTGAAAGGCACATGAGACTTATGACGAAGTGGTCTTTGAAAATTTCAGACTGCGGGACGTTGTCCATGACATCTGACGTATTTCGTGTGTTGGTAATGTTTTGTGAGATTTGGTCGCATTTCGGGCGAATTATATTACGTAATTCTAAATGGTGTTTATATAAAAATTAATTCCCCGTGGGGTGTCGGGTTAGAATTGCACCTCCCCATATCTTCCCGTGGGTGTTGTAAGAGGCGACTAAGGGAAAAAATACTGAAAGGGCAGCAGCGCCTTCTAAAGAACTGCCATCTTACACTGCGATCCCCAAGACGCCTGCCAAGCGTGGGGATTATGGCAAATACCCCCTTAATAGGGGAGGCTGTGTTCAGCAGTGGACGTTCCGCCTGATACAGTACAGTAATATTACGTAATTGCCTTATTTCAACGTTGCCGTTGCGGTTGTATCATTTTCGTACTCGATGAAAATATAATATTAATTCAACAACTGTTTAGCCCTTAAGGGAAGTGTATTCATAGTGCTTCTCATACAAAAATGTACTTGCGTCATGTTTTGAATATCAAGTGTTCAAAATTGCTTAACTTTCGCATGCAGACCTTTGAGCCTAATATGCTCTCTTCTCTCGTTGCCAGTTTTCCCTTAAATTACATATTTTCGAAACAATTCGGGAATATAGTTTTGTATGGGAATTGTAATTTGACATTTAGGGATAAAATAAATAGTAAATCTAAAAACTGGCAAACCAGAAGCATAGATATTAGGCTCAGCAATATACATGCAAAATTTCACCGAGTTTGATCACTTGGTATGTAAAGTGACGAAACTAAGATGGTTTGGAAAGCGCTCCGTGAACTCTACTCTTAAACAGTGTATATTTTATAAAGTGGACCTTTCATTTAAATAGAAAACCAACCAATTAGAATCCCTGTCTACATAAATGATCTGAAAGTTTTATATTTCATATATATATTTTTTTATTGTCCCTTATAGGCTTTGACCACTATCTCGCCTGATGGTAAGTGATGATGTAGTCGAAGATGTTGTTCAGGCTAACCTAGATTTACTGGCTAAGGACAGCTGCCCGAACACACCGTTAGGTGCTTGGCGACAGATTTTCTACTAGAGCGTGGTAGTTAGCCAGGCGGGCATTCGCAAAATGTCCTACCACCATGCTATAACGACTGCCATGCTAAGACAACAACCGGGACCGACGGCTTAACGTCCCTCCGAAGCACGTGCACGCTCAGTAGTAATGTCACTAGCGGTCACCCATCCAACTACTGACCGCGGCCGACGTTGCTTAACTTTGATGATTGGTTAAGAACAGCTAAGCAAACTTCGCTACGAGCGCTTCAAAACTATACTACCAGCACCTTCAATATTATTCAGATTCAAACCAAGCCGCGGGCATAAGTTTCTTCGAAAATCAATTACCACACCGCTATGGCTACCTCGCAAATGATCACTGTCGCATATAAGGCGTTGGTATGCGCGTAGGTTTATACGTCTCGATTATCTGCCGCGTAACTAATGTCCCTTGCATACTAAACAGGCGTGACTAGCTTAGCGCGCATGGTCTATGGCCATTTGTCTTCTTAGGTGTTCTTTCTGGTCATTATTAGATGTTCCGTACAAGAAAACGGGATCCTTTTATTAGATTTTTCGAAGCAGTGATGGCTCAGTGGCATTGGCTATGGACTGCTGCGCAGCAGGTCCATGGTTCGAATGCCCGCCTGGCTAGCGACTACCCTCAAGTAGAAAATCTGACGCAATAACGGTGTGTTCCGGCAGCAGTCCTTGAGAGCCAGTGAAATTACAGGCACATGAGACTTTACAACTATATCTCAAGGTGATGGGGCAATTCCATATGACGAAATGCATCTGTTATAGGCAGAGGTTAGTCCGCTTAATATCAGGTAAGTCTCGAGCTTGTCCTGTCACAATAATATTAAAAAATAAAATAAAAAAAAAGACGGATAGATGAACTTTATTGCACTTTCCGATTAAAATAAACAGTTTTCTTTTACTTATATAAATTCAATACTGTCCCTCCGTCCTTAGTTTAAGGCTAGTGTATTCGTAGCTATTTCCATACAAACGTAGTTTCGTCATATTTTAAATACCAAGTGTTCAAACTCGGCGATACTTTGCATGTATGTCCTTGAGCCTAATATCTATGCTTCTGGTTTGCCAGATTTCCGCAAAATTATGTATTTTCGAAATTATTTGGTATAATCGTTTTGTATGAGAATTATAATTTCCACTTTTAGAGGTAAAATAAATAGTAAAACAAAAACTGGCATACAAGAATTATACATTGTTATTAATTACATTATTTATCATTATTTGTGTCCCGAAGTTTCAAACACTTTGCAGTGATCCTGGTCACGGGGTGACTACTATGTGTAATAATCGCGAAAACAAGATACAAGATACAAGCCAAAAAAAAACCTAAGACAACACCATGTGTTCCAACTCGGTGAAATTTTGTATGCGTATTACTGAGCCTAATATCTATCTATGCTTGTGGTTTGCTAGTTTTTCCATTTATTATTTATTTTGGCCTTAAAAGTCAAAATAACAATTCCCATACAAAACGATTTAACGAATTTTATTGTAAAAACTAACGTGGTTTTCACTTATTTTAGTAAATAATACGGGATAACTCACGTGAATAAGTCTGATAGCTCCGACTATAGTTTCAACCACATTCGGTGGTCTTTTTCAAGGAGAGCTCGGGACGCCCGCGTTGAGCACTCATTATATTAGCAGATTTAACGAATTTTTTTTTTTAATATTTAAACTTACGGAAATCTGGCTAACCAGAAGCATAGATATTAGGCTCAAGGATATACATGCAAAGTTTCACCCAGTTTGAACACTTGGTATTTAAAATATGACGAAATTGCGTTTTAATAAATAGAGCTACGAAGACACTAGACTTAAAGAGCTGTATATATTCTCAAAAAATACATTATATATCACCGGGGAACTATACTGAACGTTAATAAAATTACCATAGTATCGTCCTATCTACATAATATACCCTGTGTGTGCATAATTTATAATAGTAGTTTATGCAACTGTCATATAATAGAGGGTATTAAAACGTGAGTGTAGTTTTAAGATTACACGAGTGTTTTAATACCTAATTATATGCAGTTGCATACACTGCTTGATTTAATCTCATGGCTATAGGTAGCTACAATATATACATATTTTATCCAGCAAAATATTACTCAAATTCGTATGTACGAAATAGCGACAAAATGGAAAAAGTCTGTTATTGGTCTGTGGCTCGGAACCAGCGCTCACCACAGATAATGTGTACTTAAATTGAATTGAAGCCGCCTTGGTCGGGACACATTGTACTTTAATAATTAAAAAACTGTTTTAAAGCATTGTTTTGTTAGGAGACTAATGCTTTAATTTAACTTTTTAATTTTCTTAAAGAAGTATGTAAATAAAATAAGTCAATAAAAGTATGTATTTCATTTCATAATTAGAATATTACCGAATGAGATTATATAAAGTAATTTTTTTAACGTTAATAACTTAGTAGCTTGATTTTATTTATAGAAATAGTGTTGTAATGGCGGATATCTTTACAAAAAAAAAATGGGTTCTTTTATCTTAAACAATCTTCGATAAAAAATAGTACAATAGATTCAGGGTCAACGATCATAACGCGGCCCAAAAGATTAAGAGCACAAAATTAAATAACAGTCTGCTATTATTTCGAATTAGTACGGTCGAAACTCAGCCAACAACTTAGAATATTTTTTTTATTCTGTTTTTATATAATATACTAGCGGCCTGCCACGGCTTCGCACGGGTATTTTACAAAAAAAAATAATTGGAACAAATAAAAAGTAGTTATTGTGACATAACTGTAATAGTTAGACATATGGTATTGTGGACTTTTTTGTAGATATTGATGTCCTCTATAAAATTGTAATACATCAATTTGCTCTATTGTCAACGATTTCCGCAGCGTACGCGATATAACTTTGGTATTTTATTATGGCTCTCAAGGAAAACAGCCGGAACACATCTTTAGTGCTTGACGTCAGATTTTCTATAGATTGGTAGCTAGCCAGGCGGGCAATCGCAAAAATCCCTTCCACCATGCGGTAAAGCTCAAGCCGGCGGTGGGGATCGAACCAGGGACTTGCGGCACAGCAGTCCATAGCTATTATCGTCCAGCTATCATTGCTTCAAAATGTATAAGAGTTGCAATTCTGGGGGCCAACTCCCATCTCTTAATTCAGTCTTATTTTAAACTTACATTAACAATTTTAATTTGCACCACCACATACCATTATAGTAAACTTACATTAAAACTTTTACGTGAGAACGAGCTGCACGCATTAAGTAATTTGTGCGATAGAGATAGCGCTATAAGAATATGATTGTTTCGTGACGGCCACGGTACGAATCTTAGTATTAATACTTTAAGTTTTTAAAAGGTGGGTGTTGGCCCCCTGTACAAATTTACGGTTTCAGAATATTTATTAATCTCATAAGAATACAAAAATTCACTTACTGAGATTACTTAAACTAACTTCAATAAAAATAATGTGCCGCAGATGTAATGTAGCTAAATGAAAATTAACAAGATAATAAATTCTAATTAAGTACTTAATAACAAGTTATAATATTATATTTTATAAGTACCTACCCTCCGAATGCGTACTTTAAGAATTAGACCTGCATAGCATTTTCTCGGACATATCGTAAGCGTGTTTATTAAGGTTGAAATGGCCGGTCACTTCTCCATACAAACGTCGTAGGGTGATCACTCCCTTATTTGAGATTTTAGGTCCAGACTTAAGCATAATACCGATATAGAGTAATATCGTCATTATCTAGGCTTGTATGATGCCAAGATTTTAAAAAGATAATTAAGTTGTAAGTTATCAGCGTCGCAAACTTTATATGAAAATGTTTCAAGGCTCATTATTCTAAAGTTAATTTTTTTATTAAAATTTCGGCATCATACAAGCCTAGATAATGATGAGATCAATCGATATCATGCTTTATTTGGGACCTAAATCCTCAAACAACTGAGTGATCACCCTACGACGTTTGTATGGAAAACGGACCGGCCAGTTCACCCTTAATTTATTCGTAGACTCTTTACAAATATGTATACGAATACCAAAGTGGACAAGATTCGTTCTCCTATCCTTTCTAAAAACTTTGATGTTCCGTGGTTTTGGTTTTAACCGCGACATAGTTTAAATACAAGTTTATATGTAAACCGCGGGTGGCGTGTGGTATGCGGTGGCGAAACTGGACAATTTCGACACCTGCATCGAATGCCTTAAATAGATACGGTGTCTGGGATTTTGGACCTGTGGTTTATCCAATAGTAAAGTATCTTATACAATCGCCTATAGTTCAACGTAAGTTGGTCGCTCCATCCTGATGCGATGGTGAGAGAGAGAAAGAATTATGAGAGGGAGAGAATTTTTGAAGCAGTGATGGCTCAGTGGCATTGGCTATGGACTGCCGCGCAGCAGGTCCATTGTTCGAATCCCGCCGCGGGCTTGAGCTTCACCGCATGGTGGGAGGGCATTTTGCGAATGCCCGCCTGGCCAACCACCCTCAAGTACAAAATCTATCGCCATGCACCTAACAGTGTGTTCCAGCAACAGATATTGAGAACCAGTAAATTACAGGCACAATATTTGTAAATTACAGAATTAAAAAGGTGTCAAGGGTGAGTGGCGCAGAGCAGTTTTTCACTTGTGAAGAAATGCTTCTCTTATAGGCAGAGGTAACCGCTTAACACCAGGTGGGTCACTATCTCCTGAAAAACTGAATTAAGAAAAAATAAAATGATTCATAATTCTATTAAATAAATATACGCGTATTGAGTTTGTAGAGTTTAGGTACTGTTATATAAAAAAAACTATAAAACTAATTAAAAACAAACGAAGACTCATCAATATTAAATTACAAATATTCTAAGATAAATTATAACTAAATGACTTTTAGTTCCGTTTGATTTGGACTATTATTAAAAAAAAACTATTAAATTTTATCAATTTGTTAATTCGTAACGAATCAGAGAATCAGACCTCTCACTTTCACCGCTCTGAATGACTATCATTCTGTTATGCGATAACATCTTGTATTGCTATAGCATTATGAAATAATATGTAATTAAAAAAAAGTGACTGTTTCTTTGATGATTTTGAAGCAGTGATGGGTCAGTGGCAATGGCTATGGACTGCCGCGCAGCAGGTCCGTGGTTCGAATCTCGCCGCGGTCTTGAGCTTTACCACATCGTGGTAAGGCATTTTGCGAATGCCCGCTGGCTAGCAACCACCCTCAAGTAAAAAATCTGTTGCCAAGCACCTAACGGTGTGTTCCGGCAGCAGTCCTTGAGAGCCAGTGAAATTACTGGCTCTAGAGACTTAACAACTATATGTCTCAAGGTGACGGGCGCAGTGCAATTCGTCACTTGTGATGAAATGCATCTGTTCTAGGCAGAGGTTAGTCGCTTAACATCAGGTGGGCCTCGAGCTTGTTGCGTAAGATAAAAACAGGGCATCCTCAGGATATCCTCACGTTAAATTATATTCCAATGTGTAAAGCTGAATCTTCATCAAACATAATATGCCAATTTTTGTGTTTCTGACATGTGTTGATGACAAAATTTTACAAACGAAGTATGTTGGAGATCCAGCTTTACAGGCGTTTAAACTTCGAGCAAATGTGCAAGCATTTAAATCAACAGTAAATACATTCAGCAGGTCGTCAACCACACCAGTCGTAAATTATTTAATCGACGCGATCCATGCTTAAAGCATAGTTTGGGAGGCATTACCCTAAAGGATAACACATCCTCATCTAAATACAACCTCCACTCGTACTCTAAACAACCTTGACTCGACTCATCGCAAGGCCAGCAGGTTCAGTAAACCAGTTAGTCGGCTGTTCGAGGATCACATAACGTAGTTACGCATCCCCGTGCGCTCCGCAAGGACGCCTGCAACGACCTCCATCTTGTATCAGGGAGCAGGCGGCCTTCACCGCACGGGATTCGAATAAGGAGGTTGTATTGCTTTTTGTGTTCCATTGTTGCTGTTTATTTCGGGTAGTCGTCGAGTAGTGTATCCACTTGAAAATCTGTCGCCAAGCACCTAACGGTGTGTTCCGGCAGCTGTCCTTGAGAACCAGTACTTCTAGGTTAGCCTGAACAACATCCTGGACCACATCATCACTTACCATCACGTGAGATAGTGGTCAAACGCTAACCTATCGGGAATAAAAAAAAAAGGAAAGGAATTTACGATTGCTTTTTATTTAGTTTTTGTTCTGGTTTGGGTAGTGATGTGTGGAGTAGTGTGTTCATATAAGCGTAGAGGATACATAATAGATGAATTGATTAAACTTTGTTATATTATTATACTATTACAGATGACTGTGGTAGGTATTTGGCAAAAAAACCTAGAAAAGTGCGAGTCCGGCTTCATCTATTTTAGGTTCCGCATTGCCATGACACTTAAATATAATAAAATGTTTGTTTATTCTGATGACATCGCCAATATCACAATAAAAATCGTCTATTTCAGTATTTTTTGGAGATGCTCGTGGCGGCCATCTTGAATCAGGCAGGAGTCGTTCGGCCTTGACAGCGCGCGGAATTTGAATGAGGAATTTCCGATTGTTTTTTATTTTTCTTTTTTTGTTGTGGTCAGTGCAGTCATGCATGTTTGAGGTTTTTGTCGCTTACGATATACATACGCTTAATGGGTAGCCGCGGTTTTTTTTTTTTTTTACTTCTCATGCTTGTAGTGTTCTGTTTTATGACCGGTGTAAGCGGACTAAAACGGCTTTTTAAGGTCTAGTGCATAAAATACTGTTTTTAAGCACAAGTGCATATATTATTATATTTTCAGAGATTGAATGTGGTAAGATTTTGTCTGGCTCTATCATAATATGTACACTTAGATAAAGGCTCGTATTTAAAGACCTTAAGAATATTAATTAAGATGTTGTGAAGGAACATAAAACAAGACATGAATAATAATGAAGTTCAATTTATATATATATATCTACATAATAATCAAGTGCGCTGCACAAGGCTTTTGTTTGTACTAAATGCGCGAAAATTAGAGAAAATAATACTTTCCCTGTATTTGGTGCCACGATTTTAACATGTTCAATTGAACTTGTTTCAATTTGTTAAGTTAAAAAAACATCTGCACTTCAGATTTTTTTTACCGATTAATTAAGCATTTAAGACAAAACCTTAAGCACGGATTTATGGCCAAATCGTCTGTGTGTGACATTTTTTTTCCGAATTCGAAATAATGATAAAGATTATTTCACCTTCAAAGTGACCTATATTTATGGTTTTCTTAAAATATTTTTTCATTCTTAAATCATTAAATATGGATTCGCAAAGTAACGCCTGAATCTATTTATTATCTTAATAAAATAGCAAAACCTTATCAAGAGGGACTATCTTATGTCCAACTATTACAGTTACGTCACAATAACTACTTCTTATGTGTTTGTGACGGAACAAGCTTGAGGCCCACCTGATGATAAGTGGACTAACCTCTGCCTATAACAGATACATTTCGTCGCCAGTCACGAATTGCACTGCGCCCGTCACCTTGAGACACGTGTGAAAGTTTCATGTGCCTGTAATTCTGTTGTGTTCCAATATTTTGGGTTTATAAGGCAAGCTCAGTCTATTTCTGTATTCAAAAGTCAAATTAAAGACCATTATTTATCCACTTTACCATCTCATTGAAATTTTAGTCTGTATCCGTTATGTGTACCAGTATGTAGTATTTAGTATTAAGTAGTATAAGTAATTGGTTTATTAGTATGTAGTATGTTTATGTATTGTTAGTTTAGTATATTGTACCAGGTAATATTACTTAATCAGTATTCGTTTGAAAGTAAGCATTTGATTTATGTAAGTAGATATATATAATTAATTTATTGTGTTCGCCAACCTCTCTGACTCCTTAAACGATCTCCATCCAAAGGTTGACTGGAAGAGATCGCTTTAAGCGATAAGTCCGCCCATTGTACTTTAGTTTTTAGAATTTCTTCTTTATTGTATTTTTTTTTATGGTATAGGAGGGCAAACGAGCATGCGGCTCACCTGGTGGTAAGTGATCACCGTCGCCCACGAACATCCGCAACAGCAGAGGTATCCAGGATGCGTTGCCGGCCTTTGAGGAGGGAATATGCTCTCTTCTTGAAGGCCCCTAAGTCGTATCCGTTCGGAAATACTGTATATTATATATTAACATAGTATATTTATATTGGTGTACAATAATGTGTTTTGTATTGTATTGTATTGTGTATTTTTTGTTAAATACTCATGTGAAGCCGGGGTGGGCCGCTAGTATTGAATATTTTGCTATACATATACATTACATTAATGTATATGTTGTCTAAACAAGACAATATATACATTACAGCACTAGCTCGAAACTATGTTAGAAATATAGATTTTTTTAATGCCCTTTTATGTTTACCAGAAGGCTCCACTCTCCCAGCTACTTCCTCGCGTTAAAAGGCCTAATCTTAAAGCAAACAGTTTTCAATAGCTAAATAAACAGCACAAGGTTGTGCTAGATCGTAGGCAAATATCCTAGAACCTTGTCCAGATAAGCTGTTGTTTATTTTTGAAGTGTATATTGCGCAAGAGACATTAGAGCATATTAGAACTAGGTGCGTAGGCTAATATGCTACGAAAACTACGCTAGTTTGCGTAGCCGTTTTAATCGATCAGCTAAGTTAAGCAACGTCCGCTGCGGTCAAGAGTTGGATGGGTGACCGCTAGTGCCATTACTACTAAGCGTGCACGTGCTTCGGAAGGCACGTTTAAGCTAGAGTGCTCGTAGCGCTCCATACAAACGTAGTTTCGTCATATTTTAAATACTAACAGCCTTACTTATAAACGCTACTTAAATTTTAAGCATTACTTAGCCGCTGATTAGCAAAATTTCTTACTCATAAACGCTACATAACTTTATCCAGTACCTAAGTACTGCTTAAATAAGCTGTCAATTTAAACACCGTCCGACCCTTGTTTAAAATTTTAAGTAACAAGATGGCGCCCATCTATCCGGTCAGCTGATTTAGTGACTATTGAGGTAATTGTCAAGGAGGTATACTCGTACAAAACTATAAACATGACATACTCGTAAATCGTAAAAAAAGTATCAACTAGAAACATATATTGGATGATGAAATAAATATTATGCGTAACCTACCTACTTTTCGTAATCTTATTGAAGAGTATTATACTGGTAGGTATACTCATTGTAATTTTCTTATTATCTAGCCGCGCCACGCGGTTTCGCCCGCGTAGACAGTGATAATGAAAAGTATGGAGAACCTAAACTAACTATTCTGTTGTTTCATCCAAACCTTCAAGCCGTTAAAACGTGAATACATGTAGAAGACAAAAACATACACATAAACTTTACATACATACATATAATCAGGCCTGTATTCCCCGAAGGGGTAGGCAGAGGTGTGTAAACACCCATGTTTCGGCCAATTGGGTTTTGGTCTCATGTAATAAGGGTTAGAGCCTATTGCCATTCACCGGGCACAGTTTCAGGATCATACAAAATGTTTTCTCTACCACACTAGACGAAACACAAGAACATATTACGGCCTTTATAATATTACATATTTAAGTAATCGCTATAAAATGGATAAAAAAAATTAAGATTGGAATCTTGGGTTACACCCGTAAAGTCTGGGGTAACCCCATAATGCATTTCCAATTTTGCTATGGAATAGGTTGCTATTCCATAGCATAATTGGAAATATATTACTAGGGCACTTTGAATTTACCATATTGCAAAATAAAAACTCGCTACAAATGTCTCCAGTACACCTAACCATATGTATAAAAATCAGTACCTATAAAGAATAGTATATTTTTTACTTTTTAATTTTAAGCTTTTTAGCACTAGATACATGCTTTTTGACAATTTGGGTCTTTCATAATACCTTTTAGTTCAATGTTGTCAGTTTAAAATACGTTCGACCTCATTATCCATTGCTTAGATAAATAGTTGCTAAGTAGCGTTTATAAGTAAGAAATATTTAAGCATTACTTAAACACTGTTTAGTTATCCATTACTTAGCAACTACTTAGCGGATTTTTTATAAGTAAGGGGGTAAGTGTTCAAACTCGGTGAAACTTTGCATGTATAACCTTGAGCCCAATATCTATGCTTCTGGTTTGCCAGACTTCCGTAAAATTAAGTATTTTCAAAAATAATTCGAAAAATAATTTTGTTGATAATTTTTATTTTGACATTTAGTGATATAATAAATAATAAATCGAAAAACTGGCCAACCACAAGCACAGATATTAGACTCTAGCAATATGCACAAAAAAAAATACCGAGTTTGAACAATTGCTATTTAAAATATGGCGAAACAACGTTGGTATTGAAAGCGCTTCGTGCACTCTACTCTTAAAAGATGTTTTGTGTACCCCGAGTTTCTTGCCCGTTCTTCTCGCAGTGGCTCTATATTTATTTTTTGCTAGCAGTAATATAGACTATATATCGTAATCAACGCACTCTAAAAAAGCTTGACTTTTCTCTTACAACTCCTACAGGAAGATATATATATAGGGGGTTGCAACTCTTTTCCTTCACCCCACGGACTAATCACGCGATAACTTGGAAACCACCATTACCAACCAATTTCCCGAATGAAGTGATTTGCTTCTTCGTTCATCATACGAACCGCCAGGGAGTTGGAACACCCTGCCTGAGTCTGTGTTTCCGGTTTGATACAATATGGGGGTCTTCAAAACCTTCTGGGTAAGCGTGCTCCATCATCGATCCCATCATCACTTAACATCAGGTAAGATAGTGGTCAAGAGCTACCCAATACCGTATAAAAAAACCACTGATCAGATTTTCGTCAAAACTACCTAAGAACCAACACATCAATATATTATGTGATTTGTAAAAAAAAAAAAAATTAAATCTTTTCCCCGAATTCGAAGTCAGAGGCTGGAACACACCGTAAGGTGCTTGGCGATAAGCTTTCTCCTTCTTCCTTTCTAGATAGCCAGGCTAACACAAGCCCACGATGGATTCCAACTATAGACCAGCCATTGGCCATTACTGCTTGTAACTGAAATATCTAAAGTTTATTCTTATTTGTCCTCAGATCAAATTGGAGAGTGTCCTCGGGCTGACCGTGGGCAGCAATGCAGCGCTGGACTGTGACCCTAACACCGAGCTGGTCGCCTACCCAGCAGGGTGAGTACACCATGTTACGGAAGACTCACTGAATATGTGATAGCCCACTGGCTATGACCGTGGACTGCCACGCTTGCTGGCACACATAGTTCGAATCCCGCCTGCGGGCTTGGATATACCGCATGGTAGCTAGCAGCGTTTATCTTGACAACCTTTTTTTTTGTTTGTTTGGTTTTGACTTTTGACGGAACTTGAATATTTTTTATGATTTTGTGACGGAACAAGCTGATGAGCTGATGTTAAGCGGACTAACCTCTGCCTATAACAGATGCATTTCATCACAAGTCACGCATTGCACTGCGGCCGTCACTTGAGACATAGTTGTTAAGTCTCATGTGCCTGTAATTTCACTGGCTCTCTAGAACTACGGCCGGAACACACCGTAAGGTGCTTGGCGATAGATTTTTTACTTGAGGGTGGTCGCTAGCCAGGCGGGCTTTCGCAAAATGCCCATCCACCATGCCGTGAAGCTGAAGCCCGCGGTGGGATTCGAACCATGGACCTGCTACGCAGCAGTTCATAGCCAATGCCACTGAGCTATCACTTTTACTATGTTTAGTGTGATATCGAGATTTATATTTTAGATATTTTCTTACTTTGGTTGAATAATACTTACATTAATAAACCCACAACTAAGAATTCTAATAAAAACGCCTAATCTAATATTTTTAACAAAAAATATGTGATGTAAACAGACACACTCAACAGACAGACTAATATGTATGTAAAAGAACCTGCCTATCATGACAAACAACAATAATTCCCCCTCGCGTAGGGGAAAAGACAATGAACTTTAAAATTGGATTGTATAGTGAATCAACTCGCGTTGTGTGGCCGCGCCTTAACTCCCCGGGGTGTGGTGTAGGCGCAGCTTTATATCGATCTTGTTTGCCATTGTAGAAAATGAGGGGTGTAATCATATTTTTAGTGTACCGTTGTAAAATACAAGGAAGCGTAATCAAGTAAATGTTTAAATAAAACCCTTTTGTCGACTTATTTCAGCACAGAACAGTAAGAAGTGTACGCGATTTTGTTTACTTGGATGACATGTTTTTTATCGGCCAGTCCCGTCTTCGCACGGACAAAAATGTCAAAGTAATTGTATTGTAGAATGTAGGATTGTAATGGTGAAAGAATTTTTCAATTTAGTCCACCATTTTCAGAGCATATTCAATGCAAACAAATATTTTTGTAATTAAACAACTTTAAACAGTTTAAATCGCGTATATTTATCATTATTTTTGTCCCGGCCGTTTCAAATACAGCGTGAATAGGGAACGTTATGATTAAAATAAAATTTCTGACGGTAGTACAAAATAATTTCTTAATAACTCAGTAAAAAAACCAATTAGTCACCCCGTGACCACGATCACTGCAAATTGTTTGAAACGTCGGGACAAAAAAATTATAAATATACGCGATTTAAACCGTTTAAAGTTGTTTAATTACTATATATGTGTAATAATCGCGAAAACCTAAGACAATCAAGTATTTCTTCTTAATAATATTAGATTAGATAAATTTTTAGTTATATTTACTTTTTGTTAAGGTTTTACATCAAATATCGCAATTACATATTAGTACCTCATCCCAGCTAGAGAACCGTGACTTACGAACGGATCGACAGACAGCGGAGCCACTCTAATAGGGGGTTTCGTTTTGCCGTTAAGGTACGTAAGGAACCTTAAAAAACCCGGGAATCGAATGCAATCTCTGGTCTGGACATGACGACCGTTCCACTACACTCTTCTTTTTTTTTCGCTGGAAAATGACTTGCGCGTACCACGCTGTTCCGGGGGGAAACCACGTGGTTATGTGGGACTCCCCGGGCTGAGTGCCCGGTGTACTCACTAAAAACCCAGCGGTGGGCCTCTACGTCTTATGCGGGGTGAAGCGGGTTCGCTTGCGCATTCTACCTCAATCACCCCGACGCTAGGCTCCCTGAAGCCTTTGGCACCGCTCTCTGGAAGGCATTCTTCATGCTTGCCCTTCATTAGTGATGGGTCCCCCGACCAACCAGGAGCGCATTTCCTCTAATGGGGCGGAAGTAGGTCTGCATATCGGCGCCCTGGTATCCTCCTTCGGATCGGCTCAGTGAGTTCACTTTCCTCCCTGACGAGCTCCGCGGCCTCCTTTGCACCAACCAGGCAGTCGGATATGACATAACCATGCCCTTTCGTGCCGAACGGTAATTCTGTTCGTAACAGGTTGAAGGCCATACGTTTATGCTGATTTATGTATGAGATACGAAGGTGTTCGAATACCTTAGTTCTGATTGAGATCGACCGTGGAAGTGTTGGCATCACTCACACACGCCCAAATTTTAAATCTTTAATGGGCCTCGTTTTTTTTAATGTTTTTGTGACAGAACAAGCCCGAGGCCCACCTGAGCCTAAGCGGACTAACCTCTGCCTATAACAGATGCATTTCATCATAAGTCACGAATTGCACTGCGCCCGTCACTTTGAGACATAGTTGTTAAGTCTTATTGTGCCTGTAATTTCACTGGCTCTCAAGGACTGCTGCCGGAACACACTGTTAGGTGCTTTGCGACAAATTTTCTACTTGAGGGGGGTAGGTATTCGCAAAATGCCCTACCACCATGCTATAACGACTGCCATCCTAAGACAACAACCGGGACCGACGGCTTAACGTGCCCTCCGAAGCACGTGCACGCTCAGTAGCAATGTCACTAGCGGTCACCCATCCAACTCATGACCGCGCGCGACGTTGCTTAATTTGCCTAATCGGTTAAGAACGGCTAAGCAAACTCCGCTATGAGCGCTTCATAACATTAGTCCTCTAAACCTTTTAGATATGATTTCTTTAGATTTTTTAAGTGATTTATTACCTAAATAATTAATGTTTTCTATAAAATACTTTTAAAATATTTGTTATTATAAAAAATGGATTTCCGCAAAGTAACGCCTGAATCTATTCATTAGTAACTGGATTCTTTTTAACCGATAAGTAGTGGAGGAACCACTAACGATAATTCCCATAAAGTATATTAAGTATATAAGTTAGAAATGTGCAGATTTTTTTGAAATAATATATGATTTTGTGTTGTTCTTCATAATAGAGAAATTATTGTAATATAAACTCTTTCGTTACGTAACTTCCAAGTTGGGGCAATTTCTTAAAAAGCAATTTCCTAAAATACGCCCAAGGCTTGCCTCGGAAATAGCTTGCTTTGGAACTTGGAAGCCAATTTAATATGCTTGGAAAAGGTTATGCTTCGTTGTCATATATTAACTAATAAGGAAATATAAATTACTAGCTGACCCGGCAAACGTTGCTTTGCCATATAAATAATTTTGGCTATTAAAAAATAAGGGTTGATCGTAGAAGGGTGAAAATTGAGGATTGTATGTATTTTTGTATGTTGTATCATAAAAAAATAGAAATATTTTTTTTTTCCAAAAAATAAAATAAATAATTTAGGGGTGGCCTACCCCTAACATTTAGAGGGATGAAAAATAGATGTTGGCCGATTCTTATAGATACCGGATAAGCACAAAAAAAATCATCAAAATCGGTCAAGCCGTTTCGAAGGAGTATGGCAACGAAAACTGTGACACGAGAATTTTGATATAAGATATAGGCATTGTGTTTTATTAACAAGTATAAATTAATTTAAAAAGTAAAAAATACCGACTGCAAATTATTTATTTTTGTTAAGCGTTTTATAGTTCCATTGCAATTAAAACTACATGTTATATCAAAAAATAGTACCGACCTCAATACTCAAATGTGTAATAACTTATTTGAAGTTGGTACCATGATGGTTCAAAAGTACCTATTATCACAATATTGTGCGCATGGTACAAAACAAACAAACAAACAAATATATTTTTATTGACATTTTTTTTTTTTTTTTTATGTTATTGTGAAGGAACAAGCGCGAGGCCCACCTGATGCTAAGCGGTATCCCCTGCCCATAACAGATGCATTACATCACAAGTGACGAACTGCACTGCGCCCATCACCCCGAGACATACCTGTTAAGTCTCATTTTGCCTGTTATTTCACTGGCTCTCAAGGACTGCTGCCGGAACACACCGTTAGGTGCTTGGCGACAGATTTTCTACTTGAGGGTGGTCGCTAGACAGGCGGGCATTCGCAAAATGCCCTTCCACCATGCGGTGAAGCTCAAGCTCTGGGCGGGATTCGAACCATGGACCTGCTGCGCGGCAGTCCATAGCCCATGCCACTGAGCCATCACTGCTTCCGAAGATGCACTAAAAAGGTGACCAAACCATCGTATACAGTTCTTTCACTTACACGACTATACAAATATAGAGTGTTATGTTTTCAGGGTTCAAGTATATTAGTTGGTGAGTTTCTTTATTCCACCAAAACTTCTTAACTGCTCAAAACATATTTTAATGTATGATGTATCATTAGATTCGTCTTGATAGCGCAAGTGACACTAGGTACATAAAAAAGCAATAAAAACCATACTGGTGGATTTTAGACGATTTTTTAAAAACTTTTGTTTTAGAATACATATTTTCTGTCTGAAGTCGGTTTTGTATGTAATTTTTTTTACTTCCAATCGGCGACGCTGTTTTTTTTCCCGTTTGGCCCTTCTACTCCAGCTCCCCTAGCAGCCATACAGCTTAGAAGTAATTAATACTGCGGTCCAGCTGATGCATTACGGTATTAGAGCCGTTTTGCGCAATTTAGTTCTATCAAACGAAAGGTTAGTAGGTCAACTGCAGACCAAGTTAGGTTTCGGTCAGTAGATTAGTACTCGAGTTCCCACGGCATTTACTGGAAGTTGTCTACGATTTTAGGGTTCTATGCACATGGTACCCCGTGGGGTGCCAGGTTAGTATATCACCTTCCCCGTTTCTTCCCATGGGTGACGTAAGACGCGAAGGGAAAAATACCAGAAAGCGGGAAGCAGTGACTCAAGAACTGTACAAAATCACAAATATACGAGAGGAAAAATTTAAGTCATGTGCGGGATTCGAATCCGCTTCCATCCACCCCTTTAGCCGGGGTATGCTCTAACCAATTGAGTTAACATGACAATGAGCCATAACTAAAAAAAAATCTATTGTTCTTTAACCATCGTATTGGGATGGAGCGACATCTATAGTACCACTTGCGTTGTACTACAAACAAGACCAATCTTGCAATTGGTTTTATACTTGTAAATGATGACGCAACCTTATAATTTTAATATTGTTAAATTTGCAATAACGCCTGCTATGCGGATTACATTACAAAATGTCACAAGAAGAAAAAATTTTGCGGGTTCGAATCCCGCACATGACTTAAATTTTTCCTATCGTATATTTGTGATTTTGTAATGTAATCCGCATAGCAGGCGTTATTGCAAACATAACAATATTAAATAATTTTGAAGAACTAATTTCTAATGCGATCCCCAAAACGTCTGCCAAGCGTGGGGAGTACGGCAAATCCCCGCAATGGTAGACCTTGTTCAACGGTGGACGTTTCGGTTGATGTAATGATGATGACAAGACAAAACAACACTCTGTTGATCACTTGTTGTTCGCTGTCGTTGGTCTGCCTGTAAATGTCCTGAGAGTCCTGAGGCCCAATTTATGTTAAGCGCCTCTGCCTATAACTGATGCACTTCGACACAAGTGGCGAACTGCACTATGGCAATCACCCTGAGTCAGAGTTGTTAAGCCTCATGTGCCTGTAATATAATAATTGTATGTGTTAGGGTGATGAGCCAACTGCAATTCGTCACTTGTGTGGAAATGCAACTGTTATAAGCAGAGATTGTTCCGCTTAACATCAGGTGGGCCTCGAGCTTGTTCCGTCACAATAACATTAAAAAAAAGATTTTTAGCAAAATATATATTGTTTGTAGCAGTAAGAAAATTATATGTTAATTAATATTGATCATATTATTATCTAAGGAGAGTCCGAAACACGTTTCCTTAAATTCGTCTCAATAGAATAAAATTGCAAAAATGACTCTAAATGACGCTTTTAACGTAAATATCTTAATTATTTACGTATTAATGCGTAAGAAAATATAACAATAAAGTAGCAAAACCTTATCAAGAGGGACAAGAAAAGTAAAATTTTGGACTCACGTTATTTTTGTGTTATTAAGCTTTCATTTGGATTTTACTTAAACTAATCGCGAACTCACCATCGCTGCCTCTCTTTCACTCCTACGCAGTTCGATAGTGACAAAATTTCAGCTATTGAAAGCGTCTTAAGAGACAGTATTTCTAGGTTAGCCTGAACAACATCTTCGATCACGACCTTCGATAGTAGTCAAAGGCTAGCCTATCCAGTTAGATAACCGTGATTTATCTTGTTATCATAAGTAAATATCGAACGTATTCCACATTGGTCTGGCCCTTATAGACAAGCTCAGAGTCGCTCATTGAGCTATAGAGCTAAGTAAACTTCGCTACGAGCGCTTCAAAAATTTGCGCGATAAAATCCGGAACGTGGATATTCGCCAAAGAACCAAAGTCACCGACATAGCTCTCAGAATTAGCAAGTTGAAGTGGCGATGGGCGGGCTACATTGCTCGACGAACTGATAACCGATGGGGAAGAAAGGTTCTCGAGTGGTTACCACACTACACCGGAAGACGTCGAGTTGATAGGCCCCCACTAGGTGGACTGACGACATCGTGAAAGTCGCGGGTAGCCAGTGGTTACAAGTGGCTAATAGCCGTGGTTTGTAGCATTCTACGGGGGAGGTATTTGTTCACCAGTGGACGTCTTCCGGCTGATGATGATGATGGTGATTGAACAACATCTTCGATCACGACCTTCAATAATAGTCAAAGGCTAGGCTATCAGTTACAAAACTGCTATTCCTCTTGTTATCTTAAGGTTGAACTGGCCGGTCACTTCTCCATACAAACGTCGTAGGGAGATCACTCCCTTATTTGAGTTTTTAGGTCCAGACTTAAGCATAATACCGATTGATATCGTCATTATCTAGGCTTGTATGATGCCAAAATTTTAATAAAATAATTAAGTTATAAGTTATGATCCTCGAAAACTATATATGAAAATGTTTCGAGGCTCATACTCATAATTCTTAAGTTAATTATTTTATTAAAATTTTGGCATCATACAAGCCTAGATAATGACGAGATCAATCGGTATTATGCTTTGTTTTGGACCTAAATCCTCAAATAAGGGAGTGATCACCCTACGACGTTTGTATGGAGAACGGGCCGGCCAGTTCAACCTTAAGTAAATATCAAACGTATTCCACATTAGATTCTGTCGCTTTAATTTTAATATTTTCCAGTATTGTAGACTAGATATATTAAGACTTCGTTACACTCCAATCTGGTACATTTCACGGGTTGTTTGGTGCAATTTTCCGGTCAGGAAGCACGCGGTCGCGCCGCCGCCGTCTCGTGATGGAATTCGGATTGAGATGAGATTCACGAGCCAAAGAAGGCTAATGCTTCAGATTATATCAGATTCAGGTCATTTATTGCGTCCATAAGTAGTACAAGTTGATATAATTATGATTAACTAGCGGCCTGCCACGGCTTCGCACGGGTATTTTACAAAAAAAAATAATTGGAACAAATAAAAAGTAGTTATTGTGACATAACTGTAATAGTTAGACATATGGTATTGCGGACTGTTTTGTAGATATTGACTTCCTCTATAAAATTGTAGTACATCACTTTGCTCTATTGTCAACAATTTCCAAAAATTATAAATTAGAATAAATAAAAAGTAGTTAAGTATTGTGACATAACTGTAATAGTTAGACGTATGGTATTGCAAACTGTTTTGTAGATATTGATGTCCTCTATAAAATTGTGGTACATCACTTTACTCTATTGTCAACTATTTCCGCAGCGTACGCGATATAACGATTTTGTTTTGGTATTTTTTTCACACGTTGGGTATCTTATCGAATTTTTTATACGAATCCCTAAGTTTTTGAAAATATTCTATAGCCTATGTTCATCATGGATAGTGTAAGATTCTAACGGTAAAATTTTCAAATCGGTCCAGAAGCTTTTAAGTTCATTCGGTACATACAAAAATACAAATCTTACCTCTTTATAATATTAGTATAGTTTTTTTTTATAATATTGTGACGTGACAAGCTCGAGGCCCACCTGATGTTAAGCGGACTAACCTCTGCCTATAACAGATGCATTTCGTCATAAGTCACGAATTGCACTGCGCCCGTTACCTTGAGACATAGTTGTTAAGTCTCACGTGCCTGTAATTTCACTGGCGCTCAAGGAATGCTGCCGGAACAAACTGTTAGGTGCTTGGCGACAGATTTTCTACTTGAGAGTGGTCGCTAGCCAGGCGGGCATTCGCAAAATGCCCTTCCACCATGCGGTGAAGCTCAAGCCTGCGGCGGGATTCGAACCATGGACATACTGCGCGGTCCATAGCCAATGCCACTGAACTATCACTGCTTCAAAATTAGATATATGGATATTACCATATAATTAAACACAAGTTTTTATATGTGTCCCTATGTACTTATAAGATAGTTATTTCAGTACACATCAGGTGGTGCTTATTATCTACATCACACTAGTACCCCACACTAGAATATCCTGTGTTGTGGGTTTTGGCACGCCTACTATATTACGTATAGCAACTAAAAATATAGTGATTTGTCATGTGACAATTTGTTTCATATTTATATAAAAAAGGGTATACCTTTTTAGGGTTCCGTATCTTAGGGGTAAATACGGGGCCCTATTACTGAGACTTCGCTGTCCGTCCCTCCGTCCGTCTGTCACCAGGCTGTATCTCAAGAACGGTGATAGCTAGACAGTTGAAATACTCACAGATGATGTATTTCTATTGCCGCTATAACAACAAATACTAAAAATTAAATAAATATTTAAGGGGGCTCCCATACAGCAAACTTGATTTTTTTTTTACCATTTCTTGCTCGATACTAATAACGGTGACAGGTAGACGCTTAACTTTTCATAGAATATTTAGTTACAGAACCCTTCTTCCCGATTCCCACTCGCACTTGGCCGGTTTTTAATTCTCTTCACAAAAGCCACCGATCGTGTACGGTTCATAAAACTGTAATACTTCTATATATAGCTATTAAAACACTAGAATTGTACAAAAATCTATTTATTTACAAAATCAATCAACTATCAAAGGCCGGCAACGCATCCTCGAGACCTCTGGTGTTGCGGACGTGGGCGTCGGTGATCACTTACCACCAGGTGAGCCGCCTGCTCGTTTGCCCTCATATACCATAAAGAAAAACTATACTTCATTAATTCGATAAAGAATGAACAGTGGGTGGCTAGTCTCTTCCGGTGGTCTATTTGGCGCGTGTAATTTTTTTGAAGACTTTAATTTTGATGAGTACCTTATGTTATTTTTTTTAAGTAATGCTTGTATATCTACAAGTTAGTAGAGTTAGCACCAGTGTATAATATTTTAAAATTAATTTTATCCGTATTAAAAGCAAAGATCTTATTCGGATCTGTTACATTTCGCTGGTTGGTTTGTATCTAGATTTTCTCGGTCAGGTCCCCATTACGTAACGTCTTGAATTCAACAAGGCATCATGCTGAGGCCTCTTACGACGGTAAGCAGGCGCAGATAGGGTCAAGGGTTTCTCTCATGTTTTTATGTCGTTAATATTTTATAAACTGAATCCTGGACTCTTATGTATACCTCGTTACGGAAAGTAATTTGGTTTTGCTGATAACAAAATTCCAGACGCAATCTGGATCTGTGAACGGCAGGTTGCAAAGGGCGTTTCCCCGATTGCATTGTATTAAAACAAATGTGAAACGTGGCTGCGTGGTAAAGGACAAGGTGTACGATCCCCGTAACGGAAAGTAATTGGGCTTTTTTACTACAAAGATTCCATACGCAGTCTGCTTGGATCTGTGCCCGACTGATGCTCGATTACAATTGCACGGGAACAAAACATATATGGTGAAACGTGGCTGTTGCGCGGTGAAGGGAAAGACGTTGGATACCCCGTAACGGAAAGAAATAGGGTTTTTATGACGTTAAAGATTCCAGACGCAGTCTGGATCTGTGCCCCACTGATGGCAATGGGCTCGATTACTGTTACACGGGATCAAAATATATGTGGTGAAACCTGGCCGTTGCGTGGTGAAGGGAAAGACGTTCGATCACCCGTTACGGAAATAAATTGGGTTTTTATGACATCAACAATTCCAGACGCAGTCTGGATCTGTACTCGAGAGATGGTGAAACTTTCCTTTACCACGCAACAGCCATTTATATCAGAGAAAGGCTATTTTACAGTCCAAAAAATTAAATTAGTGTGCATTCTATCTTAATTACCGAGCGGCTAATGCTCCTTATGCGTAAGCTTTGGGTTCGATTCCCGTCCCGCTTAAAATAAAAATTGTGTGTTAATTAAAGGTATAGGGTATGGGTTTCGGAATTACAGCTGGAACAGCGCTTGTACCTTGGAAATTATCTTGTTGATAGTATACACACTTCTAATCGGTTTATGGTGGTGTTTTTATTTAATATATTGTAATGACTATACTACTTACTACAATATAACTTAGAGAATAAACTATTTCCAACTCTAACCCGAACCGATCCGGCGTGAGCACTGAGTCACAACAATCATTGCGCGCGCGCACCGGAAACGGAAGCCCAGGTACAGTTGCCCCGGGGTCACCGACCGTCCGACAGTTACCAGGTGACATTATGACAGTTGACATTGGGAGGTCCGTTATACAAATTCGCCTTCTGAAGAACTGCCACCTTAGATTGCGATCCGCTAGACGCCTGCCAAGCGTAAGTCGTGCGCGTTGTTTATTACAGTCTCTACTACATTTACGAGTTTCATACGCATTTTTTTTTGAAAAAGCGCGTTTGAAACTCGTGAGCAACTTGCTCCATTATACACTTGGATGATTTACGCCCTCGCCTACGGCTCGGGCTGCAACACGCAGCCTCGTTTATAATAAGCAACTTAGCTCACTTGTATCATAATCTACTATAGCTAAAAACCGTATTATAACACGGTTTTTGGTTAGCTATAATCACAAGAAACAATCCTCAAAGAGACGAGAGATAATAATGTTTTTTTTTTTTTTTTTTAATATGTATAAGTTTAGAAAACATGTTTTTTTAATGATTTTATTTGCTTTTTGCCTCTAAACTCGTACTTTCTTAGCACTTTTCTATCAAATATTTAACTTTAGACAAAAAACCAAAAGGCAAGCATTTTAGGTTTGATGTAAAATTTTGATATTGACCTTCACAAAAGCGATGTAGAGGTCAAAATTGAATATATTTCTTCTTTAAACATGTAAATTTCATGCCACCATGCAAATTCCCGTTAACAACCGCGACATACAACGTCAGTGTATTGAAAACGTTCGCTTTAACGCCTCGTGCGGAATATTAACTGGGGTGCGTTCCCGCACGCCTTCGGCCAAGACAAATTTTGGTCTAAGCGCGGATATACGCCGTTCCAGCACTCCAATCGAGCTTAATTTGATCCTGGCAAGATTTGATCATACCCGTTCCGGGTGACCTGTCAGAGCTAATTTTGCTCTACTTGGCCAAAATTTTTCTACCTTTTGAATCGGCCAAATCTTGGCTAGCTGTCAAATGTGACAGATTGTACAATAAATAATAAATTGTGTACAAGCTAAGCCAAGGATTAGTGATTTCTTTGCTGTCTTTGCTTAATTACGTAATGGGGCTCATTCTAAAACATACAGAAAATATTTGATCACATAAGAACGTCGCTGTCAATTTCATATTGTGACAATAGCGCCAAAAGGTCGTTCCAGGTACCTTGGATCAAATCTAGCTCGACCAATATTAAGGCCGGCCTTACTGGAACGCACCCCTGGAGACAAAACGATCTTCCGTGTGTGTGTCACGCGTAGGATAATGTTTGATTAAATGTTAGCATCGTAAGCGGTAGCGGAGGTGTGTTCGGTGATAAGCGGAGCGGGTAGCGAGTTATATCTGTAACAGGTTATTTGTTCTGCGAGTAATCACAGTATGCGTAAGATTAAATTCAAACAATTGTTCAACGGCTAATAGCATGTTAGTTCGTCATACAAAGGCGAAAAGTCATCTGGAAGGGTAACATCATATTAGTACATAAATGTACTTAAATGTACTATTAAACGCGAACCTATGTTCCGTATTAAAAGGTGCAATTGCAAACACAGAAATCAAAACTTCTTAAATCTTGTAAACCACACTCTCCTATTTCTATGTAGAAACATGACATCATCAGAGTCGAAACATCTCGAGAGTTTTGCCGATATATCTCGAGAGTTTTGCCGATATATCTACTCGTCTACCGTAAAAACATAGTTGTTTACCGCGACGTTTAACGTCACTACAAATTAAAAGCGTTTGAATTGACGCCTCGAGCGAAATATTCACTAAGGAAACGATCTTCAGTGTGTGTCACGCGTAGGATAATGTTTGATTACAAGTTAGCATTCTAAGCGGAAACGGGTGCGGGGTGCTTGAAGAGCAAAGCGGCCAGCGATTAATAATTTTAACTTGATTCTACTCGAATTTAACGATTGATTCTGATTGAAAATCTATCAGACATATCTTCACCTATGGTCCTGATATATTCTAGCCAATGGTCGATTGACTACAATCCTTAAGAATGTTCTAAGAACTTTATTTTTATTTTTGTAACTAGCCGGGAAAGAAAGCCTAAGGAATAGAAGCGAGTGTGATGAAAATAACAAAGCATGCTTTAATTTAAAAAAAAAAAACATTATTTAGCGATATTAATATTGCTCAATGTTTATTTTTGTTTTATTCATTTAACATATAACCAAGGTTTCACCACCAATTAATTACATTGATATATAACATTAGGAAATTCCTGTAAAGATAGTTGTAACTGTAATTGTAATAACATAACAAAATCGCTACGTCTTATCGCTGTTCTCGTCACCTCACAGTGTGTCGTGATCACCACCTTATTTGTATGTATGACGTACTGTATGACAGGGCCTTTCTCACGGCCGTGCATGGTGTTTTTATGAGTTTTAAATTCCATGGCTACTGGTTTGTGATGATAAGTGTACATAATTTTTATACATCATCGCTTCTCCAGGTTTGGATATAAATAATAATAAAAATAATTTAGAATCTGTGACTAGGGCACAATTTCAGCCATATAGATTTTAATTGATAATATAAAAGGCCTACCGCAGTTTATTGGTTTATAGTATGAACCAATAAAATGTGGTAGGCCTTTCTTATCATAGAACGTCAAACCCTTGTAGCAGATTTTAAATTTGTGGGATTCCTTCCTGTCGGATTGCGATTCCTTTGTTGACAAGGTGTGGACGCATTTTGAGTGCTCCGTAAATTCTACCGTAACTTTAACGCAATTATCAACCATAATTCAACAGTTATAAGTTTCATAGTGGTTTGCTACTTTTCAAAAATATTCCATTAAAAGTGTTCAAAACTAAGTCTCCGACACAGATTACTCAATAGTAATCGAGGAATCTACGTTCACTGCGAACTGAGGTACGCACCGCTTCACCTGGGATAAACGAGAAGGGCTCTGATTTCAAATAATTCATCTCTCTCACACGACAGCGTGCGACGGAGGCAAACCGGAACGTGTGCATTTGTGTGAGTACATAACAAAGGCATCTTTTGCACTATCTTAGCGAACGAATTTCTTAGTTGGAGGTAGAATGGTGAATAACAATAACTGCGCTGCCTGTACCAAAACAATCAGATCGGTTGTGCCTAATATCAAATGTAACAAATGCAGCTGCTATTTTCATTTGATGTGCGTTAATATATCTGACCGTAGACTGTCGGAAGACTTTAGAGCGACCTGGTCTTGTCCTATGTGCCAGAGTAAGGAACCAAGGAGAGACAACTCAAACACACCTGTACGAGCAGTGGCCATGGTACCGACGGTCTTAGACTCGAATGATGACATAACAATTACGACCGCGCCCCCACCACCGCGAGAGGGTGTGGTTTGTAGTCGAAATATGTCTATATCGGCTCATGCCAGCCCGTCCGTCATCGCCGCCGCAGCCGCGGAGTCAGAAGAGCTTCCGACACTAACGGACCAAATTAGACTACTGCGGGAGGATATAGGGGAAATGAAGGAACACATCATGTCGCTAACGGACCACATTAAAAACTGTTGTTCTCGGGTGGAAGAACATGAAAAAAAGCTAGCAGAGACCGAATTAAGACTTAATAAATTGGAAAAGCGTGAATCTGACATTTTGAACTGTTGCAGTGCGGTTACCGAGATTCGCTCTGAGCTTGGAGTGCGTGCACAGGCTAGGCTCAGAAACGAAATTGAAATATCAGGAATCAATGAGTTCCCCGACGAGAGTCCAATGCATGTGATACATGTTATCGCGTCCAAAATAGGTGTGCAAATCACCCCAAATGACCTTGATTATGTGACACGAGTCGGGGTGCGCAGCCGCGACAGTGACGGTTCCAACAAAGATGACAACACCTTAAAGCGACCTCCCCGACCTCTCGTTGTCCGCTTCCTGCGAAGACATCAGCGCGAAGAATTCATCAAGGCCGGAAAGAGCAGACGCAATCTTACTTGTACTGACATCGACATCAAAGGGGCGGCTAGAACAATATATATAAATGAACGCCTCACGCAAGAGAATCGGCAGTTATTTCGAACAGCAAGGCAGCACGCGAAGTCAGCCGCATACAAATTTTGCTGGACAAAACACGGCACTGTGTATGTCCGCAAACAAGAGGGAAATCCTGCCATTTCACTTAAGAATATGGAAGATGTCCAGAGGCTGTTCTCCCTGCCTTCACCTGAGGAACATGGCGACAGAGGAGTGGAAGTCTAAACTTAATTGTCATTCAAACACGTCATCTATAATCACATCCAACTCCTTCTGTTGTCACATTATTCGATCAAAAATAGTTGCTGTTTTAAGTCTTCTTTACCTAGCTCAATGTTTTTATCACCCGCTAAGCATGGAGCCAAACCATATACTACTTACACTGACCATATTTATCACATCACACACACTTCAAAAATACTCATTCACAAACTTACATAAGCTTTCTTCTCTTTGGAGGTACGTTAAACACAGAGCCACTGAAGCAAAATTCACAAACACCCTTGCAAATTTCAGTAATTACTTTAAGACGCCTAGGACACTCCAGGTTCAGAACTTTTCTGTTTCACTTTTTTTGAGTTATACTGATGGTTTTACTTAATTTAGCTAATGAAATTGACGAAACCGTTAAAATTGAATGTCATAGTTTGCCTTCAGTTGACTCTTGCAAGACTATACTTACTAAGCCTTATATACAGTTCAAAGTACTAGCTTTCAACATAAGAAGTTTGCGTTGTAACATTGATGAATTTACAGTAACTCTTAAGCGCATAGACAGTGATATCGACGCCATAATCTTATCTGAATGTTGGCTTTCTGACGGTCAGATTATTGACCCACTGCCCGGATACAACACATTCCGAACTTCCACACAATTAAATAAATGTGGGGGTGTTGTTATATACCTAAAGAATTCATACAAATGTTTAGTTCAGGAACCTATGATTAATGATGCTGACTCACTACTTATAACCGTAAATAATGAAATTGTAATACTAGGAGTATACCGCTCTCCGTCGATAAAAAAACTGGATTCATTTCTCGATTCTCTAAACTCAACACTAGACGCCATAAAAAGTCATCCTTCTATCATAGTGGCTGGTGATATAAATATAGACATCTGTAACCATAACAAAAGCGCTGACTATCTTTGCATGATGTCATCTCATGGAATGCTTCCAGTTATAACTAATCCCACTCATGAAAAGACCTGTCTTGATCATATTTTTGTTAAGACGAGCACTAAAATAGTAGGATTGCAATGTAAATGCTCCGTAACAGATCATGACATCGTCGCTGCAGGTTTAGTTACAAAAATACCATCGCCGCCTAATATTAACTTTAAGTTTAAGGTAGATACAGATGCTATAGCAGAAGATATGAAAAACTTCGATTGGACAATTGTTACATTGACAGAATGTATCAACTCAGCTGTTTCTGCTTTCAATAATGTGTTAGTAAATATAGTAGCAAATCACACTAGCAAGGTTAGAATTGGCCGAAAATGGGTAACCTTAAAACCTTGGATTACACCAGGGTTGCTGAGATGCATGCGACACCGGGATAAATTGCATTTAGACTCAAGAGCTCACCCAGACGATATATTTCGTCGTAAAGTGTACAGTAGATACCGAAATTTTTGTAATAATCTACTGAAAAAACTGAAAAATGAATACAACAGCAGACAAATACAAGAAAACAAACATGATGCAAAAAAACTTTGGAAAACCATAAAACATATATGTCTCAGATCTTTAAAAAATAATTATTCAACGGAACTTTTACATTCACATACGGATGCAGAAACATCTCTTCATAAATGCAACCAGTATTTCGTATCGATTGGAGAACAGCTGGCAGATACCATACTAAATAAGCTTCACATTGATCACGAAACCCTTATTTTCTCAAACGAACCTAAACATTTTGTAGGTTCTTCTTTATACTTTCACCCTACAGACCCGTATGAAATATCTAATATAATTTACCAACTAAAAACAGGTACTTCCCCAGGTCCTGATGGTCTTACTGTAAACGTATTGAGAAAATCCGCGCACGCTATTCTGGCACCACTTACACATATCATCAATCTTAGTTTATCTACAGGTATATTCCCGGAATGTTGGAAAACTGCATCCATAACACCAATCTTTAAAAGTGGTCCAAAAAACATACCGGAAAATTACAGACCGATTGCTCTCCTTAATATAATGTCTAAAATTTTAGAAAAGGTCGTAAATAACCAGCTTGTGTCCTTTTTGGACAAGCATCATGTACTATCGGATAGACAGTTTGGCTTCCGACGTGGTAAATCGACCGAAGACGCAGTGTCACTTTTAGCGAATTTAGTATCCAAACACGTCGAAAACGATGACAGCTGTATTGTAGTTTTCCTAGACCTAGCGAAAGCTTTCGACACGGTCTCGGTTGGTCTGCTACTCAAAAAAATGGAAGCATCTGGAGTCAGAGGGTTAACGCTTCAATGGTTTAAGAGTTACTTAAGTAGCCGCAAGCAATGTATTAAAATCGGATCTCACATTAGTAGTTACCTTCCTATTAATTTTGGCGTTCCCCAGGGCAGTATACTCGGCCCGACACTATTCACGTTATACATTAACGATATTATCAGTTGCTCCCTAAAAAATATGGAGATTATCGCCTATGCTGATGACACTGCGTTGCTGTTTTACGGGAAGGGTTGGGAACGGGTGTACGCCCATGCAGAAAATGGACTAAGACGTATAGGAGGGCTGCTGGATAACAATCTTTTGACACTCAATATAAAGAAAACCAAATATATAGCATTCTCAAAAACAATTGTAAGCAGTCCCTCAAGCAATGCTATACTTAAACTACACTCATGTTCTGAGACCACTAGTGCACAGAACACGTGCACCTGCGAATTAATTGACCGTGTAACCAAAATAAAATATTTAGGCATTACTTTAGACCAAAATCTTTCATATATTGACCATATCAATGACCTGTCGGGGCGTGTTAGGAAACTTATCTTCATTATGAAAAAATTAAGAGACTGCACTCCTCCAGAAGTCTTGCGACAAGTATACCTGGCCCTATGCCAGACTATCATACAGTACTGCATATCAGTATGGGGATGTGCAGGAAAAAGTAACTTTATTACTATTGAAAGAGCTCAGAGGGCTCTCATTAAAGTAATTTTGAAGAAACCCTTCAGGCATCCGACTAATGCTATTTACCAGGAGTTCAATGTTCTTCGAGTTAGACAGCTCTTTGTTCTCAATGCCACTGTAAAAGCTCATAGAGAATATCTCAATCGTTCCGATTGCAAGCTATTGCAAGCCAAACGGGTCTTTCGCCTTCCACTCCCTAGAGCTACATCTCTTATTTCTAAACGAAGTCCAGCTTATGCTCACATCAAAACTTTTAACAACGTCAGTAATTTCTGTGACATCAAAGATATCAACTCTAAAGCCTGTAAAAAGATAGTAAAAGAGTGGCTTTTGAAGTTGTCTTATGATGAGATAGAAAATTTGATTTAAAATGAACAAGTACTTTCCTCACCTAAGCGCCTAGTGTCATGCTTCACAGCTCACCGTTATACACCTCACACACTTACACACACACACACACACACACACACACACATACACACACACACACACTCTCTCTCACACATACATCCTCATACACCCATAATTATATATATTTACTAAAATTCACAAACATTTCCATGCCTTCCGACAATTTATATGATGCATGCTATATGCAAATTGCCTTACGCTCAAACATTGTTATCAATTTATTCTAGAGATTTCTTGATATATAATAATTAACAAATACATATGCATATTTCCCATCTAATATATACTGTCATAGTAGGTACCTCATGTACCTATATATATATATGTATAGATTTACAGAGCTCACTTGCACACATTACTCATTGTAGAAAATCGCTTTTCTGCGTCCCAAGACACAGGCCTAGGCTTAGTTTGGGACTCAATGCTTGCCTGGGATTAGATGAATCTTAGTTAACTTCGGATAATAATTGTACTCTACTAAATTGTAAACTTATTTGGAAATAAAATTATTTGTATTTGTATTTGTATTGTATTTGTCGTGGAAAATTAAAACTCTTATGTTAGGACTTTTATGACATTTGACAACAGCGTACACATAGAAAATGTATATATTATCAGATGTAGTAAAGTGGCCATATTTGTTTTTTGTTTATATAGTTTGCCAATATGTTTTTTGATATTCAATAAGATTATTTGCGTTGCTACAGCCCGATGAGGATAAAATTCTATACCTTGGCAAATTTAAAATTCTGGGACATCATTAGATGTCTATGGCGACATAGGTCTATCATATTTTGTAGATTAAAGTTGTCGTATAACTATAGTTATACACAGTATAGTAGAGTATACTCTAGTTTGGTAAAATTGGCCCCTAGAGAGACGAATTTACTTAGCATTATATGGATTGACCTTGCGGTAGCGGTGTCCATTGCGTTGAAGAGGCAAAGGCTCAACTCATTCCTGGGGTTTGCAACCCAGAGACTATGGTTGAGGCCCCTTTACGACGTCATCAAAGCTCCCCTCCACTCCTCGAGCCTTCTCCCCAGCCTAACGAACATTTGATAAGATCCTACTTATATGTCGCTTTGGAATGTTAAGTGTTTCTGTGGGAAAATAGTCAATTAGACTTTTAATCGAAATCTGGTTCGAATCCTGCCAAGGGCATGAATTTACAGTATGCTAAAGGAGAACTTTTGTAACACCCCCTGCATAAAGTACAAATACAATAAAAATAATAAAAAAAAACATTTTTTGTTATAACAGATGATTTTGTTTAATTGTTTGGCTGTCGCAATATCCAACCTGATAGCAGGAGGGTTGATCGTCGGGACAGCCTTCACAGCAATAAAAGAATTGTCATCAAGATCAATGTGTGTTATATTGGTTAGCCCCCATACGAGTAGCCATAGAAAATTTGTCACCAAGCTTAGTGGCTAATCTGATATCCTTGCTAGAGCTTTTTAGGTAATTGTGTGCGGTTTAATAATAACGTTCCCAAACATATTACAATGCTCACAGAAGGGAAATTCAACGTGCACGTGATAAACATTTTGATTAAGAAATCCTTCTGCACAGTTTGTGATTAAGTAATCACAATAAACGACAAAAATGCTCGAACAATTCCGCCTCTGCCAAGCTATCGCCTGGTACCTACATAATTTAAACAAATATTGTAATAACTTTATTGTATAGTATGTAACACATAAAATAATGGCCCCGAGTTTCTTGCCCGTTCTTCTCGCAGTGTCTCTATACATTATTTTTTTGCTGTACGTGGCAGTACAATATAGAATATTTCAATATTAAAATTTTAATTGACCTTAATAAGAGCGTCGTAGAAGCCTAAATTCAATAAATGATTTTGACTTTGACTTTAATTCCAGATGCACCGTGGTCCTGTACAACGTGAGGAAGAACAGACAAACACACGTGCTGAACGTGTCTAGGAAGAGCATCACTTGCGTGGCATTCTCGCCCGATGGGAGGTATCTGGCGACGGGGGAGTGCGGCCATGCGCCCGCCGTCAGGATATGGGACCTGCAGGTATATTACACTACTACATAAAATCCACATGGGCTTCTGGATTCGGATTACACCCCCCCTCCCCCATATCTCCCTGTGGAAGTCTTAAGGGGCGACAAAGGGAAAAATACCAAAAGGTAGGCAGAAGCGCCTGCTGAAGAACTGTCGTCTCACACTGCGATCCCCAAGATGCTTGCCAATCGTGGGGATTATGGTGAACACATAGGCCCTTACGGCAGAGGCCTATGTTCAACGAAGAGCGTTATGGCTGTTGCTGTGATATAAAATCGCAACGAAAGGTAAAATTTTAACCATGAATGACCCACGGCTTATCAGCCCCTTGAGCCGGAAATACGCTCCCAATTGAACTGCTGTGGTGATATTTTAAACTTCAAATGACTTTTGAAGTAATGCTGGCCGAGCGGTAATAGCTATGGACTGCCGCGCCGCAGGTGCATGATGCGATCCCGATCTCCGGCTTGAGCTTCACCGCATGGTGGAAGGGCATTTAGAAAATGCTCGTCTGGCTAGCTACTATCAAGTATAAAATCTGTCCCCAAGCACCTAACAGTGGTTCCGGCAGCAGTCATTGCGACCCAGTAAAATTACAGGCACTTGAGACTTACCAACTGTATGTCTCACTTTTCCGTTACCCGTGTTCAAAAATATAAGGGAAATCCGGATGATTGAAACACAAGAATAGGAACTATAGGAGAGTATCATGAATTCAGGCTACACCTCAAATTGTATTATAATTACTCAGTCATCATCATCGTTATCATCAATCGGAAGACGTCCACTGTTGAAGAAATGCCTCCCACAAACAACGCCACAAAGAACGGCTATTAGCAGCTTGTGTAACCATTGGCTACCCGCAACTTTCACGATTTCATCAGTCCACCTAGTGGGGGGCCTACCAACTCTACTTCTTCCAATGTAATGTGGTAACCACTCGAGAATTTTTCTTCCCCATCGGTTATCGGTTCGTCGAGCAATGTGGCCCGCCCTTTGCCACTTCAACTTGCAAATTCAGAAAGACAAGAAAGACAGTGTGATACTTGATACGGTGACTTTGGTTCTTTGGCGAATATCCACGATCCGGATTTTATCGCGCAAAGACACTCCTAGCATAGCCTCTCTCCATAGCTCGTTGAGTGAATCTGAGCTTGTCCATAAGGGCTACAGTCAAGAAACACGTTTTAGTGCCATATGTCATCAGTGGCAACAAACGTTACTGTATTAATGTATAACTCAGTACAGCATCAGAAATCGGACAGCACTGACGGAACTTGCGTTTGTGAGATAATACTCCGGCGGAGAGGTGACGGCCCAGATAAGTAGGACACGAAATTGTGTGTACCAGTTAATTGTTACAATTTCATTTAAAATGACTACCTGCATTTTTCCCGTCACTGACGGAACACTGATAGGACCCTGATCCAGAAATGTGTGGATCGCAAGGCAATTTCAAGGCGCTTACGGGTGCCGGGAGATATCCAGTATCCATTGTCAATATATTTTTATTGATTAGCGAATCGAATAAATATGAAAAGTGTTACTCTCATACAGTTACCACTTTGATTTCGGACTCATTAAGTTGCCCCCGTGGGGTGTAGGGTTAGAATGTCAACCCCCCTAATTTCTACCTGTGGGTGTCGTAAGAGGCGACGGAAGGTAAAGTACCGGAAGATGGGTAGTATAGTGCCTTTTAAGGAACTGATATCTAAAACTGCGATCCCCATGACGCCTGTCAAGCATGGGTTTTATGGCAAATCCCCTATTTAGGGGAGGCTGTGATCAGCAGTGGTCAATCCGGCTGATACAGTAAGTTACAAAACCCGCACAATCTTCCAAATTCAATTTGATTGATTAATTGGTTTGGCGCATCACATCTGATTGGTCGCGTCAGGGTAATCTTGTTGCGCCGCACGGTACAGTTTAAACCACGCCCGCACCGGTAATGTTTGCGTTCTGCTGTTTTTGCGTGCTAACATTTCTTTATATGTTTATTCGTAGATTAGCTACCATTTGGTAATATCAATTCTGATGACATAAAAATACCCTGGAATTTACGTTTAATTTCGTTATTTTATTTTCTTTCTTTCTTCTTTCTATAAAATAATAAATAGATTCAGGCGTTACTTTGCGGAAATCCATATTTAATAATAACAAATATTTTTAAAATATTTTATGAAAACATCAAATTAATATTTTAATAAAACACTTAAAAAATACAAAAATATATCTAGTGACAATAAGAAATATTTTAGGAAAACATCAAGTTAATATTTTAATAAAACACTTAATAACACAAAAATATATCTAGTGACAATTCCGCCTAATTTTCCCGTTAAGCCGACGTGAAGTCACAAACGCCACGCAGCCAAACCGGAAGAATTTTCGACGCGTTTCGATTCTACACGAAGCATCCTCAGGAGGTCTTGACTCTACGAGCGCACGATCGAGAAATAAAATAATCTTTCTATAAATTTATTTTCTTCTTTCTTTCTTTCTATTTTCACATGGTTATGTTTTTTTTTCAATTTCAGGATCCGACTGCGTCTGGCGCCGTACAGATAGCAGAGTTCCCCGGTCACACGCACGGAGTCAGTTGTGTGGTGAGTTAAAACGTGTAACCTTATTAATACTGATGCTTCTTCTTCTGATTAAAATCGTTTTAAAGGGCATTTTGCGAATGCCCGCCTGGCTAGCGGCCACCCTTAAGTAGTAAATCTGTCGCCAAGCACCTAACGGTGTTTTCCATCAGTTATCCTTGAGAGCCAGTAATTCTAGGCTAAGCCTGTTAACACCTTCGACCCTATCATCACTTACCATCAGGTGGTCAAAGACTTTCCTATCAGCAATAAAAAAAAACGTCTCTCTGACTTTACTAGTTAGCAACTGAGCTCCATTTCAGTGGAAAAACTGACTTCAATATTAGTCACTTGACACAATGCAAGCCAGAAAGTAGATCTCTTTTGAAGTCAGGCCTGATTCTCATATGAGAAGTGTAGGGGTCTAATATCTCGTAAATCCAAAGTATTACATTTTCAAAACAAGCTATGTCCATACCATGTTTGCCATGTGGATATCGCTGTTTTTGAAACAATATTTGAATTCTCGGCTAAGGAATTACAGGACTGTTCAAGGTCCATTGGATGATCATATAAGGCGAAATATATTGTACCGAGCCAACTACTTTGGGGTAATGGTAGAAAACTGATGAGGTTTATATAATAATGATAAATAATCAATTAAAATTGAAAAAGTAAGTCTTTTCTTATTAAACAAGCGATACAAGCTAAGAAGACAATAGAAGCAAATCATTGACCAACATCCAATTATTATTTTCTTAAAATAATGGCCAGTACTCTTAAAATTTCTCAATCAACTTCTCTTCAAGTGTTTCTAACACGTACACCAGCATGAAAGAGATCAGAAACCAAAGAGTTCACAATATCAATACAATGCTACTTATTTTTTTTTATGCCTGATAGATTTATTTTTTGCCTTTGACCACCATCTCACTTAATGGTTAGTGATGATGTGGTCGAAGATGTTGTTCAGGCTAACGTAGAATTAATGGCTCTCAAGGATAGCTGCCGTTAGGTGCTTGGCGACAGATTTTCTACTTGAGGGTGGTAGCTAGCCAGGCGGACATTCGCAAAATGCCCTACCACCATGCTAAAACGACTGCCATCCTTAGACAACAAACGGGACCGACGGCTTTACGTGCCCTCCGAAGCACGGAAGCGCTCAGTAGTAATGTCACTAACGGTCACCCATCCAACTCATGACTGCGGCGGACGTTGCTTAACTTAGCTGATCGGTTGAGAACAGCTAATCAAACTTCTTTCTTCTATTTAGTTAATTTCAGACTTCAGTTTACTAAAGTGCATTTTAATATAATTCTACCCATGGGTGTCGTAAGAGGCGACTAAGAGTAACTCACCAGCAGGTGGGGAGCAGCACTTTCTGAGGAACTGATATATCAAATCAAATCAAATCAAATCAAAATTAGTTTATTGCCACACTAAAAAATATATAGATAGAAATAACAATGACAACCAATACACAAGAAAAACTTAAAAATAATTCGTAACTAACATAGAGGGAAAAGAAAAAGATGATATTATATAAATAAATAATGTGGGCAAAAGGAGAAAACTCAGCATAATGTCCGTACACATGTGCACAGACGCTGTTTTTCAGTAATCCCCTGCACTCGAACAGAATATATATAATATATATTTCGAACAATGGTTCGAAACGTACCTCACTGGTCGTAAACAGTATGTAGAGATTGTCAATCAGAACGGAAGCAAAAATGTGTCTGATATCGCTAGAGTACCCAGGGGAACGCCTCAAGGTTCAATTTTGAGTCCTACCCTGTTATCAATTTTTACAGCAGATATGCCTGAACACATTAAAACTTGTAAATATCATCTGTATGCTGATGACACTCAAATTTACCATAGTTTTAAGGAAGAGGACACAGCAGATGCATTAAAGCATATGAACCGTGATTTAGCCGCAATTTTTGATTGGGCCACGCGTAATGCTTTGGTACTCAATCCGGCTAAATCAAAAATGATAATTCTGGGTACTAAAGCACAAATTAGCAAAGTTATGTTACATAATCCGAAACTAACAGTAAATGGAATAGAAATACCTCTAGAAATAGACGCTAGAAATCTAGGCTTGATATTAGACAGTGAGATGAGGTATATGAAACATATAAATGATAAAATCAGAAATTCTTTTTATAAATTAAAGGTTTTATATACCATAAGGAAATACCTCTCAGAAAAGGTACGTATTTTGCTCTGTGACCTGTTAGTTCTATCTCCTTTTAACTATTGTAGTGCTGTGTACGGCCCTAGGATATGGACCAAAACTGAACATGCTATCCAGAAAGTGCAGAACGCATGCGCTCGTTTTTGTTTTACCATACCAAGAAGAGAGCATGTCACCCCTTATCTGGTCAAACATCGCATAATGAATATGAAAACAAGAAGGGAACTACACTTAGCATGCGCAACCCATAAAGTTCTCTGGAAACATAAGCCCGAATATTTATTTGAAAAGCTCACATGGATTAAAGACCTACACAAATTGAACACTCGCTCTAAACACACCAACATTTTGTCTGTTCCTAAACATAGTACTGTTAATTTTAAGGGTTGCTTCAAATACAGTGCTTCGAAGGTATGGAACAACCTTCCTCCACCGATGAGAAAAATTGTTAGTTCTACGACTTTTAAAATTAAATTGAAAAGTTTACTTATTGAACGACTTAAGCATCACTTTGAAGCAACCTTTAAAAACACATAGGTAGTAATGAAGACACACACATACACACTCACACATTCTCACATTCCATCATGCACAGATTCGTATTCTCATAATCGTATATATATATATATTTTATATACAACACTTTTTTTTTTCTCATAGCTGTTTTGTTTGTGTCTGTAAAAATATTAGAGGATAATTTAAATAAAAATCTCCTGCAATCGGTCATAACGCTATATATATATATATATATGTCTATAATATATCACACTGCGATACCCAAGAAACCTGTCAAGCATGGGGATTATGGCAAACATATTGGGTGCGACTGTGTTCAGTAGTGGACAATCCGGCTGATACAGTAGTGGCCCTTATTTTGTGTTGATTAGTATATGTTGTTGTTTGTGTTGTTGCAGGCATTCTCAACTTCGTCCAAGTATCTAGTCTCAGTGGGATCGCAGCATGACATGATTGTCAATGTGTGGGATTGGCGAGCGAATCTCAAGCTTGCTAGTAATAAGGTAATAGCTATTTTTATATGTATGCAATTGATCGAGCGAGCACGCAGTGCAAGCGAAGCGTCTCTGCTTTAGCTTACACAATGCTTTCGTATGTCCGGTTGTTCTCCTCTACAGGTCGCATTTCTCAAACAATTCTTGTGAAATTTTGTGAGGGGGTTTGATAATTCAATATAATTTTACTGTCAATTCAGTTTTTGGAGATTTTTCTTAATGACGGTGTTATGGGGCTTAAAAACTTAAAAAATTCGTGTATCTGACATATAAAATCATTTTAAAAATGTCACAACTTTGTGTTACCCTTATCAAGAAGCAACTTTTTTGTCAGAACAACTTATTCATCTGATAAATTTAAATGCTAGGAAAATAATGAACAGAAAACGCTTATTTCCTGTGTCATATAAGGGAATTTCATCAGCTTTTGGAATAAATACCTAATGGGATTTGTCCAATACAATAGAAGACGTGAACCAATAACCAATATTATTGGCTGTCCCTACTATGCCCATTACCAGCCAATACCCTTATGCTTTTGTTTGCTACCTTTTCTCTTTAAAGTGTTAGATACTTAATTTGGTGACCAATAATGTTATTAATACGAATAAGTAATTTTTTTTTTATGTTATTGTGATGGAACAAGCGCGAGGCCCACCTGATGTTAAGCGGTATCCTCTGCCTATAACAGATGCATTTCATCACAAGTGACGAATTGCACTGCGTCCATCACCTTGAGACATACCTGTTAAGTCTCATTTTGCCTGTTATTTCACTGGCTCTCAAGGACTGCTGCTGGAACACACCGTTAGGTGCTTGGCAACAGATTTTCTACTTGAGGGTGGTTGCTAGTCAGGCGGGCATTCGCAAAATGCCCTTCCACCATGCGGTGAAGCTCAAGCTCTGGGCGGGATTCGAACCATGGACCTGCTGCGCGGCAGTCCATAGCCAATGCCACTGAGCCATCACTGCTACAAAATCAATCTATCAATGCTCCTTGTTTGTTGATCGTAATAAATGCGATCGGAGAGGGGAGCGGTGCGACGGAGGGGCGCGGCGCGCACTCATATCAATGAAGAAACGCAAATTACCTGTGTCACATATTATTATCATCAGTTTTCAGAATATAACTATGATTTTTGGATTTTATGCCCGTACCCCCATCAGCGTGCGCAGTGAATTTATACAATTGTAAGCTATGCCCAGAGCAGACTTACCGCACTGGTGTTATAAATAGAAAAAAAAATAACGTTTCCAAACTTCTCACCAAGGAGATTGTAGTTTGTTTCGTTCGTTTTTCATATAAAAACAAACCAAAGAGTTTTTTTACCTACTGAAGTAGAACTTTAGAAAATTTAATTATAAACCTTCTTAATCAGATTATTTTTGCTATCAAAACGATCAAGAATATATTTTCGTATCGAAATTTTCGTATTCGTTCCTCGCAAGTGTGTTGGAAAATGTCGTATGAAACTCGTGCGCGTTGTTTATTACAATCTCTACTCCATTTAGGCCTTCGACCACCCGTCTCGATTGTAATAAACAACTTCGCGCGCTTGTTGCATAATGTACTATTGGGATGGAATAATTATGAGACCACCTGGTGTTAAGCAGTATCCCTTGACTATAACAGAAGGATTGCATTACAAGTGACTACTGCACTGCGGCCGTCACCCCCGTTACATACATATGTTAATTCTCATGTGCCTGTAATTTCGCCAGTTGTGTTCCGGTTTGAAGGGTATGGGTATACCCTTCAAACCGGAACACAGTAATGCGAACATTACTGCTTGGCGGTTGAAATAGGTATGGCGGCAGTACATGCCCAGACGAACTCGTTCACAAAGAGTTGTACTGCTATTATTTTGTCGACAAGCACCTAACGGTGTGTTCCGGCAGCCGTCCTTGAGAGCTAGTGAAATTACAGGCACATGAGACCTAACAACGCATCTGTAATAGGCAGAGGTTAGTCCGCTTAACATCAGGTGGGCATCAAGCTTGTTCCGTCACAATAATATAAAAAAAAAGATTGTGTGGTTAATAATGAACTTGGATGATTAATTTACCTATATATTGTAATGTTATTTCCGCAGGTGTCCTCCCGTGTGAAGGCGGTATGTTTCTCGGAGAGCGGTAACTACTTCGTGACCGTCGGCTTCAGGCACGTCAAGTTCTGGTATTTGGAGTACTCCAGGAATGCCAAGGTGAGCTGCTTCCTTATATGTTAACCTTTTTATTAGATAATCTTATTATAAAGTCCGACCGAAACCTGTTTTCCGACCGAAACCGAAACCGAATATTCGGCCGTGGCTTCAGTTTCGGCCGAAACAGAAACTCACGTGTTCAAGTATAAAATTCCTTAAAATTATGAAATTTAGTGCATTTTACCCAATATTTTGCATTAATTACAACATGAAATGGAAACACAGTATATTAACTTTGTTGTAATCGTTTATTTGATATAATGTAAAAAAAATAAAAAATATTTTTATAAGTTTTTCAAATTAAGTTCTCATAGCAAAATGTTTCTCCGTTATCAAAAATCAAATTAACTCACTAATTGATACTGTTTCATTAAATACTAAGTATTAGTATTTTGAAATCTTATTAATTAATACTTTGATTTGTATTTAGAAGAATCATCAATCTCTTTTACGTACGTATTATATGAAAATAATAATTACTAAAATTACTATTACACTCTTCAGCTTTTCAGCGTCCGCCAAAGCGTTCAGAAATAAGAAATCAGTTTTGGCCGAAACTGAAACTGCCGCCGAAACTCGGCCGAAACCGAAACCGAACTTTCGGTCGGACACTATGTTAAGTCTATTTTAGCATGATTTTATTGCGCTACCTGTATCCTTATGATAGATACTCACACCCTACATAAAAAGAGAGAGGGAGAAGTATGGGCCCATAGTCGATTTTGCGGGATTAGTGGGGCTTAGCGAATAGGCTTTAAAGCACTGACAAGTGCGAATTAGCTTTACTTGAACAGATTTTTATCAAAATGTATTTAGTTTGTAGCAGTAAGAAAATTATATGTTAATCTTGATCACATTACCTAAGGACAAGAAAAGTCTGAAACTTTTCTTATTATTTTTTTTATTCCTGATGGCCACTGTTTTGGTTTGACCACTATCTCACCTGATGGTAAGTGATGATGTGGTCGAAGATGTTGTTCAGGCTAACCTAGAAGTACTGGCTCTCGAGGACAGCTGCCGGAACACACCGTTAGGTGCTAGCTATAACGACTGCCATCCTAAGACGACAACCGGGACTGACGGGTTAACGTCCGAAGCACATGCACGCTCAGTAGTAATGTCACTAGCGGTCACCCATCCAACTCATGACCGCGCGCAACGTTGCTTAACTTTGCTGATCGGTTGAGAACAGCTAAGTCAACTTCGCTACGAGCGCTTCGATAGAATACAATTGCAAAGTTGACTCTAAATTACGCTTGTAACGTAAATATCTTAATTATTTACTTATGAATGTGTCTGAAAATGTATTAATAAAATAGCAAAACCCTTTTAGGGACAAGAGAAGTAATATTTTCGATTTACGTTACTAGTTCTGTGTTAAGTTTTCTTTCGGATTTTACCTAAACTGATCGCGATTTCACCATCGCTGCCTCTCTTTCACTCGTATGTAGTCAGATAGTGATAAAATTTCAGCATTTGACAGCGTCTTAACGCCAACGGCCAGCCCTAGTGCCTACGCAGTATCCTAGTGGCTATGTCGGAGGCAGTATGACAGCATAGTAGTTAGTGCCAGTGACCAACCCTAGTGTAGGCATCCGACATTAATATTCGATATCTACTTGTACTATCTACTTTGCATGGTGGTAGGGCATTTTGTGAATGCCCGCTAGGCTAGCTACCACCCTCAAGTAGAAAATCTGTCGCCAAGCACCTAACGGTGTGTTCCGGCAGCTGTCATTGAGAGCCAGTAATTGTAGGTTAGCCTGAACAACACCTTTGACCACGTACATTATCACTTACCATCATGTGAGATAGTGGTCAAAAAACTGACCTACCAGGCATTAAAAAAAACTAGTTTGCTATTTATTATTCCATCTGTTTTAAAAATCAAACGGGCATGATCTGCAAATAAAAAGATTTGGCTTAGATCTTTGACCATGTAATGCAAATCTCTGATATACACTACGAACAGAAAGGGTCCAAACATTAATCCTTGTAGAACTCCATTTTTTTTTCCATTTTTACTAAGCACCCGAAAGATGTTACATCATTTATTTCAATCTACTGTTTGACGGATTTATATTTACAAATATCGCGGATTAAATGATCATGTCATGTTTTTTTTATATTTCTGATAGCTAAGCCTTTTTGACCACAATCTCACCTGATGGTAAGTGGTGATGTGGTCGAAGGAGTTAAACATTATTAACTAATAGTTAAATTTATTAACCTAGAATTACTGGCTCTCAAGGACAGCTGCCGGAACACACTGTTAGGTGCTTGGCGGCAGATTTTCTACTTGAGGGTGGTCGCTAGCCAGGTGGGCATTCACACCTGCTGCGTGGCAGTCCATAGCCAAAGCCACTGAGCCATCACTGCTTCAAAATGTACAATAGTAGTTATTAAAACAGATACATTTTGCGAGAAAACTATGTTCAAACTTTATATTCCTTACCTACATACATGCGTTTTTACCTTGAATCCTTATCTACTTGAATCGTTCTTTCAGTTCAAAGAACCCGTCCCATTAATGGGTCGGTCGGCGATCCTCGGGGAACAGAAGGACAATGAATTCTGTGACGTGGTCTGCGGAAGGGGCGAAGCCGCTGATAGCACCTACGCCATCACCAGGGGCGGCCTGCTGTGCGAGTTCAATAGCAGAAGATTGTTGGACAAGTGGGTGGAACTAAGGGTAAGATTTACAAATTTATGAGAGAAAAAATTATAGTCATGTGCGGGATTCAAACCCGCGTCCATCCACCCCTTTAGCCGGGGCATGCTCTAACCAATTGAGCTAACATGACATGACGTCATAACTCGAATCTTTCCTATCGTTCATTAACCATCGTATTGGGATGGAGCGACATCTATAGTACCACTTACGTTGTACTACAAACAAGACCAATTTTGCAATTGTTTTTTTTTTTTTTTTTTTAATTTTGCCTATCGTATATTTGTAATTTTGTAATGTAATCCGCATAGCAGGCGTTATTGCAATCATAACAATATAAAAATTACAATATTGTTATGTTTAGAGTGAGTTTGTTTTAACGCTCTCTGTTGGTCCATTTGTGGCACTAATGGCTTGGTAGGTAGGGGTAGTGTTTGAAACAGCTGCTGCGGGAAAATAATAATATATATTGCGGTACACCCCAAAATTCAGTAAAAAGCTGCAAATAGTCTTAAAAACATGAAAATTGATCTTTAGGCCGTAGGGATCAATTTGGCACTAAGCACACAAAAATAAGGGGAGGAGTTATGACGTCATCTATTTTTATATGAGAAAAAATATTTTTTGTTTCGATACCTTTCGTGTGTTGTATTAAATGAAATATCCAACCACAAAAAAGCAATTTTAAACAAATTATATATAGTTTTTTTTATCTTTTACTATTTCAAAATGTGATAAAATCACAATTAGTTGAAACGTGTATATAAGTTAATTTTTAGACACTTAAAATGATAAATACGAGAGCAGTTTACTGTTTAAGGCACAGATTTCCCACTTGATGGTGGAAGCCAGGCGATCCGTCGCTAAATGCCCTTCCACCATGCGGTGAAGCTCAAGGCGGCGGTGGGGTTCGAACTATGAACTTGATTTTTTTTTTTTATTTACAGACTACGTCAGCAAATTGCATGGCGATCGGTTCCAACTACATATTCGTGGGATGCGCAGAGGGCATAGTGAGGTGCTTTGCGCCGGACTCGCTGCGGTACATCACTACCTTGCCGCGGACACACTATCTAGGAGTCGATGTGGCACAAGGGGTCAATATCAAGTAAGTTTCTAGTATATTACAGGTGCGTTCGTTTTGGCTCGATTGCGTTTGTAGCAGTTTCAAAAGTGGCATTTGTGTATTAGCGTTCGGATAGATGCTTTTGCTATTTTTGACCACCAATTACTGCATGCTATCCGAACGGCTTAAAACGTACTTTGACAACCGACAATGTTTTAACAATTTTGCACAGTACAAAACAGGGAATCAATCTCTAAAATTAACAAAAAAGTTGGTACCTATATTATTATTATTTCATTGTTAATGGCTTCTGATAGTTACCTATTTAAAAAACTTATGAAACTCTTCAATCGCGCCAAATACAACTGTCAAACCAGCAGTTGTCAAAAAACGATCACAACGATCCCACGGTAAGAGGTTGGGTCAAAAATATCACTTTTCTCTGTCATTTGTAGCGTTTTCAAAGCTATCCGAACCGTGAGCGAAAACGATATTTTTGCACACGAAGTCCCAAAACGAACGGCCCGTGTGATCATTTTTAGCGTTTGTGAGTGTTATTTTTGGCACCGATAGGCTATCCGAACGCCCTATACGACGAACGATAGGTACAGCACATATTTTTGGAGACCCCTTGGCAAAATATAAAATTAATTTGAATTTAGCAGTCATGGCCAAATCGGCCAACCCTACTCTATAACTTTTCCTATATTGTATAATATCATATAAAATTACATTTAAAATTTGTATTTGTTAAGTTTTGTTTTTATGTACAGAACAGAAGGTACATCCTTCTCGGTTTTTATAATAAATAAAGCATGCTGTGCTTGTCTTCATAAACAATGCATTTAGCTTAAGAATCTAAAGTAAGGATATGGTATAACCTATACATGTAACAGTGTAATTGTTAATGATAAGCCTTAAATAAATAAATAAATATTCATACATAAAATATCATTGGGGAAGAAATCAGAGGTCAGGGGGCCAACTCCCATCTCTTAATTCAGTCTTATTGTAACCTTACTTTAACAATTTTAATTTGCACTACCACATGTCACTATAGTAAGCTTACATTAGAACTTCAACGTGAGAGCGGGCTGCATGCATTGAATCATCAAAGCATTTTTTTAGATAAAATCGCCTTACTATCGCGAGGTCCTGGATTCGATACCAGGTCGTACATTAGTTGGAAAAGAAACTCTTCGTAGCAGTCCGTAGTCTGGAAATGTGCCCGGTAGGTAGCAATAGGTTCGCCCCTTATCACAAAAAACACTTCTGAAGAAACATTTCTGACGAATCGTAGGTCTTTAGAGCTACCTTTGTATTGTTTTGTTTTTAACAATATTAGTGATTACATTTTAGTTTTCACGCCGAAACCCTGCGATGGATTTAATATTTAAAAGAAGGCAAATAAGAAAATACACTTATTTTAGACTACAAACAACATCATAACCAGACATATTAATTAACAAGTATAATTTGAAGCAGTGATGGCTCAGTGGCATTGAATATGGACTGCCGTGCCGCAGGTCCATGGTTCGAATCCTGCCGCGGGCTTGAGCTTCACCGCATGGTGGAAGGGCATTTTGCGAATGCCCGCCTGGCTAGCGACCACCCTTAAGTAGAAAATCTGTCGCCAAGTACCTTACGGTGTGTTCGGGCAGCTGTCCTTGAAAGTCAGTGAAATTACAGGCACATGAGACTTAACAATTATGTCTCAAGGTGACGGGCGCAGTGCAATTCGTGACTTGTGACGAAATGCATCTGTTATAGGCAGAGGGTAGTCCGCTTAACATCAGGTTGGCCTCGTGCTTGTTCCGTCACAATAACATAATATATTGAAAAAGTAAAAACCCGACTGCAAATTATTTATTTTCGTTAAACGTTTTATCGTTCTATTGAATTTAAAACTAAAAGTTATGTATATGTATATAAATATATGGAATCTGTTCAAGAAGACCTTCATTTTGATACCCAACACTATGGGTTAGGAAGATTTTTTTCTTTCACTCAATTTGGAGTCTAATATTCGTTGTTTTAAAAAAAAAAAATGTACCTTTTGCCGCTTGTGCTATCAAGACAAATCTAACGATATCTCATACATTGATATTGGTTAAGCCGTTTAGAAGTTATCGTGGAATAAAGAAACTCACAAACATACATACATGAACCCTGAAAACATAACACTCCTTTTTTGGGCAGTGGTGTGAAAACACAAAATACCTATACTTTCAAGAATATGCACAGTTGCGATCCTGCGGTTTTTTTTAATGTTATTTTGACGGAACAAACTCGAGGCCCACCTGATGTTAAGCGAACATTGCACTGCGCCCGTCACTTTGAGACATAGTTTTTAAGTCTCATGTGCCTGTAATTTCACTGACTTTCAAGGACTGCTGCCGGAACACACCGTTAGGTGCTTGGCGACAGATTTTCTACTTGAGGGTGGTAGCTAGCCAGGCGAGCAATCGCAAAATACACTCTCACTCTCACCATTCGGTGAAGCTGAATCCGGTGGTGGGGATCGAACCAGGGTACTGCGGCACGGCAGTCCATAGTTATTACCGCTCGGCCTTAAAAGAACGGTAGATTTAGACAGAGAGAAGTGACGGTAGATGTATAGGTGATTTATTCGTTTGTATTTGAATCGTATCGTTTGTATTCGTTCCAGCCATATGTTCAGTCAGCCTCCAAACGCGAGGTATCCGGACGCAATAGCGCTTACCTACGACGATCGCAACCACAAGCTGACCTGCGTCTACAACGATCACAGCTTCTATGTGTGGGACGTGCGGGATATCAAGCGGGTGAGTTTTTCGTTTATATGTATATACGTCTACGTGGCACAGTCGGATGGCTTATGGATTTTTATCGTTTGATTCGCGAGGAAGGTAGGTTCGAATCTTGCTGCCGGGTTTGTTGTTTTGCTTTGTAAAGTTTCTTCTTTGTGGATAATAGATGGCGCATGTTTAAGTGTTAGAGAGTCACAATACCCAAAGTATAGATTTTTTATATAACGTATGTTTATATTTACTAATTGCAAAGAACTAAGCCATGAATTGCGTGGTGAATAGCTGAATACGAAAGTATAAGTGAATTAAAAATAATCTAATCGAAAATCTACCAGACAGAACAAATATACCTAAATTTGTTCTATCAAAGATTTATGAATATTGAGAAAACTATAGCTCCTATCGCGCTCAAACTAACTGTACTGATGCTTGGAACTATAGAAAATTTGGAAAATTAAATTTATATAACGGAAAAACACGAAATTTTGAATAATATTAGAGACTAAAAAAAAAACCGGATATCCTACGGAACGACGTTAGAGCACAATATAAGCGGACATGACTATAAAAAGATTACAGCGATATATATATACATATATATATATATATATATATATATATATATATAGAGCTAGTTTTTAGTCAGTAGTTTGTGATGTGACGACCCATTCTGGTTCGAATCTTTCTGTAGTGGTTGCAGTTTTGCATTGCAAATGCACAAGATATGCGCCATATAGGTGAATTAATAAAAGTAAAGTGCTTACTAGAGAAAAATCCTTCCTAAACTTACTCTGAGTTTCTAGTTACTGTGGGTTATAAAGTTACTTCTTATACGCATTATAAAGTTGCTTCTTATTACATAATAGATGGCGCTGAGATAAAAAAGTAAAAAAGTCAAGAGTCAAAATCTGATCTATAATTTAGGCGTCTACGACGCTTATGAAGGTCAATTACAAATTTTAATATTGACGTTTAGCAAAAAAGAAATGTATAGAGCCACTCCGAGAAGAACGGGCAAGAAACTCGGGGCCATTCTTTTAAACGTCTTTTAACAATGTCGTACATACTATATAATAATTATTATTGTTTATTAAAATATTTTCTTATTAATTATTACAATATTTGTTTAAATTACGTAGGGCACAGGTTAATAAAAATGTTATGATTATTAGGAGCTAGATTTCAATAAGAGTCTTAAATATTCTGTGTTTAAATTTAGTCTACAGGCTAACTTAGTAAAACGCCGAGACTTCTTTCGTTGAGATAGTCGAAGGCTTCGCTTTACGAGGCCGGTGCATAATAACAAATTACTGGTGTTTATTTTTATCAATGAAAGTAAATCTTCTAATATATAAAATTCTCGTGTCAGTTTTCGTTGCCATATCCTCCGAAACGGCTTGACCGATTTTGATGAAATTTTTTGTGCTTATCCGGTATCTATGAGAATCGGCCAACATCTATTTTTCATCCCCCTAAATGTTAGGGGTAGTCCACCCCTAAATTTTATTTTTATTTTTTATACAAAATTTTTAATTTATATTTTTTTAGGATACAACATAGAAAATTACATACAATCCTCAATTTTCACCCTTCTACGATCAACCCTTCTTTTTTAATAGCCAAAATTATTTATATGGCAAAACAACGTTTGCCGGGTCTGCTAGTTAAATATATATTTCCTCCATCCTCAGGTCGGCAAATCTCACTCAGCGCTGTATCACTCGGCATGCATATGGGGAGTGGACATGTCCAACGGCGAGGGTTCCCTCCCCCCCTCCACCTTCCTCACCTGCTCCAGCGACGACACGGTGCGACTGTGGAAACTGCACTCGCCTCCCAACAATATCTACAGCAATGTAAGTCCACTATAATTTCGTAATAAACAGCAGGTGTTAAGTAGCGCAGTTGGTTGCGTATGTTGTGATTTATTGGAATATACACTATACAGAGTTATTGGTAAAATGCTAACAATCTCTCAGGGTTGACTTCTTTTAGTTCTAACAAACATGTTGAGATGATTTTTTTATTTTTTTTGTGCTTGTTTATTAGTATATGCCGGAACAAGCACGGAGACCACCTGATGTTAAAAGTCTCTTGTGCCTGTAATTTATCATATTGTTTTTTTTTATTACTTCCGAGTAAAGAGCGTCCGGCGACACTGGATCGCGCCGGTTTCCCTTTGAATTGAGTTTTGAATATTTTTTCCCTTTGAATAGTATCAGCCGGATCGTCCACTGCTGAACACAGCCTCCCCTATTAAGGGGGTATTTGCCATAATCCCCACGCTTGGCAGGCGGCTTGGGGATCGCAGAGTAAGATGGCAGGTCTAGGAGGTTCTAGAAGGCGCTGCTGCCCACCTTCCAGTATTTTCCCCTTAGTCGCCTTTTACGACACCCACGGGGAATATTGACATTTTGAATGTTGAATATTTACATCGAGCTAAATAATAAAAAATATGAAATAATAAATTACGGCCACAACTCTGAGACTGAGACTTTTAACATCAGGTGGTCCTCGTGCTTATTCCGTCAAATACATATAAACAACAACAAAAAAAACTTGGCAGGACTAATAGAAGTCAACCCTAAGAGGTGTTAGCAATTTACCAATAACCCTGTATACTGTTACAAACGAAGCTATATCCTTTGCATTGTTTTTAATATAGAAGGTAAGATAGCCCTCCCTCTCGCACACTGGCATCTTCTAAGATGTTGTATATTCTTTTTTTCTCTCTGACCGCGCCTCATACGTCTGTGGCTGCCATCACGATAAATATTAACTGTTGTACATATTGATAATTATACCATAATCGTGTCAAATCGCCTGAATGGAACTTAAATTAATGTTTTTTTTTCGGGGAAAAATATTTGCTTCCAATTTGCTGTATTGTTTTATTATCAAGTTGATTCATTCTACGTCCCACTGTCACCGATCTCACCCTTTCAGAGTGTAGGTTTTTAAAGTAATGGGTTCTAAGCTCACTGAAGAGTAATGAACACACATGAACAATTAGTGTTGTTTTTTTTTTTATATTGTTATGATTGCAATAACGCCTGCTATGGGGATCACGGGTACGGTACGGGTTCGAATCCCGCACATGACTTAAAAATTTTCCTATCGTATATTTGTAATTTTGTAATGAGTGTTGTGTTAACTTGGATCCTAAACATCTGTGTGCCGATGAGAATATGCGACTTGTTTTGGTCTGGAATGTAGAACATTAATTGGGGAAGGGATTTTAGCAAACGGTTCATATAATAACCCATTACCTATTACTTGCTCTGCAGCTATATGAGCTCATATGATCGCATATTATACAATTTCAATGGCTTCGCTGGACTATAGAGCGCGTAATCGAAATATAGACTCACTGCGCGCCAGTCCAATAGCAGTTTACCACTAGGCCATCGCGGCTTTTCTTTTGAGATTTTAGGCATAATTTTTCTAAGGTATTTTTTATAATATCGAAAAATTATTCTCGATCGAGCGCTCGATGACTAAAGACTGAGAATGCTTCGTGTAGAATCGAAACGCGTCGAAAATACTTTCGGTTTGTTTGCGTGGCGTTTGGGACAGCATGTCGGCTAACCAGAAAATTAGGCGGAATTGTCACTAGATATATTTAAAATATTAATCTAATGTTTTCTTAATATATTTTTTATAGTTTAGTTTTTCAGTAAACCAAAATCATTTTCTATATGTTGTGATTTTCAGGAGCTGACCAAAACCCTGTACATAGATCCAGATCTGAAATTCCTGAAAGACGTAGATCTAACGGCGACCAGCGATAAAGACAAATCTAAAACTTACGATGAGAGGACTGGAGTCAGGTATGTATTGCCTTTGATGAAGAAGTAATCACTGTCATCACATCAATCTGAACTTGCATTGTTGAACAAGGTGTCCCTCATTAAGGGATTTCCATAATCCCCACGCTAGGCAAGCGTCTTGGGGATCGCTGTAAAAGCTGTATTTTCTTAGATGACGATACTTCTCACATTCTAGTATCTATTTATTTATTTATTTATTATTGCATCATGTACATACATAACAAACGAGTACATAGTACATACCCCGTTAGGGTGTAGCAAATATATAATAATGAGGCTATACAATAATAATTGTTAATATAATGAGAGTAGTTTGAATTGTCATATAATACATATCTTAATTATGTCAAAAAAGTAATTTAAATATATTGAAAATATTTTCGTATTGTAATAGTTACTGAAATTAAGGTCAAAGTATTAAGATTAAGACTATAGGGGTTAGATAGATCAGAATCGGGAGTTCGTTACGTTTTTATCTTCAATATATTCATTGATAGTGTAATAACATTTTTTTGTCAGTAAATCCTTAAGTTTTATTCTAAATTTCTTTTCATTTGTTTCATTTCTTATTTCTAAAGGTAATTTATTAAATATTTTTATAATCGTATATTGAGGTCCTTTTTTGACTAATTCTAATTTTGGTTCTGGTGCTAGGAGTTGATTTTGATGCCGAGGGTTTGGGTTAAAGGTAAAAAGATTTTGATGTTTTCTTACAAACTTTCCCTTCGTCGTCTTTTACGACACCCCCGGGAATAAATGGGGAGGAGAAGGGGGGGGCATCCTAAGCCGGCACCCTATGAGGAGGACATATTCAGTAACACTGGCACTTGTTTTGGGAAGGTGTCTGAAACTAATATTATAAAATGTAAGCTTTTAACCGGTGATGGTCATTATAAAACTCATTCTACTTTGACTCTCACCGGTTAAAAGCTCATTCACACATAATAGAGTCCTAGAAGTCTCACACAGTTCGATTTATGCGTTCCTTCTTACCGCATACTTGCAAAATACAAGGTATACCTATACACAATATAGTTTAATACCCTTATACACCTTTTCTTCTTTGCGGGGAATGCTAGAAGAAAAAGCAGGGAGTCACTACTTATCCAGTATATAACATTGTAATTATTTATTTATATTATGTGTAATATATGTAGATGCATATTTAAGTAATTTGTTATATATGTGTTATTTATGTATGTACAACTTTAGTGTGTATATATATATTTATTATGTATATAGGTATTTATTTATTTATTTATCATCATTTATCACGTATTAGATTTACGTGTCTGAATTTAATTATCTAACATTAATTTATTGTTCACCACCGTCCACCTTTTCCCTTATTTCTGTCCATCCAAAGGTTGTCTGGTATAAATCGCTACATAGCGATAAGACCGCCCATTGTACTGCCATAGGATAATTAGTCTTAATCAATGTAATTTACTTTTGCTTGGTAAACAATAAAGAATTTTTGTATTGTATTGCATAATGACCATTGAGTATATGTGAGATCAAAATAAATAAAAACAGGTAATTTCAGGTTATACATATTTATTTAGTAAATATAGCATGTATAATTGTGAATATATAATAAAATAGGTCACGCAAGGACCATAGGTTATCACATAGCAACTTAATTAATCATAATAACAATAATAATCAGCATAAAGGCATAATTTACACAGTAATAGTAAAACAGTATTTACCTGACTCTTATACAAGACGTCTTGTCAGGCGCTTGGTCGCGCATAGAATGCCAAACTAACGCTAACACGGCTGTTTTTATACAGAGTGGAGGGAGGTGCTCGAATGACGCAGTGGGAGTGGTTGAGTCGTTGAAGGACTAGTTAGTCAAATCAGCATATAAAACGTTAAAATAAATTAAAATAGTCTGAATCTCCCACATATATATTTATAGATGCGTCCGGTTATCCCCCGACGGGCAGCACATAGCGTCGGGCGACCGCGCCGGCAACATTTGGATCCACTCTGCGAACGGGACGTCGCTGCACACGTTGGAGGCGCATGACGCCGAGGTGCTGAGTCTCGAGTACTCCACGAAGCCGAGGCTGCTGGCCTCCGCTTCCAGGGATCGGCTTATCCACGTGTTTTTGGTTGATCGGGTATGTATAAAACAAATTCGCTTCCCGCTGTCTGTCTGTCCCTATATATGCTTTGATCTTTAAAACTACGAAACGGATTTTAATTCGTTATAACAAATATTTTTTAAATATTTAAAGAAAATGTCAAATAAATATTTTAATAAAACACTTAAAAAATATATCTAGTGACAATTCCACCTAATTTTCCTGTTAAGCCGACGTGACGTCATAAACGCCAGGCAGCCAAACCGGAAGAATTTTCGACGCGTTTCGCTTCTACACGAAGCATCCTCAGGAGGTCTCGAGTGGAGAAATTTCACGATCGCGCGCTCGTATTTATTTATTTATTATTGCATCATGTACATACATATCAAACGAGTACATAGTACATACCCTGTTAGGGTGTAGCAAATATATAATAATGAGGCTATACAATAATAATTGTTAATGTAATGAGAGTAATTTGATTTGTCATATAACACATTTCTTAATTATGTCAAACAAGTAATTTAAATGTATTGAAAATATTTTCATATTGTAATAGTTACTGAAATTATGGTCAAAGTATTAAGATTAAGACTATAGGGGGTTAGATAGATCAGAATCGGGAGTTCGTTACGTTTTTATCTTCAATATATTCATTGATAGTGTAATAACATTTTTTTGTCAGTAAATCCTTAAGTTTTATTCTAAATTTCTTTTCATTTGTTTCATTTCTTATTTCTAAAGGTAATTTATTAAATATTTTTATAATTGTATATTGAGGTCCTTTTTTGACTAGTTCTAATTTTGGTTCTGGTGCTAGGAGTTGATTTTGATGCCGAGGGTTTGGGTTAAAGGTAAAAAGATTTTGATGTTTTCTTACAAACTTTGACGCTTCCGTTATATAAATACTCGGAAGCGTTAGTATTTTGTGTTGAATGAAGTGAGGTTTACAACTATCTCGTTGACGAATATTCACCATTATTCGGAGGCACTTTTTTTGCATAATAAATAGGTCCTGGGCTTCAGTGGCATTACCCCACACCACTATACCGTATTTAAGCCACGCACATGCATAAGCATAGTAGGCGGTAATTGCTGCAAAGTTGTACGTAGACGAGCGCACGATCGTGAAATTTCTCCACTTGATGTTTGTCTTAAAATATTTAAAAAATATATGTTTAATATAGATTTCCGAAAAGTAACGCCTGAATCTATTCATGATTTTAATTCGGTTTGTTTTAATAGATAGAGTAATTCAAGAGGGGGGTTTATATGTATAATACATGCATAATATAGTAGAGAAACACTGATATTTTTGAGGTTTCTTATGTGATGTCGTAAATAAACACATTTTTTTTGCGCTTAAGATTTCTTTTTTCGTAGAATTGCGAATAAAGAAATCGCGAATATAATAGCTTCCACCGTATATAGTCCTGTGAGGACTTTTACGAACAAGGCAGATTGATCTATGCTACGAACCCATAACTTTGGCGACGGAATCTCACAGTTTGGACACGACGACGAATCTACTCCGCCAACGACTAGATGGCGTTGTTATAACTATTGTACATTACATTTCAGGGTTACCAAATCCTACAAACGTTGGACGAGCATTCCTCCTCCATCACGGCCGTTCGGTTCCTGAGCTCGGGTGGTACGCTTCAGATGGTTTCCTGTGGGGCTGACAAAACTATACTGTTCAGGCAGCTGAGAACGGTAATTTATAATTTTTTTTATGATAATTGTGAGTTTGTTTACAAAAGACAACTCTTTTATATGACTGGTTAGTTATAGGTGTCTAATAAATAAATACATATTGAATAATACTGTTGTACTTATTGAATTGTAAATAATAACTTTGACGTATATGTTTGATTTAAAAAATTATCAAGCCTTTTCTACGAAGGTTTTTTACTTTTTTGGAACGGTTTTATCTTATTACTATTTACAGTAATCAACATATAATACAACCTATAATATTATTTTCCGTTCAATACAGTCCTACTGGCAGTAATTCTTGTTTGTTTCAAAGTAATTCTGTTATGCCAAGCACTCACATTCCGAAATAGAATGTCTAAACTTAATCATCGAAAAATCAATGATTCAGTTTAAAACTGTACAGTTTTTCTTCCACCACACACTACGGCAAAGTTAAAGTCAAATCATTTATTAAACTTAGATGTCTACAACGCTCTTATGAAGTTCAATTACAAATTTAAATATTGAAATATTCTACATTGTACTTCAGCAAAAAAAATATGTATAGAGCCGCTGCGAGAAGAAACTCGGGCCATTATTTTAATCTCATTTTAACAATGTGTTACATGCTATATAGTGTTATTGGTAAAATGCTAATAAGCTCTTAGGGTTGACTTCAGCTAGTCCTAACAAACATATTGAGTTTTTTTTTATTATAATTTTTTGTGTTTGTTTATGTGTATTTGACGGAATAAGCACGAGGATCACTTGATGTTAAAAGTCTCTTGTGTCTGTAATGTAATATTTCATATTTTTTACTACTAAGCTCGATGTAAATATTCAAAACTCTATTCAAAGGGAGCGCACCGCGGAAAAGTGCAGAAGCGGAGGGCGCTCTTAAGAAAAAAAAACATTTCAAACTGTTTGTTAGGACTAACAGAAGTCAACCCTAAGAGGTTGTTAGCATTTTACCAATAACCCTGTATAATAAAATGATTACAATATTTGTGTATATTATGTATTACATGTATGTAAATGTTACTTTAAAGTCTTCGGAGGGCAGTTACCAGTTCGCGCGCGGACAGAACGTGTCGGGCAGGACCACGCTCTACGACATGGAGGTGGACGCGGGCGGCAGGCACATCCTTACTGCTTGTCAGGTAAATACACCTCCAGCTCGATGCCCATCTGGTGTTCATACTGGACATTTTTCAATGAATTCTCATAAAAATAAATTATATGAGTATTGAATTTAGTTAATTTTGTTTAGCTAATAAACATTTGAACAAAATTAACTACTATTACTATTTAATCATTTTATATTCTATATTAAAATTAATAGTTTTGAAGCAGTGATAGCTCAGTGGCATGGCTATGGACTGCCGCGCAGCAGGTCCATGGTCCGAATCCCGTCGCGGGCTTGAGCGCATGTTTGAAGGGTATTTTGCGAATGCCCGCCTGGTTAGTGACCACCCTCAAGTAGAAAATCTGTCACCATGCACCTTACGGTGTGTTCCAGCAGCTGTCCTTGAGAGCCAGTAATTCTAGGTTAAGCCTGTTAACACCTTCTACTACATCATCACTTACCATCAGGCGAGATTGTGATCAAAAGCTTACCTAACAACAATAAAAAAGAACAAAAACCTTCGCAAAATGCCCTTCCACCGTGCGGTGAAACTCAAGCCGGCGGCGGGGATCGAACCGTGGACCGGTAGCACGGCAGTCCATAGCTATTACCGCTCGGCAATCGTTGCTTTCTAAATGTAATATGTTTTTTTTTTTTTTTTTTTATGCCTGATTGGTTAGTCTCTGACCACTATCTCACGTGATGGTAAGTAATGATGTGGTCGAAGATGTTGTTCAGGCTAACCTAGAAGAATCATGTTTTTTTATGTTTCAGGATCGTAATGTCCGTGTGTATAGCGCAGCGCAAGGTCGACACACGAAGACTTTCCGCGGAACTACCGCTGAAGACGGGACCCTCATCAAAGTAAGTCGCCTTTATTGATCCAGCGAAGCGATGTCTCTGTGGAAAATTGGGGCCAGAACTTTCGTGTGCTGTGTGCTAGATTAGCCTCTTGATTGACACCTCACCTGTGTTGAATGGTGACGTCGAAGGTGTATTTCTTTTTCCGGTTTTGTGACGGAATAAGCACGAGACCCATCTGGTGGTAAGCGATCATCTCTGCCTATAACAGATGTATTTCGTCACTAGTGATAAACTGCACCTATGAATTTATGACATAAAGTCTCTTGTGTCTGTAACTTCATCAGCACCTATACCTGAAAAACCGGAAAACATTGTGGAAGGGCATTTTGCGAATGCCCGCCTGGATGGCTACCACCCTCAAGTAAAAAATCTGTCGTCAAACACTTAACGGTGTGTTCCGGTAGCTGTCTTAGAGAGCCAGTAATTCTAGGTTAGCCTGAACAACATCTTCGATCACATCATCACTTACCATCAGGTGAGTTAGTGGTCAAAGGCTAACGTAACGAGCATAAAAAAATAGGCTCGTCTCCTATTGTACGGAACCAAAAACATGTCTGGTGAAATGTGGATGTTTAGTCTCTCATATTCACACCATCTTATTATTAACTAGCGGCCCGCTCCGGCTTCGCACGGGTATAAAATATATAGCCTATGTCATTCTCTGAAAAAATGATTAAAATCGATCCAGTTGTTTTGATTTATTGAATTATTTATGATTAAAAAGATAAGAAATCTCATTCATTATTTTGATAAATCTTGTAGGGATCAGCTTGCGTTTGCAATGTAAGCGGAACAAATTTAATTATTTACGACATCACATGAGAAACCTCAAAAATAACAGTATTTCTCCACCATTTAATGGATGTTATTATACATATAAACCTTCCTCTTGAATCACTCTATCTATTAAAAAAAACCGCATCGAAATCCATTGCGTAGTTTAAAAGATTTAAGCATACATAGGGATATAGGGACAGAGAAAGCGATTTTGTTTTATACTATGTAGTGATAGTGATGATTAATTTACTCAATAGGTGGCGCTGGACAACAGCGGGATCTACCTGGCCACATCGAGCACCGACAAGATACTGAGCGTGTACGACTACTACTCGGGAGAATGTATGGCGACCATGTACGGACACTCGGAGGTCGTCACTGGACTTAGGTAACTACAAAAAATAACATTTTTTCAACACACTCAATTATAGACACAATGAGACTTAACAACTATGTCTCAATGTGACGGGCGCAGTGCAATTCGTGAGTTGTCATGAATTGCAACTGTTATAGGCAGAGGTTAGTCCACTTAACATCAAGTGGGCCTCGAGCTTGGTGCGTCACAATAACATAAAAAAAAAAAAAAAAAACAAAAAAAAAAAGCACTCGCTCGTAACGGGCCTTTAAATGCACATATTTTAGTGTCTTAATATAGTATATTACGCACTAGTGCTTTTTTTTACTGTGCACTAGTGTTTTATATTGAAAGAAAAAACAACGTTTCCACAATTCTCACCAAGGAGATTGTAGTTTGTTTCGTTCGTTTTTCATATAAAAACAAACCAAAGAGATTTTTACCTATTGAAGTAGAACTTTAGAAGATTTAATTATAAACCATCTTAATCAGATTATTATAGCTATCAAAAAGATCAAGAAAATATTTTCGTATCGAAATTTTCATATTCGTTCCTCGCAAGTGTGTTGATAAACTTCGTATGAAACTCGTGCGCTTTGTTTATTACAATCTACTCCACTTAGGCCTTCGATCTCAGGCCTAAAATCCGTCTCGATTGTAATAAACAACTTCGCGCACTTGTTGCATAATGTACTATTATCACATTTATTCGAAAAGAGCTAGTTTGTTCTTCGTAAACAGGGACTAAAATAGCTTTTTAATCCCTCAGGGACTAAAAGTGATTTGAATTTGGAATGTGGATATTTTTAGTAAAAGTTCCAATCACCAAGGGATCAATCACAAACATTGTATGAACAAGTTACAGGCTGTTTTTTTATATTTTTTTGTTTTATTACGATCTAAAAAATAATAAACTTTACAAAATTACAAATATACGATAGGAAAAATTTAAGTCGTGTGCGGGATTCGAATCCGCATCCATCCAACCCTTTAGCCGGGGTGAGCCGGGGGGATCCATCCCAATACGATGCTTAAAGAACGATAGGAAATATTTGATAATGACGTCATGTCATGTTAGCTCAATTGGTTAGAGCATACCCCGGCTAAAGGGGTGGATGGACGCGGGTTCGAATCCCGCACATGACCTAATTTTTCCTATCGTATATTTGTAATTTTGTAATGTAATAAATAAAATAACCTCTAATTGTTTCTACGCTATATTTTTTTTTTACTAATTATATCTAAATAAATAAACGTACCTACTATTATTACTTTATTCCGATAGCGTAGATTTTTTTTTGAAAATCGAAACTAAAAGATTCTACAAAAATGAATTTCCTTTCAATCCTACCGATTTTAGTATTTTTTTCTCCTAGCCTTTTCCTCGCTAAATGGAGGTGAAAAATTGTGTGTTGCGCTCGGCAGCAACGTTAGTTTGCGTCTCGTGCCTTTGAAACCTTTGGTACGCTAAGGATTCTAGGATTTAATCAAATCAAATCAAAATCATGTCATATAAAATACACAATTCAAATTACATAATTAATCATTGTCATTGGCCATTAAAATCAATTATTATTAAAAATTACATATTATAATAATTATACAAAAATTAAATTAAACTAAATTCATTATTCTTAATTTTACAATACATATCATTAATCAGAGCATGAATCCTGTGACAATGATTAATGTACATACATACATAAAATCACGCCTCTTTCCCTTAGGGGTAGGCAGAGACCACGGATTTCCACTTACTACGATCCTTACATATCTTTTTCGCTTCATCAGACAATGATTAATGTACTGGCAGTCAAATCTATTGGAGAATACTTTCAGGATGCCGCTAGGGCTGGCCCGGATCCTGCGCACCAGGGATGTGCATCGCTTGCGCATGGTGGCGTAAAAGCAGTATTTAAGGTTGAACTGGCCGGCCACTTCTCCATACAAACGTCGTAGGTTGATCACTCTCTTATTTGAGATTTTAAGTCCAGACATAAGCATAATACCGATTGATATCGTCATTATCTAGGCTTGTATGATGGCAAATTTTTAAAAAGATAATTAAGTTGTAAGTTATGAGCCTCGAAAACTTTATATGATAATTTCGAGGCTCATTATTCTCAAGTTAATTATTTTATTAAAATTTCGGCATCATACAAGCCTAGATAATGACGAGATCAATCGGTATTATGCTTAATTCTGGACCTAAAGTCTCAAATAAGGGAGTGATCACCCAACGGCGTTTGTATGGAGAACGGCCCGGCCAGTTCACCCGTAACCACGCTTTTTTGTCGTGGTTCTATTCTATGCATGACAAATAACTATATATTTAATAATAACAAATATTTTTAAAATATTTTACGAAAACATCAAATTAATATTTTAATAAAACACTTAAAAATATAAAAATATATCTAGTGACAATTCCGCCCAATTTTCCTGCTAAGTCGACGTGACGTCACAAACGCCACGCAGCCAAACTGGAAGAACCTTCGACGCGTTTCGCTTCTACACGAAGCATCCTCAGAAGGTCTTGACTCTTCGAGGGCACGAAGAATTTGATGTTTTCGTAAAATATTTTAAAAATATTTGTTATTATTAAATATGGATTTCCGCAAAGTAACGCCTGAATCTATTCATTAACTATATATATATTTTTGATAGTGATAGGTGTTGTTTGTTTATTCCAGATTCACCCCGGACGGGCAGCACCTGATATCGGCGTCGGGCGACGGCTGCATATTCGTGTGGCGCGTGCCGCACGACATGGTCGTCACGATGCGCGCACGGCTAGCGCAGCAGGCTATCAGGCAGGGGAAGTTAGTACTATACCTTCGCTATTTTATATTAAACCAAGTCAAATTAAAAGCATTTATATATAAGAATGTTATATAATAACTAGCTGACCCGGCAAACGTTGTTTTGCCATATACATAATTAAATGGCTATTAAAAAATAAGGGTTGATCGTAGAAGGGTGAAAATTGAGGATTGTATGTATTTTTGTATGTTGTATCATAAAAAAATAGAAATTAAAAATGTTGTCTAAAAAATAAAATTAAAAATTTAGGGGTGGACTACTCCTAACATTTAGGGGGATGAAAAATAGATTTTGGCCGATTCTCATAGATACCGGATAAGCACAAAAAATTTCATCAAAATCGGTCAACCGTTTCGGAGGAGTATGGCAACTAAAACTGTGACACGAGAATTTTATATATTAGATGTTATAATAATATAATATTATAATAAAATCATTTATTGTCTGAAAATGGAACATGATGATAACAATATGTTTATGGACCTCCTGGTTCCCAAACTATGCTCTTGATCTGTCGGATAGGACCCAGGCCTCTTTCGTCGATGTACAAAAGTATTGGCTTGGTAATATATTTTGGTTATCATGATTAAAAATATAAAACTCAGCTGGTGATAAGTTAGTTTTTTTTTAATGCTATTGTTACGGAACAAGCTCGAGGCCCAGCCGATGTTAAGCGGACTAATCTCTGCCTATAACAGATGCATTTCATCACAAGTGTCATGAATTGCACTGCGCCCGTCACTGTGAGACATAGCTGTTAAGTCTGTAATTTCACTGGCTCTCAAGGACAGCTACCGGAACACACCGTTAGGTGAAGTTCAAGCCCGCGGTGTGATTCGAACTATGGACCTGCTGCGCGGCAGTCCATAGCCAATGTCACCGAGCCATCACAGCTTCAAAAATAGGTATATTATATTGTAGCGCTTCTAGCGAAGTTTGTTTAGCAGTTCTTAACCGATCAGCAAAGTTAAGCAACGTCCGCCGCGGTCATGAGTTGGATGGGTGACCGCTAGTGACATTACTACTGAGCGTGCACGCGCTTCGGATGGATTTATTTTTAATTAATATTTACACATTATTATTATGGTAGATTGTTAGCCTTACCTGATGGTAAGTGATGATATGGTCAAAGATGTTGTTCAGACTAACCTAGAATTACTGGCTCTTAAAGACAGCTGTTCCGGAACACACCATTAGGTGCTTGGCGATAGATTTTCTACTTGAGGGTGGTAGCAAGCCAGGTGGGCATTTGATAAATGTCCTACCACTATGCTTAATGACTGCCATCGTAAGACAACAAACGGGACCGACAACTTGACTGCACGCTCAGTAGTAATGTCACTAGCGGTCACCCATACAACTTATGACCGCGGCGGACGTTGCTTAACTTAGCTGATCGGTTAAGAACAGCTAAGCAAACTTCGCTACGAGTGCTTCGATATATTGCATTATTGTATTTATTTCCAGGAAAGTGTCAAACACAAACGGCATGTCCCCGTTGGACAGTGAGACAGACTCTCACTTCGGCTCGCCGCCGAGGGAGCTCCCATACGAAGACAAGAACTTCACCACTCCGGTGGTACCCGACTATACGTACGTATTACTATTTCTATATTACATTCAAACCCATTGTTCGGTAAACTGTACATTCGGGTTGAAGCCCTATCTCAAGGCGTATAGGGTTCATATTCGTGCGGAGACGGATATGTTTACAATGTAATTTCTGGAACGTTCTGATTTCGACAGGGTATAATATGAGGGATTTATGCGCGCGGACGTGCCTATAACTGTAAGCCCTTGCTATAGCTGACGTGAGGACGCGTCGAAAATTCCTTGACTTGAATTTTGAAGTTGATATACTTAACGTGAGGTCACGTCATAAAACTTACTTCCTGTTGTGGATGTGAATTCGGATGCCGGGCATCCAAACTTGCATAGTGGATTTTTTGGTGAACTTCGAGCCTACTGCACATCTACAAGTTGCCGGCGGAGTCGGTGTTTTGGATAAAGGGAAGTGTTACCTAAATAAACCATACCGAGTAGTACTGCAGTCCTAGGAGGTTAGGAGTTTTAGTATAATACTCCCTTTGAGTACACGGGCCTTCATACATATATCGGCTAGTTTCTTACTGTGTCTTCCAGGAACCCAGCCGAATACGCCACGACGTACGTGGTAAAGTTTGAGACCAAGGGGTTCTAGAAAAACCCCACTGCTCACACGTTTCTCGTAGCAGTTAATGGCTTTATCATACATTTTTTGGTAGCAGAGCGTTGGTTGCTCAAACACACAATTATATAGAAATAGGAAAGGCATCCGGCGCGAATAAAGGCATAGGTATCGAGGCGAAATCGGAGGACACGGGTTCGATTCCCCCTGGCACATAAAAATTGTGCTCCAATAATTTGTTAATGTGATTTAAAAAAACACATTTAACTGCCTTTGACAGTAAGCACATTATGTGCTCTTGGTTGGTAAAAAAGTTTGTCAACGGTGTGCTAAACGGAAAAAAATAATTGTGTTCCAATAATTTGAAAATGTAACTATAAATAAAACTCAACTCTTATTACGATAAATCTAAAACGCCCAGTCATTCACTGCACGCAATGCAGTATTGCTACACTGTTCTGTAAACACTTTGTTACCATTTACAGACTGCGCATCGGGCGCCTTCCGTCTTGGGCTAAGAAGAGTTTGGGTGACGAGCTGGTAGCCCCGGAGACGCCGGCGCCTGAACCTCCCGCCAGAGGGAAGTGGGCCACCAGGATACATCCCGCTGGTAAATACGACCTAATATTATTTTTTACGGGCCTTTAACAATATAATGCGAACTATATCAACATACCCGTGGGGTGCCGGACTAGAATGTCACCACCCCATTGCTAACTGTGGGCATCGTAAGAGGCGGCAAAAGGTGAAATACCGGAAGGTGGTCAGGAGCGCATTCTGAGGAAAGCATATATTAAACTGCGATCCACAAGACGCCTGCCAATCGTGGAGATTATGGCAAACCCCCCCGTAAGGGGAGGCTGTGTTCAGCAATGTACAATCCGGCTGATACAATACAGTATATCAACACTGCATCTACTACAATGGAAGCATTTAGACAACCTACAAACCATCGCAAATTCACCGGCAGGTTACCGCCATGCGGTGATGCTTAGTATCGTGGCGGGATACGTACTATGAACCCCTGCCAACTAGTCATTTTTGCTTCATAATGATGATGAGAGTTTGGTATTTTTCAGAAAAACGCGTAGACTCGGATGGATCGAAAGACAGTTCCATTGACAGCGGCACTGATACACGATACATTGAGAAACGGAGAGAGACTAGTGTCAAACAGGTACGTTGCGATCTGAGATGTGTGTGTGTTTAAACTGTTAAGTGTAAAAGTTCATGGTACAGAAAGAACTGCGGTGATTGATCCACAATGGTTTCTTGTGTTTAATGCACTGACTTTTGGTGTAGTAAACGTATTTTTAAGATTTTTTTATTCTGTTCAAACAATTCTTAGCAACCGGTCGGAGTCTGGTACTGTGCGCGGTACATTGGTAAAAGGTTAGCTCCTTATGGCAAAAGATTTCTTGCAAAACGTTGACGTTCAGTTACCTGCGTCTATTGCCTGTTTGTATGACGATATGTTAATTTGCTTCATGCAGGCTAAATTAACCGAAGCCTTTGGCTGTGCAAATAAAACCATAATATAAATAAATATAGTACCACGCCTGTGTCTGTCCGAAGGGGAAGGTAGGCGTGTTTAAATACTCAACTTGTGCCGTATAGGTTTTGAGTCCCATGTCGAAGGAGCCTATTGCCATGTACTGGACACAGTTTCAGGCTCTGGATTGAAAATGTCTGTAAGAAAAACACATTATTTATTATACAATGTGGGATGTGAACCCAGGGCCTTGAAATTCCAAAGCGGATGGCTTACGCCAATATGCCAACGTTATATTTCTGAGAATAAGAGTAAGAACAGGTTCATGATGCTAATTTTGTAGCTTGTTTCTCGAAACATTTGTTTATGATCAGATTCGCAATTTGGGAAGAATATTTATTGGATTGAATAAACAATTGGGGTCGATGACCGAAGTTCTTTCTTGCACCCCTTTGAACAGTAAAGGTTTATATTGTTGTCAATAACACCGTTTCTTTGTCTCACTTACATGCGGTTTTGGTGATTTTGGTGTTGGTTTTTTGTATGTGTTAACGTGTCGACGTTTGTACAAATATTTGTAATTTAAAAAATAACTAAATATATATGTAATAAAATAACTGTAAATATTTTTCAGTCAATGTACATTATTTAATTACTTAAAAGGGGTAATTTATAATTTCTGTTCTCTTACTTTATTTTGACAAACATTTTAAATGTTTCTCTTTATATTGAGTATTATTGATAATTTTCAATATATTTTCGTTTTATTTGCTATTTGCTGTTATTATTTTGGTACTTTGTTTTTTAATTTATTTTCTGTTGTGTTTGGATGATTCCGTTTTTAACTTGCGATAATTTTGTGATTGATTTTAATACTTTCTTTTCCCTGATTTCCGAAATGTATCAAAATCCTTTTTAGATCCTAGAATTATTGACCTGTTCTAGACTATATCGGTATATAGGTAGTCCAAAATTGATAACAATGTACATATTTTATGGTCAATAAAAACTGAATCATCATTCCACAATCAAACCACACATGGTAAAGGTACTTTCTCACTAAGCAGCGGCCGAAATCGCTCAACTTTTCGCAACTGCCGCGAGTCGAGGCGCTTTTCCGTAACTTCGACGCTACCATGAGGAAAACATACGATATCCTCACCATATCGCCCAGGGTGGAAAAGGTTCTTTATTTTTTCTTTTCATCCATTTACGTTGGCATTTTGTTTCCGTAGCGCATTTTGTTTTGTATACGTACGCATTTGTTGGTTGTACAGCGATATATTATAGTTCACATTTGCATTTTGTTATCGTATTCATTTGGCATTTTATTTTAGTACATTTGGCATTTTATTCGCGATTTATTATAGTTCACATTTGCGTTATGCTATCGTATTCATTTGGCATTTTATTTTCATACACTGGGCATTTTATTCGCGATTTATTATAGTTCATATTTGCATTTTGTTATCGTATTCATTTGGCATTTTATTTTCGTTTGGGCATTTTGTTGTCGAATACATTTGGCATTTTGTTTTTGTACACATTTGGCATTTTCATTTCGTACACGCTTATAATTTATTTATATATTCATTCACATTTGTATCATAATATAGAATTTATTTCATACCATAATAGTTTTCGTGTACAAAAAAATATTTATGAATTTATTTGTTGCCTAAGCATTATGTTTTTTCGCAGTACATTTTGTTTTGTACCTATTTTCATCACCGTATGTATGTAGCTACTTTTTTTTTTACTGATTCTTTAACTATTACATTTTATTTAAAGTTATTAAAACATAATAGATATTGTATTTTTATTATCGATTCACTCGTGTTTTGGATCTACAGGTTGCAAGAAAATTTCAATGGAGTTTTTTCAAAACTTTAATATTTTATACTCTTAAATTTTTATACTCTGCGATAATTCGAATCTTTCTATATTTTAAAGTTATCATGAGTTCCCTAGAAAAGAGATTTTCTAGGGAACTCATGATAACTTTGAAATATATTTCAAACTAAATCAATACATTTTTATGCACTTGGTAACTCGAACGAAAAAATCAACGCTACGCATCAAATGACGCGTTAATTTGAACTTATCGGCATCAAACACTCGATAATTAGTAAAGAATAAGTCACTTAACCCTCTTATAAACAAGACCGAGTAATCCATCCCGCCGCGATCTAAGTACATTGCAGAACAAGTTCAAGCTTCTATCATCGTACATGAGCCTTTGTTTTGGTAATGATTAGTTTGACATACACTTCCGCACGAATTGGTTCCTTTAGTTAAGTTTCAGTTACTGTTAATAATTTCTCTCAAAAACTTCTAATCATTTGATATTTCTAACACTATGATTCGTAACATTTTAGGAGTCCCTCAAGTTTCGAATTAACGAGAGTCTGCTGTACGTAGTATTTATTTTCTGTAATCCAGGCGTGTTCTTGCAACTACCTAAGCGTGGTTTCCTTACATCCTGTGTGTTTATAATTTGCGTTTAGTACATATTGCCTTTAAAGTAGTATATTTTCTATGTATGTGAAAAGAGAGCCACATTGATCCAACTTTATATGTATGTATATCAATAAAAAACAAAGAAATGAACTGAGAGAAATTTACCAAGGCCATCCATTACGTTTCTAAAGGTACAGCTCTTTTAAGGTCCGATGGTCGGACAATGGAGGCTTAGAAGTAGGGTCTCGTTTTCTAGAATGGAACCTTATATATGTGTGGGTATAATACATTATCCATTCTTTGCCATTGCATCATAAGCATGTTAATTTTTCATATATCATATATATATTATTTTATATTCTAGTATCTACCTTTTCTATTGGTGTATCTATTCCTTACTTACCACTAAAGTGAATGCCACCCAGAAGCCGGGGAGGGTACGACCAGGTGATGACGCGCGGCTTATGTGTTATTTCAACCATATCAAACTGACGATGTGGCTTGCCCGATGTATGCGCGTAGCAGTTTGCAGCGTGATTGTATTGTGATACAATATCACGTGTCCAACACGGTACCTGCTAGCATCTGCTGAGGACCTTTTTTTTATTGCTGTTAGTTTAGCCTTTGACTACTATCTCACCCGATGTGATGATGTGGTCGAAGATGTTGTTCAGACTAACCTAGAAGTACTGGCTCTCAAGGACAGCTGCCAGAACACACCGTTAGGTGCGTGGCGAAATTTTCTACTTGAGGGTGGTAGCTAGCCAGGCAGGCATTCGCAAAATGCCCTACCACCATGCTATTACGACTGCCATCCTAAGACAACAACCGGGACCGACGGCTTAACGTGTCCTCCGAAGCACGTGCACGCTCAGTAGTAATGTCACTAGCGGTCACCCATCCAACTCATGACCGCGCGCGACGTTGCTTAACTTTGCTGATCGGTTGAGAACAGCTAAGTAAACTTCGCTACGAGCGCTTCAAAACGTCACGTGTTCTGTACGTGTTTTTCTGTAAGAACACGCGCAGGACCGATGACATGCGTCCACTTTAGTGTAGAATGTACATAGTGAGTGTTGTTTGGTTCCAAAGGAAGACCAGCGCTGGCTCACAACCAGCATTATGCTTTGGGACCAATTTGTGAACACATTATTAATAGTTTTAATTTTATTTCATCTTAGTGTCATCGTATTATTTGTGTCACAAATAAAGCATTTTTCTTTCTTTCTTTTTCTCGCGATCGTGGCGTGCGAGTGCGTATACGCGTTTATGGCATATTTATGTATATAAATTTGTATAGCATAACTTACAGCACCCATTAGTTAATCATGCATGTTACCCGCGGCGTTTTGCGAGAAAAACTCGCACTCTCCTTTTCCACTTGAAGCTCTTCATATATCAGCTTTAGTACGCAGAATTTTTCATCACATCACAGTTTGTTTTCATTTGAATGCGTTGTTTTTATTTGTATGTTGCATTGTTATTGTTATGTTTTGTATGCTTTATGTTACTATACTATAAGGTTTAAAATTGTTTGCTTTTTAAAGCGCGCTGTGTGAATTTTTAATAGTTTCTTTAATAGACAATAAACACGATGATTTGCAACTCTTTTATTACTGTTATCTTATCTATGGGTACAGTAATAAGATTTACGACATAGCATTTTCTAAAGACCTGTCAAATTGGGAAATTTATGAAGTAATTATTGTAACCCGTTTTAGTTTGGTAAATAAAGGAGGTTTTGTGTACTGCACTGTACTGTTTGTATGCATAGGAAAAATATAAATTTAAAAGTTAGTTTGACTCTGCGGTCGTAAAATTTCCTATATACTTTCAGGTCTATTTTTAGTACAGTTTCGTGGTTTAGTATATAAAGACTGCTTCATATCCTCCTGTAAGATGTTGTAAATACGAGTAAGAAAAACGCGCCTAACGAACAGCATGCCACTACTCACGCTTATGTGATTGGTGTGTTGCTGCGTATTGGTCTTTATTGCCCGAGCGGTAGCGGATATACTTACAACGATAGCCTTCCTAGGAGATCATATTTAAAAAATATATATTAATCTTGTTATAGAATACATAAGTACCTACTCCACATCAATGGGATTAAAGAAGGAAGAAGATCATTCTTTGCAGGCATATAGTCAGATAATGATGGTCATGTCTAAACTATAAAGCGTAGAATTCATTGCTTTTGAATGTTTTTGGATGCACATGTAATATGTAAGGATAACTTCAACCTCTGCTTCCAATAAAAGGAGAGGCCACGTTATTGAGTTTTATGAATTCTGACATCAGGCAGACAGCTTCTAGGTTTCTTCAGGGTAGCAATGATGGATTAGCGTTATTAGCTATGGACTGCCGTGCCGTAGGTGGTTAAATCCCCACGTATGCCTTAAACTCCACCGCATTGTGGAAGGGCATTTCGAGAATGCTCGCCTTGATAGCTACCACCCTCAAATAGAAAAGCTGTCGCCAAACACCTAACGGTGTGTTCCGGCAGCAGTCCCTGAGGGCCAGTGAAATTACAGGCACATGAGACTTAACAAATAGAGCAGAGCAATTCGTGACTTGTGACGAAATGCATCTGTTATAGGCAGAGGTTACTCCGGTTAACAACAGGTGGGCTTCGCGCTACCCGTCACAGTCAAATAAAAAAATCTAAGCTATGATTTAAAATGTATACCGTTGATTTAGGCGGTATAATCTAAAAACATGTTTCTTTACTATTTTGCATTAAATATAGAAATATTATTATAATTTCACACAGCGCGTTTTAAGTTTTTATATTTTTTAATTATTATTTTTATTTAATTTGCGCGTAGGTTACCATATTGTCGAAGACTCGCACTACTGACTCGAGAACGCGACATCACACGGACGACTCCTCTCTTGGCAGTTTACGATATGAGGTGCGGATTTTGTTTTATTTTTATGTTTTATTGTTTATTTTTATTTTATTTCATCGACAATTGGATAGAAATATTATTAAGCCTCGTTTTAACATGAAGACTTTCTCGAACGCTAGCGGCGAGATATGAAAATAATAATTATAATGAATAGATTATGGCGTTACTTTGCGGAATTCCATATTGAATAAAAACAAATATTTTAAGAAAACATTTAATTAATATTTTAATAAAACACTTAAAAAAATACAAAAAATATATCTAGTGACAATCCCGCCTAATTTTCCTGTTAGGCCGTCACAAACGTAATCCAATAAAATGAGATAGGCCTTCGTTACCAGATATGTCCAATGATATTTAAAAAATTACCACGATATTGAGTTTTCAGGCAGACAATTTCCGGGGAGCAATGATGGCGTAGCGTTAATAGCTATGGACTGCCGTGCCGTAGGTTCATGGTTAAATCCCCACGTATGCCTTAAACTCCACACTGGAACACACTTGACTCTACGAGCGCACGATCGACAAATCGTAGAGTCAAGACCTCCTGAGGATGCTTCGTGTAGAATCGAAATGCGTCGAAAATTCTTCCGGTTTGGCTGCGTGGCGTTTGTGACGTCACGTCGGCTTAGCAGGAAAATAAGGCGGAATTGTCACTAGATATATTTTTTTGTATTTTTTAGGTGTTTTATATTAATTAAAATATTATTATTTGATGCTTTTCATAAAATATTTTAAAAATATTTGTTATTATTAAATATGGATTTCCGCAAAGTAACGCCTGAATCTATTTATTTTCTTAAAATATTTATACAATATTTTTTATTATTATAATTATAATCCTTACTATTTCTACTACAGGTGTCGTACCCAAAAGCCTACTCACGAATCTTGAGATAGTTGACATACATACATCCGCATATAATCGCAACTATTCAACTCTTACTTCATATGTACAGAAATTACAAAACTTTACAACCTGCATAACATGGGCAGAAGAAACTGGCATATCTTTCAAAGATATTATAATTCTTCGAAACATGCCAGAAAAAGTTTTTAAGCAAGGACTACAGTTGCAAAAAGCAGTCCTCAATTAAGGTTTATTTAAAAACAATGTAATTACATGTTGATTTTAAGATAATAATATGTTATAATAAAACATGTCGAACAAGAACACAAATATTTACATACATACGTTATATTCCTTTTATGAAATGCTTTATTTTATTAATTATGATATTTTCTCTATAATTCAGTAATCCGAACATTCCAATAATCCGGCACCCTCCGACAATAGTGCCGGATTAGTGTGATTATATAGTACTTACTTACACGAAATTATGTATACATCACTGCCACCACACAATTTATTCATTTGGAAATATTGAAGCTAGTTTTTAGTCGTTAAGGAGATATTATTCACAAAAATAAGTTTAAAAAGAATTTACTGACAGTTTTATATATATAAATCTTTTATGTTTTAGCATACGGCTAAATAATTTGTCATGGCTGTCAGCTGGTTCCGTGGTGTAGTGGTTATCACATCTGCTTTACACGCAGAAGGCCGCCAGTTCGATCCTGGCCGGAATCACATCTTTTTGCTATCAATTTTTGTTTGTAATATAATGTATTGTCATATAAGCTGCTTTACAAACTTTTTGTAGCGAGGTTAGCCTCGACCTTCGAAGTGATGATGTGGTCGAAGGTTTTCTACTGGCTCTCAAGAACAGCTGCCAGAACACACTGTAAGGTTCTTAGCGACAGATAGTTTTATATTAGGCCAAAATAACCCAATATGTGTATAATGCATGGTAGTAGGGCATTTCGCTAATAGCCGCCTGGCTGGCTACCACCCTCAAGTAGAAAAATCTCGTCATGAAGCACTTAATGTTATGTCCGGCAGTTTTCTTTGAATCAAAGTTAGCGTAAGGCACTTTTTTATGTTATTGTGACGGAGCAATCTCGAGGCCCACCTGATGTTAAGCGGACTAACCTCTACCTATAACAGATGTATTTCATCACAAGTCATGAATTTCACTGCGCTCGTCACTTTGAGACATAGTTGTTAAGTCTCATGTGCCTGTAATTTCACTTGCTCTCAAGGACTACTGCCGGAACACACCGTTAGGTGCTTGGTGACAGATTTTCTACTTAAGGTTGGTAGCTAGCCAGGCGGGCAGCACGAAGTCCATAGCTATTACCGCTCGGCCATCATTGCTTCGAAAATTTCTTCCACCACAAAGAAAGCGAATACCTCGCTCAACGGAGCACTTGTTTCGCCACTGTATAACATGAAAATAACCTCCTTCCAGGATCAAGAATCTACCGAACACGATGGCGACATAGAAGACATTTCGGATGGAGAGAGGACTTCATCATCAGAGAGTAGAAATCGTCCTACTTACTATCCCGGTAACAACGATGATGATACTCCTGGGTAAGTCTTTTTCCTTCTGAACAGTTATGCGAATGCCTGGCTAGCTATCCCCCTTAAGTAGAAAATCTGTCGCCAAGCACCTAACGGTGTGTTCCGGTGACTCTCCTTGAGAGCCAGGAATTCTTGTTGACCCCATCTTCAACCACAAATTCACTTAACATCAGGTGAGATAGTGGTTAAAAAAACTAGCTGTAAGCATGACGGTAGGGCATTTTACGAATGCTTACATACCTGCCATCCTGTACTGTATCAGCTGGATTGTCCATTTGAACACATCCTCTCCTATTAAGGGGGGTTATGCCATAATCCCCACGCTTAGCAGGCGGCTTGGGGATCGCAGTGTAAGTTGGCAGTTCTGCTGACCTTCCAGTATTTTGCCCTTAGTTGCCTCTTACGACACCCACGGGATGATATTGGGAGGTGCCATTCTTAACCGGCACCACAAAGGGGATCCTCCTAGTATAGAAAATTTCCCAAGCTCATAACGATGTGTTCTGGCCGGCAGCTGTCCTTGAGTGTCTGTAATTCCAGGTTAAACAACAACTTTGACCACATCATCACTTACCATTAGGTGAGATAGTGGTCAAAGGCTAGCCTATCAGCAAATAAAAACTGATATGAAGAATCTTACAATGAAACAACATTTACGCCTTGGCTAAAACACTATAAATATTATGTTTTCACCTCACAAGCTCGGAAAGATGTAGTTTATAATTCGAAATCGGCTTGGAAAAGTGCTTTTTATCTGCAAGAGTGGCAAAGGATTTTGAAATTCGAACCTCTCTAAAAGTTCCAGAAGAATGGATTTACTTTAAATATTACTTATAGTTACCGACTTCAAAAAAAGGATTGAATCAATTCGTCAGTTTTTATTTTTTTACGTTTATTACCTCAGAACTTTTGATTGTGTGAACCGAGTTTGATTGTTTTTTATTTGAAGGTCCGGAACTTACGCGAACATTCTGAAACAGGCCTTAAGACGCTGTCAAATGCTGAATTTTTGTCTCTATCGGATTGCGTTGTAGTGAAAGAGAGACAGCGATGGGAAAATCGCGATCAGTTTAGGTAAAATCCGAAAGAAAGCTTGATAACACAAAACTAGAAACGTAAATCGAAAATGTAACTTTTCTTGTCTCTCTTGATAAAGTTTTGCTATTTTATTAATATAGTTTCATACACATTCGTTCGTAAATAATTAAGATATTTACGTTAGAAGCTTTATTTAGAGTCAACTTTGCTATTTTATTCTATCGAGAAAATTTTAAGGAAACGTGTTTCGGACTTTTCTTGGCCTTAGATAATGTGATCAAAATTAACATATATTTTTCTTACTGCTACAAACTAAATACATTTTGCTAAAAATCTGTTTAAGTAAAGCTATTTAGCACTTGTCAGCGCCTTAAATATAACATATGTAAATAGTGTTGTTCGATTGATGATAAATTGATTTCTTGTCTACAGGGAGTTCATGGTGAACGCAATGGATGCGGAGGAATTGCGTCAGTCGATACGAAGATCGAAGCGCTGGGTCACGGACTCGGTCCGACTGGAGATACCTCCGCCGGCGGCCTCGCTCAGCGGCTCCGGTCATGATTCCGATGATGACGAGGTAAGATTTGGTTCTGACTGTGATTCTGATTTGATTTTGACTAGGCCAAAGTTAGATTTGATGCTACTAAATTTGTATGAAGATTTAGAATTTTGACAACAATGTTAGAAGGTAAAAATTGATTCTGACTAAGGCTTGATTCCGTCTTTGGTGTAGATTCTATATAAATTCTCTAAATTACGGTAGGTAGTTCTTATTCTGTTCATGTTAAGATTTAAATTCGTTTATCGCTTGCGAATGTAAGTGTTTAAAGTTGACTTTTGTGTTCAATTATAGTATGCTTTACGCAAATTTAAATTAAAAAAAAACGCCCCGTGAGGTACCGGGTTAGAATTGCACCTCCCCATATCATCCTGTGGGTGTCGTAAGAGGCGACTAAGGGAAAAATACTGGAAGGTGGGTAGCAGCGCCTTCTAAAGAACTGCCTTCTTACATTGCGATCCCCAAGCCGCCTGCCAAGCGTGGGGATTATGGCAAATACCCCATAAATAGGGGAGGCTGTGTTCAGCAGTTGACGATTTGGCTGATACAGTACAGTTACGCATATTTAGTCGTCATATATGTTGGTGCTATATAAACTTATTCAAAATTGCCTACAATTGAATAAAAAATAATATTTTTATAATTGCCATTTAGGTGTAACACTATTGTAGATTAGTGTGAACAGAATAAGAACTATAATAGAGGGTTTTACCTGCCAATAAAACTTACCTATTATTTTCCAACGATATCCGGAATCCATATTGAGTCAAGCACCTGTCTTTTAGCGTTAGTTCTCCCCAACGACTTCCTCCCTTCGGCTTCCGGCGCCTCTGTCGTATTGGTATTGGCGGGCAACATGGCGACGACCGGAATGGCGGTAAAGCTTTTCTTCATTATACTCACGATATACCAGGTAGATATTACCTGGATTCCGGATATCGTTGGAAAAATAATAGGTAAGTTTTATTGGCAGGTAAAACCCTCTATTATTTGTTCCGTTCCGATATCCGGAATCCATATTGAGTGATGTGTTTGTTATCTCCTGGTAGCCAAAATGCAGGTTATGATGACGCTATAATGTGTTACCCAAAAATAAAAATTTAAATAATTCTTTGAAAACAAAAATATTATTCAGTAATGAATTAATAATCGAATACGAAACTTCATTACAACTTGCTACCGCACTGCTTTAACATAGTTAAACAATGAAACCGAATCTGGTAAATTATTGTTAGTTGAATGATTGCCCAGAGGGAAATTGATGATCAGCGATTACGCTCTGGTAATAGATAACTTTCTAAAAGTGTGTTCCTACTTCCAATTGCTGTTTCAAGTATATAATCAATTGAGAGTTTTCCTAGCCAGCTTAGATATGCTACTGCCGAACGTTCAGAGTCTAGAGATGCTTGAACACCTGCTTCTTTGAGTACCGACTTGATCAGCCACCTATGATACCCTCGATGCTGGTTTGAGATTGGAGCTTTCCTCTGGCGGTTATAAATAATTATGTCAGAGTACCTGATTTTCGACGATCATATGAAGTATTGATTAGCTAACGAATCCAATGTACACCATCCAGGTTTTTCTTCTAGGATGAGCGTTCAGCCTCCAGCCAGATTGCCTGTAGCTACTATCGTCGGTATTTGATCCAAAACAAGGCAAAATACAAGTGCAGAAGTCTGTAAATTCATCGGTATTACAGCAGAAGTATCGCTGAACGTCTGGAAACTTGATACAAATTATTTTCATCAGGAGTCTTATTTTCTAAATATTCTAATACATGTTTTGCATTTCAAATAAGAGGTTTTACTGACACCGAACTAGCTTTAATCATATGATTGATAAAAAGGTGTGATGACGGGTCTGTGTTATTTAATATATTTGTAAATGTAGCTATTACAGACTAGTAAACTAAAATGGTTCTATAAGCTAAACCTTCGTCGTTGTGTAGGTGGTTACGGGCTACTTGGACCGAACACGGATAATATAAAGTGTTTATTGACGCACACCATGCTTTCCATTTGTTCCATGCGGGCCTGTAAGTATTTAAGGTAGAGTCCCGCCAGCTACAGTAAAAGTGTCTTATATAGTAAGTCTTATGAAATCTGTCCAGCCGAAAACAGCCATGATTCTAAACATGCTTTGAATTTCTGGCAGGCGCGTCCCGGTCCTCGTGTCAATCAGCACTTGTCGGTCTTGGCTGGACCGGACGTGTTAGATCTGCTTTCCAAAATACTTTCTACCACTTCGGAGCTATCAGAATATACTACTGACCTTGCTCTGATTTCAGTTGGGCTAGAACTTGAGGCATGATGTTGGAGCGGTGGAGGGAATAACCATGCCAACTCGTAGTCCCATTGGTGCAGGAGTGCATTGTGAGACTGTGCCTCCATAGTGTCCAGAGAGCTGTAATCGCTTACCACATGAGCCTTCCTGGAGCTGAGATGTGCGCGAATCGCGAAAATGTTCCGCGCTGCAGAGGTCAGGTGCTATTCGGGGCACATCTTGCCTCGATAGAGCATCAACCTCGGAGTTGAACTGGCCCGGGAAGTACTGAGCTGTCAAATGAATGTTCACTTTGTCCAAAATCGTTAACAGTTTGTGTGGAGATTAAGAAGTTACTTTGATTTGGTTCTACCTTCCTTGTTGATATAGGCTACAACTGTTCGGTTGTCTGTGTGTAATAAGATGTAAGCATTGTGAAGATGAATGAGTCTTGATGAATTGCTGCGTAGACTGCAAACAGCTCTTTGATATTCACATGCCACGACAGTTGTCATTTTGTCCATCGCCCTGACATTCACTTCACCCAGCCGAAGTCGTATGCATCTGTGGTAAGGTGAGATAACTGACCTGTACGTATTGGTAATGAGCCCTGCGCTGCTTATGACCACCACTTGGGTGCACTTTGGAAAGGAATCGGCTGCGGTATTGTAGAGTGCGACAATGTAACCCTCCTCTGCGTATCACGAACGAGACGAAGTTGAGTGCCCGCAAAAGAGATTGGGGTTGTGTGAGGGACCAATTGCCATGGAAACCTGAGTTGCAAGTGCTCTGCGTAGCGTTTGGCACTTTGGTTTGACAGGCACTTCGTAGCAAACGAGGAAAAGTTGAGTCCCCCAAAAGAAACTGGGTCTGTGTGAGGGACCAACAGCCTCTGGAAATCTGAGTTGCAAGTGTTCTGCGTAGCGTATGGCACTTTGGTTCCGACAGGGACTTCGTGATGAGTTATGTCCCACGTGAGGCCCGAAAAAAAATACGTGACGGCGAGTCGGAACCAGCACAGATCCATGTTTACTGTCTAAACGAGTTGACGTATTAGGTTCACTTTGAATGCTATGTGATGGAGTAAAATCTGTCAGGATTGATTCACAAGCAGGAAATCGCCTAAATACACCACGCACCTTATAATTCAGTTTCTCAGAAACTTCAATATCCAGTTCGTCAACATTGTAAGCGTTTGCGGTGCTGACGACAGGCAAAATGAGAGGCAGATCGTCTGCAGGAGCTGGCCATTGAAACATTCGTATAAACCTTCTGCGCTTCTTAGTTATGGGCTCCAGGACCCAGAACTGGCTCTGTAAGAAACTAGGAATTCGGAAACGACAGACTTGAAAACCTTTTAGCTCCACAAAATTAGTTCAAACGTTTCAAATTGAAGATTGAACTGACCGTTCCATCCGTTTTCTTTACGAGAAAAAATGGCGTTGCATAGCTGCTGGCATTCGTATCGCCGTTTTTAACAAATTTGTGCAATTATAACAAATGTGTCTAGTATCTTGATTTGTTTTGTCATAATGTAACTTTGCTTGGTCGCGAAATTTCTTAAAATCTATTGGTTTGGATAGACTATGGCTTCATAACGAATAGGATGCGTACTCTTCTCAAAAGTTTGCAATTATAGTCGGAGGCTCCTAGATATTTCCATACATATAATTTTTAATTTAGACCCCCGAAATGTTTTCGAGTCATAAACGATTGTTTCTATTCTGCGAGTTAGATTGAGGTGGCTTACCTTTCGAATATAGTTGCTTGCTCTTCCCATCGTTACGTTTCTTGTTGTTGTTTGATCTTCTCGCGTTATTTTTGAACATGTCCTTGGAATAACTGCCTCAAAAATTATTAATCACGTGCTTTCTCGTATATGCTTAGGGTTTAACATCGTAGGCACGCCTTGGTCCCGATGTTGTGGCTGCTGCAGACTGTTGTGCCAGCTGAAAGCAAGTTGTTAGTTTGTCGCCCCCTCCAATTTTCTGAAGATAAGAGGCAAGTATGTCGCTGGGTTCTCAGCACTTGGTGGGATTTTCTGCAGGGCCCCGTTATTATATTCTTCGGTTTAAGAATGACCTCTCTTCGTGAGTTCACGCAATCAGTCCACTAACCGCAAGATATTTATCAAATAAGTCAACAACAAAGTTACTTTTGTGTCCTTCGAATCATTGGAAAACATTTGTTAGATTTTACAAAAAGAGTCCAAAGAAGGCGTGGTATTCTTATCATTAGACCCACCTACTAAACTCTGTTATGCGGCACGCAATTTATCTTTGCAAACGCAACGCCATTTATCTGAGCTGCACTCTATAATGACACAAAGGTTCTTTCAAGCAAGTATGCTCGATTGTCATTGGAACCGGATGCGTGGAAATGTAACTCATTATTCACTTAAAGTACAAAACCGGGGGTAGTTACACATTTATTTTGAGCTTCCGAAATATGTAAAGCGCACCAATTGTTACAGTTAAATATTTGCAGTTGTGTGATTTTATCTACATGTCTATCCTTACATCTAGGAATAGGAGGGTATTTTAATGTAGTTGAACAGATCGGACAATTTAAGCTGTTGCTCATCAGCTTCACTTGCACTAGGCGGCGGCCGCAAACCTAGATCACTATTAGCTGTAATCGCTTAACCCAGAAGATTTGGTTGGCTCTCAAAAAAAGATCAGCAACACGTGAAGTGTGTTGGTTGGGGCTCTTAATGTTTTTGAGAAATCATATTCGTCAAGAATGCCACTTGCTGTGACAAAAATTAAAACGTTCAATCACTTACACTTTTTCTCATTAATATCCTTGCATCATCTTAAATCCTCATCCGAGTAAACAATTAGCTCCGTGTTAAAAATTCTTAAAAATAGTTAAAGTGGATATTTTCGACTAAATGTTTGCGTAAATGGTGCTAAATACTTAAATTATTGAGTAATAGTGTTATCTACCGTTATTATTTGCTATAAACGTATTTAAGCGACAGTGAATGTGACAATGTAAATAAGCTAAATTACGCTGAAATATCAATCACATCGTTACCACAGGAATTAAATGCAGTTAAATAACAAACAACGCACACAGTGAGTACAAAAACAACATAAAAAATGGTGTTTTGTTGTGAAATTTGACCTTGTGCAGAAACATGACCGTTAAAATACTTGTAGTTTGACAACGACGTTTTTTACAACTACTCTCATTTTTTTGTGAATATGAGACAGTTCGACAGTTATAAATTACATTGACTAAATTCAAGCACCTGACATAAGAGCGATTGGTGCAGGAAAATAGTATCCGGCTTTCATTCAGCACTAACCAGGTTCAAATCTCAGATGATAAGTTTTGTATTTTTGTTAATAAATTATAAAAATGAACTTCTTCGACAACATAACGTTCCGGCGAAAGCGAAGCAATTCAGACACAAACAAAACAAATACAAGCGAAGTCTCATCAGAAGATCTAGATGGCACCACTAATAGTATGCCTGATATTTCTAGCAATGAAATTGACTTATTGAAACAACTTCAGGACCGTATTGAACAGTTAGAAATCAATCTAAAAAGTGCCCATAATGAAATTGACGAATTATCGACTGAAAATATCAATTTAAAGCGTATCAACAATGAATTACAAAAAAAAAAAATGAATTATACAAAAAAATTACACAAAGTCCAGTTAAATCAAACACAAGCACTCCAAAGAAGAAACAATGTACTTTAACAAATAACTCCCAAACACAGACAGATTCCATAACAATTAGTGATACAACTACCAAATATATAAAATCAGTAAACACAATAACAACACATACGCAAACAGACTCTTTCGTTAGCAATAATGATAAAAAAGTAATAAATACAGATATGACAAAGAATTTTTTAGAACCTAGAAAGGAAAAGTCAACACTGAAAAGACAGCGACCACAAATTATAAATAAAAAGAGAATATGTATCCTAAGTACCGACAAAAAACATAAAATTTTATCAATAGCAGAAGATAAAGTTCCCCAAAAAAAGGAATTCGACATATGCCATTATCTCACACCAAATGTTGACGTCAAACAAATGATTATGGGATTAGACACAAAATTATCAAAATTTACGAAGAATGATTACTGTATTATATTAATTGGAGAAGAAGATTTTAGAAAATCAAATGACCTTTTTGACATATCGTTCCATATCCGAGAAATGCTACAAAGTGTTCAGAATACTAATATTATTATCTGCCTTCCAACACTGAAGCATTCAAGTGTTATTAATACAGATACATATAATTGGAATGTAAAGCATTTCAACAAGTTATTGGACCTAGAACTGAAAACCTACAGTCACGCATTTATATATGACCCCAACATAAATGTAACTTTTCTTTCTAATATGAATCATAGATTTTCTGGCTCATGTAATAACAGAGGAATAGTAGCAATATTTGAAGGACTTTACAAGCAATTGGAAGAAATAGATCAAAAGTATATTAATTATTGCAAACATCCTGAAAATATCGAAGGAGGGAGTGATATAAATATGCCGTTTTTTCGTAAATAAATGCTTGAATATTATACATCAAAATATATCAGGATTAATAACAAAATCAGACAGATTGACTATATGCATAGAAGAACTTACAGAAAAAAAAGTGATTGTAGATGTTATGTGCATCACAGAGCACAATATGATGGCAGGCTATGAACACTATCTTTACATTCCTAATTTTTCTTTAGCATCCAGCTGTAGTAGGCCGAGCAAAAAGAAAGGAGGTAGTTGCATTTTAATAAGAAATGGAATTCAGTGGATTGAACTACCTGAAATAAGACAATTGTCTGTGCTTGGTTTAATAGAATGTTGTGCAATAAAACTTATTCAATACGAAATTATAATACTCTGTGTGTATAGAATTCCAAAAAATAAGAATTTAGAGACTTTCTTTTCTATAATGGACACTATTCTGCATTGTTTATATCAGAAAAAGTATTCGGAAATTATTATAGCGGGAGATTTTAATATCAATGTACTCAAACCTAATAATATCACACGAAAATTTGAATGTTTACTTTCACAATACAATTTAACTTTGGCGTTAAAACAACCAACTAGGCTGGTCAGCAAGACATGTATTGACAATTTTGCACATACTCATGAAGGAAAATGTAAGGCGGAAGTACTAGATTTAGCGTTATCTGACCATACTGCTCAGCTATTACGATGTCCTACAAGGAAAGTCTGTGTTCTTAAATTTTGGCGAAAAACTCGTAGGGACTATAGCACTGAAAACATAATAAAATTCACCAAATAATAGGTCCTTACATATGAAATTGGCGTTTTGTATGGGAGGAACAAAAAGTCGAATATTTTTTAATATAATATATTTAATTAATCAAAGTATGAACCATTATTTTCTATGCACTTTTGCCATCTCATAGGTAGTTCATTGATCCCTTTACTAAAAAAACCAGTCGGACGGGAATCAATAAAATCTTTGAAGGCGATTTGGACTGCCCCATCGGAGTTGAATTTTTTCCCTTGCAAGAAGTTATCCAAATTTCGAAAAAAATGGTAATCTGTTGGAGCAAGGTCCGGGGAGTACGGAGGATGTCTTAGACTTTCCAATTGAAGCTCTTCTAATTTAGTAGCCGTCTGTAGCGCAGTGTGTGGTCTAGGGTTGTCGTGAAGCAGCAGTGGCGTGGAGCGATTGACCAGCCTAGGTTGTTTAGCCGCTAGCTTTTCCATCATGGTTTGCAATTCCTGACAATAGACATCAGCCGTAATAGTCTGGCCAGATTTGAAAAAACTGTAATGAACAATACCGGCACTAGTCCACCAAACGCTTACAAGTAACTTTTTTGGGGTTAATTTTCGCTTGGGGCAGGATTTGGCTGGCTGGCCAGGATCTAACCATTGCGCTGAGCGCTTCCGATTATCGTAAAGAACCCATTTTTCATCACAGGTAATGATTCGGTTTAAAATACCTTCATTATTGTGCCGGTTTAGTAATGTAACGCAGCAGTCGACGCGCGTTTGCCGGTTTGTTTCAGTCAATTCGTGAGGTACCCACCTTTCAAGCTTTTTAATCTTCCCAATTTGCTTCAAGTGAATTAAAACAGTTTTATCACTAACATTGCAGCCTGCAGCTAACTCGGACGTGGTTTGCGATGGATCCGCTTCCACAATAGCCTTCAACTCTTCATTATCAACTTGAGTCTCAGGCCGTCCACGGGGCTTGTTCTGCAGGTCGAAATTTCCAGAACGAAAACGTTGGAACCAAAAACGAACTGTGTTTTCTTTTGCAACACGACCGCCATACACATCATTCACCCTTCGAGTTGTTTCCGCAGCACTAGTGGCACGGCGGAACTCGTACTCGTAAATAATGCGATATTTAAGGTTTTCCATTTTGTAAAATGAGTGACGCAAACAGAAAAAAACAGAAGAAAAAAAACAAATGAATGACGATCATCGAAGCACAAATACATGAGTCTATAGCTGTACAAATTTGAATTTGGAATTCCTTACCAAAGAGGAGAAATTCGTGATTAAAGTGGCCAGTACGAAAAACGCCAATTTCATATGTAAGGACCTAATATATAAAAAGTTTATCGTTTTCAGAAGTTTATGACATAAACGATCCAAATTTATCATATAAAACTTTTATTGAATTATTTCGTTTAATATATGAACTCTGTTTTCCCTACAAAATGGTGACAATTAGAGTAAATAAGAAAATTTCATGGGTATCTCGTGGGTTAAAAATATGCAGTAAAAAGAAACGACTGCTACATAACATCTCTAGAAAACAACCCACTATCAAAAATAAGGACAAGTATTTGACATACAGCAAACTGTTTAAAAAAATTATAAATCTGACCAAGAAAGCACAAAACGACTACAAAATCAAAACCTCTGACAATAAATCAAAAACGACTTGGCGAATAATTAATAAAACAAGACATAATTTACCTAAAATTCCGATAGAAAAAATTAGAATTAATGACAATATTTTTGTAAATGAACCGAGTGCTATAGCTAATGCTTTCAATGATTTCTTTGTGGATAAAATTGCATCTCTGCCAAGTACAGGGTGTGATGTTACACAATACATAACACATACCAGAAGCTCAATGTTCATGGCACCTTGCTCACCGTACGATATATTTAAGATAATAAATTCCTTAAAAAATACTAATAGTGTTGGATATGATGGCGTTTCCACAAAAATAATTAAAAACGTAAAAGAATATATTTGTAGCCCATTATGTCATATAATTAATTTATGTATCACTAATGGAACATTTCCAGACGAACTTAAGAAAACTGTCATAATACCTCTGTTCAAAAAAGAAAATAGAACTCTGATGGAGTACTATAGACCCATTGCTTTAATACCTATTATATCTAAGATATTTGAAAAATACTACTATCAACAATTGTATAACTACTTCGAAAAATTTAACTTACTTTGCAATGAACAAAAAGGCTTTAGACAGAAAAAAACCATAAATTTAGCAGTCTACGAATTTCTTAATAATGTGATGCAAAATATAGATACGAACAATGCAGTCAGTACTCTTTACTGCGACATGACCCAAGCGTTCGATTACGTGAACCATGACATTTTAATGCGCAAACTTCAAGCTTATGGCATTAGGGGTAATGTGTTTGACCTTATTAAATCTTATTTGACAAATAGAATACAAGTAACCAATATTACAAGACTTAACAATAACACAAAAAGAGAAGAAACTTACACTTCCGGTGAACGTATTGTTAAGTTTGGAGTACCTCAGGGTAGCGTCCTGGGTCCACTCCTTTTTATTATTTATATTAATGACTTGCCAAAAGTGACTAAACATCCAATGGCACTATTCGCTGATGATAGCACTGTGACAATTGCTTGCCAAAATAGAGACGATTATGAAACTGACATTAATAATACACTGAGCTCAATAATTAAATGGTTAAATAACAATAATTTAAAAATTAATATCAGCAAAACTAACTTAATGCAATTTTCTCAGAGACTTAATTATATATCTGACATACATGTAAAATATCTAAATGAACAAGTAGGTGAAGCCGATACCGCCAAATTTCTTGGTATTATCATAGATAAAAAATTAGACTGGAAAGCACATGTTAAAGATTTGAAAAAAAGGTTAGGTAGTTCAGCTTATGCTCTCCACAGACTTGCACCTATTGTAAAGACAGACGCACTGCTAACATCATACCATGGCCTAGTAGCACCAATTCTAAGATATGGCTTAATTTTTTGGGGCAATTCTACACACAATGATGACATCTTTAAAGCACAAAAACGTTGCATTAGGTCAATGTTTGGAATGCAGACAATCGATAGTTGCAAACCGAAATTTATAGAACACAGAATCCTTACACTTCCGTCACTGTATATATATGAAGTTGCCACATTTGTAGTATCTAACAGACATCATTTTCCTCTATTATCTGACACAATTGAACGTAGCAGACGTGATAAGTATATATTAAGAGCTCACTCAGCAAGAAAGACTTTCATGAGTAATAGCATTTTCTGTATGGGACCAAGAATTTACAATAAGTTACCGAGATCAATACGGGAGCTAAATACTAACCTATTCAAAATCAAGCTAAAGAACATTTTAATGACCAAGTGCTATTACAGTGTAAACGAATTTTTGACTGATAATAATCTGACATAATCTAATATTTCTATTCCTTACTAGCTTGACATAATAATTACGATATTCTTTGACATCTATGAATAAAACCAATGACATTTGATTGTATGTAAAGTAATGTATGAGTTTTTCACTAATGGATTGAATTAATATTGAATATTATAATTTTTTTTTCTTATGTATAATTTTTCAAATTGTTATCTCTCAAATTTGTACGCCTAAATAGGCAAAACATGATGAACTGAATTGTTGAAGTCCCATCTATGTGCATACCTACCTTGCTTGTGTGTGTATAATACTCATGTTTAATGCAAATAAACGATTATCTTATCTTATCTTACCGACGAAACACGGTGCGATCTTGGAGAACGACTCCTTTTCCGTGACACGTGGTCATTTTCACATTCGCTACTATGCATTTCCACGTCACTGTTTTTTCCATCGTCCTCCATAATGAAGGGAGAAGTTAACTAAATTGAAATTATTGCAAAATTCAATTTCGTCAAATTATTGTAATTTATCGCGGAGATGTTAACGCTTCGAAAAACGACGCTATAATGAAGAAAAGCTTTACCGCCATTCCGGTCGTCGCCATGTTGCCCGCCAATACCAATACGACAGAGGCGCCGGAAGCCGAAGGGAGGAAGTCGTTGGGGAGAACTAACGCTAAAAGACAGGTGCTTGACTCAATATGGATTCCGGATATCGGAACGGAACAAATAATAGATAATTTTAAGTTAACGAAATTTTATATAATTTAATTGACTTTCTAGTCCAATATTCATCTTTGGGTAAAAGTTTTACACGGAATATTTCAGATTTGTTACTCACGGAGAGAAAGACATACAACAGAGTCTCGCTAATTGCGTTCCACATTGCACTTTTGGTACAGAACCTTAAAATAGTAGATTATGATACAAGTGAGCTAATTTGCTCACGAGTTTCATACGCACTTTTTCAACATCCTTGCGAGGAAAAAAAAATATATTGCACAAATGCGATATAAACAACATACGAAAATTATGGAAAATAGCGCGCAGATATTTTTTTTTGTGCGCGGCAAATGTATGATGGTTGATTACATATAAACCTCTTTGATGTTACAAATGAATGAATGTTAATAAATAGATTCAGGCGTTACTTTGCGGAAATCCATATTTAATAATAACAAATATTTTATGAAAACATCAAATTAATATTTTAATAAAACACTTAAAAAATACAAAAATATATATCACATATCCTCAGGAGGTCTTGACTCTACGAGCGCACGATCGAGAATGATTCTCAAGTCAAGACCTCCTGAGGATGCTTCGTGTAGAAGCGAAACGCGTCGGAAATTCTTCTGGTTTGGCTGCGTGGCGTTTGTGACGTCACGTCGGCTTAACAGGAAAATTAGGCGGAATTGTCACTAGATATATTTTTTTGTATTTTTTAAGTGTTTTATTAAAATATTAATTTGATGTTTTCATAAAATATTTTAAAAATATTTGTTATTATTGAATGAATGTTATTAATTACCTGAGTAGTTTGTCTATGTAATGTGTTGGACTTCATGTCTGTGAATTACATGTGAGAATGAATAAATAAATTAAATAAAAATCTGTATTACCCGGTTAAATTGAAAATGCTCTGTTTACTCGCATATAATTTCCAGTTAGGCACTAACTTAACTTTGTAGGGATAGTTATATTACGCACTAGTGTATAATATTATTATGCACGAGGGTTTTACAGTTCGGTTTATGGCCCTAAGAACGTTATAATAAAGCTCACTTTACGAGCAAGGGTGTTGAAAATTATGTTACGATATTAATTTTGCCAGGGGTATCTTGAGAGAATATATTACCACAGTATTACCACAGTATTTATTCCAGTATTACAGTTTTACCACCCTTTAATGCTGCACGTATTATATTTGACAGGTGTCAACCCCGTCCGGCGATAACACGGAACGCAACCCCCTGTCCGGTTCATGCGAGTCGTTGGACACGGCCGGCCGGAGGGAGAAGTACCTCAAGTCCGCCTTCGACAGTCTCACTGCCGCTGAAATGGATAACACACCCTCTGGAGGTAGGTTTTTTCCTGATAGATTTTTGTTTTATCATTCCAATATGTTGTTCTTAGATATTATAGAAAAAAAGGACTAGAAGGACCACCAAGAAATCCATTCCAACGAATAAGTGACTCTAGCTACGAAGCAACAAGGTGCACTTCAGCTCACAAAGCATGGAGTACCTTATATTTCTATTTACCTACAAGGTGTCTCTCTTTCTATCGCATAGTCACGCATAGCTCTGATCTCTTCTTGTACCTGTAGCTTTGTGAAGTGAGTCAGGTCTCAGGTAGTATTACTGGTAGTAGACTGTTCAGACTGTGTTGTAATTGAATAAAAGTGCAGAGAATGACCAAAGGAGGTATGGATGGACATTGCTGAAGAAAGATATGTGTGCAAAGGTGTGATTAGTGAGTTGACAAGCAACATAACAGATTGTAGGAAATATACATGTTGTGCCAACCTTCCTTAGTGTCGGATAAGGTCATGATCAAAGATATTGAAGCAATGATGGCTGGGCGGTAACAGCTATGGACTGCAGTGCCGCCATTTCGATCCCCACCACCTGCTTGATCTTCAGCGCATGGTGGTAGGGGATTTTGCGAATAATCACCTGGCTAGCCACCACGTCCAAGTAGAAAATCTGTCGCCAGACACCTAACAGTGTATTCCAGCAGCAGTCTTGAGAGCCAGTAAAATTACTGGTACATCTGAGACTTAATAACTGTATGTCTCTAGAATGACGGGCGCAGTGCAATTCGTCACTTGTGACGAAATGCATCTGTTATAGGCATGGGTTACCGTTTAACATCAGGTGGTCCTCGTGCTTGTTTCGCCACACTCACGTGAAAACTAAAAATAGATATTATTATTCTAACATCTATATTCCCAATTGGCTTATTCTTACAGGCAACACGTCATCAATATCCTCCCAACACCTGTCCCGTGCCCCCCCTCCCCCTCGGCCCTCCCTCGCTCCCTCCCCCGCACCGCGGACCCCCTCCAAGGTCGTCGACCCAGAAGCCGCCCGACGAAGAGAAGAACTCAACAGGCGGATATTGGAGACTAGGAAGCAATTGGAGAGCGTAAGTTATTCATTTTATTTCTAATATGATGATAGTCTTTGACTCGATGATCAGTATGCACGGAGTGCGCGGCGAACAAGTTAATGACCAATATCATCACTTACTCGCATGTTGATAAGTGCTGTTGTTCAAGATGGTAGCATGGAAAATTTGTTACAGATTTATTTTGTTTAAGTTGTTTCTTGGCGCAGCCGGTAGGATATGTATTGTTTTGAAAGTGCTTGCATTTGTTTGTAAAGTGTTAGATTGAAGTGAATGTGACCTCTGTCTTGGTAGATCGAGGTCAAAAATCAAATTTCATTTCAAGGCTACAGGTTTTCTATATTATGTTTTATCACAATCGGTTCTTACGAGTAAGGCCGTTAGAACACTTATGATAGCTTTCGAAGCATCTACAAGACCCATGTCCGAGCAAAGGTCTTTTCTGATATATTTTTTGACAAGTTTTGTTATAATTTACACAAGGCTTAAATTTTTCGCAATTATATGTATTTAATACTTGAATGTCACATAGATATATTATTCACTTTGTTTGCGTGGAAGACTGCATTTTAATATTTTTATTCAAGTCAAAATATAATAGCGCGTTTTCTTCTGACAATGGCAGCTATTGTCAAAAAGTGTTATCTATCGCTCCATTAGAACTAAATCATTGGTGAGCACAATTAGCAAATTAATAGAACATTGCTATAACAATGCTTCGGCCCGAGTGCCCATTTAAAAAACAGCCACAAACACTATCGTCTCAAATGGAACGCACTATTAGTACCTTAATGATATAACCTTTTTTTTTCTTTTTTTTTATGAGATTGTGATGGAACACACACGAGGCCCATCTGATGAGTTAACGTTAATGCTAATGTCCGACTACGCGTTATTTAAGGCATTAAAATGCACCTTGTCTACATTTATTACAACGCCACCGTCAAGAGTTAATTCCTAGAGAAGTAACACGTTAACCTACTCAACAATGCATATTGACGCTGCTGCACTGGTTGCAGCAATGTGAAAAAATCCTGTAACTATTTTTGCTATGTAATAAAAAATAAATGCCCGTGGGGTGTCGGGCTAAACTGTGTCCCCCCCATTTCTACCTGGGGGTATCGTAAGAGGCAACTAAGGGAAACACACCAGAAGGTGGGCAGAACGCTTTCTGAGGAGCTGATATTTTACACTGCAATCCCCAAGACGCCTGCCAAGCGTGGGGATGATGGAAAACCCCCCTGGGGGATGCTGTGTTCAGCAGTGGACAATCCGGCTGATACAGTAATAAAAATAACCTGCTTATGATTGTATTGATTTTTTTGTATGTGTTAAGTAAAAGATTTTTTTTTAATCTTTTCCTTCAGGTGGCGTACCGTTCAAACTTGAAATCTAGCCAATCCACGACCGACCTCTCTTACATACCTGAGAAGGACGGCTCGCGGCGTACTAGGCCAGTCTCCATGGCAGTGCCCGCAAATAGAAATTATGGTATGTATTGAGAAATTACGATTCTTTGTTGTACTACCTATAATAGCTCTATAATATTCAATGTCGCCTGCCGAACTGAATGTCACAGGTTCGAATCATGTTCCGCGCTTGAAATTCACAGATAGGTTGGCACCTCTTGTTGGCACAACTTGTTGTGCGATATGTGTACACTTTGAAAATTTTGTCCTTGTGACTTGTCTATATAATTAGTTTATGGTTGCGTAACAAATTCATTGATTGAGATGATAAATACACGATTAAATAGTTGACCCTCACCTTTTCAGTATTTATAGTCTCCTGGTACTTTATACTAGATATAGTGTAAATATATTAACAAAGTCACATCAAAAGCCTATTGCCGGATCATGTTTGATTCAAGCCATTCTTTTGTCATAATATTTTCCGATAAGTACTGTTTTTTTTATTTATCCTAACCTCTAAACTAATAATATAAAAGAGAGAAAAGATTTGATTGTTTGTTTGCATTGGATAGGCTCTGAAACTACTGGGCCGATTTGGATGAAATTTGGTATGGAAATAGTTTGAGACCCGGGGAAGGACATAGGATAGTTTTTATCCAACTGCGTAAGACGAGGTTAATGGTTTTGCGAGATAACCGATATACCCGCGGCCGGAAAGCTAGTTTAACATAAAAATCTGTGATTTTAACCGACCTCAAAAAAGGAGGATGTTTTCAATTCGGCAGTAATTTTTACCAATTTTGGTGATTTTTGAAACTCGAAAGTTGGCGCTTGTAATGTGGTCCTATTTAAATTTTACGAGTAGTATTTGAGTTATCGCTAGTAATACGTATTTTATGTTTCAAATCGGTTTTTACGTTAAAAATTTTAATTTAGTTCAAAAATCAGGTGGACCACGTCTAATTAATGTACAAGAATATAAATACCACTATCTTGCTTACTAATAAGTCTTTGCAAGTACCAGGCGAACAGAAACAAATAATATGTGATATATATAAACGTAATGTAAATCAATGAATTTGTAACGTGGGTACTAGGTACTCATAAACCATAACCATAATAACTCTCATTCATAAACTGTATAGACGTGTCACGGTGACAACATTTTTAATGTGTATATCAAAAGCACAGCTAGTTGTGCATTGTGATTGGTCCACGGGTGGAAGGATATTTTTCAGATGCTCGTTTGCCTAGCTACTATCCTCAAGTAGAAAATCTGTCGCCAATTGACAGTGTGTTCCGTGAGCACGTCTTAAGATCTTCGTTTATATCATCTCTTAAAGTGCGCCCTACATTTCTTGGAGCAGACTTCGGATAGTAAACATTGGATATTAATACTTTACTAGCTAGCTAACTCCTTTTCCCCGCTTATTTCGGAAACCTTTGAAGCTATACGATACATATAAAACAGCTTCTTTTTTCAAAGTTATAGTAATAGTGTGAAAATTTAATTGTTCAGCACCTACTTTCGTTGTATAAGGTGATTCGCTTTGTCGGTGTGTGTGGCAGCTACGGTATTCTTGGGTTCCGGGTTTAAGTCCCGCTTAAAGCATCTTTTATCTATTAAAATCCTAAGCCTAGAATACAGTCTTTTTATGCTGGGGTGTGGCTCAAGTTATTTGGTGCGCACTGTAAGGTGATATAGTGGACAAATGAGCAATAATGTATATAAGATCAAGATGATTTTATATCTAAAAAGGATTAATAAGCTACCGAAAAAGGATTAAGAAATAAAATGCTGAATTTCATTTCACTGTGTGATTTATTAACATTATAAATGAACGTTTGATTTTTTATACTGGCTATTTTTAATATAATGTTATAAACAATTGGTACTACTAATATTTTATTACCTTGCATCGTCATTTTAAAAATGATGACTTAATTAGTAACATAATACATTTTAAAAAATCTGAAGTTTGTGTCTTATTTAATAGGAGATTATAATTCATAAATTAAATAACAAAATCAAACGTTTATAAAACATTATAATATCTATATACTAACCTTCCATTGTCCCTACCATGCTGACCAGGACAAACCATCGAAGAGACTTTAGACAGTCTCAATTCCAACTACTTCGACAGCCTAAACCCATATCAGAACTGCAACATGGATTACCGAACCAAAAACCCTTATGCCATCCCCGCGAATCTTAATAAACTCATCCCTGAGTATGACAATGCTCCTCCTTATGTTCCTCCCCATGCAAATATAATAAATACTCAAAATGACAAAAGATCTATGAATTTTACACCATACGGAACTAAACCTATGGTTTTTAAAGAACAACAGAACCCGAAACCTCTAGCGTTCACAATTGATATGAAACCAGTACAATCTAAGGTGTTCAACAGACTCTTTCCTATGGAAGAAAAAGAACCACCTAAACCAAGAAACTTTCACCTAAATTTAAGTGAAAAACCTCAACCTAAAACTCCTAAACCGAATGCAAGAAGTATTTTTAAGAACTACAAGTCGTGTCCAGTCTCTCCAGTATCAGAGGAATGTAAATGGGCAGATAAAGTGGCTCAAAACTATCAGAATGACAACCCAAATTCTAAAACACACACGAACAGTTTAGATCCGAAAAAAAGAAATTCCTTAAGCTTTTTCATAGGTCTTGATAATAAAACTATTAAAGACAACGGTAAAAGTATCGTGGATACAATTAAAAGTGACACTGAGAAAATGATAGCAGAAATAACTAAAAAATATGGAGATTTAGACGAATACGAACCTCAAGATGATTTAGATATTGAACCTACAAAGGAAGTTGAAGAAAAAGATGACGGTAACTTCTCTTCGGACTCTTTAGAAGACTGTAGTCTCAGCCAAGATGCTAGTTGTAAAAACAAGCTGTATTCTAAGAAAGTTTGTAAGAAACATAACAAAACTATACCACGGAGATCCATTTCCAACTATGAAATATCTGGGGGTATGGATAAGCCGGTAGTTCCAGCAAAACCTGCATATATTGCAAATCAAAAAAGCTCAACACTGCCAAGAAATATGCCATCAAATCTGGACGATATTTTAGATGAGGATTCCATTAATTATAATTACGCAAATATGTATAGATGCCAAAGTGTTTTGACTAAACGATGCATAACAAGGTCTAATGAATCTGTTCTCAGTGAAAATTCCAATTGTTCTAGTGTTTCTAATGAGATTTTCCTAAGATATGGCAACGAAGTCGCTTTCCAACAAGCAAAATTCGATAGTAGGTACAATTTGAATGATTCGCAAAACTGCTCCTTTGAAAACTTGAACGAACCCGACGACAAGTATCTAGAAAAACATAGACACTCCAGTGCTAGTTTCTTTTTAAATCAAAAGAAATATATGAAGAATAGCTGCAGTCAAGAATCTGTGTTGTCTGATGAGTATTTAGACAATGATAGTCAGCTGTGTCGAACGAACTGCAACTCTTTAGAAAGTGTACTGTCTGATGATTCTGAATGTACCAAAAGTGCACCTTTAGAAATGCTTTTCGAAGGGGCGAGGCCTAAAAAACAGCAGAAAAATGCTGTGAATATACCAAAAAACAGTAAAAGTTGTTATGAATTCGATAACGGATCGAAAAGCTACGGCTCAAGCCCTAACAATGTACCTTCTTATTTTGGCGGTTACATGTACAATAATTACTTAGATGCTACCAGTCCAAATTTTAAAGATACTGCCAATTTTGTTCCAAAACCTGTTAGTTCAAATCCCAAACCTGCTAATAAGGTGTATGGATTTGACGTTCCTATTAATGAAACGTCAGGACATATGACTGTAACTAGATCCAAAAGTCTATATGATTCCACAACTAAACACCTACCTCCGCCGCCAGCTAAAAATATAGCTTATTACTTTGATGGTAACAACGTGCAGCAGTATACAAAAGACAAGAAGCTAACTGATGAAATACCAAGACTCAATACTAGTGACTATATGGCAAATAAAACTAAGTCTCTACAACCAAAATTTGCGGATAAACACAAGTATAAAAGTAAAATGGAAGGATGTGAACAGGGTTCTAATGCAATGGTTAAATCTAAAAGCTGCAGTTTTGAAGTCGTACTAGAACCTGCTTCTAAACCAAATCCTTTAAAGAATTTGATGGAAAAACGAAACTCGCATGTGCAGAAGAACCTAGAAAAATTCGAAGAACAAATTCGGAAGGGTTCTCAAACTAAGGTTAGCAAAAATCATTCAAATAAAGAAAAGGTAAACGGGGCTAAATATAACAACGCTACCAAGAGCCTTGAAAGAGGTTCAGGCCAAAAAAATAACAATACGAAGATTACTATGGAGTTTGTACCCCATAAACCTCCAAAACCTATAAAAAGAACTTCATCGGTAAAAATAAACAACAGACTCAAAGCTGGTTTAGATAAGTCTACACTCAGTTCTTCTATATCTTCACAATACAAAGCCAAATTAGATGGATTACAAAACAAAAACTATCTCGCTAATATAAAGCAAGAAGATTCAAATTCGAACATAGATGCATCTGATACCGCTGAAAAAAGTTTCGACATCTTTGTCAAAGAAAAAGATGTAAACGAAAACAAATCAGAAATTCAGATGGATAGTCTAGAAGTTTATGCTATGCAAAAGATGGAACGAATGAAAGAAGTCAGTATGGATTCTTTAGATGTTTTAGACAACGGTGATTTCGCAAAGGACTCCCTAGATTATTATGCTGAACAGGAAAATAAATTCTCTTTTGGCAAAACCATAAAAGATCAAATAAATCTAAAGATAGCTAAAAATGACCGTGATTTTAATCGCCCTTGCCACAGTCGCCAAAATATAGACGCAAAAGAGAACATAGCTCCCGTTAATAGCGATGAAATAAAAAAATACAAATATATTGAAAGAAAGCTTGAAATCATAAATAAGTTAGTTGAAATGGAAGAGAGGAAGATACTGCAAGAAAAAATATTCAAAGAGTGGCGAATGAAACCTCTGAAGGCCAATATTAATGATGGGAAAGGCGTCGTTAAAGTTCTTTCAAGAAAATTCGAAAAATTAGCAATCAAACAAAGTGCTTCTTCTAATTTCTCTTCTTTGACTCTAGAAGAAGCTGATACAGATACAGAACCAGCCTCAGAAGCTAAAGAAATCAAACGTAATTTAAGTCTTCCAGATATACTCGATTCGGAACAAATCGGAGGTCTAGTAACAGTAGACGTTGATACAAGTAACGAATCTGGTAATGTTGAAGTTGTACTCAACAATTCAGTGCAAAGAGAAAATGCACCTAAAAGTCTTAAGCAGAGAGTCTACAATGAGATGGTTATCCCTAAAACTGATTTGCATATAGACAGTGAAAACTACGAGTCCTCCACGACTAGCTCAAGTTGTACTAATTCACCAAAAAGATTGTCTTTCTATGGGTTTCATCGTCCCAAAACACCATTCAGAAAAATTATAAGAATTCCAACACCTAGATTGTGTATGGAAAGTCGATTCATTCCATCTGCAGTCAAAATTAGGCCAGTTTTGAATCCCGGGAGTGTCATAAGAGGTTATTTAGCAAAGAGGGTCCCACTGAATCCAGTGTTGCCATCAAAATTTACACCGAATCAAGGTCGGGTTGCATGTTAAAAAATTTAATACTCTTAGATGTCGTTTCGGTCCTCTTATTTTGCGTTTTCAACAAAATTTTGTTCATATTATTTAAGTAGGTTTTGAGTCTTGTGATGTATTGTGAAGAATTATTTTAAAAGTTTTGAAGAAGCAATTATTGCCATATCTAACAGAAAAATAGGGTCACGCTTTATTTTCGGTGAAATATTCAGAAGTTCGGCGGAAGTTGCATGAAAATGTCTTGACTTTTTAGTCCGTCTTAGTGAGACCAGTTTTAATGAAAATTTTAGATATAAGGATTTATTTTAAATATATGATGTTATACTAAATTTTGGTAGTCAAAAAAGAATTAAAAAATGTAAATCATATGCACTGGCTGTGTTCTTCACAACACATCATGAAATGCTTTTTTATTATAATTGTTTTTGGATTTTCATCTTTTAGGTAAAACCGATATGCATGTGTTTTTGTAATTGTTTTTTTGCAGCATGAATTCCATTTATTTATAGTAGGTATTTGAGGATTTGTCATTTTTGTATTACACATTTATGTATGTTTAGTGTTCAGCTTTGGTATTCTGACGGCGTTCCGAACTCAATACTTAAAATGTAATTTCCAATAACGTCCTGAATTATAATTTGACACATTACAAATATTTATAGTATATTTACAATCTCACAAATTCATAAGTAGTTATTTGTTATGCAAGTCTGCCAAGTTATTGTTTGGCGCTTGTACCCACATTGAAACCTGAGGAAGCGAAGGGTTCTATCTAATAGAATCCTAAACTTTTAAAAGTCCACCACGAAAAATAACTTTGCTGTCGAGAACACACTATTTTTCTCCCCGCTACAGCGAGGAAAATGCTAGGTATAAGTAATACAACTTAAAATTATTGTAAATTAGTGTTCATATACATTTAAAATAAATAATAAAATTACAAGTATTTTTTGGACGGTAGTATAGGTTCCAATTTCAAAAACTTTTCCACGCCGATTTTATACCTATGGTAATCAACGCCTTTCCAAGCTTGCGAGGTGAAAACATTTTGTTTTGAACCTTATCTATATATTCTTAATCTTCTTCTAATGTAAACGTGATTTCATTTGTGAAGTTTTTTGTAATTTGATCTTTAAATAGAAGGAATTACTATAAAATTACCTCAGTTCAGAACGCGGTCCTAAAGTTTTTGCATGTACCCTAAAGTTAAAAATAAAATTACCAGCGAGTCGCCACCAATCGGCGTCCGACCGGGAGGAGGAAGGCTCGGGAATGCGACGCGCGATCTCTCTGTCCGATCTGGCCGCCAAACCAATGCCGGCGCCGAGGACGCCACAAGGTGGGTCATATATGGGTCACCAATGTCATACGTGTTGTGCTACTTTGACTTCTGACAAAATAAATATTATGTAGATAATTTGCCATTGTATGATCTAAAAAACTTTCGCGAGTTTTGTCCATAATTATTATTTAGTAACCGGCTAGGACTCGCGTAATATTTACCGGATATTGCTCCAACCAGTTTCGATCTTATTTGAAGTTCTTCGTCTGGGAGTCACGATTATGCACAGTCATTGTATGTTAATACAATAGTTATATTTTGTAAGTAGATCCTATATTATCCACAATTCAACAATTTACAGTATATTGACACAGTCATGTCTGTTGGATCACAAATGAATTTAAAATAGTACAAGGTGAATTACTTCACAGTAAGGTTGGTATTGGGCAAAATATTCTGTTATTAAAATATTTAATTGATCTCAAATAGACTCACGAGATTACTAATATACGATAGGAAAATTTTTAAGTCATGTGTGGGATTCGAACCCGCGTCCATCCACCCCTTTGGCCTATCGAATATTTGTAATTTTGTAATGTAATCCGCATAGCAGGCGTTATTGCAAACATAACAGTATTAAAAAGACTCACGAGAGTTTCTTATATTATCCATGCTAACAACATAGATCTGATCTCGCGTTGAAATGTTTTTCAAAAGAGACATATCCTTACATATTTTTGCGACACTGCGATTGCTGTAACTTCTTTCTATCAATGATATCTAAGCTTTAATAGCTTTTGACTGCCGTTGCGCAGGTCCGTGATTCGATTCCCAGTGCTAGCTTGAGCTTCACCGCATGGTGGAAGGGCGTTTTGGCTAGTTACCACCCTCAAGTAAAAGAGCCCAGCATCTGACAGTGTGTCCAGCGGCATACCATGAGAGCCAGTGAAATTACAGTCACATAAGACGTAACAATTGCATGTCTCAGGGTTACGAGCACAGTGGAGTTCGTCACTTGTGACGAAACGCATAATGTTATATGCAGAGGTTACCGCCCTAACGTAGGGTGGGCCTCGTGCTAGTGGTGTCACAAATACCGTAAAAATAATCAATAAAAAGAGTAGTATCTGGAATACTAGATTTGGCATTTAAATTCTGCCTGTGCAGAGCTAATGATAAATGGATGATAAATGATTTATTTTCTTGTGGTTCTACGTAGTACATAAAATGTGGTGTCAATTAAATTAATCATAATTCGCTAGATCCGCTTAATTAGCATACAAGAGCTTTATACATAAAATAAATTGAAAAGAAACAATACATACTGAGATGCAATTACAATATTGTCGTAACTTAATAGCATTATCAAAGATTCACAATTAAAATGTCATAATAATTATAATGCATTGAATAATTTCATGTCAATGATACAATATGCGATAAAAAAATAATTAGTAAGTATAATAATAAAATTGAATGTCAATTATGATTCTTATCCTCTAAAAACTCTCTAATAGAATAGTAGGTTTTGTCTAGCAGGAATTTATGTAGTTTTGTTTTTAAATAGAAGCTATTGTCTAAGAAACTAATTTATAGAATTGTTCATATAATTATCTTATTTCAATGTTTGAATATTTTGTATTCATGTAGGTCCTATGCAACTTTTTTGTCAGATGTCAAAGTATTGTTACTTCACATAGTGACTTGAATAGGTGGTGGGTCATATATGGTACACGGGTAAACTGGTGGTGGTTTATTACATTGTTTCTGGTGTTGTTGGGCTAGAAAATGTTGTGTTAATTGTATTTTTTAGAACCTCTTAATATATCATTGTTTCTTTTTTTACTATTTTGTGGCACCAAATTGTAATATTTTATTTTCTAATTAATATTAGCTGAATATATATTATATTTTTATGGTTTTGAAATATTATTATGTATATTATTTTAATAGTATATGCCTGATTGCACTGCATGTTTTGTAATAATTAGTAATGCACATTCTTAAACAATATATGTTACAATTATTGACAACAAAGGGTGTAGGTAGAACCTTGTGGCATATCGAACCGCCGCCGTTTTTAAATTAAAAAACAGCTATTGAGGAACAGACCGAAATGTTTTCCATATTTCGGTCTCTTCTTCATTATCTCCAAATATTTCGGAGATGTAGCATGCTTGCCTAGAAGATATCTAACGTTTTTCTTTGTATAACATACCCATATCTATAACCATACCAATCCTCAACTCATATTAAATTACATGAATACTGCGCGCAAACTTTTGAAAAAGAAAAAAAAATGGCGTTGTGTAGATATGCCAGTTTCCATACAAAAATGTTCGAACCCCTTTGCTGTTGAATATATATAAATATATTAGCCGTATAGCATTTAATACGCATTTTATACGTATTACAGCTAATGGCGATTATAGTCAATTGTTTAAATCCTTATAATGTATAAATATAAAGCTGTGTAAAACTTTTAATACATCGATGCAGACCAATTATAGGCCTGCAATACAGTTGTGTAAGTTTTTTACAGACATTTTCGACCATATCATCACTTAGCAGCAGGTGAGATGGTGGGCAGTGTTCAGTCAGTCAGTGATAAAAATACAATTAATATCAAATCGTTACAAGTATTCATCCAATTGCAGTGCCCCCAAAGCCGTCGCCGCCCCAAAACGGCAACTCGAACAAATCTCCGGGTGGATTCGCCCGTCCCGCCCCGAGGTATACGAACAAGAGCAATATGACGAGAAGTTCTAGCGTTGGCGTGTTGAACCAGGTGAGAAATAAAACTGAAAAGTTGATCCAGGTCAGAAATACAACAGACCGTTCGAGAAATTAGTTTCATTACAGATCTTACAGTAGCAGAAATATAATGTAAGATCTACTATCCAAATGTGACATAAAACAACGCGTTGTTCCAAGTTTAATAGAAAGCCACTGGTTATTTCGGGTATAAAATATAACTAAAATAAACTGACTAGTTGGTTCAGGGTGGAAATGTTGTATTTCCGACCGAGAGACCAACCGAGAGGCTCGATTAATTTTTGATTCTGACCTTATCTGTCTACCTGATAGGGTCTGATAGGGTTGTACTATCCTCGGTGACAGAAAACGACCCATTGATTCAAGTTTAGATTGAAAGCAACTGGCTTTTTCGGGTATAAAATAAAACTGACTAGTTGATCCAGGTCAAAAATACAACAGATTGTTCGAAAGACCCGTTTTATTACTGATATTGACCATCAGAAATAAAAAAGAAGACTTATAACCAACTGTAAGATAAATGTGAGATTTTTTATCCAAGTTTATGCAAGTGTGAAACTAAAGCTAATGCCTATTTCGGATATAAAAAAAACTAGTTGAAGAAGGTTAGAAACAGAACAATCTTATTATAATATTAATTTATCCAGGTGAAATAAAATAAAAAAATATAAATGCATATCTAATTGTAGTAGCTGTAGTGTTGTATATAGTTCGACGTATTTTGGTAATAAAGACATATCTATCGAAAACTTTGCGTGAAACGTTGTTTATTTCGGTTGTTTAATTGTATAACCAAAAAATATACATTATATCAATGTTAAATTCCTTATCAACATACATTATGAATCGCTTATAAAAGTTTACTTGGATGGATTTACTACTAAGCTTGCACGTGCTTCGGAAGGTAGGCGGCAGCGCTTTCTGAGGAACTGATATCTCACACTGCGATCCTCAAGTCACCTGCCAAGCGCGGGGATTATGGCATAACCCCCCCCATAACGGAGAGACTGTGTTCAGCAGTGGACAATCCGGCTGATACAGTACTGTCTTCCTCACCCATTACGCTTTCCAATTTCCAGCTGCCACGACAACGCGGCTAGTGTCCTTAGATATCATTGCTAAGCTTTTGAAGCAGTGATGGCTCAGTGGCATTGGCTATGGACAGCCGCGCAGTAGATCCATGGTTCGAATCCCGCCGGGGGCTTGAGCTTTACCGCATAGTGGGAGGGCATTTTGCGAATGCCCGACTGGCTAGCGACCACCCTCAAGTAGAAATCTGTCACCAAGCACCTAACGGTGTGTTCCGGCAGCTGTCCTTGAGAGCCAGTAATTCTAGGTTAAGCCTGTTAACACCTACGACCACATCATCACTTACCATTAGGTGAGATTGTGGCTGAAGGCTATCAGCAATTAAAAGAAAAAAAAAAGTAAATATATCAGAAAGTTGGAATTGCTTTTCGTCTGATAACTTTTATTTTATAGAGTGACTCGGAATCGGACGGGCAACCATCTCGACAGACGCAACCCCGGACCCAAGGTCTCATGCGGCCTACAATTAGTTCAATGAACAAGATGGCGTCGAACACGACCAGGCGACGTGGACCCGCACACGCTTATAGTGCTGGTGAGTACGGAGATCATTATTAAATGAACAAATAGAGATTTATTTTCTATATACATTTACATGTTCCTACAGTTTAATATGTGAATATCGACACGCGTAGATCTTTAAAAAAAAGTAAAAATTAGGGTGCGTTCGCAGTTCTATATTTTTTATATAGTAAGTACCGTTTTTTTCCTTTACCGATTTTTATAGTTTTTTTTAATTAACCATTCCAGCTAGGATACGGAAGACATTCAAATAGTGTATTGAACGTATAATTTTTTTTTTAAATATCGTCTAGTAGGTTCTAACTCTATAATTATCTCTGAATGTTTATCGCACTATTGTCTGCCCCTTCGGGTTATACAGGATTGATAATAAATGTATTTTTCACTTTCATGCTCCTAAAGTTCATGCTTATGCCCAATGTAAGCGGAATTAAACTTTTTATGCTCTAGTGCCTAAAAGCCTGCTTATTAAGCAAAAGTGCATAAAATTTTTATTTTATAAATTAACGTGGTTTTCACCCATTTTAGTAAATAATAATAAAGGATAACTCTTGTGAATAAGTCAGATAGCTCCGACTATAGTTTCAAGCACATTCGGTGGTCTTTTAACTAATCGAGATGTTAACGCGGGCGTCCCGAGCTCTCCTTTAAAAAGGCCATCGAATGGTTGAAACTATAGTCGGAGCTATCTGACTTATTCACAAGAGTTATCCTTTATTATTATTTACTAAAATGAGTGCATATAAATGATTATTTCATTTACTACTACAATAGTTTAAAAAGCTTCAGATTGTAACATTCATATAGGAAGTTTGCTGGGTCTTTCATAATGTCAATAGATCAGGGGTATAGTTAAAGACTCGGACATTTTGTAGAAACAATGTCACAAAATAGAACATTGTTAAAATATTAGGTTGAATTTAATTATAGTAGTAATTGTTGTAATATATCTATCTAAGTGAATATATCTATAATATATAAGAGAAAACCTCGCAATGGAAGTGTATATATTTTTTTTTATGCCTGTTAGGTTAGCCTTTGACCACTATCTCATGTGATGGTAAGTGATGATGTGGTCGAAGATGTTGTTCAGGCTGACCTAGAAGTACTGGCTCTCAAGGACAGCTGCCGGAATACACTGTTAGGTGCTTGGCGACAGATTTTTCTACTTGAGCGTGGTAGCTAGCCAGGCGGGCATTCGAGAAATGCCCTACCACCATGCTATAATGACTGCCATCCTAAGACGACAACCGGGACCGACGGCTTAACGTGCCCTCCGAAGCACGTGCACGCTCATAAGTAATGTCACTAGCGGTCACCCATCCAACTCATGACCGCGGGCTACGTTGCTTAACTTTGCTGATCGGTTGAGAACAGCTAAGTAAACTTCGCTACGAGCGCTTCAAAAAACTTGTTTATGCACTCTTTGAAAAATATATTTCTTTTCAATTATATTTAAATTAATGATTAATGTGACATAGCTTAAATCATCGATTGTGACAGAGACAGACCTTGGTATTCGTTTTCATATCTGCGTTGCTTCAACGAAGCGGAACTGTAAACGCACCCTGGCTTTTTACATAGAATGTAGACGACACTGCCTTTCACTTAAACTCTTTAACTTGTACTGACAAAGACAAATATGGCGATATAGACATGCCCATAGCACAATATACACAATACAGACATAAACATCAGTGTGCCAATTATAGTAATTTTGCTAGAGCTTTGTGAGGGCTAGAGATAAAGACGAGGCTGATTCTAGTGGTGCCATCTAGTATTGAGTAGATTAACTACGATGCATTTAAGTATTGAGTTTAGTTCTGTTGCAGCGATGTTAACTCTTTGGTTTTCTAAGAGATGGCGTTAGTAGTACAATAACTTTCTGTCCAATGAATACCAAATTGTTAATGTTATTTTTTTTAAATGTTTATACATTTATATATATTTGACAGATAACACATCTAGATATGAAGTTAAATTACTATGGTAAAGCACAAATCTGAAGGCATAATAGTTTTTCAGTAAAATGGGTCACAAAATGTACAAGTTGTGGGATAGTGATAGGGCTCGCTTCGCTCGCCCTAATAACTTTAAAATGAAAGTGTAATGCTTACAACGCCAATCAACTACCGAGCCACACTTCAATGGAAACATTGACATCCATATCGTGCACAGGATATGATTAGGGCCCAAAAATAAAGACAATAGTTTTCGAGTCGAATGACATATGACAAAAATTTTAAATGGTGGTTTCAAGATGGCATCCTCACAAAGTGCACCGATCCCTCTAAAGCGAGTTTCACAACAGTATTTAGATCACAAAGCACATATAATAACACAACTAACATCACTGCACAGTTTCGCTGTCGACGGGAGCTCAGGAGGAGTCCAGTTCTGAGGCTGAAGGAACAGCTGGGGACGGACGGCCTCGCGCGAGCTCTATAGATAACAGACGAGCTGGTAAGTAACAAGCTATATTTTTAGGTCCGTGTTAGTAATACGGTCTTAGACTTGGTCTAAAGGAAGATCTCATCTCTCAAGACCTGGGGCCGTATTGTGAATAAGGTATAATGAAAATGAGCTAAAATGTAGTAGAAACTAGTTCACCCACATCACAGGGTATCCTAGTGAGGGTGGTAGTGTGATGTAAGACAAGTTTCATGTTATGTATATATATTTTTTTTGCCTGATAGGTAAGCCTTTGACCACTATCTCACCTGATGGTAAGTGATGATGTGATCGAAGGTGTTGTTCAGGCTAACCTAGAATTACTGGCTCTCAAGGACAGCTGCCAGAAAACACTGTTAGGTACTTAGTGACAGATTTTCTACTTGAGGGTGGTAGCTAGCCAGGCACATTCACAAAATGCCCTACCACCATGACATAACGACTGCCATCCTAAGACAATCACCCATCCAAGTCATAACCGCAGTGAACGTTGCTTAACTTAGTTGATCGGTAATGAACGAGTAAGCAAAACTGCAGTTGTTTTTTTTTTGCTTGTTGTTTTAGATTATAATAACTATCTCACCTGATGGGAAGTGAGTGTGGTCGAAGATGTTGTTCAGGCTAACCTAGAATTACTGGCTCTCAAGGACAGCTGCCGGAACACACCGTTATGTGTTTGGCGACAGATTTTCTACTTGAGGGGGGTAGCTAGCCAGATTGGCATTCCTCTCATGCTATAACGACTGCTATCGTAAGACAACAACCGGGACCGACGGCTTAACGTGCCCTCCGAAGCACGTGCACGCCCAGTAGTAATGTCACTAGCGGTCACCCATTCAACTCATGACCGCGGCGGACGTTACTTAACTTTGCTGATCGTTTAAGAACAGCTAAGCAAACTTCGCTACGAGCGCTTCTAAAACGTGCAATAATAAAAACTTTATTTTTAATAAACATTAAGAACTGATTGCAACCTTGCACGCCACCGCGAACGCAGTTGAACGCGTTCGCTTGGGCGTAAGGTTCAACATCGTTATACTTGAAAAAAAAAAGCAGGCTGTGATTGTGATTGTATCCGCAGGCCGCAGCGGAAGCGAAAGGGATCTATCGACGAAGGCCCGCGAGGTGACCGCCCGACTGACTGCCAACACGAGGCAACGACCGAAGCCCGAAGCAGGCCCAGAAGCTAATAGTAAGTCCCCCAATCTATTTTTAGCGCATTGGTTCCCATATCTAAGAATCGAAGCCCTGACTCACTGACTGATAGACTGGGGTCCTTTGTTTTTTAACTTACAGTTCTGAAAATTTGTGTTCGGATAGATTATTCAAAATAAAACCAAGATATGTTCAAAATTTATTAGGTTTTAGGTTTAAAGATATTTATTATCATAAAGACAAACAGTATATCACTTACATGATAACATAATTACAAAATATTTTACAATTTTAGTCATACCTATTTATCATATTTGATTATCAAAATAAATTAACTAATTGAACATAACAACAATACAATGAATAATATAGACTTACTTCACACTTCTTTTCTTCTGTGATGTATTCGGCTAAAGTATTTTTAAAGGCATGAAGTGAGTTAACATTTTTTATTTGTGAGGGTAGCTAGTTATAAAGTCTGGCACCTTCATTTGTGAGCATTGTTTTACCGTAATTTGTTCGATGCTTTGATTTATTGTTACAGGGATGACTTAAGGGTGTGAAATTGGATGAATCTTTGTATGGAAAGTTCATTGTTTTTGAAGTGAGAGTGATTAAAATTGGTATCGGGATAGACTTTGGAAACAAAAACATGCCACAATCATATTTTTTGCTAGGGTTGATTAGGAGTGAAAATGGGGAGGAAATTTGTCACCTGAACCTAAATCGCTGACGCTCGGTCTGTTCGTCCATCTGTCATATTGATGTATCTTTTGAATCGTAATAACACTTGAAATTAAAAAAATAATATTATATATAAAAAAACTAGCTTACTACTAATAATAAATAGATTCAGGCGTTACTTTGCGGAAATCCATATTTAATAATAACAAACATTCTATGAAAACATAAAATTAATATTTTAATAAAACACTTAAAAAATACAAAACTAGTGACAATTCCGCCTAATTTTCCTGTTAAGCCGACGTGACGTCACAAACGCCACGCAGCCAAACCGTAAGAATTTTCGACGCGTTTTGATTCTACACGAACATCCTCAGGAGGTCTTGACTCTACGAGCGCACGATCGAGAATCAACTTACTACGTAATATTGTTGTATCTTTGTACAATTAAGATTATTTTCTAAATCAGTTGGATATTAAACTTAAAATACTCTATTATTATCTACATATTTGTTTTATAAAGCATAGAGAGAACGCTACGCGCTGAGCATTGGAATTCGGATGACACGTCCGTCGCGTGTCGAGTATGACAGGCAACTGGAGTATAATGTTGCGATCCATCACGTGGTGCGTCACCACTGAGCTCTGACCGAAGCGACGAGCGAAGACACTTTCAAGTCCTTTTTATTCTATGGATATGTATATATATCACTGTCCTATATATTATTTTAAAATTATAAATTATTAGTATTTTTTTACGCTATCTTCATTTGTTCAGCGAAATTTCGAAATGATTAATAATAATGTATTTAATAAAATAAACATAATTTGTTTCATTATAATATATAATTGTGTTTAGGCAACAAAAAACCCTTTTGTAAACAAAATATATTGAAATGCGCCGAAAACTACTGGACACCTTTACAGTAGGTATTTTGTAAATATTTAATAATATTGTGAAAACTATAGCTCCGATCGCGTTCAATCCAACGGGAAACGATCGGGGATCGCGGCCCGCGTGTTTTGATGCGTGGAGCTATAGAAAAATTTGGTAAAGGGGGATTATATAGGGGAAAAACACAAAATTTTGAATGATATCCCAATAAAATGTTAATAACTTTTACACTATTGAAGCTATTTGACTGAAACTAACCTGAAACGGACCGCTACCAGCGGCCGCTAATTACTAAAAACAAAAACAACATACAAATTGGAAACGAACAAAGAAAAAAAGAAAAAGATCAGAAATTCTATGACAAAAATTGCATAAAATTGGTTTGTAAAATTGGAGTTGTAAAATTTTAAATATTTTATAATTACAGTGTCGTCATCGCAACTTTGCTCCGCGTTGACTGAGCAGTTGACGAAAACCGCATCGAAAGTGGTCCAGCTCTACACAAGTTTGCAGAGGGAACCTAACGCGGCGGCCGACATTAGCGGTAACGATAATGATCTGTCACACTTACCAACTTTCTCAATTTCACCTTGCAAACAATTAGTAGTACTGTGTGCTATTAATAATAATGATTATTAATATTATATATTTTTTAGTAAATTATTAGGGGGAGCGAAGCGAGCCAACAACTTTTATATTTTGTGGCCCATTTTACTGAAAAACTATCACGCCTATAGATTTGTGGTTTAACATAGTAATTTAAATTCATATCTATATGTGTTATCTGTCAAAAAAATATTTTGTATTCATTGGATATAATGTTATTGTACTACTAACGCCATCTGTTAGAAAACCAAAGAGTTAACATCGCTGCAACAGAACTAAACTCAAAACTCAAATACATCGTAGTTAATCTACTTAATACTAGATGGCACCACTAGAATCAGGTTGTAAAATAAACGCGAGCCCTCACAAAGCTCTGCTTTTTGCTAGTTATTAATAATTATGAGTTTAATAATACAACAATATGTAAATAATGGTTATAGGTCTGGAAGCGGCAATCCTGGAGACACAGAAGGTGCTCCTGGGGGCAGTGCCGCGCACAGGCGCACAGAACGGGGGCGAAGCCCTGAGCAGTCTCTCCTCTACCGACGGGGAACTGCGCCCTCTTAACGTACACTCCACCCGGGAGAAACTAGACTCCATCTCTAAAGGTAAACAATCAAAATAAAATTAAAAAAAATATTATATTTACAATAACATCCTTGTGTTTTTAAGATGTTAGTCCTAGTGTTTCATCTACTAGTTCCAGTGTTTTTTTTAACATAGAGTCTATGATGAGTTCTATTTAATTACTTACAATAATCTAATTTTCATATAGTAAGTGCTTTTTTTTTAGAAAAGAGTCTATGATGATTTCAATTTAATTACTTACAAAATTGAATTTTCACACAGTAACTTTTTTTTAATACCTGATAGATTAGCCTTTGTCCACTATCTCACCTAATGGTAAGTTATATGGTCGAAGATATTGTTCGGGCTAACCCAGAATTACTGTAAGGTGTTTGGCGACAGATTTTCTACTTAAGGGTAGGTGAGCATTTGCAAAATGCCCTTCCATCATGTGGAGAAGCTTAAGCCGGCGCTGGGGATCGAACCATGTGCGAACTGCGGCACGGCAGTCCATAGCTATAGCCGCTCCGCCATCATTGCTTTAACAATTGCATTATACCTAAAAAACTTGATTTCTGTGAAATTCTATGAAAAAAGTTCTTTTTTCATAGAAATCATTTACAAATATTTTTTTTTCTTCCACAGAAGGCGGTGTCAACAACCCTGCATTGTCTCTAATAGAACAATATTCGGATATATTACTGAACATGATGCAAAACAAAATGGTCAACCAATTCAACCAGAGCCCTCAGAGTTTACCTCCCAACACAAAAGAGCCAGGCGGCGATAGCTAGTATTCAATATCTGGGACGTCAGAGGAGATAACTTAAAGTGTAAAAACGTTGTAAAGGTTATTTGTAACGTAAACCGGTTATTTGTAACGTGAGACGGTTATTTGTAACGTGAAACGGTTATTTGTAACGTGAATAGGTTATATGTAACGTCAAACGGTTATTTGTACAGTCAGACGGTTATTTGTAACGTTAAATGGTTAATTGAAACGTCTTACGTTATTTATAGCTAAGCTTTGATCGTGTCTTTTTGTCAATTAGTGTTCCTGAGCTTTGGTTAATTAATTTACGTAAGTGTTCAAACTTTTTAGACATTCATTGTTCGGAGATGTAACGTAGAGACTGTCAATTTTAACCATACAATAGTTAAAACGAGATATTCCGTGTGTTAGTTGCGTTTCATGTAAATGGTTGTTTTGATAATGCCAATAACGGTTTCTTTTTTCAAGTACGTTTATAGAAAAAAAATTATCTGCTGTACTATTAATGGGTTAGAAGTGCATTTGTAACTTGGAAACGGTTATTAAAGTACTCTTACTATGTGCGTGTATGTAGCAGTTAGGTTTTAAAATGATCAAATAACAGGTTATCAATCGAAAACGAAGAAGATAAAAAATATATAAACATACATTTCCGAAATTTTGACGCTACTCTATTATAACCTATTAAATCATGCATTTGCTTTAATGAGAGTAGGTTATCCGCGTTTTTAGGCAGGTTTAACAAATGGGAATAATTGTGTATATATGTGGAAATACTTTAAACGCGCTCTGTATTAAAAATATGTTGGATAAATTGTAGAATCTCACTTTGATATGATATTCTGTCTTCCTTCTAATCGTTACGAGCAAATTTAAATCGTTACGGATAACCGTTGTAACGTTATAATAATAACTATCATGTTGTATTAAATAACGGGTGAATTCAAGAACTTTTAACGTTGATGTAGTTAACGCGAGTCATGTTACAATATTTATATAAACGTGTAATCTGTTAAATAATAGTAATATTCTTAAGCGTGTAAATGAGAATAAAAGGTACATTGAATTGTGGTAGGCTCAACATTTTGCGGTTTTGGATTAATAACTATAGTACCACCAACTTAACTGTGCAGTTTTCGAGGGCGCTACTGGTCAAGGAAATCAACTACAAACTGTCACAATTTGAAGGAATGTTGTAGTTCTTTTTTTTTGCCGCCTGAACAGATAAGTTGGTGGGACTGTATAATAACGATAGATATCTTAATCTGTTACGTCAAGACACAGTTATTTTAACGTTAACAAATCATGCGATAGTAATTTGTGTACATTTCTAACGATTAGGTAAAGAGTTATCAATACCAAACCCTTTAAATTTTGAGCATATATTTTTACACTACGAAGAAAATAGTGTTTAAAGCAAGTTATAACGTGAGTGTGTAACATAAAAGACAAAAATGTGATACAACTGACATTACTAACGGTTGTAAGTATAACATGTATAAATATCAATAACGGTTAATAACGGTTATGGTAATAGACGTCAATAACGCTTGAAAATAACTGAATACAATTGTTGTCATATTGTTGCACAAAAAATAATTATTTAAAAATTTGTGTTTCACTTTTTATAGACTTCTTTTCTAATTCTAATTTCTAAGTTCTTAAAAGTAGTATTATAGTTTTTTTAAATTCTTAAGACATTTTTATGTTATTTTATCTCTTACTTTAAGAAAGTCTGTCCTGTTATTTTCATATATCAATACTTTAGTTATTATTTATCTGTATTTGTAGTTATTTTTTGAACAACAATATAATTATCTTTACTCGTAATAGGTATGATTTTTGTATATCTATTGACGTGGTATCAAAAAGGCACTTAGCTTGGCCACTTGGGGTTACCAGTTTTTTTTCGTGACAGGCTTGTCCGACTTCAAATGAGATTCTTTATTTTTATTTGTAATAAACAGACAATTTGAAAAAAAGTGTATATTAGTAGTTTACAATAGTTATATAATTCAATTAAAATTTATCAAAATTTTAAGTACATCTGTATAATTCGACCAGAAAAATCATCAATTGATATAAAAATATAATCAAAAATACTTCTAACGTCTTACGTAATGTAACGACATAGTTTTTCTTCGACTTCAAAAGTGTCAATATTAATAGTTTACAATAGTTATATAACTCAATTAAAATTTATCAAAATTTTAAGTACATCTGTATAATTTGACCAGAAAAATCATCAATTTATATAAAAATATAATCAAAAATACTTACTTCTAACGTCTTACGTAATGTAACGACATAGTTTTTCTTACCTCTACAATCTAAAGCTAAACAATAGAGTTATTTATTACCTTTATATTGTCTATGGTCGAGTTATTTGTTTTTAGTGTATCTGTGGTAAAGCTGATTGTAAAACTCATTTTATTCGTATGCGATAAAATTACAAGTTTTACAAAAAATATTAAGATTATTCCAAATAACTAATAATAATTGATTGACGTCCAATTAACAATGAATATTACAATCTTAATATTTTTAATGTATATAATTATCATAACTTAATATTTAAATTTAAATACAATAAAATCGGACAGGAAAAATAATCTTATATCTGAAATTATTATGAGATTATTAATACCAGCCTTAGTCTCGGTAGTTGGGTTCGATACCCGTCACAGGCAAAAGTACGCTCTGAAAATTAGTATGAAAATATTCGGTTAAAATGCGATGGTAAAAATACCTTTTTATGAAGGTATATTACAAAAAACTTTTGCTTAAATTTCACGTAAGACCTATTATGGTCTAAAGAGGTTTTGTAACTTCAAAGCATTTGAAATATATGTAATTAAAGAAGGTAATTCACTAATTAACATTATCGATAAGTAATATAGATTCTTGTATCGTCACAAGGTTATTATTATCTGTATTATTCCGGAATGTTTGTGAGAATGAATGGTATTTTTAGTCTGTGTATTTACATGTAAATAATTTTGCTACTTGACTAATTTAAACCTTGGCTGTATGTGAATAACTTAGACCATTCAACGATTAAAAATAAATGACATGTCTAAAAAGCGCGGCCAATTAAATGTCAATGTCAAAGAACGCTGAAGACCGTGTAGTGTATTTTTTTAATAATTAATGTTCAAAATTGTATTGCCATTTATGAAAAAGACTAATGTTATTATGATATTACAATATTATGAAAATATGTTTTTTGTTTATGATTTATTTTCTATTTTTAGTTAATTTCCTATTCCTTTATTACAGATGTATCGTTTTTGTATGAAATGCGTACTTCTTCCCGCTTTTTTTGTAGATATATTTTACATTGATAGTTTATGTAATTTTATTTATATAAGTATGTAGATTTTCTATGCAGTAGATATAATGCTCAAGACTAAGGAGTACTTATTAGTTAAAACGGTCAATAGTCATAAAATATATTTTTGAAGAAAAATAGTAATCACAGCAGTTAACCCGACTTCCTGGGAATACAGTTGTTGGTAATAAGTCCGCTACTTACTTGTAAATAGAACTTTGTGAAACGCACTTTACATTTGCAGTATATGCTAACTTCAAAATAGATTTTCTTAGCGGATGTTAGTCTTAATTCGGTTCAATCTAGGTTTTTATTTTTTTGTGAACAAAAAGTGTAAAATGCGGTCAAAATTGGAAGCTATGATGGGCAGTTTCCTTCCCCGTTAAATAAACACAAGTACTCCTTCCTTTTACATGCTGAGCATTATTTGTTGGTAGTTTTTGAAATTAAGTAGGTGTGTTTGGAATTGGTAGGGTAATCGTGGAATTGTGAAAATTTATGCTTAGAAAGCATAATATGACACGTTTTTTAATATAGAGCAGCGACATCTATGCACGTTAAAAAATTAGTAAAGTTTAAAGAAATGTACCATGTTTCAAAATAATAAAACACATAGATAAAGAAGATATTCGCAGTCGTAGGGTCCCGTACAAGAAATGGGACACATATCCAAGCCTGCACTGTCCTTCGTCCTACCTTTCAATCTTCTGAACCGTTATAGGTACCTAGCTATCTGAAATATATAGAACAAATAAAAAGTAAAAAATCAGGGGTCGAATATTGACGTTTGCGGGGAAGCAAACAGTCCTGCATGGTAATCCGTATTCATTGTCAGGTGGCCATCACAGAATCACTTAAAATAATTCGTGGTCAGAGAAACTACCACAAAAAAACATTTCAGTATTAAATATTGAAATATATTAGCAACATTACGATATTAATTCACAGAAAGCAAAATATGTGTATTTTTACTAGCGAGTGCTAGTAAAAATTTACGGTAAAGCGAAAGAGCTGGAACCTGAGGTGATGGGGGTTCGAATTCCGCTGGTAGCCGATTACTTTTCAGGATAAATTTAAATGTGATGGGTTACGTTTGACTAGTATATTTGAATGAAATTACATAGTAGGTACACAGTCTGAAGGCAGCATACCTACATCATCAACTAAGCTTTTTAACTATGTATTCTTACTATCAAAATCCCAGAGATGGCGCTCAAGTTAACTAAAAAACTTGTCATATTTTTGCATGTTTAAAAGTTTTGGGAATGTAAAGGAAAGGGTAGTCAAACAATGTTAATATCTTATATTTCGTCCATTTCATTATTTAGAAATATGTATAGTAATTTTTTTCGGGTAGGTACTTAATTCTAAACCCAACATTTAATGGTGACGAATAAATCTTATGAAATAAATATAAGTACTTAGGTACCTATATTTATATAATTATACATATAATAACAAATTAATTCTTACAAAATCACAATTATCGAAAAATATATATCACGAGTAGGACTCGAATCTAAAACGCGATCTTCCTCTTGGCTGGGACATGCCAGGTGTTCTAAGCAATTGAGCTACCACAGTAAGTAACCTCACTGTCGAATTTTGCCCATCGTATTTATTACTTAACCGTCATAAAAAGACAGACACGTAACTAATATACATCTATTAGGCAAAGTGAATTGACATAAGCTGGGTTGCACCACGGTTGCAACCAATGAGGATTCAATACTACGTAAGGTTGCAACCACATAGTTACCTATATAGGTAATATAGATGACGCGAGTGTATGTACTTCGCGTGCCAAATCACGTGCGAAAAGGGAGAACAATGCTCTTCTTTTATTTAGTTGCACTCCATCGTTTTCGGTACTGAGGGTCAATAAAAATTTTAGAACGTGCATAATTGGGCCTTATTTGTCAAATCTTTCCTATCGTTCTTTAACCATCGTATTGGGATGGAGCGACATCTATAGTACCACTTGCGTTGTACTACAAACAAGACCAATTTTGCAATTGGTTTTATACTTGTAAATGTAAAATGCACAAAAATTTATAATGAAAACGTTTCGATTTTCGTAGGTAGAGAATAAGTTTTCTATTTCAATCTATTTTTGTGGTTGCAACATTTCCGGCTAGCGTCAAATCTTTCATCAATTTGATTATTGACTTTATCGAACGTTTTTTAGGGTATTACAATAGTCATAGTAGTAATATGACAATAGTCAAATTTGGTGCAATCCAGCCTTAAAATCGGTCTGATCGAGATGTTTTTATTATTGTTTACATTTAATATGTTTTGCTAACGAGAAAATATTCCAGTTTGAAATAAATATTAAGACGAGTTGGTTTCTTGAATTATAAATAAATACATGCAGCCAACGCTATTTCTTTAATATAAGTAGGCGTTTCTTTTCGGGACATTTTTATTTATTTATGTAACTGAAACAGTTTTATTGGTAGACCATAGTTCAAACTTAAAGCGCCCGAAAGAAACAATCATAAAAATTAGCGTTGAGCTGTTAATAAACGATCTTATAGAAACCAAGAAAATTTCTCCAAGAGATACGACGACGTATTGTTTAAAAATCCACTGCTTGTGTTAATTATCAATTATTATTATACCAAATAATGCTTTATAACTACGTTAACATTATATAAACGTTAGCGTTTCGGCCATTTTATTATTCTTTTAGTAAACAAGATGGCGGTCAATTTTTCTGGGAACTTGTATGTGAATGTATATATTAGTTTTATTTTAAGACATTTTTATTGAAAATAAAATTGGAAATAACAAGATTTAAGTATTTTATTTCTGATAACACGAAACACTTGCTTATGCAAGTTAAAAGAAATCATAATTTAGTTTTGGGAAATAATAAAGCATATTTTTTTATAATCTTTTATGCTGTTTCGTTGAAAATTGTTTATTTATTACTTTTAGTGTTTATTTCTCTCCCCCTAACTCAAACATGTAGGGCAGGATTCTAAGCTCTTTTAGACATAGAATTTAATTAACGCATTATCTAAGTAGACAAGAACTTAAATGGTATTTTGGCTACTGTGAATCGCTATAATCTTGATATTAAGTGACCTGCTTGAGCGCTAGTAAAGCGAGTATTACAAAATATTTATTTATTTACTATCCAACTTACAGCTATCACTACAGGTACTCAACCCAATGCGACAGTGTAGCGATTTATACATTAACAACATAATATAAAATTCTCAAAGCTACGTTTGTGAATTAACTCAGGTCACAGCTAAATAAGTCTATTTCATCCGCAATGTCATTGAGAGTGCAAATTGCTCGCGTAAGAGGCGCCACTCGTAGGAGAAATAATGAAGTAGTACATAGGTACTACTTCATTATTTCTCTTCTAGGGCAAAATGACTTAACGCTCAATAGTCCCTCAGGTTGAAGCAGTGATGGCTCAGTGGTATTGGCTATGGACTGCCGCGCAGCAGGTCCAAGGTTCGAATCCCGCCCAGAGCTTGAGCTTCACCGCATGGTGGAAGGGCATTTTGCGAATGCCCGCCTGGCTAGCGACCACCCTCAAGTAGAAAATCTGTCGCCAAGCACCTAACGGTGTGTTCCGGCAGCAGTCCTTGAGAGCCAGTGAAATAACAGGCAAAATGAGACTTAACAGGTATGTCTCAAGGTGATGGGCGCAGTGCAGTTCGTCAGTTGTGATGAAATGCATCTGTTATAGGCAGAGGATACCGCTTAACATCAGGTGGGCCTCGCGCTTGTTCCTTCACAATAACATTAAAAAAAAAGTTGCTTTTAAACTGAACCTGTCGTAGGAATCTTACCCACGACTGCTGATGCAGTAGTATGGCAAAAAGCCCTAACATAATTTGAAGTAGTGCCATAGAACATATAATAATACTATAATACGTATTGTATTGTATTGTATAATACGTAGTGCGGCAATGACCTAACGCTCAATAGTCCCTAAGTAACGCTGCTTTAAATCTTAACCTGTGGAAGGAATCGTACTCAAGACCGCAGAGGCAGAAAATCTGACACTGGTGACTAAGCCTGTCTTATCACGATGAAGATACCTGGTAAATCAATGTAAGGTAAGTACGCTTATATGGGTAATTGTTAAGAGAGAAGTAGCTTTTCTTCTTTTAACATTTCCATTTCTCACGTGATTTATTTCTATAGGGGCGATCCTAGTGACATTCACTGGGCACACTTTCAGGGTCATACAAAATGTTTTCTTTAACACACTGAACGAAACCCACGAACATATTACGAAAAATATGTTTACGCTAACAACATCTAAGACAGGAACACAAGAACTCATGTATGAAATCCTGGCAGGGCACTAAAATGGTATACAGCCCTGTTGTGCGTCTAATGCACACAACACCCTACTCACGTCCACGTGAGAAGTGGCATGCTGCTCATTTGGCGCACTTTTCCTTTATTCGACTCCTACGACACCCACGGGAAGAAATGGGGAGGTGACATTATAACCCAGCACGTCTCTAGTTAGACATTAAGGCCTCAGGACCGGTAGAAATACTAGGTTAGCCTGAACAACATCTTCGACCACATCATCAGTTACCATCAGGTGAGATAGAGGCCAAAGGCTAGCCTATCAGGTATAAAAAAATTAAACGAAGCACGAAATTTAACATCACAACATGAGGGAATTATTATATGTACAACTTTCTGAAAATCAAACAGAGTGCAAATATGATAAACGGCTGCTTAACATTGTAAAATTGCTAAACCTTTATACCCATTTTTCTGCGGTAAAACGTATACAAAAGTTCAACGCCTTCAAACTTGGCACTTCTCTGAGCCTCCCAAGGCAGTGTAGGTATACCCAGGACAAAGTGCCCTGGGGTGTTTCAACAGGGTTGCGTTATCATCACCTTTAAAAGTAGTTTCACAACAAATTACATCATAGCTACTAGGCTTATCTGCTACAATTTAATGTATTGGGTAACTGGTAGACAATTTGTATGAATGCCTATCTAGGTTCATTGCACTCGTTGAGATCAAAGTTGACCTCATATTCGGATTCCTTCAGGAATCCCGTTCTAAGAAGGAAATCGATCAGAGGTCGGCGGCGCACGGTTCGCTGCCGGTATGTCGCTGAACGGGCTCCTGTAAAAGTGAAAAGAACAGGGTTTGAAAGAGGTTATTACTTAGTTGCATACATTTATTTCTAAATATGATTATACACTGCGTGCTGAGCGAAAATCACATTTACAGATTATTGGAGTACCTTTTTTTTTGTTTCGAACTGGAATCGACCCCGTGTCCCGATTTCGCGTCGAATGCCTAATCCATTCGGCCACTGGAACCTTACTCTTTCCAGCCGAAACTTTGTGCCCTAATTGTGACGGTGCGCGGTCATAATCCTGACTACTAGACACCATCTGATCGAAATATCAAAGAAGTGTTTTTCAAACACTTTACTATAGCAATGATGTCGCTACAGGTTCAATTCCCGTCCGGAACAAAAAAAAATATTGTATGCACTCCAGTAAGTTGTTAATGTGCATACATACACAATTTTTTTCAGTTGAATACAGTAGTTTAATTTTTTGGCATCTAGATGATCTTGATCTTATTTTCACAATGTAACTTTGTTTTATACCTGATGGGCTTGCTTTTTACCACACACACTTGATGGTAAGTGTGGTCGAAGATGATGCTCGCAAAATGCTATCACCATGCTTAACGACTGCCACCCTAAGGCAACAACCGGGACTGAGCTTAACGTGCCTTCCGAAACACGTGCACGCTCAGTAGTAATGCCACTAGCGGTCACCCATCCAAGTCATGACTGCGGCGGACGTTGCTTAACTTAGCTGATCGGTTTAAAACGGCTAAGCAAACTTCGCTATGAGCGCTTGAATACTTCATATATACGCAGTACCCTGGTTCGATGCCCACCGCCGGCTTGAGCTTCTTCGCATGATGAAAGGGCATTTTGCGAATGCTCACCTGGCTACCCTTAAGTAGAAAATCTGTCGCCAAACACCTAAGTAATGGCATGGTGGAAGGGCATTTTGCGATTGCCCGCCTGGCTAGCTACCACCCTCAAGTAGAAAGTCTGTCGCCAAGCACCGAAAGGTGTGTTCCGGCAATAGTCCTTGAGAGCCAGTGAAATTACAGGCACAATGAGACTTAACAACTATGTCTCAATATGACGGGCGCAGTGCAATTCGTGACTTGTGATGAATTGCAACTGTTAGAGGCAGAGGTTAGTCCACTTAACATCAGGTGGGCCTCGAGCTTGTTCCGTCACAAAAACATGAAAAATAATATATATATATATATATATTATCAGTGTTAATACTTACGTAAGGGCTGGATTGGTTGAGTGGTTAACTGCGGCCCTAACTCGTAAAGGATCTGCAAGTCGGCGTGGTTCCCAAACCGGAACCCAAATCCCACGCGGTGATCATTGCCTGTAGAAAAAAGGAGGCGTTAAATTTTCATAGAAAACAAATCTATAAACAAAAGTGTAGTAACTTTGCCTATAAGGCAAAGACTTTGCCTTTTATTCTGTAATTCCCAACATACAGAACCCTTGAGCAGATTCTAATATAGACTATTGAGCAAAGTGAGAAATTCAAAGACACCACGAGACTTTTAAAAAAAATTGCTCGTACTTTTCACCTCTACCAGCGCAGAGAGAAAACTAGCACAGAGTATGTCTCTGTCTGTACCACAGATTTCAGAACAAGAAATCTGTGGTCTGTACAGAAATTTCGTTTCCTGCCATTTTTTTTTTGCAGTCGCGTTCGAAAGTTTTTATGCATGACCTTGTAAAATCAATTTTAAAGCGAGTAAAATTAATTCTTGAACTTTAATATATTATCTGTGATCTAGTCGCTACGTAAAAATAAAAAGTTAAATTTCAGAATAAAATTTGAGCCCATCTCGGTGTAAATTAGGTTATTAACTGGCGCTGCGTTTTTTTTGAAACTAAGTTTCCAATTTTTTAAACAACTTTTTCTACAATCTACTTTCCTCACGCTCGCAGTCATAAACGATTCTGTTGCGAGTTTTCGAACACCGAAACCCCTATTTCCACGCTGGAGCGGTTGAAATATTTTTTCTCTAGGTTGGACGGTTTATAGTTAGACACCGTTGATGTTACCTATACGTTAGATATTGCACTATTATCATCCCATGTTTTGTATCTAGGTATTACTTTTTTACGACAGAGCAAAAACAAATCATGTGGGGACCCCATTATTATTAACTGTTTGATATTATTATTTATTGAGGAATCCACCGAGTGAAGAACATTTATTAATGATTTTTGGCCATACTAAAAAAACTGTAAAAAAATGACAATATGCTACCTCAGTTTCATAGACAAAGACGGACAGCCGAGATAACTTTGTCTGTGGCCGAGGCTTATAGAAACCAAAGGCAGAGGTGTTCCGTGTTCTAGTATAGCACCCATGCAGCAATGAAACCTAACAACAACGAAAAAGAAGAGAAAATACACTTTGGTAGACGCATAGACAACCAGGTGGGCTATGGCGATCCTGACGGTTTCGGAATGTAGTGTACAGAACTCTAACAATAGCCTCACCTTTCAGTAACCGCGGAGAGAACCCATATATAGCTGCGAACCCTGTCGCCACATCCTCTGGTATAACGAGGAATATGCATTCACCTGTAAACATCACGATATATATCTATAAAATAACGCTCAAGTATATTTACAACTGAGTGAGAGTCGACTAAAATCGAAATCTTTATACGGAACAAAAGCATCTTTTGAAGCAGTGATAGCTCAGTGGTATTGGCTATAAACTGCCGCGCAGCAGGTCCATGGTTCGAATCCCGCTGCGGGCTTGAGCTTCACCGCATAGTGGGTATTTTGCAAATGCCCGCCTGGCTAGCGACCAACCTCATGTAGAAAATCTGTCGTCAAGCACCTAATGGTGTGTTCCGACAGATATCCTTGAGAGCCAGTAATTCTTGGTTAAGCTTGTTAACACCTTCGACCACATCATCACTTACCATCAGTTGCGATAGTGGTCAAAGGCTTGCCTATCAGTAATAAACAAAAGATGCAGAATGATATTACTCGCGAAAATTTAAATAAAATACTGTGTTGCGAATATCAACGCCTTTAAACATATTGAGAATCTAAATTTATTGTGTGATTGTTTTTTCTGCTAAGATTGTTTTTTCTGCTCTGATAGAGTGTGGGACGTCCGTTAGCCGTGTTTTTCAATCACATAATATTACAATAGCTGTCTTCTTCGATGACATCATCATTTATCAAGAGGTGCTATGGAGATCAAAGGCTTCTTTCGTGTCCAAATCATATGCTGTCTACTAACCCTACTAGAACCCAATAGCCAGTTGTCAATATAGGTTTAAAACTTCTTAGATATAAAGTAAGATGCTTGACGTTAAAAATTATTACCCTGATGGTGATAGGCGAGCATTAAAAAATGTCCTCAACTTCAAGTAGAAAATCTGTCACCATGCACCTAAAGGTGTGTTCCGGCCAGTATCCTAGCGATTCATGACCTTCTATTTGATTTATTCGACTATATCATGACTTACCAACAGATGAGATGGCAAAGGCAGTTAAAGCAGTTAAAATAGAATTGTAAATTCAGTTTAACATTTTTAGGGTGAAAATTACTCTTGAAGAATTCTCCAAGCACATCTCCAGATTTTTCCAGAGAATATATTTTTCTAGGTCAACTCATGTCTCAATTCTTCACGTATTTCACCGCTGCACGATTATACAATCATTGTATATTATTCCAATTTCCAAGTTAATACACTAATTTTATTTCTAAAACTATAATTATAAATAAATTTTGAATATTAAATATACTTACATCCAAATACAAACACAACACCAATCAACAAAATTTTACTAAACATGTTTATCACTTTAAGTCTTCGTCTAAAATATTGTTAGAACTGAACTAAAATAAAACAAACACTGAATATTTGTATACCTAATAGAATATTATAACATTAACACTTTTGACAACATTCTCAATTTTAATACTGATTATTATAAATTTAATTTAAAAAACACTGTCTTACTATGAAGGTGCAACGTCAAGAAGTCTAGTTTTTAAATAAGCAAACTCTTTTCAGTGAACCTTAAGTTTTCGCATATTGGATAAGTTCCCGCGCCTTTCCACGTAAATGACTGATTGCTAATAGAGTGATTACTTAGTTATTACTTATTAGCAATAGCTGTGTATTGCAATATTGTACTTTACCTATTGTTAAATTTTCTCACGGATCATAGATTTGTGTCTAGGTCTCGTAGGCCTATCTATAGTAATTAAAGTTAAAAACCAAACTGCTTGAACGTAGCTTAGAAGATTAAATTATGTAGCTTATCTATTTTTATTAATTTAGTCAATTTAGTGCCTATTTAAAAAAAAAAACTGTTGACTTAGCTTATACGAATTAAGTAGATTATCTATTTATATTAATTTAGTCAATTTAGTGCTCATTTAAAAAAACACTGCTTGGACTTAGCTTATACGAATTAAGTAGCTTATCTATTTTTATTAATTTAGTCGATTTAGTGCCTATTTAAAAAAACACTGCTTGGACTTAGCTTAGACGAATTAAGTAGCTTATCTATTTTTATTCATTTAGTGCCTATTTTTAAGACTAGTTTCTTCGTAGCTCTTGACATAAAAACTAATTTTCGTCATATAATGTATACCTTATCAGAGCGCTTGGTCGATGCGACGCGTGATTAATATGCTGGCACCTATTTGGCTCAAAGAATAAGCATTGCAATTCAACGGGGCAATGCTGCCAGCATGCTGGGCACGCTGCCAACTGGTAGTGGGCTAGAGCATTTGGACTGCCTATGAGTCTGCAATGACTTATGGGTATCTAAATACTTTTATTGTAATAGCTGTAGTGTTGTATATAGTTCGCAGTATTTTGTTAATAAATGTATACCATGTGTTCAAACTCGTTGGATTTTTGCAAGCACCCTTTTTTTTTTTTTTTTTTTTTAACGTGTGAAAAATGCATTTACGCATTCCCGTCCACCCCGGGGAAGGTGGCCGGGATATGTCGGGCTCGACACCAACTACTCCCACAGCAGCAAGTGCCCCTACCGACTAAATAACACACGGTGTTCCATCTCTACCGCTTCTCGGCGGGCCGCAGGGACGCTTTAGCATTCAACCACGAACCCGCCACGGTTGTCCGTTGCCGGACCTCACCTGGGGTGCTACCCCTCACGACGTACCAGAACACATGGCACGTCGCTACCACCCGGGGACCAAGCCTGCAAATGGGCGTCAGACGACCCCGCTTCCGACGCCCAAGGTCCCCCTGCGACGGGTCAGATGAGTAGCCCCGTCGCCTGCTACTTCGGCCGCAGAGGATAGGGAGAGCGGCGCCTCGCTATACCAACACTCCTCTTCCCCCGCGGCCCCTCCGCGTCCGCCATCGAACGGTGGCGGCCCCGCCGTGGCCACGGAAGGTAGGGAGAGCGGCGCACCGTGATACCGGCACTCCTCTCCCGCCGTGGCCCCTCACCGTCAGCTGTGGTGTCGCCCATACAACACCACAGCCCGCCTCAGATGCGGTGCTGCCCATACAGCACCGCAGCCTACCCGTTGCCGCTCCATTCTGGACTTAGAGGCAAAGCCCAGTGGAGCGGCCCCTCTGGGGCCGGCCGACTGCCCAAGCCAGCACGGCCCCTGGTTCCTCTTCGCTTCACCGTGGGTGACGAAGCCACGGCTACTAAGCCCCACCGCCACGACAAGGCGGGAACCCTTCGGGGGGTTTGCAAGCACCCTGAGCCCACCTGATGTTAAGCGGCAACATCTGCCTATAACAGATGCATTTTCATCACAGTTGAATTGCACTGCACCCGTCACCCTGAAACATACAGTTGTTAAATCTCATTTGCCTGTAATTTTAATGGCTCTCAAGGACTGCTGCCGGAACACAGTGTAAGGTGCTTGGCAACAGATTTTCTATTTGAGGGTGGTAGCCCTGTGCATTCGCAAAATGCCCTTCTATACCTCGGTGAGGTTCAACCCGATGGTGAGGATCGATCCATGTAGGTACCTGCTGCACAGCAGTCCATAGCTGTTACCGCTTGGTCATTGTTGCTTCTGAAACGGTATCTTTGGCTATAAAAGATGTAATTCTTTGTTTACCACCGTGACACCTAAAATCTGGATCTGTCCATACAAAGGTTGTTTGGAAGAAATCGCTATATGCGATAAGACCGCCCATTGCTACCATAGTCTAAGAATATACTATTTATAAGATTGTTTTACTGTATAAAATAACGGTGTGCAATAAAGTTTTGTATTTGTAATGTATTTCGTCACAAGTGAACGGCACTGCGCCCATTACCCTGAGACATGTGCCTGTAATTTCACCGGCACCTTTAAACTGGAACACAGTAATGTGAACATAACTGCTTATAGCGTTAGAAAAATGGTATGATGGCAGTAGTTACCCAGACGAACTCGCTTCTTACTTACCTAAAGAACTTACTACTGCTATTATAGTTTAATATAGAATATCATTAACAATACATAGTATAAAACAAAGTCACTACTCCCTGTCTGTCTGTCCCTATGTATGCTTTCATTCACTTTCAATGAGTATATAAAACTTTTCAGTTATTGCAGTGTAACTCAAAAAACGGTTAAACCGATTTTGATGAAATAATGGGATATAAATGGGATTACACGGGAAGAAGAATCAGGATTCTACAAGAACTGTTAAGGATAATTCGAGCAATATTTTTCTAAACTCATGACTATCATTTTCTTGTAGAATGGGTAAGAACTGATAAAATTTAGCATTTCCCGCCATAGACATCTGATACCACCTTAACGAAAAAATGACCTCCAGAACTGAAAAGACAATTTTATTAACTTGGATGGCACAGGTATTTTTACCAGTTAATTAATAGATTCAGGCGTTACTTTGCGGAAATCCATATTTAATAATAAAAAAATAATTTTAAAATATTTTAAGAAAACATCAAATTAATATTTTAATAAAACACTTAAAAAATATAAAAATATATCTAGGGACAATTCCGCCTAATTTTCCTGCCGACGTGACGTCACAAACGTCACGCAGCCAAACGGAAGAATTTTCGACGGGTTTAGGCGGAATTGTCACTAGATATATTTTATAAGTGTTTTATTAAAATATTAATTTGATGTTTTCTTAAAATATTTTAAAAATATTTGTTATTATTATTTTTCCCAGTTAAATTTTGATGTTAGTTTTTTAATTGTTCACAAATAACTGAGATCTTATCTCACAATAACATAAAAAAAACGATTTGACAAGCTCTTCCTTTTTTAAATTCAGTCAATAACCACTATAAAGTAGTTAAGTCTCATGTGTACATGACACTGACAAATGCACAAGACGTGCGAGACCATATCCCGAAATAGGGAGCAAATAAAAAAAAAACTCATGTGCCTGTATAGTACCACCAACTTAACTGTGCAGTTTTCGAGGTCGCTACTGGTCAAGGAAATCAACTACAAACTGTCACAATTTGAAGGAATGTTGTAGTTCTTTTTTCTGCCGCCTGAACAGATAAGTTGGTGGGACTGTAATGTCACCGGCACCCATACCCTTCAAACCGGAACACAGTAATGCGAACATAACTGCTTGGCGGTAGATATAGGTGTGCTGGCAGTACTTCCCCGGACGAACTATAAAAAACTAACTATAGTTATACTGCCACCAAAACTTTTACCACTACCTGATGATTGAAAAACCGGACCGTTTTACAAACAAACGTACTTCTAGTTGCATAGTTGAAATAAAACACAGTACACTTCTATAAAACTATAGTATAATCCAAACACCCTAGTCTAGATCCACGTTGGAGAGGTCTTCTGTTATCTTCTTGATTTCTTCTTGACTCCGCTTGCTTTGGACACTTTCCATCGTCATTCTGGAACAGCAATATTTATATCAGTAACAAGCATTGACTGACCTAAGTTATTGTGATGGAACAAGCTGGAGGCCTACCTGATGTTAAGTGGACTAACCTCTGCCTATAACAGTTGCAATTCATCACAAGTCACGAATTGCACTGCGCCCGTCACATTGAGACAGTTGTTAAGTCTCATTGTGCCTGTAATTTCACTGGCTCTCAAGGACTACTGCCGGAACACACCTTTCGGTGCTTGGCGACAGACTTTATACTTGAGGGTGGTAGCTAGCCAGGCGGGCAATCGCAAAATGCCCTTTCGCCATGCGGTGAAGCTCAGGCCGCTGGGGATCGAACCAGGGTACTGCGGCACGGTAGTCCATAGCCAATGCCACTGAGCCATCACTGCTTCGACTGTGCCAATTTGGATGCTTAAATGCCTATATTATATTTTTTTTGGTATGTTGGGCATTTATTAAGATTAAAACTATACAGAACGTCCGATGGAACGATGCCGCATGGAGGGAAAGTACCTTGAATATTGTAGATGGAATATTTTACTTCAGTTATTGTTTATAGTGTCAGAAATAAAAGGAAAACCATGAATTTTAACATTTGATGTGAAATTTTGTTCGGAAAAATGAATGTGAGTTGTATGCCCTTACGGCAATGTCAGCTACATTGCCGTAAGGGCATACAACTGACATTATCATAAGTACCTAATACTAATAAATGTACCCACTTGAAAATCATTTCCCTAGTATAATTTAAGTGCATGATAAAGAGATACGTAATTAGTACCTTAGTAGTTGTATGCAACAAATCGAGCCGTATCCTGAGCCGAAAGACGCGTAAAATATTTTGTCCATCGCAATGCGGCTGGCTGATTATAAAGAAATAATTCAAAATTTCTCATCAAATGTTAATATTCAAGGTCTACCTTTTATTTCTGACACTATGTTATTAAGCAAAAATAATCCTTGTGATGAAATCTTTCGCTCGGTATGATGAAACTACAGGATGATTTTTTTCTCGTGTAACGGGTTCGATTCCCGTTTCAACCATGTAATTATTTAAATATCTATAAATGCAGTTTAAATTGTTTTTTAAATTTAAATAATGTGTTCTTTCAGTAAAATGTTCCATCTACAATATTCAAGGTACTTTCCCTCCATGTGGCATCGCCGTGAGACAACCTGTATACAACACTGTTAAATGTAAAATTATTGTAAAAATAATTTGCTATCTTTTCCGGTTCCTGTACATCCCATAGACTAACGGGATAGCTCTCCTTAAAAATTCTTGTTTTGTTGGAGTTTTGCTAATATTTCCATTTTTATTTGAGTTTTTTGAGATTTCTTTCATAATAATAATAATAAATCTTTATTTCAGGTAACAGACACAATAGATAAATTTAAAAATGTACGGACCCATAGAACATAAATACGTTAATCTAATATTTATATATATTAAAAATTAATGACACAATATAACGGTTTGACTCTGCTTCGTCTCCCTGAATAAGCGGTATACCACCCCTGCAGGCCAAAAGTCCGGTGTCAGTTCAGGTTTTATGTTAAAGTTAATTTTATTTTCTAAGGCAGTATTTTTTTTTTCTTATTTATTTAGGGACTTTTACAAAATTGCATGCCAGTCCCATCGTAACCTTAATAATAAACAAAATATATATTTATATGCCCTCAATTAACTTGAACAATAGCTTTGCAGTTGCAGATACAGATTCCGCTAAAATAGGTGTGAACACACACATAAAAATTCAAATTCAATACATTAGAGATAGTATTCATACCATACAGTAAAGTTATTAGTTATCTCTACCCGTGGATGTCGTAAGAGGCGACTAAACACACCAGAAGGTGGACAGCAGCGCTTTTTGAGGAACTGACATCTCAATCCGTGATCCCCAAGACGCCTGCTGTACGTGGAGATTATGGCAATCCCCCCTCCCCCATATTGACTTGTAACTTGGAGTTATAAATAAATTATTGTATTGTATTGTATTTATAATTTTATTATGATAGGTTTTAACGCTGATAAATGCTGAATTTCCATCACTATTGGACTGTAATGTATCAGCCGGATAGTCCACTGCTGAACACAGTGTTCAGTGTGTTCCGGCAGCTGTCCTTGAGAGCCAGTACTTCTAGGTTAGCCTGAACAACATCTTCGACCACATCGTCACTTACCATCAGGTGAGAAGTGGTCAAAGGAAAACCTACCAGGCATAAAAAAAAAAATTACAATTAATTATTCATTGCAATTAAATTATAAAGAAAATAAAAAATTATATTCAATAAAATAAATGATTCAAATAATAAATAAACAATAAAATAAGTTATATGATTGGCAAATTATAAAACTCATCTACAGAGTAGAATGAGTAGTCAAGTAGCCATTTTCTCAGTTTTTGTCTATATACATAAGAATGAACCATACTTAATGGCTTCTTCCCTCTTCTGTCCATACAGCCTCTTGAGATCGTCGAGCACCCTCTGCGGCACGTTCCCAGGTCTTGGCTGATGGATCTCATACTCGCCCTTATCGTTTTTCACTAGCTCCACCTACGAAATATATAGAATTTATGTATTTTTTTATTTAAAGCTGATACGCTAGTCTTTGACCACTAACTAATGGTAAGTTGGCTATGGACCGCCGTGCAGCAGGTCCATGGTTCGAATCCCGCCCAGAGCTTGAGCTTCGCCGCATGGTGGAAGGGCATTTTGCGAATGCCCGCCTGGCTAGCTACCACCCTCAAGTAGAAAATCTGTCGCCAAGCACCTAACAGTGTGTTCCGGCAGCAGTCCTTGAGAGCCAGAAAAATTACAGGCTAATGAGACCTAACAACTGGACGTCTCAGTGTGACGGGCACAGTGCAATTCGTCGCTGACGAAATGCGTCTGTTATAGGCAGAGGTTAGTCCACTTAACATCAGGTGGGCCTCGGGCTTGTTCCGTCACAATAACATAAAAAAAAAGTGATAATGTGGTCGCAGTTGTAGTTCAGGCTAACCTAGAATTACTGGCTCTCAAGGACAGCTGTCACTAGCGGTCACCCATCCAACTCATGACCACGGCGGACGTTCCTTAACTTTGCTGATCAGGGCGTCAAGTCTGCTAATCAATATGAATCTATAATGGACTCGGCCTGGTCAATTTTGACAGTTTTGGTAGTCTACTAACTTCATATCGTTCATATTGAATCAATATTGATTCAATCTCGGTTTCATATGAAAACGAAACGAAATAATAAATCAATAATTAATAATAACGAAATTGTTTTCTGAATTACCTTACTGTTCTCTTTTTATTTTTTGTTGGCAATATCGTCAAACCAGCCTAGATTCATCATAGATTCATATAGTCCTATGGGATCAGCAGACTACGGATTCTGTCTTGTATGAATCAGAATGAATCTTGAATGAATGTATGCTGAATATGAACATGTAATTAGCAGACTTGGCCCCCAATTAAGAACGGCTAAGCAAACCTAGCTACGAGCGCTTCGTCTCCTCTCCGTATCCGTGAAAGAATTTCAAGATATCTAGTCAAACTAGTCAAAGGTCAGCTTGTGCTCCTTACCATCGAGTCTTCTAGGTTTGGGACTTCCCCTGGTCTGGGAGCTGCTGGTTCTTTGTACACTGGTTTCTGGTACTTCATCTTCTGCGCCCAGTTTTGGAGGTACTTGCCCGCGTCTGATTGAAGATACTAGAAAAAAGCAAATTTAATTAACACAATTACAAACATACGATAGAAAAAAATTAAGTCATGTGCGGGATTCGAAACCGGGTCCACCCACCCCTTTAGCCGGGGTATGCTCTAACTAATTGAGCTAACATAACATGACGTGAGTTATAATTTTGTAATGTAATCCGCATAGCAGGCGTTATTGCAAACATAACAATATTAAAATTATAAGGTTGAACCATTTGCAAAATTGGTCTTGTTTGTAGTACAACGTAAGTTTTACTATAGATGTTCTCCATCCCAATACGAATTCGAGTTATGACATCATGTCATGTTAGCTCAATTGGTTAGAGCATGCCCCGGCTAAAGGGGTGGATGGACGCGGGTTCGAATCCCGCAATGACTTAATTTTTTTCTATCTTATATTTGTAATTTGTAATGTAATCCGCATAGCAGGCGTTATTGCAAACATAACAATATTAAAATTCAAATTTAATTAATTTTGAATATAATAAGATGACCCTATTTTCTTGTTTCTCTGTCGTTCCAGGTGGAATTTAGCAACTCATTGTTTCTAGCACTTCCAGATTAGCTCACGATATCAAAATTTAATTGAACTAAGCATTACATACCTCGTGGGGTGCCGGGTTAGAATTGCACCTCCCCATATCTTCCCGTGGGTGTCGTAAGAGGCGACTAAGGGAAAAATACTGGAAGGTGGGCAGCAGCGCCTTCCAAAGAACTGCCAGATTATTCTGCGATCCCCAAGCCGCCTGCCAAGCGTGGGGATTATGGCAAATACCCATTAATGGGGGAGGCTGTGTTCAGCAGTGGACGATCCGGCTGATACAGTAAGCATTACATATCTTATACTCCAAACCTTATCAGGCGCTTGGTATGACGCGTGCTGTAAACTTTTTTTTGGCTCAACGAATAAGCATTAAAAACTAACGGGGAAATGTTGGCTGTCAGCATGCTGGGCACGCTGCCAACTGGTAGTGGACCGAAGTATTTGGACTGCCTGTAGACCTGCAATGGCCTTAAGGTTGTCTAAATGCTATCGTAGTAGCTGTAGTGTTGTATTGAGTTTGAAGTGTGTTGTTAACCCATTGGCATCGGCGATAATGATAACAATAATTAATTATAAATTTCATTCATATAACTAGGACGTAACGCAGGACCACCCTGGGGTGCGTTTCTCCAAGCCTTCGGCCAAGACTAATTTTGCTCTAACAGCGGATACACGCCGTTCCAGCACTCCAATTGAGCTTAATTTGATCCAGACAAGATTTGATCATACCCGTTCCGGGCGACCTGTCAGAGCTAATTTTGCTCTACTTGGCCAAAATTTTACTACCTTTTGAATCGCCCAAATCTTGGCCAGCTGTCAAATGTGACAGATTGTACAATCAATAATAAATTGTGTACAAGCTAACCCAAGGATTAGTGATTACTATGCTATCATTGCTAAATTACGTAATGGGGCTCATTCCAAAACATACAGAAAATATTTGATCACTTAAAAACATCGCTGTCAATTTCATATTGTGACAGTAGCGCCAAAAGGTCGTTCCAGGTACTTTGGAGCAAATCTAGCTCGTCTAATATTTGACCCGACCTTACAGGAACGCACCCCTGACGATGCAAACTTATTTATTAAAGGTTTAAAACATTATACCTTTTCTCGATTCTTGTTTATTTTAGGTGCTGGTGGAAGAGGTGCCTGTCTCTTCGTGTTGCTGGCTGAAGAAGGGAAGGGTTGTCCAGCTGAAAATTAAAAGTTATTCATAGTTTTTTTTGCCAAAGTTGTCAATTATTTTCTAGTTTCTCTAAGGGTCTTCTATCCTCGGAATTTTAAAATGTTACAGATTACTTTGGAAATGTACTACGAGTAAATTATATCTACACTAATACTATAAAGAGAAAAGACTTGTATTTTTTATATGATACGAATAAACTTAAAAACTACTTGCTGATTTGGATGAAATTTGGTATGGAAATAGTTTGAGACTCGAGGAAGGACAAAGAATACTTTTTATCTTACTGCACAAAAAGAGGTTAAGAGGCCTTTTAGTTGCATGCAGCGAAATAATGATTGAACACATTTTAAAAAACATAAACCATATTGTTGCTATTTGAAATTACCTTTAAAAGTGCGAGTGAGAGGGCTGCATAATGTAAAAGGCCTCTTAATGATTTTGCGCGATAACCGAAATAAAGTAAACATCTTGAATCAAAATATATGATTTTTCTAAAAATATCGAGAAAATGCGCCGCGTATAGTTTTAGCACTGGCCATAATACCTACGTGGAAAGACGTGTAGGTATTCAGTTTTCCTTTTCTGATCTTTAGTACGAATCTATCCAATTTTGCCCGCCATTTTATTTGTTAAAGTACTTATTTAGAACTTATTTAGAAATATTGTCTGTGTAAAATTAACTATATCTACCCCGTGGGGTACCTGGTTAGAATAACACCCCCCATTTCTACCTGTGAGTGTCGTAAGAGGCGACTAAAGGTTAAATACCGGAAGGAGGGCAACAGCGCCTTTTGAGGAACTGTTATCTTAAACTGCGATCCCTACGACGCCTGCCAAGCGTGGGGATTGTGGCAAACCCCCCCTAAATGGTGGAGGCTGTTTTATTGAATATTATTTTTTATTTTCTTTATAATTTAATTGCAATGAATAATTAATAGTAATATTAATTAATTACTTTTATCGCAAATGTATGAAAAGTATATTTGCTTATTAAGATATATTTATTTTAGAATTTGATTAATATTAATCAAAATAATGTATATACATTATTGACTTGTAACTTGGAGTTATAAATAAATTATTGTATTGTGTTCAGCAGTGGGCAATCCGGCCGATACAGTATGGTTGAGGTATGGGTGACGTTTACCCCGTTTTTTATAAGTTCCATGCTAAGGGACCCCTGTCCCTTTTGACACGAATTCCAAAAACATATCATCTTGTTTTAGGTTGAGTAAACAAATATATGATGTCTTGGATTTGAATGACGTTTATATAGGATGTGTTTTTCAACATTTCCGGGCCCCAATTCTCTTAGCTATTGATCAAACGCCACACTAATGCGATGCTTCTGCGATCGAACTGCTGTTAATGTCAAATTCGGTAGTATACTAATTCTAGCTCCTAATCGCAGTTGTATAGCAATCGCGTCGCTATCGTATGGCTGTGCTATGGATTGCAAATGTTGACACTGAAATAATAATGAAAACTTTTATCAATTAAGCATCAGTGAAAACATAAATACAGTGGTTTTCTAGCAAACAATACATTAAATAAATATATTTAAATAATTTAGCAATTTTTATATCTAAAATCTATGCTATGCTATCTATGCCACTGTAGCAACGCAATCGCAACAAAATAGCTTACAGCATACCAAATATGTCACAAACTATTGATAGCAAGCCACTGACTCGCGATCGAACCTAAATAGCGGGCAGACTACGGATACTGTCAAAAACTACAATTTTCATGCAATTAAGTTAACGCCATTCAACAGCTAAGAGAATCGGGCCCCGATTTGCGTCAACAATTATGAGTAGATATTAGGTATCTACTCATAATTGTTGACGCTGTATATTTCTTAGTGTTATTATAAAAAAAATTAAATACGTTATTATTAAATACGTACTCAAATTCATTGTATTGGTCTGAGGGCCGAGTTCAAACATCACTTGGAAATCAGCATGGTTGCCGAATGCGAAGCCGAATCCGACGCGGTGATCATTGCCTGTTGAAAAATTAAAGCTATTTTATTTTACACAAAACAATGAATCGTTGAATTCAATACAAATTATAAATATATATAATATGAATATTACCCCGTGGGGTGCCGGGCTAAAATATCACTCCCCCTTTTCATCCCTTAGGTATCGGCGGTTAGGTAGAGGCGACTAGGGTTAATATATCCGAAAGTGCGCAGTAGTGTCTTCTGAGGAACTGCTACCTTACACTGCGATCCCCAAGATGCCTGCCAAGCGTGGAGATTATGGCAAATATTGAGGCTGTGTTAGGCAGTAGATGATCCGGCTGATACATTTATACTATCAACCATTAAAATGTGACAGGCCTTTGGAGCAGTGATAGCCGTTCGGTTATAGCTATGGACTGCCGTGCCGCAGGTCCATGGTTTGATCCCCAACGCCGTTCCGCGCGTGGCTGGGCATTTTGAGAATGCTCACCTGGTTTGCTACCAACCTTAAGTAGAAAATCTGTCGCCGAGCACCTAACAATGTGTTTCGTGCTCCGGCAACAGTGTTTGAAAATCAATTAGTACTTAATTGTGAAATTACAGGCAAATTAAACTTAACAACTTTCTGTATCTCGGGGCGTAGTGCAGTTCTTCACTTGTCATGAAAATGATGAATTTCATTGTTATAGGCACAAGTTACCGCTTAACCTCAGGTGGCATTCATGCGAGTGCCATGACAATCTCATAAGAAAGCCTTTGTTGTCATGGAACGTCAAATATTTTAGGAGATTTTAAGGCAAGAGTGCTTGTGGCGCTGTCCACACAAAGTTTTGTGATATTTTTAATACTAAGTGTTCAAACGCGGTGAAACTTAGCATGTATGTCCTTGAGCCTAATATCTATGTTTCTGGTTTGCCAAACTTCCGTTAAATTAAGTATTTTTAAAAATATACCAAGAATCGTTTTGTATGGGAATTGTTATTTTGACATTTAAAGAAGAATTAGAGAAAAATCTATAGTCAAAACGGCCAATTTATATGGTATGAAGGCAAAAAACCGACCAAACGTAAATACGTTTAAAAACGCCTTCCAACTAGAAGGCGTTAAACGAGGTCAGTGAAGGCGAATGTTTCTTTTCGTGTTCATTTAAGGTGTATTTTGTGGTCTTTCTTAAATATTGACTTTTCGATGAGGCTGATTAAGTCGTACGTTATAGTGATAATCACCGTATATATACCGCCGTAAAAGTAAGGTATATTTTATGGTCAATACTGACGGTAATTTTGACGGTTGTGTTTTTATAAAAACTTGGTACATTTTTATTGATTGGTGAAAATCATCTTAAGAGTTGTGAATTCATCTTACGTAGTTACAATTCAACGGTAAAAGGTCAAATTTGATTTAAGCTCCAAAGTCATTTTTCTCAGTGTAATAAGTCGAAAAACTGGCAAACCAGAAGCATAGATATTAGATTTAGCAATATGCATACAAAATTTCACCGAGTTTGAACATTTGGTATTTAAAATATGACGAAACTACATTTGCATGGAAAGTACTCTACTCTTAAATAATATGTGGATTCCTGTCATAGAAAAACTCTTAGGTTTGACTTTGACATGTGACAGCAGCCGTGGACATAGAAATAGTATGAAGTAGCAAAGTGGCCATATTTGTGTTTAGATTAGAGATACCCCAAACTCAACGGTATATTTTTTATATCCTGAAATAGATTTTTCCTTTGCAACAGCTGTCTGCCTTATGTCAGATTAATATTACTTGCTCAGTGGCCATGGGAAATTTATTGTACCACAAACTTAACTGTGCAGCTCTCGAGGGCGCTACTGGTCAAAGAAATCAACTACAAACTGTCACAATTTGAAGGAATGTTGTAGTTCTTTTTTATGCCACCTGAACAGATAACTTGGTGGGACTATAAAATACTGCAACAACATTAGAGATCTGTGGTGACAAAGGCCTTTTATAGTACCACCAACTTAACTGTGCAGTTCGCGAGGGCGCTGCTGGTCAAGGAAATCAACTACAAACTGTCACAATTTGAAGGAATGTTGTAGTTCTTTTTTCTGCCGCCTGAACAGATAAGTTGGTGGGACTGTATATTCTGTTGGTTACAGAGATAAGACAAAGAATTACAATTAAAATGAAAACAATAATTACCTTTCTTTATAGGCGGAATGTTGGAGTATGCCACTGACAGTAATGACGGAAGCTCCTCGGGGATGATGACGGAACATGATCCTGAAATATAATATTGTTAAGTTAAGTTTATATAACGTTAAGGTAAATTATTAGTGATCACCGCTTACGAGGCGCTTTCACTTACACACAAAAGAGGGAGCCACAGAACTCAGATAACCACGCTCTTCTAGCCAATAGGTACATCGAGTGGTTTCTAGCCCACCTTGCGCCAAAAGAGGCTTATGTTTTACATGGAAGTTTTCAGGTTGATTATATTTAAGTAGTAGTTTACCTTGCGAAGTGCCGATTAATTACTCGAATGCCCAAAAAAAGGAGAGTTTCATTTTAAGGTTCATGTATGTATGTATCTTTGTGAGTTTCTTTATTGCACCATAACTTAAATGGCTTAACTGATTTGATTGTAAGCTATATAGTTAGATTCGTCTTGATAGCCCAAGTGACACTAGATACATAAAAAATATACATTCTGGTGGATTTTAGACGCCATACTTTGAGATAAAAATTTAGAAAACTGGCAAACCAGAAGCATAGATATTAGGCTCAGCAATATGCATACAAATTTCACCGAGTTTGAACACTTGGTTTTTTTTTTTTGTTATTGTGACGGAACAAGCTCGAGGCCCTCCTGATGTTAAGTGGGATGTTAAGTTAAATTAACTAAATTCTGCCTATAACAGTTGCAATTCATCACAACTCACGAATTGCACTGCGCCCGTCACATTGAGACATAGTTGTTAAGTCTCATGTGCCTGTAATTTCACTGGCTCTCAAGGACTACTGCCGGAACACACCTTTCGGTGCTTGGCGACAGACTTTCTACTTGAGGGTGGTAGCTAGCCAGGCGGGCAATCGCAAAATGCCCTTCCACCATGCAAAATATGACGAAACTACATTTTTATGGAAAGCGCTCCGTGCATTCTACTCTTAATTAATGCCACACTCTAAATTCAACCAAAAAAAGGCGCCGGGTATTAAAATGCATACATTGCACAACCTCGTATTATCTGATTATTAATTTTCAACTTTGGACATTGGAACGTAACTACTTACTGACCTTTCAATTAAACAATGAATTCTGCTTTAAATTTCAATATAACACCTACCATCTTTTTCCATCGTTCATCATGGTGCAGATTCGGCATAAAGAATTAGTTTCCAAGCAATGTCGAGATCAATTTTGAACCAGTGATGGCTCAGTGGTATTGACTATGGACTACCCCGCAGTAGGTCCATGGTTCGAATCCCGCCACGGGCTTGAGCTTGACCGCATGGTGGAAGGGCAGTTTACGAGTGCCCGCCTGGCTAGCGACCACCCTCAAGTAGAAATCTGTCGCCAAGCACCTAACGGTATTTTCCGGTAGCTGCCCTTAAGAGCCAGTAAGTCTCGGTAAAGCTTGTTAACACCTTCGACCACGTCATCACTTACCATCAGGTGAGAATGTGGTCAAAAGGATTAGGAATCGAAAAAAAAAGTGATACTGTAGGGCTTTCATTGACGTAGTATATCAGTATATGCATTTCGTAGGAAGACCGAACTTAGGACCAAAATGATAATTCATGTATTTGCCCTACGAATAAATTTATTCGTAGTATTTGCCTGTTTTATTATGAAAACAAGATTAAGTTGTTGTTTCATGAATATTTGGTCTCATAAACAGTAGAAAATTTATTTATTTATGGCACACAAAACAGAATAAAATCAATACATTACTAAATAACAGAGTTACAGATTATCAATCTAGATCGTATTCCAAAATTTCCAAAACATGTGAACACAACATGAACAAAATAATACAGCAGTAATAAATAACTGAAATTTTAGATAAATTATATAAAGGTATTTAGGTTACAAATTCATTTACCTAGTTGCACTGTAACTATACTAGCTATCAAGTTTATGAAGAATTTCAAAGACATGCTTTTTAAATTTAGGTAACTTATAATTAAAGACATCAATATTGCGATGATGGTTTACTAATACTAAATTGTTAATTTTAAGTTAAAGCTAAATTGTCATAAGAGCAGTGCTGAAATAATGGCTGTAAAGTTACTGAATCACTTTCGTAGATCATCGCGTCACTTTCGTGGCATCTAGAACTACAAAACTATTATTTTATTCAAATAAGAAGCATGATTTGATTAATTTACAAATTAATTTACTCTTCTTATTATGCACTATAAGTTTAAAAAAAATAATAAGCAACAAATAAAATTTTCCATGAAGGTGACGATGAGAAACGCGGTGATGAGAATTAGCCTTATATTTTTTTTTTGCTATGACGCATGCTCAGTTTTTTACATTACTAAATTACAGTAAGAGAAAAAATATAGTTGGGCACCCTAGGAATTTTAACAGTTGTCAAATTGTAAAGTTCTTTATATACTCTGTCATTAATTCATTCACTTCAACTAATCAAATTAAAGTGAGTGGTAGAATTGCAACTTAAGTTAAGCGAGGTCCTTCGTCGTGTAGTGATGCTTATCTACCTACGTGAGTATGGTATTAAAATAAATTATAAGTTAAGTACAAGGTTATCCTTTCGTTAACAGTGCATTACGGAAATGTGTCTTTAAGCATTTAGGTATGGCTACCGCTTGCGGCTTCTTTCGCCTGCGAATAAGGTTACATAGCAATCTATGGAGAACTACTGAATAAATTGGATCCTCAAAGTCATAGACAAAATGATTTGTTCAATTTAGGCATCTACGACGCTCTTATGAAGGTCAAGTGTGAAATAACTTGTTGAAGTCGGTACCACGACGGTGGGTCCAGACGAGAAGCATCAGCTTTCAATTAAAAAAAGATTCATCAAAATCTGTTTGCCCAGTTAAAAGTTCTGAGGAAACAAACTACAGTCGAATTAAGAACCTTCTCCTTTTTTTAAGTCGGTTAAAAAATGTATACAGCCACTGCGAGCTGCGAGAAGAATTCTATCTAAGTAGGAAGGGCAAACGTCTTCGTGGGTGAAATGGTTCCGTTTCTTGGCGCGGAACCCTAACAAAATGTGTGTTGTTGTATTTATCGGATTAAATTGTATGTGATTTATAAATTTTATGTAGTCGTTAAGCAAATTTCATTTCACGTTATGCAAATGCTTACAAACAGACAGACATACATCTTGTTTGAAAATGTTATATTCATGTTCTGTAGGCTATTTTAAGTCTTATTAATATTAATATTTTAAGTACCTATATAAAATGATAACAAGTTAAAAGATTAAATTTATTTTACGAAAACATTAAATCAATATTTTAATAACACTTAAAAATATATCTAGTGACAATTCCGCCTAATTTTCCTGATAAGTCGACGTGGTGTCACAAACCCACGCAGCCAAACCGGAAGAATTTTATTTCGTCTTAATAGGAAAATTAGGCGGAATTGTCACTAGATATATTTATATATATTTTTTATGTTTTACTAAAATATTAATTCGATGTCTTCTTATAATATTTTAAAGATATTTGTTACTATTAAATATGTATTTCCGCAATGTTTACTAATTAATAACTATACATTACAATACTTATAGTGTTGACATGTCAAGGTTATTGTACATCTAAGCTGCCATTATCAGATAGATATCAACATACATGACAGGGCAAGTATGTCATGAGGTAATTTCGTCACCAGGCATCTTTCACGTTGCTTAATGTGGCGGAGGTCGAGCATTAGTTATGTAAACTTTTGCCTAAGAGTTTTGTGTGTTTAAACTAACCACCACCAAGCAACTACATATTCTTCACCAAAATAAGGGTTAATTAAAGCCGATGATATTGCCATATGGCAATGATATTGCCAGATTAATAAGTCATTATTAATCTGGCAATATCATTGTCATATGATACAAACAAAGGACATATTCTTTTTTTTAAGATGTTTCATAGATTCTTATGGTTTATTATTATATATTTCTATTTATTTTTATTGTCTACCAAAAAAAGAAGTTTAAAACTTTGTGCCATGTTTATGTATTTTTTAAAGATCTTATTTATTTTGCAGCAGTGATGGCTCAGTGGCATTGGCTTTGGACTGTCGCGCAGCAGGTCCATGGTTCGAATCCCGCCGCTGGCTTGAGCTTCACCGCATGGAGGAAGGGCGATTGCCCGCCTGGCTAGCTACCACCCTTAAGTAGAAAATCTGTCGCCAAGCACCTTACGGTGTGTTCCGGCAGCAATCCTTGAGAGCCAGTGAAATTACAGGCACACATGAGACTTAACAGCTGTCTCAAGGTGACGCAGTGCAATTCGTAATTTGTGATGAAATGCATCTATTATAGGCAGAGGTTAGTCCGCTTAACATCAGGTGGGCCTCGAGCTTGACCCGTCAGAATAACATAAAGAAAAAAAATTTTTTTTCTTAAATTTGAGTTTGTTTTTTTTAATGCTTGATATTTTGTTAAGTAACCGTGCGTGACGTCACCTACCGGTCTCAACGGAAGACCAACGCTGGTCGCTTACGACATGTTGAGTTGGTTCTGATTTGTGGTACGGGACTGCAAGAACTTGTTCTTATCTCTTGTTTTTAAATTGGTTTGTGTTTGTTATGTTTTTTTCATAAATAAAGTGTATGTCTAATCTATAAGTCTGTATAAGTTGTTTCTATTGTATAAGTCTGGAAGAACTAGTTGAAAAAAAAAAACAATATTGACGTGTTTTGCATAAACAACCAGTTTATTATGACTGATTATGAAACTTAACTAGAATTACATTGGTAACTCTAAAGAAATTTAGTTTATAATTCTATATAATATGATGCCAAGGTGTAAATTGTTACACCTTGGCATCATATTATATAGCAAGTAACAGCAAAAGAGGCGGAGAGTATTTTTTTTATGGTATAGAAGGGCAAACGAGCAGGCGGCTCACCTGGTGGTAAGTGATCACCGTCGCCCACGAACATCCGCAACACCAGAGGTCTCGAGGATGCGTTGCCGGCCTTTGAGGAGGGAATATACACTGAGAAAAACGACTTAAAGGCTTAAATCAAATTTGACCTTTTACCGTTGAATTGTAACTACGTAAGATGAATTCACAACTCTTAAGATGATTTTCACCAATAAATAAAAATGTACCATGTTTTATAATAAACACAACCGTCAAAATTACCGTCAGTATTGACCATAAAATATACCTTACTTTTACGGCGGTTTATATATGGTGATTATCACTATAACGTACGACTTAATCAGCCTCATCGAAAAGTCAATATTTAAGAAAGACCACAAAATACACCTTAAATGAAAACGAAAAGAAACATTCGCCTTCACTGACCTCGTTTAACGCCTTCTAGTTTGAAGGCGTTTTTGTACGTATTTACGTTTGGTCGGTTTTTTGCCTTATACCATATAAATTGGCCGTCATTAGGGCGCTTTTGACTTTAGATTTTTCTCAGTGTACTCTCTTCTTGAAGGCCCCGAAGTCGTATCCGTTCGGAAATACTTCACCAGGGACCTGGTTCCAAATTGCAGTGCCAGGTAGAAAATGCCGTAAAAATCGCAAGGTTGTGGACTTCCAGACGTCGACATGAAATTGATGAAACATCATGCTTTGTCGGGACGTCCGATGGCGAAATTGAGCTGCAGGTAGTAAATCGAACAGTTCCTCGGAACACTCCCCGTGATAGATGCGGTAAAAGATGCAGATATTTTGGCGAAGAACGGACATCAATGGAGAGAATTACCGGAAAATAACAGAATATCATTAAGAGTTAAATTTGTATGCTGTGCGATCGAATTAACTGTCTATAAAATTGTTTGTATATATTGAGTACCAAAATATAAATACTTAAATTACTTCCGGGAGAAATAAGAACAACTATTTCTGGATATTTGTAATAAAAATTATGAAAATAAGTATAATTATAGCTGGTAACTTTAATATAGATGTACTTACTGAACTCAAATAAAGTAACTTGTATTACAAAATTACAAATATACGAGAGGAAAGATTTAAATAATTAATTTACCCCTTTAGCCGGGGTATGCTCTAACGGCTAACAATTGAGCTAACATGACAATGACGTTATAACTCACATTTTTCCTATCGTAATTCAATAAGTTGGCATCGTCACGACCACTATGTCCTAGTTATGAATGAAATTCTATTGTTATCATTATCGCCGATGCCAATGGGTTAACCCATAGACTTAGGATTTTTTCGCTACGCTCTACATCGCATTGGGATGGAGCGACATCTATAGTTCAACTTACGTTGTACTACAAACAAGACTAATAATTTTGCAATTGGTTTTATACTTGTAAATGATGACGCAACCTTATAATTTTAATATTGTTATGTATCAAATATTATGTTTGAAATAACGCCTGCTATGTGGAAAAATTTTTTTTCTTCTCGTTTATTTGTAATTTATAAAAGTAACCTTTAACTTAAAATGTTTGTTGAAAATTTTTAATTTTTAATTTGCATTACTGAGCATACCGTAATCGTAAGCAAGATTTGTATAACGTCATGATACATAATCACAAGAAAAATTGCCAGGCTGATATGTAAAATTTTGCCAAATCGTATCATACAGCTCAACTGCGTTAAATTTCCTACAAAAAGTGTGCCTATTGTAATATTTTTGCGAAAAAAGCAATCAAAATCAAAGTCAAAATCATTTATTCAATTTAGGCGTGTACGTCGCTCTTATGAAGGTCAATTACAAATTTTAGTATTGAAATATTCTACATTGTACTGCCACGTTCAGCAAATAAATTGTATAGAGCCACTGCGAGAAGAACGGGCAAGAAACTCGGGGCCATTCTTTTAAACATCTTTTAACAATGTGTTACATACTTACTATATAATAGAGTTATTACAATATTTGTTTAAATTATGTAGGTGACAGGCAATAGCTTGGCAGAGGCGGAATGGTCCAGGCTTTTTGACGTTTAAGTAATCAGAAACTGTGTAGTAGGACTTTTTAATCAATATGTTTTCACATGCAACTTGAATTTCCCTTCTGTGAGCGTTGTAATATGTTTGGAAACTTTGTTATAAAACCGTACACAATTACCTACCTAAGAAGGATCTTTTATTTGCCTTTGCTAATCTAAATGTGATTACTCTTCAGAAACATTTGCAACCAGTCTATTGATATTCGGGAATTTTTAAATGACAAATTTTAAGTGATGCCCTTTAATTTTATAATGACGATCTTTTATAATGATAACAATTCATTTCTCATTAGTTATGAATCATTTGGAATGGCATTTAGGTATATTTAATAATGATTTTTTTTATAATCACTTTAATAAGTAAACTTTTTATTTTTAATGAATTTTGTATCTTTCTTTGTTTGTTATTAAGACATGGCGACATGGCTTCATAATCATAATATTGTACGCCTTCAACTTCATAGACAAAACATGATGAACTCTTTATTATGTAAGTATACCTAATGCATTATGGTATTATATAATATTAGTTGCTCAGTGCATTAGGCGGCGAATTTGTCTCTCGGGCGGAAATCCCTAATTCGGATTGCTCAACTTCTTTTTTGAGTGGCTTCTGTGGTGTTGCCACAATTTCATCTAGGATCACACGGATAGAGTGGGAAACCAACGAAAGAGAATTGTCGGTAGTAATAAAAAGTGATCGGCATCTTATGTTTTGCGTTAGGATATCTTTTAACAGAAAATAGTTCTGAGATTTTTTTTGACAAGTGGTAAATGACCGACTGAGGGCATAGGACAGGGAGACCTTATCATGCATGCTAGTGAGTGAAACAGCTCTACGCAATAATTAAATAGAGTGAGCGACTTTTATAAATAAATTGGTAAAAGTAAGATTATTAAAAACGGAAGAAATCTTTGAGGCCCATTTTTGAGGATGTCACATAATAATTAGAAAGATAAATATATGAAACCTTGTTTTTGGATCAGGTATAGTATTTTTCATTTCTTCTATAATATTATATATGTTAGTAGTTCACTCTTTCTAAAAAACACGTTTAATATGTGCCTTTGAGGCTCACTTCACCTAAACGTTTTATTTCTGGCCGTTGTTTACTTAAAATTGTCGCCGCACGGAACGATACCGATACCGACCCGATTCCAACCTTAACGATAACGACCTAATAGCAGCAGAGTCACTGTGAACAGCACTGTCCGTCCAGTGTCGTCGTTGGGAGAACAAACTGCTATTTTGAAGCAGTGATGGCTCAGTGGCATTGGCTATGAACTGCCGTGCAGCAGGTCCATAGTTCGAATCCCGCTGCGGGCTTGAGTTTCACTGATGGAAGGGCATTTTGCGAATGCCCGTCTAGCTAGCGACCACCCTCAAGTAGAAAATCTGTCGCCAAGCACCTAACAGTGTGTTCCAGCAGCAATCCTTGAGAGCCAGTAAAATTACAGGCACATGAGACCTAACAACTGTACGTGTCGTTATGACGGACACATTGCTATTCGTCGCTGACGGAATACATTTATTATAGGCAGAGGTTAGCCCACTTAACATCAGGGGGCCTCGAGCTTGTTTCGTCACATTAACATAAAAAGAAAAAAACTTATATCGGTATACCTATAGTGTAATAAATATTGGTTCCTCGGTATACGTCCGTAAGCTCCTTTCTCTTCCTTACGAACGGTAATTTAAACGAGTTCTCCCAAAAATGAGATCAAGCACAGTGATTCCTGTAGTGTTACCAGGACCATTTTAAGTCGAAAGTTACGTCTGTCAAGCGAAAAGTTTGTTTTACTGCTTAAAAAAGGTTTTTTTGACTAAATTTATTATTTTGTGGTTTGTTGCTCGTTATTATCTTATCTGCTGTGGTGTGTAAGCACCTGCTTCTCAAAGCTCTCTTAACTGCATATAATAATGGAACCATAGAAAACTTCAATGTCAGCACTAACATTCCTCTATGCATTATCATTCGGGTCTGAGCTAACCAGCCTTATCTAGGCTTTTGAAACCAGCAGACTGCATTGTGTACATAATTATAAAGAGAGAATTTGATGCATCTTGTTTCACGTAAGCATTTATTATTCTTAGTGCGAAAACACATAGTTGTTAAATAAATAAAAACTCAGTCATGTACTTCCATTATTGTTTTCGTATTCAAAAAAATTACCATAATTGGCTCTCTAAATCAAAGACTGCTTAAATTCGTATCTTTTGACCCACACGTAACGTAGTGGTTACGCAAGAGGGTCAAAAGTTACGGAAAATGTAAATTATGTAACCATTCGGCAACGCTGGATCTCTAGGTATCTACTATAGATGGATTTCCCGCCAAAAATCTCTACTGCTTAACCCGCCATCCAATTAAAAATGAAACCGTTAGAGATGGGACACGCATAGATAATACCTGTAGGAAATTAGAACTTCCTGTCTATTATTTGTTTAACCTTACCTTTCATCGGTAGTAAGTAATGTGATCCAATAAGTTGTTGTAATTAAGAATAATGTCGTATTTTAGGCGTAAAGCTAATAAAAAATACCCATAAGTTCTCTCTTAACTTAAACTTATTTATTATGGTAAATTTAAAAATGATAGATATACCTAGGTTTTGGTTATATATAATAAAATTAATTATTACAATATTATATTGTAGCATACCAAAGAAACAATAAGAAACAATTGATTATTGTATGCTTAATTAGCCTATTTTTTTTAATGTATCTATCTCGCAGTATATTTATTTAAAACTTTGCTTCATTCGGTATCTACTGCATACTTAATCATATTGAAACCGGACGCAATATTACCAAATTCAACATAATATATACGTACAAGAACGTAATAGGAACTCACCAAAAGAAAGCAGGAAAAGAAACGGAAAAGATTTCACCAACATTTTGAACGAGAACATGTTAGATATCACACAAACTTTAATACTTAGGTCAGTGATAAAACCTTCATGGCACTAGAGTCCTTAGCCTCAATTTAAAAAGTTAATTAAAAAGTCAACTGTCACTGTTGAGTTTTAGCGCCAAACTGAGTGCAAAACTAAGCACTGCAAATATCGAAACTTTCACTCGAAATACAAGATTCTAAGTGAAATTATCATTAAGCAAATTCATGTCTTAACTACATCGGTGATTAAGTCTAAATTGCACGAAGATGAATCATACATACAACTTTATGAATTGCAAGAAGAATGTTCCATGAGTTTTATATCGAAAACTTAGCGAGTTAACTCCTCAACCAGATTTAAACTAATTTAAACTCTAAGTTAAATGCAATAAGAATCAAATTACATCGCCACTTTTTGTCATGGGTGAACTAAGCATGTGTGAGTTCCCATTCACCAAAGAACGAGTGAAAGTTTAGTGACTTATGACAAGTTCCGTTGTTCCACAATTTTAGTCTTTTGTGCTTTGGTTTTAGGTTCATTTTCGTATTTATTGATAGTGGCGTATGTAATATTATGATTGAAAATAATGACCACCACTTTCTTAAATTACGTGAAACGGAGAGCAAGTGTGGAGGACAACGTAAGGTTTTGCTGCTATATTTAATAAACAATTTTTATTTATTACGCAGCATTTGACTAAGTTATCACAATCATAAAAAAATATGATAAAATTATGTTAAAAAATATTAATAATTTTTAACATACTTAAAAATATTAATATCACAGAATAAACTGGACAAAACAGTAAAGACATTACATTGTTTAATATAGGTAACTACAAAATAATGTTATTGCTTACAATGTACGCTAACAATTATTGTTTTAAATAATGATTATTTAAAACAATAATTTCTTAAATTTCATTATGAATTGAACGACATTCGTTTGCAAGGTTGTTTGTAGATCAAGCAAGCTTGCCGCGGTAGACCTTGGGGTATACCGCTACATTAAAATCGTTTTGAAATGTCAAAAAAAGTATTAAAAAATGTAGGGTGTATGCGGGGTAATTATGAGACGATTAAAATAACTTTTGAGTTTTCAGTCTTTTAAAAAAGTTTGTCCCACTGAACTTGTTAAGACTGTCTACTATCATGCTTACTTTACACAATTACACAAGCCTAAACTTACAACTACACACTCGCATACTTTTACATTCTAATATACACATACATACACTGTCTCAAACTCTACATATACAAAAAAACATAGATATACTTAACCTAATATAAAAGTATAACATATATATACATATATACCTTAATTTTTAGTATTCCGTGATTGTAAGTAGCATTTTTTCACATACAAATTTTAATAGCTATGTACCTAATTCATTACTTAATCACAATTACCTTAGTAAGGCGAGTCCCTCTAACACAGGTATGTCAATACTTAAAAGAGAGTCTCAAATATATAAAATGTAAATTAGATTAAGTTTACCGAAATAAATATTTTGTATTGGATAGATATCTACTCTGTATTATTATCAATTTACTAATAAACATTAAAAATACTAGACCTTTTATAAAATATGTGTCTCATATTTTTCCGACACTGTGGGGTAAATATGAAACATCGTAGTCCAAAATAAGACGGCATATAGATCCTACGGTTTACCTATTATTAAACTGCGTGCATTATTTTAAGACAGATAGGGGTAAAAATGATACAAAATAGCTTTGACATAGCAAAAAATATTTGATTTTTTACTAAAACACATTTGAAAAATCAACATACTATTAATACTTTGCTGAACTCCTTTAAGTCTTTGTAATGTTATTATTTGGTTAACAAGTACTTAGTTCAAAATCACACTAAAACTTATATTATGAATCATTGAGATCTCAATGGTGACAAATAAACGTATAAATAGCCACAAAACTTGAAGTGAGGTACAACAAACAAAATGAGGGAAAATATGAGAAATATTTACGTTAATTAATTTAATAAATTTTCCAGGTCAATATCAAGCACAAGTATACGTCTGTTTTTTCATTTTCATTTTGGTTGTGGCAGATTCATGATGTTTTCGTTTTTATGGATGGAAGAAATTCTATTTAGAAGAGCTAAGAAAATCAATCTCGTTCGTTTTAGGTAAACCACTGTTAGGTTGTCGCTGTACTAAGATCCATAAATTTTAACTATATAATACTTATTTGCATTATTTTTTTATACATAGCCCACAAGGATGAAATCGACAATGGCATATTCTAGTTCATGTCGTTACAATAACCAAGGTATCCATATGAGTTTCATCAGTCCAAACCTCCTGTTTTTCAGCCTCAGTACATCGTAGGCTTGCTGTTTTGTGACTTATATGACTCGCTCACATTATTGTTTTTTTGCAGTTCATAACCTTGCAGAGATTTCTGGTCAATTATTTTTGACAAACTGATCTTGTCCACATCACCTTCGACATCGTAAATAATTTCCTCTCTAATATCTGTATCAGTGTCAGAAAAAAACACGGTTTTTTTATTTCTATTTTTTTTCATTTATAAATAATTTGTGGCATTGTAATAATCCTCAACAAGGTTTTATCTTATTTTTAAACAAAAACTGTCTTATATTTTCCCGAACGTGTGTCTAATTTTTTCCCGAAAATTGAATACGGCCTGACTTTGCGCTAGTGAAAGATTGACTAAATTGGCGGATCGCCTGCGCAAGGGCAACCCATGGAGCGGTGCGGGGCTGGAGACCATGCAAGCGAGCGACAGCTAATAAAGTTTGTCAACACTAACGTAAAATTATCGCGACTAAATTTTGATCAGAAATATTATTATAAATATTTTTTTAACAATCTAAGTAAATATTTCCAAAAAAACATAACATATCCATTACATTTTAAGGTTCTTTTTAAACTGAATTATGGGTAATAAAAGATGTTCTATTGATATTTTTTATAAGTCTTATTTTTACCCGGAATATCGTACGAGTATGTCTCATAATTACCCCGCCTTACCCTATATTTATGGTGCCTCACATGACCTATTTTGTGCCAAAACATTTCAATGTACAAATATATTAGAAAAAGTAATTTTTCAACTTAAAGTTGAAAAATTACTAAATATTTTTTTTAAATTAAGTACCGATTTTTAACACTGAAAGTATGAAATAGCTTGTTGAAGTCAGTAACATGCTGATTCAAAACACTGACCTCACATGGTCCGATTTCCACAAGTTATTTCATACTTTTCAGTGTTGGAAGTCAGTTCCATTAAAAAAGAAAACTCTTTTGAATGATACAGACTCCTTACAAGATCATTAACTCGCCTAGAATACTGTTTAACATCGACACCGGCAAATTAAGGTAAGTAATATACATTTCAGTTAATTGACTATACCCTAAAAACTACTCAACCAATTTTGATGAAAGTTATATGGGACCACCTCAGAGGTATACTCTATTTAACAAAGAAAGAATCATCAAAATAAGTTCATAATTTGTTGAGTAATCACGTAACACACACAAAAAAATACTATAGAATCAATTCTTTTTATGGTTCTAAGAACCTCCTTTTTTGGAAGTCGGTTAGTAACAAGTTTGAGTTATTTCAGACTTTTCCGTGTTGGAAGTTGGTTCCGTAGTTAGGGTTCTGTACCCCAAGGGTGAAACGGAGCCTTTTTATCAAGACTTTGTTTCTTATATTATTAAGCAAGTTTTTTTTTTAATATGGCGTCTTTAATCCATCAGTTTTTTTTACTATGTTATGTACCTAGTGTCACTTGCGCTATCAAGATGAATCTAACGATATCTCACCCATTAAAATCGGTTTCGACGTTTATAAGTTATGGAGGAATCTACGAATAAAAATTAGTCGTAGGGTGGAATAAAGAAACATACATTCAAGAACCCTGAAACATAGCACTCCTTTTTTTGGGCAGTCGCCTAGTCGTGTCAAAAGGACCAAAGATGAATATAGTAATAGTAGATATTTTATTTTTCTGCAGGGCTACAATACATAGGTACGTTTGATAGGTAGCTGATTATAATTCTTTTTAACACCCTTGCTCGTAAAGTGAGCTTTATTATAACGTTCTTAGGGCCATAAACCGAACTATAACACCCTCGTGCATAATAATATTATACACTAGTGCGTAATAGAATTATCCCTACAAAGTTAAGTTAGTACCTAACTGCAAATTATATGCGTGCAAACAGAGCATTTTCAATTTAACCGGGTAATACAGATTTGTAACATCAAAGAGGTTTATATGTAATCAACCACCATACATTTGCCGCATTCAAAAAAAAAAATCTCTGCTCTGTTTTCGTAATTTTTGTATGTTGTTTGTCGCATTTGTGCAATATATACACTTCTGGACTCATCTATTGGCCCACCTTGTATTTTCAGTTTCGTTTGGTACTAGCTAAAATTTATATTAGGTCGAGCAAAAAGTTTTTATGCAGTTTTGAACCTGGCACATTCACAATTTCATTCAATAGTCTTTTTTTTGAATTTCAAACACAGAATTTAAAGAAACAAAAGACAATTTGGAGCCTGTTTGTTGATATCAAACAATCGAATACTAAGAAAACTTGGTTTTATTGGTTTACTTGGATTTAATTCTTGAAAAAGTGATTGATATCTGTGGTTTTGCAACAAACATTACTTATTCTTAACATTAAGGTGAGGTTCTATCAATAATCTATGGATACTTCACCTGAAGTCGCCGCCCAAGCTGTGGCACTTATTCAGGCCGGACACAGCCAAAGAAACGTGAGTGCTCAACTTAATTTAAGTCGATCTGCGGTCCGAAATGTTTATCGGAGGTACCTAGAGACTGGCGGCTTTGTTCGTCGCCAAGGAAGTCCACGATCTCGGGTCACAACTGAAAGGCAGGATCGATTCATCGTGACGACCAGCTTGAGAAATCGTCACCTTACCTCCATTGAGATACAAAACCAACTTCGCGACTTCCACGGAGTATCTGTGAGCGCTCGAACTGTTCGGAGAAGGTTAAAAGAACACGATATGGTACCACACAAGCCAGCTAATGGGCCCAAACTAACGCGAGCCCACCGAACAGCGCGCCTTCATTTCGCACGCAGTCATTTAAATTGGACACAGCAAGATTGGAGCCGTGTACTCTTTTCTGATGAGTCTAAAATTGTGTTACATGGCAATGATGGAAGGAAGAAGGTCTACCGACGTAAGGGAGAGCGTTTCGCACAATGCTGCTTTGAAGAGAGGGTTGCTTATGGCGGTGGCTCATGGACTGTCTGGGGCGGTATATCCGCGAGCGGCAAAACTCAACTTGAGGTTGTTACAGGACCACGGCTGCCAACATTAAATGCTGAAAGGTACATTCGTGAGTGCTTAGAACCTCACGTGATACCATACGCGGACTATGTGGGCCCAAATTTCCTTTTTATGCATGATAATGCAAGAGCCCATGCGGCCGGCATCGTCAGGGAATATCTTCGGGATGTGAACATCACAGTTATGGACTGGCCAGCCAGAAGCCCAGACATGAACCCTATTGAGCACATGTGGGACGAGCTAAAAAGACGTGTTAGGGCTCGTCAGCCAGTTGCCCAGACGATGCAGGAGTTGAAAACTGCCATAGAAGAGGAATGGGAGATGATCCCTCAAAATTTCATAGAGCGGTTGATAAACTCTATGCCTAATCGTATGAGAGCTGTGGTAGATGCCCATGGAGGCAACACGCGTTATTAAATTAAACCTTTATTTGATAAAACATGTTTTTTATTCAAAAATCAATTGCCTTTAACAAGGCGCATATCCGACTTGTTAGGCGTAGCTCCATGTCGTATGGTATTCTGAATTCAAATTTAAAACAATACGATCGAAAAAGATGGTAAAATGTGCCAGGTTCAAAACTGCATAAAAACTTTTTGCTCGACCTAATATAAAATTTTAGCTAGGACCAAACGAAACTGAAAATACAAGGTGGGCCAATAGATGAGTCCAGAAGTATATTTTTTTTCCTCGCAAGGGTGTTGAAAAACGTAGTATGAAACTCGTGCGCGTTGTTTATTACAATTTCTACTCCATTTAGGCCTTCGATCTTCGATCTCAGGTACCTAAAACCTGTCTTATGAGATATTACTGGACGGACGACATTACTAAGGTCGCAGGAAGACGCTGGATGCAGGCCGCTCCCAACTGTTCTAGTTGGAAATCTATGGGGGAGGCCTATATCCAGTAGTGGACTTCTTGAGGCTGAAATTATGAATGATGACGAGTTATTAAGAAATTATTTTATAACTACAAATAACAATATAAATGGACGATATAGTCCTATGATGAGAATGCTAAGGGATCACATTTAAATCAAACAGTGACGAAAATGATTACAACACCAGTTTTTTTTAGCCTTTGACGACAATCTCACCTGATGGTAAGTAATGATGTGGTCGAAGGTGTTAACGGGCTTAACCTAGAATTACTGGCTCAAGGACAGCTGCCTGAACACACTGTTAGGTGCTTAGTAACAGATTTTCTGCCTGAGAGTGGTCGCTTGCCAGGCGGGCATTCGCAAAATGCCCTACCACCATGTGGTAAAGCTCAAGCCCGCGGCGGACCGAACCATGGACCTGCTGAGCGGCAGCAAAGCTTGAAGCAGCTGCTTCCAAATTTGCCTGCAACTAATGTGATAGCAAACAATAAGTACACGATGCCTCGAAGAAACCCACAGGCAGAAATATTATATTATTTCTGCCTGTGTCAAAAATGGTATGGTGGGTTTCTTATTATTAATTATATATTAATATATATAATTAATAATATATATAATAAATATATATATGACATACACCACACATGTCACAAGACCACAAGCCAAGTGTTAAACTATAACACAATTATTTATTAGCCTTTACGCATTCTGAAATAGATTATTAAAATTCTGGACGGAAAGCCATGAACAACATGTAGTCGCGGGTTCGAATCACTTTAGAATCAAAAATCTTTTCAATCCTTACTAATATTAAAACCGCGAAAGTTAATAATAACAAATATTTTTAAAATAATTTAAGAATACATCAAATTAATATTTTAATAAAACAATTAAAAAAATATAAAATATACCTAGTGACGATTCCGCCTAATTTTCCTGCTCAGCCGACGCGACGACACAAACGCCACGCAGCCAAACCGGAAGAATTTTCGAGGCGTTTTGCTTTTACACGAAGCACCCTCAAGAGGTCTTGACTCTACGAGCGCACGATCGAGAATGATATATTTCTTATATATTAAATATGGATTTTCTATTTATTAAACATGGCTTTCCGCAAAGTAACGCCTGAATCTATTAATTACCGCGAAAGTTTGTAAGTATGGATGTATGAATGGATGTTTGTTACTCTTTCACGCAAAAACTACTGAATGGATTATAATTAATCTTTACAATTGTAACCGATCTAAAAATATCGGTTATCTTAATAACTAAAAAATTTCACTAAATTCTAATTTAAATAAGCGCCATCTGTAGGCAAACGCACAAACGACTATCTAAATTTCATCTGAAGTTAGAAAACACCTATAAAGCTATAAGCTTAACTACCTTTGCTGCGCGCTGAGGTAGTTCAGCGACTCACCAATAGAGGTCGCATATAACAATCAAAATGTTAAGCCTTTGATAGTAATTACTAGTCTTCTTCTTCTTCTTCTCCATTCAATTCGACTCATATCGTGACAGTTAAAACAAATGTCAATCCAGTCTGTCAGAAAAAATACCACGAGATGGTTGTGAACGTTTGGATTTTGAAAATGTTCAAATCCAGTGCAGTGATTGGTTTTACGACCCCAACGGTTTTGAGGCTTTTTTCATTACCATATATGGTAGCGAAATTCGCCTCCGACATCCGCCCAACTTGATGTCTTTCCTCCAAGAGGAATTGGCATCACTTCGCCACTAGCCATCGACTGTTCAACTGCAATTAATAACTACGTCTAAAAGTTGTTACTAAGACTTAATTCAACTATAACGGTAATCTACTGACAAGCCCCAAATCTGGGTAAGTTTGAGTTTTGAAGTGAAAATGTACTTGACCACCCAAAATACTAACCTTAATTCTCAACCTTTGGTATGTACTCTCAACTTATTTGCTGTATTTTATTATGTGTCTTACATGCTAACTCTCTTGTTTAATTTATGTGTTTTTCTGTGTTTTCTGGTGCTTCTCAACATTCTACTGTGTTCTCTATTTTACGCCCTTCTGGCAAACTTTAAAGGGTGTTGCTGGTAGCTCGCAATTCACGAGGTACCTAGGCTAGTCCGCTCAGAATGCCAGAAGGGCGTAAATAGGTGTGTTGCTGGTAAAAGTGCGCACAATCCACGAGGTCCGTTCACTACCGAGCAATAAGAGCTGGTGGTTCGCATCCGCGAAGGGCCTAGCTAGTCCCTTTATGCTCGGTAGCGGAAGCCTTAGCGGATGCGAATTCTTCACCAGCAGCATCTACCTCTTTGGCCCTTATGGCATCTCTTGTTTGCTGGCGGGCCACATTCCTAAAGGCCCTCTGCGAGTTTCTAAATACTCAGTAGCAGAGGGACAGTGGACCCACCAGATCAACACTATACTGGACCCATTGTAACCGGAGCACATGTGCCTTCCAGGGTTCCAGTACGAGGCGGAATTCTTCCACTACGAGGCTACACACTAGCCGTACACTACCTCCAGAACACGACCTCTGAACTCCGGCCGTCCTCTGACCTCCAGCACCGACCGCGGCCATCTTCTCTACAGCGATTGCTGGGAATTTCTACCGGCGCGGCGGTGTGGAGCCGAGCCCTGCACGGCAGACCTGCTGCTGAGCATCGACTCAATTACTAGCGGACCGGAGGTAAGTCCTTTTTTTTTATTTATTTTTTTATGCCTGATAGGTTAGCCTTTGACCACTATCTCACCTGATGGTAAGTGATGATGTGGTCGAAGATGTTATTCAGGCTAACCTAGAAGTACTGGCTCTCAAGGACAGCTGCCGGAACACACCGTTAGGTGCTTGGCGACAGATTTTCTACTTGAGGCTGGTAGCTAGCCAGGCGGGCATTCGCAAAATGCCCTACCACCATGCTATAACGACTGCCATCCTAAGACAACAACCGGGACCGACGGCTTAACGTGCCCTCCGAAGCACGGAAACGCTCAGTAGTAATGTCACTAGCGGTCACCCATCCAACTCATGACCGCGCGCGACGTTGCTTAACTTTGCTGATCGGTTGAGAACAGCTAAGTAAACTTCGCTACGAGCGCTTCAAAAAGGCTTCCTTAAACAAGGAAGCTTGCCAAAGAACACTGGCGAAACATTAGTTGGCGATTCTATGAAAAAATTAAAATATCTGAGTAGCTTATGTTATTTGAATGTTTTTTGTGAATTTTTTCAATAAACACATTTGTTGGTAAAAGCCTACGAAAAATGATGATGTTAGTAGTGTATTATTGGGCGTCCTACTCCACCTTCCGTTTCTGAGGCTCACTCCGTTCGCCTCATCCACTCTCGGTGGAGTAGGCCGTCCAATAATACTTCGAGATCGTGCAACATATGAGCTTACCTTGATTAAGATATCATCGAGTGTTTGGTCTGGCCGCTGTTCCACTGCACTACTTCACTACCTATCATCGACCGAAATTAGTATAAATAACTGTTTCACTGCACTACTTTACTACCTATCGCCGACCGAAATTATTACACTTTTAGGTTTAGCTGAAATATCATCACTAGAATGTATAAACTTGACTCTTTCACGTTTCTTCGTGAAGTGACATTGGAATTACGTTATTAAAAGCTACAAAGTAATAAAACTGCTGAGCTGCATAATGTACATTTCTAAGTATTGCACGGGTCGTATTAAAGTAACTACTCACATGTGTGTGCATGTGTGTGTCAATGTTGTGGGAATACATTTATGATGATTCGAGCATTTTGCGGTCTATATTAAAACATTACTACGTAGCCTTTAAATGAAATCTTTCAATGTCCGAAATATGATTTAATCTATATAAATAAAGTATTATAGGTACATGTAGATAAAACAAAATTGTATTATTAACACAATTTTTTTTATTGTGTTCGGTATTTACCCGATTTTCGTTATTATAGTTAAGAGATCTCTTGTTTTTCTTTTCTTCGTTTAACTATGTATACCTACTATTATTTTATGTTTGGCTCAAAAACGTTTTGGTCGTAGACTGTAAGTTTTTGATGTTATGATTATAAATAAATAAAATAAATAAACACAATTTACAACTGGAGAACGGTTGGATAGGTCCTTTATTTATTTGTATGATTCCTGTCCTCATCAAATAGGTACTAAAGACAAAAATAACTATAGTAAAAATGATACAATTTAATTGTAACTATAACGCGTACGAAGTCGTGGACAAACACTAGTTCATATATTACGCTTAGGTAATTATGTTTTATGAACAAGTACACGGGTATCTATTTCAAAGAAGTTGCGGCGATCATTGGCGGCTTTGAATATACGAAAGTGTTATATTTCATTACTCAAAAAAGTCAATTTGACGGAATCGATGGGAAAGATTTAATTTAAATGGTCGTAACCGACAATAATTACTCACGATTCTTTAAAACAAAGAACTTTAAGTATATTTTCAAAGTAACATAGTTTTGCTGAATGGACGATTTCTCTATATAAAAACTCGATCAATTTGGTTTGATAAATTACTTTACTCCTTTGTCTTAACGTGACAACTACGGATCCTGGTTTCTGCCCGCTGCCACCGGCTGGATATACTTGCTGCTACGCGCTTAAAAACTGTTGAAAGCTACAACGAAAATGTAAGTAAGTGCTATCTATCTAAATAATCATGTTTGTGGTTTAATGAATAACAATCCTAATCATTAACTAAGTTATTAACAATACTTAGTGATTGTATCAATCTTTATTAACATTATAAGTGCAATGTTTGGATGTTTAAAAATATATTTGTACAGATTTTAATGAAACATATAGGTTATCTTTTCTCGTGATACCAGGATTAGGTCGCAGACAAAGTTGGTGTTTTATAAATTATTAATCTTTGTGTCTTATTTGCAGGTCTACCTCCGAAAGCGAATATTCTCACAACAGCCGTTCCGTAGTGGTTGAAGCACCGCCGCAAGCAAAGCAGCTGAAGAAAAGGGCGACGAAACGCAAAGTGACCGATTCACAAGCTACGAGTACATCCAACAGTGTCACCGTTTCCAAGCCTCACGAGTCAAAATTAAGGTAATTTACTTACATTTAATTTACTTACATTACTTACATTTCCAGTATTAGATATAGTCCGTTACAATTATACATATAAGTCTTCTACTCCGATTTAAAACACATAACAAATATTAAAGATTCTCTTTTTGTACAAAACTTTTAGTAGGTAATATAGTTAATTCAACGTTAAACCACTAAGGTTAATCATGGGTAAAACATTCAGTAAGGAGATAGTAATTGCTTAAAACGTCTCTGAGGACAAATGAACGATAAACCATGTGTGGAAGTAGCCAATGTCACGCGAAATCCACAACAGGTTGTATTTACGCTGTAATTTGAATTCATATGCAATATGTTAAAGTGGGAACCAAATATCTCAGTTATACGTAAGTTTATTTCATCGAGTATATTCTATTACTTGTGTTAACTTTGAAAATGTTTTGCTTTGTATTACCTACTTTATACGTAAATTAATATTATTTGTGTCCAGTGATGTAGTATACTAATAAATTTCATATTGGAAAAATGTTAAAGTCAATAAACTAAAGCGATTATAATTTTATGCTAAAACGAGTATATATATATATATATATATATTATAAGATGGTTATGAGTAACATAGATTAGTGAAAATACACATTTTCAAGAATTGTCTTAATTGAGTTACTGTTTCGTAGTGTATGGTACTTTTACCAGGTACGAAGTACAAGATATTAATAGAAACTACAATTTAACTGTGTTAGTTAGTACTTATAGCGTAGTAGATATAAACTTCAACCAGCAAGGTTGTAGGGTGACAACGATTTTTTATGGTAGTTTATAAGACTTAATTAAGACGTTTCTATATAAAGTTTGTTGTAAAAAACTTATTTGAAAAAAGGAAGGGGTTGATGTAGGGACACACAGGCGAGTGGGCTAAATTGTTGATGTAGTAAATTGTACGTAGAGCTAGCACGTGACCGCGCTTCAACCCGATCTAAATTTAGAACGTAATTAATTAGTAATTTTTGGTTTTAATATTGAACAATAGTACTGTTCACCCTGATCCATGGACACATTACCTAGTACCTTAATTAAATAGTGTAACAAATAAACATTAAAACTTTAAATAAAATATACCTAGGTAATAACTGTCAATTAACTTAGTCCATTTCAATCTATTATTAAACATCTATAGATCTCAACCTAAGGCTCTTTCGCAATAGGTAGTAATTTATTATTTTTATTTACAGAAAAAACTCTGACAATGGAAATAAGCCCACTGATCTCTTCGGCCTAGAAGTGGATGTGGAGCGACCCCCTACTACACGCAGTGATCTCGGCTCGTCTCTCGTGGCCCGCGTCGATAACGGGAAGGTGAGAAGACAAGCGGTTTTGTCGGGAGAATTTTACGTAGACATCAAAGTTTACGCTAAGAGCGACGTGATCTCCATCCCTCGCGAAGATCGGTGGAGAAAGGCGTTAGTAGCGTTAAAAGTTCAATTAGACCGAGGCTCTGTGCAGTGGAATGCGCTCCAAAAATTCATGCAACGAGCACATGATTTATTTAATAACACAGAGCCTACGTACTTTAGCGATAATATTAATTTTAAATAGATTAGGTAATTTGTTCTTTTTGCGATATTATTAGATCAATTAGATCATCCTTTTTTTTATTTAATAACACAGAGCCTACGTACTTTAGCGATAATATTGATTTTAATTAGATCATTCTTTTTTATTGTGTATCACTGTACTTTTATTGAGATACTTAATAAGTTATTCTAATCCCATTTTCGTCCATCTAAAATGCCTTTCTGTACTATCTGTAATACATCTGTTGAGCGCAAGCACTGGGTAGTGTAATAACACTACTTAGCCTATTGTATCCTATATCTTGGTAATGCTGGTCACGGTACAGCAAAATGTAAAAGCCCTATCTTATTTTTTTTAAATTATTATTATTAAGGCTAAATGAATAGTTTCATTATTAATAAAAATGAATACTTATTAATGTAAATGAATAGTTTAACCTATTCTTGAGTGTTGGACTGATAGAAGTTTTGGCCAAGGTGTGATCGTCTAGTCTAATGGTAGAACCATACATTATGAACCGTTGTAGTAACCTAAACTCTTTTCGGGAGGCTAAGACATGCTAGATACCCATAAGTTCAGAACTATGTACATCCACATCCTAGTATACAAAAGAATATAGCAGAATAAGTAGTTTCCTAATAAGATTCTAACATTGTCAGTCACTAACAATTCTACTCTATATTCACATGTAGTTATTCCCTAATTATATACTTATAAAATCCTAAGTTTGTCAGTAGTTGTAAAATTCAGCTATCACTAATTGACCTATTCATCATTGCATAAAATCACTAAACCTTAAGATCCATTATCTAATAGTTCTCTTATTCAGAGGAGATGAAGTAAAATGGAACACAACTAATATTCTAATAATTAAGAAATATTATACAACTAATTTTCGTGCTTTGTTGAATTGATGTTTATAAAATAAAGTAAATCAGATAAAATTAGATTATTAATCATGATGAGTAGTAATAAAGGATTTATAATTTAAACTAAGTGTAAATAGTTTGCATAGATTCCATATGTACTGCAACTGTACCTGTTAGAAGAATTCTCTGAAATATAAAACGTTATCTTTATGCTGTCTAAAAGTTGACAATATATTTTTAGAACTAAATGTAAATAGTTTCCATAGATTCTGTATGAAATGCAACTTATGTAATTGTGTAAATTCTCTGAAAATTATATAAATTAAATATTCTATGATTAGTAGGTATTCTATGGATTATTTACATTGTAGGGGATGAAGCTAGAATAACCCCATGGGCTTTCGACCATCTGGGCGGCCGGATTAAGGGGCCCCTTTGTGACTAAGTCAACGATCTCCGTTTATCATTTTAGCTTTAACCCCTCCTTATTATTTTGTGTCGGTGGAGTTTGGAACACAATGCTAGAGCTTCGTTTAACTTTATCCTTAGTTTTAAGATATTGTTTTATAAGTTAATTTATTGTTTCTCTTACTTTTATTTTGCATGATAAATATTTTCTGTTTGTTTGTTTTATTTGAATTTCCAATTATTTTTGGTAATGATTATATTTGGCATACTCTGATGTAATACTCAGACAGATCTATGTCTTAGAGAATTGTAAAAGGTTAGTTGTTGTATATTAATTAACTGTCGCGATATACAGATGATAATATCAACCAGTGACCTGGATATCTCTAAACTGTCCTTTAGTCTGCGAGAAATCCAAAGAGCATGTGTCTCAAGTCAATTGATTAATTTCATCAACCATAGCTTCATTATTTTAACAGAGTATCTCAATTAGTATCTTGGAGGCATTTTATCTGACCTGAAAGAGAACACCCTAAATTCCCTAGTCAAACATAATAATTTCAGAATGCTGCCCTGAAAGAAAACACCCTAAAATTCACAGCTAATTTAATAACTATGACTTACGTAAATAATCTCTAACATCCGGTATCTCACTGTAATCCCTTTATTTTCCACTGCACTAGAACGCACCGCACTAGGTTCACTTTTAATTAATGTTGAATTTTCCCCTTTGCCTCGGCCTATAACGCCTGTAAACTCGCGAACTAAACGAATCCGAAATGCCGCGAAAGCCTGGCAATATGGAGAGACTATAAAACACTTTTCACTTCACTGTTTACTTCCCGATCTTTAAGCTCCGAATTTATAATGAAAACTAATTTGAACTGCGCGCTTGTTCCCTATTTATACTATTTGAATGAAGCCAACTTGAGGTCAGCTTTAACCTATCACAAGCCAAGAAGCTGATCTCCCCCCCTTTTCTTCGTCCAATCAGAAATAAGATATTTATTGTTCCAATTTTAAATTCAAATCTAGAATGAGGCTAAGTCGAAGTCATTTGATCCACCAATCAGAAGTCCTCAACTTGGCTTCATCTCAGCCTCACTACCGATGACGTCACATACTGATTTAAATTTGGAATGAAGCTAAGTAGAAGGCAACCTATCTACCAATCAGAGACACTCATCTTGGCTTCATTTCAGCCTCACTACCGATGACGTCACATACTGATTCAAATTTGGAATGAAGCTAAGTGGAAGACAACCTATCTACCAATCAGAGACCCTCATCTTGGCTTCCTTTCAGCCTCACCCTGTTGACGTCATGTGTTTTAGGCAAATGCCTCGCTAGAGTTAGTATAGTGTCGCGTCTTTCGAACAAGTCCTCTTTAGTAGTTGTTCCCATACATTGTTATTAGCCTTTTTGCATTATTTTATGAAGGTTGCGTAGCTTTTGAATGATACCTCATTAATAGATACCTTTTTCTAACCAATGGTTTGAATGGTAGTTAGAGTTTATTTATATTATTCTAAAATTGTATAAGCGTCTGCTTTTAATCGACATAGTCTTTCATAAATAAATTTACGTCTATATTTGTGGACTGAACGAGACGCTCAGCGGTTCGTTACAGTAGGTCACTTACGTAGTACTAATCACAAGAATAAAAGTATTTCTTATTTCTGTGATGGTGTTGAATTAATAAATTCTGCATTTCGAAACCGCATTGCGTCTTATAGAATTGTAAATCAATATGAAAACTGTTCTTTGATTTCATTTTTAAATAACATTCATGAAAAGATTAACCCCCTTACTTATAAAAAATCCGCTATGTAGTTGCTAAGTAATGGATAACTAAACAGTGTTTAGGTAATGCTTAAATATTTCTTACTTATAAACGCTACATAGCACCTGTTTAGCTAAGCAATGGATAATGAGGTCGTACGTATTTTAAACTGACAACATTGAACTAAAAGGTATTATGAAAGACCCGAATTGCCAAAAAGTATGTATCTAGTGCTGAAAATCTTAAAATTAAAAAGTAAAAAAAATACTATTCTTTGTAGACCTACTGATTTTTGTACATATGGTTAGGCGTACTGGAGACTTCTGAAGCGAGTTTTTTTTTTGCAATATGGTAAATTGTAAGTGCCCCAGTATTCTGTAAATTCGATCGAGCAACCTATTATAATTGGAAATGCATTATGGAAGCCCGAATACCGTTATATCCCGCTGGATGTTATCTTTTTCCATCCCAAACAATACCTATGCCCAATTATGTCTACTTTTTTTCTATGAAGCCAAGATTCCAATCTTCATATATTTTTTTTAATCATTCTATAGAGATTCCTTAAATCACAGTAATATTATAAAGGCCGTAATATGTTCTTGTGTTTCGTCTAGTGTGTTAGAGAAATTATTTTGTATGACCCTGAAACTGTGCCCGGTGAATGGCAATAGGCTCGCCACCTATTACATGGGACCAAAACCCAATTGACCGAAACATGGGTGTTTACACACCTCTGCCTACCCCTTCGGGGAATACAGGCGTGATTGTATGTATCTAAAGTTTGTGTTTTTGTCTTCTACGTGTATTCACGTTTTAACGGCTTGAGGGTTAGGATGAAACAACAGAATAGTTAGTTTAGGTTCTCCATACTTTTCATCATCATTGTCTACGCGGGTGAAACCGCATGGCGCGGCTAGATAATAAGAAAATTACAATGAGTTCGATCACCGGATCGGATCAGATGTTGGGGGTTTAACGAGAAAGGGATTTTCAGTTAAAACAGTCCGACGTCTAATTTGGACCAGTTTATTACCATTTGGTGATAAACTCGCGACCTATTAAATGAGGTCCTTAATACAAATAAGAATATTTCGACTCCCAAAATATATTTTTTTGCTGTACTGAACCGACATCTATGCTGAAATTCGCAAATAAGTACTCAATTCTGCTTTTAAATTATCTCTAGTTCCTCATCAGTCTCAATCCTCATCCCATAGGAATATAAGAGTGTGGCACAATACTCATATTCTTAATTCAGGAACTGTACCTGCGGTATACTCTTCAATAAGATCACGAAAAGTAAGTAGGTTACGCATAATATTTATTTCATCATCCAATGCATGTTTCTACTTGCTATATTTTTACGATTTATTAACAGAGTATGTCGTGTTTATAGTTTAGTATACCTCCTTGACAATAACCTCAATAGTAACTAAATCAGCTGATCAGAAATATGGGCGCCATCTTGCTACTTAAATATTTAAACAAGGGTCGGACGGTGTTTAAATTGACAGCTGATTTAAGCAGTACTTAGGAACTGGATAAAGTTATGTAGCGTTTATGAGTAAGGAATTTTGCTAATCAGCGGCTAAGTAATGCTTAAAATTTAAGTAGCGTTTATAAGTAAGGCTGTAGGTCATTAATAACCTTGTCTCTTAAACAACATATATGCGTGAAAATTAACTTTGAATATTTTGCTTTGTTTTTAATGTTTAAAAATGACTCTCAAGAGATGAAATCCTTCTTTACAAAAAATTATACACTTCATCAAAACTATGAATACGAACCCTTAATATCTCAAGTTAAAAACATTTTAACAAAAAAGATTGAAGAATTTCAGGATCGCGATAGTGGTTGGACATTCTTAAGTAGCTCTCACTTAGAAGTAAATATTAACAAATATCAACCTTTGCATGGTTCAGGCTTTATAGAGTTACCGGCTACTATAAAATCTAAAAAAGCTTGTTTAAATATTCGAAATAAGGATGATTATTGCTTTTTATGGTCAGTCGTTGCAGCGTTATACCCAGCCAAAAGTCATCCTGAAAGAGTATCGTCTTACCCTGATTTTCGGGATGTGTTAAATATAGAAGGCATACAATTTCCATTAACTTTCTCAGATATTGCTAAGTTTGAAGTAAATAATCCTGAAGTTTGTGTTTATATCTATGGGTTAAAAAAATATACTGTAGTAGGACCGCTTTATAAATCAAATAATTTAAAGAAAAATGTTATTCATTTACTTTATCTAGAAAGCAATGATTTGTCACATTACTGTCTAATTAAAGATTTACCGCGACTTGTTAAAAATCAAATCACAAAACATCACGGTAAATTGCATTTTTGTGATGTGTGTTTAATATTTTTTAATACATACGATGCCCTTGATTCACATAGTTGTGGAGGTGTCGCTACGGAACTACCCCCGAAGGGCTCATTTATACAATTTAAAAATTTTAGCAGAAAGCAAACTGTACCATTTGTTATATACGCAGACTTTGAAACAATGCTAGAACGATTTCAGTCCTGTGACCCTGATCCGAGTAAATCTGTCAAAATAGTATTTTAGTCTGTACACTCAACATCTCTAATTTCTCATCTCTAACTGATATAGACAAAATGTAGCTCTCTTCCCTTCCGCCTACGGCTCTGATAACACGTTCGTAGATACTACTACTTTGTAATATTTAAATCATTAAAATTGAAGTTATCCAAATTACAATTTATTATTTCCACTGCGACATCTCATGGGAGAACTTAGTTTCTAATCTCATAGGTTATGGGCCCAGTCGCGCGTGTTGTTACGGCGTGCCGCGTGCATAGTCGTGTCGTGTTGAAACAAAATGGCCACGACACGGGAGCTGCAGGCGGGCCTCTTTCCAAGCCCTGTTAATTCAGTAGAAAAGCTAGATGGTCCCAATTACACGACTTGGAAGTTCGTGGTAAGGAATCTACTAATTTTGGAAGGTTTATGGGATCTCATCGATGGCCCTGACAACGAGGATGTTGCTCGTTCGAGTGAAGACCATGTGCGTGATCGACGCGCTCTAGCGAGGATCTGTTTATCACTTCAACCATCCTGTTACCAGTATGTAAGCAACGTTAAAACAGCTAAAGAAGCATGGCGTAAGTTAGCACAAATATTTGAAAATAAAGGCTTATATAGAAGAGTCGTTCTACTACGACAGTTACATCGAGCGGATTATTCTCAGTATAACTGCATGTATGAGTATGTTACCGGAGTCATGACCTTGGTTCAACAACTGGCCGACATCGATAAAATCATCGATGATGGTGAGGTTGCGGAGATTTTACTTAGTGGGCTGCCTCAAGAATTTGATGTACTAGTATCCAGTTTGGAAACTGCGTGTTTGACCAATCAGCTAACTAGTGAACTTGTCAGAACGCGTTTGATTCAGGAGGAGCTGCGCAGAAAAAATGGCAGTACTCAAGCCAGCACCAACAGTGAAGATTCTGCTTATCTTGCCAACAAAAAGAAAATCATAACTTGTTCTTATTGTAATAAGCAAGGGCATGTAATGAAAAAGTGTTTCAAGAAGAAACGGGACATGAAAAATAAAAAGGAAGATTATACTCTACTTGCGAGTTCTTCTGCATTTACTGTGTCGGCTGCTGGTGAATGGATTGTGGACTCTGGATGTACTAATCACATGTGCAAAGATGAATTATTAGTAAGAGACTTTAAAGTAATTAATAATAATGGTGTTTCTGTTGCCAATGGTGAAAAGTTGCCATGTAAAGGTGTAGGTATGGTGAATTTAATTGAGAACTCTCAATGTCAGATTAAGTTAAGTGATGTTATGGTTGTTCCTGGTCTATCCTCTAATCTATTGTCAGTGAATAGGATTACTGAAAAGGGTTATACTGTCATTTTTCATAAAGATTTATGCAAAATTTATAAAAACATTAATTTTGATGGTGACCAGCTAGTATCTGCCAAAAAGGTTGATGGTTTATATAAGATTTTACCTGGCAAGTCTGTATTAGAATCACGGCATTCCATGCTCCTGCAGTCTAGGCAGAAACCAGTGAGTGTCGGCATTGTTGATGGTTCAACTGCTACTCATGTGTCAGTTACAACATGGCACAAACGCTTGGGTCATCTTAGTAAGCAAGGTATGGATACTCTGTGTGGTGGTGGAAAATGTCTTGGTTTTAATTTTCAGAAGCAGCTTAAAGATACTGAAAAATGTGTGACATGTTTAACAGGGAAAATGCATGCTAAACCATATCCCAGGTCAGACACACACTCCACTACACCGCTGCAGCTTGTCCATACAGATGTCTGTGGTCCCATGCAGGTGAGTACCTGGGGTGGTGCCAGATACTTGCTGATCTTTACGGATGATTGCACAAGGAAATCGTTTGGATACCTTATGAAGAATAAATCAGAGGTATGTAACCATTTTATTAACTTTAAAAATATGGTAGAAAAACAAACTGCTTTTTCCATTAAAATTTTGCGTAGTGACAATGGTACAGAATATTGTAACAAAGATTTACTTTCTTTTTTACAAAAAGAGGGGATCATCCATCAGACTACTGTGCCTTATTGCCCTCAACAGAATGGGGTTGCTGAGCGTGTCAACAAATCTATATGTGATAAAGCTAGATGTATGCTTCAGGAAGCAGGCCTGAGCAGTCGTTATTGGGGAGAAGCTGTAATGACAGCAATATATTTAAAAAAATAGGTCTCCTACCAGTGCTCTGTCTGGGTCGATACCTGAGTGTGAGTGGACTGGATCACCAGTTGATCTGAGTCACTTGCGTGTTTTTGGCTGCATTGCTTATGCATTAGTGCCTAAACAAAAAAGGCGTAAGCTTGACGCTAAGGCAAAGCCTTATATTTTTGTAGGTTATAGTGACTGTACAAAAGGTTATCGTCTGATTGATCCCACCTGTCCCACTAAAGTACATTTTTCTAGAAACTTAGTGTTCTTAGAAAATAAATTTAGCTCTGAAATTGACAGAAATTCTTTGGAAAGAGGAGAGCATTTCATTTTACTTGACATTGATAGTAATTATATTAATGGAGTTTCAAATGTATATAATGGTAAAAATTCTAGTCAAATAAATGATGATATAAATAAAGGTATAAATTATTGTGATGAATTAAATAATAATAAAAATTCTAGTCATTTTAATAATACAAGTAATGAATTATTTAGCAGTTTATCTAATCAAGATTCCTCGGTGATTTCAGATGCTGAGCTTCTGTCACCTCTGTCTGATCAGTATTGTACTGGTGATGATGGTGATGGTGCTGTGGATAGCCCAATTTGTTTGGACTCCACATCTGGAGGAGGAGGAGGAGGTGCAGAAGAGACTGGTATTCCAGATGCTGTTGCTGCCTCTCGTCCTATACGTAATACGCGAGGTATTCCACCCGTAAGGTACGGGGATTATGATTGTGATTTTTCTGCATTATTGGTTCATCAAGAAGGTTTGTTAGACGAACCTCTTACTTATGAAGAAGCCATAAATTCTTCTAATCATCATGAATGGTTAGCTGCCATGAATGATGAGTATAACTCTCTGTTGCATAACAAAGTTTGGCAATTGGTAGATAGGCCAGATAATGTTAATGTAATTAAGTGTAAATGGGTTTTTAAAAGGAAACATAATGCAACAGGGAAGTTTGATAAATATAAAGCTAGGCTGGTTGCTCGTGGTTTCACTCAAAAGAGAGGTATTGATTATGATGATACATTTTCACCAGTGGTACGTCATTCCACAATGAGAATATTATTTGCATTAGCTAATAATTATGATCTAAAAATAGACCATATAGATGTCACTACAGCTTTTCTGCATGGTGAATTAAATGAAACGATATACATGGAACAACCAGCAGGTTTTTCAAATGGTAATGATAATCAAGTATGTTTACTTAAGAAGAGTATTTATGGGCTGAAACAGGCAAGTCGTATGTGGAACATAAAAGTACATGAGTTGTTAACTAAACAAGGCTATATTCAAAGCAAATGTGAACCTTGTGTATATGTCAAAAATAATGCTACTGAATTTGTTGTAATTGCTTTGTATGTGGATGATTTTTATGTATTCCACAATAATAATATTCAAAAGGTACTTAAAATGTTTGACAGTCAGTTTAACATAAAACATCTAGGTGAATTGAAAAGCTGTCTAGGTATTAATATAACTAGAAATAAGGATGTTTTAGTACTTGACCAATCAAATTATATCAAAAGATTATTAGAAAAATTCAACATGTCGAATTGTAAGCCTGTATCAACCCCAATGCCAGTTAATTGTAAGCTTAATTTACCTAAAGAGCCACATCTAAATGATAGTGTTTATAAGTATAGACAGTTATTGGGATGTTTGATGTACTTGTCGGTATGCACTCGCCCTGACATATCATTTGCATGTAGTCAGCTCAGTCAATTTAATAATTGTTTTGATGAAAGCCATTGGAATGCCGCTAAGCGCATTTTACGTTACTTAGCAGGCACTATTAACTATGGTTTATACTTTGCTAAAAGTAGTAAATTTCATTTGTTGGCTTATGCCGATGCTTCATGGGCTAATGACTTGACTTCAAGAAAATCATACACAGGCTTTGTTGTAAAATTGGGCAATAGTGTTATTAACTGGGAAGCAAGAAAACAGCGGTGCACTGCATTGTCTAGCACTGAGGCTGAATATATTGCTATAAGTGATGTTTGCAAGGATGTCTGCTTTGTTAAAAAATTTTTGTCAGAAATTGTAGACAAAGTTTTTGATATCATTGTATACAACGATAATCAAAGTGCACAGAAGTTGTTACAAGTAAAGGAATATTGCCATAAGCGAACAAAGCACATTGAATTACGTTACCATTATGTCAAAAGTCTTGTCAGTGAAAATAAGTTTAAAATTAAATACTTGCCTACTGATGACATGATTGCTGATGTTCTTACGAAGCCATTGTGTAATGAGAAACATTATAAATTCTTGAGGAATTTAAATTTAAGTGTAGTTTCATAATATATTGGTTTGTATAGAATCATTAGTATATTACGGGAAGGTAGAGCAAGGTGTTTTATTTGTAGAGATCATTATAAAATTGTAATGTTTTTTTTTCTCTTTTGAACATCTTGTCGAGTGTAAGGAGGAGTGTCAAAATAGTATTTTAGTCTGTACACTCAACATCTCTAATTTCTCATCTCTAACTGATATAGACAAAATGTAGCTCTCTTCCCTTCCGCCTACGGCTCTGATAACACGTTCGTAGATACTACTACTTTGTAATATTTAAATCATTAAAATTGAAGTTATCCAAATTACAATTTATTATTTCCACTGCGACATCTCATGGGAGAACTTAGTTTCTAATCTCATAAAATCGCATACGGTAACACGTCAACGACATGTGCCTATCGCTTTTGCTTATCATATTACGTGTGCGCTAGACAAACAATACAATAGGTACGTCTCTTACCGTGGTTTGGATTGCATATCAAAATTTGTAAATTCTATTTATAAAGATGCAAAAAAAATTTACAATATTTTTAAAAAACAAGTTCCTATGATTTACACCGATACTAATGCTCATGACTTTGATAACTCGGTTACTTGTCATATTTGTGAGAATTTATTGTTTGGTGATAAGGTCCGAGACCACTGTCATTTGACCGGTAAATATCGCGGCACGGCTCATAGTTATTGTAACTTGCAATATAAATTGCCTACATTTTTACCAGTGTTTTTTCATAATTTATCAGGTTATGACTGTCACCTTTTCATTAAAGAATTAGGCAAAGCTCCTGGGTCTTTAAAAGTAATACCTAAAACAAAAGAAAACTATATTTCGCTCACAAAGTTCATTCCTATTTCGAAAGAAGAAAGTATAAAGGTTCGCTTTGTAGATTCTTTCAAGTTTTTAGGGACTAGTTTAGAAAAATTAGTTAATACAATGAAAAAACAAGAGTTTAAATTACTCAAATCGTATTTTCCTGATACAAGACAATTTGAGCTCCTTACTCGAAAAGGAGTATATCCGTATGATTATATGTCACAATTGAACCGTTATGAAGATACGTGTTTGCCCAGCAAAACTAATTTTTATAACTCCTTGACAAATGAGCTTATCACTGATGACGACTATGCACACGCGCATTCCATTTGGTTAGAGTTTGATATAAAAAATATGGGTATGTACACAGATTTATATCTTAAAACCGATGTGTTATTGCTCGCAGACGTGTTTGAAAGTTTTAGAAAAACTTGCAAACGGTATTATAATCTTGATCCGGCATTTTACCTGACAGCACCAAGTCTATCGTTCGATGCAATGCTTTTGAAAACAAGCGTTAAATTAGACCTTATTAGCGATGTAGAAATTTTTAGAATGATACAAAAAGGTATTCGCGGAGGTATTTGTATGTGTTTCAAACGACACGTAAAAGCCAATCACAAATATTTAGATACTTACGATCAGACTCGTCAAAATTCATTCATCGTTTATTTAGACTGTAACAATTTATATGGACATAGCATGTGTCAATATTTGCCGTATTCAGATTTTAGATTTATGTCGAGCAATGAAATAGATAATTTACATTTGAACTTGACTGATATTAGTGATAACGCGGAATATGGATATATTCTTGAAGTTGATTTAACATACCCTGAGAATTTACACACTGAACACAATGACTTTCCATTTTGTCCAGAAAAGTGCTTGCCCCCTGGTGGTAAGAATAAAAAACTAATACCAAACTTGTATGATAAATACCACTATGTTATTCATTATACTCATTTAAAAACATGCATACGTCACGGTTTAATATTGAAAAAGATCCATCGCGCTATCGTTTTTAAGCAAAGTAATTTTTTAAACAAATATATTGATCTTAACACTCATTTACGTCAAAAAGCCGAGTCACAGTTTGAACAAGATTTTTTTAAATTACTAAACAACAGTATTTTTGGTAAAACTCTAGAAAACAATGAGCATAAAATTGATTTAAAGTTAGTAAACAAATGGCATGATTTAAAAAATAAGACCAAGAAATCAACATGTGCTGAAAAACTAATCGCCAGCCCATATTTTCATAGTGCTTCAGTATTTTCAGATGATTTGGTAGCAATACAAATGAAACCTTCGCGTGTTATTCTTAATAAACCAATATACATAGGTTTCGCTGTGTTAGAATTATCAAAGAGTCATATGTACGATTTTCACTATTCTACTATAAAACCATTTCATGGCAATAATGTTGAATTATGCTATACTGACACTGATAGTCTTGTTTATAATGTAAATACGAATGACTTTTACAAAGATATTAAAAATTATTTCCTTAAATATTTTGATACTAGCAATTACAATTCTGATAACAAGTTTGGCCTGCCAATTATTAATAAAAAAGTACCTGGGCTCTTTAAGGACGAAATGGGAGGTAAAATAATTAAAGAATTTGTAGGACTGCGTTCAAAGCTATACTGTATAAAAACTTTAGACAAAACAATAAAGAAAGCAAAGGGAACAAAAAAAAGTGTAACGAAAAATTTACATATGATAGATTATAAAAATGTTTTGTATAATTGTAATGTCATCCGCAAGAAAAATTTACTCTTTAGGTCAATCAAACATGAAATATTTACACAGAGTGTTAATAAAATAGCACTTTCTAGCAATGACGATAAACGTTTGCTATTACCTGATAAAGTATCTACTTTAGCTTGGGGTAATGCATCTATATTAAAGTAATGTATCTATATATTTCTAAATTATTAGTTATAAATTAAATGTTTCTACTGTATACAGAGTAATAAATAGTTATAGAATACTATGTGCTAATGTAACGTAAATATTATTTAAAGATATTAAAAATAGCTGTGTAGTAAAATAAATTGTAAGTTTTATGTGAAAATAAATACATTTGTGTGAATATATAGACTCTTTTATTTTTATCCATTTAAGTAATACCTACCTACCACGTCTATGAATGTACTATACCAAATAGAAGCCAGTCGTACATTCAATAAAAAGGTACCCTGTTAAAACATAATGTTATTGTTTTCAGTAATTAACTGGCATTCATGTTCAAACCTGTTGATATTATTGTCTCTCAGTGTTTAACTGGTACCTATACAAAATATATAGAAAGAAGTTCAAACTTGTCGAAGGATTTACAAGCTTTAACCTGTTGACATACGATGATATTGTTAATCAGTAATTAACTGGTATAAAATAGGGTTATAAAGTTTTTGAAATATATCACTTACAAAGACAAGTTGAAACCTGTTGTATAATTTACAAACCTGTCAAAACATGATATAATTTTTCTCAGTAAGTAACTGCCATACAAAACATATAAAGTTTTGAAATATAATATTAGTCAGGTGTTTCCAACACTCATTGTGCTCGAGAAACAAGTTCAAACTTGTTGGAAGGAAACATCAAATTGTGTCATAAGTTTTATGTTACACTATGCATTCGCCGTACAATAATATTAGTTTATTAATCATTAAGCTGGTGCTTGTTGTGGTGATCACATCGATTTAATAAATCGTAAGTACCTATACATATTTCACGAATCTTATGATTATAGGATTACCTTTTATATGTACAAATAAATAATTTCTATTATTGTTTCAGATTATCAACAATAATGAATGATTCACCTGATATTTTCTCTCAGTATGGTCAAAGATTTCCGAGCCCAAATCCAAGCTGGCATATTCCTGAACCACAAGACGAACCGGTCAATAAAAAATCAAGGACGAGGCGAGAGCCTCAAAAACGGAAGCAACTTAATAGTTATCTGTCTTACGTGATCAATAATCAAAAGAAAAAAGGCTTAAGACTCCTTCAAATACAAGTGGTAGACCTCAGTGAAGATGATAATAATATACTGATCAGTGCGCAATACGTAGTGAGTGAATCAGTGGACAACATTATGGATGAGGCAGAAAGATTAGTGAACAAAATATCGAAAAAACTATGTGAAGACTCTAGTTATGTGTAAATATTAAAGGTGTGTTGGTATAAGAAATGTTACTATTTTAATTTCATTTACTGTAAATAATTAAGAATTTAGATGTAATCAAAATGTTTAAATTTATGCAGTAAGTAGTTAAAGTATATAAGTATTTAATTTCTTGTTATTAAGTTTTATGATAATGAAATATGAACACTGTATGTTTAGTGTATAGGTATGATGATATAATAAATAAAACTGCTATTAGTTATAAATCAATTATGTTTTATTTTTTCTAAACAAATCAAACATATACGTGTGATTATCAAAACACCATTTTTTAATACATATAGCATTATTTAATGCACAGTTAATTTTATGATGCACACAGTTAAAGTCAGTTTTTTTTTTTTATTTTTTTTTTTTTAATGTTGGAAGATTAGGACATCCCTTTTCACCAATATCAATCACTTCACACTTTGTACACAATTCTTTAATCCACTGTATTTTTTCCAAACCCTTTGTCATTATTTTTTTATTCTCGAGATATAATACTATAACACGTAGAAATTCTCTATAATCTATGTAACCCTCACTCCAGTAAATTCCTCGATTTCTTTCTAACCATCTTACTTGCTTCTTTTCTTCATCAGACAAATAATGAAACGAATATGGTGGTTTTACTAAGAATGTTTGTGTAAGCTCCTGACTTACAATGGCCACTTCCTTCACGATAAAATTATTTTGAATATCTTTAAATCCTTGGAGGTCAACTATGATGGTATCTACGTTCATGATATCTTCTTTACGATGCTACTTAATGGTTTGTATTCAACAATGCAGTCGTTCAGAATGAGACAATAAGCGGCTGTCTGATCTGGTAGTTCCGAATCACTCTCAATTTCTACTCTTACATCTACAACAGGACCCGTCTTTAGATTCTCTGCTTGTCTAGAGCAATCAACCACAAACAGCGGTGCTAAATCTTTAAACTGTTTCTCACTTAACAACGGTTGTGGACAACGTCCGTAATACGACTGTTGAAATCTGATATATTGCTCATATAATAAAGCAATCCTGTTATTAGCAAAATTCGCGTTAAGACTTTCATATGGAAAATAAGTTGAATTAAGGTACACTTTTACGTCACGAACATTGCAGTGATCGAATTGAGACATGTCAGAACTTGCACTATTTTTCCTATTTGTCTGTAAGCCTATAATGACGTATCTTGGTTTTTCGATTTGAGATGCAGTTTTGATAGACCATGTATGCTTTGTAGTTTTAGGTAAAGCTGGATATTCGTACAGATCCCAATTTCGGTAAATCATCTGAAGCGGTCGATCTTTTTCTAACAGTTTAAGCAAAGAAATTTTTTCCTTGTCTGATACTTTAACATGTGGTACACGCCATATGATTTTGTTGATGTGAATGTCATCCACTACTTCCCCAGGGTTAAGTTTTACAGCGTTTAAATTAGTGTTACTTCGTAACAGTACCAGTTCGTGTCTACTATTTATAACGACTTTTTTAAAATCTTCCGCAAAACCGAGGATATTGCGAAGTGGGATAGAAGCAGAAAAACTTCCTTCGTTAATATTTTTTACACCGTCGATATTCCAACCCCAGGCGTTAGACATCTTTGATTCACTCTCATTCATTGATATTAACGATTTCATGGTTGTAGTTATACCAGCATTTTTTATTTTATCTATCTCTACTCCATTTAGCTCATACCTAATATCTTGAAATAGGTAAAGTAGAGCATTGTTGGTGAATTGGACACTAGTAGCTTTGTCTTTCGGATCCTTTTTGCTGACTATAACGGTTCCTTCCAAATATAAAGTGCTAGCTGACGGTAATATGTACAGGTCCTGTTGGTTGATAGGTATACGTATTTCATCATTTCTATTAAAACTTGTTACGTAGGGTATGTAAGAATGAAATTCTATGCCTTCTATCGTGGTGTCGTAAGTCGGAGTGGATAAAACGTCTAAGATATTCATTCTAGTAATCCGATTGCTTTCAGGAATGCTTTATTGTCTTTGGTTAATTTTATTTTCTTCTTAGAGCGGGGTCTTGTATGGCGGATAGCTCGAGTAGAACTGATATTTTTTACTTGTTGAGGTACATATTTATTGTAGTCAATCATTTTTTCGTCTGAGATGCAAATACAGCTGCACTTCTTCACCACGTAAATTTATTAAGCGATTCCTTATATCTAATAGCTTAATATGAATACAGCTTATATTGTTTTGATTTATTGGAAAGTATATTGCGTTCTTCGGTATTTCTATGATCCTGTATCCAGGTGGCACGTTGAGTGCAAATTCGTGAATGATGTGACTTGGTTCGTTGTTTATAAACGACCCACTAACAATATCACATTCAACCCTGATCACGGTCGTAGGTAAAATGTTGACTGGGAACTGTGATACATGCCATTTATTACCTTTTAAAATCTGCTTATTAAATCCTAACAGTCTTCTGAAAGAGCCTTCTTTGTTAAAATCAATGTCTTTTGTACAGAAAATAGTAGTTTTTAACGTATTGTTATTGCACAGTAGTTTTATAGTTGCATCATTTATTTCAGTTTTTAAATAATCACTGATATCTTGCAATTCATAAGTGCCTTCCGGTATTTCAATAACTTCGTTAGAGCCATAATAAAACTTATTATTACTTTTGTCAACATTTGGAATTGAATTAAATGTTGAAAATTGCAATAAGGCACACTCATAAGCACCATCTAGTTGCAATGTATTTGGATAGTATGTAGATAACGTTGACGAATTTCCAGTTATTGACAATGTGAGTGACATTGTGATAATGCTTGAATTCAAAGAAAAACATACATTTTATAATTTTTTATTCCAAAAAGTTAGCAGGTACTCTAAACATAAGTGACCACAATTTACTGTATTGAATCTTTGATATCTTGTGTAGTTATAATAAACATTACAATTCTTAAAATATCGCATTAATTCTGCTGGAGGTTTTAAATCTCCATAGCTATCAAAATATTCACAATACTTGTATAATTTAACATAAGCTACCCAATGAGTTCCTTCGTTCTTAGAATCATCTAAGTTTACGATAGCGCATTCAATTCTCTTCGGTTTTCTTGGTAACTGATCCTTCATGTAGATCCCTCGGAAATATGGGATGTCTCTTGCATACTTTTGAATATCTACATTAGTCAGAGGACGATCAGGTAGCAAACTTTCTAGTTTTTTGATGATTTTATAAACAATCCTTTACCATTTTTGTACGGTTTAATGTATAAACCCTTGCCCAGCACCGAACCTTCCATAGCCTTATTGTGTCGTTCTGTTTCTCGCAAATTTTGCTGAGCTGCTTTGTAATCGTTTACAGTTTTTGCAATACCAGCAGCACCACCAGCTAAAGCGCCTAAAGCTGATAAACCAGCGAAAATAGGGATTAAAGGCAGGTCCCCTCCAGTTTTTGGCAAAGGTATTACTCGCGGTACTCGAATTCGATTAATTTCTGGAAACATTTTTTTAGCTGCTAAATAAGCAACTTTAATCAAAGTTTTACTATTCTTAGGCTTCAATTTTTTTATTTTTGCTCTTATTTTTGAAACCAAGCTTCTGAATGTTTTAACTCCGGAACCAGACTTCAGTTTTGCTTTCATAACCTTGCTCACTAGCCATGAGCTTAACTTTTCACCTTTTCCCGCATCTTTTGATTTAAGTCTTTGTTTGGCCATGTTGAGTAATTGTAAGTCAGCTTTGTGACGATGGGATAGATCTGTATGATTTGCGTAAGCAATGTCGTGGTGCATGCAAGCTTCATCTAGCTTATTTACACCTCGATCACCTCGTAATAAACGTTTTTGAAGTTTAGTTCCTGGTCCGCAATAATTGTATCCAGGCAAATGAACTTCAAACGGTAGATTATTGATTATGTTATTTACTAGTCCACCACCCTGCATTACTCGAAGTGTAATGATAGGAATGTTACATCAGCATTAGTTATATATCTTAACTCATTATTGCAGCTTTATCAATCCAACTGTTTTCTTCATCGTTTAGACCTAACCATTTGACGAACAGTTTACGTCCTTTTCTTTTTAAAACTTTTTCTATCAAATAAACATTAGGATGATTAGATTTTTGAAGTTCTTGCTCATAAAATGCTCCTACTATATCTTTCTTTCGTTGATCTTCTATGTGGTATGTTACTGGTATGGTTTTATTTATCTTCTTAATAGTAAATAGTTCAGTTGACCAATTGGGGGTGTAACCTTTTTCGAAATTGTGTTTGTATTTACTGATACGAACACAGTCACCAACTTTGAACTTAGGCAGTCGTTTGATGGATATATGTTTGTATGTTTTTTTAATATTTTCTTTTATTACTGATTCATTAGATTTATTCACATCAACCGGTTTACATCTAATAGTTCGATGGATTGTGTTGTTATATGTCTTCAGTATATCTTCTAATGTTGAACCTAACCATTTATAGTTTCCATTCAAACTAAAAGATTTATATAATTTATTTTTAACCGTTTTAATCAGTCGTTCTACGATCGAAGCTTTTTTTGTGGAAAACGATGAGTAATGATTAATGTTGTACGTCTTCATGAGCGTTTGAAACGTGCTATTATAAAACTCTGTCCCCATATCAGTTTGTAAATTAACAGGATGCCGATGAGTGCTAAGCAGTATACGTTCAAATGCCCTACTAACCTCAAATTTATTTTTCGATTTTAATGGCTCTGTCCAGGCGTATTTTGAAAAACAGTAAATCACTACTAAAACGTAATTATGTCCTTTATTATACGTTCTCAAGTTTTGCATGTCCATAAGATCTGCTTGCCACAAGTCGTCAATTCCCTTAAGAATAACACAACGTCGAAGAAAATTTCTTCGTGCTGCTTTGTGTATTTCATTTACAATTTGCTGTTTTGACATTACGGAGTCTTTTTTATTAATTTATTTACATCTGCTTTAGTGTAAAACTTATCTTCCAATTGAATTAAAACCTCAGGTATCTTTGCTTTTAAAGTATCCTGAGCTATCTTGTGTACGTCTAATATGATTCGAGATCGTAATGAACCAATCAGTTTATCAAATTCTCTTATCGTTTTAGTATTCAATCGATCCACATAATCCTTATTAACAGCATCGTCTAATTCTACGGGAGGTTTAATTCCTCCCAATCTAGAATTTTTCAGATTGAAATTTCCATTTTCTGATTTTAGTAATGCGTTTTCGTTAAAGTCAAATATTTCTGATAAACGCATTCTTTTATGAATAAAATGACCGAACTTATCGACATTCATGATTAGGGTGTATTGTAATGAATGGTCAATGATAAAATGAAACATAAAAAAAATACTTTACTTATTTATTACTTTACTTTCACGTAATTCTTCAATAATAGATATTATTTCGTTGTCTAAACCTGTGTTACCAGCATCTCGAGATGCAATTAATAATTTTAGCCTTTCCACTAATTCGTTCGGATCATCCCAATACACAAAATCTACGTTTTTCTTCCATTTTTTTGTCAGCGGTAGTCCTTTTCCTTTCGATTGGATACCCTGAACTGTATTTCGCAGTTTGAAAAGAGGTTTAATTACTTGCAAATATTTTTGTCCCTTATAACTTTTTATTGGCTTACTTGGATCAAAGCCTCGTCGATGTGCATTTGTTTCGATTAGCATCGATTTATAATGTTGCATATCACTATCTGTAACCAAGTTCAGGTCCACGTCTTTCTTTAACAGCAACTGCTTCAAACCAGGCGTATTACGGTATTTACGTCCTGCCACGATGATGTATTGATCATTGATAGTTATGCGAGCAGAACCTAACATTAGGTTCCCACGTTCTACACTAACACCAAACGGTATGTCTGTTAACGCATCTGAAGATACTGACCAGGATGACGTATCACCTACTGATTTATATGAAATGTCACTGTCGCTATCAGATTCGTATTCGTTTTCATCTTCCTTGCTGCTTTGATAGTCAGGTTCCTTGTGCAAAGTTTTATCAATAAATGGAACTTCGGTCTCTTCATCTTCCATCTCGTGCATGCGAGAGGAGTTTGCTGACTGGCGCTAGCAATTAAATTGAGAGGTTCTGTTACAGGCTTGAAAACCGATTCCAGTGCTTGTTTATTGTTAATCTCATCATCTCTCATTTTTCGTACTTTTTTCTTCACAGCTTCTGCTGCATCAACAATTTGCCTTTTCAATGATTTATCCATATTTTTAAAATAGGTCACAATTGATTAGGGGTTGTCTGACGAATAATATTACCGCACAGGTAACGGTCTTATATATAACTCATGTTCCTAATCAAAGACTACGAAAGTGTCAAATTTATTTCTGTAACAACCTTTATTCTTGGGACAGTCTTTATTAATTACAACATAATTAAAGGGTTCCCTCCATATTTTAGAACACATTTCACGAAATTCAATCCATGTCATGTCTGTATTAACATGTTCATCATATACGTGCCTCATATTTATTTCATCTTGTTTAAAAAGTACGATTACATTTGCGTTGTCTCTTACTAACTGTTTCGGGATTTTAGTGTATGTTTGATTCACATAAATACAATCAATGTTCTTATGTCTCCCCATCGCAAAATAATCACGCATGTTATTTTGATTTTCACATGCAACATCATCAAATATGATAACAGAATACGGTTTTGCGTCTTGAACACTTAATACCTCTTCATTTTCACAATATTTCTGAAATGAAAGGCTTGGTACACGTTGCAAAACTCGTTCTAAAAAAATATACTTCGGTTGATGCAGGGTTTTTGAATAAACATACACATTTTGAAATCTTAAACCATTCTCATGTATTAGAAGACCAATCAGTAAATTAGTTTTTCCACAATTTGATGGTCCACAAATAATGCACCGAACCGAATTAGGCAATAATTCTCCATGACGTAAATCAGACTTTCCAGCCTCAACGCAGATTCTGTTTAAATCTAACGATTGTGATTGTTTTACAAATTTCATGGCCACCGGTTGAAATGGTTTGATTAATAATGAGTAGATTCATTTATTACATCGACATATATAAAATAATATAAATCCGGTTAGGTTTAAAAACTGGAAAAGTGGAATAGGGTTGAATTGTAAATCTTTGTTGATGTAGTGAAGTAGTGCAGTGGAACAGCGCCCAGACCAAACACTCGATGATATCTTAATCAAGGTAAGCTCATATGTTGCACGATCTCGAAGTATTATTGGACGGCCTACTCCACCGAGAGTGGATGAGGCGAACGGAGTGAGCCTCAGAAACGGAAGGTGGAGTAGGACGCCCAATAATACACTACTGATGTTAAGAGGAGTTTTCGTTATTTCCGATAGTTACATATTTCAACAATGGCTGATACACATCTTACCATTTGTACCGTATTCCACTTGAGTTATTTTCGATTAATTTGACCACATTTGCGTCTATGGTTCCACATATAATATGAGCCATAGACACAAAATGTGATCAAAATTATCGAAGATAACGAAATTGGCATCAAGTGGAGTACGCTCTAAAGCTGTTCTACTGGACGGCGATTCTCGTGCAGTGATATGAATATCATAGTAGATAAATATCGAGAAAACATGGCGAATATCGAGTCGTGTAGTTTTGTGTTATTCTCGCAATATCACTATCGATAAATATCAAGCCCTAGCGATCGACACGCAACATTGCGATATCGGGATTATCATTATACTTTCAGGTGACTCGGGATAAATATCGAGAATCGATACAATTATCCCAATTTTGAGAATTGCCCCACTGCAAGCAAGCAAGTATCGATTTATGTATCGAGATTTATTCAGTTTTTTGCGTTAAGTTTTACTACTACTAAAATGTGACATGAATTACTGTTATGAAGACTTGGTTTTTAGAAAGCACTCAAGGTGTAATTTCTCACCATGCACCTACATTGTATTTTGGAGAACCAGTTCCTATTTTATGCTTAGCCTGATAACAGCATTATCACTTACCCACAGGTCAAATAGTGGTCGAAGGTGGTGAGGGTGGTGGTGTGAGCAACAAAAAAAAACAATATTTAAGGAATATTTACTTGCTTTTCATAACTACTATTAAGATAAGATGCTTAGATTATACATAACCTAGGTTATCTATAATCGTTTTATCTTAGAGTATACCTAACCTAGGTATCTACCTACATAATCTCTAAGCTAAGACAATTATCTAAACGAATTTTAAACAGAAATACGATGTGAACGTAATAACATAAAGCAATGTAAGTATCACTTTTATATGTTCACAGTTACAATTGTTTTCGTTTTGTATCTAACATAAACTTATCTAGGTAAATAACACTAGCAGAACTATTTGGTACATAGATGACTCGATTACATCCTATGCATAAATAACAAAATGAAACTAAATATCTAAGACTACTTTTCAAAAAAGATACATAACCTACAAACATTCAAATCATAATATCTTAAAGCGTAGGCTTTCTCTGACAAAAATTATATTACCAACAGAATGGGAAATTTATAGCTACATTATTTATAATTTTTTTATCTTAATTCGCAACATTTTTTTAAGAAATAAAGCCATGTATGAGAGTTCGCCATTGTTCTGCTATACCTGTCTGAGAACCACGACCCTTTCTATACATTATACTTATATTCTAATCTCTCTCTTCTTTCTTTTATGCTCCCTTCTACCCTGAGTAGGTAGGTAGGTGACACAATATTATAGCTTACACATACAAAGCCAACTCAATTCTGTACACAATACGAAAAACTTTTATGCACATTGACAAAACTCTATTTTTGAAGATTTACACAACATATACACGACCACTGCTGGAATATGGATTCCAAATTTTGAGTCCATACTTTAAAAATATTGATCTTCTTGAAAGAGTACAGCGTAAAGCAACCAGGATGGTTCCATCATTGAAGAATGTGCCATATGAACTTCGTCTCAAGAAACTGGGCTTGACCACTTTAGAACAGCGAAGACAACGAGGAGATCTAATTGAAACATATAAAATCTTGAATGGATATTATAATGTCCCAAACATGACACACATCTACACAAAGAATGACAACAAGAGGACGAGAGGACACTCTCTGAAGCTGCAACTTTTGTAGTGCAACAGCAAACCAAAAAACACTTTTTGCCAAACCGTGTAGTCTATGAATGGAACAGACTGCCAGAGACCGTTATTAGTTCTGATGTTCCCATGGTCTTAATAATATTATACCCAGACTCATACGAGACTAGTATTATCAAGAGAAGTCACATGTAAAATACATCGTACACATAATAAAATACACAAAACACAACTACTAAATTAGTGTTAAGTATGTTATGCCTATATTGAGCCTCACATTTTTGCCATAGACATTGTATAACTTTACAGTTATTTCCATATTATTTATGTTCTTGCTTGATGCCTGTTGTCGACTTACTTACATATGATACAGCATATAATGTAAATCCGTTATTGGCTGTTGGTACAGAAATTATGTTTTACTGTTTATCTCTAAGAGCTGTGGATTTTGTTAATAAATAAATAAAAAATAAATAAATAAAATGTTATTAATAAATAATAACATCAGAATAACACACAGGCTATAATTTATAGAGATATTGTGTGAATTGTTCAAAATATAACGATAAGTGTCAAGTAAGTAGGAAACTATACTGCTATATGCGAGCTATTCTGGCGTGCGCTGCAAAAACCTTTAGGGCCTGTTTCAGAATGTTCGAGTAAGTTCCGATTATACTACCCAGAACATAAAGTAAATGAAAGATAAAAATGACAGTTAACATGCAGCGCGTTTCAAGCTTTAACCGATGGATAGGCTAAATCGATAACTGTGAAACGCAAAGATAGTGTTTTATTTATTAAATATGTTCTGGGTAGTATAACCGGAACTTACTCAAGCATTCTGAAACAGGCTCTTAGTAACACACGAACATAATGTATAACGGAAATGTTTATCTTACAAAAGTCCGCGGCAGCATAATCTATATTTTATGCGTAAGCTATTATCGCCAAAATAGTGAACCATAAATACTACAAAGTCAAAGTAAAAATCATTTATTCAATTTAGGCGTCTATATGACGTTTTTATGAAGGTATAAATTTTAGTATTGAAATATTCTACATTGTACTGCCACGTTCAGCAAAAATAAAATTGTATAGAGCCACTGCGAGAAGAACGGGCAAGAAACTACACCTCGAGGGAATCGAACAAAAATTGATAATTTATTTAGTATATTATTTATTATATTATTGATAACGCATATTTAGTAGTAACAAATTGATCCTTATCAAACTATCAAATATTATAAAGACGAAAGTTTGTGTGTTTGTTTATTAGTTACTTCTGCACGCTCAAACGGCTGGACCAATTTTGTAGAAATCTGCTATAGAGGTAGATGAGGCGCTGGATTAACACATAGGATACTTTTTATCATCAACATACATCATGAAGCGGGTGAAACCGGGGGGCGCAGTTAGTCTAACATAGTTTTAATACTCATTCAGCTTGCGTAAATGCTTATAATGAAATTACTTCAAATAGTCTCGGTTCAAGTAATGTCTTACTATAAGAACGCAAAATACACCTTTTTTATGTTATTGTGGCGGAACAAACCCGAGGCCCACCTGATGTTAAGTGGACTAACCTCTAGCTATAACAGACGCATTTCGTCGACGAAATGCACTGCGCGCGTCACACTGAGACGTACAGTTACAGTTGTTAGGTCCCATGTGCCCGTAGTTTTACTGGCTCTCAAGGACTGCTGCCGGAACACACTGTTAGGTGTTTGACGACAGGTTGTCTACTTGAGGGTGGTCGCTAGCCAAGCGGGCATTCGCAAAATGCCCTTATGTGGTGCAGCTCAAGCCCACGGCGGGATTCGAAGTCGAACCATTCATTCCGAGGCATGGAGAAATAAATCTATGCTTGATGTAAAAATTTTGTACCATAAAATTTGTACATTTATATTTTTTTTATTTAATTCACACAAATTCCACAGATCTTAACAAAACTAACATAATCATATAGCGCTATTTCTTACATACAAAAAAAAAGGAAAATAAACTGCCAACTGGTAGTGGGCTAGAGCATTTGGACTGCCTATGAATCTGCAATGACTTTTAGGGATCTAAATGCTTTTATTGTAGTAGCTGTAGAGTGCTGTATATAGTTCGTAGTATTTTGTTAATAAAGGCAAACCGTCGGTAAAATGAATGAAAAAAAACAGTGCCCATAGAGCAGTTAAATTGATAGTTATATACGACTCATATTATTATGCTTCCTTCTATTTCGACAATATAGGTAGGTAACTACATATTTACAGTTCTAGCTGTAATACGTATATCAGTCCATTATGATGGGTGACCCCTGGGGCAATGTGATACATAAATAATGTTCTATTCATTTGAAAGCTAAGTAGAAGGTATTGAATTTAAAGTAAGTGAATATAGTAGACTATTTACGTATAGTACCACCAACTTAACTGTGCAGTTTTCGAGGGCGCTACTGGTCAAGGAAATCAACTACAAACTGTCACAATTTGAAGGAATGTTGTAGTTCTTTTTTTTGCCGCCTGAACAGATAAGTTGGTGGGACTGTACGTAATGTGTAGATTTATTCAGTTTATTGAAGTTCACGGTGGCCCGGTCAGAATGTCTACGTAGTTACTATATATCCTACTTATATGTATTTACACTGAATGTGAAGTTAGTTTCAAATATGTTTTAGAAAAAAACAATTGTGTTTGTAACGTATTATTAGGAATAACTCAAATACTCTTCAGGGGGCCAAGTCTGCTAATTACATGTTCATATTCAGCATAGATTCATTCAAGATTCATACAAGACAGAATCGGTAGTCTGCTGATCCCATATGAATATATGAATATATGATGAATCTAGGCTGGTTTGACGATATTGCCAACAAAAAATAAAAAGAGAAGAGTAAGGTTCAGTAAAAAATTTCGTTATTATTTATTATTATTTCGTTTCGTTTTCATATGAAACCGAGATTGAATCAATATGAACTATATGAAGTTAGTAGACTACCATAACTGTCAAAATTGACCAGGCCGAGTCCATTATAGATTAATATTGCTTAGCAGACTTGACGCTCTGTTTTAATGGTAGTAAGTGAAGCAGTGATGACTCAGTGGCATTGGCTATGGACTGCCGTGCCGCAGGTCCATGGTTCGAAATCCGACGCGAGCTTGAGCTTCACCGCATGGTGGAAGGGCATTTTGCGAATGCCCGGCTGGCTAGCGACCACCCTCAAGTAGAAAATCTGTCGCCAAGTACCTAACGTAAAGTTTGTGTTCCGTCAGCAGTCCTTGAGAGCCAGTGAACAGGCAAAATGAGACTTAACAGGTATGTCTCAAGGTGTCGTCGTCTCAATGGGCGCAGTTCGTCACTTGTGATGAAATGCATCTGTTATAGACAGAGGATACCGCTTAACATCAGGTGGGCCTCGCGCTTGTTCCATCACAATGACATACAAAAAAAACTCCTAAGTGCATGGTCATATGCAGCATAGATTCATTCAAGATTCATACAAGACAGAGTCGGTAGTCTGCTGATCCCTTACGAATATATGAATCTATGATGAATCTAGGCTGGTTTGACGATATTGCCAACAAAAAATAAAAAGAGAAGAGTAAGGTGGAAGGGCATTTTGCGAATGCCCGCCTGGCTAGCGACCACCCTCAAGTAGAAAATCTGTCGCCAAGCACCTAGCGGTGTGTTCCGGCAGCAGTCCTTGAGAGCCAGTGAAATAACAAGCACAATGACTCTTAACAACTATGGCTCAATGTGACGGGCGCAGTGCAGTTCGTCACTTGTGATGAAATGCATCTGTTATAGGCAGAGGATACCTACCGCTTAACATCAGGTGGGCCTCGCGCTTGTTCCTTCACAATAACATAAAAAAAAAAAAAAAAAGGTAATGCAGAAAACAATTTCGTTATTATTTTATTATTTCGTTTCGTTTTCATATGAAACCGAGATAGAATCAATATTGACTCAATATGAACGATATGAAGTTAGTAGACTACCAAATCTGTCTAAATTGACCAGGCCGAGTCCAAGATTCATATTGATTAGCAGACTTGACGCCCAGGGGCCCGATTCTCTTAGCTATTGAAGGGCGCAACTTAATTGCATGAAAATAGCAGTTTTAGACAGTATCCGTAGTCTGCCCGCTATTTAGGTTCGATCGCAAGTCGGTGTTTTGTGTAGCTCAATAGTTTTTGACATATTTGGTATGCTGTAAGCTATTTTGTTGCGATTGCATTACTACAGTGGCATAGATAGCATAGATATAAGATAAAAAAAATAGCTAAATGATTTAAATATATTTATTTAATGTATTGTTTTCTAGAAAACCACTGTATTGATGTTTTCACTGATGCTTGATTGATAGTTTTCATTATTATTTCAGTGTCAACATTTGCAAGCCATATCACAGCCATACGATAGCGACGCGATTGCTATACAATTGCGATTAGGAGCTAGAATTAGCAGACTACCGAATTTGATATTAACAGCAGTTCGATCCCAGAAGCATCGCAGTAGTGTGGCGTATGGTCAATAGCTAAGAGAATTGGTCCTGTTTAAATACTTTAAATGGGACCGTAGAACGTAGTTTCGCCATATTTACAAATTATTAGAAAACCTTTTTTTTTGTTCCGGGCGGGAATTATATCGATAATTTGTAAATGTGATTTTAGCTCAGCACGCGTTATTGCTTGTCATCATATTTAGATATATAAAAGGGTACCGACATCATTCCGAGAGTTGAAAAAGCATTTCTTTCGGTCAGATGAAAGTCACTTTGAAGAAACTAAGACTAATGCTGTTTACCAGTTCAATATTTTTCGAGTTAGACAGCTCTTTGTTCTCAATGCTACTGTAAAAGCTCATAGAAAATATCTCAATCGTTTAGATTGCAAGCTATTGCAAGCCAAACGGGTCGTTCGCCTTCCCTAGAGCTACATCACTCATTTCTAAAAGTCCAGCTTATGCTCTGGAAACTTTTAACAAAATCAGTAATTTTTGAATTGAAATTCTCGTGAGTTTCACACATAAGTATTTAAATATTATAAATTTAAACCGGCAAAGCTCGAAACCCGGGTCGACGTATTCGATTCAACTCAACGTGAGTGTGTTTTGCCGGTTTAAGTTTATAATATTTAAAAACGTCAGTAATTTCTGTGGTATCGGAGACATCAACTCCAAAACCTGTAAAAATATAGTAAAAGAGTGGCTTTTGAAATTGTCTTATGATGAACCTCTCACTTACTCTACTTACCTAATCGCCTAGTGTCATGCTTCACAGCTCACTGTTATACACCTTGACACTTATATATAACACACACACACCCTCTCTCCCACACACTCTCTCACACATACACCCTCACATTCCCATACGTTTGAAGCGCTCGTAGCGAACTTTACTAAGCTGTTCTCAACCGATCAGCAAAGTTAAGCAACGTCGCGCGTGGTCATGAGTTGGATGGGTGACCGCTAGTGACATTACTACTGAGCGTTTCCGTGCTTCGGAGGGCACGTAAAGCCGTCGGTCCCGGTTGTCGTCTTAAAATGGCAGTCGTTATAGCATGGTGGTAGGGCATTTTGCGAATGCCCGCCTGGCTAGCTACCACCCTCAAGTAGAAAATCTGTCGCCAAGCACCTAACGGTGTGTTCCGGCAGCTGTCCTTGAGAGCCAGTACTTCTAGGTTAGCCTGAACGACATCTTCGACCACATCATCACTTACCATCAGGTGAGATAGTGGTCAAAGATTAACCTATCAGGCATAAAAAAAATAAAAAAAAATACATATATTTTCTAAAATGCACAAACATTTCCATGCCTTTCGACAATTTCTATGATGAATTGCCTTACCCTCAAACATCGTTTTCATTTTATTCTAGATACTTCATAATTTATAATATAAATAACAAATACATAAGCATATTTTCCATCTCCAATATAAAAAAAGAACTGTCATAGTAGGTAGGTAGGCGCATGGACGATTCGACACGTGATCAAAATGCTGGCACCTATTTGGCATTGCAACGGGGCAATGCACCAGCTGCTTACGCTGCCAGCTGTTAGTGGATTGAAACGTTTGGACTGCCTGTGAGTTTGCAATGGATTGTAGGTTGTCTAAATCATTGTAATAGTTGTAGTGTTGTGTACATTTCGTAATATTTTGATAATAAAGACTCAGTAGTCATACAGTCGCGCATGTAAAAAAAATCATACTACTCATATATCAATAAATAATATTGCAGAGATCTTTATCCATATATGCTTATCGTTAATTACTCTACAAATACAATAGAAAATGTTGTAGATACATCTATTTATTTATTTATTTATGCATGATAGGTTAGCATTTGACCACTATCTCACCTGATGGTAAGTGATGATGTTGTCTAAGATGTGGTTCAGGCTAACCTAGAAGTACTGGCTCTCAAGGACAGCTGCCGGAACACACCGTTAGGTGCTTGGCGACAGATTTTCTGCTTGAGGGTGGTAGCTAGCCAGGCGGGCATTCGCAAAATGCCCTAATGTCATGATTTCAGTGTTTTTATTGATACTATTTATTTTAAAAGCGTTCAATTGACGGAAACTGTTTGGACTCGCATTAAGAATATTTAATTTTAAAAGTAATTCATTTGATTTCCACAAGGAAAGATGACATTTGGACGTGGAGGCAGTTTTAGAGGCTCATTCCGTGCAGAGCTCTGGTTCAGTCAAGACGTATGAAAGATTGAGTTTTTGTGGTCTATATCTATATCTTTATTTATATCTGTGCAGATTATTGTGGAAGTATAAGTTACTACTGTCGAAAGAAGTGTTTCATTTCACTACCGAATGGAAAACTTCTATAAAAAAAAACTAACATTAATCTTTGCGACACTCCCAAAGTTATTAGTCACCCGAAAGATTAACGCCATTTAATCCATCCTACCACAGTCTGTCTTACAAATAAATATGTTAATTCAGAGCCATGTCATCGCAATTCCAAGGAGCGGAAGTGTTTGAATCAGTGTCAGGTCTCTACGCAGTCAAATGCCATACAAAGATCACAAAAGCGATTGAAGCGCTCGTTGCGAAGTTTGCTTAAGGCTCTTCTGTCATAAATATCAACATTACCGAGATTTTTGAGCTCTTACTGCTTTTCAAATATTATAGCTAGGATTCATATACTTTTGCAGATGTGTTTATTTCATTTCATAATGTACAAAACCGCCAAGACAGTGTTTTGATTTGTTAATTTTTGTTCTATGAATAAAATAACAAAGATATCCCAATTTTGACATATATTTGACTTTGATTTTGAATACTTTATGTCATCCCTACTAATGTACAACATCTACCCATAATTTCTCCATGTAAAGTAAGTAATAAGTACTTTTTAGGTAGGCAATATTAAAAACGTTGATCCTGATGTTATTGCTATTCTGTGACGACCGGAAAGCGATGACTTCGCTAGTGTAATACATGCCCGTGCCGCAGCGCACCCGCGATGTTTGGTGCGTGCGAGTGGCATGCTTGCGCGGAGATAATTAGCTCGCCCCGCCTAGATCTTCAAGGTTGTTGGCGTGATCACAAGCCTTAACAGCTAAGTTAAGCAACGTCTGCCGCGATCATGAGTTGGATGGGTGACCGCTAGTGACATTACTATGAGTGTGCACGTGCTTCGGAAGGCACGTTAAGCCGTGGGTCCCGGTAGTTGTTTTACGATGGCAGTCGATATAGCATGACAGGGCATTTTGTGAATGCCCGCTTGGCTAGCTATAAATCTGTTACCAAGCACTTAACAGTGTGTTCCGGCAGCTGTCCTTGAGAGTCAGTAATTCTTATACCCTGAACAACGTTTTCGATCACATCACCACTTACCATCACTTGAGGTAGTCGTCTAAGGGTAACCTATCTGGTATAAAAAATCTACATCGTTTTTTTCATATTGGTTCTTCAAAAAGATTTCAATAGCCCGATGGAAAGCGGAGATGGAATCATAAAGCTATGATCACCAATGCAACTGCAAAATACGCAGATCACCATCCCCATGAAGACCAGAGAGATGCTGTTTCAAGCCCCGCTTGAAAGACCCGTGGGGTGCCGGGCTAGAATGTCACCCCCCATATCTACCCGTGGGTGTCGTAAGAGGTGACAAAGGGTAAAATACCTAAAGGTGGGCAGCAGCGCTTTCTGAGGAACTGATATCTTACACTGCGATCCCGAAGGCGTCTGCCAAGCGTGGGGATTATATATCGGGGGAGTAAGTGTTCAGCGGTGGACTATCCGGCTGGGTCTTTCAACTGGAAAGACCCAGGTTCATAGCTGCAAGGAAAAAGGTAAGGCAGAGTTTTCCACATTTGACAGAACTTTTTGATACTACATCGAAACAAATTATAATTTTGTGTAGATGACATAAGCAACAATTGTTATGTGCTAAATATTTAACTGAACTGTATCAGCCGGATCGTCCACTGCTGAACACAGCTTCCCCTATTAAGGGGGTATTTGCCATAATCCCCACGCTTGGCAGGCGGCTTGGGATCGCAGTGTAAGATGGCAGTTTTAACAAGGCGCTGCTGCCCACCTTCCCGTATCTTTCCCTTAGTCGCCTCTTACGACACCCACGGGATGATATGGGGAGGTGCAGTTCTAACCCGGTACCCCACGGGGATATTTAGGAATATATAACTATGAGACTTTTATTTTATTTATTTCTGGTCTAACAAGAATTATAATAATTTTACATGCAGGCTTTTTTTTCTAGATTGTCTATCTTTTACAGGACAAATACAATACACCAAGCCGACGCATTTGCGGAATCCCTGAAAATATATCCCTAAAAAAGACCTAAGTACTCTGTCTAGGAACCACAGAATTTGTGAACAGTCTGTCGAAAGAGTGGAAAGAAAAAATAAAAAGACATCAAAATTCTATATATCCACGAGGGTAACTCCAGGATTTTAAAAATAAACCTCAACAATCCAGGACAGCTTATATGATGTCTCAAGAGTAATAAATACCACTTCTAATCTTCTCTACGTGTGTGTATGTTAGCTCAATTGGTTAGAGCATACCCCGGCTCAAGGGGTGGATGGACGCGGGATCGAATCCCAGACATGACTTAATTTTTTTCTATCGTATATTTAGGATTTTGTAATGTAATCCGCATAGCAGGCGTTATTACAAACCTAACAATATTAAAATCAAATTAATATTTTAATAAAACACTTAAAACATATAAAAATGTATCTAGTGACAATTCCGCCTAATTTTCCTGTTAAGTCAATGTGACGTCACAATCGCCACGCAGCCAAACCGGAAGAATTTTCGACGCGCCTTACGTTGTTATTTCCTCTGACAGTATGCCTTTACTAACAAAATACTACGAACTATATACACTATAGCTACTAAAGGGTTTTTCAACCAGAACTTTTTTTTTTTTTTTATACATTACTGGGTAGCTCTTGACCACTATCTCACCTGATAGTAAGTGATGATGCGATCGATGATGGAGCGCGCTTGCCCAGAAGGTATCTATTCACTCGCTTCTTGAAGACCCCCATATTGTACTTAACCGGAAACACAGACTCAGGCAGGGTGTTCCATTCCCTGGCGGTTCGTATGATGAACGAGGACGCAAATCGTTTCGTTCGGGAAAATGGAACATCAACCATATAGCGGTGGCGCTTCTGAGTGTCCCTGGATGTCCGGTTATAGAATGGGGAAAAGAAACTTGGTTTTTTAGAACAAAATAAAACAAAGAATTTAGGTGAATATGATTCAATTTTTTATTGTACTACTATTGTATTACTAAGAGAAAAGTTTGGCAATTATGAATGATAAATGATATCTGGCAAATGTCTACCACGAGCACGCTGACAGAGGTTCTGCTTCTGACTGGCCACTTAACCGCTGAATTTAGTGAAATTATGCGATCGGGAAATTTCGTTTGCAATAAATTGATCGTTTCATTGGCTGTGTGACATGTGGCACCGTCCTGTTGAAACTACATGTCAGTGATATCCACGTCATCAATAATAAGCCAGAATTGAGTTATATGTTCTCCGAATATATAACGAATTTTACGAAATGTAACTTTATCTTAACCACCATTTTCATAGTGAATTTTAATTATTTTAATGCGATGTTCGAGCGAAATTGAATTCATTGTAACAATTGCCAAAGCTGTAGTAGATCTACGAATACGTCCAAAAACTAAATGTCAAAACTGTCATGCTGTTGCTGCCCCAATTGAAAAACTTCAACATTGTAAAATGAAAGTATTTAGACAACCTATAAGTCATTGCAGACTAACGGGCAGTCCAAATGCTCCAGCCCACTACTGCTACTGCCTGCGAATTTTAAAAGAATGAAAAATTGAAAAAAAAAAAAAAAATGCGAATACCCGTCTGGCTAGCGACCAGAAAATCTGTCGCCAAGCACCGGCGTGTCCTTGAGAGCCAGTAATTCTAGGTAAGCCTGTTAATACTTTCGACCACATCATTACTTACCATCAGGTGAGATTGTGATCAAGGGCTTACCTATCCGCAATAAAAAGGAAAAATAAACATTAAAATAACTAATAATGTATGTACTAATGTTTTATTTGTTATATTTATAGTTTTTTTTTCATGTTTATCTTCAATGTATGAAAAAAAAACTTATCAGAGCGCTTGGTCGATGCGACGCGTGATTAAAATGCTGGCACCTATTTGGCTCAAAGAATAAGCATTGCAATTCAACGGGGCTGCCAGCATGCTGGGCACGCTGCCAACTGGTAGTGGCTAGAGCATTTGGACTGCCTGTGAGTCCAAATGCTTTTATTGTTGTAGCTGTAGTGTTGTATATTCGTAGTATTATGTATCATGTATAATGTGGAAATAAATGTTCATTATGATTTGATTTGAAAAATATATTATACTTTCTGAAGCAGGTATATACCACATGTATATATTTTATAAGTATTCAATGAATTTGATAATAATGTATTTAATATGATAATAATGTACTTATATAAATTTACGATCTTACGTCAAATTATGAATGGTATATCACATAAAACGACGTGTAACCCTTATATATCAACGTAAAGAAAGGAAAAAAACCTACGAAGACGACATAAGTCAACGGACCATTTTTACCTATTCCACCTATAATATGGAAAGAATACTACATAATACATTATACATGACATTAGTTCAAACGTGTGATCATTAAATGCGCCGCGTCAGGTCGGACTGGAAACAACACTGCTGCAGAGGTTCGTAACATTTTATTTTGTAAACATCAGTTTTTAAAGGTGCCTCAAATTTATTATATTGGCATGACCAATGAGTTAAAAATAATTCGCCACTTTTGTGCAGTAAAACGAAAAAAGAAAAACTGTTTTTCAGCTTTAGTAGCTATATTTAGTAACTTTTATATGTTTAAAGGTATGGTACAGTCAATACATCTCTTGAAAAGTTGTTGGACACCAATGAACATCGCTCTTTGATGCAACCACGCAGAGTGATAGAAGATACTATAGCAAAATACTCTTACTGAATACAATTAAAAACAGTACTTTTTAATATTTTTACTGTCGCAATAACGCATGCTCTCCGGATTACATTACAAAATTACAAATTTACGAGAAGAAATCTTATAGTCATGTGCGGGATCCCCGTCATACGATGGTTAAATAACGAGAGGAAAAAATAGTGTTATGAGTCATTGTAGTATGGGGGTAATCCCGCACATGAGTATAATTGTTCCTGTCCTAAATTTTTTTTTTTAATAAAACCTGTTCGTTAAAATCCGTCAATTTTATTGATCAACATCGATCAGCAGATTCTTCAAAAATATCTTTACTATCAAGCAAGATTAAGTATTATATTATATAGCAATTTTAATGAAAAAAAACCGTATATAGTTTTTAATTGCAACTACTTGTTTCAGCAAACAATATCAATAGTTGATTGTACAACGAGCGCATACATTTTAGCCGAAACATTCAAGGGCACGGGCCCTTGAATGTTTCGGCTAAAATGTATGCGCTATTATATATTATATATTGGCACGGGCCAATGGCGAGGACTGGTATTTTGGTCAAGATTAAAAAGGGGTTTTATGCACGAGTTATTCACTCAGGTTTTCACTACAATTGCGAGGAAATTCATCCAATCATTTCATCAATCATTTTGTTAGTTATACTTAATAAGAATTGAAACTGAAAATAACATATCTAGGTCTCTTATAATATGAAGTATATTATTAAAGACGTTTTACATGAAATATATTACAAACAGAACCTATTTAAACAATAAATACAAAAATATGCTCTTGTGGTTTTTTCACTTTCACCGGGCATAAACAAGATCTTTACAAGTATGAGAAGTGAAAAAGGTTTTCTTATCTAAATATCAAATTAGTTCGAGATTATGGACAATAGTGCAAATTGTATATTATTATATTACACAGTAGTTCAGACGCCATTGGTTGGCTTATAATACATCTGAGATGTACTAATACAATTGATATATACAATACCTGAATAATGTGAAAAAAATTAAAGTATATCACGAAAAACTACGGAAAAACATATCCTTTCATAGGGTTCTGGTCGAATCAATCAATATTTTACTACAGTTTGAAGCATTGCCGGACCAGTAATATAAAATTAAATTCCGTTCCATTGTTCGCATCCTGCCGGTGGGTTTGAGCATGGCCACTTAGTGGGTGGGTATTCTGCGATGGCTCATCTGGCTAGCTGCTACCTTCAAGTATCAGTTGAAATAAAAGCAGCACAAGTAGTTTAGCCATGGAATAAATAAACTTAGTTTAGATGTGAAATATTAAGCACTTATCTACCTTTATATCGATAGAGAGACAAGTTTTCTCATATCTAACTGCTATAGCAGGGGATTTATTTCACATTTTGAAGGACTCGAAGCGAAGTTTGCTTTGTCGTCTTAAGCGATAAGCTATGTTAAGCAACGTCCACCGCGGTCATGAGTTGGATGGGTGAATGCTAGTGTCATTACTACTGAGCGTTTCCGTGCTTCGGAAGGCACGTAAAGACGTCGATCCCCGTTGTTGTCTTAGGATGGTAGTCGTTACAGCATGGTGCTAGGGCATTTTTCGAATGCCCGTCTGGCTAGCTACCACCCTCAAGTAGAAAAACCATCGCCAAGCACCTAACGGTGTATTCCGGCATCTGTCCTTAAGAGCCGGTAATTCTAGGTTAGCCTGAACAACATCTTCGGTCACATCGTCACTTACTATCAGGTGAGATAGAGGTTAAAGCTGTGGTTCCCAACCTTTTCTTGACCTGGGACCAATTTCATTTTATATATGGCAGCACGGAACACGATGTACAAAACAAAATTAATCAAACCACATTAACAATATTACTTTAATAGAAATATTTTTTTCGCAGAAAGCTAAATAGGTAAATGTTCAGTCAATGTAATTTTTGAGCTTGCATCTTCTTCATTATCTTAATCCTGGTACGAATATTATTGTCCAAAGCTGAACGCAAATCATCAATTTTCAATCGATTTCTGACCTTGTTTTTAATCACCAACAAAACCCTTGTTAATATATATAAGTGATTGAGAAAACACTAAAGAAAAAAACTACGCAAGGTGATATATCAAATATTGGTGTAAATTTATTTCACCAAAAATGCTTTTTTACACCAAAACTTCTCAAGCGAATTAGATCCAAATGCGATCTTACATCATTTTATTATCTTAATTAGTTCTTCCTGGATTTCTTCAGCAACTTCACTAGAATCAGTGCTAAAAGGGTTTTAAATAAGATTTTGATCAACTTTGTTTCTGTTTGTAAATATTCTGAGAAGTGACGATTGAATTCATCAATCGACATTTGAAGAGGTTTCCTTTAGTCTGTCACTCCGTTGACCACTTCTCGTTCCGAGCCACACGCGCTCTCGTCTTTGTTAGTGGACCAAATTTTGACTCCTGCGGACCACCGGTGGTCCGCGGACCACTGGTTGGGAACCACTGGGTTAAAGGCTAGCCTGTCGGCAATAAATACAAAAAAAAAACAATTGTAATTTAAATTATTCAGACTTATTGATAATGACTTGTAAATATTTATTCAGAAATCACAATACAAAAGCATACAATAAAAAACTACTCGCAACTTCGATATATTAAAACAGTTGGTGATCCATGCTTCTTTAAAGACATCCTTTTGAGGCACCACGGTTATCTAGTGGTCAGTATTGCACTATCCTTTGTTGTGATAACACCTGTTAAATAAACAAATAATAATAATTAAATTAAAGTGAAGTTTTTGTGGTTGGAGGCTCAAACAAATTGGTGAGTTTTTTTTTCATATAAATTCTTGCAGGAAAATTAAAATACGATATTTTTCAACATGTACTGTAAGAAAATCAGCTAATATGTTATTTTAATTTTTACTATATTGTGTGGTATTCAAACACGAATAATTATCATGCCATAAAAAAAAATAGGAGTGCGTATGTGTTATAATTTTATTATATTTAGTTCTTGTCTAACATGTCTTTAATTTTTCAAATTGTTTTATGTAGGTTTTATAAAGAAGGAACGTTCATTATGTGTTATTTTACACGAAGTTTGACTCTGAAATTCATCATTACCATCATCACATCAACCGGTACTTACACTGTTGAACAAGGTCTCCCCCGTTGGGGGGATTTTCCATAATCTCCACGTTTGGCAGGCGTTTTGGGGATCGTTGTAGTATTTCTCAGTTCTTCAGACGGAGCTGCTTCTCACTTTCTGGTATTTCTCCCTAAGTCGCGGGTAATTTGCCGGAAAGTGGGCAGCAGCGCCTTCGGAGGAACTGACATCTCACACTGCGATCGCCAAGACGCCTGCCAAGCTTGGGGATTATGGAAAATCCTCCCTAAATGGGTGAGGTTGTGTTCAGCAGTGGAAAATCCGGCTGATACAGTAAATGCTTTAACATTGTTTTAAATAATTAAATAAATCTTAGAATATCAACAAGGTACTTAAAACTTATGAAAAATCCCCTACCATTATCCTCTACACCTCCCCTTATATCTCTCTAACAACACAAAATAAAATAAACAACTGTCTGTATCAGCCGGATCGTCCACTGCTGAACACAGCCTCCCCTATTATGGGGGTATTTGCAATAATCCCCACGCATGGCAGGCGGCTTGGGGATCGCAGTGTAAGATTGTTCAATGTTCTTTAGAAGGCGCTGCTGGGCAGCACCTTCCGGTGTAATTATTCCCTTAGTCGCCTTTTACGACACCCACGGGATGATATAGGGAGGTGCAATTCTAACCCGGCACCCCACGGGGACCGGCACCCCACGGGGAGAACAACAAACAACATATCAATCATATCTTTGAAGCTCGGAGATGTGTTGTTTACTATTGGAAATATGCGTGGAAAAGTGCTATTCATCCGCTAATGTGGATAAAAGGTTTTTGAAATTCGAAACTATAAAAAATCGACAGAATTGATTTAATATTGTTAGGTTTGAAATAACGCCTGCTATGCGGATTACATTACAGAATTAATTTACTTTAAATATTACTAATTTTCGTAATTTTACTTAAAATTTTTAGGATAAATTAACGCAAATTTACTACATATTTGAACCGGTTTTCTACTACGTTTTTTTTTCTTTTACGAAAAACGATTATTTTTATATAATTTTTAAAGTTGTTTGTGTAGGTACAGCTTAGACAGACTTCTTTATTTGTCTGCCTTATTTGTTCCAACGTCATTCAGCCAACTATATACTAGTATCACTACACGATTTATTGCTCACACCTCATCAGTCATATATTTGTTCAAATAAATTATGTTTGACAAACATCACGATAGATACCTAATTTAGCAGAACAAGCTCATAGGTACAGTCGCCTTCAATAATAAGTATACACTTCGTAATTTTCATAATAATGTGATATCACAAAATTAATATAAGTTAATAATAATAGTAGAAGTTAATATAAACAGGATTGAAACAATTCAAACTATTCTTTGATTTTAAGATACTTCTGTGTACATAGAGAGAAACAGAAGTCTTTGCCATAATTTTGAAAATTACAATATGTAAAATTATTCCAGGCGACTGTACATATTGTATGTTTACCTTACACGTAATTGACTAAATAGATATAACACCTCAATAATAATAATAATAATATCTTTATTGATAAACTTACATAGCACAGAAATAGTTGAAACTCTGCCTTTTACTTTAGTAAAAACTGTGTTGCAAAAGGCAGTCTCTCCCATATAATAATATCAAAGTTTAACAATAAAAAAACATTTGAAAAAAATATCAAAAACGAGTTATACAGTAGTTACAATAAAATTGTTATAGAGGACAAAAGTACTGATCGAGGATCAAACGATCTGGGTAAGCAAAATTGAATAACTATCTAAAATATGTATATGCTAATGATAAAACTATTTGACTATACAAATGTAATTGTTCTGTTTTAATAATATTACTTACTACATTACAATATCATTGATTACAATATAATTTTACCAAAAAGATATAAGTACTGACAGATATATATCAATGGACTTGAATATATTTCTCTATCTCTCTATAATTCTCAAGTCGCCTTTACACAGTCGCACGAGTGACGAGGCAATCACCTCGAGCCGCACCAAAAGCACACTGCAATGCAGCTTGTAGAATTTTTGTTCTTAGGACAAGTGCTAACGTGATAACTGTAAATTATTTAACTATATTATGTGTTAAAATATTACGATTATAAAATTTTAATCAATTATTTACATAGACATATACGAAGCGCTCGTAGCGAAGTTTACTTAGCTATTCTTAACCGGTCAGCAAAGTTAAGCAACGTCGCCCGCGGTCATGAGTTGGATGGGTGACCGCTAGTGACATTACTACTGAGCGATCCGTGCTTCGGAGGGCAAGTTAAGCCGTCGGTCTCGGTTGTGATCTTAGGATGGCAGTCGTTATAGCATGGTGGTAGGGCAATTTGCGAATGCCCTTTCAACAACTATCTCAACTGATGGTAAGTGATGATGTGATCAAAGATGTTGTTCAGGCTAACCTAGAAGTACTGGCTCCCAAGGACAGCTGCCGGAACACACCGTTAGGTGCTTGGCAACAGATTTTCTACTTGATGGTGGACATTCGCAAAATGCCCTACCACCATGCTATAACGACTGCCATCCTAAGACAACAACCGGGACCGACGGCTTAACGTGCCCTCCGAAGCACGGAAGCGCTCAGTATCTAGTAATGCACCTAGTGGTCACCCAGCTCATGACCGCGCGCGACGATGCTTAACTTTGCTGATCGATTGAGAACAGCTAGGTAAACTTCGCTATGAGCGTGTGAGATTTGTCAAGATAGAGAGAGCATTTATTTCAGCTATAATATAGGCTCATTAACTTATTAGATGTTAGGCAGGTGGTGATGGCATAACCTAGTCCTAGCTTATGTAAAGTAAATAAGTACTACTAGATCAGTACTTAACTATCTAACTTACTAGGTTTTCTATGCAAAAGGGAATCATAAGGTAATCTCAAAAGACAACATTTATAGGAACACATAGAACACTTTAATAAGAATAATTTATCATTAAGGTCACATGGATAACTTCAAAGGTAATATTGTAAAGTCACATTCCACAAAGATAATATAATAGAAAGGGCAAACCATTTTGGAAGCCAACAAACATAGACCCACACACAACACGTGAATATCAGTTATGTTTCATTTAGATAAAATAATAGTACTGCACTTAACTCAATAAGTCTCGATGCGGCAGTCACTTAATATGAAGAATAAAGAGAGAGCTCAGTAAGGTGAGACATTGGTTTTATAGCAATGACTGAAGCCAAATGTCTGTCGAATATACATTAAACTTCCCGACATATTTACCACAACCAATCAGAGACATGAGCGTTCCCGCCACAACGTATATCAGCCAACCCGACATAATACAGACACACCACAGGTTTAATAAGATTTTAGTGTGGCGGTTATTAAAAATTACAAACATCAAGCTTAATAAATATATGATTTTAACAAGCGCTTCATAAAAGATGTTATATTTACACGACTGCTCAAAAAAAGGAGAGTAAAATTATGTGTTCAGGGTTCATGGATATATATATGTTTGTGAGTTTATGTATAATTTCTAAACGGTTTAACCGATTTTCATGTTAGAGATATCGTTAGATTAGTCTTGCTAGCGCCAGTGACACTAGGTACATACAAAAAATATAAAAGCAAGCTAGTGGGTTTTAGAAGCCATATTGTAACGTAATTTTTTTTCTGCCAAACCCATCGAGTCAGGTATCAAAATGAAGGGATATAAAAAAAACAATTACGTAAATATAATTAACTTGCAGTTTTCATTTTAATAGAACAATAAAAAGTGTAACAGAAGTAAATAATTTGCAGTCGGATTTTTTAGTTTTTAATGTTATACTTGTTACCAAGCAACTGACACTTATTAGCTGACAAGAAAACATTACCCTTTTTTGCATACCGTAAAAAATAAACAGTCTAGTAAGTGTACATACTTACTTGTTTCTGAAAGGTAAAATATTATGAAGGTGATTTCCGGATAGCACTTGTAACTTTTACATTCTCTCAATGGTTTCCGAACGCGGCATTGAACAGAAATTATCTTTAATCACATATAAACTTATAATTTAATGATGGTGGGGTATTTTGTACTTGGCTAGCTACCACACTCAACTATAAAATACATCGCCAAGCACCAAAAAGTGTGTTCCGGCAATTGTTCTTGATAGTCAGTGATTTCTAGGCTGAACCTATTAAAACCTTCGTTGGGAACAAAGACTATATACTTTTCAACAATAAAAAAAAGATTTTACTGTTCACATAGGTACCTAAACTATAAGAAGCAGAGGTCATAAGTTTGTGGTATTTGAAAGTAAAGATTGTCTCTATCAATATTCATTAAATATAGCGATATTTTACACTAAATCTGTTCGTATTGAAGAGCTTTTATTTTACTGTATAATATTGTAGAGTGTATTGCCATTTTTATCGTCCAGCATGAATAATGTATGAATCATTGAGTTAACTGGTTAGTAACAGTGTTTGACCAAATATTTGCGTTCATGGGTTATACTCCAAGTAAGAGCCATTAACCGTAGAATGTTCTTGGTACTCCCAGCCCAAACATCAAAAACGTATATTTTTTCGCGGGCACTCAAATCTACTTTATTGATCTTGGGTACTAGAGTAACCCAGTACAAATAACTTGCCTACCACGCGCAGGCCTTCCAAATTCTGCCAATTTCCACATTTAACTGATTTTATGGCAAGCCCAGTATCATAGTAGAAAGAGTGAGGAAGTAGGCCATCTCCGGCCCAATTCGCGATATAATTACCTACCATACTTGCCTGTCTCAGGGTTGTTACTTATTTATAATGTATGTCCTCGTTTATGCAAAATTTTAATTCAGTACCTAGAAATAGGCAAGGGCCGGGAAGTTGTATTTTTACTTGTGTTGTCTGGGTTCAGGGTTAGTGAGGTCGGTTTTATACCTAAGGGATGAAAACACCTTTCACGATGAAAAAAATACCGACTGGCGATACTATGTGGTTGTGGGGCCAGAGACGTGCGACGCGGGGCATACCTAATACAACAAAATATAAGTAGGCATCACTCATCATCAAGTAAAAATCATAGGTATGCGAGAATAAGTGACTTGCTTACCTTTCCTGTTCAGTAGGTAATCTGAACAAAGACAACTCTGGAATCTATGAATTATTTAGACAGCCGAACACACAGCAATAAGTTCTCATGCGATTATCAAACATTTTTCATTTATTTAGCGATGCCAAAAAGCCGTGACGCGCGAACCTTGTTCGGTGTTAGCTCCGGCTGGCGCACCGAGAAACGGGTCGAGATTGTGTTAGAGTGTGCGTGCGGGACGCATAGATACTATGGCGCACACAAACAAGCCGCGCGCGGTGCGTTTGTATGAAGATAACTTACTTCCCACTCCGTTTACTATGCCAGTATCGCGGAACCGGGAGTTTAAAATATATATCGAGAGAACAGCAAAATTCATACTGTCAAAAATCTAAAATGGCGGATTCAAGATGGCCGCCATACTGAGTGCTCCAATCCTACTGAAGCTGTACTTTGATACTGACTATTACTTTGTTAATAGCTATGTAGGTACTTAAATTAATAACTAGGAAACCAGATACGAACACAGTAAATTGTTACATTAACCTTAGTATGTTGTATAGGTACATTGTTACTAATTAGGTACATTGTTATTAACCAGGTACATTTGGGTCGATGTTTTACATAATATATAAAAATTCCGGTTCTCATTCCGTTTACTGGACAGGGACACGGACAGATAGAAAGACGTGACATACAGTGAAGTCTCGCTAACAGGGCTCCATTTTTACCCATGGGTACGGAACCCTAATAATTTATATTAATGTGTTAATGTATATTTTTATTTTAATATTGTTATGTTTGCAATAACGCCTGCTATGCGGATTACATTACAAAATTACAAATATACGATAGGAAAAATTTAAGTCATTTGCGGAAAATTTAAGTCCCGCACATGACTTGAATCGTATACGGTCGTATATTTGTAGTATATTTTTTTTATGATTGAAATCTTCGTTCTGGTAGCACTTTGTTATAGTACCACCAACTTAACTGTGCAGTTCGCGAGGGCGCTGCTGGTCAAGGAAATCAACTACAAACTGTCACAATTTGAAGGAATGTTGTAGTTCTTTTTTCTGCCGCCTGAACAGATAAGTTGGTGGGACTGCACTAACATAGTGATAGTGCTATCTAGTACGAGTAAGATAGCCACCGAGCTCCATTATAGCGGAAAAACTGAACTCCGTAGTGGAAACACTAACTTTATGAAGGACAGATGGAAAAAACTGACCTTTTGGATGTCAGGTGGAAAAAATGACCTTATGGAGGTCAGACGGAATTACTGACCTTCATAAGGTAAGGTTTTTTCCCCTGCAGATATTTTTTTGATCCTTTTTTTTTTATTTTTGTTACATCAGAACTTTGGACTGGGTGAGCCGATTTTTATAAATTTTTTTTTTAATATTCCCATGTTTGCAATGACGCCTGCTATGCGGATTACATTACAAAATTACAAATATACGAGAGGAAACATTATTAAGTTATGTGCGAGAACTCTTTTTTTATTTGAAAGCTGATGCTCGCCGTGGTCCCAATTAAATTTCATCAAAATCTATCTAGCCGTTTTTGAATTACACTCCATTAACTGAAAAGTATTTTCTTATCTTGATGATATTGTCAGTGATAGTAAATGACAATCGATCCCATTAATAGCAAGGGTCACTAAAAAGAGAGATTTTTTTTGGAACCTACTTCTACACTCAAATGTGTGAAATAACTTGTCGAAGTCGGTACCATGCGCACAACAAAATAATATTAAAATTAATAGGTAGTACTTTTGAAGCATCATGGTACTGACATCAACAATTTATTTCACACATTTGAGTGTTAAAATATTTGTTTTATTTTTCTAAATAAAACATTCATATTTTGGGAATATATCGCAGAATCATGAAAGAGTAATTTACAGACCCACCAACTGTTCAGGTGGCAGAAAAAAGAACTAAAACTTTCCCTCAAATTGTGACAGTCTGTAGTTGATTTCCATGACCAGTAGCGCCCTCGAAAACTGCACAGTTAAGTTGGTGGTACTATATCTGGTTCTACAACTATGTTTCGCCATAGAGAAATTAAGTATATTAATTTATCTATGGTCTCGCTTAAAACCTGTTCAAGTGTATCTATTTAAATCTATTCATTTCTCGATCGTGCGCTCGTAGACTCAAGACCTCCTGAGGATGCTTCGTGCAGAAGCGAAACGCGTCGAAAATTCTTCCGGTTTGGCTGCGTTGCGTTTGTGACGTCACGTCGGCTTAGCAGGAATATTAAGCGGAATTGTCACTAGATATATTATTATATTTTGTAAGTGTTTTATTAAAATATTAATTTTATGTTTTCTTAAAATATTTTAAAAATATTTGTTATTATTGTATCTATTTAGTTCTTGTTCAGCCCTTATCCATCCAACGGCAACATGACACTGAAGTGTTCCGCATTAAATATCAAGGTAGACAATTGAATCACGATAAAAAGGGTCAACACCGAGTGGTGATCGCAATGCAGTTCACCGTGTAGAGATCACTGACTTGTTCAAGGTTTAGGGCCTCTTTCACGACCTTTATGTAAAGTCTCGAGCAGGCTAATTGCCGGTTTAAGTCACAAGTAACCGTATGAAATTCCCACTGGCTGAGAAGAACTAACCCACAGTTAAAGTGACCACTAACTTACTTCTTGGTTTATGTGTCTATCATTTATACAGATTTCAAAAAAAGGTTGGTATTGCAAACTCCATATTGGGCAAAACTTCTTGATTAAAATTATTTTCGACGTATGAATGAGTGACATTGTTGACAGATTATGAACGGATATTTGAATTTACTTCGAAGATCCTTCAAGTAACCAACGAGTTGTTAATCAGAAGTCTTTTTTAGCTATAATGGTAGTTCCGGGAGCATCGAGCAAATCTAGCTCGGCCAATATTTGCCCAAGGCATTGCTGGAACGAACCCCAGGTTCAACTTCCGGTGAACGGAAAACGAGCAGACTGACCCTTCATAGCTAATTTGTTTATTAATTTTTATTTTTATGATATCATTATGGATTTAAAAATATTTTAGCAACTATCTAAAGTTTTTGGACGTAAACTATATAGTAGAATCCGTGCTTGGGCCGCTAGTGAGGTCTATAAAATTGAATAAACAAACAAATTATAGTGTAAATTTGGCGGACGCAACAGGTGACTGACTAAAGAGCTGACACATACCGCGGGCAGTCAGCTCGGCCATTGAGATATCGTTGAATGTTTTTGGACATTTTACCTGCAGACGGTGTTGTTTTTTATTTATAGTTCGCAATTTGAAAGGTAAATTTTATTTTATGTTTTTGTTTAACATTAATTATATTTTAATGGCCAATTGCGTTATAAAGTCACCTACCTGTTATAAATATATAATAATAAAAATGAAATACTTAAGTATTTAATTTATAGTAATGTATAAATAGTTAAGTATATAAATAGTTAAGTTATATTCTTATTAAATAGGTCCTAGCTTTCCGGCCGCGGGTATATCGGTTATCGCGCAAAACCATTAACCTCTTTTTGCGCAGTTGGATAAAATCTATGTCCTTCCCCGTGTCTCAAACTATTTCCATACCAAATTTCATCGTAATCGGTCTCGTAGTTACAGAGCCTATTCAATGCAAACAAAACAAACAATAAAATCTTTCCCCTTTATTATATTAGTTTAGATAAAAAATTAAATTAGTATACATCATACAACGAATTAATAGATTAATTGAACTTACAAAACAACGACAAAAGACGAAATGAAAAAAAAATAACTAGGCGCGAGATTCGAACACGCTTCCTTCCATCCCTATAGCTGGGATATGCTCCGTGTCTGTGTAGTGAGTGAGTCATAGATTATGTGTAAAAAATGTGTTTTGCCACACAAAATACTAATAACACTAAGAAATACTTACCTACTATAATAATGTTGACGCAAATCACATATGTGGAAAAACACATCCTATATAAACGTCATTCAAAGCCATGTCACTATGTATTTGTTTACTCAGACTAAAACAAGATATGTTTTTGGAATTCGTGTCAAAAGGGCATTGAACTTATAAAAAAACGGGATAAATTACTCCTGTACCTCGACCATACTGTATCAGCCGGATTGTCCACTGCTGAACACAGCCTCCCCCATTAGGGGGGGTTTGCCTAAATCCTCACGTTTGGCAGGCGTCTTGGGGATCGCAGTGTGAGATATCAGTTCCTCATAAAGCGCTGCTGCCCACCTTCCAGTATTTTACATGTAGTCGCATCTTACGACACTCACAGGTAGCAATGGGGGTGACATTCTAGCCCGGTACCCCACGGGTGCCACTGTTGGTATACACACTAAAGCCCGTGGGGTACCGACGAATGCAATCTCAAGTAGGTAGCACAAGGAATTCCTCGATACACTTTTTCGACTAAAACTTGACAGATTTTGTTGATGTTGCTAAAAAAACTGTTTATTTTTGATGACTATTCCTTTTGTCTATGTTATTACTTGAACTTTGATACGAGTATGGACGAAAATGTTACTGTATACTACTACTGTGTTATAATATAGTACAAAAACAGTTTCAAGGGTCTATCAATTTTATGAAAACGTTTTTTCCAAAACAGTATCTAGGAATGGTGTTGCTTATCATTCAAAATCTGCGTGGAAATGTACTTTTTATCCGCTAGAGTGAAAAAGTTTATTTAAAAAAAATAAAACCTCTATAAAACTACCAAAAAATGAATTTACTTTAAACATATATTTTTTTAGTAATATTACTTTATTTTACCATAAATTAACCCATATTTACTACATTATATAAGCTATTTTGATTGTACAAGCATTTTCCTCGCTGAAGTGAGGTCAAAAGTAGCGTGTTGCGCTCGGCAGCAAAATTAATTGCATCTCGTATCATTAAAACCTTCGGTACTCTCAGGATTCTATATTATCTTAGAATCCATCCCGCCCTCAGGATTCAATAAAAGTAGTCGCGACAAATAACAACTTTTGGGCCTTGCATAAAAAATAAGTATTTTTAACATTTGCCAACTGTGCGCAGTTCTAACTCGTAAGATATTTTAAATCGTTGAAGTCGGGTACTACCGTGCTGATTGAAACACTTTCACACATTTTCTTCGTACAACTTCCACAAGTTATTTCATAATGCGGTTGAAATTGGAAATTGGTAAAAGTTCTTAGAAACATTTAGATTTTTTTTTTTTTTTTTTATATGTATTTTTAAGTTTTTTATATGGTTTGACTGAACAAGCACCTGGACCACTTGATGTCACTTGTGCCTGTAATGTATTATATATTATTTTTATTACTTTGCTCGATGTAAATATTCAAAACTCTATTCAAAGGGACCACGGCGCGGTCCATTGTTGCCGCGGCGGGAGTTCTAGGACCGGAGTAGGCATTAATACAAAACAAAAAACAAAATCATCTCAGAATGTTTGTTAAGACTAGCAGAAGTCAACCCTAAGAGGTTGTTAGCATTTCACCAATAACCCTGTATATCGGTGCTAAAATCCGGTTATGTTATGTTCTTCGATCATAAAGTGTCGAAGGTTACTTTTAATAAAACACGCGTTCCCATGAGGTTGGCTGTAAAACCACAGACGAACTACGTCAGAGAGGTTATCTACATATTACAATATCATATATCTGTAATCCTACTTAAGAGGAACGAGAAGAGAAGCTCCTACAGAAAAATTGATATTTTAACAAATGCTGTCTCACCGCTAAACGCCCGAACAGAATAGTGCGATGAGGACAATTGCAGCTTCAAGTTTTGACTTAGAATTTGTGTTCTGGGAGAAAACTTTTATCCTATAGTAAACATTAATCAAATCTAAAAATTTTGTCTTGTTTTATAACTGACAGAATAAACTAGGTTTATATGTTATTATTTTTTTTATTTATCATTATTTTTCCTATAAATAATTCACAAACTAGCGATACAAGTTATCAGAAAATATCGGTATTTAAATACCCATTAATTCTAATTCAGTTAGTATAATGATAAAAATCAAAACCTATAAACCTGGATATTGATAACATCTATAACATTTCCAAAAATCATAAAAATCGGTGATTGTTTAGGGGGGTAGAAACGTTTTCTCTTTTTGTATAAAAATTCGAGACTTCCCTCCAGTCTTAATATTATAAACGCGAAAGTTGGTAAGTATGGATGTATGTATAGATGTTTATTACTCGTTCACGCAAAAACTACTGAATAGATTTTAATGAAACTTTACAATAATATAGCTTACACATCAGAATAACACATAGGCTATAATTTATAGAGATATTTTGTGAATTGTCCAAAATATAACGATTAGTGTCAAAGTAAGTGGGAATATATTCTGCATTATGTGACCCATTCTGACGTGCGCTGCAAAAACATTTTGTAGCACACGTTCATAATGTATAACGGAAATGTTTATCTTAAATAGTTCTACAAAAAAGCCCGCGAAATTTACATTATATTTCTAATACATATTTGGTATTAACAAATTGATCCTTAGGTTATAAAGCTAAGATTATAAAGGCGTACGTTTGTGAGCGAGTTTGTATGTTTGTTACTTCTTCACGCTTAAATGGCTGGACCAATTTTGATGAAATTTAGTATGGAAGTAGATAAGGTGCTGGATATAGAACACTTTTTATCATCATCATCCATCACCACGCGGGTACAACATATATATATACATATATATATAAATATATATGTTACGGTTATAAAGGTATATAGGCGTGAACATAAACTTAAGATAAGCCGGGTAAACAAAGGTTTATTTTCGAAAACCATAGATATAGTTTGATATTATGTTTGTTTGCGTCGTAACTTTTCATCTTTAGCCGGTAAATATGCCTATTATCCGAAAAGAAACGGCAAAAAATGTATCCGATAGATAAATGTCGCTGCCGAATAAATTCGAAATGCCACTAGTTTATCATGTTCCAATAAATAGCTCCTAATTATTTTATTTTTATGATTAGATTGTTATAATTGCAGGTATAAGTAATTAATTAGTACCTAATAAAACTGCCTAAAACCTAATAAATAGTATTCATGACGCCATTCACATCGCCAAAGACAGGAACAGGTGGCGACAAATTGTCAATAAAAAGGTGATTTCCACGGGGTATCACGACCCTCAGCTTTGAGGATAACGACGCAAGGGAGAGGAATAAAACTGCAGAAGTTTTAGCTTGTAATTTTAGGATCTGTGATGAGCTAATTGTTCCTTATTATTTTATTTTAATGACTCGATAATATTATGATTGCAATTTTATTTTGTTGTGTCACCGAAGTATTTTTTCGCAATTTTGAATACATAACAGTATCTTTTTTTATAAAAACTAACGATGTTTTCACTCATTTTAGTAAATAATACGGGATAACTCACGTGAATAAGTCAGATAGCTCCGACTATAGTTTCAACCACATCCGGTGCTCAGCGAGACGTCAACGCGAGCGTCCCGAGCTCTCCTTGAAAAAGACCACCGGATGTGGTTAAAACTATAGTCGGAGTTATCTGACTTATTCACGTGAGTTATCCCGTATTATTAACTAAAATAAAAGTATCTGTAATGAGAAGGATATGTTATCAATAAAAGATTTCGTGTCAAAATAGTAAACATGATTATATTGTTTCTTTTTTCTTTTGCTTCTACATTTTTAGCCAAGGGCGTGCGGTTACACCATAGACGTAGGATTTTTTCGCTACGCTCAAAAGCCTATGGGCTACACTTAAATTTAGCCGGTTAATGACAGACGAAACCAACATTAACATCTTGTCGAAGATAAAACTAAGTTTAGCCGGCTAATCTTAAGTTTATGTTCATACCTACCTATAGCCTACCTACCTACCTTTAGAAAATTTTCTACTCAAAATACCGTCACATAGTACATCTCTCTATGATAATTCATTCTCAGTGCAGGCTGTTCGACTTTGGAACAGTCTGCCAGTATCGATTCGAAAATCTCAGTCACTATACATTTTCAAAAATAGAGTCAAAGAATTTTACATGTCCACTCTAAGCTAAAATATTTCATTGGTTATTACTTATGATATTTGTGTAAGTAGTAGTTGGATACATGTATGTATATATTTATATCAGTGTATGTATGTAGGTATATAAGTAGGTATTTATATTAAATGTATGTAAGTTTATGTTTAATGTAGGTATTTATTATGTATTTATATAAAAATTTATGTAAGTAATTGTAGGTATATATTTTAAGATATTTATTATTTGAATAATGCTTGAATGTTTAATTTGTTTTTATTTTTATGTAATGTTTACGTAGTAAACTGCCAACCTGGCAAATTTTTGTAAATCTTAAAATTTCTTATGGGTTGTCTGGAAGAAATTGCTTTAAGCAATAAGACCGCCTTTTGTGTACATAATTTGTGTGTTAATTTTCATTGTAATGTTTTTAAGGTATGCAAATAAAGTGTTTCTATCTATCTATCTATCTAGCCTTAAGATATACATAGTATCCTATAAATATGATAATATATAAGGAGCCTCAGCAATGCTTGACGTCATAGGCAATCTTAAAACTCGTAGATCTACTGTGCACAGGTTTTCACCGCCCTGATACAGGTTTCCAAGTAGTCTTGAACTAAATAAACATATAAATTGTTTTCTTTAAGGTGAACGCTGACGTTGTTTATGTAGGGAAAACATTTCTTTTTTGTTTTGTTGTTAGGTCTTTTATTATTTACTATAATAAGTACGGCATTACCAATTACACTTATTATTAATATGTACATATATAAAGTTATTATACATACATACACAAGATTAAAATATCAAAAACTAAAATTAAAACAGGCACAATGCTGTCAAAGTAATGAAAAAATGACCATTTTTTTTTTACCGTTGGTATGCATTTATTAACAAAATACTACGAACTATATACAACACTACAGCTACTACAATAAAAGCATTTCGATCCCTATAAGACATTGCAGACGGCTTAATATGCCCCCCGAAGCACGGAAGAAGGGAAACTGAAAAACCAGAAGGTGGTGGAGCAGCGCCTTCTGAAGAACTTGCATCTTGCGTGTGAGATATCAGTTCCTCAGAAAGTGCTGCTGCCCACCTTCTGGTGAGTTACCCTAAGTCGCCTCTCACGACATGCACGGGTAGAGATGGGGTGACATTCTAGCTCGGCAACTCACTGTAATACGCGATAATATTGTTTATTTTTTAATTTCCCGCTACAGACGTGAGTTACCTTAAAGTCAGATAATTAGCTTACCATTCAGGTCCTTCGGGTTAAAGAACTTTGTGGTGGCCATCTTGAACCTGCTAGATATTATATTCTTTTTTTGCTTTTGCGTAGCCTTCGTCTATTACCTCACTTGGCATTGGCTCCGATAGCTGACTGAGCATTTCTTACGTTTTTTTTTATTGCTGATAAGTAACCTATTTTTTTTTGCCTGTTTTTGTTTCCCTTATGTAAATTTAGATTTTTACTTTTATTTTTTTATTTATGCCTGATACATATCCTTGAGAGCCAGTAATTCTAGGCTAGCCTGAACAACATCTTCGACCACATCATCACTTACCATCATGAGAGAGTGGTCAAAAGTCTAACATATCGGGAATACAAAATAATACTTTTGCGAGATTTTTCAGATCGGTTGTCTGGAAGAAATTTCATAAAGCGCCCTTTTGATACTTTTATTTGTTATGTTTCATTGTTATGATATTAGGTTTGCAAATAAAGAAGTTTCTATATTCTATCTATCTATCAACAATCTAAATATCTGACAAAATATAATATTGATGTCTTAAATTATAGCTTCGGCGGAGTCAAGGCTAAACATCTACGTAATATTTCTTTAATAAAATTATAGTTTTTTATTGTAAGACGGCGTATTATTATTTATAATGCGAAAACACGTTCGAAACCGGAAATAAACAAGATTCGTTTAAAAACGGGTTGAATATCCTTGTTACAAACATTTCGACTTCATATCACTTCCATATTTTGTCGATTGGCACCTTCCTGCTTAATACATACATACAATCACGCCTGTATTACACCCACGTTTCGCCAATTGGGTTTTGGTTCCATGATAGGGGGCGAACATATGGGCTGTCACTGGGCACAGTTCCAGGGTCATACAAAATGATTTTTCTAACACACTGGACGAAACATTAGAACATATTACGAATTATATGTTTACGCTAACAACATCTAAGACAGGAACACAAGAACATATTGTTTGAAGCCCTGGCAGGGCACTAAGATGTTATACATATTATATATTTTTGTTTTGATTGTATATATTTAATTTATTTGAAGCAATGAGGGCCGAGCTGTAATAGCTATGGGCAGCCGTGCCGCAGTACCCTGGTTCGATCCCCACCGCCGGCTTGAGGTTCACCGCATGGTGGAAGGGCATTTTGCGATTGCCCGCCTGGCTAGCTACCACCCTCAAGTAGAAAGTCTGTCGCTAAGCACCGAAAGGTGTGTTCCGGCAGTAGTACTTGAGAGCCAGTGAAATTACAGGCACAATGAGACTTAACAACTATGTCTCAGTGTGACGGGCGCAGTGCAATTCGTGAGTTGTCATGAATTGCAACTTTCATAGGCAGAGGTTAGTCCACTTAACATCAGGAGAGGAGGATCTCTTGTGCATGTAATTTAATATTACATAATACAATAAACAACAAGTTTTTCTAACACTGTCTGACACTTTTAAGTTCTGTGTCGCGTAGTAAAAGACAGTGCCTACTCTGAGCTAAGAGCGCCCGCCGCGGCAACTCGCCAAACATTAGTGATTACTTTGTAACTATTGCCTACTTAATTTTTATGATCTAAAACATCGTTACCTAGCTCATGTGTTGACAGATATCATCGATCAAATCTTGCTCGACCAATATTTGGCCAAGGCCTTGCAGGAACGCACCCCAGCTAAGTAAAGCAACGTCATGACTTGGATGGGTGACCGCTAGTGACATTACTAATGAGCGTGCACGTGCTTCGGAGGGCACGTTAAGCCGTCGGTTCCAGTTGTTGTATGACAATGGCAGTCGATATAGCATGGTGGCAGGGCATTTTGCGAATGCCCACCTGGGTAGCTACCACCCTCAAGTAGAAAATCGATCGCCAAGCACCTAACGGTGTGTTCTGGCAGTCAGTAATTCTAACTTAGCTTGAACAACATCTTCGACCACATCACTTACCATCAGGTGAGCTAGTGGTCAAAGGCTAGCCTATCAGCTATAAGTAAAAAAATATATATCAGTGCATTACATGTGGTGGGATTTACAGTTTGCTAATTCGCCTACCCAATGCTTAAGACGTTGACAACAACTGAATAGCTTTACTTGAACAGATTTTTAGCAAAATTCATTTAGTTTGCAGCAGTAAGAAAATTATAAGTTATTCTTGATCACATTATCTAAGGCCAGGAAAAGTCTGAAACACGTTTCCTTAACATTTTTTGATAGAATAAAATTACAAAGTTGTCTTAGTAGTAACGTAAATATCTTTATTATTAACGTATGAATGTGTATGGAAGTATATTAATAAAATAGCAAAACCTTATCAAGAGGGACATGAATAGTTACATTTTCGATTTAAGTTACTAGTTTGTGTTATTAAGCTTACTTTCGGATTTTACCTAAACTGATCGCGATTTCACCATCGCTGTCTCTTTCACTCCTACTCAGTCCGATAGAGACAAAAATTCAGCATTTGACAACGTCTTAACATAGAATAATTACCATTACTATACTAGCTTTCCGGCCGCGGCTCCGCCCGCTGGTATATCGGTTATCACGCAAAAGCATTAACCTCTTTTTATGCAGTTGGATAAAAACTATCCTATGTCCTTCCCTGAGTTTCTATTTCCATACCAAATTTCATCCACATCGGTTCAGTAGTTTCAGAGCCTTATTCAATGCAAACAAACAAACAATCAAATCTTTCCTTTATTATATTAAGTATAGACATGTTGGAACGAAACCTTCAGTATGCGAGCCCGACTCGAACTTCGGTGGTTTATTTAAGTACTCAAGTTATTCAAGTTATGTTTATGTGGTTTATAAAAAAATAACTTGCCAAGCCGGTTATGGGCAGGAGAGTTATAGAGTAACTTAAAGGAATAACTAAGTAGACTAAACTAGTTATTCTTGTAATAAGGTTTGGTTGGAAACAGATACATATCACAAATTGAAATAGAATTTAAATACTTTTAATTCTGTCACCAAGCGCCTAACAAGAGAAGTGTGAACGGAGCGCTTTCCATACAAACAGTTTTGTTATATTTTTTTCAACACCCTTGCTCGTAAAGTGAACTTTATTATATCGTTCTTTGGGCCATAAACCGAACTATAACACCCTCGTGCATAATAATATTATACACTAGTGCGTAATAGAATTATCCCTACAATGTTAAGTTAGTACCTAACTGCAAATTATTCGGAGAGCATTTTCAATTTAATCGGGTAATTTATCCCTACAATGTTAAGTTAGTACCTAACTGGAAATTATTCGGAGAGCATTTTCAATTTAATCAGGTAATTTATCCCTACAAAGTTAAGTTAGTACCTAACTGCAAATTATATGCGAATAAACAGAGCATTTTCAATTTAATCAGGTAATTTATCCCTACAATGTTAAGTTAGTACCTAACTGCAAATTATTCGGAGAGCATTTTCAATTTAATCGGGTAATTTATCCCTACAAAGTTAAGTTAGTACCTAACTGCAGATTATATGCGAGTAAACAGAGCATAATACAGATTTAACATCAAAGAGGTTTATATGTAATCAACAAAATACTTTTGCCGCGCGAAAAAAAAAACCTGCGCGCTATTTTCCATAATTTTCGTATGTTGTTTGTATCGCATTTGTCAATATATATTTTTTTTCCTGGCAAGGGTGTTGAAAAAGTTCGTATGAAACTAATGAGCAACTTAGCTCACTTGTATCATAATCTACTAAAATAGCAAGTGTTCAAACTGTGAATTTTTTTAACCATATTGCTGAGATAATATCTATGCTGCACGGCAGTCAGAGCCACATCGCTGGGCTATTAGTGCTTCGAATGTATTGCATTGTAGCATAGCGCTCGTAGCGAAGTTTACTTAGCTGTTCGCAACCGATCAGCAAAGTTAAGCAACGTCGCGCGCGGTCACGAGTTGGATGGGTGACCGCTAGTGACATTACTACTGAGCGTGCACGTGCTTCGGAGGGCACGTTAAGCCGTCGGTCCCGGTTGTTGTCTTAGGATGGCAGTCGTTATAGCATGGTGGTAGGGCATTATGCGAATGCCCGCCAGGCTAGCTACCACACTCAAATAGAAAATCTGTCGCCAAGCACCTAACGGTGTGTTCCGGCAGCTGTCCTTGAGCCAGTACTTCTAGGTTAGCCTGAACAACATTTTTGACCACATCATCACTTACCATCAGGTGAGATAGTGGTCAAAGGCTAACCTACCAGGGATATAAAAAAACTAACAGTAGGTATACTTTAAAAAAGACCGTTTATGATGACTATAAATTATACATGACTATAAATTCAATGCGCACGCGTTGATGTCTTTTCAAGGTATTAAATCAGTCAGTTCTAATCCACTCCCTTTTTTTCTATATGTTTGCCACGCGATTAGTCCGCCAGTCATGAACTGATTTTAATTATTATAATATTTTTTGAGTAGAAGCACCGGTAGTTGCTTGGCGACAGATTTTCTACTTGAGGGTGGTCTCTAGCCAGGTGGGCATTCGAAAAATGCCCGTCCACCATGCGGTGAAGCTCAAGCCCGCGGCGGGATTCGAACCATGGACCTGCTGCGTGGCAGTCCATAACCAATGCCGATGACTTCTTCAAAACTTTCTCTGGGTCTGCCCCGGGAGCTTATCGTACTTTCCCAAACTCATCAGCCCGGTTGGAGGATACGACGCGTGATCAGAATGCTGGCAACTGTTTGGCTCAACGAATAAGCATTGCAATCAACAGGACAATGCTGCCAGCATGCTGGGCACGCTGCCAACTGGAGCATTTGGACTGCCTGTGAGTCTGCAATGACTTGGTTGTCTAAATGCTTTCATTGTAGTGTAGTATATAGTATTTTTTTATGCATGATAGGTTAGCCTTTGACCACTATCTCACCTGATGAGTGATGATGTGGACGAAGATGTTGTTCAGGCTAACCTAGAAGTACAAGTTCGTAGAATTTTGTTAATAAAGGCAAAAAAATAAAAGACTGGTTACTTTATTCTTATCAATAATACTTTAGAATACTTTACCAATAACACTTTTTTTTTCTACTCTTCATTGTCTATTGTCTATCACAAAAGCCAATATGTCCCAGGATGTCACTTAGACCTCGCGGCTTAGTCAATAAAATAACAATTAGGAGATAACAATGTAATCTTCAATTAATTGTTTATGATATTAAAACACATTAGGTTTTTCCAAATTAATTTATAGGTACATAATAACTCTTATCGTTACAGACATAGTATCGCCATGTCTATATTTGTAAGTGACGTGACGGAGAAGTCACCCGCATGATGGTAAGTGTCACGCTCGTCACCTTTCTCAGTCTGCTTGACACTCCTAGATATTTCCTATGTCTCGTTCGCTCAGTTTTTAGGGTCCCATACCTCAATAGGAAAAACGGAACCCTTATAGGATCACTTTGTTGTCAAGACTTTTATTCTCAAACGCGTGGAGGTATCCAGCTGTAATTCATATCAAATACTCAAGTCTACTGTCCCTCAGAGCCAACGAGTTTTAAACCTTAAGTAATTTTTTTTAACCTGAGTTAGGTGCTCGATGTTTAGAGCTGTGAAAAATTCTAACTTCTAAGCCAACGCAATCAAAAGATACAGCTGTTTACGCCCAATTTTCCACACTCTTATGGGAATTATAACCCATAAGAGTGTGGAAAACTTCTCGTGAAATCAGAATACTGAAATTTGATACGAAGCAACGTCTTATAGTACAGATAAAGGAAAAAATTACGTAAAGCATAAATTTTCAGTCTCAACATAATAAAAATATTTTTACTATTTAATTTTAAAATGTTATGGATGTCATTTAGCAATAAAAACACCATAACTTTTACTTATATACCTACAGGTTTGTACGGAACCCTCGAAACGCTAGTCATACTCGCACTTGGCCATTTTTTTCTTGCTAAATTACTAAGCTTACTAAGATCATTAATGAATGACGCCATGTTTAAGGCTTGGATGGAAAAAAAATACTAGGTGACATATCTATGGTTTGACTTACGTAGCATTAAAGTTGTAACTATGTGCGACGCCAATTCCTCACAATAGAAGAAAAAAAAAAGTTGTAACTGAAGCATGACTTGGTGGCGCTACTGTGGTCTGGAAAGGCGCTAGGCTTAAACAGCGGCCACAGTTTTAGACTTCGGGAAGTATTATTATATGTTCTATGCTCCGGGCTCCAAACCATCGCATACCGTTTTTTTTTAATCTTACGCCGATAAGTGATAATGAGAATATCATCAATGTAGTCGAAGCCAATTAAATACGCATCATTAGGGATAACTCAAATACTACTCGACAGCAGCAGATTTTAAATATAAAAAAAAAACGTTACACCCTGTAATATTATGTTAGTTATGACTTAACACACTAATAAAAAAAAATACACTCGAAATGAAAACCTACTCTTTTTTATGCCTTATATGTTAGCCTTTGACCACTATCTCACCTGATGGTAAGTGATGATGTGGTCGAAGACGTTGTTCAGGCTAACCTAGAAGTACTGGCTCTCAAGGACAGCTGCCGGAACACAAATTAGGTGCTTGGCGACAGATTTTCTACTTGAGGGAGGTAGCTAGCTAGGCGGGCATTCGCAAAATGCCCTACCACCATGCTATAACGACTGCCATCCTAAGACAACATCCGGAACGACGCGTGTCCGAAGCACGGAAACGCTCAGTAATAATGTCACTAGCGGTCACCCATCCAACTCATGACCGCGCGCGACGTTGCTTAACTTTGCTGATCAGTTGAGAACAGCTAAGTAACATTCGCTACGAGCGCTTCAAAACAGACAACGAAAAATTCTCCGTTTTCGTTGTCGGTTAAACAGTAAAAATAAAGTATCAGCTTGGTATCATACCGGAATACAATACACCGCACCAGGAACCGCTTACAACGACATTATTTGATTAACTACGTACGGACAGACAATAACAAAGACTTTATTAGAATAAACAATACATTTGTAATCTGCAACGTGTGTGGCGGAACGTATGATAGACATTTCGACCTTACCATTGTAATATACTAGCTGACCCGGCAAACGTTGTTTTGCCATATAAGGGTTGATCGTAGAAGGGTGAAAATTGAGGGTTGTATGTATTTTTGTATGTTGTATCATAAAAAAATAGAACATAAAAATTTTGTCTAATAAATAAAAAAAAATTTAGGGGTGGACTACCCCTAAAATTTAGGGGGATGAAAAATAGATGTTGGCCGATTCTCATAGATACCGGATAAGCACAAAAAATTTCATCAAAATCGGTCAAGCCGTTTCGGAGGAGTATAGCAACGAAAACTGTGACACGAGAATTTTATATATTAGAAGAAGAAACACAGCACCTAGGCAGACGACCACCGCTCGGGCCTCGGGGAGACTTATATCTTAGTAGTCTGTGATCTGTAGAACTCAAAGTGAACGAATTCGTCCGGGGAAGTAGGTACTGCCTACATATCTATTTCTACCGCCAAGCAGTTATGTTCGCATTACTGTGTTCCGGTTTCAAGGTGCCGGTGAAATTACAGGCACATACGACTTAAGAGGAAGTGGTCTTTAAAAAATGATAGACTGAGGGCGTAGAACGGAGACACCTCGTATATTTTGTACTACGCAATATTTAAATAGAATAATTTTTGTCTTAGGTTTTCGCGTTTATTACACATAGTAACTAAACAACTTTAAACGGTTTAAATCGCGTATATTTATCATTATTTTTGTCCCGACGCGTTTGAAACACTTTGCAGTGATCGTGTCACCCTCGTGTTGAGTCACCCCGTGATCACGTTTACTGCTGTGTGAAACGTCGGGACAAAAGTAATGATAAATATACGCGATTTAAACCGTTTAAACTTGTTTAATTTCTAGATTATTTTTTTTTAATAAATTCGTATAAAATTGAGGTTTATAGAACGAACACAACTTACCTTGCTTACTAACCTTGTTTTTGTTATAATTTTATATTTTACTTATTGTTATTTATTTAAAAAACCGTCATACTAACACATATAAACTAAACCTTCAACTGCCTAACGGTACTCTAAAGTCTAAAAGTAATTGAGACTCGCGGACGGATGGAAGGACACACGAACGTACTGCTGAGGATTAGTAATAGCTTAATATTATTAGTAATAGTAAATACTTTTGGTTTTAATATTGTTATGTTTGCAATAACGCCTGCTATGCGGAATACATTAAAAAATTACAAGTATACGATAGGAAAAATTTAAGTCATGTGCGGGATTCGAACCCGCGTCCACCCACCCCTTCAGCCGGGGTATGCTCTAACCAATTGAGCTAACATGACATGACATCATAACTCAAATCTAGTAGTACAACGCAAGTTGTACGATGGTTAAAGAACGATAGGGAAGATTTGAGTTATGACGTCATGTCATGTTAGCTCAATTGGTTAGAGCATGCCCCGGCTGAAGGGGTGGGTGGACGCGGGTTCGAATCCCGCACATGACTTAAATTTTTCCTATCGTATATTTGTAATTTTGTAATACTTTTGGTTTTACTATGGTTATTTGATCCAGTTTTCTAGTAAACATGTTTAGGGTCACGCCCTTATAGTATGTTTTTTTTCTTACAATAGGTAGTAGGCAACACAAATATTGGTGTGATTAGCAGCTATGTGCAGGTCGGAATGAAAACCGTAACGTACTGAGCGAAAAAAAAAACGTTTTTTTTGTACATACAACAAACATATTGTGTGTTGCTAGATGTAAAGGATCTCTGGGGTCTGTGAGATAGGCTATCTTTGACCGCTATCACACCTGATGTTAAGTGATGCTGTCGAAGATATCGTTTACATTAACCTTAAAATTACTGGCTTTCAAGTACAACTGCCTGAACACTGTCAGGTGCTTGGCGACAGATTCTCCACTTGGTGGTAGCTAGTCAGGTAGGCATTCGCAAAATAATATGCTTTAATTACTGCTGTCTCAACACAACAACCAGGACCGTACCCTCCAAAGCATATCCACGGTCAGTAGTAATGTCACTAGCGGTCACCCATCCTAGTCAAGACCACGGCAGACGTTGTGATCGGCTAAGGCTGGATTCCCTGATTTTGGACAGTTTGAAAGTAAACTCTTCTTCAGATTATCATTGTATGGATTTAGAAAAATATTTACTGTGCTTCAACAAGTTATTTCACACTTTTGAATGTTGAAGTCGGTTCCATTTTGAAGTAAAAAAACATTTAACAAACAACAGATCGTAAATGCGCAGAACGCATTGAGATTCAACTTTGTTTAACTCATATTTTGTTTTATTTTCGTTACAAACTCTCTGCAACTCCCCCACCAGGCATGGTGCGTTGCGAACGCTTCTAATAGTTATTACAAAGAAGTGTTTTCATCGAAACGGAACCGACTTCAACACTCAAATATGTGAAATACTTGTTGAAGTCGGTACCATGATAGTATAAAAGTACCTATTATCACAATATTGTGCGTATGGCCTTCAACTTTATAAGGCTTGTTCGGCCTCACATGGAGTATTATACTGTTCTCTCTTCTGGGCGGGAGCTCCCCAGTACCAGCTTCTTCCATTTGACAGCATCCAACGCAGAGCGACTCGAATAGTTGACGATCAAGTTCTCTCCGACCGGCTCGACCCTTTGGCACTACGTAGAGATGTTGGATCACTCTGCATCTTCTACCGCATCTATCACGAGAGTGTTCTGAGAAACTGTTCGATTTACTACCTGCAGCTGAATTTCGCTTTCGGACGTCCCATAAAAAAAAACTCCTACAATTTTTTTAAGTTGGTTAAAAAGACACGTTTTACCGATACAATGTCCATGGGATACAGGATACAGCCAAGAATTATGTTTGATGATGAGAAGATTTAGGTATGGCGCACAGAATATTGCGACCATTTTTCAAATTCTTATGATTCACAATAGATATAGGATTTTCCTTGTTAATTTCCCACGATACAATAGTAAGGTTAGCCTTGCGAATATAATGCACAAAAAATGTCTTAACAAGCGAGGCACCCATCTAATAAGAGCTAATTTATTATCTACTAGCTGTACCTGCGACTTCGTTCGCGATTGCCGTACCCGCAGACTAATTTTTAAGGTTACCCTCGTAGTTTATATTCCTGTTTTTGATAACCCTATATATGTATACAATTTTAGTAATATGTCCGTATATTGTGGCGGTGTTATTTTTATTTTCTGAAGCAGTGATAGATCAATGACATTGGCTATGGACTGCCGCGCAGCAGGTCCATGGTTTGGATCCCGCCGCGGGCTTGAGCTTCACCGCATGGTGAAAGGGCATTTTGCAAATGCCCGCCTGGCTAGCGACCACCCTCAAGTTCAAAATCTGTCGCCAAGCACCAAACGGTGTGTTCCGGCAGCAGTCCTTGAGAGCCAGTGAAATTACAGGCAAAATGAGACTTAACAAGTACCTATGTCTCAAGGTGATGGGCGCAGTGCAGTTCGTCACTTGTGATGAAATGCATCTGTTATAGGCAGAGGATACCGCTTAACATCGGGTGGGCTTCGTGCTTGTTCGGTCACAATAACATAAAAAAAAACCTATTTACATTTTGACTTTCATCCCTTTTCCCGAAGGAACCGTGCTGAATTTCGGGATAAAAGTATACAATGTCCTACTTCGTAGTATGAACTTAAATCATGCTAAGTTTTATTGAAATTCATTCAGTAGTTTTGGCGTGATGCGCGGTCAAGATACAGACAGACAAAAATAAAAAATACATTACAAAATTACAAACACAATTACAAACACATTACATCCCGCACATGACTTAAATTTTTCCTATCGTATATTTGTAATTTTGTAATGTAATCCGCTTAGCAGGCGTTATTGCAATCATAACAATATAAAAAAAAAAAAAAAATACAGTTTTGGCTTCAGTATCAGCTACAAAGTGCTCTCAAAAATTATTTTCAAAATATCTGCAATGTACAGAATTGGAACTGTCAGTTTTATTGTTAGTAATATACATTTATTATAAGTATACTTAGACGATAAGGTCAGGATCATCTTCCGAGTAGGAAGATTCAGATTGGCTTCATCTATCTGGGGTCGTTTCTACATGATTTTTCAAAGGTAACAATGTATTTTTTTTGTACAATGAGTGCATACATAAAATAATTTCAGCCGAGACGTTTGACAACCCGAGCCAAAAATCAGAGCAGGTATTTAAGTCGTGGCTAAAATGGGTTATGTGAACGAGATTTAATTTTTACACGACTGCCCACAAAAGGAGAGTTATGTTTCATGGTTGGTGTTTCAGGTTTGTGAGTTACTTTATTTGAAGCGCTCGTAGCGAAGTTTACTTAGCTGTTCTTAACCGATCAGCAAAGTTAAGCAACCACGCGCGCGGTCATGAGTTGGATGGGTGACCGCTAGTGACATTACTACTGAGCGTTTCCGTGCTTCGGAGAGCACGTTAAGCCGTCGGTCCCGGTTGTCATCTTAGGATGGCAGTCGTTATAGCATGGTGGTAGGGCATTTTGTGAATGCCCGCCTGGCTAGCTACCACCCTCAAGTAGAAAATCTGTCGCCAAGCACCTAACAGTGTGTTCCGGCAGCTGTCCTTGAGAGCCAGTACTTCGGGTTAGCCTGAAACACATCTTCGACCACATCATCAATTACCATCAGGTGAGATAGTGGTCAAAGGCTAACTTATCAGGCATAAAAAACAAAACACCGTTACTTTTAAACAGTCTATGCGATTTCTTTTTATTTCTTTTTTATGCTTGATTGATTAGCCTTTGACCACTATCTCACCTGGTGGTAAGTGATGATGTGGTCGAAGATGTTGTTCAGGCTATCCTAGAATTACTGGCTCTCAACGACAGCTGCCGGAACACATCGTATATGTGCTTTAGATTCGTATTGACAGCGCAAGTGACACTAGGTACATGAAAATAAATAAAAAAACAAACTGGTGGATTTTGGACGCCATATGTATAGTAAGATGTACAGTGAGCACTTATTCTTGATTAAACTGCAACTTTAGAAGCGCATAAAACCATACATTACAAATGCAGGCGACAAAAACTTTATTTGAAGGTAGTAAGAAATAAAATTATCAAATAGAAAATCTGTCGCCAAGCACCTAACGGTGTGTTGCGGCAGCAGTCCTTGAGAGCCAGTGAAATTACAGGCAAAATGAGACTTAACAAGTATGTCTCAAGGGGATGGTCGCAGTGCAGTTCGTCACTTGTGATGAAATGCATCTGTTATAGGCAGAGGATACCGCTTAACATCAGGTGTCACAATAACATTAAAAACAAAAAAAAAGTTTAGATTGCCTTATTACAAAATTACAAATTCGAGAGGAAAATTATAGTCATGTGGGGGATCGAACCTGCGTCACCCACCCCTATAGCCGGGGTATGCTCTGACTGACTAATATGACAATGACTCATAACTCTAGTTTTTCCTCTCGTTCTTTAACCATCGTATGGGGATAGAGCGATACCTACAGTTCAACTTACGTTGTACTACAAACAAGACCAATTTTGCAATCAGCGTTAAACTTGTTAAATGATGACGACACCCTATAATTTAAAAAAAATATTTTCGCTATAAAGCATGCTCTGCGGATTAAATTATAATATATAGAATTTATTATAAATAACATGAGACATAAGAGTTACGACCAAAACACGGAAACAGATGGTTTGACTGTTAAATTTTATTTCAAGGTTTATTAAAACTAGATAATCTTCTTGCTTATAGACTAGCCCCCATAATGAGTCGTTTAGCAACTTGCATTGTCACTAGCTTCAATTATTTGTTATTCGTCTACTCAATACCACAATACAATAAATGAAAAAAGGAAAAAACCAGACTGCAATTATTTATTTTCGTTAAACGTTTTATCGTTCCATTGGAGATAAAACTGGAAGATATATACATTTATGGGATCTTGATATTAAGCCCTTCATTTTGATACCCCAACCGCTAGGTTTAGAAGATTTTTTATTTTATTTTAAAATATGGCGTCTAACCAGTTTGACTTTTCAATTTGTTTTTATGTACCTGTCAATACAAATCTAACAATATCTTACATTGAAATCGGTTAGACCGTTTAAAAGTTATGGCGGTGGATAAAAGAAACTCACAAACAAACATACATACATACATGAATCCCGAAAACATATTTCTCTTTCGTTTGGGTAGTCTTATAAAAAGACCAGAAGGATCACTCCGCAAAGCCATTGCAATAAATAAGCGACTCTAGCCACGAAGGAATAAAGTGCACTTCAGCTCGCAAAGAACGGGTACCTAATATTTATATTCACCTACAAGGGTCTCTCTTTCTATCGCATGTGCACGCATAGCTCTGATCTCTTCTGACGCTCTATATTCGCAACCAGCATTATGCTGAGTTGGGGTCGGCTAGTAACAAAAGTATTCAGTACCTATTTTTGGTTTTATGTCTGTATATTATTTTTGTTTGTTTGTTTTTGCCACAAATAAAGCTATGATTAGCATTTATTTAAGCAGTTACGAATAAATTAATTAACCTACTTCAACTCATCAGATTAAAACCACAGATTATGAAAAACACCGTTTTCTGCGTAGAATGGAGCTGTAATTGTTTAAAAAAAATTTAATTTACATTTTTTCTTCAAGTAAAATTTAATTTAATAGATAAAATCTTCTTCTTATGCTTAAAGAAAATTGTAAAATCATATTTCTCGATATCCAAACGCTACATAATGACACGTGTATAATAAAATTCTGAAAAATATCGTTTTTTTTTTTCTCTAAAATTGACTATTTCTATGTTTACATTTAGCGCCATCTGTGGAAAAAATTTGACAGTGTGCTTCCCCGTTGAATATGAAAAAAGGTTTCATACATTTGCTTTGGCTGTACAATACCTATATCCTATATATTATGACGTGAGTGGCAGAATGTAAGCATTATTTATGCTTACAAAATGCTATATAAAGAATATTAGGGTCTTCTTGGATATGAAGGTATATGCAAGTATAATAACTCCATAGTTACAAGTCGCGATTTACAAATAAAAAATATTCTTTATTATACGAGTATAGTACCACCAACTTAACTGTGCAGTTTTCGAGGGCGCTACTGGTCAAGGAAATCAACTACAAACTGTCACAATTTGAAGGAATGTTGTAGTTCTTTTTTTTGCCGCCTGAACAGATAAGTTGGTGGGACTTTAAGTACAGTAGTTTTATTTTGACATTAACATGATGTATTAAACATGATTATTGTTAATTGACTTGTGAAACTTTTATTATAGTTCATTAATTCATCCGTTATCTAATCTGCGTTAAGAGGAACAGGCTACAGAAAAATAGGTATATTAACAAAGTGATGCTGTCTCGCCGCTAAACGGCCGAACAGAATAGTGCGATAAGGGCTATTGCAGCTTCTTCAAGTTTTGACTTAGAATTTGCTCATAATTTGCGTTCTGGGAGAAAACTTTCTCCCATAGTAAACATTAATCAAATCTAAAAATGTTGGTCTTATTTTATAACTGCTAGAGTAAACTAGGTTTATACGTTTCCTTTTTCTTTATTTATCATCATTTATCCTATAAATAATTCACAAAATAGAGATACAAGTTTTAAGAAAAAACCGGTATTTAAATACCTACCTATTTTTTCAAATTCTCTTAATGTAATGATAAAAATCAAACCTATAAACCTGGATATTGATAACATCTATAACATTTCCAAAAATCATCAAACTCTGTGATTGTTTAGAGGAGTAGAAACGGTTTCTCTATTTTTTATGAAAATTCAAGACTTCCTTCCATTCTTAAGATCGGAAAACAGTTGTGAAATTGTTTTCATTTCATTTTGTTTCAATGGAAAATATGCAGCATAAATACAAGCAATAAACCCACATCACAACATTTCATGCTGTGGATGGAAAAATGATTCACGTTCAAAACTGTTACTTTAAATAATTACTTATCCAGCAACAAATTTACTTTTTCTGTGGAATCTACGATACGCAAAGTACCTAATGTAATTGTCGCAATTTGCTAAAAAACGTTTTAATCCCATCTTTAACAAATGATTTCGCATAAACTTGATAATTCAATTTATGACACTTACCAAGTAAGTAGGTTTATTTACAATAGTACTTAAGTATGCGTTAATTTTTCATTATATATCAGCCGGATATACATAATGCTATGAGTTTAATAATTCGGTTTTGATTTTAGAATGATATTTAAGGTTAAAACTCACTACAGTGAGTCTGAAAATGCAAATTTTGAACATGTTTTGTAGAAAGAGTGTACCCCTTACAGATATGAATAAAATATATAATATTGTAGAGGATATGACAAATACTATGCCTGATTATAAAATACGATTCTATATATTTCTCACGATAGAAAAAAAACATAAATATTCGTAAATAACAATTTTTTTTTGTTAAGATAAATAATTGTAGCGTTATTTTTATGTCTGTATAATAAGATCATATATGTATAAATTGTATTTCCTGTACCAAAAATGTGACAAAAGAGTTTTGTAGTAACTGAATTATTTTTACCGATTTTAAATCTCACTTTTATATGAATATATTAATAATATCGATCTAATAATAACAAATATTTTTAAAATATTTTATGAAAGCATTAAATTAATATTTTAATAAAACACTTAAAAAATACAAAAATGTATCTAGTGACAATACCCGCCTAATTTTCCTGTTAAGCCGACGTGACGTCACAAACGCCACGCAGCCAAACCGGAAGAATTTTCGACGCGTTTCGCTTCTACACGAAGCATCCTCAGGAGGTCTTGACTCTACGAGCGCACGATCGAGAAAAGATTACTCGATCGTGCGCTATCGACTATATTAAACTATATTAAAAATGGATTTCCGCAAAGTAACGCCTGAATCTATTTATTATAATATCGATGTCGCTATTTAAATATTACGTAGTCCTGTTTCACTCACTCGCATACGAAACGGTGACTCTCCGCCCTACGCCCTCAGTCTGTCATTTTTCAAAGACCACTTATCTTAAGGTGGAAACCCGCCTTAGAGAGATTAAGTGGTCTTTAACGTTCAAGGAGAAAAATTCAACATTTTATCAGGTTTATAATTTATATGCAATATTATTTTAATTTAAACCCAAACCTACCACCGATACCAAACAGAGATACAAACGCGTCTAATGTCCCACCATCAACGGGATGACGTTTTTTTTTATGCTTGATAGGTGAGCCTTTGACCACTATCTCACCTGATGCTAAGTGATGATGTGGTCGAAGATATTGTTCAGGCTAACCTAGAATTACTGGCTCTCAAGGACAGCTGCCGGAACACACCGTTAGGTGCTTGGCGACAGATTTTCTACTTGAGGGTGGTAGCTAGCCAGGCGGGCATTCGCAAAATGACCTACCACCATGCTATAACGACTGCCATCCAAAGACGACAACCGGGACCGACGCCTTTACGTGCCCTCCGAAGCACGGAAGCGCTCAGTAGTAATGTCACTAGCGGTCACCCATCCAACTCATGACCGCGGAAGACGTTGCTTAACTTTGCTGATCGGTTAAGAACAGCCAAGTAAACTTCGCTGCGAGCGCTTCAAAAACGTCATTTTCCGTCTAAGGTTTACAATACAAAAATTATTTAATCCTTGATGATGATTATACATAATAATTACATATCAAGGTTGACTTAAATTACATATTTACATAAATTATACATTAATATATGACAACGATAACGGGATATTAGAATTAAAGTTTATTTAAATTTTAATTAAAAATCCACTCTCTTTCTCAACATAATCTTCTAATGACGTAGGTAATAGAATTTATATTTAGAATCACTAACTCTTCTTTTTTTATTGTCTTCTTCTCAGAGAGAGGCCTGTCCAAGTAAAGGTTGTCAGGGTAGTGACCTCTTTCTCCTGTTTTTCTTCGCAATATAGGCGAGTCTCTTCTGCGACTCATTGGTCTGGTATCATGACTTAACCGTCCAGCGGTTTGGGGGATCAGGCCACGCCAGGTTGATCCTGCTGGTGGAAAGCTCAGCGACCCAGGCATTGACCAACGTGGGTCTTGCCACACCGGTCACGACTCGTCTTATTCTCTTCTTCTTGTCGGATCAGTTCCTTAGGGCAAGGCGTCGTAATTTTGTTCTGAAACCGTTCTCTGCAGTCACTGCTTAGATGGGTGACAGGTACCAAGCGCTTCCGTAATCCGTACTTCCATAGAGAAATAGTTCTATTCATTTATCTATGGTACTTCAAAGGGCACGTCCCCGTTGTCATCTTAGAAGGATTTTAGCTATGTCGGAAGCCTTCGCAGTCTAAGAACTCCGACACTGGATGTTGGTAGACCATTTTGCGAATAACCGTCTGGTTAGCTATAATAAAGTTTGAGTTTTGACTTGAAGCACTGATAGCTGAACGGTAATAGCTCTGGACTGCCGCCGAGCCGCAGGTCCAAGGTTCGATTCCCACCGCCGGCTTGAGCTTCAAAAGACGGAAGAGCATTTTGCTAATTCTCGCCTGGTTAGCTACCACCCGATAGTAGAAAATCTGTCGCCACGCAACTACCGGTGTGTTCCGACCAGGCAGCAGTCCTTAAGAGCCCGTAAAATTACAGATGTATGAGACTCAATAACTGTATGTCTCAAGGTTACGGGCCCAGTGCAGTAGATGTGTTATATACAGTTACCTACACCTCCGAAAATCTACTGTACAGATACATTTTTTTTAGAATTCCAAAGATTTATGAATATTGAAAAAACTATATCTCCTATCACGCTCAAACCAACGGGAAACGATCGGGGATCGCGGCCCGCGCGTAGTAATGTGTAGAACTATAGAAAAACTTTGAAAATGAAATTTATATGACCGAAAATCACGAAATTTTGAATAAATTTAGCAAGAAAACGTGAATAACTTTGAGACTATTGAACCTATTTAGTCAAAACCAACGTAGAACGGACCGCTACCAACGGCCGCTATTTACTAAACACAAAAATAACATAGGATATCGAAACAAACAAAAAAAACAGAAAAAAACGAAAAATTTACTATAAAAATTATGCAAAAGTAGGTTTTTGCTGTCTGGTGTAGGTATATAACAGTATTGGGTATAGGTAAAGGTTACCGCTTAACATCAGGTGGGCCTCATGATGGTTCCGCCACAACAGAATAATAGTTTGAGGCATCATCATCAGTTTTTTTAATAGCTGACAGGCTAGCCTTTATCTTTTTTGTAATCAATGTTCATTTTTGTTACCTTGATGATCTAATATTAGGTATAATTAGTGTTTAAGCAAAGTAACTTTTTTGATCAATAAACAAATTTATTTATTTATCTGATGGTAAGTGATCAAAGGTGTTCAAGAATACCTAGAATTACTGGCTCTCAAACTAAATCAAGAAAACACCATATTTATCAAACTCACAGACGTGCTAACTAACAATCACCAACGAGGCTGCAATTATCCAAGTAATAAGCTGATCATGACTGTCCTTGTCACAAGATCACGGGAAATACTCGCAAAGCAAGGTCAACTCTTGTTTTTATGTGCGTCTGTTTTGAAACGCTCGTTTTTTTTTTTTTTAGGTAGGACATAGATGCTGACTACCGCTAAGCGGACGTCCAGCTCCACCGGGTTTTGGGCGAGGGGAGGCCCTCTAGGGGAAATAATTCATGTATAAGCCAACCCCACCATTAATATTTGGACTTATCGTAATTTATTAATCATTAAAACACATTGTAAGTAATGAAAATAAATGTCAAATACTGATTTCCATTACCTCCCCCTCCATATCTGCACTAGTAATAATCCTAGCAAGAAAGTGTATAAAACCTTTTTTGTAGATAATTTTACGTAGTTTAATTTACTCCTGACCACGTTTTTGCTGAAGGCCACAGTTTTTGAGTTATTTACAAAAACCTAAAAAAGGGACCTTTAGAGCCCCCCACCCCCCTTAGCTCTACCCCACCGGTCAGTACTTTTAGTATGTTGTTTACGGAACCTTCCCCTACACCTGTACCAAATTTGGCTTATACATGAATTATTTCCGCTATTTTGTCTTCGTTGCCTGGACTATAGCTGTTCTTAACCGATCAGCTAAGTTAAGCAACGTCCGCCGCGGTCATGAGTTGGATGGGTAACCGCTAGTGACATTACTACTGAACGAGGGCACGTTAAGCCGTTGGCCCCGGTTGTTGTCTTAGGATGGCGGTCGTTATAGGATGGTGGTAGGGCATTTTGCGAATGCCCACCTGGCTAGATACCACCTTCAAGTAGAAAATCTGTCGCCAAACAGCTAACCGTGTTTCCGGCAGTAGTTTGAGAGCGAGTAATTCTAGGTTAGCCTGAACAACATCTTCGACCACATCTTCAGGTGAGATAGTAGTCAAAGGCTAAACTACACGGCATAAAAAAGTGGTTTATGGCAGTTACTTGCTGTGACTAATTCAAGTTTGGCATTATTTGATATTTGGTCGGTTTATGACCACTGTATAACCTTATTAGGCCCACTTGCACCAATGTTAATTCGAGAGTTAAAGTCGGGTTACCTTGGTTTTTGTATGACAATTTCCTCTTAACTCGAGTTTAACTCGCGTTTGCTCGTTGGAGCAAGTGGGCCTTAAAGTTCGGCACAATTATATGTATAACTATTGTAAACGATTTTTTTTTTTTTACCGGCGGTATTAACTAAATACTACGAACTATATACAACACTACAGCTACTACAATCAAAGCATTTAGATCCCTATAAGTCATTGCAGACTCATAGGCAGTCCAAATGCTCTAGCCCACTACCAGTTGGCAGCGTGCCAAGCATGCTGGCAGCATTGCCCCGTTGAATTGCAATGCTTATTATTTGAGCCAAATAGGTCCAGCATTTTGATCACGCGCTCTGATAAGTTTTGGAAAATACGATGAGCTCCCGGTCCCCACGGACTCAACGTCTCAAACCTCTTGAATCAAAGCCGCGTCCTCCGATTTCGCGCTGGGTGCCTAAACCACTCGGCCATTTGGACACGTTCTTTCGTCTCCGTCCTACGCCCTCAATCGGTCATTTTTCTTTAAGCACTGTGTCTTAGTAAAGAAAGAAATTGAAAATATATGAGGTATATTGATTACCGTGGGGTGCCGGGTTAGAATTGCACCTCCCCATATCATCCCGTGCGTGTTACGACACGCACGGAAAGGAGCTTTTTGCTCCTTTCTGAGCTATACTGTTACATAGCTCAGAAAGGAGCAAAAAGCTCCTTTCTGAGTAAGAGTGCTTCACCGCAGACCACACAGTGCTCAAAAGTGAATAATTAGTCTGCAGGTACGGCAATCGCGAACGAAGTCGCAGTTACAGCTAGTGATAAATATACGCGATTTAAACCGTTTAAAGTTGTTTAATTACTATAGATACATGAACCATGAAATCATAACACTCATTTTATTGGGCAGTCGTGTAAAAATCTGCCATGGGGATCAAACCCAGGACACACATATACACCAACGAGACAGCTCTTATTATTATGACGTCTTTATAGTAGAACTATTAAAAACTAATTGAAGCTAAACGATAATAATATGATCGTTACATAGATACCATTATTATTGTTTAATAGCGTGTGAGATATTGTATAATTGTGTTAATAGTACCATAAAATAGCTCATAAACGTGTCATAAACGACAAACTAACTACTGCTTACTTACATTGTAGCGTAGGTTAAGGAAATGTCTTCGTAGCTCTTTCCATATTTAGCATGGTGGTATAGGGCATTTAGCGAATGCCCACCTGGCTAGCTATACCTCCCTAGAAATCCCTCAAGTGGAAAATCTGTCGCCAAGCATCTAACAGTGTGTTCCGGCAGCTGTCCTTGAGAGCCAGTAATTCTAGGTAAGCCTGAACAAAATCTTCGCCCACATCATCACTTACCATGAAGTGATGTAGTGATCAAAAGCATAAAAAAATTACAATCGTACTTTCGTGATATTTTAAATACAAAGTGTTCAAACTCGTTGAAATTTTAATGTATATTCTTAAAACTATGTATATGCTTCTGGGTCGCCCGTTTCTCGTTTTATTATTTACTTTATATCTAAATTTATAAATAATAATTCCAATTTAAAACGATTTTTCCAAATAAGTTTGAATATCTGCATTTTCACGGACTAAAAAACCAGTTCCAAATTTTTGGAATATGTTTTAAGACTCCCTTTACCTTAAAGTAATTATTTTTTTTAATATTATAAGAAATATTAAAAAAAAAAAAATTTTTTTTAGTAAAAACGAAAAAAATGTCTACACATGCTAATATTATAAAGATGAATTATTTGTATTTTTGTATGTAACAAATAAACATAAAAACTACTGCCGATTTGAAAAAATCTTTCACCGTTAGAACCTTACATTATCCCTGATGAACATAGGCATACAATATTATTTTTATTATTATTTATCTACATAAAACATTTAAATTTTTTTTAACTTATTAATAGCCTTGTGAGGCCTGCGCCGGGCGCAATTAAAAAAATATATCTAGTGACAAAATTCACAAACGCCATGCAACGAAACCGGTAGTACTTTCGACGTGTGTCGCTTCTACACGAAGCATCCTCAGGTCATGGCTCAACGAGCGCACGATCGAGAATGATTTTCGCGATTCGCGCTCGATGAGTCAATTTAATTGTATACAGTCCAACATGTACTTGTTGCTTGAATGTGCTGATAATGGGTGCTTACCATTTGAAGTTAAATTCGCTAAAAACGATCACATTTCGAAAAAGTTGTTCCACATGGGTCTTGGCGTTATTTTCGCCATAAACGCTATGAAGCTACTGGAACAGTTTGAATTCCCTACATCTTATGTCAAATGTGACAGAAGTGGCAAATTTTAGTGGCATTCTTAACGTTCTTATCCTAAATGGAACAGGGGAGAACAGTTACAAACGATCACAGTGATCACAACCATAGACGCAAATGTGATCAAAATTATCGAAAATAACTTTCTTTGCGTCAAATGGAATATACCCAATGAAGCCTACGTGCATCTCATAATATATCCTGTTCATTCTTATTAGCCAGTTTTGTTTAAAAATACATGGTTATTGGTTAATGGCTAACAACCTCATAGAGTTGACTTCTGCTAGTCCTAAGAAACATTTTGAGGTTTTTTTTTTTGTGTATTAATGCCTAAGCCAAGAGCGCCCGCCGCGGCAACACTGGACCGCGCAGCGCTCCCTTTGAATAGTTTTGAATATTTACATCGAGCTAAAAAAATAAAATATATGAAATAATACATTACAGGCAAATTAAGCTAAAATCCATTCAGCAGTTTTTGCGTGAAAGAGTAACAAACATCCATACATACATCCATACTAACAAACTTTCGCGTTTATAATATAAAGTAGGATATAACTTATAACATTTGTGACCAATACCACCATTATTCAAAAGAATTCTCGAGCATTCCTTGACAGTTTTTCTGAATATGACAGACGTCATTGCATTTCTGTTGGTTTTATTTCGTGCACGTGATTTAAATTTAATTGTGTAGACGACCTTCCGACATATAAAATATGTTGTACACTTGTATTTCCCCCATAAAACTCGTTTCTAAACGACTAGTAACTTATAAAACTCAGAATATAATATATAATAATATACCTACTAGCGGCACGCCCCAGCTTCGCACGGGTATACCTATAAAATAAAATGTATAAATTGAAACACATAAAAAGTATTACAAAATTACAAATATACGATAGGAAAAATTTAGTTCATGTGCGGGATTCGAACCCTCGTCCATCCATTCCTTTAGCCGGGGCATGCTCTAACCAATTCAGCTAACATGACATGACATCATAACTCAAATCTTTCCTATCGTTAACCATCGTATTGGGATGGAGCGACATCTATTATATAGTACAACTTGCGTTGTACTACTAAGCAGGTGTTATTGCAAACATAACAATATAAAACATAAAAAGTAGTTATTGTGACATAGCTGTAATAGTTAGACATATAGTATTGCGGACATTTTTGTAGTTATTAATGTCCCCTATAAAATTGTAGTACATCACTTTGCTCTATTGTCAACAATTTCCACAGTGTAGGCGATTTTTTTTGGATTTTTTTTCACACGTTACATTATCGAAGTTTTCATACGGATCCCTAAGTTTTAAAAAATATTCTATAGCTTTCATCAGGGGTAGCTATAGTATATATACTAATGGTGAAAGTATTTTTTAAATCGGTCCAGTAGTTTTCAAGTTTATTCGTTACAAATCTTCCCTCTTTATAACATAGATTATAAAGAGTTATAAATATAAAAAAAAACAAAAATGAAAATATATATTATAAACTTTTATAACATTCATTATTATTATTAATTATATCTTTATAACATATTTCTTCATAGATAACTATGAAGAATGAAAAGACTGGAGAGAAGTCTTGAATTTTCATACAAAAAGAGAAAACGTTTCTACCCACTCTAAAATACTTTGTTCACTGTTTTTAGTAAGGAACTTTGTGTAACATTTTCGGAGGACGGACGCGTTGACATCTACGTTTTTTTTTTTTTTTCATTTGCTCCCTATGTCGGGATATGGTACATCTGCGAGTTCTGCGATACATCAGGTGTCATCGATTCTCATACGTTAGTAGCATTATATTGTTATAGTTCCTTTTTATTTTTAATTTGTGATAAGTTATAGACCTCGACGTTTCGACCAAGTTGTATTGGTCGTGGCCACGAGTGGATTGAAAAGGCGCAGGCGGGTGTCCAGGGTTGCCAACTCGACACCACAGAGGGGAGCTATATGACATCTCAAAATAGTGCTAGATTGCCATATAATTACAAAAATAGTGCCAAATGTATTGACTTTGAAATAATATAACAAAATCATATATAACGTTATTTTTTTTAATCTATATCCAGTCATCCTCAATGTCATCGGTCTCTTCTGTATTTATTTCTCCCTGTACTGCCACCGTTGAAGTGGATGACTTTTTACTTTCAGACGATTTTTTCAATAGTCATGAGTACATATCTTTCTTTCCCACTTTTTATCTTATCAGACAATATCCCTGCTAACTTGTATTTTTCTTTATTAGTGCCGGGAAATACCCAACGAAAGTGTAGCAACAACGCGTGGCTGCGTTTTGAACTACGGTTACCAGAACATATCAAGCATAATTGATATTTAGTGCTAGGTGCTATATGTCAAATTTGAGTGCTAGACTTATGAAAATAGTGCTACATCTCGCACTGAAAGTGCTAAGTTGGTCACAGCGGGTGTCAACGACTTGAAGGGCGGCCGCTCAGATACCTACCCGCCCTTTCGACCTTGATGCCCGCTTCTTCAGTGCGCTCTTGGAGACTGTAATCTTTGATCCGTTCGTGACCACACCAATGCAACTTGGTCGAAACTAGAGGTAAATAAAATACATGTTTGTATCGCGATTAAGGGTATATTCCATTTGACGCTAATAACGTTATTTTCGATAATTTTGATCACATTCTGCGTCTATGGTTGTGATCACTGTGATCGTTTGTAACTGTTCTCCCCTGTTCCATTTAGGATAAGAACGCTAAGAATTCCACAAAAATTTGCCACTTCTGTCACATTTGACATTAGATGTAGCGTTTATGGCGAAAATAACGCCAAGACCCATGTGGAACAACTTTTTGGGAGTGTGATCGTTTTTAGCGAATCTAAGTTCAAATGGTAAGCACCCTAATAAGTTGGCATCGTCATGACCACTACGTCCTAGTCATGATTGAAATTCTATTGTTATCATTATCGCCGATGCCAATGGGTTAAATCCCGGTAAATACTTATAACCATGTCTTATAGTCTCAAAAGTCTTTAAGTGGGATTTCGTCATGCTCTAATGATGGGAATATCCAATGGGACCAAAAATCATTTAGCCATATGAACACATACGTTAGTGGCACTATACCTTACTATCACCAGCCCCGGGTCACTCCACACTTTAGATACGTCGCTACAGGTACATCGGCGTACCCGTCCGGACGGGACTATTGTACGTGCGTGCCGCGACAGAAGAGATCAGAGCTATGCGTGCACATGCGATAGAAAGAGTGACGCCTTGTAGGTGAATATAAATATTAGGTACTCCGTGCTTTGCGAGCTGAATTGCACTTTATTGCTTCTTTATTGTAGTCGCTTATTTATTGTAATGCCTTTGCGGAGTGATCCTTCTGGTCCTTTTTATTATGTAACTTAGGTATCGATAGTATTCAGTTATTATTTTTGTATTAATATTTACCTACGTGTTGATTTCTGTTACCTGAAATAAACTTTGATTTGATATGAAAAACGGATGCTTAACTAGAAATTAAGTTTAGCTCACAAGCACGGAAAGGTGATGTTGAGATCTGGGCCTACTTTAGACAACGAAAATGTTATTTGCGGTACGAAGTTCGTTGTTTTTTATAGTCTATGGTCGGACCGCATCCTTCATCATCATCACAAATCTTGTCCGCTATGGAATCTCCCCTACTACTCTGCGAACGCTATTACACCTTAATCAGTTTTAAGTCTTAACTGAGATAAATTAATGAAAATTTTCACATGGTAAGAGTCTGAGAAGCTCAGCGAGAGGTGTCGCTACTGTTCTAGAAAATACAAGTTATTTAGAATTTACGTGAATGTCTTTGTTCTCCATAGGAATTTATATTCTCATTAGTATTTGTGTTCTGTCTGCATATTTAGAACTCGACTTTGACCATTTATAAGCAAACGAATAAATTATAATTACGTTTTTATAAAATGTACAAACCATTCGAGTCTAATCAAAAAATAATGTAATCAGAATCTACTCAGGCAAATGCTTGCAAGTCTATCCTACGAACGAAGTTGAACATAAGTAAGTCTATGCGTGTTTTGCGGATACCTATCTTTCGGGCCCGAAGTTCGATACTTCGACGAATTAGAGGCCCAGAGCTATGTGTGCGGTTGAGAGAGATAGAGAGAGAGAAAAGGAGCCTTGTAGGTGAATATAAATATTAGGTACTCCGTGCTTTGCGAGCTGAAGTGCACTTTATTGCTTCGTAGTTAGAGTCGCTTATTTATTGGAATGGCTTTGCGGTGTGAACCTTCTGGTCTTTCTTATTATGTGCTATCGTCAAAGATTGTTAAGTAGTTACTTAATCCGGATATTATGTAGAAACCAATGAAAATTTACTTAAATGACATTAAACAAATGTAGTAAATTGACATTTGACATATTGAATTAATACGTTTTTATTATCATACAATTGAACTTAAATATGTACATATAAATTTATTTATAAATTGTTTTGAAGTTTTATAGTTTCTTACCTACCCAAAGAGCCATACTATTACAGTAGTCAGAAAAGAAGCAGTGATGGCTCAGTGGCATTGGCTATGGACTGCCGCGCAGCAGGTCCATGGTTCGAATCCCGCCGTGGGCTTGAGCTTCACCGCATGGTGGAAGGGTATTTTGCGAATGCCCGCCTGGCTAGCGAACACCCTCAAGTAGAAAGTAGACAAGCACCTAACGAGTGTTCCGGCAGCAGTCCTTGAGAGCCAGTGAAATTACAGGCACATGAAACTTAAGAACTGTGTCTCAAGGTGATGGGCGCAGTGCAATTCGTGACTTGTGACATGCATCTGTTATAGGCAGAGGTTAGTCCGCTTGACATCAGGTGGGCCTCGAGCTTGTTCCGTCAAATTTTTTTTTTTTTTTAAATACACTAATATGTGATGTTGCAAACTTACCTTAGGATGTTACTAAGGATATCCAATCAAATCTAAGAGTCATACCGTTGTCCACAGAATATGAACCACTCCTTCGAGCAGTCTCCCCTCACGAACACATCCATCACAAAGGAGAAGATGACCAAATGGGTCGAGGCACAGAGGAGAGGCGACAAGTACGACATCGACATCTACGGCAAGCCTTCAGACAAACAGCTCAAGGATTTGGACAACGTCAGGAATCTGAGCAAAGAGCTGCAGGATAACTTGGAAGTGAGTATATATATATAGCCCGTGGGTTCCGGGCGAGAATCTCACCCCCCATGTCTACCCTTGGTCGTAAGAGGCGACTAACGGTAACACACCAGAAGGTGGGCAGCAGCGCTTTCTGAGGAACTCATATCTGACACTACCAATCCCAAGACTCCTGCCAAGCGTGGGGATTATGGCAAACCCCCTTAATGTGGGAGCTGTATTCAGCAGTGGACCATCCGGTCGGTAAAGGTCAGGCCAGCCGCCTTCCTGACTCCTACTATCCTTGGACATACTGTCGTTGGTAGTAGGAAATAGGAATATAGAGCGATAAGATAGTAGAAGACCCTTTTGTGCGTCAAATGCAACACCCTACTGACGTCACAACGGGAGTAATATTTTTTATTTTTTGAATTTATTGCGACGTAACTAGCACGGGGCCCACCCTCTACCTATAACAGATGCATTTCGTCAAGTAACAAACTGCATTGCGCCTGTCAATCTGAGACATACAGTTGTGGAGTCTCTTGTGCCTGTAATTTTCTGGGTCTCAAGGACTGCTGCTGGAACACACTGTTAGGTGTTTGGCGACAGATTTTCTACTTGATGGTGGTAGCTAACCAGGCGGGCATTAGCAAAAAGCCCTCCCACGATACGAGAAGCTCAAGCCAGCGGTGGGGATCGAACCATGGATCTGCGGCACCGCAGTCCATAGCCATAACCGCTTGGCCATCATTGCTTCGAAAGTAATAGAATAAGTTTCGTCGCCTATTACAACTGTGTAATATTTGAAAATAAATTCCCATCCTCAGGAACTGGAGAACTCTGTCCGCATAGCTGACGTAGAAAACCAAGCTATGAACCCAACAGCGCCAATGCTGGACTTCTCAGAAGATCACGAGTTCGTCTCAGCCAACGACATAGAGAACTGCTACGCGGACGAGGACAAGGTGGACGCGAAGGAAGAGGAAAAGAGAAGACTGACCAAGGGTAAAGGGGGCAGAACGGATATACAGAAGTTTTATAAGGATCAGTGTGTTTTTGTGACTGGCGGTACAGGGTTTTTGGGAAAAGGTGAGTTTTGGTTGCATGGCTTTTTATATACTGGCGTATGTCCTTCTCGTTCTTCAGAAATCAGCAACGTCTGCTTCGGTCATTACTTGATAGGTGACCGCTAGTTGCAGGCGATAGGCTATGTCCGAGGCCAGAGGGCAGTCTACGAAGTCCGACATTAGGGCTGGCTACTATGTTATCCGCCAAAGCAATCTAGGGCTGTGTTATGGATATATGCCCTTATTTTACTGTCCCTAAGTATTGGGCATTGGCCCCAATAGCTTTAAATTTCACCAAATAATATTAAAACAGCAATTCTATAAAAAAAAATTAAAACTATATTTGGCGCAAAAGTAACTGCTATCTACAAAGGAAGTAGACACTAAAAGAATCATATAATATATTTTGTTTATTGTCATATACAAGTAAAATAGTAGTTTATGCCACTGTCATATAATAGAGGGTATTAAATGTAGTTTCAAAATAAGAATACACGAGTGTTACAAAATATTACTCAAATTCGTATGTACGAAATAGCGCCAAAATTGAAAAAGTCTGTTATTGGTCTATGGCTCGAAACCAACGCGTTGCGCGCGCATCGCGCTTACCACAGATAATGTGTACTTAAATTGAATTGAAACCTCCTTGGTCGGGACACATCATACTTTAATAAAGTTTTTTATATAATCTCATTCGGTAATATTCTAATTGTGAAATGAAATACAGACTTTTATTGGCATATTTTAGTTACATACTTCTTTAAGAAAAATAAAAAGTCAATTAAAGCTTTATTCTCGTAACAAAACAATGCTTTAAAACATTTTTTTAATGATTAAAGTACAATGTGTCCCGACAATAGAAATAAAACTAAAATCTTACTGAACAAATAATCAAAAAGCGTTACTTCCAATTTTTCGCCCAGTGCCTAAAGATCTTTGTGGTACTGCCTTATAAAACGGTAGCCTACGCTATCCATCCACCGTAATTTTTAAATTGGTATACTACCATTTACTGTTAAAAAAAATACGAGTACATTGAACTGGCAGCGCGGGCTCCCGTTTTTTCGCACGGATCTCTAATAATATAACTAAAGGAACTCTAAATAGATTGTACATACATACAAGCCTACTTTATGTTTAACCTTGATTATGTTTACAATTTGATCATTATAACGTCTTTTGTATACTCAGCTCTTAAAAAGTAGGACAGTCATGTCTGTTTATGTCTAAGATATTTAGTTGGCACTGTTGGCAGACATTAAAATATCATTATTACTCTCTGGCCGCAAATTTCGCGGGCTACATCGTTAAAAATTTATCTATGAAAAAAATATTTGTACGTAGTTTTTAAAAAGCTCACTTTTATTATAAAAACTAACGTGGTTTTCACTATTTTAGTAAATAATACTATAGGATAACTCACGTGAATAAGTCTGATAGCTCCGACTATAGTTTCAACCACATTCGGTGGTCTTTTTCAAGGGGAGCTCGGAACGCCCGCGTTGACGTTCTAAGCAAGAAAAAGACCGCCGAATGTGGTTGAAACTATAGTCGGAGCTATCTGACTTATTCACATGAGTTATCCCGTACTATTTATTAAAATGACCTCACAATTATATAAATTAATTTTCAAAATTCGCTCACTAGAATTAAATATTGCTAAACTAGGTCTCTCCGTCTTTCTCAAAGACCAATTTTTCTTATTGCCTTTATCAGTATTTGTTCCTTACATCCCCACTTTTAATAACATGCAAAGGCTTTTTGTCGTTTTATTGGTTGTTTTGTCTCTTTATAAGCAGCAGATACAGCCAGATATAAAGAAGAATAACACTTTTAGTCTTGATTTACTAAGTAGACTGGCTAGTAATAAGCCTTCTTCTTAACAAGATACTCGTTCCAAAACAATAAAACCTTTTTGGCTTCATGGGCACTACCATAGTGTCCAATATTAAGTAATTACCATGTATTACCTCTTTTTTCCACCCGACATAGACCAAGTCGCGGATAGGCCAGCTAGTATAAACATTAAAAAAAATACCTCATGTACTAGTAATTTACTGCCATTTTATTACTTAAAATAATGGACATGCGTGTATCCACATAATTACGAGTTTAATTATGGATGGACACTATACGTAATACTAAATTATAAATTGCAACACATGAAAATCATAGTAATTAAACAACTTTAAACGGTTCAAATCGCGTATATTTATCATGATTTTCGTGACCACGATCACTGCAAACTGTTTGAAACATCGGGACAAAAATCATGATAAATATACGCGATTTAAACTGTTTAAAGTTGTTAAGTTACTATGTGTAATAATCGCGTAAACCTAAGACAACAACATGAAAAGCAGTTATTATGACATAACTGTAATAGTTAGACATGTGGTATTATGTTTTTTTTTGTAGATATTGATATCCTCTATAAAATTGTAGTACATCACTCTGCTCTATTGTCAACAATTTCTGCAGCGTACACGATGTAACGATTTTTTCGTATTTTTGTCACACTTTGGGTTACATTATCAAAGTTTTCTTACGGATCCCTAAGTTTTTGAAAATATTCTATAGTTTATATTCATCAGGGATAATGTAGGAAACTAATTATAAAAAGAAAATTAAATCGGTCTAGTAGTTTTTAAGTTTATTCGTTACATATAAAATACAAATCTTTCGTCTTTATAATATGAGTGTAGACAGGTACATACGCGGTCAACACCTACGAAATATATGAATAATGTATATATGCAATTTGGCTTGTCAGCTAGAATATATTAAATGACAAAGTCGTTTATATTCGACATTGTTATGTCAATAAGGAAGGCGGCATTTAAAAGAAATATAAGTATTACAGTTTCCGGTTAAGGAAGTGTTCTCGTAGCTCTTTCCTTAAAAACGTAGTTTCGTCTATTTTAAATATCAGAATGTTCGAGTAAGTTCCGGGTATACTACCCAGAACATATTTAATTAATAAAACACTATCTTTGCGTTTCACAGTCATCGATTTAGCCTATCCATCGGTTAAAGCTTGAAACGCGCTGCATGTTAACTGTCATTTTTATCATTCAGTTATTTTATGTGTTGGTTAGCAACCCGAAACTTTATTAGGACATTCTGAAACAGACCCTAAGAGCCTGTTTCAGAATGTTCGAGTAAGTTCCAGTTATACTACCCAGAACATATTTAATAAATAAAACACTATCTTTACGTTTCACAGTCATCGATTTAGCCTATCCATCGGTTAAAGCTTGAAACGCGCTGCATGTTAACTGTCATTTTTATCATTCAGTTATTTTATGTGTTGGTTAGCAACCCGAAACTTTATTAGGACATTCTGAAACAGACCCTAAGAGCCTGTTTCAGAATGTTCGAGTAAGTTCCAGTTATACTACCCAGAACATAAAATAACTGAATGATAAAAATGACAGTTAGCATGCAGCGCGTTTCAAGCTTTAACCGATGGATAGGCTAAATTGATGACTGTGAAACGCAAAGATAGTGTTTTATTTATTAAATATGTTCTGGGTAGTATAACCGGAACTTACTCGAACATTCTGAAACAGGCCCTTTGTGTTCGAACTCGGTAATAATGAGCATGCATGTTCTTGAGACTAAAAGCTATGCTTCTGGTTTATCAGTTTTCCGTATATTCTTCCGTATAATTATTTCAATAAATCGATTTTTATTTTGAAGCAATGACGGTTCAGTGGCTTTGACTATGGACTGCCCGCAGCAGGTCCATGGTTCCAATCCCGCCGCAGGTTTGAGACTGCCCGCCTGGCTAGCACCACCCTCAAGTAGAAAATCTGTCGCTAAGCACCTAACGGTGTGTTACTTGAGGGTGGTAGGGCATTCGCAAAATGCCCTTCCACCATGCGGAAGCTCAAGCCCGCGGCGTGATTCGAACCATGGACCTGCCGCGCGGCAGTCTATAGCCAGTGCCATCACTGCTTCAAATTTCTTCGTAGTAGTTGTTACTCATTACAAATAAAAATATTCGGTCGCTCATTTGCTTAATCGATCTCAAACCGGTTATGATATTTTTTGCTTTACATAGTTTTGTAATCTACCTAATAATGCAATAACAACCTTTTTAAGGATTAAGAGTTGCCTCAATTAGCTTAGTGGGGGAGGGGGGATTTCCCCTATTCCGTCGAGTTTCGTAATCTTCGTATCTTAAACACTTAAACCGCTTATTATATTTTACACTTACGTTTTGTATTATTTACCTAAACTTAGCAAAAAATGCCCGTGGAGTGCCGGGCTAGAATGTCACCCTCCCATCTCTACCCGTGGGTGTCGTAAGAGGCGACTAAGGGTAACACACCAGAAGGTGGGCTGCAGCACTTTCTGAGGAACTGATATCTCACACTGCGATCCCCAAGACGCCTGCCAAGCGTGGGGATTATGGCAAACCCTCCCATAATGGGGAGGCTGTGTTCAGCAGTGAACCATCCGGCTGATACAGACAATGTAAAAACTTTATTTTAATGGGATTGTGAAGGAACAAGCACGATAGCCGCCTGATATTGAACGGACTATCCTCTGACTATAACAGATGCATTTCATCACGAGTCACGAACTGCACTGCGCCCGTCACCCTAAGACATACCCTAAGGTTGTTAAATCTCATGTGCCTGTAATTTTACTGGCTCTCAAGGAATGCTGCCGGAACACACTGTTAAGTGGCTAGCTACCACCATGAAATAGAAAATCTGTCGCCAAGCACCTAACGGTGTGTTCCGGCAGCTGTCCTTGAGAGCCAGTAGTTCTAGGTTAGCCTCAACACCATCTTTGACCACATCATCACTTACCATCAGATGACATAGTGGTCAAAGGCTAAACCATCAGGCATAAAAAAAAAACAGAGGTGGAAAGAAAGAAAACATACCCTGTGTATGCTCTTTAGCTCTATTTTTTGGCAGCGCGGGACAACGGGATTTTCTCCTTCACTCTCTCGGGCTTCGTTACATAATGAATAATTAAAATATAATAGAATCAAATATTTTTAATTCTGGCCTCCCCTTTTCCCAGCGAAAAAAAAAACGCTAAAATCCCATTTTTTACAAATGATTGGAACAACATTTCTGTCCCGTTTTCGCACCGGATCCCTAAACCACTCGATCACCGGAACATTCTCGTTCGAACCGAAATTTTTTGCTCCAATTGTGTTACATACTTAAAAAATGAGTATAGTTTCGGCCATACATATATGTTTGTTGCAACTTTGAATCACTAATATTATTTCTAAATATTAAAAAAAGTTAACAAATTTAGATAAATGAAAATTTTCTTATATACAACCAACATTAGTTATATTGTTTTGATGGGTCCGAAATCAAAGCGGGAACTGTATTAGAGACACACTACAAATTTATTCGTAACCACCATCACAAATTGTTACCATAGCAACGCCACACTTTTGAGTCCGAAATGACCTTTTGTATACAAAATTCGGTTAAAATGCGCATGTTGTCTTAAGTGTGTTTTTTGAGTTGTAAATATGTTTTGGCTTCTTAAAATTTTTACCTTCTGAGGAATCATTTACAAATGCATGGAGTGTTTACTTGTTTTTATTACTTATTGTGTGTGTTTTAAAGAGTTTTGCATGTTGTTTCTTTGTTTGGTGTGTTTGTCTTGTTTTATATTATTATTAGAAACCTAAAATAAGGTAAGTTTGGTTTTTTAGCTAAATACCTACATAATTGTTTAGAAATTTTAGATCTATTACGCTGTTATATAATTTTATTGTTATACATTATACTTCTAGATACCTTGTTTTAGTAAATAATACGGGATAACTCACGTGAGTAAGTAAGATAGCTCCGACTATAGTTTCAACCACATCCGGTGGTCTTTTTCAAGGAGAGCTCGGGACGCCCGCGTTTACGTCTCGCTGAGCACTAGATACCTTGTCTTATCTAATATATGTCTTGTTAAACAATAAAAACAAAACACACAACACATTTTTAAATAGTGCATTTTATGTTAAAAAATGGAAAGAGAAACATACTTAGTTACCAAGGTATTAAATAAATATTTTTGAAATTAAATATCATATTGCTACTTACCAACTTAAATTTGATTAAAAAAATATTATAACTACTTTTATGTAATACATATTTTATATTTTTTTTTAATAAATATTTTATTATTTTCAGATGGAAGAATAAGTTTGAAAGCCAGTCGAGTTGTAGAAAAGGTTATCCTCTAACGACGAAGAAAATCAAGGCTCGCCAAATTTCTTCATATATTTCATGCTATTTATTTTTCTTATTCACAAATATATGAACTCATCGTTATTGATGAAAAATATTTATTCAAAAACACAACTTGATAACAGCAAAGGATAGAAGCATTATCATAGACACAAAACGTGCCATGTCACCTATTCAGAAGGCCCTATTTGAAGATTTTCACATTCGCCCTTTTGGAGTCAGTAACGTTTAAAAACCTTCAAAATAGTTCTGTCAGAAGGTAAGGTAGACTTACTGATTTGGAATCCGAAGTACATCCGAAGTACATACAGGCTTTTAAAAATCTAAGTCAAATCGTTACATTGTTAGAATGTTGTACACACATATTTGATGAAAAATTTAGACATATAATATACCTACTGTCAAAACCATTATGGATTCAACGATCTTTGTCTTCGATGGTCATTCCCCAGTTAGGTATACATTGTTCGAGGTGAAAAACGTAGATTTTATTGTACTGTACTGTATACAAGCTGTATACTTTTGTGTATTTTCGTATTTGTATTTCTTCGTAGCTGATGAAATATTTTTTCTTCATACTTGGGCATTGTACTTTATAATGATAATTTTATCCATGGCTGCAATACTATACCAGGTAAGAACACATTGTTATTTATTTCTTTTCTGCGTCTGTATGCTGCATGAAGAGAAAATTGAGAAGACCCATAATATACCCCATCTGCTCAATTTTCAAAAGGTTTCAGGCAAAATCTAAGACAATATTATACCCATATACATTAGGAATACATCGAAATGTTTTCAGCTCCAAAATTAAATAGTACCTACTTACTTAAAATAAGTATAAATATAGGTACTTTTCGTTCATTAAATGAAACGTATTTATGTTGTGTAAATTAATTTGCATATCTGAATATAAAACCACTTTTCAATAGTTGGTACCTACCTGTATACTAAAGCAAAAAATTTTGATAAATGATTAAATTGTTTCTAAATTAGGTAATTCTATGCCCGTAGTATTTTACCTTCCAACATTCTAGTATGAACACGACTTAGTTTATATTTAAATAGGTTCTTTTGAAATAAATTATTTATGACCGCAGTTTTGTTTTATTTCAATCCTTTTACTGTTGTTTTTTTTCATTCATCATTGTTAATGTAAGGAGGACAACCTCCTAATAATAGGTAATTATGGAGGTGAAGAGCGCTAATTTCTATTTAGACAACATTTACCAACAAACGCATAGTGAGGTTGTTTTTTTAAAAAAACTAATTACAAAACAAACAGCATATATCATATTACCTGTATTGCCTGAATGGGGAAGTAGAGAAAACGACAGAGACTAATCGTTCATAGTTTATATGAGTGTACTTTAGTAGAGCCAATATAGGCGTATATTGACGCCAATAGTACTAACGGCGCTAACAGTACTAACGATTGTACTGAGTTGCTTAGCCCCTTAACATCCGCGTTGACGATATCATCCATTTATAATTGAAATTCTATTGTTCTCACCATCGAGGAATCGAAGATGCGCTCGAGCACGTTCGCATTAATACTATCAATACTGACGAAGCAAAAGCTTGCATACGACATCATCAGTCTATCTAAACAAATACAAAATCTCTTTACCATCTCAAACAATCAACGGATTTTAACTATTCAACAAACAACTAAAAAGTCCGATATATTTAACTTTTTACTTATTATCTGTGGGACAGTTCAACCACAGATTCGTAAGCAAGCCAATGTTTGTACCGAATTGCGCTCAGAGCGCTGTTAGTACGGAGTGCTTATAGTGCCCATTCGTATTCCATGCTTATGGAGCCTTGTGAGTACTTTGAGTGAGTACTCGTCATCGATGGCATCACACCTATCAGCCTTGCAAAGTTTTGGTACCCATCGAACAAATCGGACCAACTGTGAGCGTGCTATTGGTAAAAATTGCAAATCGGACCGCACCCATAGTAAATTCACGTAAAATTCTCCCAAATGAACAAAACGGACCTCTTGCTGCAAGGTTGTGGCTGATATATAATTTGAAGTGGTAGCAGACCACCTACGAATAAATTTTCGAAAGAGAAGAATTTGGACCTGCAATTGGATTATAAATTATAAGGCCTGAAAATCTGGTTCATCTGGTTATATCAAGACTTTTTACGTGAAGTAGAACTGGAGGATAGGTATTTAGGAGTTATTTGAGGCTGAGCAGTAAACAATTTGACTATTTGTTACCAAAAGGTTGCGTCGGCGGCGCCATTTTGTTTTTCTAAACTGATTATCTAGGTACAGATGAATAGGCCACCATCCTAATCAACACTAAGTACTACCACTAACTAAATACGAACTAAGATGCTGCCACCATAGTATGCTCGGATTACCGGTTGACATGATAAGAGTAACATGAAAGTCAGCATCCAACTTACTCTGATCGTAGCAATGCGGCCTGCTTGCTACCCTGCACAGCATCTTCACTTGACAGTTCATTAGAAGCACACAATCTTAGAGTGAAAGCCCTCAAAAGCAAGTTATGCCAGAGTCGTACAAATTAAATATCCGATCTCTAGCTACCCCTCCAAGAACAGCCTCCAGCTTCAACATTGAGTACGATGAGAGAGATTATATATAATTATAGATCATTTTCACATGGTAAGAGTCTGACAGTCATAATTATGGATCAGCGAGAGGGTGACACTACTGTTCTAGAAAATACAGATTAGATAAGTAGAATTTACGTTAATGTCTTTGTTCTCCATAGGTATTTATATCCTCATTAGTATTTGTGTTCTTTCTGCATATTTAGACCTCGACTTTAACTACTTATAGGCAGACGAATAAATTATAATTTCATATAAGGTAATGTACCTACTTACAAACCATACGAATCCGATTAGAAAAAAAGTTATTCAGAATCTCCACAGGTATAGTACCACCAACTTAACTGTGCAGTTCGCGAGGGCGCTGCTGGTCAAGGAAATCAACTACAAACTGTCACAATTTGAAGGAATGTTGTAGTTCATTTTTCTGCCGCCTGAACAGATAAGTTGGTGGGACTGTAAATGCTTGCATGTCTATGCTATGAACGAAGATAAACAAAAGTAAGTCAATACGTGTTTTGCGGATGCCTTTCTTTCGGACCTGAAGTTCGATATTTCGAAGTGTTTATAAAAAATATTTAAAAATATCGCCGCTTGGTCATCATTGCTTCAAAATTCAGTAATTAAATCAGTGACGAAAAAATCAACGTTCTATGAATACAATTTATTAATTAATAGATGTAGGCGTTACATACTTTGCTGAAAATCAAAAGGTATTTTTTTTTATATAATATTCTAAGGTATAATACACTATGTTATATAAACATTTCAAAATAAGTAGTAGTATTTAAAAGTAATTAGGGAATCGTTTTTTTTTTCACTTTATTGTGACGGAACATACTCGAGGCCCACCTGATGTTAAGCGGACTAACCTCTGCCTATGACAGATGCATTTCACAAGTCACGAAATGCACTGCGCCCGTCACCAAGGTTAGTAATCTTTGCCCGTCACTTTGAGACATAGCTGTTAAGTTTCATGTGCCTGTAATTTCACTGGCTCTCAAGGACTACTACTAGGACTACGGAACACACCGTTAGGTGCTTGGCGACAGATTTTCTACTTGAGAGTAGCTAGCAGGCGGGCAATCGCAAAATGCCTTCCACCATACGGTGAAGCTCAAGCCAGCGGTGGGAATGGAACCAGTGTACTGCTGCGCGGCAGTCCATAGCTATTACCGCTCGGCCATCATTGCTTCAAAATTGCTCGTTTTCTAGTAGGGAATCCAAGAAAACTATTACTTAATCTATGTCATAGGTATTCTACGTCTCATACAAATTCAAATGCTACATTATGTATTGCTTATATATGTCGAAGATCTGGTCGGGTGTACAGTATAACATACAATTAAAAAAAAATTCATATGTGCCCCTAGAACAACCATAAACTGCTGATTGCTTGGGTAAGCATGAGTAGTTGCAACTACACTCAAAAAATAAGGAGGGGCGCAGCTACATTACTGAAAAGGACTGTACCAGGTTCAATCACCAGGTCGGACATGTGCTGGCTAGATACAAACACAAATAATTTAATAATATCTCCATAATAAAAATATACTAGCCCTACAATACAAACCTGGGCACATAAGTTCTTGGTAAATTTATAATAGCGCCCTCTATCGGTAACGTAGACCAACTTTAAAAATATATTTGAGGCTAGAATGTAAGTTGCTGGAAGTTGGAACTCTCTCGAAGGAGGAAACGAATACGCTAAAACCATACAGATAGACAGCGGACATAATATTTCAACGTCTTTTATCTAGTTACAAATTTCGGAAGCAAAGGTTTATGAGTGAGCTATAAGTTTATATTTAATATATATCTATGAATAGTAATCGAATTGTCATAAGTAAAAGTTATCATTTCTGTTATAACTATAGGTATGAGTGACATACAAAATTGTCTCGCTCGCTAATCAGTAAGGGCACATAATTGAATAGTCAAACGAACTTACCTGTAAGTGAAGTTCGACTGATATTATGCAGTATTGTTGTCTCGTCCGAAGATGAAGATTTACTTAGTAGTATGTGTCCAGTCACTACGCACCACAACATGAATTTAAAGCTAAAATAAGAAATAATCCTGAACGCTTCTTTATCTGTGCCTCTATTATCTCTGACATCTTAATTACGTCATTTAGTTAAAAGCTACCCTGTTTATTCCTGATTTTACATATAGGGTTAGCTATTGTAAAAATAGTATTAGGGTAGGGTGGGACTCTTCATCTTCGGACGAGACAACAATACTGCATAATATCAGTCGAACTTCACTTACAGGTAAGTTCGTTTGACTATTCAATTATGCATTATTGTTGTCTCGTCCTCGATGAAGATTTACTTAGTAGATGTTCAAAGACTTCGTAAAATCAGTAAATTTATTCACATGTAATTTATTATCAAATTATAATTATTGCCCCTAATTTAGGCTTATGAAGATAATAGTTTTCTTCATATCAATAGTTAAGTTAAGCATTATTATGTGATATCACTAGGAGTTCTCATTATTTATTAATAAGTAATTACAAAAATATAAGTAATAGCATATTAAATCTTTAATATCTAGGAACTCAATACCGCTCTAGCAAAGCTTACATTGTTTACAATAGGCCTATTGTAGAACCTTCCAAAAAATACCTGATTCCCCAGTCCAACCAGCCGTTCTACGGGTGTCATCTATATTGTCACCTCGCATACATGCAGCTGATGTTCAAGCATGTCTTGTGCTATGAGCGGTAAAAACAGATACATCAAGACCGCTTTCTGCCATTACTCTCTTTATCCAACGGCTGATTGTACTTGCAGACACACCCTGATGGGGTTTTTTCATTGAAACAATTAAATTATTTGTACATCTGAGATCTTTTTGTTAAGTCTAAATAATTTATGACAGCTTTTGCTGGACTAACTTCTGGTCTTTCTACAAAAAATGGTAGTGTTAAAAATGGTTGCATTTTGTTAGGGGCTGAGGTCTTTATTAATTTATCATTCCTAATGTTAACTACATCACCTTTGACACTTATATTTCGAATATCAATAAGGGCCATTGTTTGTGCTCTCTGGCCAGTGTCCAACGCTAATAATGTTACAGTCTTTTTTGTACATAAACAAAATTTCTGGTGTCTAAAAAATTGTCTTCAATGAATTTCAGTAAAACAGATACATCCCAAGTGATTGTATTTGGGGGCACAGGGACGAAGTTTCAAAACCCTCTGAACAATCTTTTAATACTCTCATTTAGGCCCCATTAATAAGGATAATGCTGATCTTATACAGTTAAGGCTACCATAAGATAATCCTTCTGAAAAACTTGGAAGTCAAGTATGAAATAATCTCAGATATCTTAGGTTTATTAACACTAATATCTTTAAATTTACAGTATTTAGTCCAGTTAACAATACAAGGTACGTATTGCTTTAGTGTGTTGTCTTATATAGAAGCTAACATAATTTCTATTGCTTCTTCATTGATTCCCGAGTGGCTAAAAACTGTCTTGATAATCTCCCTACCATTAAGGTTAGCTTCTAATGAAGAGGATGACATATTCTGGAATTGTGTAATGTAAGTAAATCTTTAGATGGGTTAAAAATGATAGCTCTTCCTACTAATAGCTTATTAAAAATTGGAAACCAAGGCTGAGCTGTCCAGTATGGTACAACTATACCTGTTGCATTATCAGTTATTATTTTTTGTAAGGTTTTAAGAACCATACAAAATGGAGGGAAAGCATAGAAAAAATGTTTGGACCATGTAACTGTAAAAGCATCTACTGCTATAGCATCTGGATCTGGATGCCACAATATATATTGATAACATTTAGAATTTGTTCTAGAAACAAATAAATCTATAGAATGACGACCAAAAATTTGTGTTAATTGCTTATAATAGTCATGACCTAACTCCAAATCTATGTTATCAAGCTTTTTTCTGGATTAAAAATATGCTATAACATTATCCTTGGTGTTTATGTATGATGCTACAATCCATATATTGCGTGCTTCGCACCATTACCAAATTGTTTGCTATCTTATGCAAGTGACGGTACTGAATACCTCCTTGTCTGTTTATATAAGACACTGCTGTAATGTTATCGATTCTGAATAATATTTGACAATTCTTATTATCTTTGGCAAAAAACATTTAAGCAAAAAATGCAGCAATCAATTCAAGTGAATTGATGTGTTGTTTTGACTCATCCTTAGTCCACAGACCGCTAGAGTTCCATGAACAACCCCATCCCACTTGATGAATATCTCAGAAAACAAAGTTATTCTTTCTGATATCATTGTATGATGAAGGTATATTTTGTATTTCTCAAAATTATTCCCATTATGTTTTAGTGCTAAAAACTTTGTTCTTTCTAACTCCTTGGTGTAAAGCATACCATATTTTATAGATGGACAAATTGAAATAAGTTTTCCTATTACTATTGCTAGAAATCTGACCTTTACCACTCTTTGTTGTATTAATTGATTCACTACTTTTAAACAATTCTCTCTTTTTTCCTGTGAAATACTTAAAGACATGTCCAATGTATTAAATATAAAGCCTAGAAACATACAGTGTTCTGTTTTGGGTTGAAATCACTTTTGTTTTCATTTATAATGAAACCTAAGGAATGTAAAAAATGGACTGTTGATTACATATTATTATTACATTCATTGTAACTGTCACTGATACAGAGGTAATCATCAAGGTATACCACAGATATATATCCACTCTGACGTAAAGTCTGTCTTTTCTTAAGTATTTTCTACTGTTGATACCAATACTCACCATATATTATGCATCTTGAAGATCAACTGAAGACTAGGTAACTATGTGGTTGTACCAGATTACATACTGTTCTATAATCTTCTAGCTTGAAATGTTCAGTTTTGACAAAGGTATTTAATTTTTTAAGATTAAGGATAAATCTGTATTTGCCATTAGGTTTTTGTACTAAAAATAGTGGCAAGCGAAATTGAACCTTTTGTGGTTTGCAATTTTCAAAAGCTTTTATAGATAACAATGTCTCAATTTCAAATTTTACATGTATCTGTTCTGATTTAGAGAAAGAGTTATTTTTAGGTATACAATTTTGATATGGGATATTTTCAAAAGGTATTTCATACCCTCTGATCCAACTCAGGATAACCGGGTCCTGAGTAATCTGTGTCCATTTAGAAAAAAAAATTACTGTAGTCTGCCTACCTGAACATTTATTTCCGGTTCTGGTAATAATACTTCTTGGACTTGTCTTTCATGTTCTGAGATGACTTGGGCTGGGGTGGCTGATAGCAAGTCTCCTATTTTCTCCCATTTGAAAAGGTGACCCTCCTGCTTCGGGACGCCTCACCTTTGCACGAGGCACCATGAGAGCACCATGCTTTGGACGAGGAGGGCCCCGCCAGTTTAAAGTTTTCTTGACATTGGCTCGAGGGGCCTGTCTGACAGTTAGCTTCTTGTTGGCCCCTAACACTTCAGCTGTTTTAATAAACAATTTTGCTATCTTTATTTGCTCTGATAAATTTTCTCCAAATAGGTAACCATCAGTTTCATTTTTGGAAATGTAGTCCCTCATATTTTTATTGTTCACTGATGATAAGATAAGAGATCTTTTAAACCTTGATTCAATATAAATACTATGACATATTAGTCTTGACGCTTCATTTAATTTTTTAATAACTGCTAGTTTTGTATCCGGTTTCTCTTTATTATTTATCAGAGTTTGTAGAGCTGAACCTACACAAGACAAGATTGTACTGAGCTGCATCTGTCTGGTTTCCATCACTTTCTCTTTTTATTCCCAATTTCTGTCAATGCAGCTTTTACCTCTGGATTCAGATATGGAGGCATTTTAAATTTTTAAATGTGTGTTTTCCTTCACAATATCTTGTCACTCATCTCGAGTTATGCCCTTTTTAGTATGTCTTTTAGGTGTGTACTTATCTCCGAGTGCAGAGAAATATTGTCTTGTTCCTTGGGTGGTGCTGTTACCAGAATACCCAAGTCCTTAGGTTCTAATACTTCTTCGACTTCCACGGTAACGATCATTACCTGTGTGGTGTCGTCACTTTTTCTCTCTTGCTCTAAAATCTACAGAGGTCTATCATTCGCCTGTGCAAAGTCATCTCCTTTCTGGGAAAGTAAGGCAATGTCCTCCTCTTCTATACCAGTATGTTGAAGAGGACTTGAACTTTCACTTTCTGCATCTGCTAAAATACAGGTAAGCACTACTTCACTTGGGTATACCTATGCAGAAGCGGAGAGTAGCCACTATGTTAGTGTACAGTGCCTCATTTAAGCAATAAACCACGGCGTCCCCTCTTGTGACGCCCTGTTAAGGTCATTGCAAACATTCAATCTCCACGGCAATCCCTATGTATTGCCCTGTTAAGGAGTTTGATATTTAACACTAATAAGATGTGATAGCCACCTAAAAAACATGGCCTGTTATGAAAAAACACGCCATCTTTAGGGTTATCTTTCATCCACGTGTCGAATCTCTGCAGGTATATACTTGCAACTTGAACAAACGACAATATTGTCGTCTTCCAAACTTTTCAAAATGAATATTATAAAAAACCGGCGACGCGGCTATCGAGGCATACCTTCCAAGAAAACCATTTCAGAATCCGATGAATCGGAGAGCACTTCGATTTTATGTTCAATATTTTGAAGTTTTTCTAAAAGTTTCTTAAGTTTAAAACGTTTCTTTCTTTTACGAGTCATGTTAAATAACTATTGTTGACTATTTGCGAATATTTTCGAAAATAACAAAAATTACTGAAAATAATTTAGGCGCGTTTTATGTGACATGAAACACGAAATGACGTAATTAAGATGTCAGAGATAATAGAGGCACAGATAAAGAAGCGTTCAGGATTATTTCTTATTTTAGCTTTAAATTCATGTTGTGGTGCGTAGTGACTGGACACATACTACTAAGTAAATCTTCATCGAGGACGAGACAACAATAATGCATAATGACAGAATACAAGGTAATGCCTTTGACACAATCTCGCCTACATGTAATGTGATGTTGCAATCAAAGGTTACCATAAAAGGAAATAGCTCTCACGTACATATACCAGAAGACACGTTTAGTTCAGATTTTTTACTTGATGGTGGTAGCTTGCCAGGTGGACGTCAAAATTCCCTACCACAGCAGTAGCTACAACAATACTGCGAGGGATGTCTTGGAATCGATAACAAAATGTGTTCAACTACATAATGGAACCTCTGAATGGACTTATTGACGGTTAAAATACAGTAACTCGATGAAATTTCGCGTAGTTGTTGCGGCAAATGAAGGACAGCGTAGTAGGTTTATGTATAGAATAGTCACGTGGGAATTGAACTCTGTCTCGGGTATCGAACTAAATTCTGTGTCACGCACGCCACGCATCAATCACAGCATGTTGTTGTTGTAGGCACTCATTGAAGTGTCATTGTTGTGACAACATCGAGCATTTAAAGCTCGTTGTGTGACAAAGACTAAGCAGCGTGCCACCTGTAGCCGTATTATGTAACTAGAATGGTACCTAATAGAAATCACAGATGCCAGTGTTGGATATTATCTTTATATTCAGTCTTCAATTACTTTTTCAATTTGGTTAGATTAGTTCGTTCTCTAAGTTTATAACTACCAAATCCTTATACAACTCCTCGAAAACACTCAAAAATAATGAAAAGGGTCTGACCTCCAACACTGAAAGTGAAGAAATAGTATCAAAGTTATATTCATATTTATGTGCTAATATCAAAATACAAAAAAAATAACCAAAACGCTCTCAGCTCACATTTTCATGGCATATGCTTATTGTTTTTGTTTATTTAGTGTAGGTAGGTAACTAAAACTATTTGACCGATATTGATGAAATTTAAATGGGACCAAATTGGATATATCTACATAGAATAATTAAAAAAAAATATATCAATGTTGAATGATCCAGAGGAAACTTATGCGTAGAATATCTTTTTCAGCGGCGGTATACCTTTTAACAAAACATTAAACACTAAACTTTTGTGTGTTGTGTTCAAAAACTGAACTGATTACACAGAAAAACTTAGTATAGGTATACATACACATACACAAACAATGATTATCTACGTCAAGCGCTTTTTATACTTCCTTTGACTGTATAGTTAGTTCCTAAATTTCGACACTTCTTACAACTGGTTCCGTGGTGTAGTGGTTATCACATCTGCTTTACACGCAGAAGGCCGCCAGTTCGATCCTGGCCGGAATCACACTTTTTGTATAAAATGTATTTGACAAGCGTCAAATAATTTTTTTTTATTTAATTTTTAATACAATTTTGTTACTTTACGAAACAAAGACATAGGACTTAACATTTTTTATATTTCTTACAAAAACTTTTTCAAATCGTCATCGGTATCTAATCAAGCGACGTCGGATAGTTCAGTTTTGATGATTCTTTTTTTGTTGCGTAGGTATATACAGTACATCTTCAAGTTGGCCCCATACTAATTTCTTCAATATAAGTGAAGTAGTTTTGCAGTTAAAGCGCTATAAATGCCGAAATTCTGTGACAATCAGACTGCGTAGGAGAGAAAGAGAGGCAGCGATGCTATTTTATTATTATATTTTATACATATACATACATAAATAATTAAGATATTTGCGTTACTTACGTAATTTAGAGCCAATTTTGCAATTTTATTCTATAGGATAATTATACGGTAATGTGTTTTTAAATTAACTTGGCCTTAGAAAATATGATCAAGAATAACATATAATTTTCTTACTGCTAAGAACTAAATATATTCTGCTAAAAATATGTTCAAATACAGGTATTTTGCACACGTCAGCGCCTTAAAAAGGTATATGCCACAATGCCCAAAATTACTACGTGTAATAATCGCGAAAACCTAAGACAACATTACGCCTATAAATGACTTCATTTGCTACTTTTGCAACAAGATTAGTTTATAGGAGGTTAAATTATAGGATGCTAGCAACGTAAATAATGTTGCTAGCATCACAAAAAATGGAGAACACTAAAAAAATAACACGCAATCGGCTTTTAACAAAAATAAAAATAAAGAAATATTTTGTTATTCAGTCGGTTTGGGCCATAAAAATGTGTGCTAAGAGTCGGAAGCATCATTTTTTTTAAATCAGCATTAGTATTGAATTCCATAGGGAATTTAATAATGTTGGTTCGAATTTTAAAAACATTTTCCACGTGAATAAAAAGCACTTTTGAACGCAAATTTTAATGACCAACAACCTTTTCGAGCTTGAGTTGTGAAATAGTTAATTTTACCACACTAGCTATTTTATATTAGCAATATTATATTATGACTGAATCTATTGTAGAAAATTTGTTTCATGCCAGTTCGATTTATGTTATATTTATGCTAGAAGTTGCGTTCGGAAATTGGCGCGTGTTGTTTCGTTGATTTAATAAATAACATTTTTTTTAAGCAATGATAGTACGCGGCAATTGCTATGTACTCCTGCGCAGGAGGTCCATAGTTTAAAATTGAACCTTACCACAGAGGGCTTGAGCTTCAAGGCCATTTCAGGTGTCACGTAGAAAATCTGTCACCAAGCCCCTAATGTGTTCTGGCGGCTGTCCTAGAAATCACGTTCCCATTTTATATAGGATACCTATAAGCATCGTGACCATCTTCACCTACTTAATTTTACCTACATATGAGATAGAAGTCAAATGCTAGCATATCAGCAACAAATAAAACTAAACCTATCAACGTTTTCGTCGACAAGTAGTACTTTATGATATAAGTGCGGGATAGTACCACCAACTTAACTGTGCAGTTCTCGAGGGCGCTATTGGTGAAGGAAATCAACTACAAACTGTCACAATTTGAGGGAATTTTGTAGTTCTTTTTTCTGCCGCCCGAACAGATAAGTTGGTCGAACTGTAAGTTGAAAATTACAGCCGAGGCGATATTGCTAGTATCTCTACTTTCCTGTAGCCCGAGCCGTAGGCGAAGTTAAAGTAGAGGCTGTAATTATTATCATAATGCACGTATGTCATACGACGTTGTATAACATATTTGCGAGGAAATAAATAAAACTCGGACTTTCTTAAACGAATAAATCTTTAATCAGTTGTTAAAGCAACTAGAAAAATTTGAACAATTTGTAAAATAGATTATAACGTTGCCAGTTGGCATTTTTAATGTTGTCAAGTTAATATTATCTCCCAAAGTTATTTTTTTTTTGTTATTTTGACGGAACTAGCTCGAGGCCCACCTGGTGTTAAGTGGACTAACCTCTGCCTATGACAGTTGCAATTCATGACAACTCACGAATTGCACTGCGCCCGTCACATTGAGACATAGTTGTTAAGTCTCATTGTGCCTGAAACTGGCTCTCAAGGACTACTGCCGGAACACACCTTTCGGTGCTTGACGACAGAATTTCTACTTGAGGGTGGTAGCTAGCCAGGCGGCCAATCGCAAAATGCCCTTCCACCATGCAAAATATATTATATATTCATAAAATGTTGACCACTTTTCTGACATAAAAACTCTTTGCTAAAATTTAAAAAAGTACCGTTCATTTTAGACAGAGCATTTTGATAAACCGTGCGTTTTACCTTATCAAAAAGAAACTCGTGCGTTTTACATTACAATAACGCACAAGTACGTAATGAGAACAATACGATATTGAAATTGGTGAAATAAGAAACCCTTTACGAGCAAATGTGTTATAAATGTAACTATCACACCTGCTCACAAAAGAGAAATGCGACCGGAAATCCGGACCGACATACGGGATCTAATCAAATCAAATCAAATAATTTATTTGCAAGAATACAATCATGTATCTACATTTTTGTCCAAGCTGAAACTGAGGAGCATCGCTTGGGCTTCGCGCTTCGGTCAATTAATATATACTGTTGTATGGTACAAAAATTGAAATAAAAAAACTAAAAACTGGACAGGCATTACACGTCAATATGTAGTGCTAAGAATTTGACCTCTAAAAGCTGGTAAGTCTAGTTACATAATCTACATAATGTGTACGTAATTAACAATTAAAAATGAATTATACAACGAGTAGATGTGAATATTGTGGTAGATAAATACATAATATTACTTATGTAAGTATGGTAAATAATCAGGTATTCTAGAAAAATGTTCTATGATTTTTTTTCCCTTCTCTCGGGATTTGGACTCGCACGTCTTGTGTATTTGCAAATGTCATCTTTTAAGTAGTGTTTTTTTTACCGGGGCGGTATGCCTTTATTAACAAAATACTACGAACTATATACAACACTACAGCTACTACAATAAAAGCATTTAGATCCCTTAGAAGTCACTGCAGATGCAGACTCATAGGCAGTCCAAATGCTCTAGCCGAAACGTTTATAGTCTTTTTTTTTTTAGTATTATCCTTCCATCTTAACGCTCTGATGTCCTGAGAGGTAGCAGGTATATGACCAACAAGAACATTCCCAAGGAGGGCAAGTCAGGCAGGCGGCCGCTTATTAAACTGAATTAACGTAACTTTTATAATTCTGTATGCTTTTGTTTTCCTGTGTGTTGGTAGCGTTTTTTTAGTATTCTTGTGTAGCCTTTTGCGTTGTTAGAGAAGACATATAATACCAACCCATACGAGTGGGATAAGGACAGGAAAACGATGATGTTCTAAGGGAAGTTGTTGATGTACTGCGTATCGTAGACCGACTCAAGACTCGAAGACTATTTGAACTCTTTGAAGTGGGATTGTAGGTGACACAAGGTGTGGCAGCAGTCCTTGAGAGCCAGTGAAATAACAGGCAACAATGAGACTTAACAGGTATGTCTCAAGGTGATGGGCGCAGTGCAGTTCGTCACTTGTGATGAAATGCATCTGTTATAGGCAGAGGATACCGCTTAACATCAGGTGGGCCTCGCGCTAGTTCCTACACAATAACATAAAATTTTTTTTTAACTATTTTGGTATAATTTTATGTTGTTAATGTTTTAAATGAAAGTACTTACCTATTTTTAAGAGTAGAGTTCACGGAGCGATTTCCACACAAATGTAGTTTCGTCATATTTTAAATACTAAGTGTTCAAACTCGGTGATACTTTGCATGTATATTCTTGAGCCTAATATCTAAGCTTCTGGTTTGCCAGATTTCCTTAAAATTAAGTTCTTTTCATTAAGAATTCCATTAATCGTTTTATATGGGAATCGTTATTTTTATATAGTTAATCAAAAATAGGGATATAATTAATCAAAAAAGTAGCAAACCAGAAGCATAGATATGAGGCTCAGCAATATGCATACACAATTTCACCGAGTTTGAACACTGTGTTTAAAATAATTACGAAAGTAAGTTTTTATGGAAAACGCTGCGGGCACTCTACTCTTACGAAAAGCAAAGCATTTATCGAACTGTCTAAAACAAGCCCAGATGTCCGAGGGGCTAGGAAAGGGGCGTGGGACGTACCAACGTTCTCCATTTTGTATTTTATGCGTATGACAGGAAGTCGTCCTTCGCGCTTTTTCGCGGCAATCTTGTGCAACCACGTCATTCGTAATAATTTTATAAAACCTTATTTTTCTTTGTATTTTCACCAATATACGACTAATCTTCCTTATAAAAAAAAAAAAAAAAAATTCAGAAATTTAATTCAAAGTTGTCAAGTCCCTATTGGGAAACCCCTTATAAGAAACCTGCGTCGGCTACAAGGATTATGGGCTATAAAAATGAAAGTCATTTCATTCTAACAAGAAGAATAAATACAATTTACAGAAAGTTCCAGTACACAGTACCTACCTCAGATTACCTACTACAGTAGGACAACTCGTGCTACCATGAGACATCGTGTTCGTCGCACGATAAGAATGTCGTCGCTCGCTTTGATTGTCGACATGTCGCCGTCATATCGTGACACGACATCGCCCACGCCGCCGTGTTAAACATTTTTATAATGTAAATGTACGGGTCGCACAGTAAGCTATGTCAATGACTCGCTAATTATTAATTTATACCATGATGTATAAGCGAAGGTACAGAGTACATCAATTTACATACTTATCCTTAGGCGCGTATCCTCCGGCCTGCCGGATTTTGTCTTATGTGTCCCAACCGGCCTGCCGGTTAGCGGTTAATAGTCGTGTTTACATATTCACCATAAAATCTTCGTAAGTTCGATTTTCATAATTCAAACGGTTTTCGTGAGGATGGATCCTTGGCTATGCGAGAAAAAATCCATAATATTCTGATATAACAGAAAGTATGTTTAAAATTGATATGAAATCTGAAACCAGCTCAAATTACATTTTGGCGCCAAAATTTTGTATAGATTTATGTCATTTAAAAATAATCTCGTAACTACTTCTAAAGTAATTAACCTAGAAAGCTGTAATTTTGCATTTGTATAGGCAATAAGTCAATAACGATGTTAAAAGAAATTAAAAGGATAAGGATTGATAACTTTTTTTTTTATAGATTTTTTTATTTGACCCCTGTTTTTGTTACGGCTGGAATTCCGGTGGTCTAAAAAAAAGGTTTAGTGTAAAGCTTGTATTTATCCGATCGTTATTATTTAAACGTTGTTGGTAAGCTACTATCATTGGCTATACAACAAAAAAAACCGCATTACTCCATGGTAACGAGAAGTTACTCAAATCATGAAATGAAAAAAAATAACTTCACTCGATGCATTTTGCCGCGCAAACACTCACCGATCGAAATTTACGTAATAAATAATCTCGTAACTACTTTTAAACCTGTAAACCTAAACATCTGGAACAATTCAGGTGTATAGATTACATCTGAATAATCATATCAAAAGAAAAACCAAATTCGTAGGTGGTATAGTTTTTGAGAAAAAAAAAATCCGCTTATGTACAGTTTTCCCGCCAAAATTCTTAAAAAAAATCGCGTTGTTTTAATCTCGTTACTACTTATAAAATATTTATCCTTACAATCTGGTATTATTCATGGGTAAAACACCATAATAAATACACACATTAAAAAAAAAAACAAAGTTGTAGGTGGAATAGTTTCGGAAAAATAAAATAAAAAAAATATATAAAAAATGCCGTTTCCCGCCATTTTCGTCGTCTGTTCAAACCCATTTTCCTGTAAAATTTTCCATGAAAAGGTCTATTTTCATTTCTTTTCCCGTAAAGAGAATATGATGAGGATTGCATTGGTACCAAGAAGTTTATATGTTGATTGGAGACTGCCACAAATAAACTCGATTAAAAAACAAAATACCTCAAAATCTGGAAAAATATATTTTTATTCGCTGTTTGATCCACTCAAACTAAATGTATGAAAATGTTATTTTTTGTATGGTATAGGTAATATATTGGGGTATGGGGATGTTAGGGTGACATGTTTAGGTAATGGAAAACTACTTAGTACTACAAAAAAACGTTACGGGGCGTCGCGGGATAAAAAAACGTGAGCAGTTTGGACGATTTCGTCATAGGAGGTGGACAGATTGAACGCACGAGGGAGAACAATTTCTTCTATACCTACTAAAGATCGGGGTTGGAAAGATTATCATCGGATTTGTATCCTACAATAACCTTTCCCGGGTCTTGCCACTCATCACATTTTTACATTTTCACATTTACTGTGATTATAAGTACATATCTACACTGTAAGTACTTAATATAAAACACAACAAAGTATCTTGAAATATATAAGGACGATATACAGGGTTATTGGTAAAATGCTAACAACCTCTTAGGGTTGACTTCTGCTAGTCTTAACAAAAATTTTGAGATGTTTTTTATTTTTTGTGTTGTTTATGTGTACTTGACGTAATAAGCACGAGAACCACCTGATGTTAAAAGTCTCTTGTGTCTGTAATTTAATATTTTATATGACTTGAATAGTTCAAAATTATTCAAAGGGAGCGCGGCGCCGCACAGTGGGCTGAAACGGGCCGGTAGAGGACTTAGCGTTTAAACAAAAAAAGTTTCTTTTTCTGAAATTTTAAATAGTGCGTTGGATTTATCTATTGATTATAAGTAATTATTCATATGTGGGTCGTTTAGATAACTTGAGTATTTTCGGAGTTATTATAACCAAAGTAATTTTTGTATAAAGCAAAACAAAAAAAACTTGAAATTTTAGAATTTCTCAAATTTTCTCAAAGAATTGACTTTACGTATGTATAGTACGTATTTTTTTCCTATTTTAACACCTATTCTCGGGTTGCAATTTTCTGCGATTTGGCCGCAATTTCAAATTTTGGTCTCTATTCCACACCACCAGGTTAAGAATCAGGCGCGTTTTTTTTATGTAGTGGTCTCCCCGTTAGGCCTAATCCACTAAGGACTAATAAAATAAGTAAAAATCACAATCAGGTACTGGTCACTGCACTTTTTTAATTTAATCACTATCAAGAGTACTTATCCATATTAATGAATGCAAAATTTTCGTATTCGTGATCATCAAATGTTTCCGTTTGTTCAATTACTTATTAATAAACTTTGTGCTTCTTCTGACAAAGTTTTATGTTTTCTGCGAAGTTTGTGGCGTCTCGCTGAGATGAGTGGATCAGAGCTGGTCAACAAATTATTTAAAATGTCTTCATTTGTAGTTTTTCTACTGCATTTCCTGGAATGGTGTTGGCGGTACCTACGAAAGTCTTTATTTCTAGCTTCAGCAGCTTCTTCAGATAGCTGTCATAGCCAAGAACGCTTTTAGGAGCACACATACTTGAGTGTCGCTTCTTCTGATGTATATATTCTATGGTACGGGCATGCACACGTACAAGCCGCGTTTCGTGCTCCGTGCCGTTCTTTGAAGTCTTAACTACTTATCTGAAGTTGTCTTGTTTCAACAAAGTCTTAACAAAGCACGTATGTGTTTTTAATTTTGATTCTAGTGACAATAATTTATTAAACAAATACTACAAACTATATACAACACTGCAGCTACTACAATACTACAGCTACTATACAGTAAAAGCATTTGGACTCAAAGGGAGTCCAAATGCTCTAGCCCACTATCAGTTGGCAGCGTGCCCAGCATGCTGGCAGCATTGCCCCGTTGAATTGCAATGCTTATTCTTTGAGCCAAATAGTTGCCAGCATTTTGATCACGCGTCGCATCAACCAAGCGCTCAGATAAAATAATTATATAATTATTATATACAATAATTATTTTATTAAACTAAAGCAGATTGTACACATCAAACGTAAATAACATATACAATATATCCCAGGCCTAGTCATCAGCTTATCGCAAGTGACATCTATTATCCAATACGGTAAACTTGTTGCAGTCCTCATCGAGAAGTTGCTGAGATCGTGCGGAGATATCGACACTATCTACGTACTCGTCAGAAATAAGAAAGGAAAGGATCCAAGAGCACGTGTTCATGAATTACTGGATGAATTTGTAAGTTTTACAATATTTATGTAAATTAGAAAACATTGCAGTTGTTATTCGATAATCTGATTTATTTATAGGTGTATAAAGCAGTTATATCTCTGATTTATTTCATTCGTCATACGTAAGGAAAACTGTTATTAAATGTTTCATTAAAAATAATAGTTACCACTGTAGAATCTGAACTCGTGACCGATACGTCCTTTAGACCGGAACAAGCTTTACCAATTGAGATAGCTTATAGCTGATTCATAAACAACGTTAAACGGTTTAAATCGCATATATTTATCATTATTTTTGTCCCGACATTCCAAACACTTTGCAGTGATCGTGGTCACGGGGTGACTGACACACAATCACTATAAAAATCGCGTATGTTTAATACGCGATTTAAAATGTTTTATTTTATTTTTATGTTATTGTGACAGAACAAGCTCGAGGCCCACCTGATGTTAAGCGGACTAACCTCTGCCTATAACAGATGCATTTCGTCACAAGTCACGAATTGCATTACGCCCGTCACACTGAAACATAGTTATTAAGTCTCATGTAATTTCACTGGCTCTCAAGCACTGCTGCCGGAACACACCGTTAGGTGCTTGGCGACAGATTTTCTACTTGAGGGTGGTCAGCCAGGCGGGCTTTCGCAAAATGCCCTTCCACCATGCCGTGAAGCTCAAGCCCGTGGTGGGATTCGAACCATGGACCTGCTGCGCGGTCCATAGCCAATGCCACTGAGCCATCACTGCTTCAAAATGCGTTTAAAGTTGTTTAATTACTACTTATGTGTAATAATCGCGAAAACATAAGATAACATGATGATTCATGGGTCAAGTAAGTAATCGTCGCGTCGGAAGACAAAGCGATTTATAGACAGCAGTGCTTTCTGAAAAACTGCGATCCTACCAAAGCGTAGGGATTATGGCCAATGCACCCTTGATGGGGGGAGGCTGTGTTCAGCAGTAGTCAATCAAAGAGATGTATGCGCATAGCTTCCATTTAAATGTAGTTTGTTGTTTTGAAATATTTAATATAATCAACCGTTTAAATATTGTAAAATTTTGCATACATTGTTCTTTGTTTGACTTCTATGGCTATCGTTTGCCATTATCACAGAACCTATAACAAAAATATCTTAGTATTAAATTAAACTGTTGATAAGTATTTTATCACAACGCCATCTATGAGGTACTAGAATGAACTAATGTCTAATTTTCAGGTATTCCACAGGGCACACGAAGAGAACCCAAAAGGTATTCACAAAGTTGTTCCCATCATCGGTAATATGGAATTACCAGGATTAGGGATTAGTGATGATGACAGGAAAATGCTCGTCAGTAAGGTATTGTTTATCGATTATTATGATTACTTATCACTGTAGAACAGTGGACTCGTCATTAATGACGTATATGTATATGTTGAATGAGTTGGTAATGTTCAATAGAGTTTTTGAAACTCTATGATTAATCCTAGAGTAGTTATGTAAACTCAAACTCAATTGTTTTTAAAATCATTATTTCTGATTACCTTCCTGTGATGAAAACTTATTGAATTAAAAAAAACATATCGTTTTTACCTTAGCTGAAGGAAATCGTCATCATAATATTCAAACCCTTAACCTACTTCTTGGGTTCAATACATAATTTATATCTCTATCAGCCATCAATCCACAACCTTTTTACTCTTGACCAATTAACCTTAATCAATCATCTTAAATCAAATGGTAGTTAAGACGTATGCAAATGCAAAAGCAAATGCTCGCTGCCAACGTTGCACGTAAATACCTCAGGCCATGACAAAGTTAGGTTAGTTCACCTAATTCACCACTAGATATCGCCATTTTCAGGTATCAATCGTCATAAACGCGGCAGCGACTGTCAAATTCGATGAAAAGCTGTCAGTGTCAACTGCCATCAACGTTAAAGGAACCAAAGAGGTTTTAAAACTGGCTAAGGAGTGCAGAAATCTCAAGGCCATCACACACGTCTCTACGGCCTTCTCTAATACGCATGTGTACAATATTGAGGAGAAGTAAGTTCAATTTTTTATGTAACCTCCGTCAAACTTTATTTGGTCATGCACCAGAGGTAGGATACCTAGATAGTAATGATACTCTACAAAATTACAAATAACGATAGAAAAAAATTAAGTCATGTGCGGGATTCGAACCCGCGTCCATCTACCCCTTTAACCGGGGTATGCTCTAACCAATTGAGCTAACATGACGTCATAACTCAAATCTTTCCTAACGTTCTTTAAACATCGTATTGGGATGGAGCGACATCTATAGTACCACTTACGTTGTACTACAAACAAGACCAATTTTGCAATTGGTTTTATACTTGTAAATGATGACGCAACCTTATAATTTTAATATTGTTATGTTTGCAATAACGCCTGCTATACGGATTACATAACAAAATTAAAAATATACGATAGAAAAAAAAAAAATTTTTAAAATTACAAATGTACGAAGGAATAAAATTATATTCTTTCTAATTATTTTTTTTAATTGTAATCCGCGTAGCAGGCGTTATTGCAAACATAACAATATTAAAAGTAATGATACTCGTTCAAATGTCTTCCTCACCAAATGCTTAAGAAAACATCTGAATGAGTACTACAGACTTATTTCAAAGCTTGGATACTGGGCGCCTGATGCAAAAAAAATGTAAAGGCTGTAATTTTGAAGCGGACGCTGCAGAATCATTTAAAAACACGACCGCCTGTTTGGCACTGCGCTGCTGGGCTCGTTTACTGTAATAACTTATATCAACTGTGAGGCTTTTTGACAGCGAACCTCCCATTAATGCTTTGTGTTCTATGTACTACTTGAGTATGGAGCAAAAAAGTTTACTTTTTACATTTTTATTCTGTTCTTTTTTATTTTTTTCAATTTTTTTTCTTTTTTTCTATAAAATGACTGTTACCTTATTTCAGATTTTACGAGCCACCAATTTCTGTGGAGGCTTTGGAAGCAGTATCGGAACTTGACGAAAACTTGATCGAAGGCATTTTACCCACGTAAGTTCTCCAACAGCTTGTATACTCGTATGTCTTCATATATAGTCTCCTTATGACTTATGACTCCTTTGAAGCAGTGAGGGCTCAGTGGCATTGGCTGTGGACTGCCGCATAGCAGGTCCATGGTTCGAATCTCGCCGAGGCTTGAGCTTCACCGCATGGTGGAAGGGCATTTTGTGAATGCCCGCCTGGCTGGCGACCACCCTCAAGTAGAAAATCTGTCGCCAAGCACCTGACGGTGTGTTCCAGCAGCTGTACTTGAGAGCCAGTAAAATTACAGGCACATGAGACTTGAACTACTGTCTTAAAGTGACGGGCGCAGTGCAATTCGTGACTTGTGATGAAATGCATCTCTTATAGGCAGAGGTTAGTCCGCTTAACATCAGTTGGGCCTCGAGCTTGTTCCGTCACAATAAAATAAAAAAAAAAAATAGCTAACCAGGCAGGCATTCGCAAAATGCCCTACAACTATGCTGTAACGACTGCCATCGGAAGACAACAACCGGGATCGACCTTAACGTGCCCTCCGAAGCACGTGCAAGCTCAGTAGTAATGTCACTAGCGGTCACCCATCCAACTCATGACCGCGGTGGACGTTGCTTAACTGTGCTGATGGTTAAGAACAGCTAAGCAAACTTCAAAATATAAGCAATAACTTGCCAGCATCCTACTAGCACCTTTAGTCATGGTCACTACATCGCTTGCAAAAATCGTTATAATAAAGTGGGTTTCTATATTTGAAATATACATTATTACATTTCAGACTGCTTGGCCACCGACCAAACACATATTGCTTTACAAAAGCAGTCGCAGAAGAGGCAGTACGGATATACGGCGAAGGCCTGCCTATATGCATCGTTAGACCTTCAATCGGTAAGGTTATGAAAGCTTTTTTTTAAATATTGTTTTGTTTGCAATAATGCGTGCTTGGCCAATTAGGTACATTACAAATTTACCTGAGAAAAAAATATAGTCATGAAACATATACATACACATTATATAACATGACTATATTTTTTTCTCTCGTAAATTTGTAATTTTGTAATGTAATCCGCATAGCAGGCGTTATTGCAAACATAACAATATTAAAATTATAAGGTTGCGTCATCATTTACAAGTTTAAAACCAATTGCAATATTGGTCTTGTTTGTGGTACAACGTAAGTTGAACTATAGATGTCGCTCCAACCCAATACGATGGTTGAAGAACGTGAGCAAAAACTAGAGTTATGACTTATTGTCATGTTAGCTCAATCTTAGTTTAGTTACTAATATTATTGTATGTTCAATATGATGGACCAAGCTGTTGTGACTAAATTATAATATGTAAGATCTTTCATGTAACACAGTTTTACAATAAATATTAGGTCCTTACATATGAAATTGGCGTTTTGTATGGGAGGAACAAAAAGTCGAATATTTTTTAATATAATATATTTAATTAATCAAAGTATGAACCATTATTTTCTATGCACTTTTGCCATCTCATAGGTAGTTCATTGATCCCTTTACTAAAAAAACCAGTCGGACGGGAATCAATAAAATCTTTGAAGGCGATTTGGACTGCCCCATCGGAGTTGAATTTTTTCCCTTGCAAGAAGTTATCCAAATTTCGAAAAAAATGGTAATCTGTTGGAGCAAGGTCCGGGGAGTACGGAGGATGTCTTAGACTTTCCAATTGAAGCTCTTCTAATTTAGTAGCCGTCTGTAGCGCAGTGTGTGGTCTAGCGTTGTCGTGAAGCAGCAGTGGCGTGGAGCGATTGACCAGCCTAGGTTGTTTAGCCGCTAGCTTTTCCATCATGGTTTGCAATTCCTGACAATAGACATCAGCCGTAATAGTCTGGCCAGATTTGAAAAAACTGTAATGAACAATACCGGCACTAGTCCACCAAACGCTTACAAGTAACTTTTTTGGGGTTAATTTTCGCTTGGGGCAGGATTTGGCTGGCTGGCCAGGATCTAATCATTGCGCTGAGCGCTTCCGATTATCGTAAAGAACCCATTTTTCATCACAGGTAATGATTCGGTTTAAAATACCTTCATTATTGTGCCGGTTTAGTAATGTAACGCAGCAGTCGACGCGCGTTTGCCGGTTTGTTTCAGTCAATTCGTGAGGTACCCACCTTTCAAGCTTTTTAATCTTCCCAATTTGCTTCAAGTGAATTAAAACAGTTTTATCACTAACATTGCAGCCTGCAGCTAACTCGGACGTGGTTTGCGATGGATCCGCTTCCACAATAGCCTTCAACTCTTCATTATCAACTTGAGTCTCAGGCCGTCCACGGGGCTTGTTCTGCAGGTCGAAATTTCCAGAACGAAAACGTTGGAACCAAAAACGAACTGTGTTTTCTTTTGCAACACGACCGCCATACACATCATTCACCCTTCGAGTTGTTTCCGCAGCACTAGTGCCACGGCGGAACTCGTACTCGTAAATAATGCGATATTTAAGGTTTTCCATTTTGTAAAATGAGTGACGCAAACAGAAAAAAAACAAATGAATGACGATCATCGAAGCACAAATACATGAGTCTATAGCTGTACAAATTTGAATTTGGAATTCCTTACCAAAGAGGAGAAATTCGTGATTAAAGTGGCCAGTACGAAAAACGCCAATTTCATATGTAAGGACCTATTATATCTGAATCTGAATCTGAATTGGTTAAAGCATACCCGGGCTAAAGGGGTGGATGGACGCGGGTTCTAATCCCGCACATGACTATAATTTTTTCTCTTGTAAATTTGTAATTTTGTTATAAAAGATATGTTTGTAATAGCTAGACTTTCACTATCAAGGCGGTTCATTGGTTTTCTCTTTCACTCTTCAGTATATTTTGTTGGTCTTATGGAGCTACCCACCAATTAAACTGCTTATCGAAAACGGTAAGCACAAAGAATATCAGCCATTGAACCCAATCATATAGGCGTTATTATTAATTGTTATAATTTTTAAGCCAATACTTGTGTTTAAGGTCATATCTTTTTTCCAGTGGTGTCAACATACGAAGAGCCGGTGCGTGGTTGGACAGACAGCGTGTACGGACCCACGGGACTCATGGTTGGCATCGGCACCGGGGTAAGCGCCATCTAGTGTCACAATTCACAAACTAACCACCAACAGTGTCGCAAGGACACAATTGATAGATATACCCAGGCGCATTTTTCTCCAAGTTGCCTTTTACGACGAATAACTATATAACTATAGTATATTTACTATAGTTATTACAGGGATTCCCAAAGTGGGATCCGCGGAACCTAGGGGTTCCTCATCCGGGTTCTGCTAAAATTATTTATTATTAGCTGTTAAAGGTTACAAATATTATTTTGAAATAACGCAAAATATATGATGAGAAGAACTCATTAATTATTTATTTTATTTACGTAGCCAGATGTAGGCTTGAACGGACGCGCATTCGCCGTAAGATAATATTATGTACTTTGCATTATCGCACTCTATAATATAGGCAGGCGTGTGGGCACCGCTGCGCCTTGCGTGCTTCCGCGCTTGCGCTTGTGCGCGGTTTGCGTCGGTTCAGATGAGGTGAACCTGTATCTCTAAATGATTTTCAGATTGGTATAAGGAGTGAATAAATAGCCAAAAAAAACGAAGCTGAAAGGCTATCTTATGGTTTTACCGTTCGTCACGTTGTATCGTTGTGAAACAGCTTTTCAATCTACAGTCTTGCAAAAATAAGTAGACGCGACATCTCAAACGAAGATAGTCGACCAGTACAAGTAGCGAAGAGTCGAGCGTAAAGCACGTGTAATCTCTACGAGTGCCCAGATGCGTGTGGGGGAGAGTTTGCCGGCCGGCATACTTGCACTGGTCGACTATCTTCGTTTGAGATGTTACTTCTAGTATATATAGGTTAATGGTATGTACAAGATTGGATACTACCCCAGATATTCGCATACAATTGTCGGACATAAAACCCGACTATAAAACAAATATTAGCAAAAGAGTGAAACAGTTCAATCTTCACATAAACTTTAAGTTAAGATGAATGTGTTTCAGTTATATCAGTCATTATCATATCGTATATCAGTGTTGATCATTTTATACAGGGTTCCATAAAATAAAAAGTATTTGGATAGTGTTCCGTTATCTTTAAAGTTTAGGAAGCTCTGAGTTATTGTATTGATTATTGTTTATATTCGGCAGGTGTTACGCACCATGTACATGGACTCAAATAAAGTGGCGGACATGGTGCCCGTAGACCTGGTCGCCAACAAGATACTGGCTTCTACCTGGTATACAGCCAAGAACTTTAAAGAAAAGTGAGTATAATCCTTACCCAGTAATAAGATAATAAGGAGGCTGTATTTTTGTGTTTATACGAGTATTTTTATTACGTAACTACGCTAACGAGTGGTGATAAGTGATGACGTGGGATGTAGAGGTTTAAAGATGTAAGCAGGTTTGATCTAGAGTGAGAATTGGTTATCACGGACAGGTACCAGAAAAATGCAGAGTACAAAATGTTCGTCGTGTATCGATCCCGCATCTTTCAGCTCTACATGCCGGAAGTCCATATTCGCTACCGAGAAAGACAGGAGACGTAAAAAACGTTAATTAAAGCATAACATTCATGCCTTCAAGAAGCTCGTGCAGTGCTTGAACTCAGAAGATGATGAAGTTTTGACAAAGGACGGAGTGAGAAAAACATTATGTGCTTTATAAATTTGTGTGTGAAACCCTAAACCATGCAATAGTTAATGAAAACCATGCTTAGTATTACCTTGGCTGCTAGCAAATAGCTTACTTTTGGGTCTTGGGTCAATAAAGCGATCAAACTAAGCAAGCATTCGCAACAAGCATTTCCTGTGGTATTTTTTTAAATCTACTATCCCTTGACTGGCAGCTGACATTCTCAACCACGGAGGTATCATTGCTCTAAAATGTTCTAGCACATCCCATATTTATTTATTTATTTACTATCCAAACTTACAGGTACTCTACCCAATGCTACAGTGTAGCGAGTTATACATTAAACAACATAACATAAAATTCTCAAAGCTACGTTTGTGAATTCACTCAGGTCACAGCTAAATAAATCTATTTCATCCGCAATGTCATTGAGAGTGCGAAATGCTCACGTAAGAGGCACCACTCGGTTGGTCCTTATATACTATAAGTATGAAACTATTTTATAATACAGCGCCATCTATAGTCCAATCTCTGTAAAATTTCCAGCCAAACGTCAGACATCCCGATATACAACTACGTATCCGGAGCGCAGAATCCCATCACGTGGGGACAGTTCATAGACCTAAACAGAAAATACGGTATCGACAAACCTACCACGAAAGCAGTCTGGTGAGTTGGACTTACAATTATTTACTTAATAAATGGTCCCATTTTCTTTATAGATGATAGATTAGCATTATGCGTGCTTTTAACTATCATTTTTACTATCAGGTGGTGAAGACAACAAGCTTACTTGATGGGAAGTGATGATGCAGCCGAAGATGTTGTTCAGGCTATCTAGAATTACTGGCTCTCAAGGACAGCCACCGAAATACAAAAAACGGTACAAAATTACAAATATACGAGAGGAAAAATTTAAGTCATGTGCGGGATTCGAACCAGCATCCCCTTTAGCCGGGGTATGATCTAACCAGTTGAGCTAACATGACCTGGCGTCATAACTTAAATTTTTCTATCGTTCTTTAACCATCGTATTAGGATGGAGCGACATCTATAGTTCAACTTACGTTGTACTATAAACAAGACTAATTTTGCAATTGGTTTTATACTTGTAAATGATGACGCATGATCCCAATACAATAGTTAAAGAACGATAGGAAAAATTTGAGTTATGCTTATGACTCATTGTCATGTTAGCTCAATTGGTTAGAGCGTACCCCGGCACATGACTTAAATTTGTTTTCTCGTATATTTGTAATTTTGTAATATATTCCGCATAGCATGCGTTATTGCAAACATAACAATATTAAAATAGTAACGAATAAACTTAAAAACTACTAGGCTGATTTGAAAAATTATCTCAAGATTAGAATCCTACATTATCCCTGATATACATAGGCTATCAGGGATAGTATAGAAGCTGTAGGTAGAATATTTCAAAAAGTTGATATTTTAATTTTAAAATTTTGTTCAATACCTGTGCGAAGCCAGGGCTGATCGCTAGTTATTTATGAAAACAGTGATCACTCAGCGCTATTATAGACTTTCCGAGGAGTCCGATACAGCAAAATTATTGTATATTATATTATTATATGTTTTTTAGGTACTACGGTCTAAACCCAACCAGCAACTACTACCTATTCCTGTTCTACAATTTCTTCTTACACTACCTACCGGCTCTGTTTATCGACATGTACTGCGCAGTTACAGGGAAACGACGAGCGTAAGTTTCACCACTTTCATTCATAGATGGCGCTATTATGTTTATTTTTATAAGGAGGTAAAAATGAGATATACAGCCTTAATATTATTCTCGACAATATTGTCGATACATAATTATCTTAAGGGTGAACAGACCGGTCGAATCCAAACAAACGTCGAAGGGTGATTATTTCCTTGTTCAAATCAATTCAAAATTATTTATTTGCTAGATATAGGTATTTTAAACAGGTCTTATGTTAAAATGATATTCAAGGCGTGCATTATGGACTCAATACGTATATAAATTACAAAATTATTTACATACATTCTTAGAATACACTATTACAATATTATTCAATTACGTTATTATAATATTATTTAATTCCATTACATAATTTAATTGAAGCTTATATTAATGAATACAATATTTAAATTACATAATATCATGTATTTCCATACAATTTCCTACATTTTAACATTTAAAAACTCATTTTATAATATACCTTAAATACTATAATATACCTTAACAATCAGAAACTTTTTTAACCTTAATTTTAAAATGTCGGTTATATTTGTCTCTTTTACGATTAGGTAGTGGTAGTTTATTATATATTTTTACACACTTTATAAAAAACACTTAGTATACAGACTTTTTGCTTTTTGGAATACATAGCACGTTTTTATGTCGCTCATTTAATTCTATTTCATATCTCTTTCTCGTTCGTATTCATTTATTTATTTTTAGTTTTTAGCCTAAATATAGCCTAGATCAGTCCAGGGCGGCAGGATAGGTCCAATTTTTATAAATATGTTTATACGAGACGCTAATTCAAAAAGTCGACCATTGGTTTTCTCTCATATCTCTTACCTTCATAATTTCCAGGATGCTGAAACTATACGGCAAAGTGATGAAGCTGGCGAACATTCTCTTTTACTTCTCGATGCAAGATTGGAAGTTTAACGACACAGGCGTTCAGAACGTATGGAACTCCTTATCGGAAGAAGACAAGACTGTGTTCCCGTTCAGCGTAGCTCAGATGGACTGGGAATATCTCTGCGAAATATTCTTAGTTGGTAAGTGGTGAATATTTTACACAAATTCTCTTGATTTAAAGTTCTCTAGACCTATTGTATTCTTACCGACTGAAAAAGGAGGAGGTTTGTTCCCTTAGAACTTTTGACTGGGTGAACCGATTTTGATGATTACTTTTTTATTTGAAAGCTGGTGCTTCCTGTGTGGTCCCGTTTAATTTCATCAAATTGGTCAAGATGTTTTTGAGTTACACTCCAATAACTGAAAAGTATTTTCATATCTTGATGATGTAGTCATTGCCATGAATGACAATCGATCCTATAAATAGCAAAGGTCATTAAAAGGGTAAAAAAATACCAAATAATGGAACCGACTTCAACACTCAAATTTGTGAATCAATCTGTCGAAGTCCCATGAAGGTACCATGTGTAGAATATTGTGATAATAGATACTTTTGAACCATCGTGTTGGTTGAAGTCGTCAACAAGTTATCACACATTTGAGTGTTTAAGTCGGTTCCATTTATTGGTATTTTTTTTTAATTATATATTTTATTTGCATGACGCACGTTTTGCTCATTACTTTAAAAATGACAAAACAGGAAAATTATAGTCCCAGACAGGCCAAACATTTTTTTCTCGCGTTATAATTCTGCTGCTTCTTTATGATAGTATGTAGTATGTTTATTTATTATATAATGTATTAAATTATATATGGCAGTGTTGTTTTATGTTATTATTACCTTGTAATATGTCTATATTGTATGGTTTATGTAGTACTAGAAAAACTTATTGTTTTAAGTTTAGAGTCTCTCCTCTGAGAGAGTGTATTCTTCTCAAAATGTTTGTTAGGACTATCAGAAGTCAACCCTAAGAGGTTGTTAGCATTTTACCAAACGGGCCACTTACGTACTACCTACTACAGATGGAACCACTGACTCTCTGTATACATTTTAATGCTTTCAGGACTTCGAGTGTACCTGATCAAGGATGACCTCTCAACCTTACCTGAAGCGAGGAAGAAGTGGAACAGGTTAGTAAGCAATAGGTTAGTTAGTTAATAATAGCGCCATCTATGATGGAAACATATGAAACTTACGTCCGTCGTTACAATGTAACAGCGCTGTACAAAATTTCAGATTCACTTTAGTAAAAAAAATTAAAACATACCCGATAATAATGACCACATCCTTTAGAATCATGTTTGCCTGGTACTTTTCACTTGAAGATCGTTTTTTATTTATTTATTTCAATTAATACGGATTAACAATTTACATTAATGAAACAATAAGTATGTAATGCAGCAATTGATAAAAATATTTAGAATAAATTGGAAACAAAACTTAAATCAAATACATATTAAACGCGAGAAAAAAGTAAGGACAGTAGAATTATGTATATTATGTAATTATGTATTATTAGGTATGGGTTACATATTTGAGCCGTTTGGTGTAGAGACGTTGGGTCCGTGGGGAACGGGAGCTCATCGTATTTCACAAAACTTTCAGAGCGCTTGGTCGATGCGACGCGTGATCAAAATGCAGGCACCTATTTGGCTCAAAGAATAAGCATTGCAAGTCAACGGGGCAATGCTGCCAGCATGCTGAGCATGCTGCCAACTGGTAGTGGGCTAGAGCATTTGGACTGCCTATGAGTCTGCAATGGCTTATAGGGATCTAAATGCTTTTATTGTAATAGCTGTAGTGTTTATATAGTTCGTAGTATTTTGTTAATAGTAGAATTTCAAATAAATAAACCAATATAAAAAAAAAAACTATAAGACTTAAATTTCACAAAAGTCAGATTTCGCCATAATTGAGTACTTATATATATTATATATATGTCAAATTAATATATACAATAATCATAAAGTCAATTAAATGTATATGTCACAGTGAATGAATAATAATATTAATGAATCATAATATATATAAAAATAATTAATTTGGTCCAATGCATAATCATGCGTTCGTCTCGCAGTACTTTTAATTTGTTATAGTTAAGCGTAGATTGCTTGCAAACAAATTTAGTAGGATCACCAGCGTTTACTCGTGGTCCTACTAAACTTTTCTAATAGTAGGACCAAGCGGAAATCTTGTTCGTCCCACTGAATTTACCTCCTATATAACAAATCAATATGATCTTCAATCTTCAAGTGAAAAGTACCAGGCAAACATGATTCCAAAGGATGTTACCCAAGTTCTTGGTACCTGAAAGCAATGAGGTTGAACGATAGATGATACTACAAAAAAGATTAAACATAAAGCACTTGTCTCCCCACCCATGATCGATAAGCGAGTAGAGATCTTTCAGTCAATTTCTTTTTATACCTAACAATGGAACGTCTTCAAAACTCAAAAGTGTGCAATAACTTGTTGAAGTCGGTGTCATGAGAGTTCAAAAGTATCTATTATGACAATATTGTGTGCATGGTACCGACTTCGACAAGTTATTTCACACTTTTGAGTATTGAAGTCGGTTCCATTGTCAGATACAAAAAAAAACACCCTTTTTAGTGTCCCTTGCTACTTACGGGATCGATCTATCATCAAGATATGAAAACATTTTTTAGTAGGCAGTGTAATTCAAATGGGACTAGACCGATTTTGATGAAATTTAAATGGGAGCACACGGCAAGCATCAGCTTTTAAATAAAAAAGAAACATAAAAATCGGTTCACCCAGAAAAAAACTCTTAGGTAAAAAATATTTAAAAAAACAGACGAATTGAAAACCTCCTCCTTTTTTTGTAGGTGTCGGTGACGTCGGTTAACAATGCACGCATTTCCAATGTCTTTACCACTACATGCAAAATAGCTCACACATTTCTATAATTGTGTTTAGTTGAGGGGCGTGCATTTTTATACTGAAAGATCTCTACTACCCAATTTTTTTCATGTTTTCATGTAGCTGTATCATTTTCAAACTGACTTTCTTTTCCTTACAGATTATACTATCTTCATCAGATAGTGAAGGTGGCGACCATCGCGCTTATAGCCAACATCCTGTACCTTGTGTTTAGACCAGTATTATCTGCATTGTTCTAGAATCTAGGTGGACAAACATGAAAGTTTTTACCCTTTTAAAATAAAAGGCGCGCGCTCACCAACGACACTGCAAAAGGATTTAAAGCTGAAATGATTTTGGATCCTGTTTCAATAAGCTGAAATGATTTTGGATCCTGTTTCAATAAGCAGAAAAGATTTTGGATCCGGTTTCAATAAGCTGAAATGATTTTGTATCCGGTTTCAATAAGCTGAAATGATTTTGTATCCTGTTTCAATAACATAAGCACTTATATTTGGTTGATATCACATCTTGACGCATTATGTTCAACTCTACAATGTATTTGGTAGTGCCAGCCGGTTTGGGAGCGCCTTCTATTAGTCAATTTGCTGTAAAAGACTGTCGTTGGTACAAATCCTTTTGAATGCTGGGCTTTACAGTGCTGGAAACGCTTTGAAATTAAAGGGATACCTAGATTATTATGATACTAAACTAGCAAATATGTTGCCTACACCTAGCGGTGTATTCCAATAAAAGGCGCTAAGTATGGGAATAGACTGGAAGTGTCTTGACTATAAACTTATTATATTATGTTCCTCTGAACATAACCAACGAAGTAGGTTACATAATTAAAAAATATTGTTTTTAATAGCGTGCAGGGCTTTCAGTGACAGCTGTCAAAGATTCAAGATGGCGAGGGGTATTATTTTCTATGAATACTGAACTAACTATTCATTTATTACTGAACTATTCAGTGAACAACAACGAACTTTTTTGTTAATACTGAACTATTCCGTGAGTACTGTACTATACAGTGAAACCTGAAGTATTTAGAGAATATCGAACTTTTCAATTAATACTGAACTTTTAAGTTAATACTGAACTTTTCATAAATACCTACATATAGTAATACAATAGCTATTTATTGTTAGAATCTATATATGTATAACTTGCAATTTGTAAAAGGATAGAGGGGACGTTCTTTTTCTACCTCATATCCCTTATTGGCGCACTTTAGGGAACACTAGTTAGCATCAGATATTGTTAACAGTAGGGAAGAGGCACCATGATATATATCGGGTACGTTTGTGTGAAATAAAAAATAGTTCAAAATTTTTATGAGTTCTAAATCATATGATTTATCACTCACTTTAAATACTACGAGATTACACATTACATAAAAATATAAGTTACATTATTTACTAATAAATGGCAGAAATTGTGACTTGAAAATGGTTGCCTAAAATCAGATGTCCGGTATGAGTCCGGATTTATTTTTACATCCGGTATTGAGTCACTATCTTTATACTTTACAAAAAATAACCATTTTATACATAGTATTTATAATCAAATTTAGGTATTTATGAGTAGGTACATTTCTATTAATGTCCCTGATGAAATTTCAAGTCTAGTACGTCAAGTATTAAGACAGTAGGCAGTAAAAATATTTATTAAAAAAATACTTTTTAAAACAATAGCGTTTAAGCCAGCAAAATAAACGCTATAGTTTAGCCAATATTACACATAACCTGTGCTAACCATGGCAAAGTTATTATTACATAAATAATATTATTTTGGCGCCGCGCCGGGAAGTGCTGCGTCCCCTCACTATTCTGCTAATCTTTTTACTGCTATAAGTTCTGCAATAGTGCCATCTCATGGCGAGTTAATAGTATATAAAATCAAAAATAGATGTCGCTGTTGAAAAAGTTAAGATAATCTGTCCTATTACGCAACTATCCGATAGGTGCCTCTTACCTACAAATCAATAACAATTTGTTATAAGTTATTGTTTAATTTTTTTTTTATTGTTGTCTGTTCAATAAGCTATGCAACTAAGAACGCATTTTGTAATATATTTGAGATTTTGATACATTCCACTGACCACAGATATTTGTGATTTGTAACGGTATTCCGATGATATATTTTTAATCATGTTCCAACTAATTGAGATTTGATTTATCAGTAATAAACACATGTTCAGATTTTAGATTAAAGTATTTAGCTAGGTAATGGTAATAAGGTTGATGCTGATATATTAATTTAACTTAAAATAATTAGATATTATTTAATAAGTACATTCCATATAAATGTGATAAAATAAACAATAAGCAGAGATTCTTGTCAATTACAATTATTTAGGTATAAGAAATAAATAATCACAATGGAAAACTTGGCATTTTTATTTTATTATATTTTTTTATTAAGATATTTCTCATGTAGTATTCTTACCAGGTATGTTTTTATTCAAAAAAAAAACTAATAAAGACGCTACACTGGGAGAAAATTTACCAAACCATTCTAAACTTTAGGCACACCGCGTGGAAGCAGCAAAGGCTAGGTAATAAAAGAAAAAAAAATACAATACACGTATTTTATTCAATATGTACATATTAAAAATTTCAACAAGTTCACACATATACAACAAATACTTATACATTTTTTATATTTAAACTACATAATATTTTTATGTACAATATAATGTACCTATTACAATATTAGGCTACATATCTACCAGATATGTGCGAGTGAGACGAGCTATGTGCAAGGATATATCCACCAATAAGAACGCTCCGTTAGCGAGGCTACGAAAATTAAGCGATCCTATTGGTGCATTTTTTCTTGCACATCGCACATCTCACTCGCACATCTCTTGTAGATAGGCGGCAGCCTTAGTGTTCCATTTATATACAGGGTTATTGGTAAAATGCTAACCTCTTAGGGTTGACTTCTGCTAATCCTAACAAACATTTTGAGATGGTTTTTTTTATATGTTTTTTTTATTTTTTATTTTATTAATTCAATCAACTAGCAATTTCTTTTGGTCCTAATTTACTACGTAACTGTGTTGGGAAACGGACACTTGTTGCTAACAAAGATCTGTAGCCATTCATGTTTTGAGGTTATAGAACTTGTATCTACAGAAACTGTTTCATAATATGTATAAAATTAAAATAATAATGAGTAAGTTTATATAAAGAATATATTATAAATGTAATACATTTTGTAAACAAAGTTAAAACGTTCCTACAAAAGTGAAGAATTGTATTAATCAGGTATCAATTTCGATCTGTAGCTTAATTATTTAAGTATGTTGCGAACAGACTGTTGCTAACAAAGATTTGTAGTCATTGATGTTTTGAGGTTCGATTAGAACTTGTATCTTTCATTTCTTTTAGAATCTTTTTTTTTTACTTAGTATCAATGTGTCTATGCATATATATGATAAATTGCACAGAAAAATTATGCAACTCAATATCCGACCAATTTACGTTGGTGCTGTATTTTTTTGCGTAACACGTAGCCTTTTATCTGATCGTTAAAGAGAGAAAGAAGGTGGCGTACGATTCTCGATACAAATGAATACCCCTATTTTTTTCTTGGATAATACCTCTAGCTGGTGCAATCATTTCTTACACAAACTAGGCCTGCATTCATTTATTTCTTTCAGCAACGAATTATTACTAAAGAAAATATGATCCTGAAAATCACAGAAATATGCCCCGTTTTATCGTCATTATCAGATATTTTTTTTTTTTTAATTTTCTAATATACGACGTCACCGTTCACATTAATTAAATTAAACAATAGAAAAATAGATTTTTGTTAGAATCATATATAACTTTATTATTTTTATTTTTGCAATTTTGTAATCAAATATAAGTTTGAATGCAACATAGCCACATAATGGAAGTGCTGTTAAATAAGATTTCATCAACGTTTACAAAATAATACAATATTGGCTGATATTTACATTATTAATAATAATTCCACAATACGGAAACACGTACAAATAACACAAAAATCATATATTAGTATTAAAAAACAAATATAAATTTAATATAAACATTTTTTTAAACCTGTAATTAATAAATGGAACACACTTTTTACAGCTATTAAATTCATTTAATATAGTTGGCATTTTTTACATAAAAATGTTTTTACACATACACCAAACTAATATTAACCATATAAAAATATTTAAAAAAATCTCACTAAAGTAAAAAAAACATTTAAAATAATTTTCTAACTTAGCCTAAGCAGTAAAAATTCTTTGCTTAAAAACTACCTACGACATAAATTTAAAAATAAAAATGCTTCGAGCGGTACAGCAAGCCTAACAAAATTATATCGCAGGTATCAATTAGTTATCGTAATGATTTTCAGTTGACTGTTCTAAACTATATAATATGTCTATAGATAAGGGATAAAACATAACAAGCTGTCATTTATGACAGCCGTCAGATCAATCTCATCTACAGTCCCACCAACTTATATGTTCAGGAGGCAGAAAAAAGAACTACAACATTCTTTCAAATTGTGACAGTTTGTAGTTGATTTCTTTGATCAGCAGCGACCTCGCGAACTGCACAGTTAAGTTGGTGGTACTACGAGTATATAGGTTATAAATATTAGATGGTAAGGTCTATGGTCCTTTCAAAAATGAATGAATACACACTTAAATTCGAAAAATTCAAAGAACATTCTACGTAAAAATTAGACCAAAATGAGACTTTTTATTCAAAATGAGACAGCACTTAAAGTGATCTAGAAAAACGACGTTACGAAATTTACGAGACAAAATGCGAAAGAAAATATGCATATATTTAACAAAATAAATTCGAAACAAAGTATGTATACATTAATGGCATTCTTATAATTATAGATCGAAACAAAATGCATGGAAAAAAGGTACAGACCAGTTCACTCACTATGGCGCGCCCCTCCACAATACATAATTAATGCACATTTGTGTGGGTAGGTCTCGTTTGTACACTACGTCTTAATGTGGGTGTCTAAACTAATGGTACATACAGTAAAACAATAAAAGGTAAAATATGATCGGTTGGGTAGGCAGTAGAAGTTGCACACATATATTTTTTTTTTTTTTATAGAAAGTCTGAGTCTACCAAATCAGTAGCTAAAATTCGACTTGACCTAAACCCTGATCAGGGTAAGTTCAGACTGAGAGAGATCACGCGTTCACACGTTCGAGGACCTAGCATAAAATGGTAGAACATCTTTCTCGTCACTTTGACCGTATCCTTAATCGGCTGATTAATGTCCTCATAAGACAAAATCTAATATTGCTTTTAAATATCAAATTGAAAATCATTAAGATTGCAACGCAACTCCGCGGTACGAGTACAGGATTATGTTATGTTATGTTAAAATGCTTTCATTATCGTGTAATGTTTTGGTGAGGGCCGGCCTTTTTTAGGTAACTGCTGACTTCCCGAACTGTTAAAAGATCTATTAGTTATTGCTGAAGTTGAGGTAAAATAATTAAATAAAAATATTTTCACTCATATTGTCCGTATATTATTCTAAATTATTGCTAGCAAACGGTTTACGGCCTCGTTTAGATCTGCATAAAAGCTTCTGCGAAAAGCCGCCGACAGACAATCTATGGGACAGAAAGGTGCGGACTGAGGGAAGTTATCAGGGTCCCACACTTAACGAAATCGAATTCGATCGACGATTCCGTTCAAAACTGCACAGTTTTTCGTCAACCACACACAACACAATGACTGATTGAGTACGATTTTCATTTCATTCCACGATGTCTTCGATGGATGACGCTTAAGCTGATGTGGGCTTAGTGCACGCCTTAATGAAATATATGTAAAAATGACAACGACGGACACGGAAATATAATAAACATTATTATATTAAAAATAACAAAACTTGATTAGTTTTGAACAATCTTGACTATGATGCGAGGCTGATCAGATTTAATGTCCAAAGGCTAGAAAATCGCCGAAAGTATTTTGACTTCATCTATCTGTACAAAATAATTCACTCCGTAGTAGACACCCCTAATTTGCTCTCTAATATAAACTTTAACATAAAGTACAGTGCACGTAGGTCTAACAAATCTAATCTTTTTGCTTTACAGATTTATAAAAATAACATCTCTTTCTATAATCCCCTGGTAAGGATGGCTCGTCAGTATAATGAACTGGCTAAGAACAACAATAAAATCGACATTTTTACCGCTAAGCTAAGTTCTTACAATATTGTATTGAAAGATATCCTTTATACCAAACCCAAAATAAACAGACCAGATACAAACTCCGTGTTGAGTCTGGCTTCTCCGAATGGCAATTTACACTAGTAATTAGTACTGCATGCACATACCTTCGATATGTTTTCGCAGTTGTGTGTATTCGGTAAAACCCAATATCTTATCCGTCTATTTCACTCTGTTTTTATAATTACACAAATTTGTGGAATACAATCCAGCTCAAAACTGCATTAGTTTAAGTCCTATTTCTAACTTGATTGTATACTGTCTTGTGTATAAATAAATAAAATAAATAAACATAATATTAGTTCAATACTAATCAGTTTTAGTAGCTAACACGTACGACACGACCTAATAGTGCGAGATCGTAGCGAAACTGACGGCCGATTGGCATACACACTTCGATTTAACGGTATAGTTCCTCCGCTTAGATTTATCTATTTCATTTTTGATAGTACTCCAATAGACTGTACACACTGAGAAAAACGACTTAAAGGCTTAAATCAAATTTGACCTTTTACCGTTGAATTGTAAATACGTAAGATGAATTCACAACTCTTAAGATGATTTTCACCAATCAATAAAAATGTACCATGTTTTATAATAAACACAACCGTCAAAAACGCCTTCCGTAAAGTATTTACAGAATTGAAATTGTTATACGTACCATAAAATAAACCTTACTTTTACGGCGGTTTATATACCGGTGATTATCACTATAACGTACGACTTAATCAGCCTCATCGAAAAGTCAATATTTAAGAAATACCACAAAATACACCTTAAATGAAGACGAGAAGAAACATTCGCCTTCACTGACCTCGTTTAACGCCTTCTAGTTGGAAGGCGTTTTTGTACGTATTTACGTTTGGTCGGTTTTTCGCCTTATACCATATAAATTGTCCGTCATTAGGGCGCTTTTGACTTTAGATTTTTCTCAGTGCAGTTTAAAAAAAATATGTAGCGAACTCCCAAACACACGGTGCGACTGATCCATTTCGAACGTTTCGATTTCGTTCTGCTTCGATATCATGTGTGGCAGGTAATAGTGAGTGGAATCAATACCTCAATTTATACGCACATGAAGAAATTGGACAAAATGAGTTACTTTTTTCTTATTTGGTCCATTAACTTCCATTTCGTCCAATCTCACTTCTCAGTGACGACGTGGAACTCAATAGATTCTGTTTCATTCCGAGACGCTGGAAATAGGTGTCAAGTTATTGTCATTGGGTTATTACGTTATTAGGATATTCGTATTCTGAAGGTGTAATAAAATTATTCACTTTACACATTCTTTCTTTGAAGTGATTCGTATTTGGTATTAATAAATATGAACCATTTAAGAAAAAATATCACCCACTAAATCTCCCCGCCTGCAATCCTTGAAAGGGTACGCTGACACCCACGTTTTGGTCAGATTAGCTCAATGTAATACGGAGCGAGCCTAATACCTATTCCTATTTTCATAGTAGCAGATACGTAGTGTACTGTATTAGCAGGATCGTCCACTGCTGAACATAACCTCCCCCATTAAGGGGAGTCATGAAATAACTAGATTTTTATGTAATTCCACATCGTCACTGAGAGGTGAAATAGGACGAAATTGATAAAACTTCTCATTTTGCCCGCCCTCATGTTCTATCATATGAAATGAAATAACAAGTATATACATACTTATTTTGCCCGATCTTATCATATGTAATGGAAAAAAGAAGAAATAATAGACTAGTTTTGTCCGATCTCTTCAATGATAGTGATGATAGTTGACTTTTCCGTAGCCTATCCGCTATTGTACGATAATTTGTCCAATTTATTTCGAAGAAGTTTTATCGCAGACGAAACGCGCCATAAACCATCAAAATATACACTTTTTTTTCTAGCTGCTAAGACTCTATATAACATATTACCACGCCTGTTTATCCCCGAATGGATGGACAGATGCCAAACTAAATATTTTTTGTATAAAAATATTTTTTTAAACTTATTTCTGGCCTTACCTTTTTAAACTATTACATAATAAAATTCTTCAACCTACATTTTTTTTATAATTTTCTTTATCTAATTATATATATATATGTTAATATTATTTATCCAATTAAATATGTTAATATTTAATTAGACAAAGAAATTGCTACCTCAATGAGTCTGCGAACCAGTTTTTAATAACCTAACCTAGTTAGTTAATGACCTAACCTAGTGTCTTTTATGCTAAAGAACATTTTAGTAAAAAAAAAAATATATATACACCGTGTCCCAAAATTCAACGATAAGCCGGCATCGGTGCATGGACCTACTCATGACTACTCGGGAAAAAATAAAAAAAAAATTATAACTCTTTTTTTTTTTAATTACAGAGACTTTTATAAAGTTGCGCCAACTTTTAATAAAACTTGCCATGGTAGTGTCCATACTTTTTTTTTAACCCAGACTATAGAAAGTGCATAGAATGTTAAAATCTATGAAAATTATAAGAAATTTTTTTTTTTTTACTGATTTTTGTAAAATAACTACAGACTTTCTGTAATTTTAAAGGATTGTGGTAGATAGCCGTCCTTCTTAGGTTGCTAATGCACAAAAAATATCAAAAATATGTCAAAAATTGTGGTCATGGTAGTTGAAAATAGCATAATGGGTATCGAATATCGATGAAATTTATAAAAGTCTCTGTAATTAATAAAAAAAAAACAGTTATAATTTTTTTTTTTTTCCGAGGAGTCATGAGTAGGTCTATGCACCGATGCCGGCTTATCGTTGAATTTTGGGACACGGTGTATATAGGGAAATTTTTCAAAATACATATAAGACTTTTGTTTCTAGTTAATAATTTGGCAAATATTTATACAAAAATCTATTTATTATATACATTTTAAGCAATATATAAAAATCTAGCTGAATGTCCCTGACTCGCAATTAACCTGCATGTTATTCGGGTATCTTCTATCAACTGGAACAACTAAGTATTATATATATTTTCCAAGCTACTCTTAATTCATTATGCAAAATTTTATCGAAATCGATTCAGTAGTTTCCAAGTGATACGTGAACACGCAGACAGCCCGACAACGAGACAGACTTTTCACGTTTAACATATATTTCGCATATAAAATATATATTAAGTATTTGAGATTTATCTAAATAGGTATACTATTTAATACGTAGCATTTATTTACATCGTATATCTAATTGGGGATATTCAGAATACAACCTGAGCTCTTGGCAGTTGGTTGGCCAATCATTTTGGTATATTTAATTTGTGTAAGCGACATCTACCGTTTTATTTTTACAACTTTAACCTCATATAGTAACTCTCTAATCCACCAAAAATGCGAATGAATGAAATCGACCGTCAATTTTTCGAATAACTATATTATTATTTAATTAAACAACAAAAACGAAGAGCAAATCTTTAAGTAACCTACAGATGAGGAAATATACGTTTATAATAAAAAAAATACGATAAAACATCAAGAAACATTGCACTTGTTTTTTTCTTAATTTATCAAAAGTCTGCATCTATGATTTGCTCTTGGCTGACTACTATTATAAAATATATTTTTAGTATACAGCATTTGTTAGGTAAAATAAACTGATAAAATTTTAATAGACATAAAAATACTTTCTATTTTATTTCAATGAATCAGCCCGCGCCTCATCTTGTCTAGCGTCAGGCGCTGCTAGTATTTCGCGCGCTGTACGTAGTAAAAGTAACGCTAACTCAAGCGCGTTAGACACGTTTTTGCGTGTACAGATCTGAGAGTGGGTTGGAGTAGCTGATTATAGGCGTTTGTATTTTTTTTAAGGAAGAAATGTATCTTAGTGTTATTAGTAGGAAATTTGTGGCAGCGTTCCTATTTTATACCGCATTCTAAAAAATAAACAAAGGGATTAAGGCAAACTATAATGAAATATATTAGTGTTTTCGAATTACAGAGCACAATTTTGATAGTTCTAGACTCTCAAAAAATTATTATAGTGTTTGTCGGATAACGATGTGACCGATTAGAGATTACTGTATATCTTTATCCTTTTACCTAATAATAATTCCATAACTTTATCAAAAACAAAACAATAATCTATTTAATGAATAGATTCAGGCGTTACTTTGTGGAAATCCAAGTTTAAAAATAATAAATATTTTAAAAGTATTAAAAAAAACTTTAATAAAAATCTTTATAAAAAATTGTATTTGTAGTGAAAATTTCGCATTATTTTCCTGTTAAGCTGACGTGACGTCACCAAAGCCACGCAGCCAAACCGGAATAGTATTCGACGCGTTTCGCTTCTACGCGAAGCATCCTCAGGAGGTCTTGACTCTACGAGCGCACGATCGAGACTGATCACTAGATATTGATTGTCACTAGATATATATTTATTATGAAGATTTTTTAAGTCTTTTATTACAGTATTAATAGGATGTTTTCCTTAACTACTGTTAAAATATTTGTTATTATTAATAATCTATATGTTTTTGCTAAACAGTAAATAGATGAAAGAGTAGTGCTCCAATAGGTAAAACCCTACTTCACTCAACGGGAACCTTACGTAACACACTTCCGGATGAGAAGAAGCGTAACACATCCGTAAACGTACGGGACAGTAGTGAAGAGCCAAATTTTGCATTGTGCTGATGTTATTGTCTGTTTTGTTTTCATTCTGTGCAACGGTTAAAATAAAACTTGAAGTTTTGTTTATTAATCATCGTACTATAGAAGCGATTGGTATAATTTTCACATTTATTCTAGTCTCTTAACAAAATTTTATAACAGCGACATCTATCGTCATATTTTTACGACTGTAACGTAACCATTTTTCTTATGTATGAACATAAGAAAATGTATATGTATAAACATAGATGTCGCTGTTATAAAATTCGGTTGGACTTATGTCCAACCAAATTTTATAACAGTGACATCTATCGTCATATTTGTACAACTGTAACTTAACCTTTTTGTATGTTTGTGTCCAACTGTGAGTAGAACAGGGAAAAGCACCCCAATGGCTAAAATCCCCACTTTAGCTGCAAACCGTTGTCCTTACAGCCGAGTCAGGGAACGGGACGGGCTTAAGTGTGGAGACAGTATCTGAGTCAATATTTATGGGTATTTAGTACTGATTTATTATTTCTATATGAAATATTTGTAACTATATAAACCATATCTAGTTTAAAAAAATAATGTTTTTTCTATTCAACCAGCGTAAAAACGACGTAAGCAATTGGCATCATTTTCATAATAGCGACATCTATTGTAATATTTTTACAACTTTAACGTAATCGGTCATTTCTCTCTAATGTTTGTGTCCAACCGTTAGTAGAACAGGTAGAAGCGCACCGATGGCTAAAAGCCCCACTTCCCCCAGGAGCAAACCTTTGCCTCTCCGGACGGGCGCGCCGTCACCGAGTGGGAGAGGCGTATGTGTGGTCGAGTGAGGATGCGTCAGTTCTGGCAACACGTGGACCGTCGCCACGTAGAGAAAAGTACCAGCAGAAAATAACATGGCTATACCTGTAAAGAAAAAAAAATACAAATAGGCAAGTAGTCGCATCTGATGAAAATATGGTAACAGTGCGTTACAGCAGTTGTCCTTGAGAGCTAGTCATTCTAGATTAAGCTAGTTAACATCCCTCGACATATGGTCGTGAGGTGAGATAGTGGTCAAATTATACTATCAGCAATAAGAAAAAATCAAATATATATATATATTTAAAAAAAATGCCTTGATAAAAAAAATTAAAGCCAGTGTATTTTGGAAACATGTAAGGATTCTAAAGAAACCGCGTACATCCAAATCTGTTCAGGCATTTAAAAGTTATGGCGAAATAAAGAAAGTCACATACATAAAACCTAAAAGAATTCAACTCCTTTTAGGCAGTCGTGTAGCGATATTCAGTATGAACAAAATCAAAGACATCAAAGTAAGTGCAACACTGCTGACCTCTATGCAGCGTGAGCGCATAAACTGCATAGTAGAAGTATTAAGCGCTTACGCTGTCAATTTTCTGCTACTTCTGCAATATCTTCACAAACGGTGAAGGAGTAAAAGAGAGGCAACGATGAAATCGCAATCAGTTTTAGTGAAAACCTAAACACCACATAATTAGTAACTCGAATCAAAATATATATTTACTTATCCACTTGATAAGGTTTTGCTATTTAATTGTTATATTTTTATACACAGGCTTACATAATTAAGATACAACGGTTACTAGAGTAATTTTGAGACAATTTGGAAACCTTATTTCTTAGAGAATATATAAAAAAAGGCTAATGTACAAAAATGGAAAATCAACTTGGTCTAAGCTACAAAATAATGTTTCTTAGAACAAGTTTATCATCAACGCCATCTAACGGCGTTGCTGTCTAGCTCACCGCGAGCCTTAAATATTTTGCTAAAAACCCGTTCAAGTGAAACTATTTGGTACTTGTCAACGCCTTATATACTGTTAACTGGTAATCATAATTAAAACGTTTTTTTTTTTTTTTTATTAATCAAAACAAACTATAACACATACAAAAATATAATTCTACTATCCAAAAACGTTACAAAATAGCACAAAAAGATACTTTCAACTTGGCAGGCCCCGACGAGATTCGAACTCGTGATCTCCTGTTTACTAGACAGGCGCTTTAACCAACTAAGCCACGGCGCCGCTGTGTGACAAGCCGAAATTAGCTATCGCATATTTGAATTTAAGTGTTTTTATCTTCATCAAAATAAAGACATGTATATCGCCCTTCACCTATATTACAAATAACGATTGAAACTTCTGTACAACAGTTGTTTTTTCTTTAGTATCATTTAATTCTTACGTGTAATTGTAGTTTAAACGAAGAGGACAATGAATTGACACAAAAAAAAATGGCCAAGTGAGAGTCGAATTCGTACACTGGAAGAGTTTTGTACCAACACACTATATGTATGTACCTAACAACAAAAATACGATTACTTTTTTTTACGCTTTATAGGTTAGTTTTTGACCACTAACTGACGTGATGGTAGGTGGTGATGTGGTCGAAGATGTTGTTCAGGCTAACCTAGAATTACTGGTTCTCAAGGACGTCAACTGGAATACATTGTTAGGTGCTTGGCTACAGATTTTCTACTTGAGGGTGGTCGCTAACCAGGAAGCATTTGCAAAATGCCCTTCCACCACGCGGTGAAGCTCAAGCCCGCGATGGGATTCGAACCATGGACTTGCTGCGCGGCAGTCCATAGCCAATGCCACTGAGCCATCACTGCTTCAAAAATTTCAGTAGTAATTGGTAAAATAGGTGATATAGTTCATACATTACCGAAATTCGATTGTAATTGAGACACCTAACTAGTTTAGTTTTTGAGTTAGACCCTTAACAAATATAGTCAAAAATTTCACAGTCCCTATTTATATATTTAATTCATTAAAGCAAGCGTAGGGATTTAGCATAATTCTCATGCTTGGCAAGCGTCTTGTGGATCGCAATGTGTATCAGTACTTCAGAAAGCGCTGCTGCCCACCAGGGCCCGATTCTCTTAACTATTGAACGGCGTTAACGCAACTTAATTGCATGAAAATTGTAATTTTGACAGTATCCGTAGTCTGCCCGCTATTTAGGTTCGATCGCAAGTCAGTGGCTTGCTATCAATAGTTTTTGACAGATTCAGTATGCTGTAAGCTATTTTGTTGCGATTGCGTTGCTACAGTGTCATAAAATATTTTGGATGATTTTAGATAGAAAAATAGCTAAATTATTGATGTTTTGACTGATGCTTGATTGATAGAAGTTTTCATTATCATTTCAGTGGCAAAATTCACAAGCCATAGCACAGCCATACGATAATGCGATTGCTATACAACTGCGATTAGGAGCTACAATTAGCAGACTACCGAATTTGACATTTACAGCAGTTCGATCGTAGCAGCATCGCAGTAGTGTGGCGTTTGGTCAATAGCTAAGAGAATTGGGGAACTGGTGTGTTACACTTCGTCGCTTATGACACCCATAGATATAAGGGGTGGCTTTCAAGCCCGGCACCCCAAGGCAACAAATTACTCCACAAACTTACCCGTTGCGTTAAAATCGCTGAGCGTCTGTTTACTCTCGTTCCCGATGCCAAAGTACGTGACCAGCGCGAGGAGGGGAGCTGCACAAGAGAAGATCAGGAGGTGCCTTCTGATCCGGTTCCTGGGGACAAAACACATTTTTCTCAAATATGCTTGAAGTGATGCACTGTTCTGGTCCGAATGTAATGGCAATAAAAATATTTAACACGTTACCAAATACACTAAAAAGTGAATAAAAAGACTCGACTTTTGTAAATAATTTAAAAAAAATCTCGATCGTGCGCTCGAAGAGTCAAGACCTCCTGAGGATGCTTCGTGTAGAATCGAAACGCGTCGAAGGTTCTTCCGGTTTGGCTGCGTGGCGTTTGTGACGTCGTCGGCTTAGCAGGAAAATTGGGCGGAATTGTCACTAGATATAATTTTATATTTTTAAGTGTTTTATTAAAATATTAATTTGATGTTTTCGTAAAATATTTTTAAAATATTTGTTATTATTAAAAAAAAAAAATTATAAATGTTATTATACTATAAATGAATTCCTTAGTGACCAATTTAAGTGATAATTAAAGGGATCGGTCGCTCTACTACTATTAGTTATATATGTTGCTATACCCAAAATGGGTCATATGTAAAACTTTATAAAAATGTATTTAAGACCAGCATGTACACCACATATGATGCAATAAAGAATTGAGAATTGAAAATTCGGTGCTTATTTTGACCGCCTAGCACGTATCAACACCAATACTACCTACAATAACACGACATCTATATGACAAACAAAACATTTTCTTTATCAAATTAATGCATGCAAGGGCATTTTGCGAATGCCCGCCAGGCTAGCTACCAAGCAGAAAATCTATCGCCAAGCACCTAACGGTGTGTTCCGGCAGCAGTCCTTGAGAACCAGTGAAATTACAAGCAAATGAGACTTAACAACTATGTCTCAAGGTGACGGGCGCAGTGCAATTCGTGACTTGTGACGAAATGCATCTGTTATAGGCAGAGGTTAGTCCGCTTAACATCAGGTGGGCCACAAGCTTGTCCCGTCACAATAACATAAAAATATATATATATTACCTCTCCAATCCAGCGTGCAATAGGAAGGTGACGAGCCCGAACGCCGCCGGCGCCTTGTGCAGCATGATGGCGAGGAACACAATGATCTCGACGTCAGCGTGGGAAGTAGTCGCAGCCGCGCCCAGCGCTATACCGTCCGCTGTAATATTTCACAATATCATCATGTAAAATTACAAATTTACTAGAAATAATTATAGTCATGTGCGGGATTCGAACCCGCGTCCATCCAACCCTATAGCCGGGGTATCCACTAACCAATTGAGCTAACATGACACAATGACTCTACTAATTTTTGCTCTCGTTCTTCAACCATCGTATTGGGATGGAGCGACATCTATAGTACAACTTGCGTTGTACCACAAACAAGATCAATTTTGCAATTGGTTTTACACTTGTAAATGATGAGGCAACCTTATAATTTTAATATTGTTATGTTGGCAACAAGGTTTACAAGGTTGGTACATGCAACACGGCAGTCTAAAACTACTACTTTTGCTTTTATTTGTATGCCAGTAATGGTGAAGCATCCTTAACTAATTCTAAAATGCTCCTATTTTTTTTATCTATAGCTGATAGGCTAGCCTTTGGCCACTATCTCACCTGATGGTAAGTGATGACGTGGTCGAAGGTGTTAACAGGCTCAACCTAGAATTACTGGCTCTCAAGGACAGCTGTCGGAACACACCGTTAGGTGCTTGGCGACAGATTTTCTACTTGAGGGTGGTAGCTAGCCAGGCGGACATTCCTGCCATCGTGCTGTAACGGACTGCAACCGGCAGTAATGCCCGTAACGGTCACCCATCCAACTTACGACCGCGGCGGACGTTGCTTAACTTTGCTGATCGGTTAAGAACGCCTATGTTAACTTCGCTACGAGCGCTTCATAAGTATAATGTATAATGAACTTTTTTTTTTTTTTTGTTATTGTGACGGAACAAGCCCGAGGCCCACCTGATGTTAAGTGGACTAACCTCTGCCTATAACAGACTCATTTCGTCAACGACGAATTGCACTGTGCCCGTCACACTGAGACGTCCAGTTGTTAGGTCTCATTAGCCTGTAATTTTTTCTGGCTCACAAGGACTGCTGCCGGAACACACCGTTAGGTGCTTGGCGACAGATTTTCTACTTGAGGGTGGTCGCTAGCCAGGCGGGCATTCGCAAAATGCCCTTCCACCATGCGGTGAAGCTCAAGCTCTGGGCGGGATTCGAACCATGGACCTGCTGCGCGGCAGTCCATAGCCAATGCCACTGAACCATCACTGCTTCAAGGTGTTTGTTACAAATATTCAGTGAGAATTGAATTGATTAAAAAGTAATCCTAGGTTAGCCTGCACAACATCTTTGACCACATTTTACCACCATCAGGTGAGATAGTGGTCAAAAGCTAGCCCATCAGCTATAAAAAAAACATTTCAACATCAGTTCATCAGGTCGCTACTGGTAAAGACAACAAGCAACTGTCACAACGCAAGGGGAATCAGCATTATATTACAAAATCACAAATATATGATAGGAAAAATTAAAGTCATGTGCGGGATTCGAACCCGCGTCCATCCACCCCTTGAGCCGGGGTATGCTCTAACCAATTGAGCTAACATGACATGACGTCCTCTCCATCCCAATACGATGGTTAAAGAACGATAGGAAAGATTTGAGTTATGACGTCATGTCATGTTAGCTCAATTGGTTAGAGCATACCTCGGCTCAAGGGGTGGATGGACGCGGGTTCGAATCCCGCACATGACTTTAATTTTTCCTATCGTATATTTGTGATTTTGTAATGTAATCCGCATAGCAGGGGTTATTGCAAACATAACAATATTAAAATTAGAAGGTTGCGTCATCACTTACAAGAATAAAACCAATTGCAAAATTGGTCTTTTTTTTATTTATTTATTTTATTTATTTATTAACAACTAAAACGATTTACATGAAACCAATTACAATAGTTGATTATCATACAAATAGATTTCACTACTATCATGTAGCGTCATAAAATGTCAAAATAATGTCAAAATAAATTAGATAAAAATATACAGCATAATGTCAAAGCTTAAATATAAAAATAACATAATATTAAAATCATATTTAAAAGAACTGAAAAATAATTATTCATTTTGAACAAAATACTTATTACCTATGTCAAAAGATCAAAATAAAATTCATCATCCTCATTCGTCTTTCGTGCATTCATCTCACAGTACTCCAAGAACTCCGACAGAATATCCTTCCATTCATCCGCAAACATATCACATGCAGGCATCTTGGTCAAGAGACGATTGAAGTGGCTAAGAGTGTGCTGGATAGGGGAATGACTGTGCGCCCTCGTTCTTCCCAAGGGGACTGAAAATAGTTGATGACGCCCGCGACGAGTGCAGTCTTGTTTGTAGTACAACGCAAGTGGTACTATAGATGTCGCTCCACCCCAATACGATGGTTAAAGAACGATAGGAAAGATTTGAGTTATGACGTCATGTCATGATAGCCCAATTGGTTAGAGCATACCCCGGCACAAGGGGTGGATGGACGCGGGTTCGAATCCCGCACATGACTTTAATTTTTCCTATCGTATATTTGTGATTTTGTAATGTAATCCGCATAGCAGGCGTTATTGCAAACATAACAATATTAAAAGAATCAGCATTATTTTTTCTGCTAACTAAACAAGATGTTAGTACTGTATCGGCTGTTTAAATATGAAAGCCACACGTGCATATCAAGTTTCGTAGGAAATCAAAACATTAACGAGGTTTTTTGCTTTACAGAACCATTTTATAACTATACTCTATTTTTGAAGCAGTGATGGCTCAGCGGCATTGGCTATGGACTGCCGTGCCGCAGGTCCATGGTTCGAATCCCACCGCGAGCTTGAGCTTCACCACATGGTGGAAGGGCATTTTGCGAATGCTCACCTGGTGGTAGCTACCAACTTCAAGTAGAAAATCTGACGCCAAACACCTAACGGTGTGTTCCGGCAGCAGTCCTTGAGAGCCAGAGAAATTACAGGCACATGAGACTTAACATGTGCGCGCGAAAGAGCGCTTCAATAACGGTGTTTTAAATTGGTGTTTTGTATTAAGGCCGTATTCTTGCAAAATAACTTATACAATAGTACCTAAAGTACATACATACACACATGTTTTCATAACAATATTATCAGCATTTTAAAACTTGAGTAAATTATTATGTTATTTCAAAGAAGCATGTATATCACATAAATCACGTTTTTATTTTCGTAATTTTAATCGGATGTAGATATTTTGATAAGATTTTTATCATTGGGTAACATGTTATAATGATATTACAATAATGATTTATTATTGAAATTGTTATATTATTAATAATTATGCATACAAAATTACGAACGAAAGGAAAATTTTTAACCCAAGCGGGATTCTCTGCCAATTGAGCTATCGCGGTATGTGATTCATAGATGAAATGTATCCTTTCGGAGTGATATCTGCAGCCAAACTGAATTGAATTACAAACAAGACTAATTTGGAATAGATTTCCAAAAAAGGCGGAGGTTCCAAATACGCCTATACATATATATATTTTTTTTTAATGTTATTGTGACGGAGCAAGCCCAAGGCCCACCTGATATTAAGTAGACTAACCTCTGCCTATAACAGACGCATTTCGTTAACGACGAATTGCACTGTGCCCGTCATACTGAGACGACGTTGTTAGGTTTCATGTGCCTGTAATTTTTCTGGCTCTCAAGGACTGCTGCCAGAACACACTGTTAGGTGCTTGGCAACAGATTTTGTACTTGAGGTGGTCGTTAGCCAGGCGGGCATTCGCAAAAAGCCCTTCCACCATGCGGTGAAGCTCAAGCCCGCGGCGCGATTCGAACAATGGACCTTCTGCACGGCTGTCCATAGACAATGCCACTGAACCATCACTGCTTCAAAAGCTCTAATTTATCCTGTCGTTCCTATTGTTTAACCATCAGCACCAAAACTGAACTGAACTACAAACAACACTTATTTAAAAAAGATTTCCAAAAAGGGAGAAAGTTCTCAATACGCCTGTATGTTTTTTTTTATGTTTGTTACCTCAGAACTTTTGACTGGGTGAACCGATTTTGATGATTCTTTTTTTAATTGAAAGCTAATGGTTGCCATGTGGTCCCATTTTAATTTCGTAAACAGATGACGCAACACGATAAGTCTAATATTGTAATTATTGCATTAACGCCTGCTGAGCAAATAACCTTACAAAATTATGTACTTTGTATATCGTGGGCGACGTTGATCACTTACCACCAGGTGAGCCGCCTGCTCGTTTGCCCTCCTATACCATAAAAAAAATGTGCATGTTTTATTTTTTATTTATTTTATTTATTCCTGATAGGTTAGCCTTTGACCACTATCTCACCTGATGGTAAGTGATGATGTGGTCGAAGATGTTGTTCAGGCTAACCTAGAAGTACTGGCTCTCAAGGACAGCTGCCGGAACACACCGTTAGGTGCTTGGCGACAGACTTTCTACTTGAGGGTGGTAGCTAGCCAGGCGGGCATTCGCAAGATGCCCTACCACCATGCTATAACGACTGCCATCCTAAGACAACAACCGGGAACGACGGCTTCTTCTATTGGATTTATTTTTGTTCTAAAATATTCATGTTTGGATCAATATTCTACACAAAAGTAGCATTTTACAAGAACAGCAGCTGGAACACACTGTTAGGTGCTTGAAGACAAATTTTCTACTTGAGGGTGGTAGCTAGCCAGGCGGGCATTCGCAAAATGCCCTACCACCATGCTATAACGACTGCCATCCTAAGACAACAACCGGGACCGACGGCTTAACGTGCCCTCCGAAGCACGGAAACGCTTAGTAGTAATGTCACTAGCGGTCACCCATCCAACTCATGACCGCGCGCGACGTTGCTTAACTTTGCTGATCGGTTGAGAACAGCTAAGTAAACTTCGCTACGAGCGTTTCAAATTTGATTGAAGGTGGTGGCTAGCCAGGTGAGCATTCGCAAAATGCCCTACCACCATACTATAACGACTGCCATTCTAAGGCAACAACCAGGACCTCCGAAGCACGTGCACGCTTAGTAGTAATGTCACTAGCGGTCACTCATCCAACTCATGACCGCGCGCGACGTTGCTTGACTTTGTTGATCGGTTGAGAACAGCTAAGTAAACTTCGCTACGAGCGCTTCAAATTCTTATGTTATTTTTGCGCGTCTGCTGGGCGAATTGCATTACAAATTAAAAATTTACGAGAAAAGAAAATATAGTCATGTGCGGGATTCGAACCCGCGTCCATCCGCCCCTTTAGCCGGGGTATGCTCTAACCAATTGATCTAATGACTGATAACTCTAATTTTTGCTCTCGTTCTTCAACCATCGTAACGGGATGGAGCGACACTTATAGTGGATATAATTTTTCCTCTCGTAAATTTGTAATTTTGCAATGTCATCTATGGGTGCATACCATTTGAAGTTAGATTCGCTAAAAACGCTAAAAACGATCACACTCCCAAAAAGTTGTTCCACATGGGTCTTGGCGTTATTTTCGCCATAAACGCTATGAGGCTACTGGAACAGTTTGAATTCCCTACATCTAATGTCAAAAGTGACAGAAGTGGCAAATTTTAGTGGCATTCTTAGCGTTCTTATCCTAAATGGAACAGGGGATGACAGTTATCACAACCACAGACGCAGAATGTGATCAAAATTATCGAAATTAACGTTCTTAGCGACTAATAACATACCCTATATGACTTTGTGAAAATGTATTTAAGACCACATATGCTGCAATAAAGAATTGGGAAATACATTTTGGAGAGACAAAACTTTTATAGGTATACTTTTCTTATAATTCTTCGTTCTTGGCTCACTAGAGGCGCTTCAAGGAACTTCAGTTTCTGGGTTCCGTACACAAACTTCCGTACCTACCGTGAAGTGCCAAACAATTAAAAAAAACTCTCAATTGCGAGTGGGACTCGCGCACGAAGGGTTCCGTAACTAAATATTATGTGAATGGTTAAAGCGTCTACCTGTCACCGTTATTAGTACCGAGCGGCAAAAAAATCAAGTTTGTTGTATGGGAGCCCCCCTTACTTAAATATTTATTTTATTTTTAGTATTTGTTGTTATAGCGACAATACAAATACATCGTCTGTGAAAATTTCAACTGTCTAGCTATCACCGTTCTTGAGATACAGCCTGGTGACAGAAGGACGGACAGACGGACAGCGAAGTCTCAGTAATAGGGTCCCGTTTTTACCCTTTGGGTACGGAACCCTAAAAACAATTTGGTAAAATTGCATAAAAATATAATTTTGTATGCAATGTTATCAAATTATTTTCTTAATATTTTGGCATTTGGCAGCATTTTAATAATATTAAGGTTGACAGCAAAAAATAAACACTAGAAATGGAAAGTGGTATGTATAAGACGTCTTACCAGCAGCGTGTACAACCAAGCCGATGGTAGCTGTCATGTTCTTCTCACTGGGATTGCTGGCATCCTGGTACCTTGAAGACATCTGGTCTACTAGCAACATGAAGACGAATCCTGGAAAGGAAATACGTACATAAATATATAGGTACATTATTTTTTTACATCACCATCGAATTTTTTTTTTATTCTATCTGGGGATTTGGACTCGCACGTCTTGAGCATTTGCCAGTGTCATGTTATAACCCAAATTGAAAGTTACAGCAGTACAGTTTTTTTATGCCTGATAGGTTAGCCTTTGACCACTATCTCACCTGATGGTAGGTGATGATGTGGTCGAAGATGTTGTTCAGGCTAATCAAGAAGTACTGGCTCTCAAGGACAGCTGCAGGAAAACACCGTTAGGTGCTTGGCGACAGATTTTCTACTTGAGGGTGGTAGCTAGCCAGGCGGGCATTTGCAAAATGCCCTACCACCATGCTATAACGACTGTCATCCTAAGACACCAACCGGGACCGACGGCTTAACGTGCCCTCCGAAGCACGTGCACGCTCAGTAGTAATGTCACTAGCGGTCACCCATCCAACTCATGACCGCGGGCGACGTTGCTTAACTTTGCAGATCGGTTGAGAACAGCTTCGCTACGAGCGCTTCAAAATATTATATATTGCTACAAGAAAGCAGAGGCTTTAATTATCAAAGCGCACGTATGTCATACGACGTTTTTAGTTTTACTTCAGTAGGTAAAAAACTCTTTGGTTTGTTTTTTTTTTTATATGAAAAACAAACGAAACAAACTACAATCCCCTCGGTGAGAAGTGTGGAAACGTTGTATTTTTTTCTATTTAAAACACTAGTGCGGTAAAGTAAAAAAAAAGCACGAGTGCGTAATAGACTACATTATGGCACTAAAATCGGTGCGTTTAAAAGCCCGTTACGAGTAAGTGTGTTGAAAATGTTTATTAAATATATTTCTTGCTCAATGGTTAGTTAGACCATATTTTGGTTTTCAACAACCTTGTTCGTAATGTGAGCTTTATTATATCGTTCTTAGGGCCATAAACCGAACTATAACACCCTCGTGCAGAATAATATTATACACTAGTGCGTAATAGAATTATCCCTACAAACTTAAGTTAGTAGGTACTTAACTGCAAATTATATGCGAGTAAACAGAGCATTTTCAATTTAATCGGGTAATACAGATTTGTAACATCAAAGAGGTTTATATGTAATCAACCATCATACATATGCTGCGGGCATATGAATGATAATTTTCGTATGTTGTTTGTATCGCATTTGTGCAATATATATTTTTTTTCCTCGCAAGGGTGTTGAAAAAGTGCGTATGAAACTCGTGAGCAACTTGCTCATTATACACTCGGCTGATTTACGCCCTCGCCTACGGCTCGGGCTGCAACACACAGCCTCGTGTATGATGAGCAACTTAGCTCACTTGTATCATTATCTACTATAATATTATATTCCCCAATATTTATTTTCTCATAATAGTCATCAAATTCTTTGCACAAGCTGTTTCGGATTTGTTGTTCTTTGGTAATGATATTTTTTATGACTATTCTATGTCTCAGCAAACAACCGCCCGAGAACAACACGAACATGCTGAAAAACAGTTCAGTGTTGCTTTTCTGAAAAGGGAACATTGCTGCACAAGCTGAGCATAATCCTATTGCCTAAATAATTTTTAAATTTGTAATAATTTAGTAATTAGGTAACTTTTGAAGTATAGTTTTTTTAGTTTTTATTTATCGGGTTAGAATGTCACCTCTCTCTTTCTTCCCGTGGGTGTCGTAAGAGCCGACTAAGGGAAAAGTGCGTCATATGAGAGCATGCCACTTCTCACATGGATGTGAGTAGGGTGTTGTGGGCATTAGACGCACAACAGAACTGTATACCATCCTAGTGCCCTGCCAGGGTTTCATACAATATGTTCTTGTGTTCCTGTCTTAAATGTTGTTAGTGTAAGTATATTATTCGTAATATGTTCGAGTGTTTCGTCCAGTGTGTTAGAAAAAACATTTTGTATGACCCTTGAAACTGTGTCCGGTGAGTGGCAATAGGCTCGCCCCCTAGCACTTGGAACCAATACCCAATTGACGAACCGTGGGTGTTTACACACCTCTGCCTACCCCTGTGTATGTATGTTTGTATTTATTATTACCTTAGTATTAAATGTAGGTACCTGTTCACCTCAAGAGCTCGGAAAGGTGTTGTTTACCATTCAAAATGCATGGAAAAGTGCTTTTTATCCGCTAGCGTGGAAAATGGTTTTAAAATTAGAACCTCTGTCTATACCAGTTCCAAAATCCTTATTTGTAATGCGCGACTGTAAAGTTTATATTTGATTCGAATACTTTTTTTGAAACCTGTGGAAGCGAAAGATTCAAGTCGCTTCACTCATTGAAACCATAAGCTAAAGAATCCCGAACGTAACAAAGGTTCCATAGGTACGAGACGCAAAATAATTTTGCTGCCGAGCCAAAAACGCGACTTTTCACCGAACTACAGCAAGTAAAATGCTAGATGCAAGAAAAACGGCTTAACTCAGTTTTGAAGTCAACTTTTTTGCATGGTGGTAGGTCATTTTTCGAATGCCCGCCTGGCTAACTACCACCTTTAAGTAGAAAACTGTCGCCAAGCACCCAACGGTGTGTTGCGGCAGCTGTCCTTGAGAGCCAGTAATCTAGGTTAGCCTGAACAACATCTTCGACCACATCATCACTTACTATCAGGTAAGATAGTGGTCAAAGGCTAGTTTATCATCAATTAAAAAAAAATATATAGGAAAAATTTGAGTTATGACTCATTGTCATGTTAGCTCAATTAGTTAGAGCATACCCCGGCTAAATGAGTTGGCATCGTCCTGGACCACTTTGGCCTAGTTATGAATGAAATTCTATTGTTATCATTATCGTCGATGCCAATGGGTGGCTTTAATTTTTTCTCTCGTAAATTTATTATTTTGTATGTTTATGTGTTTCAATTAATAATTTTTGCTAAATACCTGTGCAAAGCCGGGGCGGGCTGCTAGTTACCAATAAATTCAAACACAACATACTAAACTACTCACCAAGAACCAGTGTAATGCCAATCACTGAATGTAAATCGTCATCATGGTCGGGCGGTTCCACGGTGTAGTCCTTAGTGATCACCGTAGGATGTGATCGTTCACTGAACAGTGCTCGAACACCCTCCGGAATAATCACCGCTAAAGCTGTACCCACTAGGAGGCCTGCTCCAAATACCGTCACTTTTTGTAGTTTGTCCTGTGATAATAGCAAATAAAAATATTTGTGATTGATTAATATAGTAATTTATTCTTAAACATTCAAGGTGTTGGACTAAGAATCAATATTTTTTACATAACTGATAATTTTATCTCACTTGATGGTAAGTGATGATGTGGTTGTAGATGTTGTTCACGATAACCTAGAATTACTGGCTCTCAAGGATAGCTGCCGCAAGACACCGTTAGGTGCTTGGCGACAGATTTTCTACTAGAGGGTAGTAGCTAACCAGGCGGGCATTCGGAAATCGCCCTACCACCATGCTATAACAACTGCCATCCTAAGACAACAACTGGAACCGACGGCTTAACGTGCCCTACGAAGCACAGAAGCGCTCAGTAGTAATGTCAATACCGGTCAGCCATCCAACTCATGACCGCGGCGGACGTTGCTTAACTTTGCTGATCGGTTAAGAAGAGCCAAGCAAACTTCGCTACGAGCGCTTCAAAAGCGATTTGCAAGCTTGCTAAGATAAAACTCTAAAATCTATTCTCTATCAAATCAAAAATATTTTTTTATGCGAATCGTAGTTTTGACGTACATGTGTGTTTAGTTTGTAGGGATAAAATAATAATAAATCGAATAACTGGCAAACCATAAGCATAGATATTAGGCTCAGCAATATGCGTACAAAATTTCACCGAGTTTGAACACTTAGTATTTAAAATATGACGAAACTACGTTTGTATGGAAAGCGCTGCGTGAACTCTACTCTTAAGTTACCTGCATTTCGAAATAAACACTATGAATTAAAGGAAACGTTGCCATAAGTTTATTATTCCATTTTGTGTAATTTTTTGTTGATACCTTAACTCATTTCAATAATAATTAGTTATTTCGCTTACTCAAAAAGTCCGCGATCTTATTTTCTATGAGCTTTCGATATTTCGATGCTGTTGGAAGCACAATTATTGCGGGACATGTTCATGTTCGACACTCGGATCATCTGCATTCCCACATCTGTAAGTGGGAATGCAGATGATCCGAGTCACGAAAATCAGAATGACATTTGCCACAATCAGTTTTTTTAACTATCTATCTCTTGCCGGATAGATTTTGGAGATTGCGCAATGGAAGTGCACAATCTATACCGCCAAACAAGGAGAACCTCGGCAAAAAGATGCCGTTTTATAAAACGATTTCGAATATAATCGAAATACCAAAGAAACGCTTAAGTACTTTGCTTCAACATTTATTGTGCGAACCGTGAAGGAACTCTCTTAGTAACTTAACTAGTGTCTTTTGGAATTTACAACCCAAAGTAAAAAGCTTTTTTCTGAGCTATGCTTTACTAGGAGTGTTTCACCGCAGACCCCAGCGTTGCTTAATATGGGATGAACAGTGCTCAAACGTGAATAATTAGTTTGCAGGTACGGCAAAACGAAGTCGCAGGTACAGCTAGTAACATATAAAATTTTCACCCACACAAAGAAACAAAATCAATTCAACAAAGCAGTCCTATAGAAAACAATATTATAAGAAAAACTTCTTTAAATATTCAACATACAATAATGCAAATAATATGTTTGAAGTATACACTTCAAATAATTGTAATCAAGTAAGTCTAGAAGTCCTAAAAATTTTCACGGTAAGGTTGTGGATGTTCTCTGGAAAATTCCATAAATGTGGGCAAAGGTTGCCCAATTGTTAACTTAACTCTAAGAATGGGAAACATTTTTTTTAGACATTTCTAGCATAATTTAGTGTGTATAAAATTATATGTATGGTTAATTTCTGGTTTCTTTAACATAAATCCGGCATAGCTAATACTATAGTAACAAATGCGCAAGAAGGAGAAGTAATTAGTACTAACTTATGGAAAATATTCTATGTGTCTGATACCTCCCAAAATATTTAGTAATTTATGTACAAAAATATTAGGCAACAGATGGAGTTTACTTTAATACAATTTGAAGTTACAAGTCTGATATTTTAAGTTTATAGATAAAAATTGCTTTGGAACTTTGGAACCAAAAATATGTGAAGTAAAAAATATTTTTTAAGGATATGAAAGTTTCTATTTATTAGATAAGACAGAAGAATCTGAATCAAGCCAAATATATTTAAAGAAAACACACAATATATGTAAGTCAATTTTATCAAATACCAAATTTATTAGATATAATATATTTGGTATTTGATAAAATTGAAAATGTTTTATACAATATAAAATTGGACAATACTGGAAGTCAATTATATTTCATATAGTTGATATTGATTGTTACATATATTTATACTTTTTTATATGAGATGTTCAATTTAAGCCGTATTATTAATCATAGATCACATTATGTTTGACTAGGATATTTTTTTTTAATTCTGAATAAACAAACATTTGACCGCAGTCTCACCCGACGCGGTCAACGGTGGAACATGCTTGCCAAGAAGATACTTTCTTCATTCTTTATCAACTTATTCACTCTATATTTGAAGACATCCAGATTGTACCTCAATATAAATAAATACTCATGATTTGCATTATCCAATTCACACCTATTGAATAAGTAATTTATAATAATAATAATGTGATAATGGGCACCTTATTCTATGTCCTCCTGTTTATGGATATATGTCACGCAGGGAATTATCAAAATATAGACACAATTATGGACATTATTACCGATCTATGATCAAATGAGGCCCATGGGCCATATGACATGTTTGATATGACTGCTCTACACATTTCATTGTCTATGTTTATAAAACTAGTTTTGAACAGGCATATAGCCAGTGCTCGCAGGGTGCCAGGTTAGAATGTCACCCCACATCTCTTGCTGTGAGTGTCATGAGAGGTAAACAAGGGTAAAATACCAGAAGGTGGGCAGCAGGGCCTTCTGAGGAACTGCTATCTCACACTGTGAACCCAAAATGCCTGCCAAGCATAATCAAACAGTATATAGCCAGTTGAAAGAAAGAATTAAGCACATAATAAGCTAAGTTTTGATTGCTTGCTGCATGGAAATCAGACCAGAAGTAAGGTAGTACATTTCCTTGTGTGAAATTTTATGTATAATGGTGTGTGTATGAATAAATTAGTGGATAATTAACATGGTTATACATCTTCACAAAATAGTTTCTTTAATAAATAAATAATTTCTGAAACCAGTTCTTATTTATTATTTTATGCGAATAGTGGACCACCTGGCTGATACAGTATATAGCCAGTTGAAAGAAAGAATTAAGCACATAATAAGCTAAGTTTTGATTGCTTGCTGCATGGAAATCAGACCAGCATGTAAGGTAGTACATTTCCTTGTGTGAAATTTTATGTATAATGGTGTGTGTATGAATCAATTAGTGGATAATTAACATGGATATACATCTTCATAAAATATTTTCTTTAATAAATTAACAATTTCTGAAACCAGTTCTTATTTATTATTTTATGCGAATAGGTAAACAATCATTAGGTGTCTAAAATTAAGAAAAATAAACACAACCGAAACACAGTTACATCAATTAACGTTGGTTCTAATGCAAAGTGATTCAAAACCGTTACCTGTTTACGAAAATCTTGCAGAAATTATTGCAAAACATGCTTAACTGTGCTAACAGATGGACTTACTTTCGATCGTGTTTGGCAATTATTTAGGACGTTTTTGTAAAATAATACTGTTATATACTGTACCTCAGACATGCTGACATTAAGAGGAATACTTCCAGCAACATAGGAACCCACTAACATCACCAAAACTAACAAAATAAGGACCCATGTACCTTCCATGGTGGGTAAAAGTTTCAAGAAATAAAATTGAAAAAAAATGCTGGAGCAGTGAACGGTTCTGTCTTCGCAGCCGTTTAATTTGTTACCAACTGTTCGGATTTCATGCTTTGGATGAATAATTGTGTTTTAAACTAGTTTAATTAAAACAAAAATGAGAAATAAACTTTCCCAATTCCAATTCGCTATCAAATTTTGACATTACTACTTAGGCTGCGTTCGGAAACGAGTGATTTCTCACAAGTATAATACTTTCCGAACGAGTATCGAGTAACTCATGAATTCAATGCGTAACAATAATTATCTTCTAACCCTTTGCATATATTTTTGAATAACAAGAATAAATTTCTGACTTGGAAAATATTATATTTACGCAAAAAAGGTTCACATTCATAATATCTATACTAATACTATAAAGGGGAAAGATTTATATTTTCGTATGTAACATTTAAACAGAATTTTTCAAATTGATAGAGTAGTTTTCAAACTACTCTATCGATTTGAAAAATTCTTTCACTATTAGAATCCTACATTATATCTGATGATCTATTCCATAGAATATTTTCAAAAAAGTTGGGGATCGTTATGAAAACTTCGATAGTGTAACCCAACGTGTGAAAAAAAATGTAAAATTTATGCGGAAATTATTAAACATTAGAGCAATTTTGATGTACTACAATTTTATGGAGGACATCAATATCTACAAATAAATGCGTAATACCATAACGTAGCTAGTGTAACATAATAATAATGTCTAACTTTTACAATTATGTCACACTAGCTACGTTTTTATGCCCTTGATGAATTTATAATTTTTGTCAAATACCCGTGCGAAGTCTGGGCGGAATGCTGTGTTTACAATTCTTTACAAAGAGTAAAAATTTATGCAATTATTGTCATTCAAATGAAATCTGACTACCTGACAGGTGAAAATCCTTACTCTGTTTTGCATCGGGTAATATGAATATGTTATACTGTCCAGGTTTACTTATAATCGAACGGTCTCGAGTGAATGTCAAAACTCACTGAGGTGATTTCCGAACTGCACTTGGGTCACATTCCCTAGAGATTTCCGTACGCACCCTTGTGACATTTTATACGTCAATTCGATGACAATAGATCTTTCAAATAAATTGAAACTGACAGATTACACGTTTTCTATCATAGATATGAGGTCGATTCCATATCACGAACATGATTAAAACTTAACTATAATTGGTATCAGTCCTGTCAGATCCATTATTTGGTATTCGGAATAAGTTGAAATAATTTAATTTTAATCGCCAAGATTAAAATATGCTTTCGTGTTTTTTTACCAGGGATATTCTAGACAATAGTCGATGATAGTTGAATCGAATGTAATGATGCAGGCATAGTTTTTTTTAATATCAAAATAGCTTCTGCACTACATCATCATATGCTTGGTAAATAATTACTAGATGAGGTTTGCGGCCAGCATTCTCAAAAGATCGTAAAGTATTTTTTTATTGTATGTTATAAGTTGTAGTGGAAGTAACAAAATTATTCTTAACCAAAAAACTGAGTTGTTTGGATAGATAGTTGTTAGTGGCATTTACTACAAAAAAAGTGAGTGTTTCCGTGCTTTGAGGGGAAGTGGAGTCATCTGTCCTGGTTGTCATTTCAATATGGTGGTAGCGTATTTTGCTTTGAGACACAATGCCTGCGCAGCTAACTACTATCTTCAAGTGGAAAATCTGTCACCAAGCACTTGTATGTTTCTGTAGTTGTCTTTGAGAACCAGTATCCATTCTTTGTTAGTATTTTTATTGTGATAGTGACGTAACAAGCACGAGGGCCACCTGATGTTAAGTGGTATAAAAGATGTATTTCGTCACAAGTGACGAACTGCACTGCGCCCGTCACCCAGAGACACACAGTTGTTGAGTCTCATGTGCCTGTAATTTTACTGGATCTCTAGGACTGCTGCCCGAACGCACTGTTGGTGCTTGGTGACAGATTTCTTACTTGAGGGTGGTAGGTAACACAGACTGCAACATATCGGGCTCTTCTCAGCGTTCATCCATCAATCCATCAAATAACTAACGTTTAAAAATATCAATTGGGTAACTGGAGTTAGTTTTCTACGAGACTGGCAACACTAAAATTTGTCGGTGCTATTTCTAGTGTGTCATTTCAGTCAGTGGTAATAACGTCATTGAATACTGCAGTTGATTCAACACTCTTCTACCGACCATTGGAACAGGCACCACCTGTGTAGTGAAACCTATGACAGTTCATTTATGACGTGAGGTCTGTGACCTAATCAGTATTATGAAACGGTGATTTTATGATTGGAAGATATTGGCACAAGCCAATGAAGTTTCTGCAAGCGAGGACTGGAATGACTACGATGAACCAAGTGTCTCTTAGTCCTTTGTGTCTTCTCATATGAGATGTTCTTCACATCTCAGTCCAATCATGTGGGTATCATACGATACCCACATGTACGCCCACGTTTAGAGAGCTTTGCCATTAAAACTTATGATGTCGAGAAAAATCCATACGAAATCTCCGATATATTTATACCTATACTATAACGCCACAAGTAAATTCGATTATATAGCAATTTAAAAACAAATGCCCTTGTTATTACAATCAGTATTTTGCTAAACAGATTATATGATCAGTTATTACGATATCGATTTATAATTTGAAATACAATCGGTCATTTAGGATCTCTCGAATTTTAGTAGTCGAAGGTTTTCCTCTATGGTCATTTCACTTGTTCCTCGAATAAAATAAAATTCAGTTTGAATTTGATTCGGCTTATGTTCACGGAAAATTATTTTTGATTATGTTATAGTTCGATGTTGTTGGCATGTCCATGTTATCTACAATCATGTTTTTTTTTTATTATATTTTTACTTATTTTGATTAGTTTTTTGTTTGTATATCTAAGTGTAATGTCCACATTATTATAATTACTAACTACTTATGGATGTAAATAACGCAGGGGTCGATAGCTTTCTAAAAAAACCTTATGGTAGAGCAACAACCAATAAGTAACATTAAAAAAGCTTGGATATACGACAACTACTTAAAATCACGTCTGACTTGGCCTTTTCTAGTGTAAGACATTACCAAATCCCTTTTAATAAAGCTGGATGTAAACGTCTAAAGGACATTGAAGTCATGGTTGGGGCTCGCACTTTCTGCAGACCCATCTAGGTACATTATTTATGTGCGTGTGGCCTGAGTGACCACATTTTTTTTGTTAAATTATTTAGGGATCAACCTAATTTTGGGATGAAATTAAAGAAACCATCGTACCTCTATTAACTCCTCAATGTTACCAAAACGCACGTCTTATTAAAATCTCAAGACGATATAGTCACATCTCTCCCAAAAGAAAAAAGTGCCTCAGACTAAGATGCGAGGCTTTAATTCCACAAACAATTTATGGTAGGTGCACAGTCCAGCAAAGCGGGTTTTGGTTCAAAAAAGAAAATTGAGGATAAAGATGTTGTAAAATCTTTTCTACAACAAGACGCAAATGGTAGCTATAAAGTGCCTGCAATGAGATAGGAAATGCGAAGTGAATGGCTAACCATAGGTGAATTGTGTATCCCTCTGGCGTTAAAGTGGCGCACCTTGATATACGATTGGTCACCTGCATTATTAACATTCTATATAAACGCCTTTCAGATGACCCTCCCAGACCAAAGTAACTTAGTAAGATGGGGGAAAGCCACTTAAAAATCTTGCGGTATATATCGGGAGGCAATAGGTACAGCAAGGCACTTATTGGTAGGATGCAAGGTGGTCCTTGATAGGGGTCATTATTCACGTCGCCACGATAGAGTCCTGGAAATCATACGAGAAGCCTCTCGGTAGCTACAGCAAAAAAAGATTTGACCACGAACAAAAGACACGTCGATTTTGTAAAAGAAGAGTTATCTACAAAATTCAAATCGAAGCCTTCCTCCATCTTAGGCGCCCGCAGCTCCCGATTGGACTCTTTTGATGGACACGTATGAAAAACATTACAAAATTCCTGTGTTTCGTCTTTCAGACCGGATATATTTCTATACTCAAAGAATCTAAAACGCATAGTGCTTATAGTACTTACTGTGCCGTGGGAAACAAACATACCTACTTACGAACCAACAAATGAATTAACCAAAATCGGTTATGTGGTTAATTTATGTGCTGTAAAAGTTGGAGCAAGGGGTATACCAGCGAAATCCCTACTTACCCTACTTAAAGACCTTGGCCTACCAAGAACACCACGGCACCACGTGTCATTTAGCGGTGATAATTACATAATCTTGTGCAAAAACTACAATATGTGTAATCTTGTGCTCGACAACCACTTGGCCGATTTGCTCATATTCGAACTTGAAATTTTTATTGGCCTAGTACAAACATTTCATCGCAATAGGAAAGCACCAACGGTACTCGAGCTATCGTCGGACAAATATAATAGATACAAACATACAAACGCCGATTGTTCCCAGTGGACTCTGATGCCGGGTACAGACCAAGCCAACGAGAGCGAGCGAAGGGTAACAAGCGAGCGCAAACGAATCAGTGTGGACGTAATGCCGCAGGCAAACGAGGCCCTTCGTGCGCCTCCGGCCGTGCTCCGGCGGCTGTCGGTACATCAAAGAGAAATGGAACGAACGAACGGCCGCAGTGTGGACGGACGAGCAAATGCTCATTCAGTTGCGGCGATTTCACGCGACGGACGTTTCGATCCAGCGAATAAATCGTAGCAATTTACGATTATGAAATGGTCTAATAATAGATTGCTAATGCTGATAGAGCTCTATAAACAGAAACCGAGGCTTTGGGATGCTGAATACAAGATAACAAGTAAAAAAACGACGATCGTATAGAGATTTCCAATATCCTGGAGTGCAAATGACTACTAGAAGATCTTTGTCGTCCATGATCACTAAAATACTACGTGAGTTTTTTTTATGCCTGATAGGTTAGTCTTTGACCACTATCTCACCCACAGACCTAGGATTTTTCGCTACGCTCAATCATACATACGTACATCCTAAGCCTATGATCTCACCGGTAAATCACACTCGTTAGCATTCGCTCAGTCTCGTTCGCTTGGTCTGTACCCGGTATGAGACTCGCTATGCTCGTCAATTAAGGGCGTATTCCATTTGACGCCAATGTCGTTCTTTTCGATAATTTTGACCACATTTGCATCTATAGTTGTGATCGCTGTGATCGTTTGTAATTGTTATCCCCTGTTCCATTTAGGATAGTAACGCTAAGAATGCCACTGAAATTTGCCACTTTTACCACTTTTGACAGTAGATGTAGGTACTACAAACTGTTCCAGTAGCTTCATAGCGTTTTTGGCGAAAATAATGCCAAGACCCAAGTGGAACAACTTCTTGGGAGTGTGATCGTTTGTATCGTTTTTGGCGAATTTAACTCCAAATGGTACGCAACGTAATACGACACCAACTGCCTCCATGACCAGCTGTCAAACCTCCCAAACATGAAATATGAATAATTAAAATAATTGATTTAAAAAAAAAACGAACTATCTGGATGTAATCTGAGAGGTTCTGGTTTAGTTTATAAAACATCGATTTAAGGGGGGTGGAGGCGTGTGCGTGGGGAATGGTAGACCCCCCCCCCCCCGCCTGTGAAGGGGAAGTTGCGACCGCCCCCCTTTCAGAGATATGTTTTTTATAGTTTAAAACCTATTTTCAGTCATCGATTTCACGGGGAAGGGGCGGTGGTGGGTAGGGTAGACACGCTGTGAAGGGAAAGTTGCTACCCCCGCCCTCCCCCCTTTCTAAGATATAATTTAGGGTGGGGTAGCCAACAATGAGACACGAAAAATTTGGACAGTTATTTTGTGGATACTATAAATGCTATGATAACATTTTATACATCAGGATCGAGGAAATTTACCCGTCTTCCTATCTGTTCTCTTCGATTTGGCTTAGATTACATACATAAAGAATTTTGGCGATTTTTTTAAAAAGCGGGGTATGTCTCACTGTGTACATTCAGTGGTACTCCATGAGCCGGGGGGTGGTGAACAATAGGACAGGGTGGTACCTGGTATACAAAAGGTATTGGGCCTAGTATACAAAAAAACAATTTAACATGTTTTCTAAACGGAAATGGTACGAAAAAATAGGCTGCTTAGATTTTAAACTTTATTTTAATATTTTTAATTATAAATAGCACAGCAAAAGAGATCAACTTAGATGTTTTGTGATTACAAAAAATGGGAACATTAATTACCTGTCACTACAATTACACAACATTAATTGAAATCTTCCTACATAAATAGCTTAAAAAAATATAATTCTCAACCAACAAATTATCTATCTACTACTAAAAACTTGGTAACGATCAGTATGCGAAACGTGCTACTATTTTTACTTATTCTAATTGTTATTAATTATAATCATGAAAAAATTGTTTAGGAGGAAAATCATTATAGTAGTCTCTTAATAACGTAAGTTCAGCAACGACAAATCAACTGCGAATATAAAAATTGATTTGTGGTGGCTTGTACTACCTTCCACTTTTGGAGTTGGCAAAATGTACATAATATCCAGCAATTGAACACCTGCCGTATCAGGTTCCAAGGGTTCAATAAATGTTTGCAATGTTTTATTTATAAGTTTCAAATAAGATACGTAAAAGTCTATCTCAGTAAGTATCATCTTCCAGTTTTTCTAATATTTTAGCAACATAGTATACGTTACTATTTCTTGATTGAAAGCGAACAATTACATACTCGTCTACGCAAGGCACTCGTTGCAATCGCGGAAAATTATCATTTAAAATGACTTCCATATCTTCGGGCTCTCTGACAAATCCCTCACCACCTGAAGAAGATTCGTAACAGATAAATTCTTGGTCTTCATCGTCTGAAGTCTCGGACGATGCTTCAATAGGCCACTTCTTTGTTTTTTGATCCTTTTAAAAAGATCTTTTGTTACCCTCTTGACATCTTCTTTTACCTTCTTATTTTTCATGACTGTCTTCCTTTTTTTACTAGCCAGAGCGTCCTTTTCGGGAGTGTCTGTGGCAATCATGCTTTTGCCACGCTTTTTTTGCGTACTCTTCCTAGGTTGTGCTTTTAGTGTGGGACGAAATTCTTTGGGTGAAATAAAACTGGGTCCAGCTACTGCTTCTAAATTTGGAGCCCTTGGTGTTAATGCTTCTTGAATAGCGATGTTGGATGTTATTGGCGTCTTGTCAAATGTTTCTGAAAGTGATTTGACGACCGCATCGAAAGTAACATTTTTTAATAGGTCGGAAGCTAATTTTTTTTGTTGGTCTACCAAGGCACGTTTCTTAAAAGAGACGGCTAGTTGCAGGAAACTTCTGCGTCAGTTTGATAATCATCTTCTAAATTTACAGGCACAGATGGAGACTCATGGATGGCCTCTGTGTCACAAGCATTATTATTTTCAGGTCTATCCGTTACGCTGCTCGGCAAAAAGTAAATATGTCATCATCGAAAGGGAAAATTCCGCATTTCTTAAAAGCGTTCACGATATTCATTGGTGTCATGGATTTGAGGTAGGCGTATCCAACGCATTCTGCAACATTGTATATTGTCATTTCAGTTCCAGGATTACGCAAAAGGAATGAATCTACTGCAGCATTATAGTATGTCTTAAAAGGCGCATGCAAACTGACGTCCAATGGTTGGAGTTTTGCAGTTGTATGTGGATGTAGTGTTAGGACTGTGACCCCATTTGCCTTAGCCAAATCAAGAGCTTCAACTGATAAGTGACTTTCATGATTATCAATCAACAACAGTGCGGGGTTAGTTGTGGAAGCCGATGTATGCTTGATAAAATGATGCATCACATCAAGAAAGAGTTCCGAAGTCATCCATCCGCTCGGATTTGCCAACCCCTTTTGACGAAAGCCCATAAAATGTATCAGCGCATTCAATAATATATTCGTTGATTGATTTTTCTTCTTCCAAAGTGAAAATTTTGTTCACTGCATAAGCGTTTGATGTGGAATCTGACATTCTTTAGCTGCTTTTCGAATGCTGTAGTGGCAATGAAAGTGCAAATCTAATGCACGGCGCATTTGTGTGGAAGTGACATTACCCATTTTTCTGGCTGCAGTTCTATTGCGCCCCATCCTGTGATTTTAAAATAAATTGTTTATTTAGATAATAGGTACCTATAGGAAAATCTGGCTATAAAAGTTGTGAATCGTTAGTAGACGTCCACTACTGGACATATACCCAACTCAGGATCGTCACAATTGATAACTATTGATAACCTATACCTAAAAATAACGATCAATTATTTTGAAAAGTGTTAAAAATGTATAAGGTGTACAATGAGACAAGAGTGGTACACAACGAGAGGGTGTCTCATTGTCAACCCCGGCCAAATGTCCCAACCATGCCTACCCCTCTTCTAATATGTTTGAGGTTATATTACTTCGAAACCAAAACCAAAACAATTTCGCAAAATACGTGGGATAGGAGCTCTATGAAACACTCTTTACGTGGAATTTACTTTAAAAATGATAAACAAAAAAGAAAAAGTCTGAGAACAAAAATAATACTCACTTTTTTTCGAAGACTTGTTCCCGTTATTTACAAAATTGCTCCGTTGACATGCATTCACTTCGCGGACGATACCGCCATTTATTCCACTGGCTGGCATATTAATAGACAGACCTATTTTCTCCTACAACGGGCCATCACCGAGATCGGTGACTGGTTCCGTAAATGGCGCATTGCAGTCAATCCGACTAAAAGTGCAGCTATGTACTTCAATGAGAGTACTCACTCGAACCCCCGCTATCCTAAACCTTTAACTCTGTTCGACGTACCCATTCCCTGGGTTGGCAAAACAAAATATCTCGGAGTCACCCTTGATCGGCATCTCACCTTTGACGCTCACATCACTGATGTTCGTAACAGGGCGGCCTTTGTAATGGGTCGCCTAGGTCCCTTAATTCGTAAAGATAGTAAAATGTCTCTTAAAAATAAGAAGACACTTTACACTGCTTGCATCCGCCCCATCATGACATACGCTTCAGTAGTGTTTAGTCATGCTAGCGAGGCCCACCTACATAAACTTCAAGTCATTCAAAACAGGTTCCTCCGCCAGGCAACCGGTGCTCCGTGGTATGTACGGAACGCCGAGTTGCACTGCGACCTAAACCTTCCCTCTTTAGCGCAGTTCAATAAGGACTGCGCCCGCCGATACTTTGATCGAGCGCCCCACCACTCGAACCCTCTAGTTGTCCAGGCATCGAACTACTTGACTGCCTCATCCGACCCATGGTTTAAACCCCCCCCTCCCCCGTCGCCGACCACGGCAGGTATTGGACGACCCGGATGACCCCATCGCAGCCATTACGTTGGCAGCTTTAGCGTTGTCCGCAAGTCGTCCCGGTAACATCCCCAGGTGTGCGGTAATCAGAGGTTACACTATCAAACACCGAGCTCGCCGGCGAGCTCGAGGCAAAAATAAAATCCCGATTAGTGTCTCTCCAAATAGTCACAGAGTAATATTCAATAGGGCCCATTCTCAACGGTACAACACTGCAGTTGTACCGGGGCATTTAGTTCCGATTCCCCCAATGTCTCTCGGCAGCGAGACAAGCCGAGGTCCGAACCACAGTGGTGCCCTTGAGCTCGCTGTCACCCCTCCCGATAATAGCGTAGCGTTTTCGGCGCTCGCAGGAGACGGAAGTATAAGGCGCTTTTCGCCTTATGCGCCCGTCTCAGGAGAAGTGCCTTTGGCACTTCTCCCTCCCGGGCTATAAGAGGGCCTCCCCTCGCCCAAAACCCGGTGGAGCTGGACGTCCGCTTAGCGGTAGTCAGCACCTATGTCCTCCCAAAAAAAAAAAAAAAAGCGTTCACTTCAGGATCTCGCTTGAAACTGGGGAGAGAGGGACGCATTGGAAACGCACTCGTTAGCGCGGAATACACAAAACACCAACGTCGCTTTTTGAAGTTAGGCAGGGTGTCCCATAGTATACTTCTGTATCATTGTTGCCTACTCCACCCTACTTTAATTTTTAATCTTAGTTATCATAAAAATTTTACTTTTTCATGATTAAATTTGACTCTATTATGGGCTCTCGCCAGAACTCTCGCTATATCGCCCCTGAGTGTAACTTCACCCACTCGACCTTCGCTTCACTTGGCTTCGCGGGCTTGCTCCACTCAGGATCTCCATAGCGAGCTTCTGGCTACGCATTTTTTATATACACTAAGGGTAGGGACCACAGGACCAGGTGGAATTGGTGTGCTCTGTGTCGGATCTGTGACTCACTTTCAACCTAACCCAATCCACTACAATAATAACATAGGTTTTAGTAATTAGAAGTACATTATCTACATACTAAACCTGAGCCTATGGTGGTCGCAACTTCCCTTTCACACTCCCCTGTGCCTCCCGGCTCTACCCTTCCTCCGCACCGCCTCTCAACCCTAAAATCGAAGTCTGTAATAGTGAGGTTATAAATTAAAAAAAATCATATCTCAGAAGGGGGGGGATCGCAGCTTCCCCATCACAGGGGCGTCTACCCATCCCCGCGCACCTGCCCCTGCCCACCACCCCCCTTAAATCGATGTTTTATAATCTAAACCAAAGCCATCTGAGCCACTGTTAAACCATATAATAAATTAATAAAATATGTGTTTATCTACAAACAAACATTTGTCTTTTAAGTTTTCCTGATTTTCTCTATATTTTAAAAGCTAGGAAGCGAGTCGAAAATAACTAAACATATTTTGTTGAAAATTGTACTTGTATAAAAGTAATAAAAATATGAAATTTACAAAACTGTATCGATCAAAAATCAATATTTAAAAATATAAGATGTACATATCAAAAATCTATATAATAATAATAATAATAATAATAAAGCCTTTTATTTCCGAACTTTTAACAATTTTTCACATTTAAAAACAGAAATGATTTTAAATAATATCATTACATTACAAAAGGTCTCTCAGTTCGGTGTGCCTTACGGCAAAGGCCTCCTCCAACTCTTTCCACTGCTGTCTGTCCGCCGTCACTCTTGTCCAGAGCGGACCTAAAGTCATTTTCAGGTCATCCTCCCATCTTCTCTTTTTACGACCTCGACTCCTAATGCCATCTCTTGGGTACCAGATTGTCACCTGTTTGCTCCATTTTTCCTTTTTGCACCTGAGCATATGTCCAGTCCACCTCCATTTTAGTTGATCAATACGAGCCAGGATATCCGTTAATTTGGTTTTGTGTCTGATGTCAGTACTTCTTACTCTGTCTTTTAGTTTTAAACCTAACATGCTTCTTTCCATACTTCTCTGACATCTTGCAAGTTTATCCCTGTGGTGTTTAGTCAAAGCCCAGGTTTCGCAGCCATATGTAATGCAGGGTAAAATACATGTATCAAAGGTCTTCTTCTTGATTTTTATGCCTATTTCCTTGCTTTTTGTAATTTCTTTCAAAGCCCAGTAGATTTTCCATCCTGTTGCAATTCTTTTTTCTATTTCTTTGGACATCTGGTCACTAGGCGATATTATCTGGCCGAGATATACATACTCCTCTACATATTCCAGTTTCTGTCCTTTGACTGTTATGTCTACGGGAATTGAATTTGTCATCACCTTAGTTTTGCTGTAGTTCATCTCTAGGCCTACTTCTCTACTTTTATCTGCTAGGGTTTGTATCATGGACTCCAGTAGTTTTGGATCTTCTTCTAATATGACCAGGTCATCGGCAAATCTGAGATGGTTTAATCTTAATCCATTTATGTTAAGACCTAGATGCTCCCAATCTAACTTCCTAAACAATTGTTCTAGCACTGCTGTAAACAGCTTTGGTGAAAGTGGGTCACCTTGTCTGACACCTCTTTTTATTGGAAAAGCATCTCCTGTAGATTCCAGTCTTATCCTACCTTTACTTTCACTGTAAATATTTTTGATGATGTTGATGTAGGTATTTTGGATTCCCTGCTCTTTCAGGCATTGCCATACAATTTCATGTCTGAGGCTGTCAAAAGCCTTGGCATAGTCTATAAAGGCAATGTAAATAGTTTTTTTGTATTCATTATATTTTTCCAGAAGCTGTTTGATAGTATGAATATGGTCTATTGTACTGAAGTCTTTCCTGAACCCCGCTTGTTCCACAGGTTGATTTTCGTCAAGTTTAATTGAGATTCTGTCCAAAATGATTTTAGCGAAAACTTTATATAGATTTGAGATGAGAGATATGGGTCTGTAATTTCCGATATCGTCTTTTGGACCTTTTTTGTGAAGAAGTATTATATGGGATTCTGCCCATTGGCTAGGGATGCTACCGGTATGTAGAATCTCATTAAAGATTTTTCTTAGTAGCGGGCTTAGTTCTGTGACTGTCCCTCTCATAATTTCGTTTGTGATCCTGTCAGGGCCGGGTGCTTTTTCCATTTTTTGGCTTTTTATAGCTTTTTCTATTTCTGATATTAATATTTCTGGTATAATGTCTTCTTTATCTTCAGTCACATGTGTCTGTTTGTATCCACTATTGTCTGTGTTAAAGCTTAATTGATTTGAATATAGTAACCGATAATAATTTGTTGCTATATTTTGGATTGAACTCCGAGAAGTGGCTGGCAGTTCTTTTTCTTTATCTCTTAACTTTGGTATCCATTCTTTTCCCTTTTCACGAAGTTCCTTAAGCGCTTTTTTCGTGCCTCCCGTTTTATTAATGTGATTCTCTAATGTTTTATTTCTTCTGATTTTTCTGTCTTTCCTCATATTTTCACGAATCTCTTTGCTAAGGTTAGATATTTCTTTTTGGTTCTCCTTTTTGTCCTTTTTTGATAACAAGTTCTTTCTATCTTCAATTAGTTTTAACGTTCTTTCACTCAAAAAGTTTTCTTTACTCTTATTTGGTTGTTTTCCTGACTGTGCTTTAAGCTTGTTCTCTATTTTTTTATATTTTTCATTTAGGTCCATATCTGAATTAACGGCTTCCATAAGGTCCTCTATTGTGTTGTCTGTGTCCCTTTGTATGTTGATTGTTTGCATATTGTTCATATGATGTCTAGGAGCTTTTGGACTTCTTTCATTTAGACAGCTGCGTACCATACGATGGTTTGTGTTGAAATTTAGTTTCTGTATTATTTCCGTATCGCTAAATACCATAGGTTTGTTAGTTATTATGTAGTCGATTTCATTTCTGACCTTTCCGTCTGGAGACATCCATGTCCATTTATTTTTGGGTTTTTTACAGAACATAGAGTTTAGAAGTGTTAGGTTTTGTTCAAGAAGGAACTCTACTAGTTTTTCTCCATTTTTACTTCTTTTGCCTCTTCCATATTTCCCTATTATGTGTTCTTCTCCGGGTATTTGGACGCCCACTTGTGCGTTGAAGTCTCCCATGAGCACGAGATTGTTTTCGGAATATTTTTCGATAGCTTCAAGTAGTTTGTCGTAAAATTTGTCGATCTCTGTTTTTGTTGCTTGTTCTGTCGGTGAGTAGACCTGGATGACTGTCCATTTTTTCCTGTACTTTGGTAAGTTAATATGAATCACCGCTATCAATAATACCTACAATACCTACTGTCCAAAGTATTCATATAAAAATATCAAATTGTCTCTCTCTAAAGCTCTTTTACATATTGTATAAAAACACTCTCTGTGTCTAAAGCTCTTTCACATGTTGTGTAAAAACGTTCTCCGTGAGAAGTAAAATTCTAAAACCTACATTAATAAACATCAGAGACCACTGTCTCTGATGTGCAATCTTCCATGTTTTTTCAGAGAACGTGCACTAGTAAATAATTTATTGCAAATTTTGCACTCATGTATTTTATTTTCGCCAGTATGTGTTTTTCTGTGGCTTTTCAATTGGCTGCTTGTAACACTTGCAAAGGCACACAAATCACACGAAAAAGGCCTCTCCCCAGTATGTGTTCTCTTATGATCTTTTAAGCCCTGTGGCTGTGTACATTTGAACTTGCATACGTCACATTTGTATGGTTTCTCTCCAGTGTGTGTCCTTACATGAAGTTTTAAGTTATTAGAAGTCCTAAATGTTTTCGGACACATATAGCATGAGTAGGGCTTTTCACCGGTGTGAATTCTTCTGTGATTAGCTAACGTGCCATGATTAACACATTTGAAATCACAGAAATCACAGTGGTATGGTTTTTCACCTGTGTGTTGCCTCAAATGGCTGATTAAACTGCTAGCCTGAATGGATTTGTAATTACAAAACTTACAACAGTACTTTTTTTCACCAGTATGGATCCTATTGTGAACATGCAAACTTTTCACATTGGAGCATTTAAATTCACATATTTTGCATTCAAATGGCTTCTCTACCATGTGAGTTGTAATATGTGATTTTATCCCACATTGCTGATTACATCTATAGTCACACATCGGGCACTCATATGGTTTCTCTCCAGTATGAGTTCTAATGTGAACTTTCAAATTAGTGCTATCAGTGCATCGATAATCACATATTGTGCACTTGTATGGTCTTTCTCCTGTGTGAGAAAAAAAGTGCTTTCGTAGGGAATCTTTCCTAGTAAATTTTTTTCCACAGGCATCACATTGGAAATACCTCCTTATATCTTCCGAATGTGTGTTTTTATGACGATTGAGCCCAGCAATCTGTTTACTTTTGAAACTGCACATGTTGCATGCAAACGGTTTCTCTCCAGTGTGTGTTCTTACATGGTTTTTAAGTGTGGAGGACTGGGCACATGCGTATTCACAAAAAGTGCACTTATAGCGCAAATCTCCTGTATGTTTCCTTATATGATTCACTATTTGGTAACGTTTAGTAGTAACAAAATCATTGCACATGTCACAGACATATTTACGTTCACCGTCATGTTCTTTTTTATGTTTTTTTAAGGCACTTAACATTGTACTTTCAAAATCACAAGTATTACATTGGAAAGGTTTTCTTTCAGTATGAATTTTCATATGCAGTTTTAAATAATACTTCCTATAGAACTTCATATCGCATATATGACACACATTTGGTTTTTCACCAGTATGCAGTTGCCTATGTTGTTTTAAACAGGTAAAGGTGACACTTTTAAATTCACACATATCACATGAATAAGGTCTTTCTCCTGTATGTCTTCGAATGTGTTCAATAAGGTTACCTTTCTGTCTAAATTTGTATTCACAAAAATCACATTCAAATGGTTTTTCTCCAGTGTGAATTCTGCTATGAGTTTTTAATGTCCCATAACTCTTAAAACTTGCAATGCACATAGTACATTTATATGGTCTTCCTTCGCTGTGCTTTCTTTTATGACATTTTAAACGATATGATGTGGCTCCTTTGTATTCACATATGTCACAGCTGAATGATTTTTCTCCAGTATGTGTTTTTAAATGCTTCGACAAGCCGCTGATTTGGGAAAATTTGTAATTACAAATAATGCATGTGTAAGGTTTTTCTTTAGTGTGTGTTCTTTTGTGTATTGTTAATCTACTAGAGGTATAACATTTGTACTCGCAAAGATCACATTTATATCTTTTCATTATTTCACCTGCATGGATTCGTTCATGACTTTTTAATGATGACAAACCTCTCAATATCTTTCCGCACATATCACATTTATACTGTTTACTTCCTAAATGCTTCCTTATAACATGATCATTCAATCCATATGATGTAGAACATTTGTGGTCGCAAAAATCACATTGAAATGGTTTTTCTCCTGAGTGTACTCTCAAATGTCTTTGTAAGCGGCTGTTTGATATAAATGCATATTCGCACTTACCACAAGCATAAGGTTTATTCTTTTTTGTTTGTTTGTTTTGATAATCTTTCAAACTGTTTGAAAGTTTACAGTTACTATTAATAATTGAATCAGTGGATGGGTTTTCAACTAAGTCACTCCAAGTTTCTCATCGGTGTTTGTTTCATCTATAGGAATTTCAGGCATTATTTGTTTTTAATTTCTTTAAAATACCTAAAAACTAGAGCTGTAGCAAACCGTATGTATTCGTTACTAAGTAACGGGTACGCCATCTAGTACCGAGTAACGAAACGTTACTCACGAATTTCAGTAATACAAAGTTACTTTATGGAGAAGTTTTTTTTTTTTTTTTTTTTTTTCGTTTGCTCCCTATGTCGGGATATGGTCTCGCACGTCTTGTGCATTTGCCAGTGTCACGTTTTAAATCCTCGTTAGTTTTACTTAGAGATGACTTTGGTTTTTGTTATGTTAAGTTGATATAAAAACGGGGAAACCTTAAGAAATCTAAAAATGGGAGGAAAAAAGACGGATCACGGGAAATTTGGAACAGGTAATCGGATCAGGAAAGTATAACATGGAAAAGGAATAGAAGAGGAGGATAGAGAAAGGAATAACTACCTTTATATGTACCTATCATAAGATAAAACTACCTACTAATATATTCATTTTTAAATTTTAGTCATAATACATACAAAGATAAGTGATATATATTTATATACAATGTATATTTACATATTTACAGTTTAATATTATTAGTAATGATATATTCAGAAATTGCCTTATATACATCTGGGTCAGAACATTGAAGAATACAAACAATACTGGTTGGAAACGGAATTTTAAGAACAGCCAAAGCCTCAAGCATTGCAGTTTGGTCATGTTGGGGGCAAGAGAGCACAATGTGATTTAAATCTCCCACATCCTCCCCGCATGCACAGGTAGGAGAATCAACAATATGAAGCTTTGCAAGATGAGCTGGACTGCAAACATGGCCCAGCCGCATTCTTATTATTATTGACGTCACTTTCTTGCGTAACTTCAAACAGTTGAACCATGGTTTATTCATTATATTTGGTTGTATTTGAAAATAGTGCTTTCCCTTACATTGAGCACTGCTGGCCCAATTTCTGTTCCATGATTCCTTGAGAAAAACTTTTGGTAAAGATGTTAAATCATGGGAATAGTTTACAAATGGAAAAATGTCTCCAGATGTAACAGCTTCATTTGCTATGCGATCAGCATTTTCATTACCTCTAATCAAGAAGAGGTTAGTAATCTTTGCCTAATGCCTATGCGTTCCGAACCTTGGTTAGAGCGCACTCGGAGTGCAACTTTTCACTCTAACGTCGTTCACAACCTTCGAGTAGAGCGTTCGGTTGTCACAACTGGACCGTTCCAAACCTTTGAAGGTTGCAACTTTTTAACCATAAAACGCGTGACATGAAATGACTTTGACGTTTATATCGTATTCTATCTGATGCGCTCACCCATATATCTCAAAAAATATAAATACTAATATAATTTCTCAAAATATAAAACTTAAATAAAAATGGAAAACGAATTTGTGATAGTGTTAAATAGCAATTATTATTACGATAATGATGTAAGTCTGACAATGTCACAATTTGTTTGAGGTTAAAAACAACCGGTCGTTCCATACCTCAGGGTAAGTTGCAAAACAAACAAACAACGAAACAACTACACTCTGAGCCTCTGAACGCACTCAAGCTAATCAAATATCCGAGAAAGGGCGTATACCATTTAACACTAAATTCGCTATTTTCGGCAATTTTGATCACATATTGTATCTATGGTTCATATTAAATTCGGATCCATAAACGCAAAATGTGGTCAAAATTATCGAAAATAACTCAAATGGAATACGCCCAAAGTAACTAATCTAAGCTTTGATTAATTTTTTCGTTAGTTTTTAGTTTACGTAAATACATACATTTCGTGATAAGGATTCATTAAAGCCAATTACGTGCTTATCGATTTGTGTATTTTGTTCATGTTCTGAGATTTCATCATCGGGAAAAAGTTGTTTCATAACCTATATATTGCCGACCGACAAGAAAAATGACCACGACCACTACTGAGGAAACTGAGAATACAGAAATCGTATGTTGTTTTCATAATATGTATCACACGAATTAATAATAACGATTATTTACTACTTTACTCATCATACTATTCATATAAAATCGGAAGTAACCCGGTCTCATTATCGTTTCGCGTTTTAGGCGTTATAAGGATCTTAGTATATGGCAAATAAATGATTCTGATTCTGAATATGTGATATGTAGACTCTGTACAACACAGTTACGCTCATTGGCTGTTTTTTTGGAATATATAACATATTGTTCATGTTACTTGTCATACAGCAAAAAAGCCAATTTTGATAACCAAACATTGAAGCTCAGGAAACTATGACACAGAGTACTTAGTAGCAGTTGGACGGTTTTGGTTTAGATTATAAAACATCGATTTAAGGGGGTATGGGTGGGGGTGCGGGGGAATGGGCGGGGGCGGGTGCGGGGGGATGGGTAGATCCCCCCCCTTTCTGAGATGTGATTTAATATTGAAAAATTATATCTTGGAAAGGGGGAGGGCAGGGGTTGCAACTTCCCCTTCACAGAGTGGTCTACCCTTGCCCTGCACCACCCCTAACCTTTAATGATTTACCCCAAATCTAACAACAGCTTGATAATAACTATCATTCTCCTAGTATAATGCGCACAACACAGAATGATAAAATTATTTTTTAACACGTGGTAATCGTGTGCGGTTTTATAATAAAGTTCCCAAACATATTACAACGCTCACAGAAGGGAAATTCAAGTTGCAGATGAAAAACATATTGATTAAAAAATCCTACTACACAGTTTCTGATTACATAAACGACAAAAATGCCTTAACAATTCCTCCTCCGCCAAGCTATTGCCTGTCACCTAAATAATATAAACAAATATTGTAATAACTCTATTATATAGTAAGTATGTAACACATTGTTAAAAGATGTTTATAAGAATGGCCCCGAGTTTCTTGCCCGTTCTTCTCTCAGTGGCTCTATACAATTATTTGCTGAATGTGGCAGTACAATGTAGAATATTTCAATACTAAAATTTGTAATTAACCTTCATAAGAGTGTCGTAGATGCCTAAATTGAATAAATGATTTTGACTTTGACTTTGACACTTCAATGTCAAACTTCTAATAGTCAAAATATTATCACTAACAGACCTATCTTTGTGCATGGGTCAAAATAGCGTTTCGCTATCTCTTAAGTAGCTGTTTTGAATATGAAATTTTTAATGGAACATCCCAATACAAAGGCCCAATTTGATAATTTTAAGCATTTGTGGGTGTTATTTTTCTACCATTAGGGTACAAACGCCTTATTATAAATAGACCTCTGCCAGTGGATGTTGAAATTTGAGTATAACTATAAGCACACCAACATACCTAATGCAAAAGGTTGGGTGAGAAATAGCGTATATGTTTATTATTCTTTGATGCCACAAGTCCTAAGTCGGTTCAGCCACTGATGTGACTTATATGGAACTTGAAATACAAATAGTTTTCAGTCTAAGTGCTAAATTAAAGCAGAATACTTTTCATCATCATCATTTTCTATGTGGGTGTTACTGCGGGGCACATCTACTTTAAAGCAAATCTTACTTAAAACTAATTCCTTATGCGTCAGCTAAAATAAATTTTAACATTCTGTGTTTTTGGGCACAAATTTGCTTTATTCCATCCACATCTAAGTTTTTATGTACAGTTTAGTCAAGCTTACTCCTAAGCACTAAATAAAGGATTTATTTTCCGTATCCCTTTTATTCTGTAATTTTGTAGGATTGGGGAAATGAAAGACTTGTGCGAGCACAGCGTGCTGTGGAAGCCAATATTTACGATGTTGATTCCTGGTCGCTGCTCATACGTGAAGCTCAAACTAGGTGTATTAATGATGTGCGGTCAATGTATGAGAAACTGATCGCAGCATTTCCTACTACAGGGCGGTATTGGAAGATTTATATTGAGCAAGAGGTGAGTCAATTACATATATTACTGTTTACAGAATAATATTGAACCACAACTTCGATGTTGGTATTGGAATGCGATCGCACTTATTTAAAGTTGGGATGGTGGGTAGGATCTGATTGGAGTTTGCTACTTAATTTTGCACTTTATTTATTTTTGAAACATGTAAAATGTCATATTTCAGGCAATACAAAAACTGTTTTGCAAGCAGTGTTAACTTCTTCAGGGTGACTGAATAAGAATTTAAATTTGCTCATGTGACTTACTATTATAATCCATCTATTATGACTATGTTTATAACGGCTAACCCTTTCTGGCCACTAAAATTCAATATAAAATTATGTTTTTATACATGCATATTCTTTTTTTTTTTATTTTATGGTGACGGAACAAGCTCGAGGCCCACCTGATGAGGTGTACTTCTGCCCATAACAGATGCATTTCATCACAAGTCATGAATAATTGAACTGTGCCCGTCACTCGGTGCTTGGCGGCAGATTTTCTACTTGTGGGTGGTCGCTAGCCAAGCGGGCACTTGCAAAATTCCCTTCCACCACGCAGTGAAGCTCAAGCCCGGGCCGAGATTCGAACCATGGACCTGCTGTGCGGCAGTCCATAGCCAATGCCACTGAGCCATCACTGCTTCAAACTGTAAAAGTATATCTGTGAAGTATAACTATGGATTAAGCAACCTGATGCTTCTTACAATTTAATCTTGACAATAATTTGTCTTGTTTAAATGAGATGCATCACTTTGTTTGATATACATATGCACAAACAATAACCCTAAGTGTTAAGTTATTTTATTTATTTTTAACCTTGATATTTGTTATATTTACAAAGATTGTACTCTATATTACTTCATAATAGGATTAACAGTAATATTAACTATAAAAAAATTATTTAATAGAATTAATTGATATTATTGTACAACATCTGGTTAATACAACAAAGTGCCTTCACCCTTTGAGTGTCTTTAAATCCGGATTCTACTGTATTTGAACCTATTTTGTAACTGTACAACGCTAATTTTACTTTTTGTGTATATAAGCTTCATTTTGAAATTCATTATGAATGATGTATTAATATGTTGGTACAGATATTATAAAGAGCAAAGAAAGAATGTGGTAATTTCGGGCCATAGAGTCACAATCACATACAAATGATTTGAAGCGCTCGTAGTGAAGTTTACATAGCTGTTCTCAACCCATCAGCAAAGTTAAGCAACGTCGCGCGCGGTCAGGAGTTGGATGGGTGACCGCTAGTAGTGACATTACTACTGAGCGTTTCCGTGCTTCGGAGGGCACGATAAGCCGTCGGTCCCGGTTGTCGTCTTAGGATGGCAGTCGTTATAGTATGGTGGTAGGGCATTTTGCGAATGCCCGCCTGGCTAGCTACCACACTCAAGTAGAAAATCTGTCGCCAAGCACCTAACGGTGTGTTCCGGCAGCTGTCCATGAGAGCCAGTACTTAGGTTAGCCTGAACATCTTTGACCACATCATCACTTACCATCAGGTGAGATAGTGGTCAATGGCTAACCTATTAGGCATAAAAAATTAACATAAAATAAATGCTTTTGTGCGTATTATATTGTTTCAATGTTATTGTGACATCAATGGCCAGCTGTGGGCATGGCACAGTTGTGCACAGTAACTGACAACCCTAACTGACAAAAAGCATTCATCCAAGCATGACTGTAAATTGAGCAATGCACAATTTAAACACAAAATCTTATATCACAAGGATCTCAATGTATTTGTTAGGACTAGCAGAAGTCAACCCTAAGAGGTTGTTAGCAATTTCACCAATAACCTTGTATAAATCTCATAACCACAGAAAATTTTCTTATTTTAGTTTTTTTTGTTAATACCCATTTACTATAATATTACAGTGTTAAGTGATGATAGGCCTTACCAAGACTTGTAACTAGCTCTCATGGACAGCTGTCAGAACACACCATTAGGTGCTTGTCAGCATATTTTCTCTTGGTAATTAACTAACCAGATAAGCATTTGCAATATGCCTTACCACCATGCAAATGTGGAACAGTACATATCCCCCGTGGGATGCCGGGTTAGAATCGCACCTCCCCCATATCATCCCGTGGGTGTCGTAGGAGGCGACTAAGGGAATAATACTGGAAGTTGGGCAGCCGCACCTTCTAAAGAACTGCCATATTACACTGCGATCCCCAAGCCGCCTGCCAAGCGTGGCTATGGCAAATACCCCCTTAATAGGGGAGGCTGTGTTTAGCAGTGGACAAGTAGGCTGTTACAGTACAGTACATGTCCTTAAGTCCAGAACTGTTTACCAGAATAAAAATGTATGGCAACTTATTAGATCATTGTTTTCCACAGATGAAGGCGCGGAACTTTGAGAAAGTTGAAAAGGTTAGTATAACAACAGCGTAAGTAAGCGTATATGGATGATTTACACAAGCATAAGTAATAGTTAAAAGTTATTTCACTTTGAAAACTATCGCGAGTTTTATCCATATTAACTTATTAGGAATCGGCTAGGACTCGCGTTATATTTAATGGAAATTCCGACCAGTTTCGGACTTGAAGTCCGAATCTTTCCAGTAAGAAGTTATGTCGGTAAAACACAGATGTATTGTAACTCTTTTGAACACAATATAATCTACTATGACATGTGTGCTATCTTTTGTATTTTTAATTAAATGGGGGTTTTGATTCAATTAGATTTGATTAGTTTATTAGACAGTACAATTACTTTATGAAAAAAAAATATCACTTAGCATAATAATATGTTTAATGTGGTAGAATGTATAAAATTATTTCAATATATACTTATCTTGAAATCATCTTGCATAGAAAACTTAAACATTACACATTTTGATACTTACAAGAATTTTTGTATCAAATGCGTGAGCATTTTCTTTTATAATGTCGGCTATTAATACAAACTATCTATTGTATAATTTGGAGAATATTATCAGCATACAAAAATACTAAAATTATCGAAAATTTAGTTAATTAAATAAATTTAAAAAATGCTATCTGAATGCTTACACAATACACACTAACGCCAATTGTTAAAATAGTGGTTAAATATAATATTAATTCGATCTGAATATGATAATATAAACAAGTCCTTAAATAGTTTTTTCTTAGCAATATGATACTGCAGGGAAGTCATCCCTCCTTTCAGGTATCATGGTCTTTTCAGCATTGGTGGCCCAGTCTTTGTCGTTCGAATCAAGATAGCACAGTATTTGGAACCTCTCTGTACATTCTCTTTCATCTCTTGCATAATTTTATTTTAATTAAAAATGGATTACATATGCATGTGTAAATTGACCAAATTATCTGTGATATAAATTAAGTTAGAAACGACGTGATTTGTCTAAAAGACGCTGTTAGATAAACTAGATACTAAGTTGAAAATAAAATATCAATATGGTAATACATTCTTTTTATTCTGGTAGGGTAAAAATGTGTTCAGACATGATGGAGGCGAATTTCTTTGGTTAATAATGAATCAATAACTTTTGTAGCATGTACTAGGTAGCATTAGGGGGAAATCCTCTTCTCTCTACTCCCTTATCCCAAATATTTACGGTCAATATAATATGTTTTCTCTTATAACATGAAAGTAAGTGATTGCAAAGAAACACATTTACAAACATATAATGCATTGTCATGGAGTTGTGAGCTACCCTGTAAGTTTTAGCCGGATAGCTAATCGGGAAATGCTCGAAATTTTAGTTGCAAGATTTCACTTGAAACGACAGACTGACAAACAAAAAAGTGTCTTAATAAAAACATGGTAAAATATGAGTTTGTTAATATAAAAGACGACATTAGAATATATTGTAAAAAAAATTGGCTTCAGTCTTATAGTTTACTGCCTTCATAACACCACCTCTTGAGGAATGCTTTTGCTGGTAGTATTCCCGGTCCCTTACAGTTAACAATGGCGTTGTGATTTTTCGAGAACCCTGTTGTGGGCAACACTGTATTCACGTGATTAGTGGCATGCTGCTCATTTGACGCAGACTTTCACGTAGTTGAGAAAAGAAAATTTTCAGTCTAAAATAATTCTTGGCTTTATAATAATCTCTTTAAATGAGGAATTTATAAATACATATTCTAATAATAGTTTTTAATTTGGTTAAATGAATAATAAGAAAAGAAAACAAGTCAAAACTTTTTATTAATGTTATTATGCCAAAGAAGCTCGCTTTTGTCATGTAAATCCCTGTATATTTAGTAATCCTAGAGGACGATTTATTATTATGAATGATAAACAGTCTAAAATCAGATGTCTTAGATATACTACAAGTATGTATGGATATGGTAATTTGAAATCTTTTTAAGATGTGAATAGGGTGTAATAACTGTCACACAAAATCAAGAAGTTTAATGTTCAATATAATCTAAATAAGCTGCTCCATAGCGCAAGAAGTTTTCGTTCGTTTCGATTATAAAATAAATCGAAATATAAAAATTGCTAAAAATAATAGCCTCTTTTTAACTACTGTTTAATGGTGAATTTGGTCAATGTTAGGTATAATTAAATGCCTATTATTTCACACTACATAAAAACACGAAACAAAACTTTTTATCTATGTTCAAAACATAAATTAAGCCGTATATAGTCGTAATTTGTTTCAGAAACAAAGTTTTGCGTGTGGGTTTTTGTTGAATGTTTCGGAAAACTCGGCGCATTGGAGTCGGCTCAAAATATTGTCACGTTTCACATATTGGCCCTATTTATGTAGAATATTTGACAGTACCGACAACTGCCTTATGCTTGGAATAGATTTTTATTTTTCATAAACGATAAACATTGGCAAATTAAAAATGCTATAACATTTTTCATCACTTGACAAAAATGATGACAAAGATCTTAGTCATCACGCATTGTGGTTTTGGAGATTTAAACAATAAAATTATCCAAGTAAATATATACCCTTGATTGAAGAAATTTTACCCCTAAAAATAAAATATAAACTAATTTTTCTAATGAGAATTTGATAGAGAAATTAACCAATATGAGGTGAATTGGTGGCAAATGTTGTAGCCAGTTTTTTATGTAGTGTTGACCATATCCTTACAAAATATTAATTATTATTGGGACTAGGAATATTTGTCAGATTATCTGAAGTGTAATTATTATAAAAGCGTCACCAAGCAAAAGATGTTTGGCGAAATATCAAACAACGCTGGAAGATCTAGTGTTAAACATTCTACTTTTTAACAACTTCTTATAAGAAGGCTTACAATTTGGACCATACTTTCTAAAGAAGCCAACTAATCGGTAAGTTACATGAATTTATACAAATTCTAGAAATTATTTAACTGGTTGTATTTTAATTGAAATAGAAAAAAATACAGGTAAGTATATGTGTTTTAGTATTTTATTGTGTGAATAATATAAGGTAGAAAAAAAATCTACCCTGAATTTCAGTTATTTGGTTCTTGGGTTTAAAATTATGACGTCATACAGATCAACTCCGGTAACAGAGTACATTAGAGTGGATGAAATTTCGACATATTTCTAAAGGTACAAACTAAGCAACGCGTTCAACTGCGTCCGCGATTGCGTTCAAGTTGGCGATCAGATTGTTTCAGATTTTTTGTGCTTACTATTAACTTACGCTCAAATAAAAAGCGTATCATTAATATACGCTCAAAAATCCTGTAAAATATTAATAAAAATAACTGATTACGCTACCTTGAACGCCACCGCGGACGCAGCTGAACACTTGAATATTTGACCGAAAAAGACGTGGATGAAGTGCTTGAAGAATGACTGTAGACTAATGTAGAAGAAATAAATTATGTAACGCAATAAAAATGTACTGGGATGAAATGATGACGAGATAAGCTTTATCAAGCACAGTGACAGAAGAAATGTGCGCTGACCACACTCAGCAAAGGCAGGAAAGGGAAGAAGGCTCGCGTGTTTGTTTCGTTGATTTGATGTAATTGTAAATATAGGTATAGACTTTATGCTTGCGAAGACGCGCCTCTCCATATATTTCTATGTGCAGGTTCAACTGCCTATACACGCGATCATATTAACTGACTTCCAAAACAGCAGGTGCTTAGGAGTGTTACCTCATAACATTTTACGGGGTGTATCGATATCGTTTTTTTTTATATTTGAAAGCGGTGGTTGTCATGTGGTTTTAGTAAAAGTTGAGTAAGCTCTGACGAGTAGTAATTGAGTTATACTTAATACTTCGACTACATTAATGATGTTCTCATTTTCTCTTGTCGTTGTAAAATGACCACAAAACTGTATACGATGGTTTGAAAGAGCATCGTAGTTTTCCCTCTTTAGTTTGGTGATGTTCTTATGTAGTTCTTCGGAGACATACAATCTTCACTTTCAGTTGTATCTTCAGATTCACATTCAGATGGATGACTGTCAGTACTACGCTGTAGCCACCCCAAGGGTAGAGGCCTTGTTCAGGTCACAAAAGTGCAAGCATTGAGGTACTGAGGGCAGGACAGCAAGTGACGCATATCCTGCGTAGCGCCACAACTACATTAGGTTCCTACGTCAGAGTAACCTCATTTAGTCATGTTAAACCGAATTACATTCTAGCCCGGTACTCCACGGCCGGTAATGTACCACGGAATGTAGTAGCAACTTTTATTTTCATATCCGTAAGTGAGGCCTTAAAGAAAAAGTAGCGTTAGGTCAAGCAAGTAAGAGACGTGCTTACGTTTCAAAGGTATAATACCGGACGGTGGGCAGCAGCGCCTTAGGATCTGATATCTTAAACTGTGATCCCCAAGACGCCTGCCAAGCGTGGGGATTATGGCGAGCATTATTATTTTTCCCCTTATATTAATCAAAATTTACTTATTTATTTCTCCTTTTATTTTTGTTATATTCTCTCCCTTTTTCAACGGGTTTCATACTACTTTTTTTTTTGTTTCAGGTATTAATTTCCCTGGTCTTTTTGACCTAATTTCATTTTTTTTAGCCTTAATAGTTTAGCCTTTGACCACTATCTCACCTGATGGTACGTGATGATGTGGTCGAAGATGTTGTTCAGGCTAACCTAGAATTACTGGCTCTCAAGGACAGCTTGCGGAACACATCGTTAGGTGCTTGGCTACAGATCTTCAACTTGAGGGCGGTAGCTAGCCAGGCGGGCATTCGCAAAATGCCCTACCACCATGCTATAACGACTGCCATCTTAAGATGACAACCGGGACCGACGGCTTTACGTGCCCTCCGGAGCACGGAAGCGCTCAGTAGTAATGTCACTAGCGGTCACCCATCCAACACATGACCGCGGCGAACGTTGCTTAACTTTGCTGATCGGTTAAGAACAGCTAAGCAAACTTCGCTATGAGCGCTTCAAATTTACAGATAAGAAGACGTACTACAAAAACCAATTTGAAGCTGGTGAAACTTTAAAAATAGTTAATATGCTACGTGTTACATTATTTTACAAATTATTGCAGCACAATTTTTTTATGCCCCTTATCCTCCGATTTCGCGCCGGGTGCCTAAACCACTCGGCCACCTGGGCACGCTCTTTCGAGCCGAAATATCATACGAATACATACGATACGTATACATACGATACGTACACATACTAGTTATTAGTATTTAACGGGACTTAGGCCCTGTTTCAGGATGTTCGAGTAAGTTCCTGTTATACTACCCAGAACATAAAATAACTGAATGATAAAAATGACAGTTAACATGCAGCGCGTTTCAAGATTTAACCGATGGATAGACTAAATCGATGACTGTGAAACGCAAAGATAGTGTTTTATTTATTAAATATGTTCTAGGTAGTATAAATGTAACTTACTCGAACATTCTGAAACAGGCCCTCAATCGCGACATAACATGTACAAATATATTTACCTCGACGTTTCGACCAAGTTGCATTGGTGGTGGTCACGAGCTGACTCTCGTTGATCTTGACACTTGACACTTGAGTCCGCTCGTGACCACGACCAATGCAACTTGGTCGAAACGTCGAGGTAAATAAATTTATACATGTTTTATCGCGATTAAGTTTCGTTAATTACTTATAACTATGTGTTCAAGTGGCGTACACTGAGAAAAATCTAAAGTCAAAAGCGCCCTAATGACGGCCAATTTATATGGTATAAGGCGAAAAACCGATCAAACGTAAATACGTACAAAAACGCCTTCCAACTAGAAGGCGTTAAACGAGGTCAGTGAAGGCGAATTTTTCTTTTCGTCTTCATTTAAGGTGTATTTTGTGGTCTTTCTTAAATATTGACTTTTCGATAAGGCTGATTAAGTCGTACGTTATAGTCATAATCACCGTAACCGTAAATAAATTATTATCGTATAACAAGTTCAATTCTATGAAAATACCTTACGGAAGGCGTTTTTGACGGTTGCGTTTATTATAAAACATGGTACATTTTTATTGATTGGTGACAATCATGTTAAGAGTTGTGAATTCATCTTACGTATTTACAATTCAACGGTAAAAGGTCACATTCGATTTAAGCCTTTAAGTCGTTTTTATCAGTGTAAGTCTTAAAGTTACTGTATACATACTATACGTAAACATACGATACGTATACATACTATACATACGATGATGATGACAGAAAATCTAGTCAAAGGTTACATATACATAAAGCGTATGTAGGGATGTATCTATATATACCACTAATAATATAGACCTATACCCACACGAAGGCGCCTCCCATCGAAATAAATAATTAACGCTCATTTGTACGTGTAGGCTTTGTTTGTACATCCCTGTATAACCTACTTAAAGACCTTGGCCTGTCAAGAACAACCGTAACTTCCATCCTAGAACGTGTATCTAAGGTAGAATTAGTAGGATCCTACCAAATTTGGTTAGGCAGGGGAGGAGGCTCGAGCGGTGAAGGAGAGCATTGATATATGATAAAGGGGCCCCTTAATCCTACTCCTGGGTTGCAAGTCCCAGGCCCCTCTGGCCTCTTCCTCTGCAACGCTATGGACCCGGCACCCGCACGGTGAATCCATGGAATGCTAAGAAATTCGTCTCATCATCTAAGTGTGCGTGTAAATGTTAATAGTAGGTACATTACACAGTAATAGGTGGTAATAGTACATTATGATATACGTGCGGTAAAGTAGAAAAAAGCAGCGCGTAAACGAAGCGCTCGTAGCGAAGTTCCTTAGCTGCTCTCAACCGATCAGCAAAGTTAAGCAACGTCGTCCGCGGTCATGATTGGGATGGGTGATCGCTAGTGACATTACTACTGAGCGTTTCCGTGCTTCGGAGGGCACGTGAAACCGTCCCGGTTGTCGTCTTAGGATGGCAGTCGTTATAGCATGGTGGTAGGGCATATTGCGAATGCCCGCCTGGCTAGCTACCACCCTCAAGTAGAAAATCTGCCACGAAGCGCATAACGGTGTGTTCCGCAGCTGTCCTTTAGAGCCAGTACTTCTAGGTTAGCCTGAACAACATCTTCGGCCACATCATCACTTACCATCAGGTGAGATAGTGGTCAAAGGCTAACCTAACAGGAAAAAAAAGCACGATTACGTAATAGACTACATTATGACACTAAAATCGGTGCATTTGAAGGCTAGCTTATTGAAAAACAATAAAATGTGAAATAAGATCGCTTGGGTAGGCATTAGAAGTTGCTATTACACTGAAAAGTATGGAGATGCGCGTCTTTGTGAGTGAAACTGTCTGTATACTAAACAAGGGGCGAGCCTAGTGCCGTCTAATTAAACCTCGCCGAACTGCTACTAAGAATCTAACTATGAGTAATCAAACATATATTTTGACTTTAACATTATGACTTCGTGCCGTAGTTGTTCCAGCGGTGCCTCATGAAGATCCTCAACATCGAGCTTTGGAGACTTTACTTGAACTACGTGAAGGAAACCAAATGCATGCTGCCCACATACAAGTAAGTTTCTCATTTGAAGCGCTCGTAGCGTAGTTTTCTTAGCCGTTCTTAATCGATCAGCAAAGTTAAGCTACGTCTGCCGGGCTCAGGAGTTGGACAGTCGTTATAGCATGGTCGTAGGGCATTTGCTAATGCCCGCCTAGCCTAAGTATAAAATCTACCGCCAAGCACCTAAGGTGTGTTCCGGCAGCTGTCCGTGAGAGCCAGTAATTCAAAGTTAGCTTGAACAATATCTTCGACTACAAAATCACATACCATCAGGAGATAGTGGGCAAAGGCTATAAATAGAAAGCTCCATATTGATCTGCATCGCCCCCTTATGACAGTCCTCAAATTAGATTCAAACCTGACTTCAGAAGCGATCTTCACAAAAGATATTTTACAAATATGACGCTTAGGGTATATTCTAGGGTATGATAATTTTGATGACATTCTGCGTCTATGGTTGTGATCACTGTGATCATTTGAAACTATTCTCTCCTGTTCCATTTAGGATAAGAATGCCACTAAAATTTGCCACTTCTGTCACTTTTGACATTAGATATAGCGTTTATGGCGAAAATAACGCCAAGACCAATCTGGAACAACTTTTTGGGAGTGTGATCGTTATTAGCGTTTTTGGCGAATTTAACTTCAAATGGTAAGCACCCTTAGAATAATGTTGTCTTAGGTTTTCGCGATTATTACACATAGTAATTGAACAACTTTAAACTACTTCGCTTACTACTTTTTTTTTATTGCAAAGTGTTTGAAACGTCGGGACAAAAATAATGATAAATATACGCGATTTAAACCGTTTAAAGTTGTTTAATTCCTACCCTTAGAATAGTCAAATCCTTGGCCTCAATACGACTACCTACCAACTCATATTTTGTCTGTAGAGCTTGCGTTAAAAGTTGTTTGTGAAATAATGGTATAGTACCACCAACTTAACTGTGCAGTTTTCGAGGGCGCTACTGGTCATGGAAATCAACTACAAACTGTCACAATTTGAATGTTGTAGTTCTTTTTTCTGCCACCTGAACAGATAAGTTGGTGGGTCTGTAATACTATGTTCCTGAGCAAAACTCGCATAGCCTAAACTACTTTGACGTTTTTTGAAACCATAAGTACGGTACATGTTGCTAGCTACCACTCTCAAGTATACAATCTGCCGCCAAGCACCTAAGTGTGTGTTCCGGGAGCTGTTCGTGAGAGCCAGTAATTCTAGGTTAGCCTGACAAACATCTTCGACCATCTATAAATAAAAAGCTCCACATTGATCTGCCCTCTTATGGCGTTTGCAGACCTCAAATTAGATTTAGACCTGGCTTCTAAACTGATATACATTCACAGAAAATATTTTAAAACTATTACGCTGGGATTTCAAGTCAACAGATAATTCAATTCATGTGATACAGAGATCTTACATTAAACATTTTAAGATACATTCTATTCGGCCTTTACATGAGGCATGCAATATTAAGTACTATACTAATTATAAAATATATCGTCTAAGTGCTAAAGCATTTAAATAATAGAACAATAGATATGTATGTCACAAGGTCAAATAAAAATCTTATGTCAAAATTATAAAAATGAAGTAACGAAGCAAAATATTAACTAATTAAAGGAAATTATATTAAAACAATATATAATATTATAGTCCTATTGTCAAAATTTAATTACCGGAGTCAATGCAGAATGTGACTATGCGACACGTCCGACAAAATGCTCGACTCAGCAGTCCCGCGGAATCAAATGTCACCGGTTCACCGCGGGGCATTGACCGAACCACGCAACCGACCTCGATCATCGAGACTCCCCCTCAAGTTATGATTTCTTCCGAAGTACTACCAATATCCGGGAAGCAGAAGAAATCATACCCACAAGTGACACATCGTAAACAGTGTTCGATACCAGTCACAAAGAATGAGGGTACGGGGAGGCCTGCCACCAATAGCGATAATGAGGGGTTCACTCTCGTGAAGAAGAAATCGAGAGTTCGACCATCGCGCAACCATCGTGGCACAGCTACGCCTACAGCAGAGAAGACTGTACTTCATGCTGTGGAGCCGACCATCGCTATATATCTCTCTCGTTTGGACCCAACAACATCCGGGAACGATGTACTGCAATACATCAAAGAGAGATGTGAAAGACGTCGAGTACCATTTGAAGTGGCGTTACAGCGGCTGGAATCCAGCCGGGTGAAAACTTTTAAATCTTACGTGCTCCGGGTTCCAGCGAAGAATAAGGATGCGTTCCTTGTCTCCGACTTCTGGCCGGAAGGAGTAGTATACAGGCGCTATAGGGAGGCGAGGCCGAAAATGAATCCCAAAACAATTTAATTTCTATATATTATGTATGTTAGTCTGTAAGGTATATATTTCTATGGGTCAGTGTTTATGTAATCCTGTTACCTGAAATAAAGAGATATTATTATTATTAATCTCAAATCATTTAAATATTTATTTATCATTCATTATATTACATAAATTACTTACGTTACATTAATTTATCATTCAAAAATGTATCAACTTTATAATAACATTTAGACAATAAGAGCTTTATAAATTATTTTTAAATTAACCAATATTTTGCTCTTGTAATATACTATTTGGTAGATGATTATATAAAATACATTAAATCAGCAATATAAAATAGAAATAAATTTCAGCGAATAAATAAATGTCAACGCAGAATTGCAAAGAAGATTAGTGAAATTTTGAAGTTATTATTCATAGATTTCATCGTTATTTAAATAATCAATTTTATTGTAATAACATTTCTCCATAAATATGTTCTAAACTTTTATTATTAAATAAAGCTTAAAAAATAAAAAAAAATATCTTCTCTGGTTATTTATAATAAATCCTTGGAGCCATACAATATACACTTTGATTTAGTAAAGCCGTACGAGATGGTAAGTTGAACAGTCTTGACTTGTGCCTAATGTTAAAATTACATACATCACCCATTGATTCAAAATAATGAAGATTGTTTTTTTACGAAAACAACAATCTCATATGACATGGCAGTGTTACCCTACATCCCTAGATCTTGCACTCCTTAAAGTAAGGTTTACAACTGTCAGTAGATTTTTTTTTATACCAAGTTAATCCCTTTGAAGCAGTGATGGCTCAGTGGCATTGGCCATGGACTGCCGTGCAGCAGATCCATGGTTCGAATCCCGCCGCGGGCTTGAGCTTCAACGCATGGTGGAAGGGCATTTTGTGAATGCCCGCCTCGCTAGCGACCACCCTCAAGTAGAAAAATGTCGCCAAGCACCTAACGGTGTCAAAATGTAACAAAATATATACTAATGTTGTAAACTACTGTATTGAATCCCAAGTTAACCCCACAGAGAGAAGATGGCACAAGCGTACGACTTCGCTCTGGACAAGATTGGTCTCGACATCCACGCGTATCCCATATGGAATGACTACGTGACGTTCTTGAAGGGCGTTGACGCTGTTGGCTCTTATGCTGAGAACCAGAAGATCTCCGCAGTCCGGAAGGTAAGAATCTGGGGAATCTGACAGCAGACGTCCTTGATGGAACTTGCCTAGTTAATAAATTAAGGAGTCACTATGGTTGATATCCATATTTAAGGTTGAACTGGCCGGTCAGTACTCCATACAAACGCCGCAGGGTGATCACTCCCTTATTTGAGATTTAGGTCCAGAATTAAGCATAATATCGATTGAACTCGTCATTACCTAGGTTTGTATCGTAACGAAATTTAAAAAAGATAATTAAGTTGAAAGTTATGAGCCTTGAAAACTTTATATGAAAATGTTTCGAGGCTCATAACTCTCAACTTAATTATCTTTTTAAAATTTCGTTACGATACAAACCTAGATAATGACGAGTTCAATCGATGTCATACTTTGTTTTGGACCTAAATCCTTAAACAAGAGAGTGATCTTCCTACGACGTTTGTATGGAGAACTGACCGGCCAGTTCACCCTTAATACAAATAAGTCCCTTATTGAAAGCCCTTCGGCCGCTTTTGATTCCAGTTTCAAGAAAAGATTAACAATTCTTATTTCGAAATCGGTTGCCGAAAATGATACATTTTTTTTTATGCCTGTTAGGTTATCCTTTGACTCTCCTGATGGTAAGATGATGTGGTCGAAGACGTTGTTCAGGATAACCTAGAATTACTGGCTCTTAAGGACAGCTGCCGGAACACAACGTTAGGTGCTTGGCGATAGATTTTCTACTTGAAGGTGGGAGCTAGCGAGGCGGGCATTTGCAAAATGCCCTACCACCATGCTATAACGACTGCCATTCTAAGACAACAACCGGGACCGACAGTTTAAGCTGCTCTTCGAAGCACGTGCATGCTTAGTAGTAATGTCACCAGCGGTCACCCATCCAACTCATGACCGCGGCGGACGTTGCTTAACTTTGCTGATCAGTTAAGAACGGCTAAGCAAACTTCGCTAAGAGCACTTCAGCAAACTTCGCTACAAGCGTTAATACGTATTAGTGGGCTCCGCTTGCTTACCGGCTTGGGCATTGGCCATGCCTCCACCGGCCGGTAACTTGCTTACTGGTCTTGCTTACCGGGCAGAATCGGGCAGCGAGTGTGAAGCGAGCAGAACATTTTGTATTGGATTCTGCATACCTGCATGCCTACAGGTAGCCTGATTCTTATTAGAATCTGCCCGTACCGAAAACCGAAAGGTTTATGTTGATATTCACAATAAATAGCCAGTAATTCTAGGTTAGCCTGAACAACATCTTCGACCACATCATCACTTACCATCAGGTGATATAGTGGTCAAAGGCTAACCTACCAAGCATAAAAGTAAATGTATAGAATTAGTTTTTATTTAACCAAAAACTAATTCTTATACTAGCTAATATTGATCAAATGGAAAGCTGTAAACCATTTTTTATTAAATATAAAATCTTAACCCTGTCATGTGTATACATCCTAGAAATCTGTAAGTTTGTACGAAGTAATCCACAGTTGTTTGAAACCGAAAAACCAACAAGCTCAGATTATTCAATGCCGCCCGCAAACCGGTTGTTGCTACCTAAAACTCGACTCAAGATGCTTTCGAACAACACGTTAATTATGGCTGTAAAAATTTATAACAAGCTGACGAATGATTTGAAAACTATTAAAAGTGACATTGGATTTATACAAAATTTGAAACGGTATCTTACTGACAAAGCCTACTATTCCATTGATGAATATCTAAATGATAATTATTACCCACTGATTTAAAAATTGTAACAACGTATTATTATTAATTTTAAATTTTTATGACATTAAAGTAGATATTTTACACGGAAACCATTCAATTTTATTAACATAATGACCATTCTATTTATAATTTCTTTTAATTATATTATCTACCTATCCTCCTCTCTTCTAATTTGCTGTGCCCGACGGGGTCCATACCAATCTCTGCACCTATTATACTTACAAAGTTTAATTGTATGACACCTTGTACTGTATGGCTGCAATAAATATCTGAATCTGAATCTTAAGGATAGGATAGCCCTTATATTCTTAAGACGGAAACTATGGCTACAGAAAAGTGAAAAAGTAGTGTTATCAGCAGCATTTTATCTTTGCAGGTTTACCAAAGGGCCGTGATCACGCCTATTATAGGCGTAGAGACTCTATGGAAGGATTACATAGCGTTCGAGCAGAGCATCAACAACATAATCGGTAAGTGGGACTAGCTTAGTTAGTTACCCTGCTTCGCATGCTCTAGCTTCCGGGTTCGAACCCTGGCTGGCACTGCTTGACCCTGGCATGCCATAATTTTATAGCCAGTGTCAATCGGAACGTACGGATGCTATTCTAACGATTTCTCGAATATACGACTGCGTTGTCCTGTTATTTATTTATTTTTGAAGCAGTGATCGCTCAGTGGCATTGTCTATGGACTGCCGTGCAGCAGGTCCATGGTTCGAATCCCGCCCAGAGCTTGAGCTTCACCGCATGGTGGAAGGGCATTTTGTGAATGCCCGCCTGGCTAGCGACCACCCTCAAGTAGAAAATCTGTCGCCAAGGACCTAACGGTGTGTTCCGGCAGCAGTCCTTGAGAGCCAGAAAAATTACAGGCTAATGAGACCTAACAACTGGACGTCTCAGTGTGACGGGCACAGTGCAATTCGTCGCTGACGAAATGCGTCTGTTATAGGCAGATGTTAGTCCACTTAACATCAGGTGGGCCTCGGGCTTGTTCGGTCACAATAACATAAAAAAAAAAAAAAAAAAAAAAAGTAATTAAAAGCAGTCAATGTGGCTTACAGACTAAAACCCAAACACCATCATGTCATTACAAAAACACAAATATACGATAGGAAAAGTTACAAATAGTTGTCAACTATTAAAATTATAAGGTTGCGTCATCATTTACATGTATAAAACAAATTGCAAAATTGGTCTTGTTTGTAGTACAACGCAAGTGGTACTATAGATGTCGCTCCATCCCAATACGATGGTTAAAGAACGATAGGAAAGATTTGAGTTATGACGTCACGTCATGTTAGCTCAATTGGTTAGAGCATACCCTGGCTCAAGGGGTGGATGGACGCGGGTTCGAATCCCGCACATGACTTAAATTTTTCCTATCGTATATTTGTGTTTTTGTAATGTAATCCGCATAGCAGGCGTTATTGCAAATCTAACAATATTAAAACCATCATGTAAATTATTAATACAGAGAAAATATATAGAGTAGGTAATTAAAAAATAATAGTATGGAGAATAAATACAAGCGCAGATAAGTAAGACCAATTTAAATTATAATATAATAATAGAAATTAAAAATTCAATTCAAATAACATATGTAAATACAAATTAAATTACATTAAAATAAAATTATTACAATTCAAATTACAATATTTAATAAGTTAAAATTTTATTACATTAAAGCAATATAATTACAGTCCCACCAACTTATCCGTTCAGGCGGCAAAAAAAAGAACTACAACATTCCTTCAAATTGTGACAGTTTGTAGTTGATTTCCTTGACCAGTAGCGCTCGAAAACTGCACAGTTAAGTTGGTGGTACTATAGAATTTAAATACCAATATGCATGTCTGATTATTATAGTGATACTGTCAATTATTATTATAATTATCTGTAAATTATGATAACTTTATCATCATAGCTGAACGCATGGCAATGGAGAGATCTCGAGAGTTCATGAACGCTCGTCGCGTCGCCAAAGAGCTGGAGGTGGTGACGCGCGGGTTGAATCGGAACATGCCGGCCACGCCCCCAGCTGTCGATCGGGAGGAAATGAAACAGGTGTGTATTACCCCCTTGGCATCCGCGTGGAAGATATCGTCCATTTATGAATGAAATTCTATTGTTCTCGTTATCTGGGATGCCAAAGGATTACTGAAAGACCTAAATTTAATGTTAAAAAAGTAAACATATATAAATACCTGTCGAGAACAAAGACATTAACGTAAATTCTAAATATCTTACCTGTATCATCTAGAACAGTAGCGACACCTCTCGCTGAGCTCCATAATTAGGAGTCTCACACGGCCTATTGCCTGGACCTTCTGCTAACAACTGATCCAGACCGCTACTCGGTGTCGGTTTGTTCACCGTTAGGTAAGTCCGACCATTGTCTGGTGAAATCGGTACCGTCTACTCCCCGCCCGATCCCAGTCCTCGAGGCACTAGGCGGATGTGGCGATACAAATCAGCAGATTGGGATGAGATGCGTTCTTTCCTTGCATCTTATCCTTGGCAGTCTGTGTGCTTCTCTTCTGGTGATCCTACCGCATGTGCAAATGCCGTGTCCGATGTGTTGCGTTTAGCAATGGAATACTTCATTCCATTCTCTGACGTACCATTGTCCGGCAAAGCTCGCCCATGATTCGGTCCTGAATGTGGACTCGCTGAGGCGTTAAAACATCAGGCATACCTAGCCTGGGTTGATGCTCGTAAGCATAAGGCTAAGGATATACACCTAAAGAAGAGAGCTTTTAACAAGGCTGCCAAATCCAGCAAAAAGGTCTTACAGAAGGCTCGTTTTGACCACATTGGCCGAATAGGGAACAAGCTTGCTTCGTACCCCACGGGTAGTAAAGCGTTTTGGTCCCTAGCTAAAGCGGTTGAATCGAACTTCTGCCGCCCCTCACTGCCTCCACTGCAGAATCCTGATGGAACGCTGGCTCACACCGCTGAAGAGAAAGCAAACCTGTTTGCTTCCCTGTTTGCGGAGCCTTCACGTCTTGATGCTGGTATCGCGACTCCTCCAATTCTACCACGAAGCGAAACTGTCATGAATGACATACGCATTCGCCAAAAGGAAGTTCGTAATACACTACGCAATCTAGACGTGAATAAAGCCACTGGTCCTGATGGTATATCTGCAATTGTTTTAAAAACTTGTGCGCCTGAGTTGTCTCCTGTCCTGACACGCCTCTTTAGGCTATCTCTTGAGACTGGTACAGTGCCCAAATCATGGAAGCTTGCTTATGTGCAACCCGTGCCTAAAAAAGGTAGTCGTACCGACCCTGCCAACTACAGACCCATATCTGTTACGTCTATACTCTGTAAGAGTATGGAGCGCATTCTCAACAGCCGGCTCCTGGCATACCTAGAAACGAATTACCTCCTCAGTGACCATCAATACGGGTTCTGCCGAAATCGGTCTACTGGGGATCTTCTAGCGTATGCCACTTATATCTGGAGCGAGGCCATTGAGAAACAAGGGGAAGCGCTTGCCGTTTCCCTGGACATCTCTAAGGCCTTTGACAGGGTTTGGCATGACGGCCTTATTAGCAAGCTTCCCGCATACTGCCTACCGAGTTTTGTGCGTGGGTATCGGATTTCCTGAGGGATCGATCATTACGAGTAGTCGTGGACGGCTGCTCGTCTGATCAAATGGGTATTAATGCCGGCGTTCCCCAGGGGTCAGTGCTCTCTGCGACGCTCTTCCTGCTGCATATCAACGATCTGCTAAAGCCCGGTACCTTTGGGTATGCAGACGACAGCACGGTTGTAGAGAGCTATACTTCTACCGCGCGAGCCAGTGAGCCGGAGATCCGGAGACTCAGAGAAGCTATGGTCGAACGCTTGAACTTATCCCTTAAGGCAGTCTCCGATTGGGGTGATGCCAACCTGGTCAAGTTCAATGCCAACAAGACCCAGGCGTGTCTGTTTTCCGCCAAAAGGAGACCATTCCAACTGTTTCCAACATTCCGAGATGTATCCGTGCCGGTCACAGACCACCTAGACCTCCTTGGTGTTACTCTATCCGACGATATAGTAACACCAAGGAGGTCTAGGTGGTCTAAAATTTCTCTAAATTTTGGCTGGTATATCGAGTCAAAGGCTGAGTTAGCCGCTAAAAAACTTGGCATCCTCTCAAAGGTGAGACGGTAATTCACAGCGGAACAAATGCTTACTTTGTACAAAGCGCAAGTAAGGTCCTGTGTTGAGTACTGCTCTCACTTCTGGGATGGCTCTGCAAAATACCAACTTGAGGCACTTGAGTCGATTGAGAGACGCGCCAAGAGGTTAATAGGCAGCGACTTTCTAGGGGAGTCTCGGCTGCAAAGCCTCGAGCACCGCCGTAAAGTCGCTTGTCTATCGGTCTTTTACCGGATACATTTCGGAGAATGTGCACAAGAACTGCACGACTTGGTTCCACCGTCCCCCTTTTTCCATCGGACGTCCAGAAAAACGGAGAGGCGATTCCCAGGACTCGTACGAAGCGCTTCGCTTCCACTTTTCTCGTGCGTACTGCGAAGGAGTGGAACTCCTTACCGTCGTCAGTTTTTCCCGATGGATACAACATGGGTGTCTTCAAATCGAGAGTAAATAGGTTTCTTCTAGGTAAGCGTGCTCCATCTAAGACCACATCAATGCTTAACATCAGGCAGGGTGTGGTCAAACCAGAACCTATTATGAATTAAAAAAAAAAACTCAGACTTTTACGATGGGAAAATGTTCTTTAATGTATCTGTATTAGGACTTAAAACTGATTGAAGCATAATAGCGTTAGCAGAGTAGTATGGGAGATTCCATAGTGGGCAAGATTTGTGATGAACGATGCTGTCCGACCATAGACAATATCAAACAACGAACTTCGTACGGCAAATTAAATTTTCGTTGTCTAAAAGGTTCCTCGAACACGAAAAACTAAACTTCGTTGAAATGTAGTAGCGGCCCTGGGGGCCAACTCCCATCTCTTAATTCAGTATTATTTTAACCTTACATTAACAATTTTAATTTGCACTACCACATGCCACTATATTAAACTTACATTAGAACTTCAACGCGAGAACGGGCTGCATGCATTATATCAAGACATTTGTGCGATAGAGATAGCGCTATATGAAAGTTGTTGTTTCGTGACCTCGACGAATCTTAGTATCAATATTTTAAGTTTGAAATAACGATGTTGGTTTTTCATAATAGTTTTTAAAAGGTGGGAGTTGGGCCCCTGATCTCTTCTGACGCGGCACGCACCGTACAATAATCTTATTCGGCCGGATACGCCGATGCTTGGTACCTAATATGCGGAGCTAGGCCTGGTTATATTTCAAAGTTGAAAAAGTGATGTTCCAGTGGCAATGCATGTAGACTACAGGAAGCTATGAACTATAACAACTGAAGGCTTTGATGGGATTTTAACCAGGAATCCATCGCAGCTTTACTTCAGCTCTTCAAATAGTCCTAATTTTCGAATTCTCTCCCAGGTGGAGTTGTGGAAGAAGTACATATCGTGGGAGCGTTCGAATCCCCTACGTTCAGAAGACACAGCGTTGGTGTGCAGACGCGTGATGTTCGCCATCGAGCAGGGGCTCCTCTGTCTGGCGCACCACCCGGACGTATGGCATCAGGCTGCGCAGTTCCTCGACCACTCCGCCAAGCTGCTGCAAGAGAAAGGGGTGAGCTAACTGCATTAACTTACATTCATTAACATTAAACTTTTTTACAGCGCACTATATTCTGCTCGCGTCTTCTGGTAAGATGCACTTGAAGGTATAACCACTTGGCCACCGAGACAGTAGATGAAGAAGCGAATTTCTCGCTCTGACTCGTATTTGACCTTCGCAACGAACTCCTTTGAAATACTAGCCAAAGAAACCACATTTTTTGTTTTAGATCGTTTCTCTATGAGGGTAGACTTCAGACCTTATCGATATTTTACAGGCTTCATCACGTGAGATATTGATGTACACATTAAGACCTTCCTCGATCCATTTTTCTATCAAAAGAAAATGACCCACGTCTACGTGGATATTTCCAGGAGTTACGCTTTCAGTTTTTTAATAAACTGAGATGGAATGGTATACATTATTTTTATGGTATTTCAAGGGAACAAGCACGAGGGCCACCTGGTGTTAAGCGGACTAACCTCTGTCTATAACAGATGCATTTCATCACAAGTCACGAATTACACTGCGCCCGTCACCTTGATACATAGTTGTTTAGTCTCATTTGCCTGTAATTTCACTGGCTCTCAAGGACTGCTGCCGGAACACACCGTTAGGTGCTTGGCGATAGGTATTTCAACGGACAAGCACGAGGGCCACCTGGTGTTAAGCGGACTAAACTCTGCCTATAACAGATGCATTTCATCACAAGTCACGAATTGCACTGCGCCCGTCACCTTGAGACATAGTTGTTAAGTCTCATGTGCCTGTAATTTCACTCTCAAGGACTGCCGGAACATACCGTTAGGTCTTAGCGACAGATTTTCTGCTTGAGAGTTGTGAAAACTTACGTTTCTATATGAAAATGTATATTTCAGGACGCGAACGCAGCTCGGCTATTCTCGGACGAGGCGGCGGCGGTTTACGAGCGAGCAACCAGCGGCCCTCTCAAACATTCTACTCTGTTGCACTTCGCACACGCGGACTATGAGGAGAGCAGGCTGCATTATAACAAGGTATTACAGATATGCGCGCCATCTATATTTAGCATCTGGCGAACGAGAACCACTTGGTATATAAGTAAAACTAAATTTTCGAGAGATTATTTCAGTTACATTAAAACCTAGATAAATACATTCCTTTCAAATATTCCACTCTGTTACACTTCACACGTGCGATCTATGAGAGAGCTGATTATATTATTACAAGCTATAACTGACATGGGAGCCATCTATATTTAGTATCTAGCGAATTAAAACAGCTCGGTATAGAAGTAAAACTAATTTTCCTGAAATAAGCTAACTCTAGACCTAGTTAATAAATTCCTCTCCAATATTCCACTGTGTTACTTCACTTCGCACCCGCGGACTATGAGGGGAACAAGCTGCATTATGACGAGGTCTTGCATACATGTGAGCCATCTATATCTAGCGATCGAGAACCGTTAATAATTTAAGTCAAGCTTAATTTTCCTAGAGATTAGCTGATTTAAGACTTAAATAGACCACACATTCCACGCTGTTGCATTTGACACACGATAACTGTAAGGAAAGCAGGCTGCATTATAACATGGTGTAACTGACATGCAGACATCTATATTTAGTGTCTGCCAAACGAGACCGTATTGAAGTTAAAGCAACTAGCTAGAGATTGGCTGATTTAAGATTTAGATAGATTAATGCCTTTCGAACATTCCAACCGAATATGAGGGAGCAGGCTATATTATAACATGGTGTAACTGACATGCGAGCCATCTATATTAGGTACCTGTCAAACGATAACCGCTAATTATTCAAGTTAAACTAATTTTCCTGAGATCAGCTGGGTCTAGACTTAAGTAGAAAAAATATTGAGCTTCTCCACAGGCGCAGAGGCCCGTCTGAGTTCGGGCCCACCGCCGGGGCAAGATGGTGAATGCTAACGCGATCCTATCTTGCCCCGCCTCCGCGGAAGACTGCTCACGGGGGGTTCTAGTGGGTTCAAATCCCACACATCCCCTTCCACCGTCACCGTGGTGGAGGGGCAGTAAGACGGCATTTCCCCGCTCAAAAAAAACATAGTTAAAATATTCCACTGTGTTGCACATCGCACACGCGGACAATGGGGAGAACAAGCTACATTACAACAAGATTAATATCTTATTTAAACAATTATGAAACCGATTTCACTTACGTTAGAACAGCCGAGTAGTTCGATGTCGACCGGTTTCGCGACCTTCAGAGTCGCTTCATCATGGAGTACGTACTGTTATAATATAGATTTGCACCCTAAAATATGTGTGTCAGCCCTAACTTTCTCCTATTCAGCAGTTTCCATTTAGATGCAATAATTGTCATACATGAGTAGTTCAGTTCAGTCCCATCTTCCGTCGCGATCACATCATACATTTACCGACTTTCCATTTCCGTGTAATTTTCCATTAAGTATTTTCCTAAATAAAACTCTTCTGTGAAAGTTCGGTTTTCTTTTTTTAAAAAGACAATTCCGGTTTCCCGTATAACATTGGTGGCAGCGTAAATGGGATACAATATTATCCCCCGGAACGTCTTCGAAAAGTGAAAGTTTTGTGCATAAGTGTGGAAAAGTGCAATCATCACCATCATCAGCTACATTTTCGCGACAAGCTGAACTCATCATCAGCCGGTTATCTCTCCGATCCACTGTGCAATAAGTGGCATTGGGTTCTCTGGCCACCAGCGCGCAGAAGCCCCGACGTGTCCAGCACCGACGGAAAACTACCGAGCCCATTTTCCGAAATTTCCCGGAAATCACAAGAAGTACCTATCATGCGTATTCTTCTATTCTACAAATTCCTGTAAGTTTAACAATTCTATATACTTACTTTCAACAGTGAAGTGATATATCTATTAGTGAAAAGTGTTCTAAAGCCAAATTTAATTACGTCTATAAATAGAAGTGTACTTAAATCCGTCTCATAATTCGACATCCAGACCGATTAATCAGTTCGTGGAACTCTTATCTCATTTGGCGCGTCCGCTCACCTGCGGGCCAGTTTAACAAACTTTACAAGTTCACAATTGTATAATTAATTACATATGACCACAAAGGAAGAAAGTGGTTTAGTTAGCTCCAGACGTAACCCAAGGTCAGAAAGTGAAGACAAAATGGACCTCAACATTTTACTGAAATTTATTAAACCTTTTGATGGTTCTAGAGATAAGTTAAACCCATTTTTAACCAATTGTCAAAATGCTTATGACTTAGCTAATGTTCAACAAAAACCCATTTTATTTAAATATATATTGAGTCAATTGGAGGGAAAAGCAGAAAGTGCTAGTTCTATTCGCGACTTTGAAACATGGGAACAATTATCAGAATTCTTAAGAACACAATTCGGAGAAAAGAAACATTACTCTGCTTTACTCGCCGATTTACAAGATTGTCATCAAAATAACGAGACAGTCAACCAGTACGCCCTGCGAATAGAGTCCTGTTTATCAAAATTATTAACAGAAATAAATATTTCAATACCTACTCGCAACAAAGGTGAACTGGCAGGCCGTGTCGCCGCAATGCAAGATTTAGCATTGCACACTTTTATAATAGGTTTGAACCCGAAATTGCCACGATTGTCAGATGCCGTGACCCTGAGACATTAAATAATGCTATTAATTTTGCTGTATCGGAAGAGAAGATTCAACAAGCCTCTCAGAGAAGAAATAATTATTATACTCCTAACGCTGGCTCCTCGTCTAGAAATAATCAGACTCGCCCTACTTACCGTCAATTCCCGCAGAAAGATTTTCAATTTAGACCTGCGACTGTTAATAACAATACCCGTCAAAATTCAACTCCTACCAACGGAAGACCAAATAGTACATTCCCCTTATTTTGCCGTTATTGTAAAACCAACGGGCACGTCCTTGAAAACTGTCGTAAACGAGAATATAATAATAAGCGCTTTCAAAACCGACCAAATCCTCAACCATTTCAATCACGCCCTAACAACACCCCTAATCGAGTAAATTTCGCTGAATATGACGAAGATATGGTGAATGACTCGATTGATGTAGCCGAAGGTGTCGACGAAGTCGATAACGAACATCCTTTAAACTAAACCCTGATCCGCGTGTGTGCCGTCTGGATCAAAATAGCATAAAAAGCGACACAAATATAAATACACAAGTATTTTATAATTCCAAGACCAAGTGTCCTACTCTATCAGAAACTTACCGACAGGGTAACCAGCCCCAAACTGACAGTTTCATTTCAAAAACTTCTATGTCCTGTGAACGCGATGCGAAAACACTAATTCAAGAAACTTACCGACAGGGTAACCAGCCCCAAACTGACAGTTTCCTTCCAAAATCTTCTAAATCCAGTAAATGCGATGCGAAAATGCAAATCCGAGAAACTTACCAACAGGGTAACCAGCCCCAAACTGATAGTTTCCTTCCAAAATCTTCTACATCCAGTAAACGCGATGTAAAAATACAAATCCCGGAAACTTACCGACAGGGTAACCAGCCCCAAACCGACAGTTCCTTAAATTCATTTCCAAAATCCCGCGAACGCGAAGCGTTAGTCCAAGACCCTATCCGCTGTGATGATCCAGCCGCTCCTGAAACAAAAAACAAACATAATTATGTATATGAAATTTCTAAAAACACTAAAAAACGATACTTACCTTACATCAAAGTCCTGACTTCAGTCTCTTCGAAATATATGACTTTCTTGGTTGACACTGGTGCTACGATAAGCCTGGTGAAACAATCTGCAATAGAAAAATTGCCTAAAATTATTGAACATAAAATTCAAATAAAAGGTATAGACTCAACAAATGATAATTGTATTTTGACATTAGGACATATTCCTATCGCACTATCATCAAACGGAATAATTACAAATCACCATTTTCATGTTATTCCTGACCTCGAACTACCATACGATGGTATAATTGGAAACGATCTGTTGTCTAACCAACTTAGTAATATAGATTACGTAAAGAGTGCTCTTAAAATAAATAATGCTGAATTCGAGATCCTATTCAATGAACCATTGTATACAATTCCCCCAAGAACTGAAACAATCATTGAATGTTCTGTTTTCAACCCCGAACTAAGAGAAGGTCTCATCATTGACCAGAAACCCATTGAGTCGTTGCTAATTGCCAATTGTATAGTAAAAGTTAAGTCGAATTCACGTGTAAATATTTCAGTTGTAAATACCGCGGAACACCCTATTACCATTGACTCATCTCTAAAACTCCACCTCGTCCCTCTCGTATCCAATGACCTAACGCAATGTGACGTTAACACAATATCAAATTATAACGGAAATACTATCCCTAACGCATACTCTCGAACAAATCAAGTAATCAACCAACTCCGCGTATCGCATTTGAATTCTGAAGAGACGCATGTAGTAGGTACATGATGTGATACGTGCCTACATGAGACTATGCGGTCGTAGATAGCTAAGAGAAACGATGATTCAGATCTAGGCCAGCACGTCTCTTCCGACAACCTCTGTTACATGTATCGAGCACGTACTAACTAACATAAGTACCAATTGTTGTAGTATATAAGAGATGTATAATATAAGTTAAGGAAGTCTAAATAAAGTCTTAATACACGATGGAACGTTAAAGGATATAACATCTCTTTCATTTGGTGGCTCCAGCAGCCACCATCCCTTCATGGCGACCGTGACTGAGAGCCCTACATATGGAAAATACTTTAATTAGCAACGAGAAGATTTTTTTCCCGACGAAGATTTATATGAAGAGTGAAAAAGCAATATGTAAGCAATAAACGAAGATTTATTATGAAGAATGAAAAATAATTTTGCGGCGATTACATGTGAAGATAGAATAAAATATTTAAATATTATTTGAAGATAATGAATGGGAATTAGTGTTATTACGCACGAAGAAATACGAAAGAGACGAAAAGGGGATCAAAGGATCGGAGTCCAGGGTATAGCCCGGCCCAAACGCAAGACGTATGCAGCAGTGTGATTATGAATATGAAGAAAAAGGAAATTGACGACGTCTGTGTATTTTCATGTGCTAGAAAATAAGTTAAAGCCGTGAGTATTGTTGTAGGAGAGATTTTGAAGTGTATTTTTTAATTTATATAATTTTTGGTGTTTATTCTCATTTATTTAAATGGAGAAATTTGATTTAGAAACTGCTATTGACTTGTTACCAGTAATGACTGGACAAGAGCATATTACGAGATCTTTAATAGACAATGTTGAATTTTATAGCAGTGTGATCAACGAAAATTCTCATAAATTTTTAATCGATTTTGTGTTAAAATCTAGAATAACTCGAATAGCAAAATTTTATTTAAAATCGTGTTATGAGAATGTTGAATGCTTACTCAGCGATATGAGAACACACTTTTTACCGAAAAAATGTCCAATAGCCTTACAAACACAACTTTTTCATTGTAGACAAGGGAACAAATCAATTGAAGTGTTTGGTAAAGAAATTGAGGAATTATTTTACGAGTTAACTATGGCTCAGTCAGATGGCGACAAAAATAAGTTCAATATATTACGCCCTATTAATGAACAAATGACGATACGAAGATTTGCTGACGGTCTTAACAATAGCCACATACAAATTATATTAATATCAAGACAATTTCAATATTTAAAAGATGCCATACAGACAGCATTAGATGAAAATATGATGTTTTATTTGAAAAGGCAAAATAATTATCAACGCCGATATTACAATTATCATAATTACAATCATGTTAACCCTAATGTAAAATCATTCCCATGTAAAAAATATAATTCAACAAACATGAGGAATTCAAATCAAACATCATGTGACGCAGTGACATCACCCAGGCCCAGGTGCCAACAGTTGTCGTATTCACGCACATCGGACTGCAATGATGTTTTGCGCGATCAGCGTATTGAGCAGCCCACTAACTCACAGTCGAATAAGGAAAGTTATGAAAATGATATTGTATGCGATATGTCAATTTTGTTTTCTGAAAACATGTCTGAGGAATATGAAAAAGAAAAATTTACGGATTTGACAGTTTTGAGTTCCAATAATGTAAGACCTAATCAATCCTCAGTTATAAGCTATCCTGAAAAGTGTAAGGACTATGAATTATGTGATACTGATGACTTACAATGCGTCAATAAAGACGAAAAAAAATGTTATATAAATTTTGACAAATTTAATAAGAAGTTTTTCACTAATAGAAAGGAGTTACAGGTAAAATTAAGCGATTTTATTGCGAAAAAGGAGTTTAAAATTGACTATGATAACGAATTATTAAAAGACAGCAAATTAATGAGTAAGTGTGACGAAATATGTGTCAAAAAAGGACGGTTAAGTTGTAAGAATAATAATTTTGTTAGTTTTATAAGTAAAGAAAGGTTTGACGAACGTTTAGTAGGTATAACTTAGATAATATACAAAAAAAAATCTATTAGCTTTACAACCCTACCTTTATTATATTGTATTAAAGTCGGGAATATATCAGATAAATCAATGAGAAAATGTATAAAATGTTTGCCAATAGCTTATTAATCAATTAATTAGAATCAATTTAATTATTCATGTAAATAGTTGAGGTTATAATGACTTCTGTTGACATTTAATGTGCATTTAATATGCATTAAAACGTAATCATATCAATATTTGCCTCGTGATACCAATTTCACAAAAATATTAAATAATTGGGATCAATCACAGATAATTTTAAATAACATCAAATACGAACGTGTTAATTAGTGGCGATGAAATGTGCACAACACGCCTTACACGAGTATGTCAAGCTCACGTCCGAGTAATGCACTTTTGCACCATAAGCAAATTCTGAAGGTTAGCGGTTCGAAAAATAAACACAATTATGTGAAATTTATTATAATATGTGTATTTTGCAATATAAGCAAATAGCTGAAGGTCAGCATTAGAAACAATTATGTAATGTCCATATCTTGCAGTATCAGCAAATAGCTGAAGGAGGTCAACATACTGTAAAAATAAAGTTTATTGTCTAATGATTTACTGAGCAAGTTAATATAAAAAGAAAGCTACTTAATATTATTGTAATGTAACGCTTCTCAAGTTAGACAGATCATTAATAAGTGATTTCTAAGTATAAAATAGGAACTTATTATAAATGTATTGTTATGTGTTTCTTCTTGTTTATTATTACTAGACTGCGTTACTTGAGTTAGATAGAACTTGTAAAATATTTATTCAATCATTAAAAAAAAAAAAAAAAAAAAAAAAAAAAAGGTTGATGATGTAGTAGGTACATGATGTGATACGTGCCTACATGAGACTATGCGGTCGTAGATAGCTAAGAGAAACGATGATTCAGATCTAGGCCAGCACGTCTCTTCCGACAACCTCTGTTACATGTATCGAGCACGTACTAACTAACATAAGTACCAATTGTTGTAGTATATAAGAGATGTATAATATAAGTTAAGGAAGTCTAAATAAAGTCTTAATACACGATGGAACGTTAAAGGATATAACATCTCTTTCATTTGGTGGCTCCAGCAGCCACCATCCCTTCACGCAGGCCTTACACGAAGTATGTTCAAAGTTCTCAGACATATTCCATTTGCCCGATGACAAATTGTCCTTCACTAACGCCATCTCACACGAGATAAAAACAACTTCATCAACACCCATAAACACGAAATCCTATCGATTCCCTGAGTGTCATAAAGCAGAAGTCGAATCACAGATCAATAAGATGCTAGAAGATGACATCATCAGACCATCTTCTTCTCCTTGGTCCTCGCCAATATGGATAGTCCCCAAGAAGATTGATGCTTCCGGCCAAAGAAAATGGCGCATAGTCATAGACTACCGGAAACTTAACGATATCACAATAGGTGACTCCTACCCCATTCCGAACATCTCAGAGATACTTGACCAACTTGGTGCAAGTAAATACTTCAGTACCTTAGATCTCGCGTCAGGTTTCCACCAAATTAAGACATCTCCTGAGGATGCAGCTAAAACTGCTTTTTCTGTCCCACAGGGACATTTTGAATTTTCCCGCATGCCATTTGGCTTAAAAAATGCCCCTTCCACTTTTCAACGACTTATGAACTCTGCTCTATCAGGTCTAAACGGTATCAAATGCTTTGTATACCTAGATGATGTTGTAATCCACTCCTATGATCTCCCCTCTCATATCTCTAATCTCGAAGAAATATTCCAAAGACTCCGCAAATTTAACCTAAAACTCCAACCTAACAAATGTGAATTTTTAAGACGAGAAGTATCCTATCTTGGTCATCTGATCACTGACGAAGGCGTAAAGCCCAATCCCGACAAGGTCAAAGCTGTAAGAAACTTTCCTACTCCAAAATGTCCCAAAGATATTAAATCATTCCTAGGACTTGTGTCCTATTACAGAAGGTTTATTCCCGATCTCTCGAAAATTGCCAAACCTTTGACCCATTTACTAAAGAAAGATACACCTTTTGAATGGAAAAATGAGCAGCAACTTTCCTTTGACACCCTCAAAGAAAAATTAATAACCGCACCTCTTCTGATATATCCTGACTTCTCAAAACCTTTTGTCCTTACCTGTGACGCATCGAATTACGCTATCTCAGCCATCCTCTCGCAAGGCCCTATAGGCAAAGATCGGCCTATAGCATACGCATCTCGTACATTAAATAAAGCTGAGACAAACTATAGCATTACAGAAAAAGAATGCTTAGCGATTTTGTTTGGCACTAAAATCTTCCGCCCATATCTCTATGGACGACGATTCAAAATTGTTACAGACCACAAACCTCTCAAGTGGTTGTTTAACTGCAAGGAACCTGGTTCAAAATTAGTACGATGGCGCCTTAAATTAGAGGAGTATGACTATGAAATTGAATACAAGAAAGGAAAAATTAACTGCAATGCAGATGCTTTGTCAAGATTTCCTGTAAATCCAGTTCAAAACCTTACACCAGACCCAGTTCCTGAACCAAACCCTTCTAACAGTCAATCACAACTTCCTGAAATACAAAGCACCGCTGGCCCTAGTTCCCTTCAAGTGCAACCAAACTCTGAAAGCGAATTAATTGACCTTGGCCCTCTCGACGATGTTATAAGTCCTTTCAATGACCAACCCTTCGACTTTAGTCCGCTAAACACTCCATTTGAAACTAACGATCTCGTGGATCCTCTTTCCAGCCTAGACTCAACAAACAATGATTACTCTAAGTTTATGAAAGTCATGACTGAAAAATCTCCTAACATTAATTTTAACACAAAAGTCAAAGAACATAACCAAAGTTTAACTAAAAGTTCTTGTAAAATAATAATAATACCAACATCACTAGATCTTGATGAATCGAATCCGTACATCGAAGAACTGATAGGAAACATGGAAAACTCAAGTGATTTTATATCAAGTGAAAAACAACTATATACATTCAGAAAGGTTTCAAGTAACGGAAAAACCTACTACCTTCTATTTACAAAAGTCCATCATTTCGATGAATCATCCTATAAAGAAATATTTAACACTTTAAAGAAAGCCAGAGATGAAATCATGCTAACAGAAACTGAAACTGAAATTGCTATCCCTGACTTCAAAAATGCATTCGAAAAGTTATCGTTTACCAAAATTTATAACATCATTATTTACCTGTTCCACGATACCAATATAACTGTAAATATCTACCATGATTCAATAATATATCCTACGCCAAGCGAAGTACCCAAAATTCTTAAGGAAAATCATGACATACCTATAGCCGGACATCTAGGATCGTCACGTATGTATAACAGGATCAAAGAAAGATATTGTTGGAAAAATATGAGAACTGACATAGATACCTACGTTAAAAAATGCACTTCTTGCCAATCGAACAAAGCGTTACGCCAAATAAATAAATCTCCAATGCAAATAACAACTTCTTCTTCAAAACCCTTAGATCGCATAAGCCTGGACATTGTTGGTCCCCTACCAGAAGCTGGTACTGCTAAATTGCGCTTCATACTTACAATCCAAGACGATTTAACTAAGTATTCAGTATCTTACCCAATTGCTAATGCTACGGCAGAAGAATCTTGCGAGTGTCTAGTCCACTTCATTTCAGTATTTGGTATTCCAAAAATAATAGTAACGGATCAAGGCACGAACTTTACAGCCGAATTGTTTAAAAGAACATGTGAATTTTTGAAAATTAAGCAAATATGGGCTTCACCCTACCATCCTCAAACCCAAGGTGCGCTTGAGCGTAGCCATTCTACATTAAAAGAGTACTTAAAATCCTTTATTAACGAGAATCAAACCGACTGGCATAAGTTTGTTTACACAGCTATGCTAGCATATAACAGCAACGTTCACACTACAACTCAATTTACTCCATACGAACTTATTTTCGGCCATAAACCATACATACCCGACTCCATTTACGATCTCCGCTCTGACTTGACTTACCCTGAGTACCTGAAAATGCTACACCATCGACTCAAATTATCAAGGGAAAAAGCACTTCAGAATATACAAACATCTAAAGAAAAATCCAAAGAATACTATGACCGCCATACCCGACCTGTAAAATACAAAATAGGAGATTTTGTTTACTTAAAAAATCACTTAAGACTACGAAAGGCCTTGTCACCAGTTTGGAAAGGACCCTATAAAGTAGTGAAAATCCATGGAAATAATACTTTATCTCTTCTAATCAACCGTCGCCATGTGAAACACCACTTCGATGAAGTCAAACTGGCACCTGTAACAGAAAATTAAATAAAATTAATATTATAATAAAAAATAAAAATAATAATTTATACTTACCACATTAAATCTATTGATACTTAAGTATATGATGAAATCAAATCAAACATTTTACTTACCGCTTTTACTTCTTATTTCAGACTAATACTTTGTAGCCCTACATTGGTTTATAAAAATGAAGATTTCATCCAAACAATTACCAAGAGTCCTGGCATCTACTTCGATCCGTCTGGAACTGTAAAAATCATTAATGATTATATTCATATAGTTACTCCAGTAGATATTTCGTTTGCTCAGACACATATAGAAAACATTAAATCTGTTTTTGGTACAATACGGTACCTCTGTCAACAAAGTGAATCTCTTAATAACCTAGAATGTCATAATATGATTCAACCGCTTGACTCTTTATTCAACGACATAATTCGAGACTACGAATCCATATCACACCTAACATCTGCTAAATCAAAGAGATCTGCTTGGTTTGCCGGTGTTGGGACAGTTTTTAAACATATTTTTGGAACTCTAGATGAAGACGATGCACATAAATATAATAAGGCTATAAATAGACTGCAAAACGCCAACAAAGACTTGAGCACGAATCTTGCTCAAAGTATCTTCATTTCAAAAGCAGCTATTTTAAATTTTAATACTTCAATGAATGAATTAAATAAAAATCAATTTTTATTAAACGAGGCTTTAGAAAAAATTACACTAGCTGTCAAAAATGTCTCAGAAGTCATAAATTCTGTTAATTTTAAAACTAACCTTGATGAAATTCTCAATGTCCTACAAGCTAACCTACTAACATTATCCTTTAAAATTGAAGATTTGGTCAACAGTATCTTGTTTAGCAAAACAAACACTTTACATCCTTCGATTGTGACGCCCAAACAATTGTATATAGATATAATGAGTACTTTTAAGAATTTACCCAAATATAGGGAACTTCCTGTAGAATTAAGTTTAGATAATATTCATTTGTTAATGAACTTAGCAAACGTAGTTTCATATGTATTTAATGATAATTTAGTGTTTATAGCAAAAATTCCTCTAACTAATGTAGATACCTATAGTTTGTATAAAACTCTTCCTATACCTGTGCCTCATAACCTACAAAAACCAAACTCATTCGCATTAGTTACTACTACGAAATCTTATATAGGTCTTAGTGAAGACAGGAAATCTTATTTTAGTATTGATGATTTAAGTAATTGTAAGGTTATCATTGGAAATCATTTTATTTGTAATTCTTTAGATATTTTTAGTGTTATTAATAACCCGATCTGTGAAATTGAAATGATAACTAAAGCTGTTGAAATACTTCCTGAAATATGTATCACGAAATTTCTATATGGCACCGTAGACATTTGGCACAAGCTCAACAACAATAAATGGATATTTGTAGAGTCAAATAATAAAAAACTAACCATTGAATGTGATGCTAAAACTACTGACACCATCATTTCTGGAACTGGTATACTTACTTTAGAACCAGGATGTACCGCATTTTGTGGGCAACTTAAATTAGAATCCAATAAAGTATACACGATTAACATTAATCCTATTATTTCAAATTTCAACATAATTAATGATACTTGTTGCAATTTTATAAAATTTATAAAACTAAATGTTAATATTTCTTCGTCAAAAATGCACCACATAAACCTAGATAACCTTAATTTAGTTAATAGTATTCCAACTAATATTCCTAGCAATAATTTTGATGATATGTCAGATTTTGACACTTCTGATTATGTTAGCGTTACCTTTAGCGTTATTTCTTTTGTAATAGTTTTACTAATTATGTCATATTTTGTAAAAGTCGGTAAATGCTTCTTAAGAAACAAACCTATAGCAAACAATGATCATGATCCCGATGAAATTTCTATGACTATTCAAACTCCACACCCTCAACCTCGACTTCGGATGGAATAACATCATTTACTCTCTTAAAATCTTGCATTTACGTAAACTTACAAAACTGCAAGTTTACTCTTACGCGAGGGGTTGTTATAATATAGATTTGCACCCTAAAATATGTGTGTCAGCCCTAACTTTCTCCTATTCAGCAGTTTCCATTTAGATGCAATAATTGTCATACATGAGTAGTTCAGTTCAGTCCCATCTTCCGTCGCGATCACATCATACATTTACCGACTTTCCATTTCCGTGTAATTTTCCATTAAGTATTTTCCTAAATAAAACTCTTCTGTGAAAGTTCGGTTTTCTTTTTTTAAAAAGACAATTCCGGTTTCCCGTATAACAGTACGCTCCCGACCGCGTCCGCGCAAGCACTGTGCTTCGTTCCGGTCCGGTTTCATAATTGTTTAAATATGTGTACTACTTACGAAAGTTTTAATCAAATAATATCTTATTGTTTTAACAAACTTAATATTATGCAAGATCTTAATCTGCCGAACGAGAAGCGCACTAGATATACAGGGTTATTGGTAAAATGCTAACAACCTCTTAGGGTTGACTTCTGCTAGTTGGTAGAAATATATTGAGAAGATTTTTATGTAAAAAAAAAAGTTTGGTATATTTTTTTAATTTCCTTTTTTTTATATATGTTTTTGACTGAATAAGCACGAGGACCACCTGATGTTAAAAGTATTTTGTGCCTGTAATGTATTATTTCATATTTTTATTACTTTGCTCTATGTAAATATTCAAAGGGACCACGGCGCGGTCCAATGCCGCGGCGGGCGCTCTTAGCTCGTAGTAGCCATAAAAACCATTTTTTTTTTATATTTTATTTATTAGGACTAGCAGAAGGCAACCCTAAGAGGTTGTTAGCATTTTACCAATAACCCTGTATATAGCTGTGTTAAGTAAGACCTAGGTAATACTAGAAAGTACAAGTATAAATAGTAAATTTGTCGCATTTTGTGATCAGGTACATCAAGTTTACACTCGATATTTGGACATGGAGGATATAGAGCCAACACTGGCGTATGTGCAGTACATGAAGTTCGCCCGGAGAGCGGAGGGGATCAAATCTGCACGGACTGTGTTCAAGCGGGCTAGGGAGGACTCTAGGTGAGTACAGCACTGTGAAACCCCCTAATATATAAGGTGGATATTAATTTTTCAACAATACTTCGGGGGGTGGTGTGGAATCGATAATTAATTGTGTTCCACTCATGTTTAATAAATAACATTTCAGTTTGTATAAAGTTAATGTCCTTAAGAGTGTGTGGCAAATTGTTATAGATTTAAGTATCCATTATAAAAATTCTATTACATAGGTACAGAGTCGTTCACCACGAAATATGGCGAAGCGTAGATTTATGATATATGGCCCGTGGTGTGCCGGGTTAGAATGTCACCCCTCTCCATTTCTACCTGTGGGTGTCGTAAGAGGCGACTAAAGGTAAATATAGGAAGGTGGGCAGCAGCGCCTTCTGAGGAACTTATCTTACAACTGATCTTAAACTGCAATCCCGAAGACGCCATGCGTGGAGATTATGGCAAACCCCCCCTAAATGGGGAAGGCTGTGTTCAGCAGTGGACAATCCGGCTGATACAGTATATTTATGCCTCTCACTATAGACTGTTATATTGGCTGAGATAAGCCATTACAAATAAAGAGGCTTCGTGGATGAAAATTGCAGGGAGAGTCAGTTGTCGCAAGGTTTTGAAATACTGTTCGCATGATCTTACACATTTTTTCTGAGCCTTGAAAGAAGTATCTTCATTTTCAGAATTAAAACAGTATAGCACCCTATATTTTAAGGTTGCGCCAACACACGCGTGATAAGCACTCAATATCTGTGATATTTATTAATACATTTCATATGTATACAAATCCCTAAATTAAACAGTTTTAAAATCCTAACGGTTTTTAGCTTAACTCTTTTTCTGTATATATTCCACTTTATTTTTATTTTTTTTAGTTCTCCTTTCAACATTATTGAGTAGGAACAAACAAATAACTACTCTGCTGTTTTAACGTAAGTTAAATCGGTTTAAAAATTGTTTAGAAGCAAACAAGTTTGTATTCTAGTTGCCACTTTTGAGCATAATTTTGAACCGATTATGGCTGAGCGGTTATATAACTATGTACTGCCGTGCCGTAGGTCCATGGTTCGATCAGCACCACCGGCTTGAGCTTCACCGCATGGTGGTAGGGCATTTTGCGAATGCTTGACTGGCTAGCTACCACCCTCGAGTAGAAAACTGTCCCAAACACCTAGTTCTGGCAGCAGTTCTTGAGAGCCAGTAAAATTACAGACACATTGGAATAAACCACTGTATGTATCAGTGGGACGGGCGCAGTGCAGTTCATAACTTGTGACGAACTGCATAATATGTTATAAGCAGAGGTGACCGCTTAACATTAGCAGGGCCTCGTGCTTGTTACATCACTATCACATAAAATATATGTATGTATATCGATATACAGGGTTATTGGTAAAATGCTAACAACCTCTAATGGTTGACTTCTGCTAGTCCTAACAAACATTTTGAGATGTTTTTAGGTTTGTTTGAAAAAAAAAAACTTTTTTTTCTTTTAATGCCTACTCCGAGCCTAGTGCGCCCGTCGCGGCAACACCGGACCGCGCCGTGGTCCCTTTGAATAGTTTTGAATCTTTAGATCGAGCAAAGTGATAAATATGAAATAATACATTACAGGCACAAGAGACTTCTGACATCATGTGGTCCTCCCGCTTATTCAGTCAAAAACATATGAAAAAACACAAAACAAAACTTGAAAAAAAAAAAAAAAAAAATATCTCATAATGTTTCTTAGGACTAGCAGAAGTCAACCCTAAGAGGTTGTTAGCATTTTACCAATAACCCTGTATATACCTAAAATCAACAAAATAAATGTTTCTTACAAATTTTTATTTTCTTCTAGACTTTAAATAGAGCAGCATCCTTGGCAGTTATATTTAAGTTTTGTCGGGTTTTTTTGTTTTTCAGGTCACGTTATCACGTGTTCGTGGCAGCTGCTCTGATGGAATACTACTGTTCCAAGGACAAGAACATCGCGTTCCGTATCTTCGAGCTTGGACTGAAGAAGTTTTCACACATTCCTGAATACGTACTATGCTATATAGACTACTTGTCACATTTGAACGGTGAGTATATACCGGTTAATTTTTATTGCTAATAGGCTAGCGTTTAACCACAATCTCACCTGATTATAAGTTGTTTCCGTCCATGCACGACTCCTGCAGGAAAACAAGGCAGTGGAAAAAAACCTCGTATCACTGAGCAAGCTACAAGAAGATGTAAACTAACCTTATTATAACTAACTTAACCTAATGTTTTGGTTATAATGATGACGCTTTAAAGGTGATTGAGAACACAAATAACTATCTATTATATGTGGCCAAATTTTGGAACAGCTACACATATATTTTTTTTGACGGATCAAGCCCGAGGCTCACCTGATGTTAAGCGGACTAACCTCTGCCTATAACAGATGCAATCGTCACAAGTTACGAATTGCACTGCGCCCGTTACCTTGAGACATAGTTGTTAAGTCTCATGTGCCTGTAATTTCACTGGCTCTCAAGAACTGCCGGAACACACCGTTAGATGCTTGGCAACAGAGTTCCTACTTGAGGGTGGTCGCTAGCCAGGTGGGCATTCCCAAAATGCCCAAGCACCTAACGGTGTGTTCCGGCAGCTGTCCTTGAGAGACAGTAATTCTAGGTTAACCAGAACAACATCTTCGACCACATCATCACCTACCATCAGGTGAGATAGTGGGCAAAGGCTAACCTATAAGGCATAAAAAATTATATAACTTCTCAAGTGAACAAATCTACTAACATTAGTTATTACTCAAAAACTAAAAAAAATTGACAACATAAGATAGTAAAACATTACATTATTTTTACACACAGATTAGTTTGACAACTCAAGATAAGCAGGATGGCGCGTAATTTTTTTTTCTTTTTCGCAATCACTAGGTTAGCCTGAACAACATCTTCGACCTCATCATCACTTACCATCAGGTGAGATAGTGGTCAAAGGCTAACCTATAAAGCATAAAAAAAAAAAACACTTCGCAATTTAATTCATGATGTGGTCGAACACGGTAAACAGGCTTGTGAAGTATGCCGTCAATAGGCAAATTTTGAACATGTTTTTTTTTTTATATAGTTTGTTTATAAAGAAAAAAAACATTTTGACTGTCGCTGGTATTTACATACTAGAGCTTTGTTTGTTTGTGAAACATAATATGGAATATTATACACATACGGCAAAATTCCGCAATAACTTACGTAGTAAATAAATAAATGATATATTTTTACCAAAAATATGTACTAAAATATATGATAAAAGTACATATGTAACTAGCATCAGAGTGTATAATCATTTACCGCTGTTCATCAAAGAACTGAATGGACATATGTTTAAGAAAAAGTTAAAATCGTGGCTTCTTGAGCATGTGTTTTATGATGTTAAGGAGTTTTTAAATTTTAAAACATATCCGGCATCATGAATTCAATCTAATTAATTCGTTGTTCTTGCATGCTCGATATGAGTAAGCTGTTACTAGCTCGATTTCAAACTTATATTCCTTATCTTTAAGTATTGCACTGACAGTTTTGCAATAAATATTACTTTACTTGTTTGGATATGAGTAAAGTAAAATTTTCATAATTTTTTAGAATATCAATGCCCTAGCTCAGTTTACCCAAGACTCACCAAGCGAGGAGATTATGGCAAACCTCCATTATAGGGGAGGCTTTTGGTCAATGGAAGACTTGTTCTGACGATTGATGATAATGATGACCACACATTTTGCATGGTGGAAGGGCATTTAGCAAATGCCCGCCTGACTAGGGACCACCCTCAAGTAGAAAATCTGTCGCCAAGCACCTAACGGTGTGTTCCGGCAGCTGTCCATGAGAGCCAGTGAAATTACAGGCAAAATGAGACTTAACAACTATGTCAGAAGACGCAGTGCAATTCATTTCTTGTGATGAAATTCATCTGTTATAGGCAGAGGTTAGTCCGCTTAACATCAGGTGGGCCTCGAGCTTGTTCCGTCACAATAGCATAAAAAAAATGTGCCAATGATAATTCTTTTCTTTACAGAGGACAACAACACCAGAGTACTCTTCGAGCGTGTACTGTCATCAGGCAGTCTGAAACCTGAGAGCTCGGTGGACATATGGAACAGGTTCTTGGAGTTCGAATCCAATATTGGTGACCTGGTCTCCATCGTGAAGGTGGAGAAGCGGAGGCAGGCCGTGCTGGAGAAGGTAAGCTGGAAGCTAGGTCATAAATTCAATTTAAAGACAAGTCAATATGAACAACTTGAAACGCTCATAGCGAAATTTGCTTACCTGTTCTTAACCGATCAGCAAAGTTAAGCAACGTCCGCCGCGGTCACGAGTTGGATGGGTGACCGCTAGTGGCATTACTACTGAGCGTGCACTTGCTTCGGAGGGCACATTAAACCGTCTGTTCCGCTTGTTATCTTAGGATGGCAGTCGTTATAGCATAGTTGTAGTGCATTTTGCGAATGCCCGCCTGGCTACCTACCCTCAAGTAGAAAATCTGTCGCCAAGCACCTAACAGTGTGTTCCAGTAGGTGTCCTTGAGAGCCAGTATTTCTAGGTTAGCCCGAACAACGTCTTCGACCACATCATCACTTACCACCAGGTGAGATAGTGGTCAAAGGTATAAAAAAAGCTATCGTTCAGTCATTTCCCATTCGTCCACATCATCACTCACCATTGAGATTGCGGTCACAGGCTAGCCCATCAGCAGTAAAAAAAAACATGTATCTATCTATATCAACCAATTGTTTTTTTTTCTCTCAACAGATCAAGGAGTTTGAAGGCAAGGAGACGGCACAGCTGGTGGACAGATACAAGTTCTTGGATTTGTACCCTTGTACCATCGCTGAGTTGAAGTCTATTGGATACACCGAGGTATGTGGCAGTCATTGGAAAATTACAATAGCAGTAGCGTGCTAAGTAGATGGCAATAGGCTTGTCCTATATTACACGTGACCAAAACATGACTGGTGAAATGTAGGTGTAGTCACTTTTTACTGACTTCACGAAAAGGGGGCTACTTTTAGTTAAACATACTTTTCTATTTTTCTATATTGATGATATAGTCATTGACAGTGAATGACAATCGATCCCATAAGTAGCAAGGATCACAAAAAATGCTGAAAAATTTTTTTTACTAAAAAATTTAACCAACTTCAACACTCAAATGTGTGAAATTACTTGTCGAAGCCATAACATTGTGATAATAGGTACTTTTGAACCATCATGGTACCGACTCCAAGTTATTTCACACATTTGAATGTTGAAGTCGGTTCCATTTTCAGTAAAAAAAAAGTTTTTTCCCGTTTTAGTGACCCTTGCTACTTACGAGATCGGTTGTCAATGACTATATCATCAAGATGAGAAGGAGAACACTATTCAGTTATTGGAATGTAACTCAAAAACGGCTGGACTTATTTTGATGAAATTTAAATAGGACACACGGGAAGCAACAGCTTTCAAATGAAAAAGAGGCATCAAAATTGGTTCACCCAGTTAAAAGTTCTGAGTTATCAAACATAAAAAAAAGTACAGTCTATTGAGTGCCTCATGGTTCATATTTAGGTTTTTTTTTCTTTTGAGGTACGGAAGCCTTATTAAATACCTTAGTTGATGATTGTTGATGATGTTGATTCCAGGTGGCGTCAATGTCCAATAAATCGTGGGCTCTAGGAGGGCCTCTAGCCAACGTGTCTCCTGAGCTTGCAGCGGTCATCCTTGGACACAAGTGAGTATAAGCTTTTGGATATTAATAAGTTTTTTATAGCTGATAGCCTTTGACCACTATTTCACCTGATGGTAAGTGATGATGTGATCGAAGATTTTTTCAGGCTAACCTTGAATTACCAGCTCATAATTACAGCTGCCAGAACACACCATTAGGTTTTAATATTGTTAGGTTTGCAATAACGCCTGCTATGCGGATTACCCCATCCATCCCAATACGATGGTTAAAGAACGATAGGAAAGATTTGAGTTATGACGTCATGTCATGTCAGGCTCAATTGGTTAGAGCATACGCCGGCTCAAGGGGTGGATGGACGCGGGTTCGAATCCCACACATGACTTAAAAAAAAAATCCTTTCGTAAATTTGTGATTTTGTAACACCATTAGGTGCTTGGTGACTTATTTTTGACCTTAGGGTGAGTTAGCCAGGCGGGTATTCGCAAAATGCCCTACCAGCATGCTGTAACGACTGCCATCGTAAGACAACACCTGGGAAAGAGGGCTTAACGTGCCCTCCGAAGCACGTGCACGCTCAGTAGTAATGCCACTAGCGGTCACCCATCCAACTCCTGACCGCGGCGGACGTTGCTTAACTTAGCTAATCGGTTAAGAACGGCTAAGCAAACTACTCTACGAGCGCTTCAAATCTTTCGACAGCAGGGTTACTGACCAATATGTAAAATTTCAAGGCCAGCTTTATAGTAATAGCTAGTTAAATTTATGACACTTTTTTTAAATTATCAGTTAAAGAGGTCCTGTATCATGAACTAAAAATTTTGCATGGTGGTAGGGCATTTTGCATGGTGGTAGGGCATTTTGCGAATGCCCGCCTGGCTCGCTACCACCCTCAAGTAGAAACTCTGTCGCCAAGCACCTAACGGTGTGTTCCGGCAGCTGTCCTTGAGAGCCAGTACTTCTAGGTTAGCCTGAACAACATCTTCGACCACATCATCACTTACCATCAGGTGAGATAGTGGTCAAAGGCAAAACTATCAGACATAAAAAAAAAAAAACTGGACATATTATGAACGTATGTTTATTGCATACTTTCTCTTAATGTATACTGTTTGACTTATGACATTGGTGTCATCAATAAATGATTTGTATTTGTAATTTATATTTTTCAGAGACAACGATCCGAACAAGGACATAGTTCGCCCGGACACTAATCAGATGATACCTTACAAGCCCAAGTCCAACCCGCTGCCGGGAGAACATCCTATATCTGGTAACTTGTATAGTCTAATACAGTTCGATCGTTCTCTAAGCGAGAATTTAATATATGTGAGGTTCTCTCAAGTGCCCGTGGGGTGCCGGGCTGACCCGTGGAGTGCCGGGCTAGAATTCCACCCCCCATTGCTACCTGTGGGTATCGTAAGAGGCGAGTAAGGGCCGTTTTCATGACCTTCAAGTCTAGTTAAAGTTACTCGGCTAATAAAAGTTACAATTATAATTTTTCAAATTCAAATCTTCTATTTCTATCTTATTGGCCTTATAACTGAGAATGTTACATTGGGCAAGCCATGTTTACAATCAATTTTAAATTACAAATAATATAAATACAACCTAATTCATGAAAATTATCGAACAATATTATACCTATTGCAAAAGCCAAAATAATATATCCTTCATCTAAGTCATTTTTTTTATGTTATTGTGACGGGACAAGCTCGAGGCCCACCTGATGTTAAGCGGACTAATCTCTGCCTATAACAGATGCATTTCGTCACAATTCACGAATTGCACTGCGCCTTGAGACGTAGTTTTTAAGTCTCATGTGTCTGTAATTTCACTGGCTCTCAAGGACAGCTGCCGTAACACACCATTAGGTGCGAATTTTCGAAGCGCTCGTAGCGAAGTTTACTTAGCTGTTCTCAACCGATCAGCAAAGTTAAGCAACCTCGCGCGCGGTCATGAGTTGGATGGGTGACCGCTAGTGACATTACTACTGAGCGTTTCCGTGCTTCGGAGGGCACGTTAAGCCGTCGGTCCCGGTTGTTGTCTTAGGATGGCAGTCGTTATAGCATGGTGGTAGGGCATTTTGCGAATGCCCGCCTGGCTAGCTACCACCCTCAAGTAGAAAATCTGTCGCCAAGCAATCTGTGTTCCGGCAGCTGTCCTTGAGAGCCAGTACTTCTAGGTTAGCCTGAACAACATCTTCGACCACATCATCACTTACCATCAGGTGAGATAGTGGTCAAAGGCTAACCTATCAGGCATAATAAAAAAAAAAAAGGTGCTTGGCGACAGATTTTCTACTTGAGGGTGGTCGCTAGCCAGGCGAGCATTCGCAGAATGCCCTTCCCACCTTGCGGTGAAGCTCAAGCTCGCAACGGGATTCGAACCATGGACATGCTGCGCGGCAGTCCATAGCCAATGCCACTGAGCCGTCACTGCTTCAAAATAATTAATAATTAAAATAATAATATATAATAATTAAATTTTAAATAATTAATAAATGTCAAAAAGTAATTGATGCCTTAAAATCTGTACAATACAGTTTGTTTTAAATAAAATCACATTATAAAATTATCAAGGACATAAAAAGTTCATCCCGCACATGACTTAAATTTTTATTTGTGATTTTGTAATAAAAAATTCAGTTTGACATTAGTTAACAGACTTCTGATTAACAACTCATTAGTTGTACATTACTGTGAGTTAGTACTACTCAACCATTGTGAAATTCTTATGCACGGTTACTTGTGAATACCGGCCATTAGCCTACTCGAGACTTTACTCTAAAAGTCGTGAAAGAGGCCCGAAAGGTAAAATGGCGGAAGTTGAACAGCAGCGCCTTCTAAGGTTTTTTTTTTATTGCTGATAGGTAAGCCTTTGACCACAATCTCACTTATGGTAAGTGATGATGTGGTCGAAGGTGTTAACATGCTTAACCTATAGAATAACTGGCTCTCAAGGACAGTTGGAACACACCGTTAGGTGCTTGGCGACAGTCTTCTAATTGAGGGTGGTCGCTACCCAGGCGGGCTTCGCAAAATGCCGTTCCACCATGGAGTGAAGCTCAAGCGCGGGGCGGGATTTGAACCATGGACCAGCTGCGCGGCGGTCCATAAGTCAATGCCACTGAGCCATCACTGCTTCGAATCTTAAACTGCGATCCCCAAGACGTCTGCCAAGCATGGGGATTATGGCAAACATTTCCTTTAATGGGGAAGGCTGTGTTCACCAGTGGACAATCCGACTGATACAGTATAGGTGCCCAACTCCCACCTCTAAAAAGCTATTATGGAACACGAACATCATTATTTCAATTTCAAGTTAAAAGTATTTATACTAAGGTTCGTACCACGGCCGTCACGAAACAATAATGTTCATATAGCGCTATCTCTATCGCACAAAAGACTTAATCCAATGCATGCAGCCCGCTCTCACGTTGAAGTTTTAATGTAAGTCTACTATATAGTAATGTGTGGTACTGCAAATTAAAATTGTTAATATAAGATTAAAATAAGACTGAATTAAGAGATGGGAGTTGGCTGGATCTTCGTGAGTGTACAGGCCTGTACTCGCGATATGAATATTTCAGAAGAACAGTATTATATTTCGTTCTCTCACTTGCACACTATTGCTGTCTACAGGGTCATAACAGCCTCTTAGAGTTGACTTCTATTAGTCCGAACAAACATTTTTAAATAACGTTTTATTTATTTTTCTTTTATGTGTTTGTGTCGGAATTAGCACGAGACCTTTTTTCCTCTAGTTTTCATTTTGTAATATAACTAATATGATATTATGTCATGATGCAAGCTTTGTTGCATACGAGAAAGCTGTAGAACTGGAATGTGTTTATAACTATGGTCCTTACATATGAAATTGGCGTTTTTCGTACTGGCCACTTTAATCACGAATTTCTCCTCTTTGGTAAGGAATTCCAAATTCAAATTTGTACAGCTATAGACTCATGTATTTGTGCTTCGATGATCGTCATTCATTTGTTTTTTTTCTTCTGTTTTTTTCTGTTTGCGTCACTCATTTTACAAAATGGAAAACCTTAAATATCGCATTATTTACGAGTACGAGTTCCGCCGTGGCACTAGTGCTGCGGAAACAACTCGAAGGGTGAATGATGTGTATGGCGGTCGTGTTGCAAAAGAAAACACAGTTCGTTTTTGGTTCCAACGTTTTCGTTCTGGAAATTTCGACCTGCAGAACAAGCCCCGTGGACGGCCTGAGACTCAAGTTGATAATGAAGAGTTGAAGGCTATTGTGCGTTACTGCTGCGTTACATTACTAAACCGGCACAATAATGAAGGTATTTTAAACCGAATCATTACCTGTGATGAAAAATGGGTTCTTTACGATAATCGGAAGCGCTCAGCGCAATGGTTAGATCCTGGCCAGCCAGCCAAATCCTGCCCCAAGCGAAAATTAACCCCAAAAAAGTTACTTGTAAGCGTTTGGTGGACTAGTGCCGGTATTGTTCATTACAGTTTTTTCAAATCTGGCCAGACTATTACGGCTGATGTCTATTGTCAGGAATTGCAAACCATGATGGAAAAGCTAGCGGCTAAACAACCTAGGCTGGTCAATCGCTCCACGCCACTGCTGCTTCACGACAACGCTAGACCACACACTGCGCTACAGACGGCTACTAAATTAGAAGAGCTTCAATTGGAAAGTCTAAGACATCCTCCGTACTCCCCGGACCTTGCTCCAACAGATTACCATTTTTTTCGAAATTTGGATAACTTCTTGCAAGGGAAAAAATTCAACTCCGATGGGGCAGTCCAAATCGCCTTCAAAGATTTTATTGATTCCCGTCCGACTGGTTTTTTTAGTAAAGGGATCAATGAACTACCTATGAGATGGCAAAAGTGCATAGAAAATAATGGTTCATACTTTGATTAATTAAATATATTATATTAAGAATATTCGACTTTTTGTTCCTCCCATACAAAACGCCAATTTCATATGTAAGGACCTAATATTTTTGTCCGCAGGTGGAACATTCCCGATGCCGCCGGCAGCAGCACATCTCTGCACGCTGATGCCTCCACCGACGAGTTGGCGCGGACCTTTCGTTACTGTGGACGCACTCATGGGCTTGTTCAATAGAATCTCACTGCCTGAAAAACGTAAGTATACTTTTAGGGCGTTCGGATAGCCTATCGGGGCCAAAAATATCGTTTTCGCTCCCCGTTCGGATAGCTTTGAAAACGCTACAAATGACAGAGAAAAGTGATATTTTTGACCCATGTCTTACCGTGGGATCGTTGTGATCGTTTTTTGACAACTGCTGGTTTGACAGTTGTATTTGGCGCGATTGAAGAGTTTCACAAGTTTTTTATATAGGTAACTAGCAGAAGCCATTAACAAAGAAATAATAATAATATAGGTACCTACTTTTTTGTTAATTTTAGAGATTGATTCCATGTTTCGTACTGTGCAAAATTGTTAAAACAATGTCGGTTGTCAAAGTACGTTTTAAGCCGTTTGGATAGCATGCAGTAATTGGTTGTCAAAAATAGCAAAAGCTTCTATCCGAACGCTAATACACAAATGCCACTTTTGAAACTGCTACCAACGCAATCGAGCCAAAACGAACGCACCTTTTGTTGTATTTGACGATAGATGGCGCTTTTCTCAACAAATTGTGATTGCAGCGCGCTAATATGGAGGGTACAGGTAAGGAGAGTAATCTAATATGGTAGAAAACTTTAAAAAATGTTCAGCTGTAAGCTATATACGTTAGGTTTAAGTTGATTTAAATTATGTGCTTTAGGTTATAACGTAGCCTAATTTTCTTGCTGATTGCTTATATCCCTTATGTACACCCCCGAAATAGTTCCTGTATTTCCTCTCCATACAAAGGTTGCCTGGAAGAGATCGCTGGTAGTGATAAGGCCGCCCATTGTGACCCTTTAGTCAATGATTTTTGTAAGAATTAATTTATATTTTATTGGTCAAAGTCAAAATCATTTATTCAATTTAGGCGTCTACGACGCTCTTATGAAGGTCAATTGCAAATTTTAGTATTGAAATATTCTACATTGTACTGCCACGTTCAGCAAATAATTGTATAGAGCCACTGCGAGAAGAACGGGCAAGAAACTCGGGGCCATTCTTTCAAACCTCTTTTAACAATGTGAAACATACTCCTACTTACTATAATATAATAAAGTTATTACAATATTTGTTTAAATTCTGTAGGTGACAGGCAATAGCTCGGCAGAGGCGGAATTGTCCAGGCATCTTTGTCGTTTAAGTAATCACAAACAATGTAGTAAGATTTCTTAATCAATATATATTTCACGTGCAACTTGAATTTCCCTTATTTTTAATATTGTTAGGTTTGCAATAACGCCTGCTATTCGGATTACATTACATATAGTTATTGCAAAACTAACAATATTAAAATTATAAGGTTGCATCATCATTTACAAGTATAAAACCAATTGAAAAATTGGTCTTGTTTGTAGTACAACGCAAGTGGTACTATAGATGTCGCTCCATCCCAATACGATGGTTAAAGAACGATAGGAAAGATTTGAGTTATGACGTCATGTCATCTCAATTGGTAGAGCATACCCCGGCTCCAAGGGGTGGATGGACGCGGGTTCGAATCACGCACATGACTTAAATTTTTCCTATCGTATATTTGTCATTTTGTTATTGAATTTCCCTTCTGCGAGCGTTATAATACGTTTTGGAACTTTATCATAAAACTGTAAACAATAATTAACAATAAAGAATGATCTATCTTTATATATAATTTTCAGCGCCCGCACCGACACAAGAGAACGGCTGCGACACGAAGCTGTTCGACTTGGCGCGCTCTGTGCACTGGATAGTTGACGACGAGGGAATCACTACGGTAGCTAGCAAGGTAAATAATTTAATATTTTTACAGACTTCAAAAAAAGAAAGTACACATACCGTCTGTTTTTTCTTTGTTACTTCAGCACTTCTGACTGGGTGAACCGATTTTGATGATTCTTTGAAAGCTGATGCTTGCCGTGTTGCATTTAAATTTCATCAAAATAGGTCAAGCCGTTTTTGAGTTGCACTTCAATAACGGAAATGTATTTCCTATCCTGATGATATAGTCATTGACAGTGAATGACAATCGATGCCATAAGTAGCAAGGGTAAAAAAACTATAACTCAAAAAGGGTAAAAAAAAATACCTAAAAATGGAACCGACTTCATCACTCAGATGTGAGCAATAACTTGTCGAAGTCAGGACCATGCGTACAATATTGTGATAGGAACTTTTGAACCATCGTTGTACCGACTTCAAGTTATTTCACTAATTTGAGTGTTGAAGTCGTTCTATATTTTGGTATTTATTTTTTCTTTTCTACCGACTTCAAAAAGAGGAGGAGGCACTTAAATCGTCTGGTTTTTTTTTATGTTTGTTACCTCAAAACTTTTGATTTGGTGACTCGATTTAAAAAAATCTTTTTTCTTGAATAAATTGTGTAATTAATATTGTATTTTTAATATAATATTTGTGGATCGCTCGTAATGCGGGATAATCGAGCCTTTGACATGGTAACTCTACAGTTTTAACGTTGTAAAAGTAAAGATATTAAATTTGCTGTGGATTTGGTAAAGACAGATTTTTTTATTTATTTAACTGCCGTGACTGACAAGCCGGTGCCTGATGGTATGCATCACGTCTGTCTTTGATACAAAACTATGTTTAAATATTATCATTTATTGGAAATTGGTGACTATCGGCCATTTTGATGATGGCCATATGGCATAGTGACGATAATTCGTCAGGTTTTTTTTTTTAATATTTTTATGTTTACAATAACGCCTGCTTTGCGTTATTGTGTATGAGTTATGACGTCATTGTCATGTTAGCTCAATTGGTTAGAGAATACCCCGGCTAAAAGGGTGGATGGACGCGGGTTCAGATCCCGCATATGACTTAAATTTTTCCTATTTTATATTTGTACTGATTTGAAGCTATTGAAGCGCTCGTAGCGAAGTTTACTTAGCTGTTCTCAACCGATCAGCAAAGTTAAGCAACGTCGCGCGCGGTCATGAGTTGGATGGGTGACCGCTAGTGACATTACTACTGAGCGCTTCCGTGCTTCGGAGTGCACGTTAAGCAGTCGGTCCCGGTTGTTGTCTTAGGATGGCAGTCGTTATAGCATGGTGGTAGGGCATTTTGCGAATGCCCACCTGGCTAGCTACCACCCTCAAGTAGAAAGCACCTAACGGTGTGTTCCGGCAGCTGTCCTTGAGAGCCAGTACTTCTAGGTTAGCCTGAACAACATATTCGACCACATCACTTACCATCTGGTGAGATAGTGGTCAAAGACTAACCTATCAGGTATAAAAAAAAACCTGAGTGATTATTCAAAAATCGTACCTAGAGTGTCGAGTAAAGCAAGTGCCCCGCTTGATGTTGAACTACTACATTTAGTTACACGGTAGATAAAATAACTTATAGACAACTATTTCCTTGCAGGGACGTCGAAGGAAAGCAGGGGACGATTCTGATGACGATGACTTGGGCGTTGCTCCGCCAGTTAACGACATATATCGACAACGGCAGCAGAAGAGAGTCAAATGATCAATTCAATCGATATAATGTCTTCTCATTTTTAAAAGTATTTAGATGATGGGTCACTTCTTTGCTTACTGGAGATATGTGGCGGGGGCTACAAACCGTGTCTTGATCCTTATTTTAAACCCTGAAGGTTTGCGCCCACTGATCTAATCGGCACCGTTTCGGTATCACCTCGGATCAAGCCGTTCAGTATTATTTTTATAGATATATAGCGCGAACGAACCTGTATCGGCGTCACCTCAGCTCGATAAGCTCATGAGTTGATTGATTTAAATCAAGTCTTAGGTTATAGTGATTTAAATCAAACCGTTTTTTTTATAATTCGTTATCGCACTTTAAATATATATTGGACTGAACATGCACCCAAACCCCTTAGCCACACAGCTAACTACCATCAGCTATCCAAAGAGGCTACACAGACAACACATCATGGAATTGGACGAAAGATGACTAAAATAAAGGAGATCTGCTCATTGGATCACTTCTCCTACATGCCGAAAATCTAATAACCAACCTGCTCATAGTCTGGGGACTGATTGCAGATTAAAACATAAAAATAAATATATATATATATATATATATATATATATATATTGGAAATATTTGGTGTTTTGATTCTAAAGTTTGTGTCAAATGTGATTTGGGCTTTTATTATTTTCAAAACGTTAAAAATGGGGGTCAATTTTGAAATTAGAATTGAGGAAAACTTTTCAAGTACAACAAATGTATTAACTCCGATTATTAAAATCGGATTTTGGCACTGACGCCACGCACGTACGTATTAAGACAACTATGAGTTGACAGGCAGACTCTCCATTCCTCTTTGAGTATTTGTTTCCGTTATTTGTAGTGTGGTATTTAAAATAAATTCAGTGCACATTGATACCGTTGCAATGGATGCAAGGATAAGCAACCAGCATTCAAATATTGTCCCTTAATCAATAGTGATGATAGCATGAAAAATGTTAAATAAGATAAATTCATAAAAAACATTGTATTTTTTTTATATATTCCGAAAATCTGTCAGTAATATTAGTTATGATTTTTATCAGCTCTAATGAGTACTGGACAGAATGAGGCGAGGCGTCGTTGATATGGTGCTGAAGCGATATGTATGCGTTGACCTTTATGCTTGAAATATTATTTCTTACGATATAGTATTGTTAAGTTAACTTGTATTAAACTCCAATGTGAAGTTCAAACCTTAAAATGGATGCTACTATATAATACTACACTGTACAATAACACTACAATAAACAACTGGGTATCACATAAAGAATTTAATTAATTATAATAAAAATCATATATATAATAGGACACTGATTGTAATTCTGCCATCCATCACCGCAATTCAAAATTAATTTAAGCATTGTTCGCGCTATTTGCCATAATTATGTATAGTATTTGTTCATATTCTCAATTGGCGTTGAATAAATAATTACGAACCACAGTACAGCGCAAGGTCTCAGGTGGTAGCAAAGATCTAGTGACATTATTAGCTTGAAATAGTAATATTTATTATTTTGTGATAGTGTTTAAAAGATTAGTTAGGCAACCAGTGTAAAGTAATGATTTGAAGCAGTGATGTGCCGGTGGCAATGACTATCAACTGCCATGCAGAAGGTCCATTGTTTGGATTCCGTTGAGGGGTTAAACTGAATGCTACCACCCCCAAGTAGAAAATCAGTGTATCTGTACTACCTAAGGCTACCTAACCCAGAAAAATGCATCAAAATTGACTCAGTAGTATAATAGTACCCCTACCAGTTACACAAAATGAGTAAGATTATTTATTTCTCCATGTCTGGATTACTGCAGCCTTTATGATGAAGTTTGTCCCTTATCCTGTAATGTACAAGGATCATGTACGTAGCCCACTAAGAAAAGTAGTTGGCAAAGATTGTAATACCTATCTGTAAGTTTTCCATTAAGTTCTAAATTTTTATTTGCTATTACTTGAGATGAATGTTTTTCATATGCAACTGATAAAATGCGTAAATCTAAATATGTGATTGAAAACAATGTGTACATGATTTAATAAAAGTAATGAATTTGTATGACTTGATGTTTTATTTAAAACCTTTTTTGATGGTTCGCTTCCAGTTTCCAGCTGAATCCAGCACTGTCCAATACCCTACTAGTATTATGATCATAACAGCCAACAATGGGAGAAAACTCGATGAATGAGCAGTATGCCTCAACGTGTAAAGGATGCACATTGCACAGTATGGACACAAAAGGGCTCCCTTGTAATACCCATAAGGAAGCAGGGGTATTACAATGTGATTGCCCAAAGTTAAGGGTTGACAATAAGTGACAGGCCATGAATCCCTCAGTTCTTAGAGGCGGAAAATTTATCCAGGGATATGTTAAGGAGTCTTACTACCGGGACCACAGACAATAGAACAGATCCACCTGTGGATTCCTAGGGTATAACAAAATCAAATTTTATCTAACAACTGTATAATTAAAATGAACTATATTTTTCTTCTGACAGTAGGACCTCCTTGCATCTAGCTCAATGTTAATACCTAGAATAATTCAGATAATGGGTAGGCCAGAATCCAACAATGCAGTGTCTGTGCTGTACCATACTGCCTTAATTATCAGCCATGTCGACACAGGGCACAGCTCTCATGCGGCTGCCTTGGTGTACGGATTGAAAGCTTAGCCAAGCAGGGCAGTCTACATTTTGTGAGGAAAATCAGAGGCAACCCTTGCGAGGCAGAGCCATCAGAAGTCCTCCTATAAGAATCCTGCTTTAAGACTTTCCTAGTAGGTTATTGTTTAAGTAACAGGTAAGACGGTTTTGAAAAAGACCAAGATGCATGTGCTTTAAAAAACTTTCAATTTAGGCAACTGGTACGTAATGCTGGAGAGATAGGACAGATGCACAATTATCTAGTATGGTTTATAACTGAAACAACATACGTTACAATAACATTACATCTTTATTGCAATAATTAAGCTTAAATTTAAGTATTTACACACTTCAGTGTCCAAAAATGCACATTTTCCGAGTTAAGCTTCCATTGTAGAGGTTATGTTTATCTGGTGGAAACCGTTGCTTCTTTTCTCGCAGCGTCTTGGAGAAGTTGCGTATCTACTTCGTCTGCTGGTAGCTGCACATAACGAACTACAGATCCTCGTATAAAACAGTTTTTCACTGACAACATGTGAGGATACTTTTCAGGGTCTATGACGCTTATGTCGGATAATTTAATATTTAAATACTGGTCGACAGAATGCAATGTACCGCATATGCTTAAGTCATTTTTAAGCTCAACAACCACATCTTTTCCCACCAAGGATTTGAAGAACGAGTAAAATAACATTTTGGTGTTTCAAAAACTGCTAATTTACTGACTGAAAATAATAATATATCTGTATGATATCTGTTTCTGTTTACACTTTAGGCCGTATTCCATTTGAGTTATTTTCGATAATTTTTACCACACTTGCGTCTATGGATCCACATTTTATATTGACCATAGACACAAACGGAATCAAAATTATTAAAAATAACGAATTTAGCGTGAAATGGTATACGCCCTTACAATGACAATACAAACCCGGCAATTACTTTTCTCTGGTCGGTATATATACTTTTCTCGATAATACAAACACAGATGAGTTATATATGCACAGAGCACTATTATCTCTAACGGACGCAGAATGTGATCAAAATTATCGAAAATATCGTTATTAGCGTCAAATGGAATATACCCTAGGACATTCTGAAACGGACCCTTAGGGCCTGTTACAGAATGTTCGAGTACATTCCGGTTATACTACCGAGATCATATTTAATAAAAAAAACCCTATCTTTGCGTTTGAAACCCTAAAATTGTCGATACCTACTCATAACAATATATTAGGTCCTTACATATGAAATTGGCGTTTTTCGTACTGGCCACTTTAATCACGAATTTCTCCTCTTTGGTAAGGAATTCCAAATTGCAAATTTGTACAGCTATAGACTCATGTATTTGTGCTTCGATGATCGTCATTCATTTGTTTTTTTTCTTCTGTTTTTTTCTGTTTGCGTCACTCATTTTACAAAATGGAAAACCTTAAATATCGCATTATTTACGAGTACGAGTTCCGCCCTGGCACTAGTGCTGCGGAAACAACTCGAAGGGTGAATGATGTGTATGCCGGTCGTGTTGCAAAAGAAAACACAGTTCGTTTTTGGTTCCAACGTTTTCGTTCTGGAAATTTCGACCTGCAGAACAAGCCCCGTGGACGGCCTGAGACTCAAGTTGATAATGAAGAGTTGAAGGCTATTGTGGAAGCGGATCCATCGCAAACCACGTCCGAGTTAGCTGCAGGCTGCGATGTTAGTGATAAAACTGTTTTAATTCACTTGAAGCAAATTGGGAAGATTAAAAAGCTTGAAAGGTGGGTACCTCACGAATTGACTGAAACAAACCGGCAAACGCGCGTCGACTGCTGCGTTACATTACTAAACCGGCACAATAATGAAGGTATTTTAAACCGAATCATTACCTGTGATGAAAAATGGGTTCTTTACGATAATCAGAAGCGCTCAGCGCAATGGTTAGATCCTGGCCAGCCAGCCAAATCCTGCCCCAAGCGAAAATTAACCCCAAAAAAGTTACTTGTAAGCGTTTGGTGGACTAGTGCCGGTATTGTTCATTACAGTTTTTTCAAATCTGGCCAGACTATTACGGCTGATGTCTATTGTCAGGAATTGCAAACCATGATGGAAAAGCTAGTGGCTAAACAACCTAGGCTGGTCAATCGCTCCACGCCACTGCTGCTTCACGACAACGCTAGACCACACACTGCGCTACAGACGGCTACTAAATTAGAAGAGCTTCAATTGGAAAGTCTAAGACATCCTCCGTACTCCCCGGACCTTGCTCCAACAGATTACCATTTTTTTCGAAATTTGGATAACTTCTTGCAAGGGAAAAAATTCAACTCCGATGGGGCAGTCCAAATCGCCTTCAAAGATTTTATTGATTCCCGTCCGACTGGTTTTTTTAGTAAAGGGATCAATGAACTACCTATGAGATGGCAAAAGTGCATAGAAAATAATGGTTCATACTTTGATTAATTAAATATATTATATTAAAAAATATTCGACTTTTTGTTCCTCCCATACAAAACGCCAATTTCATATGTAAGGACCTAATATTTATATTTAATAATTTTCATGTGAAAATGTACTACTTGATCTATCAATCATACTACATAATATATAGTGCGAGGATTATCTTGACGTTCTATTGAAAAAGTGAAAACGTTTCTATAAAACGGTTTGTTACAAATAAATAGTGTCTTTGTCGTGAGAATAAAAACAGCAAATATTAAGAAAACTACATTAAAATGTTCCAACGGATTCTATCTAAAATCAATCAGTAGTAAAAACATAGTTCAAGTTATAAGAGACACTACATATGGCATAGTTAAAATCACCAGTGCTGTGAAAATGAAATATCAAATGTAGCGAAATTGTGAAATTTGTGTAAAAAAGTTATTACTAAGCATTTACTGGTAGTCATTCTAACAGAATTAAACTTTGGACTTGCTCAACTTTACCCGGCTGCTGCCAGACGTACACGCGTGACGTGATGACTTGGTGACTTAACCACCAGCGATAAGCGAACGAGACGCATATATGCTTACTGTACTATGCGACACTGACTAATCTTTTCGCCTCCATAAACAAGGTTCGAAACGTTTATGACGGCCAAGCGGCTCTTAAATCAACAAGCATACCAGGCTCGAATGCAAGGGTTTATGACACGGATTCAGGAAGAGAATTTTCCCTTCCTAAATCCGTGGTTTGTGATCATATTTATTGCTATTTTATTTATGACTAATTATTTTATTGACATATTTTGCAACCAACCTAAACACATTTTTTCTTCAAGTCAATGGACATAGATAATGTCACAAAATACCACCCACGACCACCAGCTCTTAAGGAAATTTGTCAGATTTATGTTTATTTGAATCAACAAGAATTAGCTAATCGCACAATAACTTTGACCTAAGTGATATAGAGTATAGCCTCAACCTGAAACCAAAAGTTAACTTAGAAAACCGAAATAACTGCTTACTGCCTGCAAACAGTGATATTGATATTTTGATCCTAGAGAAAGAACAGATGAAAATAGAATCAAAAAATATACAAAAAATATATATATATATATATGTATAAAAAAATATATACGATGGAGAAAACATAAATAGTTATAGACCAATTGCGTTGGTTTCAGTGTTCCCTAAAATATTCGAGAAATATATGCATGCTGTTATTTATTCCTTCATGGAAAAATATAATATTATTAGTGACAAACAGATGGGTTTTGTAAATACAAATCGATAAATATTGCAATTTTTAGAATCTTAGGAACTTAGCCCGTGAAAAAATTTTGCTTGTGTTTGCTATGTTTATGGAATTTTCAAAAGCTTTTGATTACGTTGACCATGGCATTCTGCTAAATAAACTTGAGACGTATACGGAATAAGAGGGAATATTTTAAATGTGTTAAAATTAAGGTACCACGAGGAAGTATTCCAAGGCCGTTGGTTTATATTTCGTATAAAAATGATTTACCACAAGCTACTTACCACCCAATGATCCTATTTACATATGATTGCACAGTCCTTTTTTTCGGTGATAGGGACTAATCACCTGATCTAGATATTAATTTAGAAATGAAATGTCTTGAAACTAATAATTTAGTAATAAACTTTGATAAAATTAAAATTATGACATTGAATAAATATAATAAATTTACTACTAATATTTCTTATAAAGATAATGAAATTAAAGACGTGTGTCTTTAGCAAAAATCGTAGGTTGTTGACTGAACTAAATTGAGAATAACAATCCGAAACAGTATGCTCTAAATTAAGCAGTTATTATATGCCTTGTACTCACGTCGTAACTCGCATCATGCTCATGTGACGCCTAGTCTCCGCTATGGAATTATTTTATCGAAATTATTATTTATATTAATTATTATATTATTTTACGAAAACTGAAAAAAATTACGGGTGCAACAGAAATGTCTTAGGTCTGCATTCCATTTGAAATCAACGAATTCCTGCAAAAAATATATTATAAAGCTTAATATTATGTTATGACATTTTCGTGTCATTTCATATATGAAATTGTGCTATTCATAAGAAGTAATACTCATATGCTTAAATTTTTTTGAAAGACTTGACTTGCATGATAATTGATAACTTAATTTGATAATATAATTTAATATTGTATGTCCGAAGACGACGAAACTGTTGAGTCTCAATGAAAAATTGTTAAAGCACCATTTTCTGTACAGCTTCTATAATAAATGATTCTGATTCAATATTATTGTATCGTAAGAGAAGTATCGAGTACTTACTCGTATTTACTAGTATCGGTATAAACTACTTCTACTTCATTCTCGACCTCGACTCGAGTCTTTAGATTTACACCATAGATCCATGATTTACACCGACTCACTGGGAACTCTGTAATCTTTGCATTGCTTCTACTCTTATTATCTATTCTCAGTGATCTATTCTATGTTCTGCGAGTTGATCGAGTTTCTTTCAGCATTCGCTATTATTCCTAATTTATTTTAGCTGCTTGTGAAATATTCGCTATGTTTACATAAACTTACTATATTTTTATGACTTGAACGGTGCTTAATTTGCTCTTCTACAGGATTTCGTCGCGACTGGCAGCGACAGCGCCTCTTGAGTTGTATCGTAAAATATTTGTGCTGACCAGCGTCCACTGGACTCATCAGTGGTACAGCATGTAATTTTATATAATTATAAAAAATATCGCTCAAAATGGACGTAACATTTTTCATTCGTGAATGTGATGTGATATGAATTGTGAAAAGTTTTGGTTCCTTCGGTTTTCTGTGCATCTACTCCAGTCCAGTGCAATTGGAGAATTGCGCTTTGTACTGTTTCATCTTTCGTGTAAGCCCGTATGCAGCAACAAACCAGTAAGTTTATTTATAATATACATTATATATAAAAAGTACGTAATTTCATTTTGTTGAAGAACTTGCCATGACTCATGACTCATGTTAACATATTTGTTTTTATTTTTTGTTTACATTGTGTATATGAGAGGGATTTATGCCGATTTTAATTAGCGTCAATTATATGAAGGTTGTACCATAAGACCTATCTTTGAAGTTTTACTTTGTATATCTTTTGACCCAGCTTTGTGTGCAACTGCTACAAACACTATTACAAGTATTATGATCACAATCCTTACTACAAAATCTAACTGTTTGGAATCTATCCATTAAACTGTCATGCCCAAAACTATAAATTACATAAGGAAGTTGTGCCTTAAAAAGGATTTCCTGTATTTATCTAGCAAGTCTAAATTATTCCTACACAGATACCATTGCTTCACCTGTTTATTGTGAGAGATTTGTGAGTCTAAAATTTATATTTTTGAGTGCATGTTGTTTCTATTGCAACATTTTATGCAGCAATTGGATATTCAGTTACATATATACCTAAAGTTCACTTTTTCCTGGATTAAGCTAAGAAAATATGGAAGCGGCTTCCGATATAACTGATTCTTTGATACAAATTTTATTGGGGGAAACTGTAACTTGTACAAATAACTTAAAGTGCTACTTACAACCAATGTTTTATGTATCATACATCTACATATGTAATTACCCCTCCAGTGAAAGGGAAGTCGCGACCCCCACCGGCTCAGGTTTAGTAGGTAGATAATGTCTTATTGCTAAAGCCTATGTTATTAGTGGATTGGGTTAGGTTCAAAGTGGTCACAGATCCGACACAGAGCACAGGTCCCTACCTCTACAGTGTATATAAAAAAAAAACATATCTAAGAAAGGAGCGGGGGGGCGGGGGTCTAAACTTCTCCTTCACAGGGGGGGCTTCTGCCAATCCCCCCGCCACGAACAAAAGATGTCTTCTCTCTGAATTCAAGCTGCCACAAAATTATAAAGATTAAAATGACTGTAACTGATTCCTGAAAAGAATAAAAGGTCCTATATATATATAAGACCTTCACACATTTACATAAAATAATGACAATAGTGCTAGAATTAATGACAAAATACTGAATCAGTATGTTTAACCCATTGGCATCGGCGATAATAATAACAATAGAATTTCATTCATAACTAGGACATAGTGGTTCAGGACAATGCAAACTTATTAAGGGGGCACTCATTAAAACTAACTAAGCCTCAATATACAAGCAACCCCAGAAAAGTGAAATGAATTATCAGAATCAGTGGCAGCATTTAAAATCATAAAAAAATAACTTTAACACAAGTGCAGCAATATGCAGCTCAACTAGCTGCTGGTGCATCATAAATAAATAATAATTATTACAGGAGAGAAAGGGTGCTCATGGGATATCAGCTATAAAAATAAATAAATAAATAAATAAAGTTTGATTTCAAAACAAAAATCTAAAATTGATTAAAAATAAGGCCTTGAAAATATCTCTTTTTTCATAGTAACCTGGGTTTGTATGGTAATTTGAACCTACCTAGTTTGTGTAAAGCACAAATAATATACAGTCATCGGCTTTTAGACCACGTGTGGAAAGTGTCCCAGTTGAATATTAAACATCCTAAAAAATATTTATTTGACTGTCCAGCACCCGCTTCTTATCATATATTATGAGTAACATAAGGTTTTTTTTCCACCTGAAAAATATCAATGTTTTCTCATGGCATATGTCAATACTAATGTTGTCTTAGGTTTTCGCGATTATTACACATAGTAATGAAACAACTTTAAACGGATTAAATCGCGTTAATTTATCATTATTTTTGTCCCAATGTTTCATGCACTTTGCAATGATCATGGTTACGGGGTGACACCGTGTTTGAAACGTCGGAACAAAAATAATGATACACAATCAATACTGTTTCAATAATACAAAAAAATAACCAAAAGTGGATGTGACAATGAAAAGTTTGAAATAATTAGTTAAAGTCGGCCCCATGCTGACTCAAAACACTCTGAGATCACATTTTCATAGTCCAACTTCTTCGAGTTATTTTATACTTTTCTGAGTCAAAAGTTTATGTAAAAAATAATTTCACCCTTTTTTGTGATAATAATTAGTAGGTAACCAAACCGTAGTGTGCAAACATGACTTTGTACATATTTTACATGTATCTAATACTAGCTTTCCGATCGTGGTTCCATCCGGTTATTGTGCAAAACTATTAACCTCTTTTTATGCAGTTGGATAGAGAGACGAATTACTTAGCATTACATCGATTCACCGTGCGGGTGCCGGGTCCATAGCATTGCAGAGGAAGAGGCCAGAGGGGCCTGGGACTGGACTATCCTATGTCCTTCCCCATGTCTGAAACTATTTCCATACCAAGTTTCATCCAAGCAGTAGTGTACAAACACGGCTGTGTTTAGGTTTGAAGGGAAGGCGTAGCAAGTGAAATTACCCAGCAATTGATACTTAAGGGTGAACTGGCCGGTCAGATCTCCATACAAACGTTGTAGTGTGATCACTCCCTTATTTGAGGATTCAGGTCCAAAACAAAACATGATATTGATTGATCTCTTTATTATCTAGGCCTGTATCGTAACATTTTTTTAATAAGATAATTAACCTGAGAGTTATTGGCCTTGAAACATTTTCATATAAAGTTTACAAGGCTAATAACTTTCAACTAAATTATCTTTTTAAATTTCGTTACGATACTAGCCTAGATAATGACGAGATCTGTTTTTAAGGTTGAACTGGCCGGTCACTTCTCCAAACAAACGTCGTAGGGTCATCACTCCCTTATTTGAGATTTTAGGTCCAGAATTTAGCATAATATATCAATATTATCTACCTAAAATCTCAAATTTAGCATATGTGTTGCATTTACAACATATTATGTAGGTACAGTAGTAGTAGGTTATCTCTAGGGTACATAAACAAATGGTAGGAAACACAAACACATAATCATTTACAGCTGATTACATAATTAACAATGTAAATAAGTTTATCTATAAGGAAGTAATGACAATGACCTTTTGTTTATTCACAACATTCCTTGGGATGTGACAATATGTGATTTTTTTTTATATTGTTATTAATAATGAATTGTAAACAGTGATTGTGAGAAGTCTGGGGAAAGTGGAATTTTTATGAAGTAAGCTTTTACTTTCGCAAAGTTCTAACCAAATTTTGAAGATATGTATATTATAACATTTATAACTATGATGTAACCTGTGTAATGCATATCTATACTAACATTTAAAGAGGAAATTTGTGTATGCAATGAATAAACTTTAAAACTACTAGACTGATTTGGATGAAATTTGGTATGGAAATAGTTTTGGACTATAACCAATATAAGCGAGGCGGAGCCGCGGTCGGAAAGGTAGTTTTAAATACAATGATAGGAAAGTAAAGGCCCATTTGCACGGTTATATAACAAAAATTTCTAAAATTATTAATTAGACACAAAAAAGTAGTTATTGTGACATAGCAATAGTAACGTAATAGTTGGACATATGGTAACTTTATTGTAGATATTGATGTCCTCTATAAAATAGAAGTACATCACTTTGCTCTATTGTCATCAATTTCCGCAGTGTACGTTATATGTTTTTTGGTATTTTTTTCACGCGTTGGGTTACATTATCAAAGTTTTCATACGGATCCCTAACGTTTTTGAAAATATTCTATAGCCTATGTCCATCAGGGATAATGTAGGATTCTAATGGTGAAACAATTTTTCAAATCGTTCTAGTAGTTTTTAAGTTTAATCATTACATACAAATCTTTCCTGTTTATAATATTAGTATATTATTTATTTATAGGAAGACCTACAGGTTTTATATTACAGTATTGAATAATGTTTTAAAGATAAATACCAAGAAAGCCAATTACACATCCTCACATTTAAAGTTTATATATATGACAAACAATAATTTTGAATGGCTAGATGTCCATTGTCCAGTCTCTCGCCTTATGAAGGACGAACAGAAGGTGGTTTCTCTCATGGTCCTTCTACTAGGCCTAGTACAAATGACCTCCTACACCTCACCCCTTTGGGGGTAATATGTGGCCTAGTAGCACAAATTAGTAAGACCACAAAAATACGGCCTGATTAGCATCACTGTACTAATACTGCCCTTTACAGTTGCAGTATTACCATTCTGAGCGATATTGCACTGCACTCATCACTACGATCGGACATTGATTAGCATCACATCTACCCTTTACAGTTGCAGTATTACCATTCTGAGCGATATTGCACTGCACTCATCACTCCGATCGGACATTGATTAGCATCACACCTGCCCTTGACAGTTGCAGTATTACCATTCTGAGCGACATAACACTGCACTCATCACTCCGACAGCACATTGATTAGCATCACACCTGCCCTTGGCAGTTGCAGTATTACCATTCTGAACGACATTGCACTGCACTCATCACTCCGATCGTACATTGATTAGCATCACACCTGCCCTTGACAGTTGCAGTATTACCATTCTGAGCGGCATAACACTGCACTCATCACTCAGACCGGACATTGATTAGCGATTAGCATCACACCTGCCGTTTACAGTTGTAGTATTACCATTCTGAGCGACATAACACTGCACTCATCACTCCGATCGTACATTGATTAGCATCATACCTGTCCTTGAGAGTTGCAGTATTACTATTCGGAGCGACATTGCACTGCACTCATCACTCAGACCAGACATTGATTAGCATCACACCTGCCCTTGACAGTTGCAGTATTACCATTCTGAGCGGTATAACACTGCACTCATCACTCAGACCGGACATTGATTAGCATCACACCTGCCGTTTACAGTTGTAGTATTATCATTCAGACCGACATAACACTGCACTCATCATACCAACCGGACATTAGTTCTTTGAGCCTTGTTCTTCCAATTATGTCATTTGGTACAAAGCACTTCCATCTTAAACACAATTGTGTGAGCACAGTAACCCTGGAAGGCAGAATTTTGATGCTGTATTGGTACCCAAAACAGATTAGCTCAAGGGACCTACCACCCAGTGGTAATACAATGCTATTCAGTCCCAACAGGGTAATATCAGTGATGGCTCAGTGGCATTGGCTATGGACTGCCGCGCAGCAGGTTAATGGTTCGAATCCCGCCGCGGGCTTGAACTTCACTGCATGGTGGAAGGGCATTTTGCGATTGGCCGCCTGGATAGCGACCACCCTTAAGTAGAATATCTGTCACCAAGTGTTCCGGCAGCTTTACTCGAGAGCCAGTAATTCTAGGTTAACATCTTCGACCACATCATCACTTACCATCATGTGAGATAGTGGTCAAAGGCTAGCTATAAATAAACAGAAAAAAAAATATTACATGAGAATTTATCTTGTAAAGAACTACTTTGGCGACAGATCTACACTCGGGTCGGGCATGTTCTAGAACGAGATTTTACAATTTTAAGAACAGATTAAATTATTGCCCAAATATTTACGCGATACAAAAAAAAAAATATAAAATTTTATGTAATGCTTGTTCAACATTTCTACTTCTAAATATCTTGACGCCTATACATGTATATAAAGGAAAGAGATGAACATACACCCACATAACTCATTTCGCGAAATATTGTAATAGGTAGCGAGCCTATTAATATATAATAATATTCAAGGCACATCTTATACTGAGAAGTAATTAATACATAAAACAATTTATTACGTAAAATTTTATATTGTTTCAATATAAATTTTGTCAAGAAGCAATATGAAATTTTAAGCTGAAAAAATTACATAAACAAAAAGATTGTGACAGCGGTGGGATTCGAACCCACGCCCTTTCGGACTGGTGCCTAAAACCAGCGCCTTAGACCGCTCGGCCACGCTGCCTTGATATGTGGCGACGAATTTGCCGTACTGTTAGCGGATAGTATCGATTTATCTTGACGTCATACAATTACGTATTGTTCGAGTTTTCACTGCCAAATTGTATGTTTGTATTGTAGGTATAACTAAATTGGTTGAAGATTGACTCTGATAAGAGCAAGTCTGTTTATATCGTAAGTGTTGAACATAATAAAATATACATTTTCGGATTTTTATCTGTCCGTGCGTCAGTATCTTGGTCGTTTAGAGAATTTGAAATATTTTTAACCGACTTGAAAAAAGACGAGGTTCGATTTCGACTGTTTTTTTTTTGTTTGTCACCTTATAACTCTGCAAGATGTACCGATTTTGATGATATCTTTTATATTCGAAAGCCAGTGCTTCTCGTATGGTCCCATTTAAATTTGAGTGTAGTAGTATTGGAGTATTCCTAATAATATGTATATTAATTTATAAGGAGATTTTTTTAATAACTAAACTTTTATTAGTTGTTAATTCTAATAATTTGTATATTAATTTTTGAAGACGGTTTTTTTTAAAATACTTAACTCGTTGTCTTCTTAAGACAACGATCAATGAAACTTGATCGAAACTTCGGCGGCTCGTCGTCGAGCTTACATTTTTATAGGATAGGAGGACAAACGAGGCGGCTGCTCAACTGGTGGTAAGTGATAACCATCTCCCCCTGACATCGGCAATCAGAGGTATCAAGGATGCGTTGTCTTTGAAGAGGGAATATGCTCTTGTCACGAAGATTCCTAATTCGTATCGTTTAGGAAGGTAGCTGGTTCCACATAGTCGTAGTGCGAGTCAGAAAATGCCTTTAGCACGGTTGAGGACTTCCAGACATTTTAGTCCAGATAGCTTAATTACTGCACGCATAGACCGAAAGTACATGGTTTTTCATTAAGAGCGCTCGAGCTTAAAAATAAAATAATAAAACCCCTTTAAGTGATATTGCCACAATATTTATTTTATTTTAAAGGATATTCGCTGACATTATATATGGAATATAATTTCATCCAAATGGCCGCCGCAACTCCGCTGTAGGTGGTGTATCCTGGTGGACCAATTTTGGATGACATTTTCGCATAAATGGGGCTCAATTTTATGAAGAGCGCGAGTTATGTTGGCCTTCAGGATGGCAATTGACTGTGGTTTGTCTGCATAGACTAGAGACTTCACGTAACCCTACAGAAAGTAGTCGAGCGGTGTTAAGGGTGAACTGGCCGGCCCGTTCTCCATACAAACGTGGTAGGGTGATCATTCCCTTATTTGAGGATTTAGGTCCAAAACAAAGCATAATACCGATTGATTTCGTCATTATCTAGGCTTGTATGATGCCGAAATTTTAATAAGATAATTAACTTGAGAGTTATGAGCTTCGAATCATTTTCATATAACATTTCCGAAGCTCATACCTATCAAATTAATTATCTTTTTAAAATTTTGGCATCATACAAGCCTACATAATGACGAGATCAATCGGTATTATGCTCAATTCTGGACCTAATATCTCAAATAAGGGAGTGATCACCCTACGGCGTTTGTATGGAGAAGCGACCGGCCAGTTCAACCCAGTTTCTTGCTCGATACTAATAACGGTGACAGGTAGATGCTTTAACTATACACAGAATATTTAGTTTTATGTGTCTGTAACTTGCAAGATTAGGTTACAGATAACGGTACGGAACCCTTCGTCCGCGAGGCCCACTCGCACTTGGCCGGTTTTATTTTAATTGCAGATAGGTTAGTCTTTCACCAATATTTCACCTGTTACTACTCAGTAAGATGTTTTTCAGGCTGAACTAGAGTTTTAATATTGTTAGGTTTTTGCAATAACGCCTGCTATGCGGATTACAATACAAAATCACCAATATACGATAGGAAAAATTTAAGTCATGTGCGGGATTCGAACCCGCGTCCATCCACCCCTTGAGCCAGGGTATGCTCTAACCAATTGAGCTAACATGACATTATCAATTGGTTAGAGCATACTCCGGCTCAAGGAGTGCATGGACGCGGGTTCGAATCCCGCACATGACTTAAATTTTTCCTATCGTATATTTCTGATTTTGAACTAGAGTTACTGACGCTCAAAGACAAGTCTGGATCACATCGTTAGTTGCTTGGCGACAAATTTTCTACTTCAAAGTGAGAGCTAGCCAGAAGCCAGATGGGAATTCACAAAATACACTTACGAAATACAATCTTTCATATCTAACCAGCTTATCAATAGTAGTTATCTGTTTTATTTGCTAATATTTAGAGTTATTTAGCACAAATAGGTCAATGACCGATAAGTAGATACGAAAATGATTTTAAGACCAACTTTTCGAAGGTTCCGAAATCAAAGCGGTAACTGGGGGCCAACTCCTACCTTTTACGAAACCATCATAAAAAAGGATCGTTTTGTTTCATGCTTAAAATAATCATTCGCAGTCACGAACTATCACCGACCCACAATCGCGTCAAGCAATATTGGTTCGATCCTACTTAAATAACAAATGAAATATGTATCACGGATGTGCAAGCGAGATACAAGATGTTTATCATATACCGTTATCCCGCTCGCACTGTTCCGAACTACGATGTTATGGAACGGATTTACCATAGTTATACCAAATTTTATTGCATGCTGCTCAACAGCTGTCTGTATTTTTTTTAGTTTCACTCATCAAATATTTTTGCTGCTTTTACTTTAAAGAATAATACAAATAAAAACATTGCACGTAATTTACACATTAATTAAACCGATTTTAATTGTAAAATACCCAAAATCAAGTTTAAATCCGCTGCTAGAAAGTAACTTTATTAAGATGGATAAATATGACGGATTTGTCGCTGCAACAGTAATAGTTCGTACTTCAGAGTTCGCTAAAAGAGTGATCAATTTCTTGTGACGTCATCAAAACGACGAGCGATTCCATTACTGTTTGTAAGATTGCTTAATTGACGTAGAGGTATAAAATTTAGCAGTAAGAATAAATTATGATTACTATAAGACGTGAGAGTACGTGAGTTACACTTCTTTACATATTTATTCGTAGTTTAGATGAACGTTGGGCTTTTTTCGTGTTCATAATCGTATGTGTCCTATTAAAGATATTAAGGATGAACTGGCCGGTTCCTTCTTCATGCAAACGTCGAAGGGTGATCACCCTGAAATTTGAGGTTTTAGGTGCAGAAGCGATCGTATCGAAGTTTACTTAGCTGTTCTTAACCGATCAGCAAAGTTAAGCAACGTCCCCCGCGGTCATGAGTTGGATGGGTGACCGCTAGTGACATTACTACTGAGCGTTTCCATGCTTCAGAGGAAACATTAAGCTGCCGCGTGTCATTTGTTGTCTTACGATGGCAGTCGTTACAGCATGGTGGTAGGGCATTTTGCGAATGCCCGCCTGGCTAGTAGAAAATCTGTCGCCAAGCACCTAACTGTGTGTTCCGGCAGCTGTCCTTGAGAGCTAGTACTTCTAGGTTAGCCTGTACAACATCTTCGACCACATCATCACTTACCATCAGGCGAGATAGTGGTCAAAGGCTAACCTATAAGCATGATTTTCAAGTAAGAAGTACCAGGCAAGCATGACTCCAAAAGATGTTACCCAAAATAAACTGTAAGCAATGAGGCTGTTTATAGGATAGTACCAACCAAGAATACAGCACAGACCTCAAAATAATGTTCGCACTTTAATTCTAATAATAAAAATCCTCAATATTAGTCTCGTAATATTCAACACAGACTTTCATCTAGTTGCAAGCCATTAAATAAATTCTCAGTGACGCGGCCAAATTCATTATTGTTATTCCACAAATTCGTAATTGTATTTGAAGGGTAGAAAAGGGTGGCCATGACTCCGTACTGAGATGTAGTTTTTAACTAGATGTGACACGATAATTTGTAATAGGGTGTAAATGTCGCAGCCAACTAGCTTAATCGGCCGTTCAAATAACTTAGCCTTTTTACTAAACGACAACGTTCCACCGTGGGCCTAAATAATTCAGCCATTCAATCAAACAACTAGGCGTATGACTTGGTTCGTTATCTTCAAGTGCTTGCCTAGCCAAGTCATCAAATTTGTGTCTTTGTCTCGTCTGGGAGTCTTGAGCGAGATAGCGCCAAGCTACGAGCACGGGCCTGAGCGCGTAACTCAGTAGTTTTCAAAATGAAATCATCGGTATGGTTTATTTATGCAAACCTTGACCATCTTCTCTTGTTCCTTTAAATACATCTTAGAGAGACAGCATTTACTTTTAGGTAGGCAGGCATAGATAGGCGTACACCACGTTCTCTTCACTTTCTGCAAGGTGAGACTAAGTCCTAAGGAGGTGATTTGGTCCATGGATGGCTGGCAGGTTTTTTTTTTATGCCTGTTAGGTTAGCCTTTGACCACTATCTCACCTGATGGTAAGTGATGATGTGGTCGAACATGTTGTTCAGGCTAACCTAGAAGTACTGGCTCTCAAGGACAGCTGCCGGAACACACCATTAGATGCTTGGTGACAGATTTTCTACTTGTGGGTGGTAGCTAGCCAGGTGGGCATTCGCAAAATGCCCTACCACCATGCTAAAACGACTGCCATCCTAAGACAACAACCGGGACCCACGGCTTAACGTGCCCTCCGAAGCACGGAGACGCTCAGTATGACATACAGTATAGTATCACTAATGTCACTAGCGGTCACCCATCCAACTCATGACCGCGCGCGACGTTGCTTAACTTTGCTGATCGATCGAGAAGAGCTAAGTAAACTTCGCTACGAGCGCTTCATCAGTTTAGTGGAATTTACTACTGAGCGCTTCCGTACTTGTGGAGGGCACGTTAAGCCGTCAATGCCATCCTAAGACAACAATCAGTCTTGGTCGTTGTCTGAGGATGTCAATCGTTAAAGCATGGTGGTGATTACCCGCCTGGCTAGCTATCACCAGAAAGTCGCCGAGCTCCTGATGGTGTTTTCCGGCAGCTGTTCTTGGAGCCAGTAATTGCTTGGTAGCCCACACAACTTCTTCGATCGCATCGTCAGTTACCATCAGGTGAAGTAGATAGTCAAACCTAGCGGCAATAAAAAAGTATTGTATATTTCGTATTAATTTTTTTAATTATCAACGCATGCGATTCCGATTTTACATGCGGTTTTTTTCGCAAGCGACGCTGAATACGTCGTAATATGAAGGAACCCTAAATAGAGCCGAAGGACCATTATGGACACTGAATTGCTTACCTGTTTCTACCCTACTAGAACCTTAGCATAGTATTTCTACTATAATGTGGTCTTATATTAGTACGACAGCACAGGCCTTTCCACTTAAGAAGGCGTGCCATTTTTTGAGCGTATTTGCTACTACTGCTGCCGACCGAAGCGAACGTATTTTATATTTTTATTGCATGTACCAAAGGCATTTTCACCCACACTAAGACGTCGTACCCGTTCAAATGTGCATAAATAATTTACTGTTGAGGGGCGCGCCTTTGTGAGTGAGCAGGACTGTAATACCATTTTCAACATACTAGCTCGTAACGGGCCTTCAAATGCACCGATTTTAGTGTCATAATGCGTGATTTTTTTTACTTTACCGCACTAGTGTTTTAATTAGAAAAAAAAACTACATTTCCACATTTCTCACAAAGGAGATTGTAGTTTGTTCCATTAGTTTTTCATATATAAACAAACCAGAGTTTTTTACCTACTGAAGTAGAACTTTACCAGATTTAACTATATAGCTTCTTAATCAGATTATTATTGATATCAAAAAGATAAAGTAAATATTTTCGTACCGAAATTTTCGTATTTGTTCCTCGCAAGTGTGTTGAAAAACGTCCTATGACATACGTGCGCTTTGATAATTACAGCCTCTGCTTTCTTGTAGCAATATCGCCTCGGCTGTAGTTTTCAACTTACCGCACTTATATCATAATTTACTATTAAAATAGGGAAAAAAAGTATTTTAGCCACTTCCATCCCTTTTAAATCTTTGTTCAGAGGTGAACAGTCTATATTTAGGGATGATTGAAGGGTAGTTCTGATCGATAACCTCGCCCACTCCAGACTGGGGTTTTTGGACGTCTGGGTTACAACGTAGGTACTATTGAATGGTCTGTGGCTTGAGGGTTGTTTGGATGCAGACTTTGTGACCTATGAGACAGTAAGTCAGTAACCTCTAAGGCTACGTCTTTACCAGAGATCTGCGAGGGAGGAATAGTAGATTGTTATATTAGGGTCGAAAGGAATCAATTCCCATACGAGGTATTTAGACCGTATACATTCCGAGTAGGAATTTATGACTTTCACCCGTGTTAAACACTCTACTTTTAATCTTGAATGTAAGGAAAGTAAAGATTTTTTGTTTTTCTAAAATGTTAATTAATAATAAGACGAGTAGTACCTATTTAAAATTAAGTGAGAGGTTTGAACAAATTGTGAAATTTAAAGTTATATTTTTGATTGGAATATTTACAGGCGGCTGTAGTCCAAATAGGAATTGATGACTTTCACCCTTGTTTGAACACAATAATTTATAGTTCTGTTTGTCTGGCTACGTCTTTACCAGAGATCTGCGAGGGAGGAATAGTAGATTGTTATATTAGGGTCGAAAGGAATCAATTCCCATACGAGGTATTTAGACCGTATAAATTCCGAGTAGGAATTTATGACTTTCACCCGTGGTAAACACTCTACTTGTAATTTCGAATATAAGGAAATTAAAAATATGGAATTTATCTAAAATATTCATTAATAATAATAACACGAGTAGTACCTATTTAAAATTAAGTGAGAGGATTGAAATTTAAAGTTAAATTTTTGATTGGAATATTTACAGGCGGCTGTAGTCCAAATAGGAATTGATGACTTTCACCCTTGTTTGAACACAATAATTTATAGTTCTGTTTGTCTGGCTACGTCTTTACCAGAGATCTGCGAGGGAGGAATAGTAGATTGTTATATTAGGGTCGAAAGGAATCAATTCCCATACGAGGTATTTAGACCGTATAAATTCCGAGTAGGAATTGATGACTTTCACCCGTGTTAAACACTCTACTTTTAATTTCGAATATAAGAAAAGTAAAAAATTGTAGTTTTTCTAAAATATTCATTGCGGTTTGCGAGGAACAGTAGATTGTTATACAAGGGACGCAAGGAATCAATTCCCATACGAGGTATTTAGACTATATATAGTACTAGTATCCTATAGTCCTATTGATGATTTTCACGCGTGTTTACACTACATTTAATTTCAAATATAAGGAAAGTAAATAATGGTAGATTTTTCTAAAATATTCATTAATAATAATAACACGAGTAGTACCTATTTAAAATGAAGTGAGAGGTTTGAAATTTAAAGTTAAATTTTTGATTGGAATATTTACAGGCGGCTGTAGTCCAAATAGGAATTGATGACTTTCACCCTTGTTTGAACACAATAATTTATAGTTCTGTTTGTCTGTGAATTTTCGTGCGTGTCGTTACCTGTTGTTCCCAACGGAAGACCAGCGCTGGTTGTTCGCAGCCAGCATTATGCAGAGTTGGGGTCGGTTTGTGGAAAAAAAAAATATGTACATATATATTATATGTTGAAATGTTACAACATAAAAAGTACAAGTACTTTTTATTTTGTCTCAAATGAAAAGTAGTAGACATAGCTTTATGTCTACTACTTTTCATTACGAATATAAGGGAAATAAAAATATAAGTTTAAAATTAATGCGGCTATAGACCGAGAAGGAATCGACTTAAAAATGTGTTGAACACTCTACTTTTCATTTCACATATGAGAATAATTATATTAATAATTTCACATATGAAAATTAAAATATAGTAGTTTTTCTAAAATATTTACTGAAAATGATAACATTAGTTGAAGACAAACATATAATTAATTTATGTTTGTCTTGGAGTTAGAACAATGTTTGGCCTGGAGTTAGAACAATGTGAGGAATTTAAATAAAAATTTTGTAAGTTTATTTTATAAGTACCTTATATTATGTAGTCTATACTGCTATATGTACACTTTTTAAAATTTTAAATATGGAACATAATGTGTCGCCCCGAGGGCCATACCGTTTAATAGGTTTTTTTATTAATTCACACTGTCTATCTCGCTCATAAACAAAATTAGTGACTCTAATTTTCATACAACATACACTAATTTGAGAATGTTTCATTCATTCTGTTATAAACTAGTTATTTTGGCTTTTAAATAAACACAAACTATTTGTTAATATTACAGCAGATCAGTTTTCACCGAAAATACTTTTACATCTAATTTTGTTTACAATAATGTTTACCATGGTTACAATACATTCCGGCCCTATAGAAGAAAGCATATCGGATCAAACAAGCACTACTTTCCGAGTGTGAGAAATGAAAAATATCTACCACTAAGATCGCATCATTTTCCCATACTCGCTGGGCGTACCAATCCTATTGGCGGATTTTTTCCAGGTACACTTTATTTATGTTATTGTGACGGAACAAGCTCGAGGCCCACCTGATGTTAAGCGGACTAACCTCTGCCTATAACAGATGCATTTCATCACAAGTCCCGAATTGCACTGCGCCCGTCACTTTGAGACATAGTTGTTAAGTTTCATGTGCCTGTAATTTTTATATGTTATTTAATATTGAACAATCCTTACATTCATAAGCCGGGAATCTGTACTAAACAGAATAAAAAAATATTTGCTGCACTCGGTGAAAACAATGCATGTACGTAGCTTATTGAATTCAGTTAAAAGTTTCTTCGCTATGAAACATAGCACGGCAACGCTTCGCTTCCACGGGAGTATGGAGGATGCGTCCCAGTTGTAGCTATAAAGTTAACATTTTGTTTTATCAGCCATGTCCTGCTATGTTATGTTTTGTTTGTTGTTTTATTTTCGTAGTACACGTATAGATATCGTATAGTTCCCGGCTTGTGAATATGAGGCCTGTTTTATATGTTCCCGGCGCATATGTCGGATTATTCGACTTTTTTATGCCTGGTAGGTTAGTCTTTGACCACAATCTCACCTGTAAGTGATGATGTGGTCGAAGAAGTTGTACAGACTAACCTAGAATTACTGGCTCTCAAGGACAGCTACCAGAACACACCGTTAGGTGCTTGGCGACATAGTTTTTACTTGAGGGTGGTGGTAGCTAGGCGTAATGTCCTACCACCATGCTATAACGACTGCCATCCTAAGACAACAACCGGGACCGACGGCTTAACGTGCCTTCCGAAGCACGTGCACGCTCAGTAGTAGTGTCACTAGCGGTCACCCATCCAACTCATAACCGCGGTGAAAGTTGCTTAACTTAGCTGATCGGTAAAGAACGGTACTTCGCTACGAGCGCTTCGAAATGAAAGACTTAGGGCGAATTTCACCAAACTTGTTTATAAACTATACGAAGATGACTTTATCTCTGAAACCATTCTGTGTTTTGAAGCAATGATAACCAAGCAGTGACAGCTATAGACTGACGTGCCGCACTTCGTCGTATTCCTCCGTTTTGAAGACACTCCCCGTGCCCCCTCAACTAGCATCGGTGTACTTGGCGTCGACATATCGAGCGTCGTTCAATTTCGCTGTCACTTGGAAGATAAGGCTAAATTAGCCTCGAAAAAGCTTGGTGTGCTTGGAAAGGCAAGGCGGTACTTCACGTCGGCCCATCGCCTGCAACTTTATAAGGCTCAGGTTCGGCCTCACATGGAGTACTGCTCTCATCTCTGGGCGGGAGCTCCCCAATACCAGCTTCTTCCATTTGACCGCATACAACGCAGAGCGACTCGAATCGTTGACGATCAAGTTCTCTCCGACCGGCTCGACCCTTTGGCACTACGTAGAGATGTTGGATCACTCTGCATCTTCTATCGCATCTATCACGGGGAGTGTTATGAGGAACTGTTCGATTTACTACCTGCAGTTCAATTTCGCCATCGGACGTCCAGACAAAGCATGATGTTTCATCAATTTCATGTCGACGTCTGGAAGTCCACAACTTTGCGATTTTCATGGCATTTTCTACCTCGCACTGCCACAATGTGGAACCAGCTGCCAGGTGCAGTATTTCCGAACGGATACGACTTAGGGGCCTTCAAGAAGAGAGCATATTCCCTCCTCAAAGGCCGGCAACGCATCCTCGATACCTCTGGTGTTGCGGATGTTCGTGGGCGACGGTGATCACTTACCACCAGGTGAGCCGCCTGCTCGTTTGCCCTCCTATCCCATAAAATAAAAAAAAATAAAAAACTTCGCATTGACATGGAACCTTCATGGTTTGAGATTTCTGAGTGAAACTTTTTTCACATGGTACCTATGAGCACATGCAGCACGAAAAACCGTTTTAACTCTACAAGAACTACAATTAGAAACAATTCGTCACCCTCCGTATTCGCCAGAACTGGCTCAAACTGACTACCATTTTTGTCGTGATTCGTGATATGGACAATTTTCTACTTGATAAATAGTTTTCTTCCCAGGAGGCAATACAAAATGCTTTCACACAGTTTGTCGAATCTAGATCACCAGAGTTCTAACGCAAAGGAATAAATGACCTTCCTATTAGATGGCAGCAATGTATCGATAATTGGCGAAGGTAGAACCATACTGATCCAAGTGATTTTTTTTCTCTATTGGAGTTAAATGCAACAAATGCCAGGAAAGATATATTCAATTGATGCCACATTGATACAAGTACAATAAGCGCCTTATATCGCTATAGGACCTCAATTTTTCACTTTAGCATTATACTTACTTTCAAAAATATATCCTGCTATACTGATCCAATATTTATTTTTTATCTGGTTTTTTTTCTGCAGTAACCAACATTTTGACTACTTTTAATCAAAATATTTTATTACAGGTTTTTTTTATTTTGTCTGACAGATTAGCCATCATTTCGATAAAGATTAAAGCATAATAAATCACGTATTTTTTAAAACAAGTTCAGACGAGTTTCCTTCTTTTTATCAATATAATGAAAACGATACATTAATTAGTATGGTTCTACCGTCGCCAATTATGGTAATTATTTTGATTAAATAAATATGTTAAATAAAAAAACGGATTTCAATTTTTCAGTACAAATAAGCAATTTCATACTTTAACCCCTAATATAGTCAGATTTTATACCAACTTGAAAAAATAATATTCTCAATTCGGTTGTATTTTTGATGCATTCCATTGATAGCGCAAACCTTGGAACATAAATGTAAAACAATAGAACCTACGTGTTCGAGTCGACGTCAGGTACCGCTGCGAATAGGAAATACAAATACGGGCGACAGGAAGAGCACTGCGCCTGAGATATCAGCGTGTTAGGGTTGTCAAAGCGTTAGACAACTCAGTTTTTTATAAAATATTGTTTTGTCTCGTGGAAATACCTAAGAAGACTAGTAATAGAAACGGAGTAAATTCGACGTCAGAAATCACTGCACGAATAGGAAGTACATATATACAGGTGACAGGAAGAACAGTGAAACTGATATACCGAGTTTTTTAGGGTTGTCAAAGTGTGGGAAAGCTCAGTTTATTACAACAGGTGGTTCTGTGACTTGGCAAACCTATCAAAATATAGTAACATCATCAAACCCATCAATATAAACGTAGTTGAGTCGACGTCAGTTATAGGTGTGAATAGTAATAACATAATACCCATATATAGGGAATACAGGAAGATCCGTGCGCCTGAGTTATCGGCGTGTTAGGGTTTATTATGAAAAGTATTTTTTTACATGGAAATTATCACGTATAAAATTATTGTAATAAGAGATACGTAGTCGATTGTACGTCAGGTATCGCTGCGAATAGGAAATACAAATACGGGCGACAGGAAGAGCAGTATGCCTGAGATAACGGCGGGTTAGGGTTGTCAAAGCGTTGGAAAACTCTGTTTATAATTTATAACCACGTTTCAGCGTGGTATTGTCATAGTTGTCACGTAAGATTTATAAATCATAAAATAACAGACACAATACATTTTTCTGAATATAATGAATCTTAAACTATAGGGTAGAAGCTTCTAACAGCGACTTCGTCCGCATAGAACTTGATTGATTGCTCCCTCTGAATATACTTAGTCAATCAGTATTAAAAATATTTTAACACCAACCAATGATATTTTCCTTAAAAAAGTTACTGCCCTAAAAAGTATACATTTAAAGTTAAAGTTACTCTCATAAGAGAGATAGATATCGCAACTAAACTTCGCCTTTAATGTTTTTACTGGATGCAGTCTAAATTAGGTAGATAATATAGTTACCCAATTATTTTTATAAAATCATCTGCATCGTAAAAACCTTTCCAATATTAACCTATATGTCAGATGTATACAGACACTCACAAACTTGCACATATAGTTTTAGAAAATTGTTGTCTGGCAACCCTAACCACTTTACAGTAACGATCCGTCACAGTGTAACGTAAACAGTAGCTAAAATTACAACAATCTACCGGTCGATGACAGCGCCGGTTACGTCGGTTACGCAAGGTGTCTTAAAACGGACATGTTCTAAACTTGGTTACATAGAAATGTACACAATGCACTATGTGTTGTATTTTGTACGTGATAATTTTTGACCATGTATCTAATTGAATATTATAATTCAATGCGTATTCATTGACCGAGCGAGCGCGAAGCGTGGGTTTGGTATCTGAATATACACCTAGAAAACCTACCCGACCCCTAAGGAAGGGTTCTGTTTTTCGCGCTTAAGTATATTTTATTTAAGTATGTTTGTTTGTGAATTTCTTTATAACGTCGTATCTTCCAGGGAAGGGAGGACCCTCCCTCCCCCCTTCTAATCCCCTTCTTTCATGCCAATCGATTAAAAAAAAACTAAACTTTAAAACATAAAATAAGGCAAATTATAAAAAGTCAAAAAGGGGGTGGGGCGCTCCTGAACTTTTTCTTTGAAGAGGGGGGGGTTGGTACCCCTCCCCCTACCCTCCTCTCCCCCCTCAATTCCACGGACGTCAATGGAAAGTCGTACCAGAAACTAGTGATCTAGGGTCTGCGATGAAATGTATATATATAAATATATTAGGTCCTTACATATGAAATTGGCGTTTTTCGTACTGGCCACTTTAATCACGAATTTCTCCTCTTTGGTAAGGAATTCCAAATTCAAATTTGTACAGCTATAGACTCATGTATTTGTGCTTCGATGATCGTCATTCATTTGTTTTTTTTCTTCTGTTTTTTTCTGTTTGCGTCACTCATTTTACAAAATGGAAAACCTTAAATATCGCATTATTTACGAGTACGAGTTCCGCCGTGGCACTAGTGCTGCGGAAACAACTCGAAGGGTGAATGATGTGTATGGCGGTCGTGTTACAAAAGAAAACACAGTTCGTTTTTGGTTCCAACGTTTTCGTTCTGGAAATTTCGACCTGCAGAACAAGCCCCGTGGACGGCCTGAGACTCAAGTTGATAATGAAGAGTTGAAGGCTATTGTGGAAGCGGATCCATCGCAAACCACGTCCGAGTTAGCTGCAGGCTGCGATGTTAGTGATAAAACTGTTTTAATTCACTTGAAGCAAATTGGGAAGATTAAAAAGCTTGAAAGGTGGGTACCTCACGAATTGACTGAAACAAACCGGCAAACGCGCGTCGACTGCTGCGTTACATTACTAAACCGGCACAATAATGAAGGTATTTTAAACCGAATCATTACCTGTGATGAAAAATGGGTTCTTTACGATAATCGGAAGCGCTCAGCGCAATGGTTAGATCCTGGCCAGCCAGCCAAATCCTGCCCCAAGCGAAAATTAACCCCAAAAAAGTTACTTGTAAGCGTTTGGTGGACTAGTGCCGGTATTGTTCATTACAGTTTTTTCAAATCTGGCCAGACTATTACGGCTGATGTCTATTGTCAGGAATTGCAAACCATGATGGAAAAGCTAGCGGCTAAACAACCTAGGCTGGTCAATCGCTCCACGCCACTGCTGCTTCACGACAACGCTAGACCACACACTGCGCTACAGACGGCTACTAAATTAGAAGAGCTTCAATTGGAAAGTCTAAGACTCCTCCGTACTCCCCGGACCTTGCTCCAACAGATTACCATTTTTTTCGAAATTTGGATAACTTCTTGCAAGGGAAAAAATTCAACTCCAATGGGGCAGTCCAAATCGCCTTCAAAGATTTTATTGATTCCCGTCCGACTGGTTTTTTTTAGTAAAGGGATCAATGAACTACCTATGAGATGGCAAAAGTGCATAGAAAATAATGGTTCATACTTTGATTAATTAAATATATTATATTAAAAAATATTCGACTTTTTGTTCCTCCCATACAAAACGCCAATTTCATATGTAAGGACCTAATATATATGATTGAAGTCTAGATTCCGCGATAAATACCATTTTAATTTGACAGGTGTCATCTCTACAAATCATTCCAATTCCGTTTTCTGGCGCTAGTTGAGTGCTGATCGAAGTGGAATTGCATTTGTTGGTACTAATTGAGTCCCATTAATACGCTACTATAGCGGAATTGTGAGTGCTGTATATAGTCCCTTGGGGGGCTGAGATAGGGGATATATATATATATAATAATAACAAATATATTTAAAATATTTTATGAAAACATCAGATTAATATTTTAATAAAACACTTAAAAAATACAAAAATATATCTAGTGACAATTCCGCCCAATTTTCTGGTTAAACTGACGTGACGTCACAAACGCCACGCAGCCAAACCGGAAGAATTTTCGACGCGTTTGGATTCTACACGAAGCATCCTCAGGAGGTCTTGACTACGAGCGCACGATCGAGAATATTTTAAAAATATTTGTTATTATTAAATATGGATTTCCGCAAAGTAACGCCTGAATCTATTTATGATATATATATACATTACTGGAACGTGCGAATTGGATTGGTTAATTGATTTGGCGCATAGAAATGATCGCATCCGATTGGTCGCGTCAAGGTAATGTTGTTGCGCCGCTCGGTGCACTTTAAACCACCCCCGCCATTGACTTAAATTTTACATATCTATACGTAGGTAAAATGTAAATAATTTCCAATAAAACATTTGTATACAACGTCGATATCATAATTGTATAAAAGTATGTTAGTTACAAACACATGTATATACACGTGGGTTGGTGTGGGGGCGTAAATAAAAATGAGCAGCTTCCACTGATTACTTTTAATACTTTTAGGGCCTGTTTCAGAATGTTCGAGTAAGTTCTGGTTATACTACCCAGAACATATTTAATAAATAAAACACTGTCTTTGCGTTTCACAGTCATCGATTTAGCCTATCCATCGGTTAAAGCTTCAAACCCGCTGCATGTTAACTGTTTTTACATTTTTATCATTCAGTTATTTTATGTTCTGGGTAGTATAACCGGAACTTACTCGAACATTCTGAAACAAGCCCTTGTAATAATTAAACTACGTCTTTCTAAACCGTCCTTCGTCTTGTGTCTTGCTTTTCGCGTCTCTCTGTCCCTTTCCCTACCTCTCTTTCACTTCCGCGCTACGTTCCTGTCCACTCATATTCCTTACGTTCCAATACCACATACATGCTAAAGAAAAAAAAACATAATAAATCAGTCCTCTCAAAAAGAGCACGTTCTGTCTTAGGTTTCCCATAGTGCGCCTGGATCTTCCAATAAACACAAACTGCAAGCTAATGTAAAAGCACTCTGTTCAAGAAAGACAGCTCCCAGCGGATTGCTGCATCTGTGCCATCCATCCGCTAAAAGCATAGTGTCCTGATTCCCAACCCACGCGAATCTGAACCTTATACCCCATTCCTAAGAACAATTTTTGAATGTGTAAAAATGTTCACTGTATTTCTAAAGACGTATTTATTGTAAGCGAAATTGAACGTTATTTCAAGTGCAGTAACAACTATTCGAAGCTGCAGTCGGTGTGTCAATGAAGACGATCGATGTACGCTTCCAGCTGATTTTGCGTTCGGACGAATATGTACTTTATTACCTTGTGGTAAGAGTTTACTGGAAGAGCTTTACTACTCGAAGTGCATATTGACGAAGCGTGTATTCATACATTTTGCGATGCGAATTTCAACTCTATGGTAATAGAAATAACGAGTTATATGTTTTTGTTGGAATTTCTAAAATGATACCAGTATGTAGGTTTATTTTAGTACATATCGATATTACAGTAGGTGTCGATTGTGATTTATGGAGTCTATTTTGAACTGGAAGATGTTTAGTTTTCGTTCAATTTTGTTCTGCGGAGTTTAACATTAAATTATAAGCAGTTGAAGCAGTGATGGCTCAGTGTCATTGGCTATGGACTGCCGTGCCGCAGGTCCATGGTTCGGATCCCGCCGCGGGCTTGAGCTTCACCGCATGGTGGCAGGGCGTTTTGCGAATGCCCGCCTGGCTAGCGTCCACCCTCAAGTAGAAAATCTGTCGCCAAGCATCTAACGGTGTGTTCCGGCAGTAGTCCTTGAGAGTCAGTGAAATTACACATGGGACTTGTTAGTCGTTGATCCGTCACAATTACAATAATAAAAAAAAAGTGTGCGTGTTTTGTTAATTGTGAACTTGATGAGTGCGAAATCAAAGCGGTAACAGTATGAGAGTTACACTACGAGGCCCAACTTAACACCAAAGCGGTAACCTCTGCCTACCCGTACGAATTCGCGTCAATAAATTTACTGTGCAGGGTGTGCCTTGGTGAGTTAACAGATCGGCAGGCCTAGAAATGGAATAAGCCCTCAAAAACTGAACAGATTTGGATGAAACTTAGAATAGTGATAACTTAGGTACTCAATAATATTGTCTATGCGCGATTCCTCGCGGGTTCTTCTCCACCCCTTAGGTGGACATATAAATCCACGTAATAAGGGATACTAACAAATGTTTTAAAAATATTTTAAGGCAACATTAAATTCATATTTTAATAAAACACTTAAAAAATATATCTAGTGACATTTTCGCCTAATTCGTGACGTCACAAACGCCACGCAGCCAAACTGGAAGAATTTTCGACGTGTTTCGTTTCTACCCGAAGCATCCTCAGGAGGTCTTGACTTTACGAGCGCACGATCGAGAACATGCTCTGAGAGTCAAGACCTCATTTTATGATTTTTAGTGTGAGATTTTTTGAAGTGTTTTATTAAAATATTAATGTATAGTTTTCTTAAAATATTTTAAAAATATTAGTTATTATTAAATATGGGTTTCCGCAAAGTAACGACTGAATCTATTCATTATCTACCTAAGGGGTTCCACTCCCCATACATTGCGAAAATAACATAACGTGAGTAGTACATCAAAAGTTGCGTCCCTGTTAGTGCACTACTACTAAATAATAAAAATACAACCGTTTCATACAAAATTTATACACCCGACGGCAAAAAAAACAAATTTCCTTAATTATACAGTAGATTTTAGTATAAAGATATTATATTAAGGGTGAACTGGCCGGCCCATTGTCCATACAAACGTCGTAGGGTGATCACTCCCTTATTTGAGGATTTAGGTCCAAAATAAAGCATAATACCGATTGATCTCGTCATTCACAACCACGAAGCTGGGTATCGCTTCGTTCGAAGCGCTAGTAGCGAAGTTGACTTAGTTGACTTTCTCAACCGATCAGCAAACTTAAGCAACGTCGCGCGCGGTCATGAGTTGGATGGGTGACCGCTAGTGACATTACTACTGAGCGTGCACGTGCTTCGGAGGGCACGTTAAGCCGTCGGTCCCGGTTGTAGTCTTAGGATGGCAGTCGTTATAGCATGGTGGTAGGGCATTTTGCAAGTGCCCGTCTGGCTAGCTACCAGGTTAGCCTGAACAACATCTTCGACAACATCATCACTTACCATCAGGTGAGATAGAGGTCAATGGCTAACCTATCAGGCATAAAAAAAAAAAAGCTTCAACGACCGTAAAATATTAGGTCCTTACATATGAAATTGGCGTTTTGTATGGGAGGAACAAAAAGTCGAATATTTTTTAATATAATATATTTAATTAATCAAAGTATGAACCATTATTTTCTATGCACTTTTGCCATCTCATAGGTAGTTCATTGATCCCTTTACTAAAAAAACCTGTCGGACGGGAATCAATAAAATCTTTGAAGGCGATTTGGACTGCCCCATCGGAGTTGAATTTTTCCCCTTGCAAGAAGTTATCCAAATTTCGAAAAAAATGGTAATCTGTTGGAGCAAGGTCCGGGGAGTACGGAGGATGTCTTAGACTTTCCAATTGAAGCTCTTCTAATTTAGTAGCCGTCTGTAGCGCAGTGTGTGGTCTAGCGTTGTCGTGAAGCAGCAGTGGCGTGGAGCGATTGACCAGCCTAGGTTGTTTAGCCGCTAGCTTTTCCATCATGGTTTGCAATTCCTGACAATAGACATCAGCCGTAATAGTCTGGCCAGATTTGAAAAAACTGTAATGAACAATACCGGCACTAGTCCACCAAACGCTTACAAGTAACTTTTTTGGGGTTAATTTTCGCTTGGGGCAGGATTTGGCTGGCTGGCCAGGATCTAACCATTGCGCTGAGCGCTTCCGATTATCGTAAAGAACCCATTTTTCATCACAGGTAATGATTCGGTTTAAAATACCTTCATTATTGTGCCGGTTTAGTAATGTAACGCAGCAGTCGACGCGCGTTTGCCGGTGTGTTTCAGTCAATTCGTGAGGTACCCAACTTTCAAGCTTTTTAATCTTCCCAATTTGCTTCAAGTGAATTAAAACAGTTTTATCACTAACATCGCAGCCTGCAGCTAACTCGGACGTGGTTTGCGATGGATCCGCTTCCACAATAGCCTTCAACTCTACATTATCAACTTGAGTCTCAGGCCGTCCACGGGGCTTGTTCTGCAGGTCGAAATTTCCAGAACGAAAACGTTGGAACCAAAAACGAACTGTGTTTTCTTTTGCAACACGACCGCCATACACATCATTCACCCTTCGAGTTGTTTCCGCAGCACTAGTGCCACGGCGGAACTCGTACTCGTAAATAATGCGATATTTAAGGTTTTCCATTTTGTAAAATGAGTGACGCAAACAGAAAAAAAACAAATGAATGACGATCATCGAAGCACAAATACATGAGTCTATAGCTGTACAAATTTGAATTTGGAATTCCTTACCAAAGAGGAGAAATTCGTGATTAAAGTGGCCAGTACGAAAAACGCCAATTTCATATGTAAGGACCTACAATGACCGTAGCGGCAGCACAAAGCGATTATATAACAAGTTAAAGTTAATTTAAACGCAATTAACAGCAATTGTGACGTTATCAGTAAGACTTGTTCGGCGAAACGGCCGCGGCGGTGGTGGTACAAAAGATACCGTTTTGATTAGACGAGGGGCCTACCACCGAGCTTGATCACACTCGAAACTTTCATTTTTTGAAGCAGTGATGGCTCAGTGGCATTGGCTATGGACTGCCGTGCAGCAGGTCCATGGTTCTAATCCCGCTGGCCTGAGCTTCACCGCATGGTGGTAGGGCATTTTGAGAATGCCCGCCTGGCTAGCTACCACCATCAAGCAGAAAATCTGTCGCCGAGCACCTAATGGTGTGTTCCGGCAGCTATGCTTGAGAGCCAGTAATTCTAGGTTAAGCCTGTTAACACCTTCGACACATCATCACTTGCCATCAGGTGAGATTGTGGTCATAGGCTAACCTATAAGCAATAAAAAATAAAAAAACAATTTTCAACCATACACTGGGGGCGACTGAACATCGATCTTGTGAGCAGATTCACTAGAAAGTGCATAAAAATGGAGCCGACTTCTGATACTGTAAAGTATGAAATGACTTATTGAAGCCGTACCATGAACATTTAAACACTGAGTGTTTTGTATCACCGATACAAAACACTCAGTACCCACATCAACAAGTTATTTCATACTTAGTGTTGTCTTAGCTTTTCGCGATTATTACACATAGTAATCAAACAACTTTAAACGGTTTATATCGCGTATATTTATCATTATTTTTGTCCCGACGTTTCAAACACTTTGCAGTAATCGTGGTCACGGGGTGACTCTCTTATTTCATACTTCTTAGTATAGAAATAACGTAACTTTTTTAACCTATTAATTATAATTCTTTGAAACAAATTAACATGAGGACCAGAAGGATCACTCTGTAGAGCCATTCCAATAAATAAGCGACTCTAGCTATGAATCAATAAAGTGTACTTCAGCTCGCAAAGCACGGCTTCTTTCATATTTATATTCACCTACAAGGCGTCTCTTTCTATCGAATAGCCACGCATATCTCTGATCTCTTTTGTCGCGGCACGCACCGTACAACAATCCCGACCGGATGGATACCCTAATGTACAGTCGCCTGCAATAAGAACATTGTAATTTTCAAAATAGTGGCAAAGAGTTCTGTGTTTCTCTATATAATCAGAAATATCTTAAAATCAAAGAATAAGTTGAATATTTTTACTCATGTTAATATTAACTTCGATTATTAATAGCTAGGCGACATCACACTATTTTGAAAATTACGAAGTGTATACTTCTTATTGCAGGCGACTGTACCTGTAGCTTTGTATCTAAAGTGGGGAGTGAGACAGGGCTGATTTCGGACCCATCAAGTTTACAATTAATAAAACATGCGCAATCTTTCAAATCCAATTGGATTGGCGCTTAGAAATGATCGCATGCGATTGGTCGCGTCAAGGCAGTGTTTTTGCGCCGCATGGTACACTCCTTAAACCACGCCCGCCGCGGTACGTTTTGCGTTCTGCTGGTTTTGAGCTTGATTTCCATTTCTTTAAATATTTATTTACTATTCCACGATAGATCCTATTTTAATTTGACAAGTGTCATCTCTACAAATCACACCCGTTTATCTCACAAAAACTGTCACTTTAAATAATAAGACCTGTTTAGAGGATATTTTTGAGTGAAATTAAGCCCGCCGTTTTACTGTAAAGGAATTCCGTTTTCTGGCACTAGTTGAGTTTTAGCTATAGAGGATCGAAGTGAAATTGTATTTGTTGGTCCCCTAGTTGAGTCCCCTAAATACGCTACTATAGTGGAATAGTGAGTGCTGATACAGTGGACCCCCGGTAGTCCGACAAACATTTTGCAGGGCAGTGTCGAACTATCGAATTCTTCGGATTATAGAGTACTGCCTAAGACCCCCTATAGTCCGGATTTTTTTACAAAAGAGTACCTTGTAATCCGACAAATTACAGATCCAATGATAAGAATCTTTATACATATTATATATACATATGTACATATATGTACTCTGAAGTACAAATCATACTTGTATGTCCATCCAGTGACCATGTCGGATTACAGGGGGCGTCGGATTAGACAGGGGCCGGATTACCGGGGGTCCACTGTATAGTCCTTTGGGGAACTGAGATAGGGGACTTTAGTTGAACGTGCTAATTGGATTGATTAATTGACTTGGCGGTTAGAAATGATCGCATCCGATTGGTCGCGTCAAGGTAGTGTTTTTGCGCCACACGGTTCACTTTTTAAACCACGCCCGCCGCGGTACGTTTTGTTTTCTGCTGTTTGTGAGTTTACTTACATTTATTTGCATATTTATTCGAAGCCTTTTAATTATATTTCTTTAGAACAAAATAACAGTAGGTAAGTCGACCCGTCTTTGACATGCCCCGCTCGAGCAATGTCAACGTTGGTAGGCCCCTAACCGGGGTCGTTGGGTAAATATTCTACGTCCCCGGTAACCAAGTCACGTAGCGGCGTTTACGTGACTACCTCGATGCCAAATCTTGTCCTAAAGCAGAAACAAGCTTAGGTACGCATATTTAGGTCCTTCTTAGTTCTTGCGAATACTAAATCAAGTCGGTGAAAAAACAAACAGCTGTGACTCGATATAGACTAGATAGATAGAGAGTTTATCTATAGATGTCTGTCAATATCGAAAAGTTAGTTCAAAATTGTAACGATAACTACGAATATACAGGGTTATTGGTAAAATGCTAACAACCTCTTTACTTCTGCTAGCACTAACATTTTTTTTTATATTCTTTTGTTTTTTTATATGTTTAGATATAAAGATGTAAAGAAGTTTTATTAGCCCTTTTGTAAATTATTTACAGGCAAGTCAAGGTACATTTAATACATATTTATACTACTTACTTAATCATATTAAATTCTAATTACGTTTATATAAATAATTGATTAAAATTTAACTATTATAATTTTTAATACATAATATGTTTTAGACTGAATGCACGAGGACCACCTGATTTAAAAAGTCTCATGTGCCTGTAATGTATTATATCATATTTTTATTACTTTGCTCGATGTAAATATTCAAAATTCTATTCAGAGGGAGCGCTGCGCGGTCCAGTGTTGTGCCCGAGCGCTCTAGGCCCGGAGTAGGCAATAAAAAACATAAATTTATTTTTTTGTTTTTATCTAAACAAAAAGAAATCATCTCAGAATGTTTCTTAGCACTAGCAGAAGTCAACCCTATGAGGTTGTTAGCATTTTACCAATAACTCTGTATAAGTAAATAAGTGTAGGTAACTCTCATACAATACCGCTTTGATTTCAAGCACGTGAAAGCTCAGTAGTAATGCCACTAGCGGTCACCCATCCAAGTCATTAATGACCGCGGCGGTCATTGCTTAACTTAGTTGATCGGTTATGAACGACTAGGCAAGCTCCTATACGAGCACTTCAAGTGTAAGACAGTATCTAGCTATTCTTCGATTCAACCGACATTAGATAATGATATGGTATAGTTAACTGTTTATAATCACACAAACTCAACTCAACGCATGTAAACATGTTTCCTACCGTTAACACAAACTCAACTCAACGCATGTAAACATGTTTCCTACCGTCCTCAACTATTAAATAGCTTGCACTGTATTTAAAATTCCATTTAGTTATACTTATATTTTTTTTTCTACTATTTTTTATATCTAATTCTTTAGTTCACTTCTTTATTTTGTATCCATTTTAAACATTAACACTAAGTATCCTATAATTAAGAACCATATATAACTTCCTGCCTACAAGTAGTTCGTAATAGCGTAAAACTGATTTTAAAAATTGTATAACAAGGTAGGAATGTCATAATTTGTTTCTATCCGCGGGAGGTGTCCTGGTGACCTGTGATACAGGTTTTTAGAAACCTACTTCAGGCACCAGCCCCTCACAAAGATAGGTTTAATTTTGGCACTCTTGTCTGTCCATTTATGTATTTTTACGTAAGAAACCTTTTGTGAGGAGGAAATAAATATATTTTTGAAAAAAAAAAAAAAAAAAAATCTGAGTGAGTGTCGCAATGGTGCTACGTGTTAGGATTCCAACATTGTTATACAGTTAGGTACCTATAACTGCGCCATTGTGATAATTATTGTATTACATTCATACATACGTAATTAATGATGCAACCATGTGCATCGAGTCGTCTTTGTTTTAAATAGTCGAGATCGAACAACCAATAGAAACGAGAGCACAGAATAGAGTGACCAGAACAGAACGTTCAGTCCGCAAAGCCATTCCAATAAATAGCGACTCTACCTACGAAGCAATAAAGTGCACTTTAGCTCGCAAAGCACGGAGTAAATAATATTCATATTCAACAACAAGACATTCTTTTTCTATCACATAGCCACGCATAGCTCTGATCTCTTCTGATGCCTTTGTTTTAAATAGTCGAAACCGAAGAACCAATAGAAACGAGAGCACAGAATATATAGGACCAGAACAGAACGATCACTCCGCAAAGCCATGCAATAAATAAGCAGCTCTGCCTAGGCAGCAATAAAGTGCACTTCAGCTCGTAAAGCACAGAGTACCTAAAATTATATTCAACAACGAGGTGTCTCTCTTTTCATCGCAAAGTTCTGATGATCAGAAGAGATCAGAGCCTGATCTCTTCTGACGCGGCACACACCGTACAATAGTCCCGTCCGGACGGGTACGCCGATGTACCTGTAGCGACGTGCCGCGGAGTGCGGAGTGAGCCAGTCGTGACGACAGTAGATGTCAAGCTCTACTACGAACGCTTCAAAATCTGGTGTTCCCTGCACTTTTTAGGGGCGGTAGAATTCTTTGTGTGAGTTCGTCCGGGGAAGTACTGCCACCATACCTATTCTACACTCAAGCAGTAATGTTCCGGTCCAGCCTGACTCCTGCAGTAATTTTGAAGGTGCAGCAGAAGAAAAACCTCTCATCTACACGACAACTGGTTCGCAATAGGACGTAACGTGTCCGCGTTTTACAAGTTACTTAACCTAGCAATGATAATTCAGCACTTAAAATTTGTTCTCCGGCGATGCATTCTTCGGGATCCGAGGAACGAGGAAAGTTGAGGGTCAAAATCAAAATCATGTAGTCAATATTCAAAGTCAGGGAATGGGGAAGGAATTTAGTAGTCTCACACCACGAACACTCCAGCGGCCCAGAAGCCGGTCTCACAGCGATGCTAATAATCAAAATGATATTCCAATTACACGTATAGCAATTTACTCCGTGCAAATAGCAAAGGATCAACCCACAAAAGGGAGATCCCTTATGTGGGTTCTTCACTATCTAAGAGCTCACGCTCTTATCTAAGATAGACGATATGTTGATTCGTTACGAAAAGGCAATAAAAAAATCCTGTATATGATCCCCAAGTTAGTACATTTAATCTATTTGCCAATCGTTCAGTGCAGTTGTTATGATGCTTTTGATCATGAGAATACAGTTGATTTTCCAATGCATCATGAATATGAACAGTGGTCATATGCATAACGGCGTGAACACATGGGTTTGTATTGGGAATGGTAATCTGTATAATACCAATTTAATGGTATTTTCGTCCCACAACTGGGTTGGAATAAGGGTTACCATATTTAAAAAAAACTGGAGAAAATTTCCAGGTAGGACTATTTTCGGGCATTGGTTTCAAAATTACGTGCATAGAATATATATATGCTTCTATATAATATGCAATCCCAGTAGGGAGGTTTTGTATCGTGTTTCTGTGGATTTTGTAAGATTTTGAAATATTCTTAGCACACTATATATTTTTAAATGTAATAATTATGACGTGTGTCAGGTTTTATAAAAATATTATAACATGTTACAAGATGTGTTATGTAAAAAAGGCCAGGTCATGAGTACCCTAAACCGACGCTTATGTATGAAAGGATTGATGAGTGAAGATGAAGCGAAAAAGATGTAAGGATCGTACTCAGTGGAAATCTGTGGTCTCTACCTACCCCTACGGGAAAGAGGCGTGATTTTATGTATTTATGTATGTATATAACATTTTTACCGACATGACGCATTTGGACAAATTATGTATTTGTGGTAAAAACATAGGTTTATACATATAGTATAATTTACTAGCGGCCCGCCCCAAGCTTAGCATGGGTATTTAACAAAAAATAAAAGAAATAAGAATTCTTCAAATATTCTACCGCCTTTGTCCACATAGGACTACGAATAATAATGAAAAGAAATGTAATTCAAGCTCAAAAACAACAGAACGGAAACTATACCGCAGCGGGCGTGGCTTAAACAGTGTACCGCACGGCGCTGTCAGTTCGCCGCGTGGGCTCGAGTCATGCGGTTGTACCGCGGAATTTTCAACTGAATTTGTCAATGTTCTTCTGCGTTGTTTAATTCTGCAAAAATACCATAGTGTGAAATAAAATGGTTGAGAAGCCATACAGATATAAAAAAATCAGGAATACCTTTTATAAACGAGTAGAGACCAATATTTTCGAAACTCATACTTGACTACCCTGGATAGTTTTATGCAACATGAATTTTACATTAAATCAAAAATTACTTTGGAACATTGTTAGTCTTAGAATATTTTATATGAAAACAATTCCCATTTTTTTTTGTATTCTAAATTTTTTATCTTAAGCATGTGCTAGAAATGTCATAAAAATACTTTGTACAAGGTCCTGAATTCTTATTTAGTATTTGTGCTACTAATGACATAAAAATATCCTAGAAGTAGGGCTTAGGTCTGACAAAAGTCAAAGTGTCAATTGATGTCGTATTTTTCAGTATTGATTTCATTTTAGGGTACAAAGGACATAAAAAATACAGATAAATTGATCCTAGGTCTTATAACTGTCATGCTTGAGATCTATTTCTAGATAACTATTTATATCATTTGTAGCCAAAATATAAAATTATAACAGATAAATACGACATCAACTATCACGTTGATAGTTATCACACCTATGGCTGCGGTATTGTTAGTTCGAATAGGTATATATAAGCCATCTACTTCATTTGGTACAATGAAATACTACGAGTAGAATAATAGTTCTGAGGATGCTGGACACGCTGCCAACTGGTAGAGGGCTGGAGTGTTTAGACTGCCTGCAAGCCTGCAATGGCATCTAGGTTGACTAAATGCTTTCGTTGTAGTAGCTAAAAATATTTATTATAGATTGCAGCATTTTGTTAAAATACAAACCGCCAAAAAAAACTTGATGTACTTATTAATGTAATACACGCAATAATATTTTTTTTTAAATTCAAAAATAATTCCAAATTATATCCACTCATATCAATATCAACTTGCATAAAAAAGTTTACTTGAAAACCATTTCTACTCATTTAGCGCATTATATATACCGACTTTTAAATTATAGAATATTATTTCCAAGAAAGTATTTTTAGTAGTATTCCAATCTACTGAAATAAATTGCATGAAAAACCATAAATCAATTTTATAGAAATAAGACGTAATAGAAAATGAATACGTAAACAAGCTAACATATTGTGGCATAACGCCATTCACGCGCATTTAAAGCTGGGACCGCACTACAGAGGTGCGGCGCGACGTGGAATCTGAGCGACCATCACTACCTACTAGTATTTACGGAGGTGCAAAGCAGTGCTGCAGCGAAGTACTTAGCAGCTACGGAAGTACTCACAAAACTTATCTTGACGACATGAACAACATACAGTATAGAATACTGAAAATTATTGTACCTCCTAACATTAAAAATAAACACTCAGGTGACCCACTGGGGTTATTTAAACACATGCAACATTATTCCGGTTCATAAAAAAGTTTAATTAAATATACTTCTCGAACAATAATACTTCCGAACAGAAATCCAATCTCCTATAAGTCATTCTTAATTCACCAGAAGCATAAAAATAGAAAACTACTTGTATCTAGAGACAATAACGTATACGGCAAAAAAATATCTCAATTCATAATTTCTCACCTCATTATAATCTGCCGTGTACAATTAAAGATAAAATCACAGAAAAAAAATATTAAATATATTCTGAAATAATATTTTGTAACATTATTTTATAGCTATGTAAAATTTAATATGCGTTACGAAGTTTGTTGTTTGATATAGTCTATGGTTGGACCGGAACGTTCAACACAAACCTTGCTCGCTATGGAATCTCCCATACTACTCTGAAAACGAGGCATTGAGGCATACCAGCTCAATCAATTTTAAGTCTTATAACAGAGAAGTTAAAGAACATTTTCACAAGGTAAGAGTCTGAGAGTCCTAGTTATGGATGAGCGAGAGGTGTCGCTACTGTTGTAGGAAATACAGGTTAGATATTAAGCATTAACGTTTATGTTCTAGAAACGGTGTGGCTTTGGCCGCACTAGGTTCTCCATAGGTGTTTATATCCTCATTAGTAATCGTGTTCTTTCGGCATATTTAGAACTCGACTGACTACTTATAGGCAAACGAATAAATTATATTTATATTATTTCATGTTTGGAAACTGTAGAAACCCAACGAATGCAATAAAAAAAAAGGATATTCAAAATCTACACAGGGAAATGCTTGCAAGTCTATGCTACGAACGAAGTTAAACATAAGTAAGCCAATACGTGTTTTGCGGTTTTCTTTCTTTCGGACCCGAAGTCCGATATTTTGACGAATTAGAGTAGGGGGGCCTGATTCGTATTTGTTGTATGCTCAGTGGGTAGCTATTTACTATACATACAATAAAATAATTCATTGAGCGCCTGATATAACAGCTATTCGTGTGAGCAAAACTCATGCTTGACTCTAAAATCTAGTTCTATCTAAAATTTATCTATTTACTGTTTTGTTTAGTTTTGTTATTTTGTTCGCTATTTGGCAGTGTACGTAACACATTGTAAGATATAGTGTGATACTATATACCTATTTTTATTGAGAATTCAATGTCTAGAAAAACCTTACATAGGTTTTAAGACATTACTAACATAAAGCATAATATTACAATATCACAAATATACGATAGGAAAATTTAAATCATGCGCGGAATTTAATAAAAAATAATAAAAAATCCTTTCGTATATTTGTGATTTTGTAATGTAATCCGCATAGCAGGCGTTATTGCAAACCTAACAGCATTAAAGCATAATGTATTTTATACATTTCTGGATAATAAATAAAAAAAAAGTAGCGACTTTTTCGTTGACTATAGCAATGCGGCGTAGCAGAAAGGTTCTTTCAACTAATGGCTAAAATTCCAAATTGATGAAGTCGTCGAAGGAGAAATAATCGTGGTGTCTTGAAAAAGGGCAGATATAGCTGAAAAAATAATAAGTGTTCTATTTGAGTGAAAGATATAACATATTCTCGTTTGAAAAAAAACTGTTTTCCACGACTCATCAGAGATAATAATCGATTTCACACACATTTTTGAACGTAAAATAAGGTCTTATGAAATGTTTAAACGTGGGTGGACCATGTAATGACAGGAAATCTACTGCAGCGCGTCTCTCCGGTGCCGCAAGGTATGCACTTGCGGCAGTGGCACGGCGGCACGCAGAGTTGCCTAAAGCTTTGGTCTGGTGATCATGACGCACAACGCTGCGGTATGCGGTATGCGATGTCGGACACTCAATCATATGAAAAACGTCGAGATGTTCTCTTGTTCCGTCGCAGTATGCATCAGCGGCGAAGGGCAAGCGCGGTGAAGCGGGGAGGTGTACTCCCGCACAGCGCGGCGTCGTTCTCGTTCATCGCTGCGGTGTGCGGGTGTGCGTCACGGGTTGACAATATGGATTTTTTCGAAGACAATTTAATAGAATTAGTTCGCATATAGTTCGCAATTAGTTGCATATTGAAGTTAGTTAGAATTATCCTTGTTTATATAAAAATAAATACAATAAACTTTTTTGCCTTTTTATTAAGGTTTCGTAACAACCTTCACTCCTCCGTTGCGTCGGAGATCATCCTCGGAGAGTTTCCTTGTCTATTCAGAAGCAGTAAAAATTCTTCTTCTTCCTCCTCTTCAAGCAAAGCACAAATTACAGTAACATTGTTCATGTTCACGTCTACCTTGGTAGCTGCGGCAAAATCAACAGACCACCTCTCCGCAGGGACGGTAAATGCTGCGTCGTGACGCTGCGTTGGGGCGCATACCGCAGCGTTGTGCGTCATGATCACCAGACCAAAGCTTTAGGATACATCTCTGTAGCGCTGGGCCGTGCCTCTCCGAAGCCGCATCACTATAGTGCGGTTTACGCCATTAATAAATGGATACAAATTAATATTTTTCCAGCCGCGCCGTTTCGCTGCCACGCTGTGCCGCAGTAGTGCGGTTTGGCCTTTAGACAATGACGGCGGTGACAACATCAACTTGACGTGACCAATCAGATGCGATTATTTCTAAGCGCCAAATCAATTAACCAATCAAATTGAATTTGGAAAATTGTGCGTGTTTTGTTACTTGTGAACATGATGAGGCCGAAATCAAAGCGGTCACTGTATCAGAGTTATACTTCTTTACATTATTTATTCGTAGACATAGGACAATGTAGGATTCTATTGGTGAAAGAATTTTTCAAATCGGTCCAGAAGTTTCAGAGCCTATTCTATGCAAACAACCAAATCTTTCCTCCTTATTGTATTATCATAGTTTAGATTTAACATTATGTTCGTGTCTAATCAGACAGTACTTTTGACGTAGATTTTAGGAAAAACATTTATATAATTGATTTTTAAGGCACAAAAACGCTGTATTTGGTCAATGTTTGGACTAAAGACAACCAACAGTTGTAGATAACTTTTTATTGAGCACCTAACACTTCCGTCTCTATATATAAATGAAGTAGCTTTATTTGTCAAATTAAATCAACACTATTTTCCCTCTTTATCTGACCAATTTAGGCGTAATAGACGTGATAAATATAAGCTCTGTATGCAATCTTCGAAAAAAAGTCTTATGAATTGCATTTTCTGTTCATTGTCATATGGGAACAAAAATATACAATCAGATACCAAGCTCCTTAAAGGACCTAAAATCTAAATAATAATATACTTTAAATTAAGCTTAAGAAAATATTGGAGAAATGTTATTAGAGCGTATGATCTGAATTAAATTTATATTTTACAAAATCACAAATATACGATAGTCATGTGCGGGATTCGAACCCGCGTCCATCCAGCCGGGATATGCTCTAACCAATTGAGCTAACATGACATGACGTCATAACTCAAATCTTTCCTATCTTTCTTTAACCATCGTATTGGGTGAATTTATATTATTGAAATTAATATTCGTGTTTACATTATATCCACTTTTTTTGTGTGTATCTAGAATTTAATTTAATTGAAATTGTATTGATATTATATTGACACTTCTGTGAGTTGTTCAAGTACTTAACTATATATTTATCTTCTTTTTTTATTGTTAATTTGCTTCATTGATTGCCGCCTTTCAAAAATCTGTACGCCTATATGGGCAAAACATGATGGTCACTATTTTTAGTTAGCATATGCATGCGTTTGTTTTGTATAATACTCATGCATTTGTTAGCGTCTCCGAAATAAAACCAGACTGAACATTAGTATACACCACAACTTATATTATAGATCTCACAAATTCACATAATTATTCGTGAACTTAATTTAACTTAACTACACGTCTGTTATCGCTGAACGCCAAGGCAAAAGTGAGCGGCACTGTTAGCATCAACAACTCATTCCGTGTGCGGATATTACGTGATTATGTTGTCATAGAGAAAGACTATCGGAAGCAAGTCGTTGACACTAGTGGTAGTTTCTAACCAAATCCATACTTTTAAGTATATCTATGTCCCTAAGTGCCAGATAGATGGCGGTAGTGATGTAGTTTTTCTCTGGGATATTAATGATTGTTATAGGTGGCGCCAACATTCGGCCCTCCTGCGCACGCAGCCGTCCTCGGCCGCGTTCTAGTCTGATGCATTTTCTGAGAACAACAATTAAATATAACAGTTTATTAATAAATGTGTAAACGTTTATTGTGTGTTATTGTCCTTGAAATAAAATAAAAACACACACAAAAAGTTGTAGCACTAACACATGAACACCAGGTATATTGCCATTCATTGGGGCCTCAAAACTATTCCATCAGCGGTAAGTTTACCGGAGCTTGCAATTTACCCTAGGCGAAGCAGTCGACAACCCTAGTTGCATGTCATTACAAACTCTGGCATATTCAGACATAAGAGCTTCACAATCTCATGGTCATGACCAGCAATTATGCCGACTTCAGCCCAAAGGAATAGCAATATATAAGTGCTCATAGGAAATGCATTTGACAAAAGTAAAAGCATTATATTTGCGTATCCGCAGAGATTTCATTTTAGCAAGATGAAAGTATATATATTGGCATTATGGGTTATTTCACTAGAACTTTCCATTTACCCCAGGCGAAGCTCATACTCATTATTTATGTTTTTATTTGACTCGGCTTCTCCTGACTCTAATATTTCTCTTCTTTTGAAAGTCTTGATAATTTATTATACAATCAGATCACCCAAAGGCACGAGCATTGGCTTCAAAAACATTAACCCACATAACAGTATCGTCCACTAAAGGATTAAATTCCGGAATCACTGAAGAAAGTATAACAGTTTTACTTACTGCGGGTGACGCACGTCGCGGTCGTTTTACTTTTTTTTTCTCCTTCTATCCGTTTCATTGCTTCTCGACGATTGTTCCGAGCTTGAAGATGTCGATGCACGCCTCATCTTCTTTGTTCGTTTTCGGCTTCGCGGCATATTACGTGCTTCTATCCCACTTCTGATGTTAGCGTCTCCGAAATAAAACCAGACTGAACATTAGGATACACCACAACTTATATTATAGATCTCACAAATTCACATAATTATTCGTTAACTTAATTTAACTTAACTACACGTCTGTTATCGCTGAACGCCAAGGCAAAAGTGAGCGGCACTGTTAGCATCAACAACTCATTCCGTGTGCGGATATTACGTTATTATGTTGTCATAGAGAAAGACTATCGGAAGCAAGTCGTTGACACTAGTGGTAGTTTCTAACCAAATCCATACTTTTAAGTATATCTATGTCCCTAAGTGCCAGATAGATGGCGGTAGTGATGTAGTTTTTCTCTGGGATATTAATGATTGTTATAGGTGGCGCCAACACATTATGCAAATATATCTTATCTTTTATTGTTAAATTTTTGTCAAAATTCCGGACATCCTCAAATTCCCAACGCATTCCGACTCGGAACTATATTTCCGTATATGTCCGGAAAATTCCGGACGTATGGCAACCCTCGTTGGATTTAAGTACGTTTCAATACTTTCAATGTGACATTGTATCGGGAGTATGTATAAGCCGTGGTATTAGGTCATTCGCCAAATGTTCTGCTTGCCTGATTATATTTAGAATATTTAGTATCTATCTAAAATATTTAGTATGCGCTGTACAAATGTCCTCCTGGGGTGCCGGAGTAGAATTGCACCTCCCCATATCATCCCGTGGGTTTCGTAAGAGCGTAAGCAGCGCCTTCTAAAGAACTGCCATCTTACACTGCGATCCCCAAGCCGCCTGCCAAGCGTGGGGATTATGGCAAATACCCCCTTGATGTGGGCAGCAGGCTGTGATCAGCAGTGGACGATCCGGCTGATACAGTACAGTACAAATGTACGACATAAAGGAGCTGATTTGAAAGAAAACAAAAAGATTTTGAAATAAAAGGAGCAGTGGTGGCTCAGTGGCATTAGCTAAGGACTGCCGCGCAGCAGGTTCTTGGTTCGAATCCCGCTACGGGCTTGAGCTTTTCCGCATGGTGGAAGGGCATTTCGAATGCCCGCGTGGCTAGCGATCAAGTAGAAAATCTGTCGCCAAGCACATAACGGTGTGTTCCGGCAGCTGTCCTTGAGTAGCCTCTTATCAGACTTCTCAGAAAAATAAGTATTGTGTGTACACTGCGCTAGTCACTTCAAGATATCGTGTCTTTTTCGCCCATGTTCTGTTCAAACCTTCGGTGAGCTTACTCTTTTGGCAGGCGTCAATGTTAACATTACAATCTCAAAACGTTACAGCTATTTGAACATTTTGAACTTGCCTGTGCGATAACCCGGTCGTCATTGACACCATTTATCATCGCGTTGACATTTCGCACGCATTTGTATCATAATAATGTTAATTACATATTATTACAATAGTTTGTCGACTGGCGAAAAATAATCTTAGAAATTCCGGGGTCCCGGGGTCAATACCCGCGTCAGACAACTACTGGTTTTTTTAAAATTGCTGATACGTAAGCCTTTGACCACAATCTCACCTGATGGTAAGAGATGAGGTGCTTGGCGACAGATTTTCTACTTGAGGGTGGCTAGCCAGGCGGACATTAGCAAAATGCCCTTCCACCATGCGATGAAGGGTTGCAAGTCCCAGGCTCCTCTGGCCTCTTCCTCTGCAACGCTATGGACCCGGCACCCGCACGGTGAATCCATGGAATGTTTATGAATTAGAAATTCATGAAGCAGTGATGGCTCAGTGGCATTGCCTATGGAATTCCGTGCAGCAGGTCCATGGCTCGAATCCCGCCGCGGGCTTGAGCTTCACCACATGGTGGAAGGGCATTTTGCGATTGCCCGCCTGGCTAGCTAACCACCCTCAAGTACAAAATCTGTTGCCAAGCACCTAACGGTGTGTTCCGGCAGCAGTCCTTAAGACCCAGTTAAATTACAGGCACATGAGACTTAACAACTGTACGTCTCAGTGTGACGGGCGCAGTTAAGTTCGTCGTTGACGAAATTAATCTGTTATAGGCAGAGGTTAGTCCACTTAACATCAAGTGGGCTACGAGCTTGTTCTGTCACAAGTACCGGTTTGAACCAGCTTAGGGCTATCTTGTCGTAGCTTTTATGATGTTCCTTTCACTCTGTTTCTTTTTTATTCATGTGCAAGTAGTAATTTGAGTTGTACCTAGCAGTCGTTCTGACTTCTGATACGAATATAGGCATCGATATCGACTATTTAAAACAAAGGCTTCAGAAGAGATCATAGCTATGCGCGGCTATGCGAAAGAAAGAGAGACACCTTGTTGTTGAATATTAATTTAGGTACTCCGTGCTTTGCGAGCTGAAGTGCACTTTATTGCTTCGTAGGTAGAGTCGCTATTTTACTGGAATGGCTTTGCGGAGTGAACGTTCTGTTCTGGTCCTATCTATTCTGTCTCTCGTTTCTCTTGGTTCTTCTATCTCGACTATTTAAAACAAAGACGACTCGATGCACATGGTTGCATCATTAATTACGTATGTATGAATGTAATACAATAATTATCACAATGGCGCAGTTATAGGTACCTAATCCTGACACGTAGTACCATTGCCACACTCACTCAGATTATAAACAATGACCTACCATAGTCATGTTGAATCAGAGAATAGCTAGATACTGTCTTACACTTGAAGTGTTCGTAGTGGAGCTTTCCTAGCCGTTCACAACCGATCAACTTCCGCCGCGGTAATGACTTGGATGGGTGACCGGTAGTGGCATTACTACTGGGGGCCAAGTCTGCTAATTACATGTTCATATTCAGCATAGATTCATTCAAGAATCATACAAGACAGAATCGGTAGTCTGCTGATCCCTTACGAATATATGAATCTATGATGAATCTAGGCTGGTTAGACTATATTGCCAACGAAAAATAAAAAGAGAAGAGTAAGGTAATACATAAAACAATTTAGTTATTATTTAAGTATTATTATTTCGTTTCGTTTTCATATGAAACCGAGATTGAATCAATATTGACTCGATATGAACGATATGAAGTTAGTAGACTACCAAAACTGTCAAAATTGTCCAGGCCGAGTCCATTATAGATTCATATTGATTAGCATTCCTGGTATCTTACACTGCTATACCCAAAAAGCCGTGACGCGCGAACCTTGTTCGGTGTTAGTCCCGGCTGGTGCACTGAGAAACGGGTCGAGATTGTGTTAGTGTGCGTGCGGGACGCATACATACTATGGCGCACACAAACAAGCCGCGCGCGGTGCGTTTGTATGAAGATAACTTACTTACCCACTCCTTCTACTATGCCAAAACTGTCAAATTGACCAGGCCGAGTCCATTATAGATTCATATTGATTAGCAGACTTGACGCCCTGAGCGTGCACGTGCTTCAGAAGACACGCTGAGCCATCGCATCGGTCCCGTTTGTTGCAAACGTTGGACTATTTCGGACATTGGATGGTGTCCTGGCTCCTTTAATTACGAAAAACACTGTGGCCAAGCACCTTGCGGTGTGTTCTCCCACATTTATCATTGAGAGCCAGTAATTCTAGTTTAGCCTGAACAACGTCTTCGATTTTGTCATCTCTTACCATCAGGTGAGTGTGGTCAAAGGCTAGTCTATGAATATAATAGAGCCAAAAACATTTTCTTTGACCATAATGCAATTTTGTAACTAGAGCTTAGATACAAAAATAAAAAACCGGCCAAGTGCAAAGTTGGACTCGCGCACGAAGGGTTCCGTACCATTATCTGTAACCTAATCTTGCAAGTTACAGACACTTCGCAGTGTCCGATTGAGCTGGGTAGGTACGGCGTAAACCTCTTATTGTATGGGAGCTCCCTTAATTATTAATTTTATTTTAATTAATTATATTTAAAGAGAACATCAAACTAAATATTCTGTGATTAATTTAAAGCGTCTGCCTGTCACTTTTATTAGTATCGAGCAAGAAACGGTAAAAAAATCAAGTTTGTTGTATGGTACTAAAAATAAAATAAATATTTAAGGGGGGGCTCCCCCTTAAATATTTATTTTATTTTTAGTATTTGTTGTTATAGCGGCAATAGAAATACATCATCTGTGAAAATTTCAACTGTCTAGCTATCACCGTTCTTGAGATACAGCCTGGTGACAGACAGACGGACGGACAGCGAAATCACAGTAAAAGGGTCCCGTTTTTACCCTTTGGGTACGGAACCCTAAAAATTAAAAAGGTTAAGTACAGTTTTCACTGCATAGTGATATTTGGAACCGTTCCTAGCTTAAAAGCTGGATCTGGAGGAAGCTAGCTCGTTGAGCGACTCTGACATAGTAGAAGGAGTGGTATTAAATAGCTTTTCTCACTCTTTCTACTATGACTCTGAGGTTGCTGCTGTTTACTATCTAGTATTATCCCTTCTTACGACTCCCACGGGAAGATTATGATATCATAGATATTTTAAATAGATTGTCGTATTGATTAGAAACTTCACACACGTGCTATTCTGTCATTTGGCTGATGCGATAGACGGCCATAGGGATTCCTCAACGGCCAATTAATCCATCGATTTTTTATAAATTCGACTTTATTTCAACGCAAAAAGCACCATGACAAGTGCACATGATAATATAGCGTATTAACAACATATGATTTTCATTCCAAAAACTACTTTATCATGGTACATATAAGGCTCATTAAATGTGTTCGTTAATATTTTGTTTCCAATGTTTATAAATAGATGATTATCACATGGTCGATGGGCTCAATATTCTTGGGAATTATTTGTTTACTAGCAACAGCCCTTAGCTTTACCCGTAGTGTACAAAGTATATTTACTGCGAATAATACAGTCTTGAGTTCCACAGAATAAAAAGGATCAGAAGGTTCACACCGCAATGCCATTCCAATAAATAAGCGACTCTAGCTACGAAGCAATAAAGTGCACTTCAGCTCGGAAAGCACAGTATCTAATATTTATATTTACCTACAAGGCGTGTCTCTTTCTATCGCGTAGCCACGCATAGCTCTGATCTCTTCTGACGCTGCACGCACGTGCAATAAGCCCGTCCGGACGGATACGTCGATGTACCTGTAGCGACGTATCTAAAGTGTGGACAGCCGGGACTGCTCCAGCGCGCAGTTACAAGCCTATCGTATATAATATATATTTCTCATAGAGTAACTCCCAATGGAAAAACGTTTTTGAAGCGCTCGTAGCGAAGTTTACTTAGCTGTTCTCAACCGATCAGCAAAGTTAAGCAACGTCGCCCGCGGTCATGAGTTGGATGGGTGACCGTTAGTGACATTACTACTGAGCGTGCACGTGCTTCGGAGGGTACGTTAAGCCGTCGGTCCCGGTTGTTGTCTTAGAATGGCAGTCGTAATAGCATGGTGGTAGGGCATTTTGCGAATGCCCGCCTGGCTAGCTACCACCCTCAAGTAGAAAATCTATCGCCAAGCACCTAACAGTGTGTTCCGGCAGCTGTCCTTGAGAGCCAGCCCTTATAGGTTAGCCTGAACAACATCTTCGACCACATCATCACTTACCATCAGGTGAGATAGTGATCAAAGGCTAGTCTATCAGGCATAAAAAAAAGAACAAAGTTTCACCGAGTTTGAACACTTGGTACATACTTAAAATATCACGAAAGTACGTTTGTATGGAAAGCGCAGCGTGCACTCTACTCTTAAGAACAACTTAGCAAACTACTCTACGAGCGCTTCAAAACTCAAAGCCTGCATTGCCATGCCCTATCAAACATTTCATATACATGTTGATCAATCTAAAAATAAGTGAGAAATAATAAATTCTGAGTATACTCCGTTCGAAATCACATTCTGTATCCATTAGTTACTGTTTGTGTTTACTAGAGGCCGCCACTGAGTGAACTCTGACGTCTTTGATCAACCTCCAAAGAAAATACTAACAATAATAATTCTAAGAATAGTGTTCTATGTATGTATCTCTTTCTATGATATATGTTGATAGGCACGTCTACTGTAATTTTATTATGTTTTTTTTTTATTGTGACGGATCACGGAACAAACTTTAGACCCACCTGATGTTAAGCGGCCTAACCTCTGCCTACGTCTCAAGTCACTAATTAGTGACTTGAGACTCACTGCCCCAGTCACCTTGAGGCATAGTTATTAAGACTCATGTGCCTGTAATTTCACTGGCTCTCAAGGACTGCTGCCGGAACACACCGTTAGGTGCTTGGCGACAGATTGTCTACTTGAGGGTCGCTAGCCAGGCGGGCATTCGCAAAATACCCTACCACCATGCTATAACGACTGCCATCCTAAGACGACAACCGGGACCGACGGCCTAACGTGCCCTCCGAAGCACGTGCACGTTCAGTAGTAATGTCACTAGCGGTCACCCATCCAACTCTTGACCGCGCGCGACGTTGCTTAACTTTGCTGATCGGTTGAGAACAGCTAAGTAAACTTCGCTACGAGCGCTTCAAAATTCAAGATTACCTCATTGTTCTACCCAAAAATGTGTTTTTACCATGTGGTACCGTAGTACTATTAGTTATTCTGTGGTGCTACATACAACGTACATGAATCGCTGTAAGAGCGTGTGGCGCATTATTCAAGCTAATATGATGTTGAAAACACATGTGCGCCCAGTTTCCTAATATTGTAATGATATCATTTGTCTCATCATAGAACCGACATGACGACGAATTTAGTTAATTAATTTTAACAAGCGGCTCTGTGAACTGAAGCACAGAATACAAAGGACCAGAAGGTTCACTCCGCAAAGCCATTCCAATAAATAAGCGACTCTAGCTACGAAGGAATAAAGTGCACTTTAGCACAAAAAACAGCTACTACAAAAATTTTAGACAATTTAAATGCTTCAGTCCCATATTATATAATAAGACATAAGCACCTAATTAGACACAGACACCTAACGGTGTGTTCTGGCAGCAGTACTTGAGAGCCAGTAAAATTACAGGCACATGAGACTTAACAACTGTCCGTCTCAGTGTGACGGGCGCAGTGCGATTCGTGGTTGACGAAATGCATCTGTTCTAGGCATAGGTTAGTCCACTTAACATCAGGGGCTCGATTCTCTTAGCTATTGAACGGCGTTAACGCAACTTAATTGCATGAAAATTGTAGTTTTTGACAGTATCCCTAGTCTGCACGCTATTTAGGTTCGATCGCAAGTCAGTGGCTTGCTATCAATAGTTTTTGACATATTTGGTATGCTGTAAGCTATTTTGTCGCGATTGCGTTGCTACAGTGGCATACAATATTTTGGAGGATTTTAGATTGAAAAATAGCTAAATGACTTAAATATATTTATTAAATGTATTGTTTGCTAGAAAACCACTGTATTGTTGTTTTGACTGATGCTTGATTGATAGATGTTTGCATTATTATTTCATTGGCAACATTTGCAAGTCATAGCACAGCCATACGATAGCGACGCGATTGCTATACAACTGCGATTAGGAGCTATAGTTAGCGAACTACCGAATTTGACATTAACAGCAGTTCGATCGCAGAAGCGTCGCAGTAGTGTGGCGTTTTGTCAATAGCTAAGAGAATTGGGGCCCAGGTGGGCCTCGGGCTTATTCAGAGCGATAAAAAAACATTGTTAAAACAAAAATCGGCGTTTCTCAATTTCTTCCTCTTTCATCTTCATGTTGTTTATAATTTGCGCTAACTTCATACTCCACTCATATTCACTCATTCAGCCGCTATAAAACCAATGGGAGAAAAAGATAAAAAGCGCGGGAAATGAGCGGCCGTGCCCCGTCGTAATGAAATGTAGAATGCATTCGAATGGCTCGAGGTGCTGAGCACACTATTTCGTATGGACACGGCTTACGGTGTTTTGAAAGTGGCAGCATTTATTGGTTCCAATTTGCAACCAATTAATATAGTTGCAAGCCGCATGCTATTAAGTTCGGTGATTTGTTCACAGGCTGTGAGTACTATAGGTCTAATAAGGTAAAGTAAATGACTACGGGAATTGTGTCTCTCATCCCTACCAAGTAAGTTAAGAAAATGCTCTATTCGATTCGAAATGATATAACGTTTACCCTACTCGCTGTTTAAGAATACACACAAATAAAAAATCTGTTATTATAAGCTGCCTTTTCTCCAAATTTCGTAGACAAGAATCTTTCTAAAGTAACCGCGTTCCGTATAATATAATAAAATGTATAATGTAACCGAATACAAAAGTGTGAGATTCCCGAGAGATCGTGATACAACCGAGCGAGCTAGATCATTAATTCTGTTTTATGTTTGCATTTTAGGTATAAATTGACATAAAAAAATATGTAGAGTCTAATTATTTTGAATAAAGAACTGTTTAATAATAACAAATATTTTAAAGCATTTGAAGAAACATCAAATTAATTATTTAATAAAACACTTAAAAAATCTTTATAAAAATTATATATCTAGTGGCAATTCCGTCTAATTTCCTGTTAAGCCGACGTGACGTCACAAACGCCACGCAGCCAAACCGGAAGAGTATTCGACGCGTTTTGCTTCTAAACGAAGCATCCTCAGGAGGTCTTGACTTTACGAGCGCACGATCGAGACTAGTATAAAGATTTTTTTATAAAAAAATTTAAGTGTTTTGTAATAATTAATTTGATGTTTTCTTAAAATACTTTTAAAATATTTATTATTATTGAATATGGATTTCCGCAAAGTAACGCCTGAATCTGTTCATTAAATAACTGTTTATTTACTTTTGTATGTTGGATTGAGGTGACAGTTGTTCTGAGCAGATGAGTGTGTCTGATGACCCTATCCTGTTGCATTAACATGTCGCTTTCAGCGCTTGCCGTGATGCTGGGTGCTTTATCGTGAACAGTATTGTTCAGAGAGACACTTCATTGTTTTCAACTTTATTAGCGGCCGTGCCATTAAAAAGAACCTACTTCAGACAGCGGCTTTGCCGACGTCTATACCTTTTATTTTATAAACCTTGAGGGAGCTTCTGAAGCTGTAGGGCAAGACGATACATTTTAAAGATATAGTATAGCTTACGATTAGGTCACAGGTTCGAGTACTAGTTAATTTACAAGAAGTCAAAAAACAGAGTTAGTGATGATATTACTTTAAATTGAAGTAAATATAGAGTAGGATTATTATTATTACACAGTATGGCACGAAAAAGTTGCCTTAATCATAAGTTATACATGGCTATTGATGATGATTATAATAAAATTGTTTATCACATATTTAAGTATATTCCTCATATTAAAAAAAGGAACAGGTAGAAATTTGAAAATTTGGTATATAATTTATCTTTTTAGGAATGTATGTTTATATATATATTTGAGGAATATGTGCGAGGGACGCGAGTAAGAATGTGCGTAAAGCAACATCTCGAACAGCTGATAAGAGTCCCCTGTGCACCCTGCCACCGCACAGGCTACACACTGTTCCTCAGCTTCGCTACGCATTCTTGTGGAGCTGGGCGACGCACAGTAGTTAATCTGTTGCACCGCCTTTTTAATTTGTGTTGGAGGAGCGGTCGAGTACCAGGGGACTGGTGCAAGACTGTGATTGTGCCGCTAATAAAGGAAAGGGGTCACAACAGGACTGCAAGGATTACCGCGGATCAGCTTCCTCAACGTCGTCGGTAAACTATATGCGAAAGTATTGATTGAGCGGGTGATAAAAGATTAATATGGTTTGCACAAGCAGGGTTTAGAAAGGGAAAGGGATGTGCGGATTAGGTCTTTACTTTACGATGCATAGCCGAATAATGCATTTCGTATTAAAAAGGTCTATTGCGCTTTCTTAGATTTAGAAAAGGCTTATGATAAGGTGAGTAGGCATGAACTGTGGTCAGCGTTGTCTATGCATGGGCTGAATGGTAACCTGATCCAAGCGCTGAAATCCCTCTATAAGGATTCCAGTGCTTGTGTTAGGATAAATGGGACATACACTGATTGGTTTAACATCGAAAAAGGTGTTAGACAAGGATGTGTAGCGTCACCGTGGCTGTTCAACTTATTCATGGATAACTGTTTGACAAACCTGAAAGACAGTGAATGTGGATTAAGAATGAATGAGTTACTCATCAAATGTCTTCTCTACGCTGATGACCAAGTCGTACTTGCGTAGTCGGAAAAGGAGTTGCAGGAGATGATAAATGCTATGCATGAGCCTTTAGAAAGAAAGGGAATGAAAATAAATATAAATAAGAAGAAAGTTATTGTGTTTGAACGAGATGATAGAATTACCAATTGCAATGTTATGTTTGGATGTGAAAAAATGGAACAAGTAAAAGAGTTTGTATAGTTGGTATCCATGTTTACAAAAGATGTAGAGTATGAAATCTACATAGAACGGTGAGTGAATGCTGGAAACATGGTGAACGGAGCATTGCACGCGTTTATGAACAGACAGAAGGTGTCTAATAAGGCTCGTCTGGCTATTCATGGGAGAGTGTTTGTTCCGACACTAATGTATGGTAGTGAAAGTTGGGTATGGCAGAAAAAGCATGAAAGTAGAATAAATGCAGTTGAGATGAGAACAATGAGAAACATGATTGGAGTCAAACGGAGTGACAGGATAAAGAATAGTGTGATAAGGGAACGATGTGGTGTGAATGAGGATGTAGTGACAAAAATCGAGAATAGTAAGTGAAGATGGTTTGGAGTCCAAACTTTGGACACGTAGAGAGAATGAATGAAATGAGAATGACTACGAGTCGAGGTATACATGGGATAAGTGTTGGAAGGGGAAGACCTAGGCGAACGTTCCGAAATCAAGATGAAGACGTTTTGAAAAAAAGGCCAGGTCAGGACTACCCTAAACCGACGCTTATGTATCAAAAGATTGATGAGTGTAGATGAAGAGTAAGATATATGAGAGGATCGTAGCAAGTGGAAATATGTGGTCTCTGCCTACCCCTACGGGAAAGAGGCGTTTTGTTATATATTGTCGCGATATTAGAGCGTATCCTATCTTTCTTTCTTTAATTTAAATCTATGGTGTTACTTTTGTGGTACACTGGATAGTTATTTCGCTGATCGTGAATACTCACTTCCAGTGGAATTGCTCTGGTCGCCATTTTACATTCTCCGATCGAATCAGCTAGAATAGCCTGTTGGTACATAAAACCTAAATAATAATTTATATGCGCGTGGGAGGAAGGTCAGCTTCAGTTCGGAGTTGCTGACGTAAGGCCTTGCATTTACTTTTTTTGTGTATTAGAGATGACATAATAAATAGGGTGCTTAATTAAAACTGAAGCGCTCGTAGCGAAGTTTACTTAGCTGTTCTCAACCGATCAGCAAAGTTAAGCAACGTCGCGCGCGGTCATGAGTTGGATGGGTGACCGCTAGTGACATTACTACTGAGCGTGCACGTGCTTCGGAGGGCACGTTAAGCCGTCGGTCCCGGTTGTCGTCTTAGGATGGCAGTCGTTATAGCATGGTGGTAGGGCATTTTGCGAATGCTCGCCTGGCTAGCTACCACCCTCAAGTAGAAAATCTGTCGCCAAGCACCTAACGGTGTGTTCCGGCAGCTGTCCTTGAGAGCCAGTACTTCTAAGTTAGCCTGAACAACATCTTCGACCACATCATCACTTACCATCAGGTGAGATAGTGGTCAAAGGATAACCTATCAGACAAAAAAAAAAAAAAAACTGTCAAGAATAAATTGCTAGAACACTTGAATATGTTGGCCGGTAGAAGAAACAAATTATTTTAACTACAAAATATATTTTTTCACAACACAAGCACGGAAAGGATTTGTTTATCATTTGAAATCTGCCCCACGCATTGGTACGCGTCTTGGGGATCGCAGTTTAAGATATCAGTTCCTCAGTAGGAGCTGCTGCCCACCTTCCAGTATTTTACGTTCAGTCGCCTCTTAAGATAACCATAGGTAGAAATCGGGGGTGATATTCTAAAACGGCACCCCACGAAGCGTGCTCGCCTAAAAAAAATGAATGTAGTAACATAATTTTTTTTAACTAAAAATGGAACCGACTTCAACACTCAAAAGTGTGAAATAACTTGTTGAAGTCGGTACCATGATAGTTCAATAGTATCTATTACACTATTGTTAGCATGGTACCGACATGGTACGAAATGACAGGCACATGAACTTAACAACTATGTGTCAAGGTGACGGGTGCAGTGCAATTCGTGACTTGTGATGCAATGCATCTGTTATCGGCAGAGGTTAGTCCGCTTAACGTCAGGTGGGCATCGAGCTTATTCAATCACAATAACACAATAACTACTTATTATATGTAGGACAAGGTCAGCCTACTCCTTCGGGAATATACAGGCGTCTCTTTTATTTGATTAGAACCGCGACTGTCACCGAATACCTAATGATAATAATTAATGAGCATTGTGGGTGTAAGGTCAGAAGCTTGATTCGTAGGTGCCGGCGGAGACCTTGCACTATCTTTCCTTTTGCACGCTAATGCCTTTACTGACTCATATGTACTATATATTACTTGCACAACATCCATTCATTGACCTGGACCAGGAAATAATGGAAATAATTCAGGCGTTACTTTGCGGAAATCCGTATTTAATAATAACAAATATTTTTTAAATATTTTAAGAAAGCATCAAATTAATATTTTAATAAAACACTTAAAAAATATAAAAATCATATCTAGTGACAATTCCGCCTAATTTTCCTGTTAAGCCGACGTGACGTTACAAACGCCACGCAGCCAAACCGGAAGAGTTTTTGACGCGTTTCGCTTCTACACGAAGCATGCTCAGGAGAGTCAGAGTCAGACTCTGCGAGTGCACGATCGAGAATCGAGAATTCTCGATCGTGCGCTCTTAGAGTCAGGAAAATTAGGCGGAATTGTCACTAGATATAATTTTATATTTTTTAAGTGTTTCATTAAAATAAAATTTGAGGTTTTTCTTAAAATATTTTAAAAATATTTGTTATTACTGAACCAGGAAGTTTTATTTTTATTTCATACCTTACATGTTAGCCTTTGACCACTATCACACCTGATGGTAAGTGATGATGTGGTCGACGGTGTCAACAGGCTTAACATACAATTACGACTCTCATGGACAGCTGCCAAATACACCGTAAGGTACTTGGCGTAAAAAAATCGACTTGAGGGTGGTCGCGAGCTAGGCGGGCATACGCAAAATGCCCTTCCACCATGCGATGAAGCTCAATCGCGCGGAGGGATTCGAACCATGGACCTGCTGCGCGGCAGTCCATAGCTATTGCCATCTCGGTCTCCAAAACTTCTCAATGAGCTGTAGAAGCTTCTCAACGATTGACTTGACATGTTAGGGTGCAAAAAAGTTTATTTTTCGGCTACCATCTCATGTATAGGAGCCATCTTAAAAATAATTTAATTGAATTAAGTACACAAAATAAAAATTAAAAAAAAAACGACTACAAACATAAAATCGTGTTATAAGGGATAACTCGACTACTTACTATCTACTACAGATCTCACTCAAATTAAAATGGGACTACATGATAAGCACCAGCTTTCGAATGTAAAAAAAAAGTCCACCGGGTGTAGTTGAAACTATAGTCGGAGCTATCTGACTTATTCACGAGTAATCCCGTTTTATTTACTAAAATGAGATATGATGAGGGAACACACATGCATACACATAATAAAAAAAACTCGTCGAATTGATAACCTCCGCCTTTTGTGAAAGGGCATTTTGTGAATGCCCGCCTGGCTAGCTACCACCCTCAAGTAGAAAATCTGTCGCCAAGCACCTAACGGTGTGTTCCGGCAGCTGTCTTTGAGAGCCAGCACTTCTAGGTTAGCCTGAACAACATCTTTGACCACATCATCACTTACCATCAGGTGAGATAGTGGTCAACGGCCAAGCTATTAGGCATTAAAAAAAAAAAGGTCCGTGACAAACGGACAGACAGAGGAGTCGCCCTTTGGGTGCGGAACACTAAAAAGGGCAAAATAAACAGACAAACATTGCATTGTGTGTTTATGGAGATGTTTCTCGCTCATGCGTCAGACTAAACTATAAAACCTGCGCGGGCGCATCGTGATCTTGTGCAATGTCTGATAGGTGTATCTATCTCATCATCATATGACTCATCTGCTTCCTTGTCACAAAGTAAAGCAAATTGTTTTCTTAGATGATTTTTTTCTATCTTATAAAGAGGTAAGATTTGTATATTTAATAAATAGATTCAGGTGTTACTTTGCGGAAATCCATATTTAATGATAACTAATTAGGCGGAATAGTCACTAGATATATTTTTGTATTTTTTAAGTGTTTTATTAAAATATTAATTTGATGTTTTCATAAAATATTTTAAAAATATTTGTTATCATTATTTGTATATTTGTATGAAACGAATTAACTTAAAAAGTACTGGAGCGATTTGAAAAATTCTTTCACAAGCACTATCGCGTGCTGAGCGAAAATCATATTTTACAAATGATTGAAGCACACAATTTTCGCGCCGTATGCCTAAACCACTCGCGATGGCGTGAAATCGGAGGACGCGGGTTCAATTCTCGCCCGGGGCATAACATTTTGGGCTCCAATAATTTGTTGAATATGATCCTACATTATGTATGTTAACCTTTTTTGATCATATGGTCTGACAATAAATAAATTTGAATTTTGAATTTGAATTATCTAGCTCAAGTTTTTGGAATATATCTGTGATCGCAATAAGGTTAACTTTAGTTGGAAGGTTTGTAGCAGTAAAACAAACGTGTTTCGGTAGTAACCGTGCAATTTCACACTTCAATAACAGAAAAGAGGACTGTATGGTATGACCTAGACATATTGCTCCTGGGGCGTGCTATGAAGTCGCACGGTAGCTAAATACAAAACTAAACACAAACTTGAACAAAGATAAAAAGTTAAAAGTGTAAGGCCCGATATGCCAGCTGACAAAATCTTATTTAGATTTCGAAGAAGTGACGGCTCAATGGCATTGGCTATGGACTGCCGCGCAGCAGGTCCATGGTTCAAATCCTACCGCGGGCTTGAGTTTCACCGCTTGGTGGAAGGGCATTTTGCGAATGCCGCCAGGCAAGCGACCACACTCAAGTAGAAAATCTGTCGCCAATCATCTAACGGTGTGTTCCGGGAGCTGTCCTTGAGAGCCTGTAATTGAACACTGCTGTAGTATTTATTGATTATTGAGCAAACTTTATCGTAAATGATTGTTTTAATTATCTATCAATAGTTAGGATTCTGAATTTTTAATTCATTTGCGATCTGTTATAGTGTCATGGGTCTATGTTATGTGAAAACATAAAATGTACTGGACTGCTAATGCGCTGGTACTTCAGCACATTACTTTCAAAAGAATAAGTCATTCGGCGAACAGGCCTTTTTAGGAATAAATCATTTAGCGAATAGTTCTTTTGTGAATACCTCATCTAGCGAACAGGCCTTTTTATGAATAAGTCAGTTGGCGAACCGGACTTTTAAGGAATAAGTCATTTAGCGAATAGTTCGTTTTAGGAATAAGACATTAAGCGAAGAGCCTTTTTTATGAATATGTCATTCGGCAAATAGAAGCATTCATATATAGGTCCAATGTTGACTAAACATACCGGTAATACATACTCACCCCCTACAAACACCCGACCAAAACATGTTTTTTTTTGTGACGGAACAAGCCCGTGTCCCACCAGATGTTAAGTAGACAAACCTCTGCCTATAACAGATGCATTTCATCAACGAATTGCAATGCGTCTGTCACACTGAGAAGTACAGTTGTTAGGTCTCATGTGCCTGTAATTTTACTGGCTAATTTTACTATGAATGACAAAACGTGGGTGTTTAGTGACCTCCGGCTATCCTTTCGGGTATGCAATAAGGCATTATGTTACTTAGTACGTGAGATAGGTGCTTTAAAAAAATAAGTATTTTTTACAATAATAAACATGAGATTATATTTTAAGGGCACCGTTCCCCAGTCTGACAAACAGCTGCCTTTTAAAGTATTCATGGAACATGCGGACCGCGTGGGCTGTGTCGCAAATTAGAACCGACATACACGAATATCCAACCAAATATTATTCAACTCTCTAATCTCAATACGCTCGAAGTGCTCGTAGCGAAGTTTGCTTAGCTGTTCTTAATCGATCAGCTAAGTTAAGCAACGTCCGCGGCGGTCAGGAGTTGGATGGGTGACCGCTAGTGACATTACTACTGAGCGTGCACGTGCTTCGAAGGCCACGTTAAGCCGCCGGTCCCGGTTGTTGTCTTACGATGGCAGTCGTTACAGCATGGTGGTATGCATTTTCGAATGCCCGCCTGGCTAGCTACCACCCTCTAGTAGAAAATCTGTCACAAAGCACTTAACGGTGTGTTCCGGTGCTGCTTTGAGAGCCAGTAATTCTAGGTTAGTCTAAACAACAACTTCGACCTCATCATCACTTACCATCAGGTGAGATAGTGGTCGAAGGCTAACCTATAAAAAAAAGAAAACAAATAAAGCTTTTAACTACACGCATATTTATTATTAATTACATTTATTATACTGGCGGGGGTTTGACTTTATTATGACATCCGGTTATCCTTTCGGGTATGGAATAAGGCATTATGTTAATAAATAGATTCAGGCGTTACTTTGCGGAAATCCATATTTAATAATAACAAATATTTTTAAAATATTTTATGAAAACATTAAATTAATATTTTAATAAAACACTTAAAAAATACAAAAATATATCTAGTGACAATTCCGCCTAATTTTCCTGTTAAGCCGAAGTGACTTCACAAACGCCACGCAGCCAAACCGGAAGAATTTTCGACGCGTTTCGATTCTACATGAAGCATCCTCAGGAGGTCTTACTCTACGAGCGCACGATCGAGAACGTGAGTTCTTAAGTGTTTTATTAAAATATTAATTTAATGTTTACATAAAATAGTTTTTTTGGTATAAGGGGAGTGGCGAAAAACCAATAGCGAGAAGAGTATTGAGTGTGATATGGACTTATATACACTGAGAAAAATGACTTTGGAGCTTAAATCAAATTTGACCTTTTACCGTTGAGTTGTAACTACGCAAGGTGAATTCACAACTCTTATGATGATTTTCACCATGCAAAGCGAAATCAATAAAAATGTATCATGTTTTATAATAAACACAACCGTCAAAAGAAGCGAAAGAGATATGTAAAGATCGTAGTAAGTGGAAATCCGTGGTGTCTGCCTACCCCTACGGGAAAGAGGCGTCATTTTATGTATGTATGTAATATTTATCATTTTATAGGGTTGTACATTACAAGTTAACATCTAAAATAATGCCTTACCACCATAAACCATTAAAAATGCACTTCACATAAATTATCCGCCCGAAACAGCTTCGTTTTTGAATCGTATTAAAAGGTTAGCGATGGAACATTTATAGCTATAACAGACAACAGCATAAGCGTTATGTATGATATAGGAAGGCAGCCGTTCCACAACGTCTGGTGGACATCTGCCGTCTGATATAATATTCATATGAAACAAGCCACAGGCTAACCGTGCCGCGTATTTAGTTTTTTGTTTTTTTTTTTGCCGCGTTTTGAAGTTTGCTTAGCCGTATTTAACGGGACTTAATCGTGATAATAACATGTTTATTTTGGTCGTGGGCACGAGCGGTTTGGCCACGACCAATGCAACTTGGTCGAAACGTCGAGGTAAATAAATCTATACATGTTTTTCTCGCGATTAAGTTCCGTTAATTAGGTACTTATAAATATGTGTTCAAGTCGCGAAAGTCTTAAAGTTACTGTTAGTTTTTTTCACCTATCCCTTCAGGTATATACTGGCGTGATGACTGTGAGCAAACGACAGTACACGATATTGTACACATTTATCGTGTTTTTTATACCTCATTAAGTGCGTTGATTCGAATCGTGCGGGCCCTCGAGCTTGTCAATCTCATTGTGTTAAGTGCCCATTGTTTGAGGTGATCCAATTTCAACAGCCCACATAATGTCCCGGGGGTCTGGCAGTTGTGTCCTTTTCATATTAAATTATATAAAAAAAACGGTAAATAAAGACTAAAGACAATCATTATACGGTATAATGACTATAATGTATCTTCGAAAGAGGGTGGCCAGAAATCTTTGAAATAATAACAAATATTTTTAAAATATTTTATGAAAACATCAAATTAATATTTTAAGAGACACGTTAATATTTTACGAGAAAAAATTTCTCGATCGTGCGTTCGTAGAGTCAAGACCTCCTGAGGATGCTTCGTGTAGAAGCGAAACGCGTCGAAAATTCTTCCGGTTTGGCTGCGTGGCGTTTGTGACGTCACGTCGGCTTAACAGGTAAATTAGGCGGAATTGTCACTAGATATATTTTTGTATTTTTAAGTGTTTTGTTAAAATATTAATTTGATGTTTTCATAAAATATTTTAAAAATATTTGTTAAGTAACGCCTGAATCTATTTATTACTGTTTGAAATGGTTGTATTTCGTTACGATGCCATGAAAAGATAAGGGTTTGTCGAAAGGGCTGCCAGAAATCTTGGAAACTATGGTATTTCGTTCCGATACCATGAAGAGATAAGTGTTTGGCGAAAGATAAAGCCAGTTGATTTTGTGCATTTCGCGGTCGTTCACGCGTCATCTATTTAGAAGTGCATGAGTTCGAATCAATAGGCAATAGGCTGCCTTACTTTACTATTATTGAAGCTTACTTTACTATTATTAATTTTTGAAGCAGTGATGACTCAGTGGCATTGCCTATGGACTGCTGCGTAGCAGGTCCATGGTTCTAATCACGCCGCGGGCTTGAGCTTCATGGTGCATGGTGGAAGGGCATTTTGCGAATGCCCGCGACCACCCTCAAGTAGAAAATCTGTCGCCAAGCACCGGAACACACCGTTAGGTGCTTGGCGACAGATTTTCTACCTGAGGGTGGTCACTAGTCAGCCGTGCGCAAAATGCCCTTGGTTGTACTTCATTAGCATCTGTGAGGACCATTCCACGCAAGCCCGCTTCTGCTCCATTGTCAGTTCATGAGGGATCCAACGACGACAAAGTTTCCGAACTTTTAATTCTCCGTGTAAAATTTTCTGAATTTGGCTCATACCAATCCCCAATAGTCCTCGAATTGTCTCATAGGTAATCCGCGGGTTTTCTTCAATTAGCCGCTTAACTAAAGCCACATTATTTTCGATGACGGCAGTTGAAGGCCGCCCTTCACGAAATCCGTCATGTAAAGAACCTCCGACCTCTCTCAAATTCAGCAAACCATCGCCTCACGGTGCTCAAACAAGGTGATTCTCTCCCAAAAGCATTTTGAAGAACGAGAGAACTTTTAAAATCATAAAAAATCATCAGACTAAAAACTTTTCGACTTCATTCCATTTTCGTTGCGTACGTAGAACTTTGATGTGCGAAAAAAAAACAATTGACAAATGATTTCCCGCCAGTTTTTTATTTTTATTAAAAAGGTTGCAAGTCGTTTAAAAAAATATAATATTCGAAATTCAAATACTTCCGATTAGCTAGAAGTGCAAAACTTTTAGTGTGCCCATGTATATCCTGCTTATACTTTACGTGAGCCTCGCCCGTAAAAGATAACGCTACGGCCTTGAACTTTAGTTATGTTTACGATCCCACCAGCTTTGCCAACAAAGGAATATAATGGTTATATTTTTGAAAGTATGTACATGCAAACACTATTACTTACATTACGTTGCGAAGTGCTCTTAGCGTATTTTGTTATACTTTTTATATAGCTGATAGGTAAGCCTTTGACCACAATCTCACCTTATGGTAAGATGATGTGGTCGAAGGTGATAACAGGCTTAACTTAGAATGACTGGCTCTCAAGGAGGACTGCCGGAACACACTGTAAGGTGGTTGGCGACAGATCTACTTGAGGGTGGTCGCTAGCCATGCGGGTCCTTCCACTATGCGGTGAAGCTCAAGCCCGCGGCGGCATGCGAACCATGGACCTGCTGCGCGGCAGTCCATGTAGACCGTTATTATTTGAGCCTATTTAATAGCATCTTTGCAAAAATTACGACTTTGCTCTGATGGTGATGCCCCTTATGCGGCGAGACAGGCTAAAAAGTAGTCGAATTCCGCTACTTCCTTGGTTTAGCTTAGAATAAAAAAAAAACAAAGTCAAATTAAATTTAGCCGTCTACGGCGCTCTAATGAAGGTCAATTACAAATTTTTAATATTGAAATATTCCACATAGTACTGCCACGGTCAGCAAAAAAAATTATGGAGCCACTGCGAGAAAAGAAGAATTAATATTAAGAATATATTTCACTTATGCCTAGTTTTTTATAGCAAAATAATTGAATAGAAGAGTTGCCTTGATGTTAGCGCGTTCTACGTATAACTTATGTACATAAGAACTTTCATCTTCTAGGCCTATTAGAAAGTCGCGTTGGTTTCAAGACTTTCAAAGCTTTGATTTAAAAGCTGAAAGAACTTGTTGAATGCGTTATCAAAGAGCTTACTTAGGTACATCATTATCATCGTCGTCGTCTGCCTACGCTTATCCCACTTATGTGGGGTTGTTTGTAATATGTCATTCTTTACCAATACACATGACAATAAAAAAATATGATAACAATATTTTTAAAATATTTTATGAAAACATCAAATTAATATTTTAATATTTGTTTAATAGTTGTTTGTCAATTATTAGAAAACATCAAATTAATATTAAAATATAAATTTGATGTTTTCATAAAATATTTTAAAAATATTGTTATTATTAAATATGGATTACCGCAAAGTAACGCCTGAATCTATTTATTAAAAAAATATGTTTAATGATGTACTTGCTGCTTTTCAGTTAAGAGTTCAGTGATGTTGTATTTATTCTCAGTTGTTTTAAATTTCATAAAAATTTACCAACGTATCCAGAAACTTCCTCCTCGGCTGTGCAGTTTAAATAGCCATCACCTTTTTACTATATTATTGACAATTTTAAACAAGATTATCTCTATACAAAAAACTTTTTAAAAATAAGCTTTTAGTTCTTGTTAATAAAAAAAACTAAACATTTTGAAATATACTCGTAATGACGATTCAAATGAGTTAATTTTTTTTTAACTATTTATAGAGTATACCGATTTTGATATTTTTTCTATATTCGATAGTTGGTTCATTTCATGTGGTCCTATTTAAACTTGAATAAGATCTGACGAGTAGTATTTGAGGTAACCCTAGTAATGCGTATTTAATTTGCTTCGACTACATTGATGATCCCCCGTGGGGTGCCGGGTTAGAATTGCACCTCATATCATCCCGTGGGTGTCGTAAAAGGCGACTAAGAGAAAAATACTGGAAGGTGGGGCAGCAGCGCTTTCTAATGAACTGCCATCTTACACTGCGATTCCCAAGCCGCCTGCCAAGCGTGGGGATTGTGGCAAATACCCCCTCTATATGGGAGTATATGTTCAGCACTGGACTATCCGGTTGATACACTTCAGTACAGCACATTGATGATGTTCTCGTGTTCACTTGTCGATGTAAATGAAAAAAAAAATTATATACTTAAATAATATTTTGTGTTAGAATTCGTTTTTATTTTGTTACAATTTTGTGCTTTTTAATAATTATTTCTACTAATTTGTATGAACTAAAGTCATGTTATATGACTCTTTACACATACAATTAAGGTCAATTTACCATTTTTGTTGAACTTCGACGTTTCGATCAAGTCTTATTGATCGTGGTCACAAGCAGACTGTGTGCGAATAGACCTGTGTCATTAAATAACAGAAAGAATAGCATTACAAAATCACAAATATACGATAGGAAAAATTTATCCCTATCGTATATTTGTGATTTTGTAATGTAATCCGCATAGCAGGCGTTATTGCAAACCTAACAATATTAAAAGAAAGAATAACGTTTTGTAAACATAAAATAAATTTAAAATACTTATGAATGAATGAATGAATTATTTATTTGTCAAAAACATGGGTATTATACATAGTCTTGTTAAGTTATGTCAGTATTTAAAGTTTCTAGCATTTTCTGCCTTGCGGCGTACAAATTTAAATATATTGAGTGTTACAGTAAAATAAAATATCCTAAAAACCGATACAATGTCATAAAATATAAACATTATAGAAATACTTATATGAATTTAATTATAGAGCAGTACGTCATAAAATTATGTCATAACGTAAATCAAATAAATTACAAATTACTTTAGTTTTACATTTAAAAAAGTCGTCAATGGAATAAAATGAATAGTGTAATAGCCAAGTTTGCAATTTAGATTTAAATTTTCTTAAGAGTAAGTCTCTAATGTCTATTGGGATTTTATTGTAAATTTTTTGATTGCCATACCAATAAGTATTATTTTGAAACAATGCTAAGTTAAATTTAGGCATTACAAGATTTTTCCTATATCGAGTAGAGCGATACATTATCTTTTATTTCGAAGAAATTTGGATGTTTTTTAAACAAAAATATCAATTTCTATTATGTATAGACATGGAAGAGGTAATATTTGCAATTTTCTAAATAAAGGCCTGCATGAGTCTTTACGCCTTGCTGAGCATAGAGCCCGAATACATTTTTTGACTCCTGAATACTCTTTCATTTTCTACTGAGTTTCCCCTTATAACCAATCCGTATCTTAGGGCAGAACCAATATAACCGTGCTAAGCCGAGAGGGCTGCTTTTATAGATACTATCTGACGGATTCGTTTTATAGCGAATACAAATCGGTTAACTTTACAACAAACAGATGATACATGTGGTTTCCAAGAGCAGTGTTGATCCAGTGTTATTCCCAAGAAGGCGCAGCTGCTTACTTCTTCAATAATTAGTCAATTGAGTCTATGTACATTAACACCATAATTCTCTTGTTTCAGGTAATCTGCCATCAAACAACACCATGGTAGCCACATTTCATCAGGAATCCCACAGAAAACCTACTAAAACTACCATTAAACACGAATGTCTCAAAACCCACAACACTTTGTGATAAAACCGCCACGTAATTATGGCCTATATATATAAAAAACTAATCAAAAATAAGTAAACAAAAAATCCGCGTTCCTCTAGATTTAGAAGTCAATTAGCCAAAGTAAATTTAGGTGTTACTACCTCTAACTCTTTTGAGATTAAAAAAAAAGTAATATTTTCTTTAACCAAAGCTAGTCATTAAGGATGTCTAATCAAGTACCTATATACAGTCAAGTAGTTCCGAAATCGCAATATCGCGCAAAAAATAGCAAAACCAGACCACAGACAAGAGAGTTTGATCCTCTGAACTTTAATAATGGCGGGAATTTTCCTACTCCACCCATAGAGAAAATGGAGAACGTAAACAGACCTGAAAAAGATAAAAAAGAGTCCAGGAGAGGTAAAGATGAGACGAGTCGGTCGAGGAAGGCTCAGAGTAAGAATGACGCAAGCGAGGGCAAAGTTGAGGCATACCTGAGGCAATACCAAGTCAGTATGAGGCAGCATCAGCACAGGCATTCTGCTGTTAGGCAAGCGGAGCATAGAGTCAACTTGAGGTAAGTTTTATCTACGCAGACATATATATTTTCACCTATTATCTATTACTAGCGACCCGCCCCGGCTTCTCACGGGTGCAATGCTAATACTAAATATGCTACAGAATGTCTTTATATACAACATTCACAGCGTTTATTGTTTTTAGACAATACAAACAAATATTTTATCTAGAAGTTACTCTTAAAAGAGCGACATTATTTTTTTATTTTTTTTTAATGTTATTGTGACGGAACAAGCTCGAGGCCCACCTGATGTTAAGTGGACTAACCTCTGCCTATAACAGTTGCAATTCATGACTTCAACTCACGAATTGCACTGCGCCCGTCACATTGAGACGTAGTTGTTAAGTCTCATTGTGCTTGTAATTTCACTGGCTCTCAAGGACTACTGCCGGAACACACCTTTCGGTGCTTGGCGACAGACTTTCTACTTGAGGGTGGTCGCTAGCCAGGCGGGCATCCGCAAAATGCCCTTCCACCATGCAACATGCGACATATAATTGGCCATGTGAAAAACACTCAACGCGCAACGAAAAATCTAATGCTGTAAAGGCCATATTGATCTAATTTTAATGCACAATGTATTTAGGGTACTTATTATATAAGGATTACTGCTGTATTGGCTAAAATCGCTTCGTAAGTAAGACATTATTTCTCGTAAAAAGTAAGGGATAAAAATGGTTATTGTGGGTTATCCCTAAGATATACCAATAGGACTTTTTTGCAAACCTTTTTAAGGTGCACAATACTGTACATTATTTTGATCTATGTCGTAGGTATAGCCAGCGTTTGCAATGTAAGCGCCAAAAATGTGTTTATTTACGACATCACATTAGAAACCTCTAATATTATCAGTGTTTCTTTACTATATTATGCATGTATTATACATATAAACCTTCCACTGAATCACTCTATGTATTAAAAAAACGCATTAAAATCGGTTGCATAGTTTTAAAGATCTAAGCATATATAGGGACAGACAGACAGCGTCAAGTGACTTTGTTTTATACTATGTAGTGATTCTTAAGTGCGATAGTTTTGACTATAGTAGAGTCTTTACCATCGTCTGCTAACGTGTAAAAAAATATTAGAGCATTATATTTTGTTACTCTAAAAACAACGTCGCCACCGATCTATATTCCTGCTTTACCATAACGGTTAAAACAATGAGTTAGGGCAAAAAGTTCGCACTTCCTTCCATCATCGTCTTTATGACCAAAAGTGTAAGGCACCCAGTATTTAGAACCGAGAGATGTGAATTCGATTCAAAAGAGAAGTGAATATTTTGTGCTCTAACTATTTTCCTATTAGAACTAATTTAACCGAGGTTATTTCCAGCTGACAGACTATTTATGTGCTTATTAAAGTCTGTTTAATAAATATTAATAAAAAATAATAAATATTGTTATGTTGGCAATAACTGCTATGCGGATTACATTACAAAATGACAAATATCCCGCACTTGACTTCAATTTCTCCTATCGTATATTTGTGATTTTGTAATGTAATCATTATGAGTAATAAATAACGAACTAATTTATTTCGAGACACTAGACCGAACTCGAAATAAAGCGCAAACAAAAGAAAACCTAATCTTAGACAAGAGAGTTGAAAGATTGAGTCGATGGAATTTGGTGTATAGTAATGGTTGGCACACACAGATTCATTCGGCTCCTCATGTACATTGTCAACTCTTGCCGTTCAGTATTTTTTGTATCGAATTCTATACTACAAAGCACACTTATTAACGCAGTAACGGCATCGCTGTAGGCTTTGAAGTTGATAAGTGCCGATGCGATAAGTCTGCGTTGCCCTAAGAATGAGGCCAGAGAGGGCAAATTTGAGGGATATGTTAGGTCCGAGTCAGCCTTAGACACTTTAATTTTGGCACTCTTTATGTTTAAGTATAAAATACTACTGGAGTAATTTCAATGCTGTTTAGTATAAATAAAGACAGCAGCATGTGGCTTTTTAAATGAAATTGTGACAGAACAGACAACAGATAACCTCTGCTTATAACAGATGCATATAAAAGCTTGTGCCGATCACTCTGTGACATAAAATTGTTAAGACTCATGTGCCTGTAATTATTTTTAAAATAAACTTTCTGGCTCTCAAAGAATGCTGCCAGAACACACTCCTAGGCGCTTGGCGACAGATTTTATACTGCTCGGCTATCATTGCTTCAAAAAGTTAGATCAACATCTGTTTCTTTTTCAAGCAGGGATCCATTATGATTGAAAACAATTATCCGGTTTTAAATATAAGTTTTGATAATGTTTCAGATCTCTACCGTTAAACGAAGTGACGGCCCCTCGCGGTCATGATAGAACGCCGACTGAGCGTCATCGCGGTTTCCCCGGTGAAGAGCGAGAGAGTACGAGGGAGCATCGCCGTGAGCGTGAAAGGGATAGAGAGAGAAATAGAGACCGAGAGAGAGACAAAGAGGTGGATTTTGATGGTGAGTGAATCTTTCGGGGAAACATTATCAACTTTATCTACTGTCAATTATGAAAGGACTCATGTCATTGTTAAGGCCACTATCCTGGGACTGAAATATATATTCGATATTTCACTTTTAAGACTGGAGGGTAGTCTCGAATTTTCATACAAAAAGAGAAAACGTTTCTACCCCCCTAAACAATCACCGATTTTGATGATTTTTGGATATGTTATAGATGTTATCAATATCCAGGTTTATAGGTTTTGATTTTTATCATTATATTAAAGGAATTTGAATTAATGGGTATTTAAATACCGATATTTTCTCAAAACTAGTTTGTGAATTATTTATAGGAAAAATAATGGTAAATAAAGAAAAAGGAAAACCTATAAACCTAGTTTATTCTGTCAGTTATAAAATAAGACAAACATTTTTAGATTTGATTAATGTTTACTATAAGAGAAAAGTTATCTCCCAGAGCGCAAGTTATCCGCAAATTTTAAGTCAAAACTTGAAGAAGCTGCCATTGTCCTTATCGCACTATTCTGTTGTAGCGTTTAGCGGCGAGACAGCATCACTTTGTTATTGTACTTTTTTTCTGTAGGGGCTTCTCTTCCCGTTCCTCTTAAGCTATTTCTTTATGGGCTTAGTTGCATTGTACTAGCCATTCTTTTTGATCGATAAATAATCTTATAGTTACTGTTTGTTCTATTCGTATATTTGTGGTAGAGCGCCATCTATTACTCGACACTTTTCAACTTTCAAAGACTGCATGCGGAGTTTGAAAATGATATCAGTTACTAGTTAGAATTTTTTTTTTATCTGCGATGGGAGTTTGAAGTATTTTCGGTATTTACTTTAATTAGCTATGTCATTGTCCAATTTATCAATTAGAAAATTTTATCAGTTTATCATCATAAGTATTTTACGGTGCGCTTAGACTGCGACAAATTGTATGACGCGACAATGTTGACTAAAATCGAACACTGCGCCACAGATTACCTACTAAACAGGACTCTTAAACTTTAGTTTAGTTAAATAAATTCCTGATGAAACAAATGAAAACTCGAGACTATACCGTGAATACTGAACTCCCCTCGTATATTATGCTATTCGACAAATTTTGATGAGAAATTCATCCTTAATTAGCCCCATGTATTCCACCATCTGTCTTTGATACCTAGTTCCCTTTCATCTGCTATTATCATCGACCACATTCTCCCTCGAACAGGTAAGATGAAAGCTTGAAATTTAGTTTTTTTATAAGTTTGATATGTTAATCTTACACCACTATCTCACCTTGTGGTAAGTGAAGGTGTTATTCAGGCTAACCTAGAATTACTGGCTCTCATAAACAGCTGCCGGAATACACCGTTAGGTGCTTGGCAACAGATTTTCTATTTGAGGGTGTTAGCAGGCGGGCATTTGCAAAATGCCATAACACCATGCTATAACGACTGCCATCCTAAGACAACAACCGGGACCGACGGCTTAACATGCCCTCCGAAGCACGTGCACGCTCAGTAGTCACTAGCGGTCACCCATCCAAGTCATGATCGCGTCGGACGTTCCTTAACTTAGCTGATCGATTAAGAACAGCAAAGCAAACTTCAATAGTATAACTAGTAATAAAAATAAATGATTTTTTTGCTTATCATGATTTTATATATTTTTAGGCACACCACTGAGCCCAATTCCATCACGCGCGCACGACAAAGACTCTACCCGTCCCGTTCGCAAGTCCTCCTCCGCACATAAAGTGGCAGAGACAACCATATCTACAGACAAACGGCGGTTTTTCTGTAGGGAATGGGCATTCCAGAAAATTGCACATTGCTTGGAGCAGCGACCAGTTAGTAAGACTTGCGGTGCGCTCATTATAGGTAAGTAAAACTTGTCTATCTACATTAATAAATATAGCTGTATATATATTTAACAAATTATTAGAGTACCCACAACATTTGGTTCCAAGGCGGGAACCGATATCGCGTAGGATGCCTAAACCTCCTCGGCCACCTGGACTCGGCATTTCTAGCCGAAATTTCGTGCTCCAATTGTATTACTTTAACCGTCATAGTGGACGGTGCGCGGCCATCAACCAGACTACTAAACTTCATCTGATCGAAAGAAGTGCTTTTTCAAACACTTAACTCTCGGTATGATGTCGCTACCCTTCTATATTTCTAAATGTCATTACAAGCACTATTGCGTGCTAAGCGAAAATATATTTAACAAATTATTGGAGTACAATTGTTTTTTTATGGAGTACAGTATTTTTCCGGCTTGGGCATACAATTTTGTACTCCAATACATTCTTAAATATATTTTCGCTTAGCATACTAAAGTGCTTGTAATCATATTTAGAAATAGCTGTATATAGTATACTTTGAAAAATATAGCTGTCTCTTTCATTTCGAACGGGAGTTCGGCTAGCATAAAAAATGATAGAGATGGCTATATTTTTATGTGGGAAATGGTAATGAAGACAACTCATTAGCAGGCTGGCCTTCTAGATTTTGCAAAGAGAATCTTTTACAGAACTATTTTTACCAGGTGGTCGTCTCGCCTTTTCGCTTTTGTAAAGAGAATGTATGTTTTACAGAACTATTTTTACTAGGTGGTCGTTTCGCCTTTTTGCTTTGCAAAGATAATATATATTTCACAGTACTATATTTAGAGGGGCCACCTAGTCTCTTAAGAAAGAGTCCGTCTTGGTGGGTACCACCGCAGTGTCAGATATTCGAGGTAGTAGTGTGCAAGCAGTACTTTGTTTAGGCGTGATTGCCAGTTACACGTAGCCTATATTAAATTATAGTAAGCCACATCAGTAGCAGTGGTATAAGTAAAAACCAAAATTGTAGATTGATTGGAGGTACGTAGGAGATTTAAATGTCTACTCTTATCTTGTTACGCAGAGTACATATCTCAAAGTTATATAGGTACTTCTGTAATATGTTCCCTATGGGGTGCCGAGCTACAATGTCACCCCCCCATCTCCTATCAGTGGGTGTCGTAAGAGGCGACAAAGGGTAACACACCAGAAGGTGGGCAGCAGCGCTTTATGAGGAACTGATATCTCACTGCGATCCCCAAGACGCCTGCCAAGCGTGAGGATTATGGCTACCTTTTTTTTATGATACTGTGACAGAACAAGCTTGAGGCCCACCTGATGTTAAGCGGACTAACCTTTGCCTATAACAGATGCATTTCGTCACAAGTCACGAATTGCACTGCGCCAACCACCTTGAGACATAGCGAATTGCACTGTGCCCATCACTCTGAGACGTACAGTTGTTAGGTCTCATGTGCCTGTAATTTCACTGGCTCTCAAGGAATGCTGCCGGAACACACCGTTAGGTGCTTGGCGACAGATTTTCTACTTGAGGGTGGTCGCTAGCTAGGCGGTCATTCGCAAAATGCCCTTCCACCATGCGATGAAGCTCAAGCCCGCCGCGGGATTCGAACCAAGTACCTGCTGCGCGGCAGTCCATAGCCAATGCCACTGAGCCATCACTGCTTCAAAAACGCAACCTCCCCATAATCGGGGAGGCTGTGTTCAGCAGTGGACAATCCGGCTGATACAGTATGTAATATGTATAGATATACCATAGCAAATTAGTACGTATTTTATTTACCTATATACACGACTTTTATGATTGTTAATAATAATCATAATCTCTTGAAATAAATCAACGCACTCTGCACACGCTAGTTATTGTGTTAGACTGACATTCAGAGACAGTCGAGTTTACTCCGACCGATCTCACTGGAGTTTGAACTCCAAGCTCGACGAGTCTACTTCGCTTTGTGTTATTCAGAGTTGAGAACGAATGATGGCGTAGTGTCTGTTCCTTCAAGTTCTATTAGATAGAGATCGAGGACATAGAGGCAACAATAGAAGACAGAGACGAAGGGAACACGGCTCAAATTCTCTTAGCTATTGACCAAACGCCACACTACTGCGATGCTTCTGCGATCGAACTGCTGTTAATGTCAAATTCGGTAGTCTGCTAATTCTAGCTCCTAATCGCAGTTGTATAGCAATCGCGTCGCTATCCTATGGCTGTGCTATGGCTTGTAAATGTTGCCACTGATATATAATGAAAACTTGTATCAATCAAGCATCGGTCAAAACATCAATAAATTGGTTTTCTAGCAAACAATACGTTAAATAAATATATTTAAATCATTTAGCAATTTTTCTATCTAAAATCCTCCAAAATATGTTATGCCACTGTAGCAACACAATCGCAACAAAAGAGCTTACAGCATACCAAATATGTCAAAAACTATTGATAGCCACTGACTTGCGACCGAACCTAAATAGCAGACTACGGATATTGTCAAAAACTACAATTTTCTTGTAATTAAGTTGCGTTAACGCTGTTCAATAGCTAAGAGAATCGGGCCCCTGTTTGGAGTCTTAGTCTAGACTCATATTTTTATATGAAGTTTGAATCTAAACTCTAATTACACTAACACATACAGGCCGCGTTTGGTACGGCTCTATGAACTCAAACTACTTACTACTATAGTGCAACTGTCCGATTTAATAGTCTCTGCCTCTATTTCACACCAACACAGACATATAGAGACAGAATATCAGGGTTTGTGTGTGTTAACTGTGTTGTGACGTGTTCAGGCGATGCCGGCAGCGGTAAGACGGCGCTGTGCCAGGAGCTCAGCGAGCCGGGCCAGGGGCCTCAGGCGCGACAACAGCGAGCCTTGAACAGGAGACTGCTGGCCAGGCACTTCTTACAGGTAAATACACTTTTCTACCGTCACATCTTTCCAAAACCAAAATGAGGGCTGGCGCAGTGGGTACTTCGGCAGAGACACAGTCAAAATTTTTTTTTTTTTTGCCTGATAGGTTAGCCTTTGACCACTATCTCACCTGATGGTAAGTGATGATGTGGTCGAAGATGTTGTTCTGGCTAACCTAGAAGTACTGGCTCTCAAGGACAGCTGCCGGAACACACCGTTAGGTGCTTGGCGACAGATTTTCTACTTGAGGGTGGTAGCTAGCCAGGCGGGCATTCGCAAAATGCCCTACCACCATGCTATAACGACTGCCATCCTAAGATAACAACCGGGACCGACGGCTTAACGTGCCCTCCGAAGCATTTATACAATTTAGGCGTCTACGACGCTCTTATGAAGGTCAATTACAAATTTTAGTATTGAAATATTCTACATTGTACTGCCACGTTCAGCTAATAAATTGTATAGAGACACTGCGAGAAGAACGGGCAAGAAACTCGGGGCCTATCCTTTAAACGTCTTTTAACAATGTGTTACATACTAACTATATTATAAACTAATTACAATATTTGTTTAAATTATGTAGATGACAGACAATAGCTTGGCAGAGGCGGAATTGTCCAGGCATTTTTGTCGTTTAAGTAATCAGAAACTGTGTAGTAGGATTTTTTTATCAATATGTTTTTACGTGCAACTTTAATTTCCCTTCTGTGAGCGTTGTAATATATTTGGGAACTTTATTATAAAACCGTACACAATTACCTAAGAAGGACCTTTTATTTGTCTTTGCTAATCTAAAACCTGTCACCGCTATTTTATCTTTATTCCTAGTGTTGTAAACGTGATTGTCACTGTTTAATTCAAATTGACTCACATTTTTACGAACATAGGTCCCAAAATTGATCCCTGTTAATGATCTTTCCTGATCAACTGTTTACCAGTGACCCGGAAGAAATATTGCCATTTATTCCAACCTTCTGTAGTCTGTCTGACAGACATTACTCTATAATATTCAGAGCAACTCAATCGGCGCAAGTATGCTAACCTCGGTATGGGTTACATATTTGAGCCGTTTGGTGTAGAGACGTTGGGTCCGTTGGGACCGGGAGCTCATCGTATTTTACAAAACTTATCAGAACGCTTGGTCGATGCGACGCGTGATCAAAATGCTGACACCTATTTGGCTCAACGAATAAGCATTGCAATGCCACCAGTATGTTGGGCACGCTGCCAACTGGTAGCGGGCTGGAGTATCTGGACTCCCTGTGAGTCTGCAATGTCTTGTAGGTTGTCTAAATGCTTTTATTGTAGCAGCAGTTTATAATTCGCAGTTTTTTTTATGCTTGATAGGTTAGCCTTTAACCACAATCTCACCTAATGGTAAGTGATGTGGTCGAAGATGTTGTTCAGGCTAACCTAGAATTACTGGCTCTCAAGGACAGCTTCCGGAACACACCGTTAGGTGCTTGTGGATAGATTTTCTACTTGAGGGTGGTAGCTAGCCAGGCGGGCATTCGCAAAATGCCCTACTACCATGCAAAAGTAGTATTTTATTATTATGGCATACCGCTTAAAAATATTATAAATATTTTTTTGTAATTCCAGAGCACAACAGAAACCAGCCTCCGGCCGGGAGAGTTCATCCGATCTCTAGCGATGCAGATACTGAGTCACTCCTCGCGACGGACGCGCGCCTCCACTGAACAGAAAGATGATTCGCCACAAGACAACAGGTCATGCATTGTTCCTCTGCTAATACTCGTTGCTATTGCTATTAAGTAGCAATGGGCGGGTTACATTGCTCGACGAACTGAACGACACACTGGAAGACTTAGAGTTGGTAGGCCCCTCTCTAGATGGACTGACGACATCGTTAAAGTCTCGGTAGCCAATGATTACAAGCGGCTGATAGCTGTTCTTTGCAGCGTTCTATGGGGGAGATCTTTGTTCAGCAGTGGGCGTCTTCCGGCTGGTGATGATGATGATTGCTATTATGAGGCAATGATAGCCGAGTGGTATAGCTATGGACTGCCGTGCCGCAGGTGTATGGTTCGATCCCTACCGCCGGCTTGAGCTTCACCGCAAGGTGGAGGGGCATTTTGCGAATGATCGCCTGGCTAGCGACCAAAATCTCTCGCCAAGCACCTAACAGTTTGTTACGGCAGCAGTCATTAAAATCCACAAATAATACAGGCACTTAGCAACAGGGCACAGTGCAGTTCGTAATTTGTGACGGAATGTATGTGTAAATAATAATAATAAAAATATTATATACACAAATTGTAGAAAAGAGTTTGATGTACCATAATTCGTAGATCTGATGGAACGCTCTGAACGCAAAAACGTGACCAGAAAAGTGAGAAATGACAAATCGTAAGAAGACAAATCAAAATAGGTTCAACTAACTAGATTGTATTATACAGGAAATTAATTATTATTATTGCCTCAGGGGCCGGGTACATAACACCGGAAGACGTATAGTTGGTATGCCCCCACTAAGTGGACTGACGACATCGTTAAAGTCGCGGGTAACCAATGGTTATACGTGTGTAATAGCTGTTCCTTGTGGTGGTTATTTGTCAATAGTGGACGTTTTTCGTGTACGTATCGCAGCATCGTACCAGAATGAAAAAACATGGTTTAATAAATTCGATGTCTTGGTCTCAAAGCTATACTCGATAATCATGTGATAAAAGTGTGAAATATAGTATAAAAATAGTAGTTTATGCAACTGTCATATAATGGAGGGTATCAAAACATGAGTGTAGTTTTTGAAACTCGCCTGCGGCTCGTTTCAAAATAAGATTACACGAGTGTTTTATACAGGATTTATATAGGATTGTAATACCTAATTATATGCAGTTGCATACACTACTTTATTTAATCTCATGGCTATAGGTAGCTACATTAAATAAAAATGTTATCCAACAAAATATTACTCAAATTCGTATGTACGAAATAGCGCCAAAATGGAAAAAGTCTGTTATTGGTCTATGGCTCGGAACCAGCGCTCACCACAGATAATGTGTACTTCAATTGAATTAAACCTCCTTGGTCGGGACTCATTGTACTTTAATAATTAAAAAAATGTTTTAAAGCATTGTTTTGTTACGAGAATAATGCTTTAATTTAACTTTTTAATTTAGTTATGAAGTATGTAAATAAAATATGTTAATAAAAGTCTGTATTTCATTTCATAATTAGAATATTACCGAATGAGATTATATAAATATATTTTTGAGCTGTATTTGAATAGTGGATGTACTTGTTTGCAGACGTGATTCAGAAGAAGAACGCCTGATTCAGCGGTTCCGCGACATGGGGGACGATGCCGAGGAGAGCTCCAAACCGCTGCTCGCTGATAGCGAAGGTATCATCAATAATAATACTGCACTAGGAAGTTTTAGAATTTAACATATTTTTAATTTTAAATATGATTTCAAACACTATCGAGTGTTAAGTCAAAATCACAATTACAAATATTTTTTACCGATAGAGGTGAAAAATAACAAAGATATTAAAAAATATTCGAGAACAAAATATGTTCTACTTCTACATTTCGAGCGGGCATCGAACCCGCGTCCGCTGGGTTCGAAGGCACCCAGTGAATGAAACGTGGGTTCGATGCCCATTTAGTTTTTCACCAAACTCTATGGAGGATATTGTTAAACAAAGCGAACGATGCTTCTTACAAATATAATATAGAAATCACAACACAGGCAGTGGCAATGGCGACACACAGCACATTAATTAATATTTCGTTACAGTAACATAAAATAAACATACATACATAAAATCACGCCTCTTTCCCGTAGGGGTAGGCAGAGACCACGGATTTCCACTTACTACGATCCTTACATATCTCTTTCGCTTATATAAAATAAAACCTATAAAATAACATTTCATGTCAGTAACCTCAAAATAAAACCTACCGTGAGAAAAGCTTTCTTTCCACTTGACCCCCTCTTTAAAGTCCCTCCGTGAAAGCCCTTTGGCGTCCACGAATACTCACTATTACATTTAGACATTTTAGACCCCCAATCAGGGGGTTCAAGAATACTTTTTGCATGGTGGAAGGGCATTTTGCGATTACCCGCCTGGCTAGCTACCGCCCTCAAGTAGAAAATCTGTCGCCAAGCAGCTAACGGTGTGTTCCGGCAGTAGTCCTTGAGAGCCAGTGAAGTTTCAGGCATATGAGACTTAACAACTATGTTTCAAGGTGACGACGGGCGCAGTGCAATTCGTGACTTGTGATGAAATGCATCTGTTATAGGCAGAGGTTAGTCCGCTTAACGTCAGGTGGGTCTTGAGATTGTTCCGACACAATAACATAAAAAAAAGGTTGGGGGACATCTGGGGGAAGCTTATCATAGAGAGAAAAGCGGACCATCGGATAATTGAAAAAAAAATCTTACAACCTTTATTTATCACTAGAAACAGTAAAAAAATACATTACAAATGGACGATGTAATTAGACAAGTTATAAGCTCGCTCCCTATTCTAGGACAAACATTTTGTTTCTATGTCAATAGTCTATGGATAAATAACTTTATTTATCATTAGAAACATTAAAAAAAAAACATTACAAATGGACGATGTAATTAGACAAGTTATAAGCTAGCTCCCTATTCAAGGACAAACATATTGTTTCTATGTCAAAAGTCTATGAATAAATAACTTTATTTATCACTAGAAACAGTAAAAAAATACATTACAAATGGACGATGTAATTAGACAATATAAGCTCGCTCCCTATTCAAGGACAAACATATTGTTTCTATGTCAATAGTCTATGAATAAATAAGTAAAGAAATGTAAGTAAAGCTCAAAAACAGCAGAACGCAGACCTTACCGCAGCGGGCGAAGTTTAAAAAGTGTGCCGTGCGGCGAAACAACATTACCCTGACGCGACCAATCGCGATTATTTCTAAGCGCCAAATCAATTAACTAATCCAATAGTATTTGGAAGATTGTGCGTGTTTTGTTACTGCTGAACTTGATGAGTCGGAAATCAAAGCGGTCACTGTACAAGAGATATACTTCTTCACATATTTATTTGTAGACTATTGACATAGAAACAATATGTTTGTCAATAATAACAAATATTTTCAAAATATTTTACGAAAACATCAAATTAATGTTTTAATAAAACACTTAAAAAATATAAAAATATATCTAGTGACAATTCCGCCTAATTTTCCTGTTAAGCCTACGTGACGTCACAAACTTGAATGAATTTGATTCTCGATCGTGCGCTCGAAGAGTCAAGACCTCCTGAGGATGCTTCGTGTAGAAGCGAAACGCGTCGAAAATTCTTCTGGTTGGCTGCGTGGCGTTTGTAACGTCACGTCGGCTTAGCAGGAAAATTAGGCGGAATTGTCACTAGATATATTTTTAATTTTTTTAAGTGTTTTATTAAAATATTAATTTGATGTTTTCGTAAAATATTTTGAAAATATTTGTTATTATTAAATATGTTTGTCCTTGAATAGGGAGCGAGTTTATTGAACTTTAATAGTATTCAGCTTGGAACAATGCCAAGTTTGTGAGTGCCGTTCATTCAATAAAAATATTGTAGGCAGAATAAAATGGTATACTTTTTATAGGTGTTTGGCCCTGGAATGTTATTGATGGTGAATTTCGTCGCCACACTGTCTGTATTTTCATTTTTAGGGTACCGTATAATTAAAAAACTACTAAATAGGCAAATCGACCAAGAAACAGAATGTCAGCATTGTAAGCTTAGATATATCCTACAAGGGGATCTTTTGAAATTATCATAAAATAATAAAAAACCCGTGGGGTGCCGGTGCTAGAATGTCACCCTTCTATTGCTACCTGTTGGTGTCGTAAGTCGTTGGCGGATGCATCGACGAGGTTAAACGACGTATGGCGATAACCAGGACCTCAATGGACAAGATGAGGAAAATATGGAGGAACAGAAATATCACCAAAGCCACAAAGATCCGATTAGTGCGAACTCTTATTTTCCCCATATTTCTTTACGCCGCAGAGACGTGGACCTTGCGAGAGATCGAAAAAAAGAAAATAGACGCTCTTGAGATGTGGTGCTGGAGAAGAATGCTTGGAGTGTCGTGGACCGAGTTTCGCACAAACGTCTCGATACTTCAAGAACTCGGCATTAAGCAGCGTCTTTCAGCAATAGTGCAATCACGGATCCTTGCATTCTTTGGGCATGTTTTTAGGCGAGGTAGCCAGTCCATTGAGCGTCTTGTCGTTCGGGGCAAGGTAGAGGGCACTAGACCGCGCGGGAGGTCACCCATGCGATGAACTGACCAAATTAAATCTGCGGTGGGCGGTCCCTTGCATGAGTGCACCAGGATGACCGCGAATAGAAGGCGATGGCGTGACATTGTGAGGCGCATTACATCTGCCCCCACTACAACTACATGACGACCACGACCGCTCTGTCAAGAGCGTAACGACTGAGAAGAAGGTGTCGTAAGATGAGACTAAAGGGTTTCCTTACGGCTCCTACAGGACGAAATGGGGATTCGAATATACCAAACAAATTACAATATCAAGAGGAAAAATTTCGACTCATGAGTTATTTGTCATGTTAGCTTAGCGGTTAGAGCATACCCCGGAGCGTGTATGGCTAGTGTTCCCGCACATAACTATAATTTTTCCTCTGTTTATAATTTTGTAATGTAATCGGCGGAGCAGGCGTCATTGCAAAAATAAAATGATTAAAAATACAAAACAAAATAGTTTTTTTTATAACAACAAATATTTTTAAAATATTTTAAGAAAACATCAAATTAATATTTTTAATAAAACACTTAAAAAATCGAGAAATTCGATTCTTGATCGTGCGCTCGTAGAGTCAAGACCTCCTGAGGATGCTTCGTGTAGAAGCGTAACGCGTCGAAAATTCTCCCGGTTTGGCTGCGTGGCGTTTGTGACGTCACGTCGGCTTAACAGGAAAATTAGGCGGAGTTGTTACTAGATATATTTTTATATTTTTTAAGTGTTTGATTAAAATATTAATTTGATGTTTTCTTAAAATATTTAAAAAATATTTGTTAGTATTAAGTATGGATTTCCGCAAAGTAACGCCTGAATCTATTCATTAGTTTTTTTAATATATTTCAGATCGAACCGACGAAGAAGATGCCAACAGCGGGCGTCGAACCCGCACCATCGACAGAATACACGAGCGTGAAGCGTACTTGGATTCTATGATAGATGACGCTTCTCTCAGCCGAGCTGACGATGTGAGTGCTTTCTTAAGTACCATGGCATATACGTGTAAGGTAGTAAGGCGATGCTGGCTCAGTGGCATTTGCTATGGACAATATAGCATGGTGGTAGGGCGTTTAATGAATGCCCGCAGGCCTACAACCACCCTCAAGCAGAAAATCTGTCGCCAAGCACCTTACAGTATGTTCTGGCAGCTAAGCTAAATAGCTTAACTTGAACAGATTTTTAGCAAAATGTATTTAGTTTGCAGCAGTAAGAAAATTATATGTTAATCTTAATCACAGTATCTAAAAGAAAAGTCCGAATAAAATTGCCTTAAAGTTTTCTCGATAGAATAAAATTTGTAAAAAAAAAAGTTGACTCTAAATTAAGCTTGTAATGTAAATAACTTAATTGTTTACGTGAGAATGTGTATGAAAATATATTAATAAAATAGCAAAACATTGACAAGAAAAGTTATATTTTCTATTTACATCACCAGTTTTGTGTTATTAAGCTTACTTTCGGAATTTACCTAAACTGATTGCTGCCTCTCTTTCACTCCTACGCAGTCCGACAGTGACAAATTAGCATTTGACCGCGTCTTAACAGAAGAATATTTAACCAATGAACCTATTTGGCGCGTCTAGGTTATGTGTTAAAAATCTATTTACGCGTCACATTCTTAGATATTAATCGTGTTTATTATATTTCAGTTGCCGGAAATCTTGCCCCGTACATCCGTCAAACCGAACAACCCATTCGCGAACGACGACAATGACGAATTCCGTTTGTACGAAAACCACGAAAATTTGTTCTTACGAAACATCTCACAAAGACAGTCGAAAGAGCAACGCAACTCCCGCTTACTGCGGCAAAGCTCCGAACCTCTGTCAGAGAAAAAAGTCAATGTGTTACAGAAAAGCTTATCGACCGAACAGAGTGACGAACGACCGAAAACCAGTAGTCAGACGGACAGTCCACCGAAATCGAGAATTCCGGTCGCGAACTTCCGTTATCCGAACAAATCCGATTTACGTTCGGCCGAAAATTCTCCGAAGAAAGTGGAGAAATCGCCGAAAGATGAGTTGCCGGAGTATCAGAATGTGCTGTGTGAGGGGGACGGCGATAGGCAGGAGTCTGTGGGAGAGAAGAGGACGGAGAATGTCGAAGAAGATGTGCCGCCGCCGATACCCAGTCTCCCTGTCAGCCCTAGGACTCTGATAGCTAACGCCTATTATGATATGCTTTTGGGTGAACCAGAAATTCAACAGGTATGCCAATTTGTGATATCCAAAAACCATCTAGCGAGTTATCTTATCAAGCCCGGTTTTCAGTTTCACAAACAAAAAACCGTTTATTTTTCCTAAAAACTTCGAAGGCGTGATGAATCAGTGGCATTGGCAATGGACTGCCGCGCAGCAGCAAGCTTCGAATCCCGCCGCGGGCTTGAGCTTCACCGCATGGTGGAAGGGCATTTCTAGTGACCACCCTCAAGTAGAAAATCTGTCGCCAAACACCTAACGGTGTGTTCCGGCAGCTGTCCTTGATGAATTGAGCAGATTGCGCAATTCTAGGGCCTGTTAACACTTTCGACCACATCATCACTTACCATCTGGTGTGTTAAAGGCTTACCTATTAGCAATAAAGAAAAGACTAACTAAAAATTTCTTTAACTTTACAAAAATTACAGTACATTTTAGATTTTTTTGTTTTCTTTTAGGGCGTTCGGATAGCCTATCGGTGCCAAAAATAACACTCACAAACGCTAAAAATTATCATACGGGCCGTTCGTTTTGGGACTTCGTGAGCAAAAATATCGTTTTCGCTCACCGTTCGGATAGCTTTGGAAACGCTACAAATGACAGAGAAAAGTGATATTTTTGACCCATGTCTTACCGTGGGATCGTTGTGATCGTTTTTTGACAACTGCTGGTTTGACAGTTGTATTTGGCGCGATTGAAGAATTTCAAAGTTTTTTATATAGGTAACTAGCAGAAGCCATTAACAAAGAAATAATAATAATATAGGTACCTACTTTTTTGTTAATTTTAGAGATTGATTCCATGTTTCGTACTGTGCAAAATTGTTAAAACATTGTCGGTTGTCAAAGTACGTTTTAAACCGTTCGGATAGCATGCAGTAATTGGTGGTCAAAAATAGCAAAAGCTTCTATCCGAACGCTAATACACAAATGCCACTTTGGAAACTGCTACAAACGCAATCGAGCCAAAACGAACGCACCTTTTGCTGTTTTTCTAAATGTATCCGTCCCCATTGTTTTGTTATCAGCGGACACCGATAGCGGACCGTCCTACGTTGGTTTCAAGTCAATAGGTGGAATAGCTGAACAGTTATTAATATTTCTTTGGTAATATAAAATGCCAGGTCAAGAGTACACTAAACCAACGCTTATGCATGAAAGGATTGATGAGTGTAGATGAAGCGAAAGAGATATGCAAGGATCGTAGTAAGTGGAAATCCGTGGTCTCTGCCTACCCCAACGGGAAAGAGGCGTGATTTTATGTATGTAATTTAATCCAAAATTTCGACAATTATGGCAAGTAATAATTTCAAGAATAGAATATCGTTTATTCGCATAAAATGTAGGTACAAAGGATGGAACAGTGATTTGCAAAGTGCGCCTAGTACATTTTGCCAAACTGTGGCATGCAAACATTAATTTAATTTAAATAATTTAAAACAATATAAACAATAATGATATTAGAATTTAACAATTTTTTCATTTTAATTTCTCTATGTTTTTCTCTTTTCAATACATGTGGGCATATTAATATTATTTAATCTCGTTATCAATAAATCGTTGTTCCCAGGCTCTCCTACCGCAGAACCTAGAGAAGAATCCCGACGAGTGTTTCAAGAAAGCGCTTCTGTTCCCACTGCTGGAGATCGACCCCCCCAAACATTGCTTGTTCCTGCTGGTCGATGGCCTGGACGAAGGGGCTTCTAATGGTATGACACTATTTTTTATTGTTCAAGTAATATTTGCTTCAGATACAAAATATTTATTTCGGTAAACTTAATCTAATTTACATTTTATATATTTGAGACTCTCTTTTAAGTATTGACATACCTGTGTTAGAGGGTCTCGCTCTTCCGTATTAAGGTAATTGTGATTAAGTAATAAATTACATAGGTATTAAAATTGAATGAAAAAATGTGAAAAAATGCTAGTTACAATCAAATAATACTAAAAATTAAGGTATGTTGCTTGTAATGAATAGATTCAGGCGTTACTTTGCGGAAATCCATATTTAATAATAACAAATATTTTTAAAATATTTTACGAAAACATCAAATTAATATTTTAATAAAACACTTAAAGGATATAAAAATATATCTAGTGACAATTCCGCCTAATTTTCCTGCTAAGCCGACGTGACGTCACAAACGCCACGCAGCCAAACCGGAAGAATTTTCGACGCGTTTAAATTCTACACGAAGCATCCTCAGGAGGTCTTGACTCTACGAGCGCACGATCGAGAATGAATTCTCGATCGTGCGCTCGTTCTCGATCTCTATATCTCGATTTTTATATTTTTTAAGTGTTTTATTAAAATATTAATTTGATGTTTTCGTTAAATATTTTATAAATAATTGTTATTTTTATTAGGTTGCTTGTTTTTAGGATTCGGATTTTCATGTGGTCAAATACATGAAAGCTAGTGGAGAAAAACTTTTTTTTGTTAAACAACATGTTGTTGTGTTATATCCATTAAAAAAATTTAAAGCGTATTCGTCCGCGAATAGTCCAGTTTTAGTACTAGTACAGGAGGGTATGTCCGTATTATACAATCTAAGTTTGATGTATGATGTATAGAATTGGACTTAATATACTCCCATGTGGCACACCATATAGTATTTTTTTTGTTTTTTTTTTATTGTGACGGAACTAGCCCGATGCCCAGCTGAAATTAAGTTGACTAACCTCTGCCTATAACAGATGCATTTCGTCAACTCCGAACTGCACTGTGCCCGTCACACTGAGACGTACAGTTCTCAGGTCTCATGTGCCTGTAATTTCACTGGCTCTCAAGGACTGCTGCCGGAACACACTGTTAGATTTTCTACTTGAGGTTAGCTAGTTAGGTTGCTATGCGAGCATTCGCAAAATGCTCTTCCAGCATGCGGTGAAGGGGATCGAACCATCGACCTGCAGCACCGCAGTCCAACATAATCTATTAATATTTTTATTTTCATATGAGATGATATTATTAGTTGAAGTTGAAGAAGGAATTAGTTTTTATCAAGTTTTACATAGTCAATTACTTTTTATCCTACCAATAACATGTAAGCATACTTTAGCGTGTAATAAATTTAATTAAAAAAAATCTAAAACCGTAGAATCGTACGCGAATTTTCATATAATGTCATTATTACACAGTCTAAGTTTGAAGTACGATGTATAGAATCGGACCTAATATACTCCCTTGTGGCACACCATATTGTATATCTTACGTCTGATGTCGCTTTACATCTAAGATTGCTAGTAATAATAGAATTGGTGTTGTTCCCCAGGGGAAGAAAGGGAAAGTTCCACGTCCAGTTCGGTAGCAACATTGCTGTGCCGGCACCAGCACCTCGTCCCGCCGTGGCTGCTGCTCGTCTGCACAGCGAGGCATCGCCACAAGCGGGCGCAACTCTCCAACTTGTTTACTGGTATGTTCACTTACTTTTTTATTTAGAGCTGATAGGCTAGCCTTTGACAACTATCAGTGATGGCTCAGTGGACTGCCGTACAGCAGGTCCACGGTTCGGATCCCGCCACGGGCTTGAGCTTCACCGCATGGTGGAAGGGCATTTTTGCGAATGCCCACCTTGCTAGCGACCACCCTCATGTGGAAAATCTGTCGCCAAGCACCTAACGGTGTGTTCCGGCAGCAGTCCTTGTGAGCCGGTGAAATTACAGGCACATGAGACTTGATTACTATGTCTCAAAGTGACGGGCGCAGTGCAATTCGTGACTTGTGACGAAATGCATCTGTTATAGGCAGAGGTTAGTCCGCTTATCATCAGGTGGCCCTCGAAATTGTTCCGTCACAATAACATAAAAAAAAAACTATACCACCTGATGGTAAGTGATGATGTTGTCGAAAATGTTGTTCAGGCTAACCTAGAATTCACAACTAGCTGTCACCAACGGTCACCCATCCAAGTCACTGCGACGGACGTTGCTTTTTATTTATTTATTTAGTTTATTCAAAATTAGTACCGCTACAAAGCGAGTTACACTAATGATAGTAAAAAAAACTTAAAAACTAGCACATATTACAGTCAGTCAATTGAAATAATAATTACTATAATAAAATGTATCTTATCAAAAATTAAATGTCAAATTAAAAAAGAAAATTTAAATGACAAGTCAATTAAAAAAAAATACTACATAATGTTTACAAAATTACTAAAATAAGATTAATCTGGTCAAAAAAATTAAGATGTCAAAATATTTAACATTATTGTACTTTCGAATCCCTTGTGAATGTAATCTCACAATATCGTAAACATTCTGTCAGAAGGTTTCTCCAACAACCGTCAAATATATCAGTCTCTGGACTCGCGTCAAGAAGTGCATTGAGTGCGGCAAGGGAGCGCGGTATCGGTGACACTCTATGAGCAACAGTTCTGCATTGCGGGACAGAGAACAGTTTGTGGCCTCTGGTCCGCATGTAGTGATCAGGAACACATATAAGACACAACTGCTCATTGAGATCCGGAGCATCCACCTTGCCACGTAGTATCCTACACATCATAACTATTTGGTCGTAGGATCTCCTGACTTCCAAAGAGCCATAACCCAGGCAACCAAGCAGAAAGTTTGTGGGGTAAAGGTATGGGTAATACCCATATGCGCGCTTGTATAGGTATCTGAGAAACGCCTTTTGAACCCTCTCCAGCATTAAAGTGTAGTTGTCCTCATGCGGATGCCACACACAAGCACTTGCCTCCAGCTTACTCCGAACAAGTGCTCCAAATATTAACTTAATCACGTTAATGTCACTGAAGTCTCGAGAATTCCGAAGCACAAAACCCAGTCTACGAAAAGATTCCTTAGCCACCGTCGCAATGTGGTCATTAAAAGTAAGCGTTCTATCGAATGTGACGCCCAAATCTTTAACAGCATCAGTTCGTGTAATCACTGTGTTACCTAATTTGTAGTGGAATTCGATTGGGCAGCGCAGTCGACCGAACGTCATCTCGGAACACTTTGAAACATTAAACTCCATCCCATTATCTACGCTCCACTGATAAACAGCATCCACATCCTGCTGCATCCGAAGGCAGTCTTCCACTGTTTTAATTTTTAGGAAGAGCTTCAAGTCATCAGCATATAGAAGACATTGTGAATGCTGGATAACTCTGGGAAGGTCATTCACCATGAGAATAAAAAGAAGCGGCCCAAGCACCGATCCCTGGCTGACCCCGGAGCGCGTGTGATAAGGGCGGGACTCATACAGACCAAGTCGAACATACTGCTGGCGATCTCGGAGATAGTCTGCAACAAAACGTAGAAAGCTCGGAGAGAGACCAATTGCACTAAGCTTACCCAACAGTATGTCGTTGTTAACTCTATCGAACGCCCTCCGGAAGTCAAAGTATAACACATCAACTTGCCTTCCACAATCTAAACTGGCAGAGATGTAGTCAACGAGTACCAACAAGTTGGTATTTACAGACCTTCTACTTCTAAACCCATGTTGCTCGTTGCAAAGAAATGGCTCGATCTGTTTATACAGTTTGTTGCAGAGCACGTGCTCAAAAACCTTAGCTGGAGCAGATTGTATGGCTATGGGACGATAATCCTCAACGGCTGCCTTGTCCGAGGTTTTCGGTATAGGAGTGACACGTGATAACTTCCATTCTGTCGGGTACTTACCATTTTTTAACGCGAGATTAAAAATATGACATAGGGGATATATCACATGTTTCTTACCTTCCTTAAGAAACCAAGGAGGAATACCGTCAGGACCTATGGAGCTGTTAGGTTTAAGCTTCTGGATACCGGCTGCCACATCCCAGGGTGTAATTCTGTCAATGTGGACATAATTGCTAGTGCAAGACATGTCCCTGCTTGAGATGGTATTTGCGTCAAGTTCAGGTTCATCCGACAGAAACACGCTGGAGAAAAAATCCGCAAATGCTTCTGAAGCCTGCACTCCACTTACAGTACTACCCTTGTACGTGACAATAGGCTCAAAACCCCCCTTAGATCGTAGGCTTGTCAAGTGCCTCCAGAAGCCCCGAGGATCAGCTTTGATGTCCCGCTCTATATTGGCAACATATGTGGCATAAGCACTCATGACACGTGTTTTCAGTACCGACCTTAATTCGGAGAACTGATCGTAGGCCTCCCCAGACCCTGTACGCTTCCAGTTTCTATGAAGCCTCAGTTTGAGTTTTGTGTCGGCTATTATGTCCCTGCTGAACCAGACCGGATACCGCGACTCCTTTGACGCACTGCGACGCTTTTTTGTTATGCAATGGTCAAAAATCTGATATACCATATTATAAAAAGATTCTGTGCTTAAAGAGACATCGTCAAAGTTGAAGGAGTCATACCACGATACATTAGATAGATACTCGATTACTGAGGCACGATTACATTTTCTAAAATTCCAATCTTTACTTACATCTATATTACTGGGCTCTATTTTATTATTGTCTTTATGGGAAAAAATATTAACAGTAATATCCAAGGGTGGGTGATGAGGATCAATTGCAACTAAAGGATCCGCCTCTAACACAGTGACATTAGCAGGTGTGTCTTTCCTAGTCATAACTACGTCCAGCATTCTATTATTACAGTTTGGTATAGCATTATTATTAAATAAATTACAGAATGTCATAAAATAATTGCAGTAATTATTTACGTTTGCTTAGTCGTTCCTAGCTGATCGGTTAAGAATGGCTAAGCAATCTACGCTACGAGCGCTAAACTTTAATTGTTATACTGTGTATGGAACCGGCATTGTCTATACTGCATGGCGGCACAGTATTTTTTTTAATTCCCACCTGGCTAGTCACCACCTTGAAGTAGACAATTTGTCGCCAAGCACCTAACGGTGTGTTCTGGCAACAGTAAAGAATTACTGCTGCCAGAACGGAAGAAAGATGTTGTTAAGGATAACCCTTATTAATCACATATTGGTGAAAGGCTAGCCTATAAGGTATCATTAAAAAAAAACTATTGACTACGTAGTTATTCTGTAATTCTTATGACCTGGTAAATGTAATTTTCACCTCACAAGTTCAGATATATATGCTGTTTATATGCTGTATATCATTGCTCGAACTGATACTGATGGGGAAGAAAGGTTCTCGAGTGGTTACCACACTACACTGGAAGACGTACAGTTGGTAGGCCCCCCACCAGGTGGACTGACGACATTGTTAAAGTCGCGGGTAGCCAATGGCTACGAGCGGCTTATAGCCGTTCTTTGAGGCGTTCTATGGAGGAGGCCTTTGTTCAACAGTGGACGTCTTCCGGCTGATGATGATGATAATGATGATTTGAATTCTGCGTGGAAATTAATAATTTTTGACTTAAACACCGTGTCCCAAAATTCAACGATAAGCCGGCATCGGTGCATGGACCTACTCATGACTACTCGGGAAAAAAAAAAAAAAATTATAACTCTTTTTTTTTTTTAATTACAGAGACTTTTATAAAGTTGCGCCAACTTTTAATAAAACTTGCCATGGTAGTGTCCATACTTTTTTTTTTAACCCAGACTATAGAAAGTGCATAGAATGTTAAAATCTATGAAAATTATAAGAAAAAAATCTTTTTTTACTGATTTTTGTAAAATAACTACAGACTTTCTGTAATTTTAAAGGATTGTGGTAGATAGCCGTCCTTCTTAGGTTGTTAATGCTCTAAAAATATCAAAAATATGTCAAAAATTGTGGTCATGGTAGTTGAAAATAGCATAATGGGTATCGAATATCGATGAAATTTATAAAAGTCTCTGTAATTAATAAAAAAAAACAGTTATAATTTTTTTTTTTCCGAGGAGTCATGAGTAGGTCCATGCACCGATGCCGGCTTATCGTTGAATTTTGGGACACGGTGTATGTTCAGAAACATTAATTTATAGTATTGTACAATATTGACGTGCCCAGTGAAACAAACGCAGTTATAAGCCCAATAAATGAATCTTAATGTTGTCTTAGGTTTTCGCGATTATTACACATAGTAATTAAACAACTTTAAACGGTTTAAATCGCGTATATTTATCACTATTTTTGTCCCGACGTTTCAAACACTTTCCAGTGATCGTGGTCACGGGTTGATTGCAAGTCACTGCAAAGTGTTTGAAACGTCGGGACATAAATAATGATAAATATACGCGATATAAACCGTTTAAAGTTGTTTAATTATTAAATGAATCTTATCCTATCTTATGATTTGTAAAATATTGTTTGTTGCAGGGTTCAGAAAGATAACTTTGGACGAGCTGCAACGCGCGCACGTGTCGGCCGACGTGCAACGTTACGTGCTGGCCAGGCTCGACACGGAGCCCAGGCTCAGGTAATTTACTGTTATACTTTCTATGGTATTCACGATTATTACTTATATAAATTAAATAATTTTTACCTGTAGACTCTGAAGCGTTCGTAGCGAAGTTTGCTGAGCCGTTCTTAACCGATCAGCTAAGTTAAGCAACGTCCGCCGCGGTCATGACTTGGATGAGTGACCGCTAGTGGCATTACTACTGAGCGTGCACGTGCTTCGGAGGGCAAGTTAAGCCTACGGTCCCGGTTGTTGTCTTAGGATGGCAGTCGTTACAGCATGGTGGTAGGGCATTTTGCGAACGCCCGCCTGGCTAGCTACCGCCCTCGAGTAGAAAACCTATCGCCAAGCACCTAACGGTGTGTTCCGGCAGGTTTCCTTGATCCAGTAATTCTAGGTTAGCCTGAACAACATCTTCGACCACATTATCACTTACAATCTACTGAGATATTGGTTTAAGGCTAGCCTATCAGGTTTAAAATAAAATGAAGCTATGTTTTTGGTGGATTTTTTCCTAGCACACCGCTCATATTCCCCGCACATCTGTAGTGGATATAGCAGCCCCAGCCCCTGATCTGGCCAGGCTCCCGACTTGTCGCAGAAATCTCGCTTCGCTCAATCAGCTCGCTTCGCTCAGTCAACTCGCTTCGCTCAGTCAACTCGCTTTGTGTTATGACTGATTGGTTTTGAAACATTGTGTTCCAGAGCTCGAGTATCGAGTGATTCGTCGGCGGCGGCTGCAGCGGCGGCGGCGCTGGACCATCTCCGGATCAAAAGTGACGGATGTCTCTTGTACTTAGAGAAGGTAAGGTATACCATGGACTTCATTCTCACAAGCACTATAAGCTTAACTAAAATTTACTATAAAAAATCTTATTTTGTTTGAACTAAGGTTCATATTGGTATAACACTTGATGATGATAATCCACGACCAACAAAACGAAAAAGCAAGGGATAAAAGGTAACTTGGGTTAGTAGCAGTAGTTAGTCTTTTAGCAGTGATGGCTCAGTGGCATTGACTATGGACTGCCGTGCCGCAGGTCCATGGTTCGAATCCCGCCGCGGGCTTGAGCTTCACCGTATGGTGGAAGGGAAATTTTGCGAATGCCCGCCTGGCTAGCCACCACCCTCAAGTAGAAAATCTGTCGCCAAGCATCTAACGGTGTGTTCCGGCAGCAGTCCTTGAGAGCCAGTGAAATTACAGGCACATGAGACTTAACAACTATGTCTCAAGGTGAAGGGCGCAGTGCAATTCGTGACTTGTGACGAAATGCATCTGTTATAGGCAGAGGTTAGTCCGCTTAACATCAGATGGGCCTCGTGCTTCATCCGTCACAATAACATTACAAAAAAAAAGAGAACGGGGGACATCTGGGGGATGTCCGTAGCATTCTGATTCAAAACAACGGAAAAAGTTTTTTTTTAAGCTTGATAGGTTAGCCTTTAACCACTATCTCACCTGATGGTAAGTGATGATGTGGTCGAAGGTGTTGTTCAGGCTAACCCAGAAGTACTGGCTCTCAAGGACAGCTGCCGGAACACACCGTTGGGTGCTTGGCGACAGATTTTCTACTTGAGGGTAGTATCTAGCCAGGCAAGCATTCGCAACATACCCTACCACCATGATATAACGACTGCCATCCTAAGACGACAACCGAAACCGATGGCTTAACGTGCCCTCCGAAGCATGAAAGCGCTCTGTAGTAATGTCACTAGCGGTCACCTATCCAACTCGTGACCGCAGCTGACGTTGCTTAACTTTGCTGATCGGTTTAGAACAGCTGAGCAAACTTCTCTATGAGCGCTTCAGAATATACAATATATACATACATAAAATCACGCCTCTTTCCCGTAGAGGTAGGCAGAGACCACGGATTTCCACTTACTACGATCCTTACATATCTCTTTTGCTTCATCTACATAATATATATATATATATACATAATAATATATAATAAATATTATACCATGCATATTTTAGTAGTTTATGCAACTGTCATATTTAATACAGAGGGTCTTAAAACACGAGTATAGTTTTAAAATAAGATTACATTACCTAATTATATGCAGTTGCATACACCACTTTATTTAATCTCATGGCTATAGGTAGCTACATTAAATAAATTTTTTATCCAATAAGAGACGAATTACTTAGCATTCCATGGATTCACCGTGCGGGTGCCGGGTCCATCGCGTTGCCGAGGAAGAGGCTAGAGGGGTGCCTGGGACTTGCAACCCAGGAGTAGGATTAAGGGGCCCCTTTATGATATATCAATGCTCTCCTTCACCACTCGAGCCTCCTCGCCTACCTAACCAAATTTGATAAGATCCTACTAATGCCGCCTTAGATACACGTTCTAGGATGGAAGTTACGGTTGTTCTTGGTAGGCCAAGGTCTTTAAGTAGGTTTTATAGGGATTTCGCTGGTATACCCCTTGCTCCAACCTCTACAGCATATAAACTAACCACATAACCGTTTTTGGTTAATTCATTTGTTAGGTCATAATATTTGTTTGTTTTTATTGTGTAGTCTTTAGGTATGTTTGTTTCCCACGGCACAGTAAGTTCTATAAGTACTATGCGTTTTAGATTTTTTGAGTATAAAAATATGTCTGGTCTGGATGACGAAATACCAACATCCTCAGGAATTTTGTAATGTTTTTCATACGTGTCCATCAAAAGAGTCCAATCGGGAGCTGCGCCTAAGATGGAGTAAGGCTTGGATTTAGATTTTGTAGATGACCCTTCTTTTACAAAATCGACGTGTCGTTTATTCGTGGTCAGACCTATTTTTGCTCTAGCTACCGAGAGACTCGCGGCTGCACGTATGATTTCGAGGACTCTATCATGGCGACGTGAATAATGACCCCTATCAAGGAGAACCTTGCATCCTACCAGCAAGTGCCTAGCTGTACCGATCGCCTCCCGACAAATACCGCAAGACTTTTCGGTGGCTTTCCCCCATCTTACTAAGTTACTTTGGTCTGGGAGGGTCATCTGAAAGGCGTTTAGATAGAATTTTAATAAGGCAGGAGACCAGTCGTATATCAAGGTGCGCCACTTTAACGCCAGAGGGATACAAAATTCACCTATAGTTAGCCATTCGCTCTGCATTTCTAAGCTCATTGCATGCACTTTATAGCTATCATTTTCATCTTGCTGAAGAAAAGATTTTACAACGTCTTTATCCTCCATTTTCTTTTCCGACCCAAAACCCGCTTTGCTGGTCTGTGCCCCTATCATAAATTGTTTGTGGAATTGAATCCTCGAGTCAAGGTCGGAGGCACTTTTGTCTTTTGGGAGAGATGCGACTATATCGTCTTGAGATTTTGATAAGACGTGCGTTTTGGTAACTCTGAGGTGTTTATAGAGCTCCGATGGTTTCTTTAATTTCATCCCAAAATTAGTTTGATCCCTAAATAGAGTAGATGGGTCTGCCGAAAGTGCGAGCCCCAACCAAGACTTCAATGTCCTTATGACGTTTACATCCAGCTTTGTTAAAAGTGATTTTGTAATGTCGTAAACTAGAAAAGGCCAAGTCAGAAGTGATGTTAAGTAGTTGTCGTATATCCAAGCTTTTTTAATGTTATTTATTGGTTGTTGGTCTACCATACTAAGATCTTTTAGAAAGCTATCGACAACTGCGTCTAGAGATGGTGTGCGACCTTTGTGATCAATCTTTCTACCAAGAAATTTAAATGGCACAGATTCAGCAATTGTGGAAACACATTCTCCTCCTATCAAGAGTCCCGGATCATAAGAGGTAAATTTGGTATTCCGTCTGCCCAGACACAGACAGTGGCATTTACTTGGTTTTGTTCTCAACCCTCCAGACCACGCACAGAACTCATCCACTTCTCGTAAAAGTTCCTGACATTGTTTTGGATTACGTGTCAGTATTGCAAGATCGTCAGCAAAAGCTAAGATGGACTCTGTGTATCTGTTATTGATCTTAAACCGATAGCCCCACTTTTTTTCATGACTAATTAACTTGTCAATTAAAATATTAATTACTACGTTAAATGCGATTGGTGACAAGCAGCAACCTTGGAACAAACCCACATTGTATTGCAACGTTTTAGTAAGTCCCTTTTTTGAAGATATAACAAATTTTAATTGGGAGTAATATGATGCGATGATATCGCTGACCAGAAGTGGAAAGTTATACCATTTCATTGCGAATAACAGCAATTTGTGCTGCACAGAACCAAACGCGTTCACTAAGTCTATCCAGCACACCGTTATTTGTCTTTCATATGTTTTGGCATCTTTTAAACTTTCCGCTAGTAAAGTATTGTATTCCAGGCATCCAGAAATTCCAGGCAAAAACCCTTTCTGGTGATTGGGCCTGAAATACCTATTATTAATCATAAATTGTGTCATTCCAGTTTGTAAAATTGAGAAAAATATTTTTGATATTGTGTTTGTAAGTGCAATCGGCCTAGTATCTTTTGGATGAGTTACTTCGTCTTTTTTTGGAATGAGGACAAAAATTGCTTTTCCGAATGCCACTGGTATTTGCTTGCTTGACCAGATCTTAATGAAGATATTTAAGAGATGTTTACGAACCGATGGACACTTTTTATACACTATATATGGGATACCATCAGGACCTGGCGCTGATTTAGATGTTTTGTTTTTCAGCTGATTGGTTATTTCCTCCATAGTAGGTGAGATGATTTTAAACTCAACATGGGGATCATGTGGTCTTTGGTTTGTGGGATCCTCATATGAACTCTCATGGTGGGGCACTTCGTATGTGCTTTTGAAGTGGTCGTAAATCTGTTCATTGGTCAAGAGAAGCTGTCCAACTTTTTCTTTGAAAATGTTTTTTGAGTATTGAAAAGGGTTTTTATCAAAATTAACTTCATGTTTTGCTCTATTCAAGTTATCGCGATTTTCTGTTATTTGTAATGATGTTCCTTGAATTAAGGTTGAACTGGCCGGTAACTTTTCCATACAAACGCCGTAGGGTGATCATTCCCTTATTTGAGGTTTTAGGTCCAGAACTAAGCATGATATCGATTTATCTCTTCATTATCTAGGCTTGTCTTGGCACCGATTTGTAAAAAAAATCTTCACATGATAGTTATAAGCCTCGAAACATCCCTGTAATATCACGAATTTTAGCGCATGTTTAGTCGTAAATAAACGACTTATAGAGCATGAAATCCCTAAAATTATTTACATAGAAGCATAGCTCAGTTCATGATCATTTTAGATAACATTTTGGAAAACAAATACATCCAGTAGTATAATCATAAACATCCTAGAGCCAAAGGTCGGCACACATAGTTTTGCGCGCTAGTTTTTCGTTCAAAATATTGGGCATCTCATGTCAATACTTCCATTCCGCGGTGAGGGAAGCGGGCGGGCGGGTCTCATGCGCAGCACACTAATATATAATTAACAAAACGCACACTACCAAAAGTCACGTGCACCGCGCCGCGATCTTAGAACATAATATTATATTGTAGGAATGCCCTGTTGCTTTTTGGTGTGCACGTATGTATACACTACCAATATGTAGTGTCTATGCCTACTTACGTACTTATATATATATATATTTACATATGTTGGGAGTTGGGGATCGGATTTTCTTTCGCATTTGATTAGTTTGTTCGTGATAGTAAGTGTCGGACGCCATAATCCATATAGATAGGTACTTGGGTAATATAAATACGTAACTATGTCTAGGTACTCACCTACTCTCACCTAAGTTAGTACCTAGTAGGTATTAGTCAATACGCAGGTCATGATAGCTATGGTGAGTACCTAATCATTTTAGCAACACTTAGACAATATAAAAAGCTGCATTTGGTTAGATATGGTATGGACGTAGGTAGTCCGCATTCTTTTTAGAATATAGTCTAAGCAGTAATATAGTTTCGAGAAAGTACCTACCTAACACAAAGTAGTAAAGAGTTAGAATTAGAAGCTCCATGGAAGATACCTACCTATCTACGGTATAATTATCATGTATCATATAGGCCTGCCTAGGCACGCAACTGTCAGCGATGTCAAATCGACATTCGCGGGCGCGCATTACATTGCATACCTATCTACATAGCTATAAGATCACAATAATAAATAAAGTTAGTACTATGTATCTACCTACGTAAATTAGTAGAATAAGTATGTATATTTGTAGTAGGTACTTATACCTAAGGTAGTACGAAAGTTTATATGGTAAACTTAGCGATGATTGTAGGCACTTACCTAATCAAAAATAACCTATGATTAGTTATTGATTTTTATTGGAAATAATTTAAATCAGTTACGGGTAGGTAGAGAATTTTTATTCCAAATGTGTTCTACCAGGATTGGTAGATCCATGATGCCATCGTACATTACCGCTTAGAGACAGATTTTGAAATCGGTACGACACACTCATCTCAAAGCTCGCTAGCCGGGCGAGCATTCGCAAAACAACCTTCCACCATGCGGTGAAGTTCATGCCCGCGGCGGGATTCGACCCATAGACCTGTTGCGCGGCAGTCCATTGCTAAGAGCCATCACTGCTTCCCGTTAAGTGTTTAGTGACAGAATTTCTACTTGAGGGTGGTAGCTAGCCAAGCGAGCATTCGCAAAATGCCCTTCTACCAATCGGTGAATTTCAAGCCCGCGGCGGGATTTGAACCAATGCCCTTCTACCAATCGGTGAATTTCAAGCCCGCGGCGGGATTCGAACCATAGACCTGCTGCGTGGCAGTCCAAACCTAATGCCACTGAGCCATCACTGCTTCCCGTTAGGTGCTTTCTAACAGATTTTCTACTTGAGGGTGGTAGCTATCCAGGCGAGCATTCGCAAAATGCTCTTCACCAACGCGGGGAAGCTCAATATCGCGGCTGGATTCGAACCATGGACCTGCTGCGCGGCAGTCACTAGCTAATGCCACTGGCCCATCACTGCTTCCCGTTAGGCGCTTACTGACAGATTTTCTGCTTGAGGATGGTGGCTAGCCAGGCGAACATTCGCAAAATGCCCTATGCCCTTCCACCAAGCGGTGAAGCTCGAGCCCGCAGCGGGATTCGAACCATAAACATGCTGCGAGGCAGTCCATAGCTAATGCCACTGAGTTCACGTTAGTTGCATGGTGACAGATTTTCTACTTGGGTAGCTATCCCGGCGAGCATTCGCAAAATGCTCTTTTTTTTATGCCTGATAGGTTAGCCTTTGACCACTATCTCACCTGATGGTAAGTGATGATGTGGTCGAAGATGTTGTTCAGGCTAACCTAGAAGTACTGGCTCTCAAGGACAGCTGCCGGAACACACCGTTAGGTGCTTGGCGACAGATTTTCTACTTGAGGGTGGTAGCTATACAGGCGGGCATTCGCAAAATGCCCTACCACCATGCTATAACGACTGCCATCCTAAGACCACAACCGGGACCAACGGCTTAACGTGCCCTCCGAAGCACGGAAGCGCTCAGTAGTATTGTCCTAGCGGTCACCCATCCAACTCATGACCGCGCGCGACGGTGCTAAACTTTGCTGATCGGTTGAGAACAGCTAAGTAAACTTCGCTACGAACTCTCCACCACGCGGTGAAGCTCAATATCGCGGCGGGATTCAAACTATGGACCTGCTGCGCAGCAGTCCATAACCAATGCCACTGAGCCATGATTGCTTCCCTTTAGGTGCTTGGCGACCGATTTTTTACTTGAGGGTAGTAGCTATCCAGGCGGGCATTCGTAAAATGCTCTTCTACCACGCGGTGAAGATTAAGCCCGCGACGGGATTCGAACCATGGACCTGCTGCGCGGAAGTCCATAACCTATGCCACTGAGCCGTCACTGCTTTAAAAAGTATGTTGTAGTAAAAGCAGTAACTTGCTAATTATGTAATAAATAATTATTGTAGGTAAATATTTAATAAAAATAAAATAAAATAAAATATTTTATTTCGGACACAAAATCCATAGTAGTGTTAGTACATGTGTATAAAAACTAAGTTAGTAAACTAAAACTAAATGACGTAATACATACATTACTTAATCCTACCCGTGACTATGCCAACCCAATGCTTTTGGATTGGGCAGTCTAGCCGGGCAGCAATCATTTGCAAAATACTGTTGGAACTACCACGCAGACGATGGAACATTGAGGCAACCTTTTTTCTAATTATTGCATGGAATCCGTCTACTCCTGCACTCGCAAACATCCCGGATGCACTGCAATGGCGTGGCAGTCCCAACAGTATTCTAAATGCATTATTATACTGCACTCTCAGGGCGTTGTAAGCTCGTTGGGTATATTTCACCCACAGGCTGCTCGAGTAGAATGAGTGACAGTAAGCTCTGAAGAGTGTTAATTTCACCTCTTTAGTACACCGAGCAAACCTGCGGGCCAACATATTACTTCTTACTGCTAAAGCCCTGCGCTCTCTTTGCAAATCGAAGTCGTCCTTCAAATCTTCAGTAATCACATGCCCAAGATATTTAAATTGGTTTACAATTTTCAATACTGAGCCATCAAGTACAACTGGAGGAACAGTGCTAGGCCTATGATTTCCAGACTTAAAAATGAGCATCACAGTTTTCATCGAGTTGTACCTGAGGCCATGTTCACGCGCGTATGACTCACAAGTTTGTAGTAGCGTTCTCAGTGCGCCTATCGAGGGAGCCAGCAGCACCATGTCATCAGCGTAACTAATATTATTGACACAGGTTCCGTCTATGTGGCATCCGACATGGATACTGCTGAGTCTCTCGATTAACTGGTTCACGTATAAATTGAACAAGCTAGGAGAAGAGAGACCGCCCTGGCGTACGCCGCATTCCAGTCTATACTCATCAGACAGCGTATCAACCCACCTCACTTGGTTAATTTGGTTATTGTACCAATATTTAAACAAGCAGATAGCATCAGCTGGAAAGCCTATTTCACTCAGCTTTTTCCACAATTTGTCATAATTTACAAGGTCAAAAGCTTTTGACAAATCGAGGAAACAGGCATATATAGGCGTCTTTCACAGTCATTTTGAGCCTTAAGTATACAGTTGACAGTATACTTAAGGCTCAAAATTGCACTTTCCGTGGACAGTCCCTTCCTAAAGCCGAACTGAGCGTCATTTAGATGCAAGTATTCACCAAGTCGGCTGTTAAGTATACTATCAAGTATCTTTGCTGATGTAGTAGCAAGTGAGATGGGTCTATAGTTTGACCTGTCTGATACATCGCCAGTCTTGTTCTTAACAATAGGTACAACATTAGTTCTCATCAAAGACTCCGGTAGAAACGAATGTCCCAAACATAATTTAAAAATCATGGTTAATATGCGAGGCAAGTGTACCCCTGCATATTTGTAGTGATGGATGCTGAGACCATCGTACCCAGGAGATTTACCTTTTTTCATATTTTGGATCGCTGTAGCAACATCCTTTGCTGTTAAAGTAACTTTACTCTCAGGTACGACCGTCTCAGCCCCACGCTCAACACGCATTGATTGACCCAAGGGTGACTGGACGGTGAAGTGGTCTCTGAAATTGTTGGCTATACCTTTGGGGTCACTTTCACCGCCAACGCTCACAGGCATACTGGGCTTTGGATTCATTTTATTTGTATGCTTCCAGAAGCCTTTGAAGTCACCAGCTGAATGGCTAGATGCCAGTATATCCATTTTGATTTGTTGTTGCCTATCCTGGCACCATTTCAGCTGTGACTTAAAATGCTTCCTGCTTGTACACATATCCTCGTAAGAAGTACCAGTACTTGGTTTACCAGCTAAGACCCAAGCCTGAAATTTAAGCCTAGCTTCCCTGTGAGCGCCAGCAACGTACTTGTTCAAACCAGTTATATATCCACCCTTTCGAGGACACTTGCACTTAAAAGAAAGCTTAGATGCCTCGGTAAGTACATCTATTAAGTTGCAATACAAATTATCAATCACAGTATTATGGTCGGGGTTTGAGCAAAGCGAATCAGCGCACGAAATCAGTTCTTTAGGAAAATCAATGCTTTTAAGTTTTTCATGGCAATAGTTATTGTATAGTGCAATCTGTTTCGCACTCCTCTCACCCCAAACCACCTGATAATGCGTTGATATTCTGGAGTTGGCAGCACGCTTGACAGGTATGTGATCTATGATGCATTCAATAAATAGGGGAAAGTGGTCAGACCAGTACACGTCATGCTGCACCCACACGTTGCGTATGGTGTCCTGAGCGGCTTTAGTGACAATACAGTGATCCAACCACCTTCTACAACCATGAGCATCGCTAATGAATGTGTACGTACCAGACTCCAGACCCAACATTTCCATATCTACACAACACCAATTTTGTTCTACACAAAAATTTAACATTTCATAGCAGAAAATCTCTTTAGGGTGGGAGTTGAAATCACCTAAAACATACACTGATTCACATTCGCTATTATCTTCAATTACTGCACTAATAACGCTTAAACATTCCGTGTATTCGGGTAAGTTTTCAATAACGTTCACTGGCATGTATACACTGAAAACTATAAATGACTTATTAGCCATAGCTACTTTAATCGCACACACGCGAGGATTTTCGCACTCAAGCACTGATACTGACTGGAAAACACTTTTTCGCCAAAGAATGGCTACGCCACCATAGGGTCTCCCATGTAAAATCTCAGCTGAATCCACCGCTGTAGTGCCAGTTGACCCGAAATCGTCACTGATGGTGCTCAATGATGGCAAATCATGTGCCATTAACCAGTGTTCTTGCAGAGCCAAGATATCGACAGACTTGCACAACGATCTTATACCATCTATTGAGCGTTTCAAGGACTTACAGTTAAAACTACAAAATTTATTTGTTTTTTGTGTACTATCCATACTATCCATATTTACTACATCAATATGAAAAGAACAAACTAATACATTTACTATGTACCTACAAATCATTGTCCCTACAAATAATTGTCCCTACTTACTAAATATTTACCTACTATAGGTGAAATAACATCAGTATGTTATTATAAAACGAACGAAAATTATAACAACAGGTATCTACTGTCCGAACCAAAATGTATTCCTCTGTGAATATATAATATTATTTTATAAGAAATACCTACACACGTCGTGACGTAGCTTGAGACACTATATCCGTCCGTCGTCAAACATCGTAATTCGTTCGGCATGGTTCGGCTTTCATTGATATATCGCATACAAGTGTGCGTAATTAGCGTAGATGCAATACGGGTGTGTGATGCGCGAGCACTATCTTCTTACTACTCATCACGGAGTCTTACCCTTTCCCACAAAGGTATAGGTGAAATAGCATGCTTTGTTGCCTCGCCCGCTGATAAGTTAGAGCCGTCGGCAAGTGCATCCTTAATTTAAGAATTGATCTTAATGCCCTGGACAGTTGATGACTTAGATGGTTATCGCCCATGGCCTTGGCATTCCTAAGTTGCTTTATTAACTCTCTTTTCTTTCTCCGCATTTTCAACTTAAAAGTATTTTCTTTGTTTTGTGAGCATAATTAGTTGGTGGTGGATAGTGCTCAGAAAAGTAGTCATAAATAGTGTTTTGGAAAGTGTCTACTTGGCTGTTCAAATCTTGTTTTGATCCTGGATGTTCTAGGATGATTGCCAAGTTTTGGTCATGTACTTTCCAAGTTGACTGTTTAAGGGAAGGGATGCTAAGACGTGTCCGGATGTTAATGGACTCCTGGTAGTTATCACATGATGGCTCACCTTGGGATATGTGAGGGTCAACTCTATCCGCAGTGATTGTTGAAGAACTTACCGACGGCTGTCGTGCTTCCCCACCATCATGAGTCTTTAAATGTTTCAAGTACCAGGCTCGTCTCTTGTAGATTTTCCCGCACGTAGGGCATTTCAAGTCCGTATTATTGCCATGGTCGTCGTGGGTATCAATCGGTGGACAGTTCTTCCGCCCCCCCTCTCGGACTGTCCCAGGGGTATTTTTATTTTCCGGACTTTTAGCGATTTAAATTCCCGGGCTTGGCTTGCTAGGCCATAGCCCTCGACTGTCTTTCCAGCAGTCAGTTGTCTTTCCAACAGTCAACTGTCTTTCCAGCTGTCATCTGTCTTTCCAGCGTCATCCCGTCTCTCCGGGCTGTCAATTCATAATGAGACGAATTACTTAGCATTCCATGGGTTCACCGTGCGGGTGCCGGGTCCATCGCGTTGCAGAGGAAGAGGCTAGAGGGGTGCCTGGGACTTGCAACCCAGGAGTAGGATTAAGGGGCCCCTTTATGATATATCAATGCTCTCCTTCACCACTCGAGCCTCCTCGCCTACCTAACCAAATTTGATAAGATCCTACTAATGCCGCCTTAGATACACGTTCTAGGATGGAAGTTACGGTTGTTCTTGGTAGGCCAAGGTCTTTAAGTAGGTTATATAGGGATTTCGCTGGTATACCCCTACAGCATATAAACTAACCACATAACCGTTTTTGGTTAATTCATTTGTTAGGTCATAATATTTGTTTGTTTTTATTGTGTGGTCTTTAGGTATGTTTGTTTCCCACGGCACAGTAAGCTCTATAAGTACTATGCGTTTTAGATTTTTTGAGTATAAAAATATGTCTGGTCTGGATGACGAAATACCAACATCCTCAGGAATTTTGTAATGTTTTTCATACGTGTCCATCAAAAGAGTCCAATCGGGAGCTGCGCCTAAGATGGAGTAAGGCTTGGATTTAGATTTTGTAGATGACCCTTCTTTTACAAAATCGACGTGTCGTTTATTCGTGGTCAGACCTTTTTTTGCTCTAGCTACCGAGAGACTCGCGGCTTCACGTATGATTTCGAGGACTCTATCATGGCGACGTGAATAATGACCCCTATCAAGGAGCACCTTGCATCCTACCAGCAAGTGCCTAGCTATTACTCAAATTAGTTTGTACGAAATAGCGCCAAACTGGTAAAGTCTGTTATTGGTCTATGGCTCGGAACCAGCGCGCACCACAGATAATGTGTACTTAAATTAAATTGACACCTCCTTGGTCGGGACACATTGTACTTTAATAATTAAAAAAATGTTTCAAAGCATTGTTTTGTGAGGAGAATAATGCTTTAGTTTAACCTTTTAACTTTCATAAAGAAGTATGTAAATAAAATATGCCAATAAAAGTCTGTATTTCATTTCATGATTAGAATATTACCGAATGAGATTATATAAAATTATTTAATTTGTAGGTTCTAGATGGAGTGGCAGACGGGTTCATAGCTCTGCGAGAGATCAAAGAGATACCGGGGACGTTGAACGGGTTGTATCTGTGGCTCGCTCAGCGGCTCTTTCACGGACGGAGGTTCACTAAGGTAAGCATTCTTATTTTTACATTTCAAGTTAAATTTTATTACAATTACTAATACAGGCTAATAATAACAAATATTTTTAAAATATTTTAAGAAAACATCAAATTAATATTATAATAAAAAACATAAAAAATATAAAAATATATTTAGTGACAATTCCGCCTAATTTTCCTGTTAAGCCGACGTGACGTCACAAACGCCACGCAGCCAAACCGGGAGAATTTTCGACGCGTTTCGAAACTACACGAAGCATCCTCAGGAGGTCTTGACTCTACGAGCGCACGATCGAGTAAAGTTTGTTTTTCTCGATCGTTAACTTGAAATAACTAAATTATTTTTTAAGTGTTTTATTAAAATATTAATTTGGTATTTTCTCAAAATATTATAAATATTTTTTATTATTAAATATGGATTTCGGTAAAGTAACGCCTGAATCTATTCATTATTATAATACAAGCTGTTTTATTAATAATTAAAAACACGATTGCCCTGCTAAAAATTGTGTCTCACTCGCGATGATGTACATTGAGTATTAAGGGCGGTAAGTAAGGAATTACGAAGACTGAGGGCTTTCTGAGTCGAGGTTCGTAATTCCCGTACCGCCCGTGACAACATACAATGTTTTTCATCACATTTGCGCGTAAATAAATATGAATTATAGCTCACACAAGTCAGTACAACTATTATTACGAAATACTTGAACTTTTTTTAAGCGGATGGCGGGCTATTTGCACAAACCTCTGATTATTTAAATGTTTCGTTCAGAAACGTTAAGGGCACATACTTACGTAGGTATACGCAAGTATGTATATAACCATGACGGAGTGTAAAAAAAATATTTCGACGTTTTGGTACAAAAAAACTATTAAAATAGATTATTAAGAACAGTAAGTTGAGTTGGTAACATGTCAAAGTGATTTATTGCATTCATGAGTACACGAGGTGACACAAACATTATTTAAAGAGCATACATGAAACACATTTGGGTATTGCAATATTGCCATTAAGGACATGGTATCGTTGATAGGTACATATTTAAGTTGTATTTTTATTGAGCGTGTAACAGACATTGATTTTTAAACAGTGATGGTGGAAAAATATTAAGTATTATTATATTATTGTATATTATATCATTATTATATCATGTCAATTACAAATTTTATTCTTCAGTCATGGGTCAAGTTATCATTAAAATATTCATTCAAATTATAATAACATTTGTTAATAAGCATGCATTTTATTTTATTTACAAATTTATTCATATTTGCTTCACTTCTAATATCATTTGGTAAATGATTATATACTTTAATAGCAGAGACATAAGGACTTTTACTCTATATCTTTAAGCGACTTTTTGATAGGGACATTTTGTTTGTATGGTCTGTTCGTGCAGTATAACGTTTTGTAGTGCTGGTTTTAGCACTTTCAAATATTGTATTATTCTTTCGAACAAATTTGCATAACTCCAAAATATACATACATGTTAGGGTCAAAATTATATGTTTAACAAATTGTGGCCTGCACGTATCCATATTGTCAATGTTGGAAATTATTCTTATTAGTTTTTTCCGTTTTTTAAATAAGTAATCCAGATCCGTGCTATTTCCCCATAAGATAATACCGTAGTTCAGCCAGGAATATGCATATACATAGTATGCTGTTATTGCTGTGCTCTGGTTCGTGCTGATCTTAAGTTCGTATAGAGCGTAGGTGAATTTTGGATTTTAGATTTTCAATATGTGCCTTCCAATTCAAACCATAATCCACCTCTATACCCAACAATGTACAATTATTTACAGTTTCAATTTTGAAGTTATTATTTTCAGCTGCAACATGTAGCGAGATTGCAATGAAATTCCTGTTTAGACAAAATTTCCGAGTTTTAAGTGCACAGGTAGATGTTGATGTAATGTACAGAAGAACTTTGTCGCGTGGCTGTAATATTATTGTCAAACAGCGCCCTCTGTTCCAAACTACTCGATAGATGGCGCCACCATGCAAGTTAGCTCTCGTAGGTTTCTTTCTTTTTCGTTCCAGAACATTTTGGAGTTCACAACGAACTCTGTTAGCTGTAGCAAGCAACGCTTTCTATTGCCATTCCACCCTTGAGAACGTGTGTACTAAGAATTGGAGGAAACAGGAAAGTGCATAGCGAAAGCTTATGCTTAATGAGATGGGTTGGCAATAGGTATAGATAGCCAGTAATATTGGTTTACGTCTGCTATAGTATGGGTCAACAAAATACTTAAGGCATACCTATTCCAAAAGCTGATGAAATTCCCTTGAGATTGGAGGAAACAGGAAAGTCCATGGCGAAAGTTTAATGAGATGGGTTGTAATTGGTATAGATAGCCAATAATATTGTTTTACGTCTGCTATAGTATGGGTCAACAAAATACTTAAGGCATACTTATTCCAAAAGCTGATGAAATTCCCTTGTGATTGGAGGAAACAAGAAAGTGCATGGCGAAAGCTAATGAGATGGGTTGTAATGGTTATAGATAGCCAATAATATTGGTTTACGTCTGCTATAGTATGTGTCAACAAAATACATAAGGGATACCTATTCCAAAACCTGATGAAATTCCCTTGTGATTTGAAAATCAGCTTTTTCATCACAGGAGAAATCAGCGTATATTTTCATTCTTTTCCACCTCGGCCCCTTTAAGAGTAGTTCACGGAGCGCTTTCCATGCAAACGTAGTTTCATCATATTTTAGATACCAAGCATTCAAATTCGGCGAAACTTTGCGTAAGATTGCAATGAAATTCCTGTTTCGATAACATTTTTGGAAATTTTGCATTAAAATGCTGTTTAATTTTGGTGATCATTTACTACTTTTGGGTTAGCAATTTTTTTTTTTATGTTATTGTGAGGGACAAGCGCGAGACCCACCTGATATTAAGCGGTATCCTCTGCCTATAACAGATGCATTTCATCACAAGTAACGAACTGCACTGCGCCCATCACCTTGAGACATACCTGTTAAGTCTCATTTTGCCTGTTATTTCACTGGCTCTCAAGGACTGCTGCCGGAACACACCGTTAGGTGCTTGGCGACAGATTTTCTACTTGAGGGTGGTCGCAAGCCAGGCGGGCATTCGCAAAATGCCCTTCCACCATGCAGTGAAGCTCAAGCTCTGGGCGGGATTCGAACCATGGACCTGCAATAGCAATGATTTATTTGTAGACATTTTGCTTAAATAGGAGAGCGAGATGATAAAACTTTGGTCATAAGTTGTGCTACCTGCCCACTACCAGTGGGCAGCTTGCCCAACATACTAGCAGCATTGCCCCGTTGGATTGCAATGCTTATTCGTTGAGACAAATAGGTGCCAGTATTTTGATCACATCATATTTTTCTTGTATGTTTTAGGTCCGTCTTCTGCTGGATGTGTTGCTAGCCGCTCGATGCGGAGTCACAGAAGAGATCCTGTACAAGTGTCTGCTGACCAAAGAGTACAGCGTCACCAGGGAGGACTTCAATAGGAGACTGCATCTCTTGAGAAGGTATGTGAGACGAATTACTTAGCATTGGATGGATTCACCGTGCGGGTGCCAGGTCCATAGCGTTGCAGAAGAAGAGGCCCAAGTCGAGGTGCCTGGGACTTGCACCCCAGTGAGTAAGGTTAAGGGGACCCTTTATAATGTATCAATGCTCCCTTTCACCGCTCGGGCCTCCACCCCTGCCCAACCAACATTTGGTAAGATCCTACTAATGCCGCCTTGGATACACGTTCTAGGATAGAAGTTACGGTTGTTCTTGACAGGCCAAGGTCTTTTAGTAGGTTATATAGGGATTTCGCTGGTATACCCCTTGCTCCGACTTCTACAGCATATAAATTAACCACATAACCGTATTTGATTAATTCATTTGTTAGGTCATAATATTTGTAAGTTTTTATTGTGTGGTATTTAGGTATGTTTGTTTCCCACGGAACAGTAAGCTCTATAAGTACTATGCGTTTTAGATTTTTTGAGTACAAAAATATATCTGCCAAAAATGCCAGACTTAAGGCCCTAGGATGGAGAACTCTTTTCGCATGCAAGTTAGAGAAAGGGAACTAATATTACATCGAGAGGGAAAATAATAAATTACAGGCACAAGAGACTTTTAACATCAGGTGAGCCTCGTGCTTATTCTGTCACAAAAAAAAAATCCTGAAAATGTTTGTTAGTACTAGCAGAAGTCAACTCTAAGAGGTTGTTAGCATTATTCCAATATAATGTATAAGTATAATATGTATGTTAGGTACCTACCTAACATACATATCATATGTTAAGTATTGAGTAAGAGTATAGAGTAAGTATTAAATAGATATATATGTTAGGTATTCGCAAAATGCCATAGTGGTAGGGCATTTTGCGAATGTCCGCCTGGCTAGCTACCACCCTCAAGTAGAAAATCTGTCGCCAAGCACCTAACGGTATGTTCCGGCCTTGAGAACCAGTAATTCTAGGTTAGCCTGAACAACATTTTCGACCACATCATCACTTACCATCAGGAGTGAGATATTGGTCAAAAACCTTTCAGCAATATATAGAAAAAAAACCTATTAGGCATAAAAATATAATGTTATGTTTGCAATAACGCCTGCTCGGCGGATTCAATTACAAATTAACAAGGAAAATTATAATTATAGTCATGTGCATCCTAATATGATGGTTAAATAAAGAACGAGAGGAAAAATTGGAGTTATTGATCATTTTCATGTTAGCTCAAGCGGTCAGAGTATACCCCGGCTATAGGGGTGGATGGACGCGCACATGACTATAATGTTTTCTCTCGTAAATTTGTAAAGAACAAATAAGTTTTTTTTTTTTTATAATTGATAGGTTTGCCTTTGACCACTATCTCACCTGATGGTAAGTGATGATGTGGTCGAAGATGTTTTTCAGGGTAACCTAGAAGTACTGTCTCTCAAGGACAGCTGCCGGAACACACCGTTAGGTGCTTGGCGACAGATTTTCTACTTGAGGGTGGTAGCTAGCCAGGCGGGCATTCGCAAAATACCCTACCACCATGCTATAACGACTGCCATCCTAAGACAACAACCGGGACCAACGGCTTAACGTGCCCTCCGAAGCACGTGCACGCTCAGTAGTAATGTCACTAACGGTCACCCATCCAACTCATGACCGCGCGCGACGTTGCTTAACTTTGCTGATCGGTTGGGAACAGCTAAGTAAACTTCGCTACGAGCGCTTCAAAAATTCATATAATATACTAATTGAAAGTTAATTGACGTTACTGAGTACTTCTTCTCTTATTTTTAGGATATTAGTAATGGAGCGCAGTACTGGATACTTGTCGATATTCCACCACTCGTTCGCGACGTGGCTGCGCGACGTGAAGCACTGCACTCGTCGCTACCTGTGCTGTCCCGCGGATGGTCACGCCGCGCTTGCCATGTACTACACGCTCACTGCTAAACGGTAAGCTAACTATATCAATTATTTATTGACTAAACATGTATACATGGAAAAAGTTTACTATGACCTTGACAGGTCACCCAAAGGAAGCCCGCATGGAACTGTGGTAGAACACGTGCCCCCCATAACTACTAAGTTAAGCAACATCCACTGCGGTCATGACTTGGTTGGGTGACCGCTAGTGGCTTTACTACTGAGCTTCCGTGCTTCGGAGGGCACGTTAGGCTGTCGGTCCTTGTTTTTGTCTTAGGATGGCAGACTTTATAGCATGGTGGTAGGGGATAGTTGCCACTATCAAGTAGAAAATCTGTCGCCAAGCACCTAACGGTGTGTTCCGGCAGCAGTCCTTGTGAGCCAGTGAACTTACAGGCACATGAGTCTTAATAAGTATGTCTCAAGGTAATGGCCGCAGTGCAGTTAGTCAATTGTGATGAAATGCATCTGTTATAGGCAGAGGATACCGCTTAACATCTGGTGGGCCTCGTACTTGTTGCTTCACAATAACATAAAAAAAAAACTGGCGTGGTCCACTTGGAAGTCGCTAAACCGACTCTGGACTCAAGTGGGTCGCTGCCGGTTTAATATGGCCACATGAGGTTACTCTGACGTAGGAGCCCAATGTAGGTAGTTGTGGCTCTATGCAGGACATGCGACACTTGCTGTCCTGCCCTCAGTGTCCCAATGCTTGCACTTTGGGTGACCTGAACGAGGCCTCTACCCTTGGGGTGGCTACAGCCCAGTACTGGCACTCATCCATCTAAATGTGAGTCGTCACGAAGAACATGGGAAAAGTGAACGGGAAATGTTTGAAGAGGAAGACCTAGGCGAATGTTCCGAAATCAGATTGAAGATGGTCTGAAAAAAGGCCAGGTCAGGAGTACCCTAGATCGACGCTTATGTATTACTTCGTTATTGTAGCCCCCGTGGGGTGCCGGGCTAGAATTGCACCTCCCCATACCATCCCGTGGGTGTCGTAAAAGGCGACTAAGGGTTTATGAGTATAGTTAGGTTTATGAGTTAAGGGAAAAATACTAGAAGATGGGCAGCAGCGCCTTCTTAAGAACTACTATCTTACACTGCGATCCCCAAGCCGCCTGCCAAGCGTGGCGATTATGGCAAATACCCCCTTAATAGGGGAGGCTGTGTTCAGCAGTGGACGATCCGGTTGATACAGTACAGTACAGTAGCGAAGAGATATGTAAGGATCGTAGTAAGTGGAAAACTGTGGCGGTAGTACTTTTTGAGACCCAGTAATTCTATATATCTTTAACCATATCATCACTTACTTAAATTATGGTCAAAAGCTAACCTAATGACAAAAAAAAACTAAATTATGTTTTTTTTTCTAGATTGACTGCATTGGAGATCCACAACTACGTGTACCATATGACGTATCTAGAGCAACATATGGCGTCACAGAAGAAGAGCAAACATACGTGAGTACTTTTACAATAAAGGAGGCACCTTCTGATGATGCTTTGTATAGAAGCAAAATGTTTCGAAAATGTTTCGGCTGGATAACGGGAGGAGAAGGAGTATAGTAGAATTAATAGACGGTTATGAAGCAGTGATGACTCAGTGGCTTTAGATATGGATTGCCGCGCACCAGGTCCATGGTTTGAACCCCGCTGCGGGCTTGAGCTTCACAGCATGATGTGGAAAGGCAAGGCAAGAAAAATATTTAAAAAATAATTTGATAAAACTTTAAATCAATAATATAGAATAAAACACTTAAAAATATAAAAATATATCTAGCGACAATTCCGCCTCTTTTTTTTGAAGCCGACGTGTCGTCTCAAACGCTACACAGCCGAACCGAGAGAATTTGCGACGCGTTTCGCTTCTACTCGAAGCATCCTTAGGAGGTATACTCGCGTTTCACGTTGAGTCTCATGTGCCTGTAATTTTACTGGCTCTCAAGATATGCTGCCGGAACACACTGTTAGGTGCTTGGCGACAGATTGTCTACTTGAGTATGAAGTATTACTTATTTATTTGTTCCACCTTATATACTAGCATTCCCAAAATGCCCTTCCACCAAGCTGAAGTCAAGTTGATGGTGGGGATCGAACCGTGGACCTACGGCACGGCAGTCCATGGCTATTGCCGCTCGGCTATCATTTCCTTCAATATTATCAATTTTTTTTTGTTTGGCTTTGGTCATTGTTTTTTTAGTGCAATACATTTTGAATTTATCTGTATTTAATGTTTATTTTCAATGTCTATTTTGCAGCGACGCAGAGGAGCCGGTGGAGTTGCACACCTTAATCCTGCTGTGGGTTTTGGACTCCGGGTGTGACGTAGAGTCTGCGCTCAGGAGGGAACCGGAAGCTGTGTTTCCTCAGGTAAAAAAATTAACTAATACATTTCTTTTTGATGCAATAATGGCCGAGCGGTAATAGCTATGGACTGCCGCGCCGCAGTACCCTGGTTCGATCCCCACCGCCGGCTTGAGCTTCACCGCATGGTGGAAGGGCATTTTACGATTGCCCGCCTGGCTAGCGACCACCCTCAAGTAGAAAATCTGTCGCCAGGCACCTAACGGTGTGATCCGGTATTAGTCCTTGAGAGCCAGTGAAATTACAGGCACAATGAGACTTAACAACTATGTCTCAATGTGACGGGCGCAGTGCAATTCGTGACTTGTGATGAAATGCATCTGTTATAGGCAGAGGTTAGTCCGCTTAACATCAGGTAGGCCTTGAGCTTGTGCCGTAACTATAACATTAAAAAAAGTTAATGGCTTATCACTCGCCCCCCATTACACTGCACCATAAGACTATTTAGTTAAATGTAGACGTTACAAAATTACAACGAGAAAAAAAAATATTGTCATGTGTGGGATATGCACCTGCACCTTCCCCCCCTATATCCGGGGTATGCTTTCACCGCTAGGCCAACATTACATATGACACATGAATCCTTAATTCGAATTTTGAAGCAGTGATGGCTCAGTGGCATTGGCTATGGACTGCCGCGCAGCAGGTCCGTGGTTCGAATCCCGCTGCGGGCTTGAGATTCACCGCATGGTGGAAGGGCGTTTTGCTAATTCCTACTTGGCTAGCGACCACCCTCAAGTGGAAAATCTGTCGCCAAGCACCTAACGGTGTGTTCCGGCAGCTGTCCTTGAGAGAGCTAATTCTAGGTTCAGCCTGTTATCACCTTCGACCCCATCATCACTTACCATTAGGTGAGATTGTGGTCAAATGCTTATCTATATGAAATAAAAAAATAATAAATATATTTCCTGGAAAAATTTAATTGATGTTTGAGAAAATCTTTATATAAGTGTATACAGTGAAAATTCCGCCCAAATTTCTTAGACCACAATTGACAATTGACCTTTGACCCTATGTAATAAATGAGATAAGGGTGGGACTATGATGATAAGAGCTGTATTTTGTTACAGATTGAAAACAAGACGGAAGAGAAAGATGTTGATCCGGAATCTGAAGGGAAGGAGTCATCTTCAGGTGAGGCATTTGTGAACTAATGACCAGAAGAAGCGGATTCGATTCCTGCATGAGGGAAAATTTTAGCCTGCAAAAATTTTTCTAACAAATATATGTAATAAAGAAATTTTATTTTATCATCATCATCAGCCGGAAGACGTCCACTGTAGAACAAATGCCTCCCCATAGAACGCCACAAAGAACGGCTATGAACCGCTTGTAACCATTGGCTACCCGCGACTTTCACAATGTCGTCAGTCCACCAGAAATTTTATTTAGGTTATTTAAATATATTATTTTTTCTTGCTATACGATAGCAAGAGAGACGCTTTGTAGATGAATATAAATATTAGGTACTCCGTACTTTGCGAGCTAAAGTACACTTTATTGCTTCGTAGCTAGAGTCGCTTGTTTATTGGGTTTGTGGAGTGTTCCTTCCGGTCCTTTTTATTCTGTGGCATTAGACGAATGTAGGAAGCGCGGTTTCATCGATCCCACGGGAACTACTAAGTACTGTATCAGCCGGATTGTCCACTGCTGAACACATCCTACCCCATTAAGGTGGGGTTTGTCCTAATCCCCACGCTTGGCAGGCGTCTTGGAGGTTACAGTTTAGGATATCAGTTCCTCACAAGGCGCTGCTGCCCACCTTCCAGAATTTTACCTTAAGTCGCATCTTACTACATCCACTGGTAGCAATGGGGGAGTGACATTCTAGCCTGGCACCACACAGGGCACTATTAAGTAAATTGGCATAAAAGTAACGTTTGCCTTAAAGGTTCAAAGTAGTATATGTACAGAGTTTTATCAAAATCCGTTATGACGTATCTTACGTGAGTAGCAACAAAACACACTAACTGTTACCGTCCAGGCCTACTCTTGCAGGAAACTATTTGTAATGGAAAAAAACCTCGTCTGCACCGAGTAGACTGCAAGAAGACGTGACTGTCCACAATGACACGGAGCTAAATTAACTCATAAACTAGTTCTCACTCTAAAGCGATAACGACGCTGTAAAGTTGATCAAGAACACGAATAACTATTTATTCTCTTTCTCTTTCTCTTTCTCTTTCTCTTTCTCTTTCTCTTTCTCTTTCTCTTTCTCTTTCTCTTTCTCTTTCTCTTTCTCTTTCTCTTTCTCTTTCTCTTTCTCTTTCTCTTTCTCTTTCTCTTTCTCTTTCTCTTTCTCTTTCTCTTTCTCTTTCTGCTTCTCTTTCGCTTTCTCTTTCTCTTTTTTATTCTTATTGGGAGCGATACGTCCTTCACTGACGTCCCGCTTGGGGAGTATTGTGCATTTCCCCGGCCAGCTTCTACCCAAGCCATCCCAACTCCTTAACGTAGCGGAGAAGGACTCTGGGTCGCTGGCATAGCTGCTCCAGTGGCATATGTGGTGGTGGTAAGGATTTTGTTGATGAGAATGGCTCACATAGACCCGTTCCAACTCTTGTTTGTTGAATAGCCTTCACAGTGCAATAGGACGTGCTCCACGGTCTCTTCTTCACGCATACAGCCTCTACATAGAGGACTGTCTGTTGCTCCCGTTTTGTGCAGAAAGTATTTCAGGTTGCAGTGACCCGTAACGAGGCCTACAACAAGGCGCAATTCATCCCGCTGTAGCTTTAGCAGGTTATTTGTCAGCTTCTTGTTTAGAATTGGAAACATCTATTTAATCTATCTATTTAATTTTCGCATGGTGGAAGGGCATTTTGCGAATGCCCGCCTGGCTAGCGACCACCCTCAAGTAGAAAATATGTCGCCAAGCACCTAACGGTGTGTTCCGGCAGCTATCCTTGAGAACCAGTGAAATTACAGGCATGTGCCTTAACAACTATGTCTCAAGGTGATGGGCGCAGTGCAATTCGTGACTTGTGACGAAATGCATCTGTTATAGGCTCTTAGTCCGCTTAAAATCAGGTGGGCCTCGAGCTTGTTTCGTCTCAATAACATAACTAAAAAAAAATTTGTTAGAATTATTGATAGATAAACGTGATCTAACTCAACAACGCCAGCTTCCTTCGTCCTGTTGCTGCCCCCAGGAGTTTATAATTCCACCTCATTCAAGTGTTTTTTCACGACGAAGTTCACAGAATAAATACAACAATGCGGCTTCACTAGCAGATCAAAGTACACCTTTAGGAATTCATTTCCATCACAAACTTACAAGCAAACCAATTTTTACAACTTCGAAAGTGCAAAACTAACATGATCAGACATATTTTACAACTCAAGAGAGAATACTACATCGCAAAACCACAGACAATTTATTTTTTTGCAAAATATGGAACCGACTTTAACACTCAAATGTGTGAAATAACTTGTTGAAGTCGGTACCATGATGGTTCAAAAGTATCTATTATTACAATATTGTGCGCATGTTACCGACTTCGACAAGTTATTTCACACATTTGAGTGTTGAAGTCGATTTAGTGACCTTTGCTACTTATATGATCGATTGTCATTAACTGTCAATGACTATATCACCAAGATAGGAAAATACTTTTCAGTAATTGGAGTGTAACTCAAGGATGGCTTGACCGATTTTGATGAAATTTAAATGGGACCACACGGCAAGCATCAAATAAAACAATCATCAAAATCGGTTCACCCAGTCAAAAGTTCAGATGTAAAAAACAAAAAAAACAGATGATTTGAGTACCTATTTGCTCCTTTTTTGAACTCGGTAAAAATGACAACTACCATAGATGAGAGCTAGATGGGGGTTCCGAACACTAACCTTCCTGTTTATAATATTAGTGTGATGTGTTTTTTAGTGCAATGGGTGTGTAATATCTAATTGATGGAAACACTCGTCTGTGGCGGAAACTAGATTTTGTGAGCATTTTACATTGATCATAAAACTCGGCTAGTTTCAAATATATTTGATTTACTTTTATTTTATTTCATCATCATCATCATCGTCATCAGCCGGAAGACGTCCACTGTTGAACAAAGGCCTCCCCCATAGAGCGCCACAAAGAACGGCTATTAGCCACTTGTAACCACTGACTACCCGCGACTTTCACGATGTCGTCAGTCCACCTGGTTTATTTTATTTAATAAACTAAATCCACAGATCTTAACGAAAATAACATAACTGCCGACTCGCCCACTGCTGAACACAGCCTCCGCCATCAAGGGGGTATTTGCCATAATCCCCACGCTTGGTAGGCGGCTTGGGGATCGCAGTGTAAGATGGCAGTACTTTAGAAGGTGCTGGGCAGCAGCACCTTCTTAAGTACTGCGACTAAGGGAAAAATACCTTCCAGTATTTTTCCCTTAGTCGCCTCTTACGACACCCACGGGATGATATGGGGAGGTGCAATTCTAACCCGGCACCCCGCGGGCACAGGCAAAAATAACATAATAATACAGTAATACTCCTCACATCCAATGAGGGATTTATTTTACATATTAGTTATTTTATATAATTATAATTTCGAAGCGTTCGTAGCGAAGTTTACTTAGCTGTTCTCAACCGATCAGCAAAGTTAAAAAAGTCGCGCGCGGTCGTGAGCTGGATGGGTGACCGCTAGTGACATTACTACTGAGCGTTTCCGTGCTTCGGAGGGCACGTTAAGCCGTCGGTCCCGGTTGTTGTCTTAGGATGACAGTCGTCTTGGCATGGTGGTAGGGCATTTTGTGATTGCCCGCCTGGCTAGCTACTACAACTTCAATCAAGTAGAAAATCTGTCGCCAAGCACCTAACGGTGTGTTCCGGCAGCTGTCCTTGAGAGCCAGTACTTCTTGGTTAGCCTGAACAACATCTTCGACCACATCATCATTTACCATCAGGTGAGATAGTGGTCAAAGGCTAACCTATCAAGCATAGAAAAAAAAAAAAAAAAAAATTTGCTTCCTTCATCAACAGGAAAAACATGGTATTCTAGCAATTGAATCAACATAATATGTTTGAAATTATTGAATCGTTCCGATTGTTTTACATTTGTTTCTTATTTGGTCTTTCCAAGATATCCTTAACATTCTTCTGTACACCCACATCTCAAACGGTTCAGTTCGCCCAAAGGTTTTTTTTTGTATCATAAATTATTCATACTCTTATATTATCTGCCTGTGGGTTGCCGGGCTAGTCACCCCCCCATCTCTACCCGTGGGTGTCGTAAGAGGCGACTAAGGGTAACAAACCAGAAGGCGCTTTCTGAGATAATGATGTTTCACACTGTGACGAAAAAAGTTACTAGAAAGTAACTTTTTTAAGATGGATAAACATGACGGATTTGTCGCTGGAACAGTAATAGTTCGTCAGAGTTCGCGAAAAGAGTGATCAATTTCTTGTGACGTCATCAAAACGACGAGCGATTCTATTACTGTTTGTAAGATTGCTTAATTGACGTGGAAGTATAAAATTTAGTAAGATTAAATTATTATTACTATAAGAACTGAGTTAACCCCCAGTACATTATCTTCCATGTTAATTTATTCCACATTATAGTTACGTTATAGGGTTTCCTTATTTAATTGACATATATTTGTTTGTTATATTTTTAGAATTATCTGTACAGTACAGAATGCATAGTTTCATAATGTATCCTATATGTTGACGCAAAACAATACAATGATAGTTTCTGTTCAGTGCTTTGGGATTTCCTGTAGACATGTTTATGTTTAATTCTCGAGAAATTTTAGTATCAATAAATATTTCTATCAAGGAAACTGAAGTAACTAAAGTACAATTTTATTATGTAATCCGACGTGCATGCGTTATTGCAAAAATATAAATATTAAAAACACTTTTCGCAGTGTCCGATTGAGCTGGGTAGGTACGAGAATAACCTATTTTATTGTATGGGAGCCCCCTTAATTATTTATTTTATTTTAATTAATTATATTTACAGAGAATATAAAACTATATATGCTGTGAATAGTTAAAGCATCTACCTGTCACCGTTATTAGTATCGAGCAAGACACGGTAAAAAAATCAAGTTCGTTGTATGGGAGGCCCCTTACATATTTATTTTATTTTTAGTATTTGTTGTTATAGCGGCAATAGAAATACATCATCTGTGAAAATGTCAACTGTCTAGCTATCACCGTTCTTGAGATACAGCCTGGTGACAGACGGACGGACGGACAGCGAAGTCTCAGTAACAGGGTCCCTTTGTCCCCTTTGGGTACGGAACCCTAAAAATGAAGCAATTACTTACTGCAAATCCATTACCGCTTAGGAGGGGTTTGCCATAATTCTCACGCTTGGCAGGCGTCTTGGAGATCGAAGTTTAAGATATCAATTCCTCAGAAGGCGCTGCCGCCCACCTTCCAGTATTTTACTATTAGTCGGCTAGAATGTCACCCTCTTACGACGCCTGTGGGTGTCGTAAGAGGGTGATATTCTAGCCCGACACACCACGGGGGCAGCCCGGTGCTCGGCAGTATCTACTTTCTGCAGTATAATAGAAGCAGTGATGGTTCAGTGGCATTGGCTATGGACTGCCGTGCCGCAGGTCCATGGTTCGAATCCCGCCGCGGGCTTGAGCTTCACCGCATGGTGGAAGGGCATTTTGCGAATGCCCGCCTGGCTAGCGACCACCCTCAAGTAGAAAATCTGTTCCAAGCACCTAACGGTGTGTTCCGGCAGCAGTCCTTGAGAGCCAGTGAAATTAAAGGCACATGAGACTTAACAACTGTCTCAAGGTGACGGGCGCAGTGCAATTCGTGACTCGTGACGAAATGCATCTGTTATAGGCAGAGGTTAGTCCGCTCAACATCAGGTGGGCCTCGTTTTTATTCCGTCACAATTAAAAAAAAATGCCTTAAAAAATGTCTAGTATTCAGACCGGAATATTAAAATAATCACAAATATATAACCTATTTTTAAAAGAGTTCCTAAAAAGGAGGTTCTCAATTGAACTGTTTTTTTTGTATGCTTGTTATGCAATCCTATCATGAACTGATTTTGGTGATTCTGCTTTTATTGGATAGGGTACAATGTTAATAGTCATACTCAAACCTTATTTACGTGCAGAGTGCATAGATATTGTAGAGTATGGAGGAAATGCTAATAGCTAGTAATAAAATTATTTAAAAAAAATATTTTCCATTAAAATTTCATCAAAATCGTTAAGTTTTTTTATTCTTGATAGATTAGTCTTTGACCACTATCTCACTTGATGGCAAGTAATGATGTGATCGAAGATGCTGTTCAGGCTAACCTAGAATTACTGGCTTAGGTGCTTGGCGACAGATTTTCTACTTGAGGGTGTTAGCTAGCCAGTCAAGCATTCGTAAAATGCCCTACCACCATGCTGTAACGACTGTCATCCTGAGGCAACAACCGGGACCGAGGACTTAATTTGCCCTCCGAAGCACATGCACGCTCAGTAGTAATGTCACTAGCGGTCACCCATCCAACGTTGCTGAAGTTCGTTGATCGGTTAAGAACAGCTAACCAAACTACGCTACGAGCGCTTCAAAATCTGCCAACTCCTGGCGGCAGTACACGAATCTTGATAACCGGTTCGACATAAGCAATCCCTAAATTTAGTGTATTGCAGGTTAATGATAATATATTTCATGTTCTCAATTAAATAACTACTTTCTTTTGGCGCCAGTATAAAGATAACGTTTCTAGGTATAGATTAGATAACTTATTATTTCAATAATTTACTAAAATAGATCGCGTGTCACGTAGTTCATTGAAATTTATAGCTCGGTCAATATTTCTACTGAAATCAATGTAGATAATAAAATAAAATCTATTCAGATTAGATAAAATTCTGTGAGGTAACGCATCAGTATAGACTGGCATTGTATGGACATGTAAGAGGAGGGATGACAATGTGTACAAATGGTAGGCCTCTAGGAGTAAAAATCCGTCTAGGAGGGTAGAAAGAGGGTTTAGAGTGATGGCTCAGTGGCTTTGGCTATGGACTGCCGCGCAGCAGATCTATGGTTCCAATCCCGCCGCGGGCTTGAGCTTCACCGCAATTTGTGAATGTCCGCCTGGCTAGCTACCACCCTCAAGTAGAAAACCTGTCGCCAAGCACCTAACGGTGTGTTCCGGCAGCTGTCTTTGAGAGCCAGTAATTCTAGGTTAAGTCTGATAACATCATCGACCACATCATCACTTACCATCAGGTGAGATTGTGGTCATAGGATGTGATCAAACAGCAATAAAATGGCGCTTTTAATCAGAATTACTAAGAAAATTACATAACCGCCATACAGATATTCTATACAGGGTTATTGGTAAAATGATAATAACATGTAAAGGTTGACTTCTGCTAGTACTAACAAAAATTTATTTTGCAAAAAAAAATATCTGAATGTCTTGGCTCGGAGTTGGCATTGTCTTTTACTACAAGACTCAAAACAATAAGTTTTCCTAGTACTGTCTGACATTTGAGTTGTGTCTCGTAGAAAAAGACAATGCCTACTCCGGGCCAAGAACGTCCCCGCGGCTACACTGGACCGCGCCGCGCTCCCTTTGAATATAATTTTGAATATTTAGCAAAGTAATAAAAAATATGACATAATGATGTGGCAAATAAAAGGGAATTGTGGGAACTAGGAATTTTAATATCAACTTCAAATAAATTACAAGAGCAGACGTCAACACCGAAGGATTCCAAGGGCAAGAAGAACGACCCATAGAGATGGGACATCATCCTAACTAAATCTAGTGATGTGACTCGATGACTCGAATAAGTCGGTCGATAAGTGAGGCAACTATTTCTTATTTAACACAACACATAATAAATTACAGGCACAAGAGACTTAACATCAAGTGGTCCTCGTGTTGATTCCATAAATACACATAAACAAATACAAAAAAAACATCTCAAAATGTTTGGTAGGACTAAAAGACCTAACAACCCTAAAAGGTTGTTAGCATTTTACCAATAACCCTGTATATGCCATTATACCAAGGTATTTTATACAGTGACTGAATTATATACTATGCCGGTAACATATACAACATTTTTACTTATATCTGTAATTACAGACTTCCATGTAATTATGATTATGTGTTACAGTAATTATTATTCATAATTTTATCATAACTTCCTGTTATATATGGTATGTAATGTTATGAAGCAAAACGAAGTCTCATAGGCAAATTGAGGGCTTGAATATTTGTAAGTTTGTTTATGTATAACTTTCGAACTTTGATAGCCGATCGGTAACAGATATGGATTGCCATGCCGCAGGTCCATGGTTCGATACCCACCGCGCCGGCTTTGCAATAAACGTCAATCTCCAAGCTTGGCAGGCGAAATTGTAATTTCGAAGCGCTCGTAGCGAGGTTTGCTTAGCCGTTCTTAATCGATCAGCTAAGTTAAGCAACGTCCGCCGCGTTCAGAAGTAGCATGGGTGACCGCTAGTGACATTACTACCGAGCGCTTCCGTGCTTCGGAGGGACCGTTAAGCCGTCGGTCCCGGTTGTTGTCTTACGATGGCAGTCGTTACAGCATGGTGGTAGGGCATTTTGCGAATGCCTGCCTGGCTAGCTACCACCCTCAAGTAGAAAATCTGTCGCCAAGCACCTAAAAGTGTGTTCCGGCAGTTATTCTTGAGAGCCAGTAGTTCTAGGCTAACCTGAACAAAATCTTCGACCACATCATCACTTACCATCAGGTGAGATAGTGGTCAAACTAGCCTATCAGATATAAAAAAAAATGCATTTCTTCAGAAGGCGCTGTTACAAATGACGAGCTGGCGAACAAAACCGGAGTAGTCCACTATAATTCAAAACATATTTTTTTTCGAATCGAGATGTTTTGAGATAGAAATGTTGGTGTTTAGACAATTTCTTTCGGGAAATACATATGTGACATGTACTTTGAGGGTGACGCTTCTATCCATAGATAATAGAATCTTTACTAAAGTGAAAGCGAAGCAAATATTTCCCAGATTAACATAACTACTCATATCATTCATCATCACACCAAGAGGATGTTGTATGAATGAATCACTTTTCGCATACCATTTCTTTTATATACCGTGTTGATAAAAAGATTTAAACGACTTTCGACTTTTACGCTTGGCATTTAAGTTGAATTTTGTGTGTTTAATTATGCTGATATGTATTTGAAATATGTTGAAGGAAATTAAGCTTTGTTGTATGGGGTTTGAGTTGTATTTTCAATGGGAAATGTTTTGTTGGAATAATGATAGTAATGCGTAATTGTTTTAGTTCGGCTTTAGTATTGTTTTTGATGGCATTGTAGAATGACATATTAAGGAAATATCAATATAATATTTAATTAATTAATTTCACATAAGTGATTTCATTAAATGGGTTACCGGATTGCAGTGTAGAATTTTGTGAATTGTTTTAATTTATTTTATATATCGTTGTGTGTAAAAAAGTAGATAAAATTGAAAATTAATATATGTACAGTGCTCAGAAAGAAGCAAATCCTGCGACTGTTGCAGTGTTTGTTTGATTGTGAAGGTAAGATTAATAAAAAAATACCGACCCTATGCCTTTAATGTCAAATCGCTACAAACTATATACAACACTACAGCACTACATTGGAAGCATTTAAGCAACCTAAAGGTAGGCAGTTCTACAGGTAGTCCAAATGCTCCAGCCCACTACTAGTTGGCAGCGTGCCCAGCATGCTGGCTACATTGTCCCGTTGAATTGCAATGCTTATTCGTTGAGACAAATAGGTGCCAGCATTTTGATCACGCGTCGCATCGACCAAGCGCGCAAGTTTTGGAAAATGTGATAAGCTCCCGGTCCCCACGGACCCAACTCTATACCAAACAGATATATATTATTTTAGTTTACATAATAGCATGTCTGTATCCTAGAGGTGTGAATAAAGACAACGGATTCTAAGCCCTGGTTCATATCTCGTACTTCAACACTCTTCAGGCTAATATTATAAACGAGCGGTACGTCCCGGCTGCACACGGGTATTTAAGAAAAAAAAAATATTATAAATTTTATCAGGAACCTGCAAAGTTTGCACACGTTTAGGATAAATCTAAGGACATTCATTTACGAACATCAAAAAGATGTAGAACCCTTAATAAATGACACAAGTGCTATTTAACGAAATACTTGTAACACCTACATTTAAAAACTCCTTACATTTTTTTTTATACCACAAATGTGGCAAACAAGATGGTGAGCAGTAACCGTAGCCTATGGACGCTTGCAACAACAGGGGTATCCCGTTGCCGACCCTGAAGAAATCTCTTCACGCGCTTTTTGAAGAACCCCATGCTGTACTCCATCGGGAAAACCACGGCGGGGAGCTCGTCCCACAATCTGAGCGTCCCCGGAAGGAAGCTCCTTTGAGCCCGCACAGTACGAAACAATTCTGATTTCAATGTGTGGGGTTGGAGTCCCCGTCGATGGCGAGAGTTGCGATGGTGGAAGGTAGCCGTGGGCATCAAGTCAAAATTCCTTAGAACACTCTTCGTTGTACAAGCGGTAGAACACACATAAGGAGGCAAAGTCTCTCCTCAGACTATGGGGCTCTAAACAGCTTGTGAGCTCGTGTGTTAGTAGTGTTTCTTTTGTTTTTCTTACAATTTCTAACATTGTTACATCTTTCGTTGGCCCAGTACATAGCATGATTGATTATTTAATGAATCTGTTATCATTTTTACCAATTTTTTTACATTTTTGCCTTATTAAATTGTGAATTTTAGAGCTATGACACTTACCTTGATTTTTCCTGTGAATTTTTCTCTAATTGCCTTTGTATGTTGGTTTTTTCCGATATTTTTTTGTAATGTGTTTATGATATTGTGAGAGTATACTGCAGATTGTGACGTGCGTGACGTCACCGATGGATCCTACGGAAGATCAGCGCTAGTTGTTTACAACTAGCATTATGCTGAGTTGGAACCTGGAATTCTTCTACTAGAGCCTCGATCGTAATTCCTTACTTATCGCCCTTAAGGGTGAACTGGCCGGCCCGTTCTTCATACAAACGTCGTAGGGTGATCACTCCCTTATTTGAGGATTTAGGTCCAAAATAAAGCATAATACCGATCGATCTCGTCATTATCTAGGCTTGTATGATGCCGAAATTTTAATAAAATAATTAACTTGAGAATTATGAGCCTCGAAACATTTTCATATAAAGTTTTCGAGGCTCATAACATACAACTTAATTATCTTTTTAAAATGTTGGCATCATACAAGCCTAGATAATGATGATATCAATCGGTACTATGCTTAAGTCTGGACCTAAAATCTCAAATAAGGGAGTGATCACCCTACGACGTTTGTATGGAGAAGTGACCGGCCAGTTCAACCTAAATACACAATGAACTGTTTTATTGTATTGCACATTAGAATTTCCACCCACACTAAGACTTAGTGTACACGTGAGGCCTACAAGTACAAATACACATCGATAATTTAACGTGGAAGGGCGGCGCGGCGTGCCGCTTACTCTATTTAAACATTATTGTTAAGGAAAAAGGTTTTATTACCAAGTATATGCTATCATTGTCATTTTCTGTTAAACTATTGCGGTTGCTTTCCGGCTGAAGGTAGAAAACATTCAAAAGTTTATAGTCAACCTAATACATATCCAATCTACGAACCAATATTTCATACTAGATAGATGATCCCTATCATGAACAAATTGACAGCAATAAATCAATGCTAAATCAAAACTTTTATTACTTCATTAATTACAAAATTTTTTTACTACATAATTCTACTTCCGCGTTCTGCAAAAGTCCACGTGGGGTGCCGGGTTAGAATTGCACCTCCTCATATCATCCCGTGGGTGTCGTAAGAGGCGACTAAGGAAAAAATACTGGAAGGTGGGCAGCAGCGCCTTCTAAAGACTGCCATTTTACACTACGATCCTCCAGCCGCCTGCCAAGCGTGGGGATTATGGCAAATACCCCCTGAATAGGGGAGGCTGTGTTCAGCAGTGGTCGATCCGGCTAATACAGTACAGTACAGTTCAGCAAAAAGGGCATAGAGCCACTGCGAGAAGAACGGGCGGCGTAAATTCTTAAAAATTGTAACTTATCAAGAAATTTGACATTATTTGTTTATATGACAAAGTTAACGTTTAATTTAAATTTACTTTATTTTTTTGCAGGATAATTATATTTATAAGATATTTAATAATTATAAATAAACATTGTAACCCTGAATTGTGAAATAAATATTATTATTATTTTCTTAATTTATTTTCTAACATAACTTTAAATTTTTACAACATTATTACAAAAACAAATATTATAAAAAACTTAAAACTAGGGTGCAGCTGGTAGCGAGGCAGAGCCCAAGCTACCGGTAGTTAAGGCTGCAGAGAGAAGAATCTCCGGACAAAGCGTGTTGTGTCCAGTATCACTGCCTTCTGCATCCGACCCTTGTTCCAACCGTCTAGCGAGAGCCTCTTGAGGTGTTGGTCGAGGCTCTTCGCTATAAGGCTACTATTTTGTTATTATTATTTTCAAGAATATCTAGAACCTTAAATATTTTAAAGAAAAAAGAACCTTCAGAAGAATCCAATGGCTGCGAAAGCATGTTCTTGATACTAAAGTGACGTAATTCTTTTTCCAGGTTTCCAACCGTCGTCTTTGGAGTCAATAATGCCCACGCTAGTCAGTGGCGCTTGGCCAAGGGACCGCAAGGTTCTGCGAGCCCTTATAGAACTGAGTCGGACCCCATCACTGCCTCACGACAATGACATACAGGCTTTAGTGAGTAACTACTACAAGCTTACTTAGGCTTTATTACAATATAATAACAAATATTTTTAAAATATTTTACGAAAACATCAAATTAATATTTTAATAAAACACTTAAAAATATAAAAATATATCTAGTGACAATTCCGCCCAATTTTCCTGCTAAGCCGACGTGACGTCACAAACGCCACGCAGCCAATCGGGAGAACCTTCGACGCGTTTCGCTTCTACACGAAGCATCCTCAGGAGGTCTTGACTCTTCGAGCGCACGATCGAGAAAGAATTTTCTGCGTGGCGTTTGTGACGTCACGTCGGCTTAGCAGGAAAATTGGGCGGAATTGTCACTAGAAGATATTTTTATATTTTTAAGTGTTTTATTAAAATATTAATTTGATGTTTTCGTAAAATATCTTAAAAATATTTGTTATTATTAAATATGGATTTCCGCAAAGTAACGCCTGAATCTATTCATTTATTACAATATGCTTAGGTTGCTTTTCATGATCCCTAGATCTGTTTAGAGCTGTTTTTGTATCGAGCGAATGATGCTGAAGAGGCCTTTTACATTTTGCAGCCCTCGCACTTTGAGAAATAATTTCAAATAGCTTCAATATGGTAATGATTTATTTAAGGTCTGACATTGTTTCCCTGCACGCGACTATAAATGTTCTTGACTAATTGTCATATATCTGTAATGGGGGATCCAAAACGCATAATTTAGTTATTTTGGGTCTCTAATTCTAATTAGACTCAACATGTTACAAAATAAAAATATGTTAAGACCATCTATAGTAGCAAAAGGTAAAATAATGTCAGACCACATTTAAAAAATCATTACCGAATTGTTTCTATTTGAAATAATGAAAGAAATCTTTAAAAGTGCGAGTGAGAAGATTGCAAAATGTAAAAGGCCTCTTAAACCGGTGAGAATATACGCTTGACTTTCGAGCTACCCTCAATCATAAAATCTGTCGTCAAGCACTTAACGAGTTTTTCGTAGCTGTCCTTGAGAGCCAGTTACCATTATAGTTTACCATCTTTGACCTCATCATCATTTAACATCAGGTCAAAGCCTATCGAAAAATAAAGCTATTCTAAACTGTGGCAAAATGGGCTCTAACTCCTTCTTTTAATTCATATTCTGGTTTCCCTTTATTATTAGCTAACCGAAGATCCGGATAACATAGAGACGGCTGCTGATGTGACAGAAATCCAAGAGGATCCCATGCTGTTGGATCCTAATGCGGTCCACGAGTTGGTGGCGAAGGGAGATGACGAAACTCTGGCTGCACTGTTGAAGGTAAGGAATTTCTATTGGAGTATAGGGACTCATCGCTTCAATACTCTAAGTCTTAATATTTTTCTACGGGAGAATTGAAATGTGTTTTTTTATATGGGTTATTAAAAACTTTGCCTCTGAAGGTGTACGCTTAGTAATCAATGCCACTAGCGGTCACCAATCCAATTTGAATATATCAAAAATATATTATATTTTTCACACAGTATAAGGATGGAAAATAAAGAAGTAATAAGAGTTGTTTGGTCTGTTGATTTTAACAGCGGCGTATAAATATATCGTAAATATAGTCCTTATATATATTAGAAACATGTAAATTTGTAAAAATATATCCTGATTTTTTTAATAAAGAAGTTGACTTACCTAGAAGATATCTCATTAGATTTAGACATAACCTTATACTACCAAGCTCAAAACAAGCGATGCACAGTTCTGGTCCGAATGTAATGGCAATAAAAATATTTAACATGCTACCAAATACACTAAAAAGTGAAGAAAAAGACTCGACTTTTGTCAATAATTAAAAAAAAACTATTAATTCATAAATGTTATTATACTATAAATGAATTCCTTAGTGACAAATTTAAATGATAATTAAAGGGATCGGTCGCTCTATTACTATTAGTTGGTGGAAGGGCATTATGCGATTGCCCACCTGGCTAGTTACCACCCTCAAGTAGAAAGTCTGTCGCCAAGCACCGAAAGGTGTGTTCCGTCCTTGAGAGCCAGTGAAATTACAGGCACAATGAGACTTAACAATTATGTCTCAATGTGACGAGCGCATTGCAATTCGTGACTTGTGATGAATTGCAACTGTTATAGGCAGAGGTTAGTCCACTTAACATCAGGTGGGCCTCGAGCTTGTTCCATCACTATAACATAAAAAAAAATAAAAAAAATAGTTATATCTGTTGCCATACCTAAATGGGTCATATGTAAAACTTTATTAAAAATGTATTTAAGACCAGCATGTACACCACATATGATGCAATAAAGAATTGAGAATTATATGTTAAAGTATTAGTTTTTAAACTGCCACGGTCATTAACACTATAATTATTATAACTAACGGGATATTTACCGTGTTTTTGATTAGTTTTGAGCTCTCGATATTTCGGCACTGTTGCAAGCGCCATGATCACGAGTAAACTGAAGTCTATGCGAGTGGATGGTAGGCAATAAGAGCAGACGAACCGGTCTACCCTCTTCCAATCGTGGTCTTCTTCTTGGAGTTAGGTTCCAAGGTAAAGGGGTATCAGGGCGGTGCCCTCTTTCCCCGGCCTTTCTTCGCCTATTGCGATAGGCGAGTCTCTTCTTTGGCTCTTTAGTCAGGCTTCATGATTCGACCGCCCAGCGGCCACTATGTGTCTGGGCGATCAGGCCACGCCAGGTTGATCCCGCTGGTGGGAAGCTCAGCGGACCGATCAGGACCCTCTTCCTTGTACGTTTTTTCGACAAGGCGATGCTACTATTGTCACTTAGTGACTAGTCCTATCTTTTATGATCTTAGTGCCGACCATCCACTCGCATAGACTTCAGTTTACTCGTGATCATGGCGCTTGCGACAGTGCCGAAATATCGAGAGCTCTAAACTAATCAAAAACACGGTAAATATCACGTTTGATATAATAATTATATGGTACAGTGTCCTTTTTATAAGTCAGCCGACGAGCGTCACTCTGCTTTGTTTTTGAAGCGCTCGTAGCGAAGTTTACTTAGCTGTTCTCAACCGATCAGCAAAGTTAAGCAACGTCGCCCGCGGTCATGTGTTGGATGGGTGACCGCTAGTGACATTACTACTGAGCGTTTCCGTGCTTCGGAGGGCACGTTAAGCCGTCGGTCCCGGTTGTTGTATTAGGATGGCAGTCGTTATAGCATGGTGGTAGGGCATTTTGCGAATGCCCGCCTGGCTAGCTACCACCCTCAAGTAGAAAATCTGTCGCCAAGCACCTAACGGTGTGTTCCGGCAGCTGTCCTTGAGAGCCAGTAATTCTAGGTTAGCCTGAACAACATCTTCGACCACATCATCACTTACCATCAGGTGAGACAGTGGTCAAAGGCTAATCTGTTCGGCATAAAAAAAAAAAAAGCGAACTTCCATCGATATTTAAAAATGCTCCCCTGAGGGTATGGACAGCATATTGTATTGTGTGTGTGTGTGCAGCGTTACCCGTTGCTGGTGGAGGCGGTGGACGGCAGCGGGGGCACGGCGCTGCACGGCGCGGGGCGCGCGGGGCGCGGCGCGTGCGCGGCGGTGCTGCTGCGCGCGGGCGCACGGCCCGACGCCGCCGACGGGGACGGCTGGAGCGCGCTCAGGGCCGCCGCCTGGGCCGGACACGCTGAGGTACACTACCTCTCTACTTGTCTCTCCTCTCCCATACCAGGGAATAACTACAGCGCCATACAAAGCGCTGTTTGAGTGGGTCGCACTGACCTTTATCTAAACTAATATAATAAAGAGGACAGATTTGATTGTTTGTTTGTTTGCATTGAATAGGCTCTGAAACAACTGGACCGATTGGGATGAAATTTGGTATGGAAATAGTTTGAGACACGGGGAAGGACATAGGATAGTTTTTATTCAACTGCGCGAAAAGAGGTTAATGGTAACCGATATTAGCTAGTATTATAATCAAATTAGTGATTTTGTACAGGGTTATTGGTAAAATTACAACATCTTCGACCACATCATCACTTACCATCAGGTGAGATAGTGGTCAAAGGCTAACCTATCATGCATAAATAAAAAATAAAAAAAAAACTGCTAACCGCCTCTTAGGGTTGACTTATGCTAGTCCTAAACACAATTTAATTTTCCTAAACAACACATTTTGAAATGAAAAAAAATCCTCGTTCTTATTCCGTCAAATACACATAAACAAACACAAACACCAAAAAAGAAAAAAAAATCATCACATATTGTTTATTAGCAGAAGTCAACCCTAAGAGGTTGTTAGCATTTTATCAATAACCCTGCATAGCTTCGGTTCTGGTTGTTTGTCTTAGGTTCGGACTCGTTGTAGCAAAGCGGTAGGGCATTTGCAAACGCCCGCGTGATTAACTACCACCCTCGAGTAGAAAATCTGTCGTCAAGTATCTAACAGTGTGTTCACGCGACAGTCCTTGAGAGCCAGTAAAATTACAGGCACACGAGAGCCAACTGTATGTCTCAAACCGACGGTAGCAGTGCTGTTCGAAATGCATCTATTATAGGCAGAGGTTAACGCCTAACATCAGGTGATCTCTTATTTTTTACATCAGAATCGCATATATATATATATATATAATTATATATACACTGTAATAGTAGAGCGAGTACAGCGTAAGTTTCTTAGGTATCCCTACAAGAGAATATATGGATATTATCCTTTTCTTTATCCATCTTTATTTGTTTTGGGTATGGTTGGCTTCGTGTCTCTAGAACACAGACGAAAGCTTTCACTCATCATACACTACTGTCTATTGATGCGAAACCAAGTTGACAACCTCTCTGCTCTCTCAGAAATAGGTTACTTGGCCTGAGAATTATATTCGCATGGGCCAGAGGCGCCAGCTTCGACTACTAGCGCCCCCTTCACGGATGCACACATTGCACGCGCACAATGCACCGACGGCGAGGGCTATTACTCTTATCAACTACTTTCTAAACGTGGTCTAAAATGCTGACTTACATAATGAATCTATTAGTCGTATTTATGTGTATATTTTATCTTTTTTAAATCGTATTTAGTTGTTTTAGTTCGTACTGTTTTGTGTATGAAGGCATACCGCCTATAAGTTGTTACCTATGACATTGTGGATGTGTTGGCTTAGCTGTAAGTTCACAATTGTAAGTCTTCACTACATAGTATAAAACAAAGTCGCTTTCTCTGTCCCTATATCCCTATGTATGCTTAAATCTTTTAAACTACGCAACGGATTTTGATGCTATTTTTTTAATAGATAGAATTCAAGAGGAAGGTTTATATGTATAATAACATCCATTAAATAGTGGAGACATACTGTTATTTTTGAGGTTTCTAATGTCATGTCGTAAATAATTACATTTTTTCCGCTTACATTGCAAATGCAGGTTGAACCCTACGAGATTTATCAAAATAATGTATTAAGTATTGTACACATTGAAAAGGTCTACAGAAAACTCCGCTATATGTCTATCTCTTATGGATATCCCACAATAACATTTTTTTGTCATTTACTTTTTACGACAAATAATGGCTAATTTTCGAAGCGATTTTAACCAATACAGAATTAATCCTTATCTAATTAAATACCTTAAATATATTGTTGATTTAATATAGATCTATATGGCCCTTGACAGCATATGATTTAAATGAATATTTTCGAAGGTATTACAGATTTACAAATTGCGGGACGTAGCGTTTGCGGCGGTTCCGGCCGGCCCGTGTGGCGGGAGCGTGTAGTAGTGTAAAAATGTAAAGAGTAAATAAGTAAAAATGTAGTGTATGAATTTAAATATTCTATAGATAGTAGGAAATCTTCATGGTTTAGGGAAAGAAGAATTGTTTTACTCTTAATTTAACGCGTGGCGGTCACGGGCAGTAATGAATAAATCAAAACTACTGGATCGATTTTAATAACTCTATATATTTTATACCTGTGCGAAGCCGGAGCGGACCGCTAGTAATAAATAAATAAAAAAAATACTTAAATTATAGCCGTATTTTGCTTTCAGGTGGTGGAAGTATTGTTGGAATACGGATGTGACGTCGATTGTGTGGATGCAGACAATAGAACGGCTCTAAGGTATATATCTGTATTCTTATCGTTATATACAGGGTTATTGGAAAAACGCTTACGACCTCTTATGGTTGACTTCTGCTAGTTCTAACTAACATTTTGATATATTATACATATATATATATATATATATATATATATATATATATATATATATATATATATATATATATATATATATATATATATATATATATATATATATATAATTAGATTTGTCTTGATAGCGCAGTTAACACTAGGTGCATAGAAAAGTAAAGAAAAAAAAATTTGGGCGGATTTTACACGCTATACTGTAAGTTTTTTTTCCCAAACCCTTCGAATGGGATATCATAATGAAGTGCTATTAGAATGCCATAAATATAATGTAACTTGCAGTTTTAATTAAAACGTAAGGGACGTATAAAACGTTTAGCGAAAATAAATAATTTGCAGTCGGGTTTTTTTTATAATTTATACTTGTTGACATATTATGTTCCATAAGTTAAACAATTAGCTATATTTTTTATATTGTTATGTTCGCAATAACGCCTGCTATGCGGATTACGTAGTCATGTCATGTTAGCTCAATTGGTTAGAGCATATCCAGGCTAAAGGGGTGCATGGACGCGGGTTCGAATCCCGCACATAACTTAAATTTTTCCTCTCGTATATTTGTAATTTTGTAATATTTATTTTTTTGTATGTTATTGTGACGGAACAAGCGCGAGGGTCACTTGATGTTAAGCGGTATCCTCTGCATATAACAGATGCATTTTATCACAAGTGACGAACTGCACTGCGCCCATCACCTTGAGACATACCTGTTAAGTCTCATTTTGCCTGTTATTTCACTGACTCTCAAGGACTGCTGCCGGAACACACCGTTAGGTGTTTGGCGACAGATTTTCTAATTGAGGGTGGTCGCTAGCCAGGTGGGCATTCGCAAAATAAAGTAATCAAGCTATATCTTAAGTTGGATCACAATTTTGACATTTATTAATACTACCCTAATCCTCTCTGACTTCCACAACGGCTGTAACTAAATCCTGTTCATTTTATTGTACATTACTTCCAGAGCGGCGGCATGGTCAGGCCATGAAGCCGTGGTGTCCAAACTCCTGGCTGCTGGCGCTGATCCTGACAAGGCTGATGCTGAAGGAAGAACACCCCTCATCGCTGCAGCATACATGGGTCATGCTGACATCGTCAGGGCTTTGTTGGCGGCCGGCGCGAGTGTTGACCATGCGGACGATGATGGTAAGAAAATGTTTAGTATTCATGGGATTCTAGTGGGAAAAACACCAGGGTTGTCTTGTGTTATATATAAATATTTTTTTTATAATGATATAAAGAAGTTTTATTAGCCCTTTTTTAATTTTTTTTCTAGCAAGTCAAGGTACATTTAATACATATTTATACTACTTAAATATATTTAATTCTAATTACGTCTATGTAAATAATTGCTTAAAATTTAATAATCTTAATATTTTTTTACATTATGGAACAAGCTCGAGGCCCACCTGATGTTAAGCGGACTAACCTCTGCCTATAACAGATGCATTTCATCACAAGTGACGAATTGCATTGTCCGCCCGTCACTTTGAGACATAGTTGTTAAGTGCCTGTAATTTCACTGGCTCTCAAGGACTGCTGCCGGAACACACCGTTAGGTGCTTGGCGACAGATTTTCTACTTGGGGGTGGTAGCTAGCCAGGCGGGCATTCGCAAAATCACGTTTGCACTTGTCCTAAGAACAAAGATTCTAAAAGCTGCATTGACATGAATTCTTTTAATGTGTAGAAGGGATTGTTTTCAAAAAAGTTCTTAAGTTTTAGTTTGAACAAACTATATTTTAAAGTCGTAAAGCTTTTTGGTAATTTATTATTATTTATTTATTATTCCTGATAGGTTAGCCTTGGACCACTATCTCACCTGATGATAATGTTCGAAGATGATGTTCAGGCTAACCTAGAATTACTGGCTCTCAAGGACAGCTGCCGGAACACACCGTTAGGTGCTTAGCGACAGAATTTGTACTTGAGGGTGGTTGCTAGCTATGCGGGCATTCGCAAAATGCCCTTTCACCATGCAGATTATTACCACTAAGATATTATTACATATAATAACTTCAGCTGATCAAATGATGGCTCAGTGGCATTGGCTATGGACTGCCGTGCAGCAGGTCCATGGTTCGAATCCCGCTGCGGGTTTGAGTTTTTCACCGCATGATGGAAGGGCATTTTGCGAATGCCCGCTTGGCTAGCGACCACCCATCAAGTAGAAAATCTGTCGCCAGGCACCTAACAGTATGTTCCGGCAGCAGTACTTGAGAGCCAGTAAAATTAACAGTCACATAAGACCTAACAACTATACGTCTCAGTGTGACGGGCACAGAGCAATTCGTGTTCTACAAATGCATCTGTTATAGGCAAAGGTTAGTCCTATTAACATCAGGTGGGTCCAGACCTTGTTCCGTCACAAAAAAGTGGTGAGTGAGCCAGCCCTGCTTAAAGTAAGGGTCCCGGAGGAGGGGAAATATTAAGTTGTTTTTTATTAAATTACATATATTGTGTGCTACGACTCCCTCTTGTCTGGTGTTTTATTTAGTATATATCTATATACAGTGTTATTGGTAAAATGCTAACAACCTCTAAGGGTTGACTTCTGATAGTCCTAACAAACATTTTCGGAATATTTTTTTTTTATGTTTGTTTTATTATTTTGTGTTTTAATGCCTACTGCGAGCTAAGAGCGCCCGCCGCGGCAACACTGGATTGTGCCGTGGTCCCTTTGAATAGAATTTTGAATATTTACATCGAGCAAAGTAATTATGAAATAATACATTACCGGCACAAAAGACATTTTCATCAGGTGGACAGACAGGACTTTGACATCAGGAGGCCTTCGTGCTTAATCAGAAAAAAAACACAAAAAAACATCAACATCAACCCTAAGAGGTTTTTTTTAGGCTATTGTGACGGAACAAGCTTGAGGCCCGCCTGATGTTAAGCGGACTAACCTCTGCCTATAACCGATGTATTTCGTCACAAGTCATGAATTGCACTGCGCCCGTCACCCTGAGACATAGTTGTTAATTCTCATGTGCCTGTAATTTCACTGGCTCTCAAGGACTATTGCCGTAACACACCGTTAGGTGCTTGGCGACAGATTTTCTACTTGAGGGTGGTAGCTTCCAGGCGGGCATTCGCATTATTACATATATTGTGTGTTGGTACGACTCCCTCTTGGCTTGTGGTTTATTCAGTATATATATCTAATGTTTTCGCGATAATTACACATAGTAATGAAACAACTTTAAACGGTTCAAATCGCGTATATTTATCATTATTTTTGTCCCGACGTTTCAAACACTTTGCAATGATCGTGAGTCAGTCACCACGTGACCACGATGATGGAATTATAAATAAACGCGATGTAAACCGTTTAAAGTTGTGTAATTACTGTAACTGTATCAGCCGGATCGTCCACTGCTGAACACAGCCTCCCCTCTCAAGGGGGTATTTGCCATAATCCCCACGCTTGGCAGGCGGCTTGGGGATTGCAGTATAAGATGACAGTTCTTTAGAAGGCGCTGCTGCCTACCTTCCAGTAATTTTCCCTTAGTCGCCTCTGACGACACCCACGGGATGAGATGGGGAGGTGCAATTCTAACCCGGCACCCCACGGGGAATTACTATTATATATAATATATTTTTTATGTTCGATAGGTTAGCCTTTGACCACTATCTCACCTGATGGTAAGTGATGATGTGGTCGAAGATGTTGTTCAGGCTATTCTAGAAGTACTGGCTCTCAAGTACAGCTGCCGGAACACACCGTTAGGTGCTTGGCAACAGAATTTCCACCATGCTATAACGACTGCCATCCTAAGACAACAACCGGGACCGACGGCTTAACGTGCCCTCCGAAGCACGTGCACGCTCAGTAGTAATGTCACTAGCGGTCACCCATCCAACTCATGACCGCGCGCGACGTTGCTTAACTTTGCTGATCGGTTGAGAACAGCTAAGTAAACTTCGCTACGAGCGCTTCAAAATTCGTATGTATATATAATGTATGTATGTGTATGTATGTGTGTAGGTCGCACAGCCCTGTCGGTAGCGTCGCTGTGCGGCAGCGGCGCTGGGTGCGCGGCGTTGTTGCTGGAGAAGGGCGCGGACGTGAACAAGCCCGACCGGGACCTAGCCACGCCGCTACTAGTCGCGGCCTTCGAAGGGCACACGTGAGCAGCATCTCCTTACTTATGTTTCTTACTTTTTTATATTGTTCGGACCGATCAACTTAGCGGCAAGTTTTCGAACGTACCCCTTTGGTAGTCGTCTATTTTTGATCTGTGGATTTTTGTACGTGAGAATATCTTGAAATTTTTGCTTGGTCGCTTTTTGTTCGCTTTTGTTTTGGGGTTTTTAACACTTTTAAATAATCTAAGCATTTTGAAAAAAGGGGGTTTTGGAACATATGATAACTGCCCGTGGCAGAATAAATTTGTGATTAGTTTGAAGTGATAGTGCTGTGCCGTAACGTTGGACAATCTCAAGAAGAACGGAAGCCCAGCCATAGCAGTGAGTAAATCTCTCCGTATATAATAATTGGCCAATTATATATTCGTGGTGAAAAGCTAGGCTGGGTTCAAGGAAGGAGCGGAGAAAACCCATCACACTGTATGTAATTTGCTTGTGTATTTCGTGTACCTTTATTTCAGCCCGGTGAATCGCCGGTTGTTAAGTATTCAAAACAGATTGTCCAGGTGGAAGGCGCCTCTGCTGAACAATCCCTGCCTGGGCAATCTGGAATCTTAAGGGTGAACTGGCTGGGTCGTTCTCCATACAAACGCCGTAGGGTGATCACTCCCTTATTTGAGGATTTAGGTCCAAAACGAAGCATAATACCGATTGATCTCGTCATTACCTAGGCTTGTATGATGCCGAAATTTTTAATATGATAATTAACTTGAGAGTTATGAGCTTGGAAACATTTTCATATAACATTTTCGAGGCTCATAACTTACAACTTAATTATCTTTTTAAAATTTCGGCATCATACAAGCCTAGATAATGACGAGATCAATCGGTAGTATGATTAATTCTGGACCTAAAGTCTCAAATTAGGGAGTGATCACCCAACGGCGTTTGTATGGAGAAGCGACCGGCCAGTTCAACCTTAACATATATCTTGCCACTGTTTTGGTATGCGCGTGTTTATGTCTGGCCAGGGGGCCAGACATTCATGATTCATACACACAACTCTCACCACGATTTACAGACCATATCATATCATTAAATATTTACAAATTATTAGACGACAACATTTTTGTTATGAGCAGCCGCCAAAATTTGATTCGGAGTTCGGTTTAATCGAGTATGTTCCGATAGCCTAGAGTTCAGGGCACTCGGCATCTGAGGGACGCGAGTTCTCTTATAATATGCAAATCTTATTTTCGCTTAGCACGCGGTAGTTCTTGTAATGATATATAAATATAATCTTATGAAATTCTGATATCTACCGGTCACTAAGATCATGCAAATTACTTTATCGTAATATAATCTGACAGAAAGGAGTGAAAATACAGAACTAAATACTGAGTGCTTGTAGTAATAATAATAACTTAAGCTTACTGCTAAATTTTATACCTCCACGTCAATTGAGCAAGCTTACAAGCGGTAATGGAATCACTAAGCGTTTTGATGACGTCGAATCAAAGGAGACCGACCCGTGGTACAACTGCGATGTCCAACTGGTTGTACTACGGAGAAAAAAGTTACCCATGGTTCAACTCTTTTTTTATATATTTATTATCTACTTTATCCCCTTAGTCCAACCAGTTGGACAGTTGTACCATGGATCATAATAATAAATATATAAAAAAAGAGTTGAACCATGGGTAACTTTTTTCTCCGTAGTACAACCAGTTGGACATCGCAGTTGTACCACGGGTCGGTCTCCAAATAGTTCACTATTTTCGCAAACTCTGACGTGACACTACAAAGTATTACTGTTCCAACGGGAATACGTCATTTTTATCCATCTTAAAATAGTTATTTTCTAGCAGCGGATTTAAACTTGATTTTGACTGTTTTACGATAAAAATGGGTTAAATTAATATGAAAAATACGTGCAATGTATTTATTTCTATTATTATTTAAAATAAAGGCAGTTAAATGATTTGCTAAGTCAAACTATAAAAAGTTACATAGATACAGTTGTTGTGCAGCAGACAATAAAATGTCGTAAAACTATGGTAAAACCCTTCCATAACATCGTAGTTCGGAACAGTGCGAGCAGGATAACGCTATATTATAAACATCTTGTATCTCGCCTGCACATCAGTGATACATATTTCATTCGTTATTTAAGTAGGCTCATACCAATATACATAGTAATTAAACAACTTTAAACGGTTTAAATCGCGTATATTTATCATTATTTTTGTCTCGACGTTTCAAACACTTTGCAGTGATCGTGGTCACGGGGTGACTGACCACGATCACTGCTATTGTTATAAGCATGAACAATGATTATAAGCATGAAACAAAACGCTCATTTTATGATGGTTTCGTAAAAGGTGGTAGTTGGCCCCCAGGAAAGAGTCGCCTAAACACGTATGTTCTACATGTATTGTAGGTTGTATGCTATAGTAATTAATTTTATTAATTATAAAATTAATAGTGTATTTTATAATAAAGTTCCCAAACATATTACAACGCTCACAGAAGGGAAATTCAAGTTGCATGTGAAAAACATATTGATTAAAAAATCCTACTACACAGTTGCCATTACATAAACGACAAAAATGCCTGGACAATTCCGCCTCAGCCAAGCTATTGCCTACATAATTTAAACAAATATTGTAATAACTCTATTATATAGTAAGTATGTAACACATTGTTAAAAGATGTTTAAAAGAATGGCCCCGAGTTTCTTGCCCGTTCTTCTCGCAGTGGCTCTATACAATTTATTTGCTGAACGTGGCAGTACAATGTAGAATATTTCAATACTAAAATTTGTAATTGACCTTCATAAGAGCGTCGTAGACGCCTAAATTGAATAAATGATTTTGACTTTGACTTTGATAGAGTATAAGTGTTGAACCTGTTGAAACTGAGATTGTGTTGATGTGGCGACACTTTTGAAGCAGTGATGGCTCAGTGGCATTGGCTATAGACTGCCGCGCAGCAGGTATGACCAGAGAGAGAGCTTCACCGCATGGTGGAAGGGCATTTTGCGAGTGCTCGCCTGGCTAGCGACCACCCTCAAGTAGAAAATCTGCGGCAAAGCACCTAACGGTGTGCCGGCAGCAGTCCTTAAGAGCCAGTGAAATTACAGGCACATGAGATTTAACAACTATTTAACACTATGTCTCAAAGAGACGGGTGCAGTGCAATTCATCACTTGTGATGAAATGCATCTGTTATAGGCAGAGGTACGCTTAAGGTTGAACTGGCCGGTCACTTCTCCATACAAACGTCGTAGGGTGATCAGTCCCTTATTTGAGATTTCAGGTCCAGACTTAAGCATAATACCGATTAATATCGTCATTACCTAGGCTTGTATGATGCCAAAATTTTAAAAAGATAATTAAGTTGTAAGTTATGAGCCTCGAAAACTTCATATGAAAATGTTTCGAGGCTCATAATTCTCAAGTTAATTATTTTATTAACATTTTGGCATCATACAAGCTTAGATAATGACGAGATCAATCGGTATTATGCTTTATTTTGGACCTAAATCCTCAAATAAGGGAGTGATCACCCTGCGATGTTTGTATGGAGAACGGGCCGGCCAGTTCACCCTTAATATCAGGTGGGCCTCGAGCTTGTTCCGTCACAATAACATGAAAATAAAAAAAAAAACAGAATGTCTAAAATGTTATTGGATGCATGAGCTGTTATGCAGCTAGTTAACGTAGTATTATCTGCCAGATTGCTCTCTTTTCCCTCCTTTTCTACATTTTGACTCCATTCTGCCAGAAAAAAAAGTGAAAATGATTCGGATAATCTTGGTGGTCAGTAGACATCAGAACTTCATGAGATTATATTTCTAAATATCATTACAAGCCCTATCGCGTGCTAAGCGATAATAATACTTTCATCCTGTTGTTCAAAATTGTTGTCTCTATCCAATAATAAATAAAGTCATCAAAAATGTATGTTCGGAACGATCAACTTAGCGGACAAGTTTCTGAATGCCTCCCTAGGTAGTCGTCTACTCTCTAGTCTATGGACTATTTTGGTTTTGGAAAAAGTCGTAAAAATTGTTTTTGCTTGGAGTCTCGTGTTTGAAAAAAACATTTGATAATTGCAAACAGAAAAAAGTGGAGTATTATACTCGTGACGACAGGATTCCTCGCCCAGGCGTAAGTACCTAAGTTAGGTTTGCTGGCCAGTAACTTAATTATGGAAACGCTAGGTGCGGTCGTCGAATTGAAAGGACTGCATTATATCGTAAGTTTGCTTGTATTATGTAATTTCATCACGGGCCGTGTAAGATTCAAAAACAGGTTGTCCAGGTAGAAGACTCTGCTTCCCATGCCTATCTAGACAATCTGGAATCTTTAACAATGTATGTAAAAATACTGTCCAGACCAGCTTCTATAGTATAGTTTTGTAATGCATCAGGATGGTATCCTGGAGTAGCGGGTTCATGCCCCATTCATGACCTTACGAGGCCCGTTGAAAGTAAGGGGGATTCAATTGTGGGTACCCTGGGAACATTTTTTTTAATGTTGAACGGAACAAGCCCGAGCCCCACCTAATGTTAAGTGGACTAACCTCTGTCTATAACAGATGCATTTCTTTAACACGATTTGCAACTTAACTAACACTGAGACGTACAGTTTTAAGGCCTTATGTGCTTGTAATTTTACTGGCTCTTAAGGATTGCTGCCGGAACACAGTGTTAGGTGCTGGGCGACATATTTTCTACTTGATGGTGATCGTTAGCCAGGCGGGCATTCCTGAAATGCCCTTCTAGCGTGCGGTGAAGTTCAAGCCCGCGGCGGTATTCGAACCATGGACCTGCACGGCAGTCCATAGCCAATGCTATTGAGCCCTCCCTGCTTCAAAACCCTGGGAACTTATCGTTGACACCCTGAATATTGAATTATATATTTAAGATAATGAATAGATTCAGGTGTTACTTTGCGGAAATCCATATTTAATAATAACAAATATTTAAAATATTTTAAGGAAACATCAAATTAATATTTTAATAAAACACTTCTCTCGATCGTGCGCTTGTAGAGTCAAGACCTCCTGAGGATGCTTCGTGTAGAAACGTGTCGAAATTCTTCTGGTTTGGCTGCGTGGCGTTTGTGACGTCACGTCGGCTTAACAGGAAAATTAGGCGGAATTGTCATTAGATATATTTTTATATTTTTTAAGTGTTATATTAAAATATGAATTTGATAGTAATTAAACAACTTTGAACGGTTTAAATCGCGTATATTTATTATTATTTTTGTCCCGACGTTTCAAACACTTTGCAGTGACTGTGGTCTCGGGGTGAGTGATAACGATCACTCCAAAGTGTTTGAAACGTCGGGACAAAAATAATGATAAATATACGCGATTTAAACCGTTTAAAGTTGTTTAATTACTATGTGTAATAATCGCGAAAACCTAAGATAACATTATTTTAATTTGATGTTTTCTTAAAATATTGTTAAAATATTTGTTATTATTATTTATATATAATATGTTTGTACAGTGAAATCTGCGAGTTGCTACTGGAAGCGGAGTCGGACATCGAGGCTGCGGACGCGTGCGGCCGGACAGCGCTGTGGGCGGCGGCGGCGGCGGGGCACGCGCGCACGGTGCGGCTGCTGCTGTTCTGGGGCGCCTGCGTCGACAATATGGACCAGGAGGGCCGCACCGTGCTCAGCACTGCAGCTGCACAAGGTCAGAATACACGGTTATTGGTTGTTCGGACCGATCAACTTATCGGGCAGTTTTCGAACGCACCCCTTTGCTAGTCGTCTATTTTTGATCTATGGAATTTTTTGTGTGAAAATAACTTGAGATTTTGCTTTGTCACTTTGGTAGCTGTTTTTGAAAATTCTTGGACGATTTTGGGTCAGCGGTATTTAAATTAATGTAATTGAATATTTGCGTTTGAAAACCGTTTTGTTTGGACCCCCGCGTCTTTTGATCCGCGCGTGTTATCGTCATTTGGACCCCTATTTGTGTTGGACAATCTCAAGAAGAAAGAAGCACGGGACCGTACATCGCCGCCCTGGCAGTAAGTGAAATAAAATTCTTGTTGGCCAACATAATTTTATTTTAGTAAAAGCTAGGTGCGGTCGCCGAAGTCGACACGACTGCATCACTCTGTATATAATTTTCGTGTATTTTTTACCTTGTCCTTTTCAGCCCGGCGAATCGCCGGCTTGTTAAGTATTCAAACAGATTGTCCAGGTGGAAGCCCTCTGCTGAACAATCCCTGCCTGGGCAATCTGGAATCTTAACATTGGTACAATGCTAACAACCTCTTAGGGTTCACTTCTGGGCCCCGATTCTCTTATCTATTGACCAAACGCCACACTACTGCGATGCTTCTGCGATCGAACTACTGTTTATGTCAAATTCGGTAGTCTGCCAATTCTAGCTCCTAATCGCAGTTGTATAGCAATTGCGTCGCTATCGTATAGCTGTGCTATGGCTTGCAAATGTTGCCACTGAAATAATAATGAAAACTATTATCAATTAAGCATCAACGAAAACATAAATACAGCGGTTTTCTAGCAAACAATATATTAAATAAATGTATTAAAATCATTTAGCTATTGTTATATCTAAAATCTATGCTATGCTATCTATGCCACTGTAGCAACGCAATCGCAACAAAATAGCTTACAGCATACCAAATATGTCAAAAACTATTGATAGCAAGCCACTGACTTGCGATCGAACCTAAATAGCGGGCAGACTATGGATACTGTCAAAAACTACAATTTTCATGCAATTAAGTTGCGTTAACGCCGTTCAATAGCTAAGAGAATCGGGCCCCGCTAGTCCTAACATTTTTTTTGTGATTGTATGTGAACATCATTTTACAGATCTAATTCAGCAATAAATATAATTTGACTTTGACTTCGACCATGTCTAGCGTGATAGTGGTCAAAAGCTAGCCTATCAGATATTAATAAAAAAAACAGTTGGGCTTGCAGCGCCTTCTACCGTCGTCTTTTGTATCATATTCATACAAGCAGTGGTCACCGCATAACGTCAGGTCAGCCTCGTGCCTGTTCCGTCACAATAACATAAAAAAAAACCTCCGGGGCTGAACGAAAACAGTAAAAACCCTGTTTTGCTCAGAACGTCCCAAAATGAATAATTATTAGAATTTGTGTATGTTATTTTTGCTATCAGCAAGCTATCCAAACAATCTACCAATATTCGGAGACATAATAATGGAAGAGACTGAATCTCAAAACACAGGCCAACCTAGTGTGAGATTCAAAGAACCTTACTCCTTCTTTTGCTGCACAAAAACTATGTAATTTACTTATAGTCATAATATTATATTATATCTCATATTTTATAGTATTATTATATATTATAGTCTAAGTTTTTTGGAATGAATAAAAAAAAAATTATAAATAAATAGTAGATTGTTAACCAAGGGACTAAACAACCATTTTAAAGGCGAGAGTGTTTCTTTCAATCCATAGCGGAACGAAGGATTCTGGAGTAGAATTACGAGTGTAGCGAGGGATTCTACAGTAGAATCGTGAATGCTGCCAGGGATCCAAAGTTACTCAAGCTTAACATTGACCTGTATATACTAGACGCGACATCTCAAACGAGGATAGTCTACCAGTGCAGGTATCCCGGCCGGCTGTGTAATAATACACAATTTTCGTACGTAAAGCGCGTGTAATCTCTACGAATGCCCGGCTGCGTGTGGGGGAGAGTATGCCGGCCGGCTTACCTGCACTGGTCCACTATGCTCGTTTGAGATGTCGCGTCTAGAGTATATAGGTCAATAAGCTGAAAATAGTTGTTGGCTCCCGAGGTGGACACTCTACTCTTTATCACCCTCTATGAGAAAATAAGTAACTGCAAGATATGAATAAGAATAGTACGTTTAATTACATATAATTAGGGAAAATAAGACATAGAATAGTAATATTTAGAGGCTAATGTTTATATTTGAATAATTATGGAAGTGCATCGTAAATTTTTACGACTACCATCCGTAACAGTTGTCAATTTATTTATGTTTTCAGTTTGATAATTAAAAACAGTATATCTATACATAAACTACATGTTTTTGAGATCTATATATTATTTACTTTTTAGTTTGTAAAAAATATAACATAAAAACAAAGAAAAACAACAGCCTTTAACTTGTTCATACAATGTTTGTAATTGATCTCTTTGGTGATTGGAACTTTTACTAAAAATATTCACATTCTAAATTCAAATCACTTTGTCCCTTAGATATTAAAAAGCCATTTTAGTCCCTGTTTACGAAGAATAAACTAACTCTTTTCGTATAGATGTGATAAAAAGAATATTGTATGATTGTGTGCAGGCAACGTGGAGGTAGTTCGACAGTTGCTCGACAGAGGGCTGGACGAGCACCATCGGGATAACTCTGGGTGGACGCCGCTGCACTACGCTGCTTTTGAAGGTAATACTTTTTTATCAGATTTATGAAACAATGATGGCCGAGCGGTAATAGCTATGGACTGCCTTGCCTCAGGTCCCTGGTTTGATCCCCACCGCTGGCTTGAGCTTCACCGCATGGTGGAAGGCAATTTTGCGAATACTCGCCTGGCTAGCTACCACCCTCAAGTTGATAATCTGTCGCCAAGCACCTAACGGTGTGTTCCGGCAGCTGTCCTTGAGAGCCAGTGAAATTATAGGCACATGAGACTTAACAACTATGTCTCGTGATGGGCGCAGTGCAATTCGTCACTTGTGATGAAATGCATCTGTTATAGGCAGAGGTTAATCCGCTTAGCATTAGGTGGGCCTCGAGCTTGTTCCGTTGCAATAACATATTTGTGCCAGCAGCTGTAATGGAGTCAGTTTCCATATAAGATTTAGCCTGTTAACCACCTTCGACAGCATCATCGCTTACCGTCAGGAGTGACTGTGTTCAAAGACTACGTTATCAGTATAAAATAAATGTGGTGTGGCTGTGTTGGACACTACTTTGTTGTACGTGAATACGTCTCAAAATGGCGAGCTCCCCCTCCGCCGCGCGCGATGTTTTACAGTCCTTACATAGCGTTATAAACTCTTTGATTCTTTAGCTATCCAGTGGTGTAATTAAAATTTTGTGAATGGGGATGATAGATATGTAGCTGCAACACTGAACTATATACCCCGATTTCGTTATCATTAGTTTTTTTGAATTGCGTCCCTATGGAAGCAATTTTAAAGACGTATTCACGTCAAAAATCAAAATATAATAGTTATTCCGAAATATTCATATCGTAAGTACAGACCTGTTCCTCACGAAGGTCCAACCAACTCCCATCTCTTAATTCAGTCTTATTTTAACCTTATATTAACAATATTAATTCGTACTACCACACATCACTATAATAAACTTACATTAGAACTTCAACGTGAGAGCGGGCTGCATTGAATCAAGTCATTTGTGCGACAGAGATAGCGCTATATGAACATTATTGTTTCGTGACGGCCGTGGTACGAATCTTAGTATCAATATTTTATGTTTGAAATGATGTTGGTTTTCCATAATAGTTTTTAAAAGGTGGGAGTTGGGCCCCTGTTCGCTCACTAGTCGCTTTATCGCCGATATGTTAGGACGAGTGCCTCTGCGTATCAATATGTAAAGAAAACTTAGAGTAGCCATTTTTCGCTGCCTCTGAGATTTCTGGCGGTGTCGAATTAATAAATTCTTCATTACTTGACGACATTTTCATATAAAAACAATACAGGGAAAAGAGAAAGTGCGCAGAATAATTTTTACTTGTTCACAAATTATCGATGCGCGCGCATCAGTGCTTTTTTTTTAAAGGCAAAGGCACAAAAACAGCCTTAACTAACTAATAAAGTAAATTAATATTATTTCTAATATCGTTAGGTTTGCAATAACGCCTGCTATGCGGATTACATTACAAAATGACAAATATACGATAGGAAAAATTTAAGTCATGTGCGAGATTCGAACCCGCGTCCATCCACCCCTTGAATCCCGCACATGACTTAAATTTTTCCTATAGTATATTTGTGATTTTGTAAAGTAAATTAATATTTTCATGTTTCTTTTGGTTGTAATATATGGTCAAAATAAAAAAATATATTTTATTTTATTTTATTTTTTATTATATTTTATCTCCAAAGATAATTTTATTCCTTATGTTATTATGTTTGCCGCTTTTCTGACATAAAAACTCTTTGCTAAGATTAAAAAGGCACCGTTCGTTTTAGACGGAGCATCTTGATAAACCGTGCGATTTACCTTATTAAAAAGAAACTCGTGCGTTTTACATTACAATAACGCACAATTACGTAATGAGATACAATACGATATTGAAATTGGTTAAATAAGAGATCCTTTGAAGCGCTCGTAGCGAAGTTTACTTAGCTGTTCTCAGCCGATCAGCAAAGTTAAGCAACGTCGCGCGTGGTCATGAGTTGGATGGGTGACCGCTAGTGACAATACTACTGAGTGTGCACGTGCTTCGGAGGGCACGTTAAGCCGTCGGTCCCGGTTGTTGTCTTAGGATGGCAGTCGTTATAGCATGGTGGTAGGGCATTTTGCGAATGACCGTCTGGCTAGCTACCACCCTCAAGTAGAAAATCTGTCGCCAAGCACCTAGCGGTGAGTACCGGCAGCTATTCTTGAGAGCCAGTAATTCTAGGATAGCCTGAACAACATCTTCGACCACATCATCACTTACCATCAGGTGAGATAGTGGTAAAAGGCTAACCTATCAGGCATAAAAAAAAAACCTTTACGAGCAAATCACTACATAGTATAAAACAAAGTCACTTCTCTCTCTCTGTCTGTCCCTATGTATGCTTAGATCTTTAAAACTACGCAACGGATTTTGATGCGGTTTTTTATTGATTTTATAAAATTTATATTGATATTTTAACATGGAATGATTCAAGAGAAAGGTTTACATATATAATACATGTATAATATAGTAGTGAAACACAGATAATTTTAGAGGTTTCTAATGTAATGTCGTAATTAAACACATATTTTGCGCTTACATTGCAAACGCTGGCTGAACCATACGAGATAGATCAAATTAATGTACTACAGTATTGTACACTTTAAAAAGGCCTACAAAAAGTCTGCAATAGTATATGTCTATCTCGTAGGGGTAACTCACAATAGCCATTTTTTATCCTTTATTTTTTATGAGAAATAATGATTTAGGATGAAGCGATTTTAGGCAATACAGTATTAATCCTTATACAATTAAATACCTTAACATTGTGCATTTAAAATAGATCACTGTGAAGGATATATAGACATTCTGTAGTATATTTAGTATCAGCGTTGCGCCCGTGCGAAGCCGTTGCGGTTCGCATGTTATTGTGACGGAACAAGCTCGAAGCCCACCTGATGTTAGCGGACTAACCTCTGCCTATAACAGATGCATTTCGTCACAAGGCGCCAATTGCACTGCGCCCGTCACCTTGAGACATAGTTATTAAGTCTCGTGTGCCTGTAATTTCACTGGCTCTCAAAGACTGCTGCCGGAACACACCGTTAGGTGTTTGGCAAAAGATTTTCTACTCGAGTGTGGTCGCTAGCCAGGCGGGCATTCGAAAAATGTCCTTCCACCATAAGGTGAAGCTCAAGCCCGCGGCGGGATTCGAACCATGGACCTGCAGTGCGGCAGTCCATAGCCAAGGCCACTGAGCCATCACTGGTTCAAAAGTGTGTTATACAGAGTGTTGTATGTTAGGGCACTTGGAGGTGTGCGAGGCGCTGCTGGAGGCGGGCGCGAAGGTGGACGAAGCAGACAACGACGGCAAGGGCGCGCTCATGCTGGCGGCGCAGGAGGGGCACACGCGGCTAGTCGAGGTGCTCGTGGACGACTGGGCCGCGCCCATAGAACAACATGCACACGATGGGAAAACTGCGCTCAGGTAACTGAAACCTCTTCATCACACTTGCATGTAAACAGTACCTAATATACAGGTTAACTTGGCAGTAATGCCCCATATAAAACCCTCGAGCTTTCGTTTTGTCAATAAAGCCAAGGGCGGTCAGGTTTTTTTTATCTATTTATAGCACAGCGCACGGTCATGCAAGTTCAACCAAGGAGTTTACACGCAATTGGAAAATTGTCTTAAAATGTTATCTTAACAGGAATTTTAAATTGTCTTAAAATGGTATCTTAAATGGCAACAGTGTGTTAAAAATCTTCAAAAAAACCAGTGATTAAGATCTCTGGAATACAATTATTTTATGGCTGAAAATGGTTTGAGGTATCAACCTATAATTGAACCTACGAGAGGCCGATCATGTCTTGATTACATATATTTGTCAAACTCTCTCAAAAATCAAGATCCTATAGGTATTGTTTTCCAGACTATTGTAACAGATCACTTCCCAATTATGATAGGTTTAAAGCCTAAGCAAATTGAAGCCGGTAAAACCTATTACACTTTTGATAAAGAGCGATCAAGACAGATCTTTTAAAGGTTGACTGGGAAATTGTAACAAGCGACTGTAATGGAAATGGGGCAACAAAATCTTTCGTGAATATCTTAAATGAAATAATAATTAGACACACTCGTGAAGTACGAGTTAGTAGAACGCAATATAATCTAAAAGCATGGATAAGCCCGGGGTTCCTACGCTACATGAGGCACAGAGATCAATTACATCTACAAGCAGGTCAGGAGCCACAAAACAAAATTCTTCAAATATCTTATTCTAGGTATCACAACTTTTTTGTTCGTCTTTTGCGCATACTAAAGACATAATATGAAAACAAAGAGCTTGTTCAGAATAAAAATGATCCTCGCAAGCTTTGGAGCTCGATAATAAATATAATATATGTCATATAGCCAATAACAAAAGGGAGCCCACGGAATTATTATCACTAAATGGCACTGATGATTCAAGGAAATCTTTAGATTCATGCAATGATTATTTTTCTAATGTCGGTGAACACCTGGCCAATGAATTCTTGTTAAAATAGATAAAAATCAAAATGATTTGGCCAGGGAACTAAAACTTCAAATTGCACCAAAAGACTCTTTCTTTATGAGTCCCACAGATGACGTAGAAGTAGGAAACATTATCTTGGGTCTCCAAAAAAACAAAGTGCTAGGCATATATTGTTTATCTAACTCGTTAATTAAACACGTTAAAGACGCCATTACTGTGCCATTAACGCATATATTCAATCAGAGCCTAAAAAGCGGGATATTCCCAGAAGAATGGAAAGTTGCGTCGAATAGTCCAGTTCATAAAGGTGGTTCCAAAACAACGATTGAAAAGTACAGGCCAATTTATCTTCTATGTGCGTTTTCTAAGATATTAGAAAAGTTGGTCAACAAAAGACTTACACATTTTTAGAAGCACGCAATATGATTTCCCCTAAGCAGTTTGGTTTTAGGAAAGGAAAGTGAACTGAAGACACAGTATTACTTTTAACATCAATATTGTCATCACAATTGGACAGAAAACAAAATAGTTTTCCTGGATTTAATTAAGGCTTTCGACACTGCCTCTCTTCCCATCTTTCTGAATAAGTTAGAATACATGGTATATCTTTAGACTGGTTCAGAAGTTATATGACCGAATGGAAGCAGTGTGTTAAGGTTGGTCATGTGCAATGTGACTAAAATTGATTAATGTTGGAGTCCCGCAAGGAAGCATATTAGGTCCCACGCTGTTTACAATTTATATAAATGACATATATGACCTCCAATTAGAAAATGCTGAATGCTACGCTGATGACACTGCCATTATATTTCATGGATCAACGTGGCTTGATACAAGGAATTACGTAGAGTAAGGTATGAATCGAGTCTCTCTATGGCTTCAAAATAATTTGTTAACAATCAATACCGAAAAAACTAAGTATTTATGCTTACACAAAACAGCGGTAACAGCCCCAGATAAAACTCTATCAATAAAAATGCACATTCCGAAATGTAGCATGCAACTGTGTTATTGTGAATTACTTAAAAAAGTACATTTTATAAAATATTTAGTAATACATATATCACGTCATTGACGAAAATTTAAATATATACTCAACTAATGTTCTTAATAATCGATTTGAATAGTTTTTTTGATATCAATACGTCGAATTTATTTTTTTTACACTTCGGCAGTATTATTATAATTATGTTCTTTGACTCCGTCATGGCTGTATATCTACGTAAGTATATATACAGCCATGACGGAGCGATTAGCCCATAACAGTTCTGAACGAAATATTTGTATAACCTGTGGTGTCGGAAAAAGCCCGCTATCCGCTATAAAAAAATCACGTATTTCGTCATAATAGTTGTGCTGACTTGTGTATAAAAGCTATAATTCATATTTATTTACTCGCAAATGTGATGAATAACATTGTAAGCTTCACGGGCGGTACGGAAATTACGAACCTGGTCTCAAAAAACCCTCAGTCTTCGACTTCGGTCTACTACTAGAGCCTCGATCGTAATTCCTTACTTACAGTCTTTAATACACAATGTACTGTAACTCTTGTGAATCAATAAGATGCAGGGACCCATATACGTACAGAAGTGGGGAGTGGGGTGTTTACAAAAATTTGGTAATTTTTGACGCATTCGTTATCGTTCCGTTACATTTATAGGAAGCCCTTGAACCAAACTATCCTCTCAAGCCAAAATTGGCGATTCCCGGCTCCGTGTGATTTTCTTATTTGTGGAGAAGCCGGATTCTGGTGTGGCGAAGTTGGATTCGGGCTTTGTGGTAAAGTTTGATTCGGGCTTTGTGGTAAAGTTGGAATCGGGCTTTGTGGTAAAGTTGGATTCGGGCTTTGTGGTAATGTTGGATTCGGGCTTTGTGGTAAAGTTGGACTCGGGCTTTGTGTTAAAGTTGGATTCGGGCTTTGTGCTAAAGTTGGACTCGGGCTTTGTGGCAAAGCTGGATTCTGGTTTTGTGGCGAAGCTAGATTCTATATCGAAATAAATAGAATATTACTTACATAATAGTACTAGTCGAACATCTGTCACAAACTTCATTACAACGCATGGCATTTTTTACGATTGACGTTTCGGCAATTTTTTTTTTTTTTTTTTTTTTTTTTTATGCCTGATAGGTTAGCCTTTGACCACTATCTCACCTGATGGTAAGTGATGATGTGGTCGAAGATGTTGTTCAGGCTAACCTAGAAATACTGGCTCTCAAGGACAGCTGCCGGAACACACCGTTAGGTGCTTGGCGACAGAATTTCTACTTGAGGGTGGTAGCTAGCCAGGCGGGCATTCGCAAAATGCCCTACCACCATGCTATAACGACTGCCATCCTAAGACAACAACCGGGACCGACGGCTTATCGTGCCCTCCGAAGCACGTGCACGCTCAGTAGTAATGTCACTAGCGGTCACCCATCCAACTCATGACCGCGCGCGACGTTGCTTAACTTTGCTGATCGGTTGAGAACAGCTAAGTAAACTTCGCTACGAGCGCTTCAAAATATTGCATGCCAACGTGACATTTGTTGATTTTTTATCGATTTCAAAAAGGTAGAGAGAGGTAGTTCTCAATTCTACTCTTTTTTGTGTGTGCTTGTTCCCTCAAATCTTTACGGGGTGCACCGATTTTGATATTTTTTATTCATATTCTAAAGCTGGTGCTTGTCACGTGGTCCCATTTAAATTTGAGTGAGATCTGTCGAGTAGTATTTGAGTTATACCTAATAAAGCGTATTTAATTGGCTTCGACTACATTGATTATGTTCTCATTTTCCCTTATCGATGTAAAACTAGAGAGACTATTGTACCTTGGTTTGGTTTATTTATTTATTAGTGCATTTTTTTTTGTTAAATTATGGGTAATTGTGTGTTGGTACCGAACCCCAAATATACGAAACCGACTAGAACTTGATGTGTCATATTTGAGATATACAAGAAGCGTGCTTGATTCATTCAAAAATTTCATTCTCTCAATGTTCTCTTAGGTTTACGATCACTGCAAAGTGTTTGAAACGTCGTCGGTACAAAAATCATGATAAATATACGCGATTTAAACCGTTTAAAGTTGTTTAATTACCATTCCCTTCTCTCTTTTTGTACTTCGTACTTTAGTCAGAGATGTTGTTCTCAAATCTAGATGAGAATTCAAAATGTAAATGTTTTTCCCTACAAATGGATGGCTGTGCAAATGTGTTGCTTACTTAGTGATATATATACACATTGTGTAAAGTTAAGTGTACTCGGAAATGGAAGAAGGGAATCAGAAATTCCTTTTACATATCATACTCAGGTAGGTGCCCATTTGTATTTTTGCTGAAATCATGTTTGATGTATTGATCTCCACTACTGTAAATATTACTATATGATACGAACCTCTAAATTGTTGTCCCAACTATAACATAAGTACATTCTATCAGTCTTTTCGCAGTTGTACCTATGTTACGATCATTTACAACATTCTGCCAGCCACCGATTTGTCTCGTCTCTTCAATTAGCTAAAGGCAATCTTTGCTTGTTTACAAATAAGGTCTCTAGAGATAACTTCTAATTTTTGTAATCAATTTCCGTTTTTGTTACCTTGATGATCTAGTATTATAATTAGTGTTTAAGCAATGTAACTTTTTGATCAATATACAAATTTATTATTATTACGTACATTAGACTGGCGGCGCTGGAGGGCCAGTTTGCGTGCGTGCGGGCCCTGGTTGGGCGCGGCGCGTGCCCGGACAGCGTGGACGCGGACCGGCGCAGCACGCTGTACGTGGTCGCGCTCGACAACAGGCTCGCCATGGCCAGGTATCTGCTCACCGAGTGCGCCGCCAGGGTCGACACTGCCGACAACGAGGTGAGGAACCACGCGCTTTGCTCATTTCACCTTTGACCTGACTTTGAACTTTGACCTTGTTGAAGTAATAGAACGCAAAAGCGCCTGATCGATTCGCCATAGCAAAGACCTATTAATATTAGCTTGCGATATATCTGCCGGGCGTCTCCCTCTTGCTCTGTACGCGGTACCAGTAACTTCAACTCATTTGTAAAATTAATTATATCGTAATAAACATGTCAAATCTTCAATACTGCTATTTATTTCTATAGGTTATGGGCCCAGCACGCTTCCACTGCGCCAACTGACCTTGAAATTTGACGCTTTTAATGTTATTGTGACGGAAAAAGCACGATGCCCGCCTGACGTTAAGCGGTAACCTCTGCTTATAACAGATGCATTTCTATAACACGAATTGCACAGTGCCTGTCACCTTGAGACGAAATTGTTGAGTCTCGTGTGCCTCTAATTTTACTGGCTCTTAAGAACTGCTGCCAGAACTCACTGTTAAGTGCTTGATGACAGATTTTCTACTTGAGGGTGGTAGCTAGCCAGGCGGGCATTCGCAAAATGCCCTACTACCATGAAAACTTGACTTTGACCGTTGATCTGACCCTGATCTTAGCTTTTGATCTGTCCTTGAACGTTGACCTGACCGTGACCTTTAACTGATATACTGTATCAACCGGTTTGTCCACTGATAAACAAAGCCTCCTTCATTAAGGAGAGGTTTAACATAATCCCCACGCTTGGCAGGCGTCTTGTGAATCGCAGTATAAGATATCAATTTTTCGGAAGGCGATGCTGCCCACCTTCCGGTATGTTTCCCTTCGTCTACTCTTACGACATCCAAGAGAATGATGGTAAGTGATGATGTGTTCGAAGACAGGCTTAACCTAGAATCAGCTCTCAAGAACAGCTGCCGGAACACACCGTTATGTGCTTGGTGACAAATTTTCTACTTGAGCATGATCGCTAGCCAGGCGGCGACGACTTCCACCATGCTGTGACGCTCAAGCCCGCGGCGGAATTCGAACCATGGACCTGCTGTGCGGCAGTTCATAGCTATTGCCACCGAGCCATCATTGCTCAAATTTTCCCCAATTATTTCTTGCGTTGTCCTGTATGCTGTGTTATTATATATTCTTGTATTGTTTAATCAATTGTCATAGAAGACATATTGCACATAAAAGTTGGATGAACGTACGAAGGAGGTCAGTGTACTGATTGCAGCTATGTTACAGGGTCGGACCCCGCTGCATGTTTCCGCGTGGCAAGGTCATACGGATATGGTCAATTTGCTGTTGACAGTCGGTGAGTTTATCTATATATTCTGAGTTTATCTATATCCCGTTCTTCTCGCAGTGGCTCTATACAATTTATTTGCTGAACGTGGCAGTACAATGTACAATATTTCAATACTAAAATTTGTAATTGACCTTCATAAGAGCGTCGTAGACGCCTAAATTGAATAAATGATTTTGACTTTGACTTGACTATTTTTTTTCGTAGAATAGACGATTATAATGTTATTTTTTTCTCTCCATGTCCATTGTTCTTTATTTATTTTAAATTAGTTTCGTACGGTTTGTACTTTTATCATCCTTAGGAAGATAATATCGATCTTCTGGTTTCCGATTTTCCGCAACGGGTGCCCTATTCACTCGGCCAATTTAAGTAATGACACTGGCGAATGAGATGATTTTTGTTCTTTAATATCTATATAGGGATATTGGAGAAATGCTTACAACCTCTTAGTCTTTCTTCTGTTCTTCTTCTGTTTGTCTTATCAAACATTTTTAGTCGAATAGTTTTATTTTTTATCTTCACTTCAAAGAAACAAAAAGTTTCTAAATATTATAACAAGCACTATCGCGTGCTAAGCGAAAATATATTTAACAAATTATTAGAGTACAAAATTTGATGCCCAAGGCGGGAATCGAACCCGCGTCCGATGCCTAAACTTAGGTATTACAATAATTTGTTAAATGCTTTTTATGTGTTTGTGAAGGAATAAGCACGAAGGCCACCTCATGTTAAAAGAAAAAGACAATGTCTACTCCAAACCAAGAGCATTTGAGCAGAGTATTTGATCGCGTTAGTATAGAGGTAACAGTAGATTGTGTTGTGGTTAAGGCGGCGCGGACGTGGACGGGCGCGACCGCTGCCTGCGGACAGCGCTGCACGCGGCGGCGTGGCGCGGACGGACGCAAGTGCTGAAAGCGCTGCTCGAGCACGGGGCCTCGCCAGCGGCTGTCTGCACGCAGGGAGCTACGCCGCTAGGTAACTATCACTTGGAATGGATATCATTACAAATCAAATCATTTATTTGCAGAGTACAGGTAATACAAATGTGCTCATAATAATAATATTGTTCGCCATACTCAACCCCGGTAGGGTATGCAAATAAAAGGTAAACAAATTATCCATCAAATTAATTAAAATAATAACATGTCATTATTTGTATACATAATCACAATCAAGAAATCAATTTATTTTGCACAAATGTCAAAACAGTATTACTGAAGTACACAATATCTTTAATTTAATAATACAATACAATACAATACAAATACTCTTTATTGTATACCAAGCTAATTTACACTTTAAAGTAACTAACATAATTTTCTAAGGTAGTACAATGGGCTGTCTTATCGCTGTGAAGCGATTTCTTCCAGACAACCTTTGGATGGACAGAAACAAGAGAGGAGATCGACGGTGGTGCACAATAAATATAGTTTACATGAAGAAACTGTGTAATAAAACATATACTAATAATTTCATATTATATTAGAGAAATAAAACACAAACTTAATACATACAAGCATAATAAATATATAATAAACTAATATATAGTATACATAATAAATAACTACAAAATTAATAATACAATACATATTTATTAACATGACATATATACAAATAAATACAGTGTTATAATCTTATTTTTGTAGCGCTCGTAGTGAAGTTTGCTTAGACGTTCAGATAAGTTAAGCAACGTCCGCTGCGGTAGTGAGTTACCCATCCAACTCAATACCGCAGCGGACGTTGCTTAACTTATCGCTAGATCGCTAGTGACATTACTACTGAGCATGCACGTTCTTAGGTGGGTAGGTTAAGCCGTCGGTCCCGGTTGTTGTCTTAGCATGGCAGTCGTTATAGCTTGGTGGTAGGGCATTTTGCGTGCTAACTACCACCCTCAAGTAGAAAATCTGTCATTAAGCACCTAATGGTGTGTTTCGGCAGTGTTTATGCACGTGCACGCTCAGTAGTAATGTCACTAGCGGTCACTTTGCTGATCGGTTAAGCGCTTTAGAATTTGGTATGTACCTTTAGGAACTGCTGGAGTTTTAGAGGGTCTTTTGAATCACAGTAAAACTATAAAGTAACGTTGCTGGCTATAACGTGACTTTATATGTTTGCTATTATTTAAAGGAGGTTGATTATATCGATGTTTTAAGGAGATTTGCCTCGCGCGTTGTGCGTCTTCGCTCTATGGGTGAAATTGAATTATGTTTATTTGTAAGAAACACGGTAATGACATTTTATTCAGGTCAAATTTAATAAAGTAGTTCAGCGTGCCTCACTACTAACGTGCTTCACCATTTCTGGCATACAAAATACATTTAATTTTTAGAATATGTTTGTTTTTCTTTTTATTTTTTATTTATTTATTAACAAAATCCACAGCTCTTAGAGATAAACAGTAAAACATAATTTCTGTACCGAATTTATAATTAATAATAATAATTAACTTAATTTCTTTTTTACATGGTTTTAATGTAATCATACAAAATACAAATGTAAATTACACATTATACAATTAAAATCATGTCATGATTCATAAAAGTTAAAAAATCATTAAATTTTAATAATTTTTCACAATGTCAATTTAAATAAAAAATGACAATGGTCCTTAATGTCAAAAAAATCTTTCATGGCATAAAAATAGTGATTCGTAAGCCATTGATGTAATTTAATTTTAAAATAATTTAGAAGGAACTCTCTTATTCTCTATGGAATTTAGTTGTATAGTCTAATAATCATAATTTGACAGTTGTTGCAACGAAGTGCCGTTTTAAATTTAGCCATTTGTAAACTAGGTCTAGGCCTGTGTTCGATTTTAATTGCTAATAAAATACGAGTAGCTTTGGGAAAACTTTTAACCAGAATCATTTTCATTTATGGGTATCTGATATTGTTAAAATATAATGTATTCAATTGATTCTAGAATATGTTATACTAAAAATGTAATTTCATCCTGTTGTGCCTCATTATATAAGATTTAATTCACATTTTTTTTTATGCTCGATAAGTTAGCCTTTGACCACTATCTCACCTGATGGTAAGTGATGATGTGGTCGAAGATGTTGTTCAGGCTAACCTAGAATTACTGGATCTCAAGGACAGCTGCCGGAACACACTGTTAGGTGCTTGGCGACAGATTTTCTACTTGAGGGTGGTAGCTAGCCAGGCGGGCATTCGCAAAATGCCCTACCACCATGCTATAACGACTGCCATCCTAAGACAACTCATGACCGCGCGCGACGTTGCTTAACTATGCTGATCGGTTGAGAACAGCTAAGTAAACTTCGCTACGAGCGCTTCAGAAATAGCGCTATAAAACGTGTTAGTACTGCTAAAACAGTACTAACACGTTTTATATAAGTTTATATTAAACGGGTAGGTAATAACTTTTCAATTCAACATTAAACGCGCGACATTTCTAAAAAAACTAATTGTAAAACCTGGGTTACCAAGATACAAGCTTCGCCTAGTTTGGGGCCCATTGTTAAATTGTAATATATAATTATAAATATAATTAAGTTACCTCATGTTAGATTTCTAAGTATGTAACTGAACTTATCTGGTTAATATATATATTGTTATAGTCTGTATAATGTTTTCAGTCTATGGTCTATGAAATGTAATTTCCGTCTTCCATTTTTATAAGCTAAGCTGGTGAGTTACGAATAAATACTGTGGTTTGTTTCATACGAAGAGTATTAATTAATTACTCCCGACTAATTGTTTCAATAGCAGATATAACATATATATTATTACAAAAAATAAAACGGGCACAAAACAACGGGACAAAAATAGAGTATGATTTTTAAAGTGTGTGTTTATTGCAGGTATAGCTGCGCAGGAGGGGCACGAGGAGTGCGTGCTGGCGTTGCTGCAACATGGCGCAGATCCGTTACAGGCGGATCACTGCGGTAAGCTGTTGTTCTTACACTGAAAAAAACGACCTAAAGGCTTAAATCAAATTTGACCTTTTACTGTTGAATTGTAAATACGTAAGATGAATTCACAACTCTTAAGATGATTTTCACCAATCAATAAAAATGTACCATGTTTTATAATAAACACAACCGTCAAAAACGCCTTCCGTAAAGTATTTTCAGAATTGAACTTGTTATACGATAATAATTGCAGTATTGACCATAAAATATACCTTACTTTTACGGCGGTTTATATACGGTGATTATCACCATAACGTACGACTTAATCAGCCTCATGAAAGGTCAACATTTAAGAAAGACCACAAAATACACCTTAAATGAAGACGAAAAGAAACATTCGCCTTCACTGACCTCGTTTAACGCCTTCTAGTTCGAAGGCGTTTTTGTACGTATTTACGTTTGGTCGGTTTTTCGCCTTATACCATATAAATTGGCCGTCATTAGGGCGCTTTTGACTTTAGATTTTTCTCAGTGTATGATAATATATGTCATGATGTTGACATTTTTAACCCTTCAGTCTCTTCTTTTAAGAGGCTGCTATTATCCATTTAAAAACCTTAGGTTAAACATTATTTGTACACAATAAACACTGTTATATAATCTCATTCGGTAATATTCTAATTATGAAATGAAATACAGACTTTCATTGGCATATTTTATTTACATACTTCTTTAAGAAAATTAAAAAGTTAAATTAAAGCTTTATTCTCCTAACAAAACAATGCTTTAAAACATTTTTTTAATTATTAAAGTACAATGTGTCCCGACCAAGGAGGTTTTAATTCAATTTAAGTACACATTATCTGTGGTGAGCGCTGGTTCCAAGCCATAGACCAATAACAGGCTTTTTCCATTTTGGTGCTATTTCGTACATACGAATTTGAGTAATATTTTGTTGGATACATTTTTTATTTAATGTAGTACCTATAGTACTTCTAGGTTAGCCTGAACAACATCTTCGACCACATCATCACTTACCATCAGGTGAGATAGTGGTCAAAGGCTAACCTATCAAGCATAAAAAAAAAAAAGCCATGAGATTAAATAAAGTAGTGTATGCAACTGCATATAATTAGGTATTAAAACACTCGTGTAATCTTATTTTGAAACTACACTCATGTTTTAATACCCTCTATTATATGACAGTTGCATAAACTACTATTAAGCATGCTGTGTTCACAGCAAGAAGGACGTGCGCGCCTGTACATATGTGGTAATGTAATTATCACTTGTGTTTAATTTAGTGTATATACAGTTATGTGAACCATCTATATAAAAAAACCTGTAATAGCTTTTTCTGATAACTGGGATCGATACAAACATGGCAAAGCAGAAAACCTTTTTTTTTAAATTTTGGATTGGGCTTCCAGTCAAACTACTTTTCTAGTTTTACTGTGGCACAACATAAATTTTTCACACACTCTCTTCAAATCATAGCATATAATAGCAGTGATACAGAATAAAAAGGACAAGAAGGATCACCCGGCAGTTTATTCCAATAAATAAGCGACGTTAGCTACCAAGCAATAAAGTGCACTTTAGCTCGCAGAGTAAGGAGTACCTAATATTTATATTTACCTACAAGGCGTCTGTCTCTCTTTCTCTCGCATAGCCACGCACAGCTCTGATCTCTTCTGACGCGGCACGCACGTACAATAGTCCCGTCCGGACGGATACGCCGATGTACCTGTAGCGACGTACCTAAAGTGTGGAGTGAACCAAGAGAGAGAGTAATTCTAGGTTAGCCTGAACAACCTCTTCGACCACATCATCACTTACCATCAGGTGAGATTGTGGTCAAAAATAACATATCATATATAAAAAAGCGTGACAGCGACGAGTGTTCGTTTTGATATTGCTTTATTTTAATCAACTGAATATCAAAAAGTTGTTTCGTTTCACTGCCCTTTAATAATATTCTGTCGCTATACTTGCGCTTGACTAATAATTGTCTTCACATTAAATCCTACCTAGTCGTCAGGTTCAGCCGTGAAGCCAGAGCTTCATAATCAGTGGCGATCAAATACTTTTCATCCTCGTACGACTTCGTACCTCTTTTATCTGCCATTATTCTAGTTCGGATAATAATGTTGTTTATTATAAAATGCTTTATTTGTCGTCTAGGTCGTACCCCAGCGAAGGTATCGTGGAGGGCTGGCCACGCGAATATCTGCCGCTTGTTGGAGCGATGGGCGGCGCCGTCCGCTCCCCAAGCGTTGGAACCGCCGCTCGCCGCGCCGCCCCAAGCCGGTATGTATGCCGTCTTGGTTGTATCACAGGGCCTCGTGAACAGCTGCTGTTCAACACATCGTCAACCAACGTTGAACATAGTCTCCCTTTGGGGAGAATTTGCCATAATCCCCACGTTTAGCAGGCGTCTTGGGAATCGCAGTAGAAGTAGTGAGTTCTTCACAAGGCGCTGCTTCCCACTTTCCGGTATTTTCCTTAGACGCTCTTATGATACCCACGGGAAGAAATGGAGGGGTGACATTCTAACCCGGCACCGCATGGGTAGAAAAAAAAGAACACCTACACTTTATCCTATACATAACGTTTACCCCCCACGACTCCCAGTAGAACAAGAGGCCATGAGTACCATAGTGGCCTATCTTTTGCAGACACAATTGATTTCCATTGTGTCTCAAAAAGATAGGCCACTATGGTACTCATGGCCTCATTATTGTGTTAATGAGTCAGTCTGTCAGTCAGTGTACAGCAACCCAGCTTTACCAGTTTCAATAAACAGCTGTACTATTAGTAATTAAACAACTTTAAACGATTTAAATCGCGTATATGTATCATTATCCCATTTTTGGTAAATATACCCAAAATAATGGTAAATATACGCGATTTAAATCGTTTAAAGTTGTTTAATTACTAAAAGTCGAGAGACAAAACTGCATCTTAAGGTCGATCACAACTTTGAAATGCATTTCTTAATACGAGCCGTGTCTTCGAGAATCGGGACAGCAGTTAAATGATAACCGTCAAAATCGGTAGATTCAATAAGACCATTTAAAAGCACTTCCACCACTCTGAAGCTCCGCCTGAATAACGTTTAACTGACTTTCTATTTTTCCAATTTTTTTTATTTAAAACTGCCATGATTGTGGTGCCATATGCAATTTAAACTTTTTTAAGCTATATTATTTCTATGTGTCATACGCGTATATGTCATTACCATGTTACATGGATGTGAGAAAGATAGTGATTAAAAAAAGTTATCACGTTTACAAATTATTGGAATACAAAACTTTTGTCCCGGGCGGGGATCGATTTCTCGCTGGATGTCTAAACCGGTTGGCCACCGGAACATAATCTTCCGAGCCGAAATTTTGTGCTACAATTGTATTAATTTAACCGTCATAGGGGACGGCGCGCGGTCGTCAACCGGACTACTAGACTTTATCTGACAGAAAAGAGTGCTTTTTCAAACACTTAACTCACTCAATGATGCCGCTACCCTTCTATATTTCTAAATTTGATTACAAACACTGCTAAGCGAAAATCACATTTACAAATTGATTGGAGCACAACATATTTGTCGCAATCGGGAATTGATTGGGACAAATATGACGGATAAAAAATGCCTCTCGCCATCTATTGGGCACAGTCCCAAACTCATATATAATATAACCTTTCGACTAAATGGAATGTCCAAAACAGGGCGTCAAGTCTGCTAATCAATATGAATCTATAATGGACTCGGCCTGGTCAATTTTGACAGTTTTGGTAGTCTACTAACTTCATATCGTTCAGATTGAGTGACTATTGATTCGATCTCGGTTTCATATGAAAACGAATCGAAATAATAATAGATAATAACAATGTTTTCTGAATTACCTTACTCTTCTCTTTTTATTTTTTGTTGGCAATATCGTCAAACCAGTCTAGATTCATCATATATTCATATAAAAGGGATCAGCAGACTACCGATTCTGTCTTGTATGAATCTAGAATGAACTATGCTGAATATGAACATGTAATTAGCAGACTTGGCCCCCAGGTCGTTACACCTCAGGGTATTACAAAGTACCTTGTAGTACAAAATCGGTGCTTTCATAAACACCAACTAGGCAATACGTTTGAGTTTTTATCTACAATTCTATATCTATACTAATATTATAAAGAAGAAAGATTTCTATTTTTGTATGTAACGAATGAACTTTTGAACCAATTTGAAAAATTCTTTCACCTGTAGAATCCTACTAAAGCCAATTCATTTAAAGACACAAGATACACTATTTTTTTCTTCTAGGTTCTAGCTTAGCCTGAATAACATCTTCGACCACAACATCACTTACCATCAGGCTTAAACTTGTGTGAGTTGTGACAAGACATGTTGCTAGCTGATTTGTTGCCAGATACTTGCCTACCGCCATGCTTTACTTATCAAATTTAATTTCGTACACCCGTTTATGTAACTACCCACTGTAATATTATATTTATATCTTAGAATGATCAACGTATTACCTGTTATTCTTTTACTAAAGCTTACCAGAAACAAAATAATCAAAGAACATTGTAATCATCACAATACGCGCTCACATTAATTTCTTATTAATTGTTATGAAATAAGTTTTATATAAGCAAATAAGCTTGCAAAATATGTAAATTATATATCTGTCACATGTAGAATTTTAAATTTACACTAGAATTGTACATTTTTTTTTATTATTATTTATAGTTAGTAAAGATTTTTTTAAAACAAAACTTACCATCAGGTGATATAGTGGTCAAAGGCTAACCTATCAGGAAGAAAAAAAAAAAAAATAACTATCTTACTCATGTTTAATTCTGGACTTAAATCTCAAATAAGGTAGCAATCATCCTGTGATGTTTATATGAAGATTTGACTGGCCAGTTCAGCCTTAATATATAGGTAACAATAAGAAAATAGGCATCTTAAGAGCGCACTGAGCTTTTTAGGAATTTGCGTATGTGTGCGTGAGTAAGGCACGCCGCCAGCAATGCCAGCATCCGTCCCCGTCGGACGGCCGAAGCTGTACTAAAAGGGAACAGGGACAAAACATCTCGGCTCTGGCTAAAATGTACGAAACGTGCGTGAATTCAGCTATTTCCTTCGTATATAATAATATAATAATAACAAATACCTATTTGAAAAATGTAATGCTATAGGAAACACGTTGTTTTTTTATTATTCAAAAACTGGTGACTTTCCGTAAAGTATTTACGCCGTACTAAGGGTTTATTTAATTGTTAAGACATAACTTTGGATTTATTTTCTATCGAGGAAACTTAAGTAATCGTGTTCTAAAGCTTTAAGGATTCATTCCATAAATCATAATTTATGGAATGAATCCTTAAATATCATATATATTAATTGCACAAAATTAAGAAATAAAGATACAGCAAGGGATAAAACGAACGTAAGTATTTCACAATTGCCTCGGTTCAGGCTTAAGGGTAAAACCAAACGAGCGTGATTTCGCGTATTTTCCGTAGCGTAATTTTTGTTGTATACATGTGGATAACTCATTGTGAGTCGTCGTGTGGCACCAACTGCCTTTTTGTATGAAACCGTACTGATTATTGTTTTAAATACATTAATGACACGAATCTGGATAATTTAAGAATATTTTGTAAATCTATAAGTAGCTTATCTTTCTCTGAAGTATATGATCATCAATTGGTAAATGATGCATTTAACGCATTTCATGATTTACTCATACTGTTTCACAAATTATGTTTCCCCATTATCAAAGTTAAAATGACAAAAGTACCTAGTAAACGTATTAAAATTACTAAAGGTATTCGAATAAGTTGCAAAACCAAACGTAAGCTGAGACTCAGACATTACAGATATAAGACGTCAGAAACAAAAAAAGATTTTAAAATTTACTCTAATTTATTAAAAAAGTGCGTAAATAAAAACAACTTATTAAGTAATGTTAAATACATAGCAAATTCGAAGAATCAATGTAAGGCTTCATGGAAAATAGTTAACGAAGAGATGGGAAAGTTTAAACCTAAAGAGTACATTGAAAAAATTATTGACAATGGAATAATTCTTTCATCTGGGTCAGATATAGCTAATTCTTTTAACAATTTTTTTACCGACATAACTAATAATCTGTCTGCGAATAGCCAACGTAATCCACTGTCATCAGTGAATTACATGATGAAATGTATTTGCCTTGAACCAACGTTACCTGATGAAATATATAAAATTATTAAATCATTAAATGACAGCAAATCATCGGGCTATGATGACCTCACAACAAACCTGATAAAAGCTATTTGTCCTTACATTTGCGAGCCAATTTCATATATAATTAATCTTTCTTTAGAGCAAGGGCGTATACCGGATAGACTTAAGATATCTATAGTGAAGCCATTGTATAAAAAAGATACCAAACTAAAGAAAGACAATTATAGACCTATTTCGTTGGATCCAGTCTTTTCAAAAATATTTGAAAAGGCTATGTATAAAAGAATTCTTTCATACCTTAATCACTATAACATCCTCGCGAGGGAACAATATGGTTTTAGAAAAGGCAGATCAACCACCTTAGCTACTTATAATCTTCTTAGCTTGATTTTAAACAATTTAAACAGTAATACCACGTCATGTGGTCTATTTCTCGACCTGAGCAAAGCATTTGATTTTGTTAATCACGACATTTTGCTAAATAAACTGTATAGATATGGCATTCGAGGTCCTGCTCATGATTGGTTCCTTTCCTATCTAAAAGATAGGAAGCAGATAACTCGCATCACCCAGTATGACAAAATTACGAATTGTGTAAAAAATTATGACTCCGATGAACGCGTTAAATTAAATGGGGTCCCTCAAGGTAGCATCATGGGTCCATTGCTTTTTCTTTTATTTATTAATGACTTCCCAAGTACTATCGAACACAGCAGCATTCTCTTTGCCGATGACACAACCGTTTTATTAAAAGGTGATACTAAAATAAATATATCTTGTGACATAAACAATTGCCTCAGTAAAATTATGGAATGGCTAGATATGAATCATTTAAAAATAAATTTAAATAAAACGAAATTCATACAATTTCAAACTCATCAGCGAATAAAAAATAATATTACTGTAAATTATGGAAATGACATTATTGAACAGGTGACTTATACAAAATTTCTAGGAATAAATATTGATGCTAATTTATCATGGGTTAATCACATTGACATGATTTGTAACAGGCTGCATAGCTTTGCATTTGCACTTAAAAGATTGAAGCGATGCGCTCCTCTGCATTCGGTTCTGGGAGTATATCATGCTTATGTTTGTTCGGTAATTCGTTATGGGATCATTGCTTGGGGAAATTCTAAGCACATAAACAAAGTTTTCAAAGCGCAGAAAAAATGTGTTCGTGCTGTATATAATCTTAAATGGACTGAATCATGTAAGCCTGTTTTTAAGTCAAATAATCTGTTGACAGTAGTAGGCATATATATATATGAATTGGCAAAGTTTGTAAGATCTAACTCTTCCTTGTTTCCCGAATATACTAGCTTAGGTAAGAGGACAGTTACACAAGAACAGCTCAAAATGCCAATTCCTAAACTAGAGCTGTTTAGGAATAACTGCATCTAATTGACGCCTCTCATTTACAACGCGATTCCAAAAACTATAACAAAGTTACCTAATTATAAGTTCTACCCGGAGTTAAAAAAGTGGTTGGTTAACGAAAGTTTCTATACAGTTAAGGATTTCCTGCAGAAGACTTCTAATCGCTACTACATTTACCACGTTAAATAATTGATTGTATAATTAAATAATATATACATTATGACAATTTAAAAAAATATATATATGACATCGTTATTATTATTAATTCTTAATTGTATATTATATTTAATTGACATTTGCACACCTCGTATGAGGTTGTTTATGGTGAAACTATTTGTACGTCCTACATATTTTATATCTTTGTACCCGTATTCAAGCAAATAAATGAATTGAATTGAATTGAATGGAGCAGAATTTATGCTACCGAAATTCTGTGACTCAAATTACGCTCTTTTTTTTATGGGATAGGAGGGCAAACGAGCATGCGGCTCACCTGGTGGTAAGTGATCACCCTCGCCCACGAACATCCGCAACACCAGAAGTATCGAGGATGCGTTGCCGGCCTTTGATGAGAAAATATGCTCTCTTCTTGAAGGCCCCTACGTCGTATCCGTTCGGAAATACTGCACCTGGCAGCTGGTTCCATATCGATTTAACCCTAAATATGCAGTTAATAGACTCATCTAAGTTACTTCCCAGTTTACCAGCTGCCCAGAGTCTTTCTTCTGATGTATATCCAGACGTCCATGGTACCAATCAGACTCCGGAGGCGCCAGTACTGCTTGTCTTTCACCTAAAAAAACTAGTTAGCTAGTTTAATTACTGAATATATTGAGTATTTGTTCAGGTTCTCCGGAATACAAGCGGCGCAGCGTGCACAGCTCCAACTCCACAAAGTCCTCCTCCAACATGACGGCCGGCTCGGGACGCTCGCACGAACCGGCCCTAGACCTCAACAACGCGCATGATAAGGTTAGCTCCAACTGCACAAAGTCCTCCTCCAACATGACGGCCGGCTCGGGACGCTCGCACGAACCGGCCCTAGACCTCAACAACGCGCATGATAAGGTTAGCTCCAACTGCACAAAGTCCTCCTCCAACATGACGGCCGGCTCGGGACGCTCGCACGAACCGGCCCTGGACCTCAACAACGCGCATGATAAGGTTAGCTCCAACTGCACAAAGTCCTCCTCCAACATGACGGCCGGCTCGGGACGCTCGCACGAACCGGCCCTAGACCTCAACAACGCGCATGATAAGGTTAGCTCCAACTGCACAAAGTCCTCCTCCAACATGACGGCCGGCTCGGGACGCTCGCACGAACCGGCCCTAGACCTCAACAACGCGCATGATAAGGTTAGCTCCAACTGCACAAAGTCCTCCTCCAACATGACGGCCGGCTCGGGACGCTCGCACGAACCGGCCCTGGACCTCAACAACGCGCATGATAAGGTTAGCTCCAACTGCACAAAGTCCTCCTCCAACATGACGGCCGGCTCGGGACGCTCGCACGAACCGGCCCTAGACCTCAACAACGCGCATGATAAGGTTAGCTCCAACTGCACAAAGTCCTCCTCCAACATGACGGCCGGCTCGGGACGCTCGCACGAACCGGCCCTAGACCTCAACAACGCGCATGATAAGGTTAGCTCCAACTGCACAAAGTCCTCCTCCAACATGACGGCCGGCTCGGGACGCTCGCACGAACCGGCCCTAGACCTCAACAACGCGCATGATAAGGTTAGCTCCAACTGCACAAAGTCCTCCTCCAACATGACGGCCGGCTCGGGACGCTCGCACGAACCGGCCCTAGACCTCAACAACGCGCATGATAAGGTTCCTATCACACATTGTCCTCAGGCTTGCAGGAGGTCCTGGAGACATAACAGGCACTTGAGGCTTCTGTTGCCTGATGGGTTAGCCTTTGACCACTATCTCACCTGATGCTAATGAGGTGGTCGAAGGTGTAACAGACTTAACCTAGAATTACTGCCACTCAAGGACAGATCCCGGAACACACCGTTATGTGCTTGGTGACAGATTTTCTACTTGAGGGTGGTAGTTAGCCAGGCGGGCATTCGCAAAATGCCCTTCCACCATTCGGTGAAGTTCAAGCCCGCAGCGGGATTAGAACCATGGTGATGACCTGGTGCGCGGCAGTCCATAGCCAATGCCACTGAGCCATTACTGCATCAAAATACTAAGTTTACAAAATAATAAATAAATATGATGCTGTAAAGATAATAAATATACAATTTATAGTATGAAAAGTATATAATAAGACATCTAAGAACAATAAAAGTGTCAAATTTTAATAAGAAACTAATAAAATTTCTTAAAGTTATAGCATAGGTTACCGCTTAACATAAGGTGGGCCACGGGCTTTTTCCGTGAAACTGAATAAAAAAAAATTGTACAGGTAATTAGGCATTATCACTATAAATATTTTTTTTTTAATATTTTATGTTTTCTTAAATATGAATTTAATGTTTTCTTAAAATATTTCTTGTTATTGTTATTGCGAATGTTTAATATGTAGCAAAGTAATTAAATAACAAAGATTATTAATAGTAATAATATTTTTGTTCAATAGAAAATCTGTCGCCAAGCACCTAACGATGTGTTCCCGCAATAGTCCTTGAGAACCAGTGAACTTACAGGCACATGAGACTTAACAACTATGTCTCAAGGTGACGGGCGCAGTGCGATTCGTGACTTGTGATGAAATGCATGTGTTATAGGATAGTCAGAGGTTAGTCCACTTAACATCAGGTGGGCCTTAAGATTGTTCCGTCACAATTACATAAAAAAAAGATATATTAAAAGATATGTATTGTCTATTAATTGTTATCTTTTTGGTGGTTCACAGGCGAACCGCTCGAACCTATCTCTCTCTTTTGCACAACAAGTCGCCCGCTGCGGTAGAGGAAGGAGGGAAAAGGACAGAGATGTTCCGATACCGGAACACGATGTTGTCGAAAAGGAGACAAAATTGAGGTAAGACCTGATATGACCTAATTACATACTGACGCAAGTACCTATTCCTTTTACCGTACAGTTTTTTGAAGCGCTCGTAGCGAAGTTCACTTACCTGTTCTTAACCGATCAGCAAAGTTAAGCAACGTCGCCCGCGGTCATGACTTGGTTGACCGCTAGTGACATTACTACTGAGCGCTTCCGTGCTTCGGAGGGAACAAAAGCCGTCGGTCCCGGTTGTCGTCTTAGGATGGCAGTCGTTACAGCGTGGTCTTAGGGCATTTTGCGAATGCCCGCCCGCCTAGCCAAGCACCTAACGGTGTGTTCCGGCAGCTATCCTTGAGAGCCAGTACTTCAAGGTTAGCCTGAACAACATCTTCGACCACATCATCACTTACATCAGGTGAGATAGTGGTCAAAGGCTAACCTATCAGACAAAAAAAAAACTTATCATTGTGCCTAAAGTGAGCCAGGGCTGCTTACGTGTACATTGAAAATTCTGTATCTTTTATTCGTCTTTCAGTGGTTTTCGATGGACAAAACACAGTATCGATAAACATATCTTGTGTATGTAATAGAATATTTTAATTTTACTATAAAAACTAACGTGGTTTTCACTAATTTTAGTAAATAATTCGTGATAACTCACGTGAATAAGTCAGATAGCTCCGACTATAGTTTCAAACACATCCGGTAGTCTTTTCACTAAGCAAGAGGTCAACGCGGGCGTCCCGAGCTCTCCTAAAATGAGAATATTTTAATAAGATGTAGATTTTTATTACTATTTTTTTTCTTTATTTTTATGTAATTGTGACGGAACAAACTCAAGGCCCACCTGATGTTAAGCGTGTCTCTGCCTATAACAGATGCATTTCATCACAAGTCATGAATTGCCCTGCGCTCGTCACTTTGAGACATAGTTGTTAAGTCTCATGTGCCTGTAATTTCACTGGCTCTCAAGGACAGCTACCGGAACACACCGTTAGGTGCTCGGCGACAGATTTTCTACTTGAGGGTGGTCGCCAGGCGGGCATTCCCAAAATGCCCTTCCACCATGCGGTGAAGCTCAAGCCCGTGGCGGGATTCGAACCAAGGACCTGCTGCGCGGCAGTCCATAGCCAACGCCACTGAGCCATCACTTCATTCACATAGGCTTGAGTTGATATTATGACCTTCTCCGATGCTTAATGAATTCTTAGATGAGAAAAAATGTTTGTGACTATTTTGACAATATACCTGTAAATGCATAGGTAATACTTGTATGCGTAAAGCGGGCCCTAGCGAGACTATTGTATATTATAATACCTAACACTGTAACCTAGGACCACAAGTAAATAAATTTCATTTCATTTCATTTTGGACTCATGGACCGACAAAGTAAAAACGTCTTATATCTCTATTGTAACTATTAAGCATTTTCTCTTCCAGCGCATCAAATCGCAGCTATGTAGCGAACGAGCGAGACAGCGACATCCGCGGATACGCGCGTGAGAGAGACAGACGGCGCGAGCAACGCCACGCGTGTGACAGAGACAACGCTAGCCCCCTATACGCCAGTCCGCCTCGATCGCCAACCAGTGACATCTGCAGTCCTGACCATGATAAGTTTATAGGTATGTAAAACTATCCTAAACCATTAATAAATAGTGGATAGGAGAATGAATAGATTCAGGCGTTACTTTGCGGAAATCCATATTTAATAATAACAAATATTTTTAAAGTATTTGAAGAAAACATCAAATTAATATTTTACTAAAACACTTAAAAAATATAAAATATATCTAGTGACAATTCCGCCTAATTTTCCTGCTAAGCCGACGTGACCTCACAAAAGCCACGCAGCCAAAAAAATTTTCGACGCGTTTCGATTCTACACGAAGCATCAACTTCTTCATCTATCGAGAATTCTCGATCGTTCGCTCGTAGAGTCATAACCTCCTGGGGATGCTTCGTGTAGAAGCGAAACGCGTCGAAAATTCTTTCGGTTTGGCTGCGTGGCGTTAGTGACGTCACGTCGGCTTAGCAGGAAAATTAGGCGGAATTGTCACTAAATATATTTTTATATTTTTTAAGTGTTACATTAAAATATTAATTTGATGTTTTCTTAAAATATTTTAATAATATTTGTTATTATTAGTAGATAAGAGAGCCGTGTGGTGCCGGGCTAGAATGTCACCCCCCCATCTCTACCCGTGGGTGTCGTAAGAGACGACTAAGGGTAAAAAAAACAGGTGGGCAGCAGCGCTTTCTGAGGAACTGATATCTCACACTGCGATTCCCAAGACGCCTGCCAAGCGTGGAGATTATAGTAAACCCCACCAAAAAATAGGAGAAGCTGTGTTCAGTTGTGGACAATCTGGCTAATACAGTAAGAGGCGAGCAGTCTAACAGTCTGAGCTATATTTAACTCGAGCCTAAAATCGGTGTATGTACGAGTTATACACCCTGTTTTCACTTTAATTGCGAGGAAATGAAACATGAAATATTTTAAGTGTAATTTTTTCCACAATGTTTATTGTCGAACCTGTGTCTTAAATGACTTTCTAACTTATTAACCTTGATCTATGGGTATTATTAAACACACAATCTTCCTGCATGATTTATACAATAAATATCTCTGAACAAATTTCATTTAAATAAGCACTATTATGCACTTGTGCTTAAACAGCAGACTTTTACGCACTAGAGCATAAAAATCAGCTTCAGTCCGTTCACACCGGACATAAACAAGTACTTTACGAGCATGAGAAGTGCAAAACATTAGACGGCTTCGGGTGGAATTTTGAAGCAGTGATAGCTCAGTGGCATTGGCTATGGACTGCTGCGCAGCAGGTCTATGGTTTGAATCCCGCTGCAGGCTTGAGCTTCACCGCATGTTGGAAGAGAATTGCGAATGCCCGTCTGGCTAGCGACCACCCTCAAGTAGAAAATCTGACGCCAATCACCTAACGTTGTGCTGCTGTCCTAGAGAGCCAGTAATTCTAGGTTGAACCTGTTAACACCTTCGAACACATCATCATTTGCTATCAGGTGAGATAGTAGTCAAAGGCTAACCAATCAGCAATATATAAAAACCTTTTTTGTTTGTTCATGCAGGATCCCAGCCGCCAAGCCTAACGACAGTAAACCCAGTAATGACGGACACACACTTCAACCGCGACACACACATGCGTATCATACTGGGACGCGACACAAAGCCGCAGGAAAGGAATGACAGGTATGATTTTTATATTCTACCCTACATAATGGTTTAAGCGTTCGTAGCGAAGTTTACTTAGCTGTTCTTAACTTAACCGATCAGCAAAGTTAAGCAACGTCGCCCGCGGTCATGAGTTGGATGGGTGACCGCTAGTGACATTACTACTGAGCGTGCACGTGCTTCGGAGGGCACGTTAAGCCGTCGGTCCCGGTTGTTGTCTTAGGATGGCAGTCTTTATAGCATGGTGGTAGGGCATTTTGCGAATGCCCGCCTGGCTAGCTACCACCCTCAAGTAGAAAATCTGTCGCCAAACACCTAACGGTGTGTTCCGGCAGCTGTCCTTGAGAGCCAGTACTTCTAGGTTAGTCTGAACAACATCATCACTTACCATCAGGTGAGATAGTGGTCAAAGTCTAACCTATCAGGCATAAAAAAAATCTATATATAATCATTATACTTTACGTATATTGTTGTGTATGTGTGTAATATAATTAATTTTTGTCTTGTTTAATTAAGTTCTCAATCTATTTTTCACTGTTCTAGTATTTGTAACATTCGTTTAAAAACCCTGTCCATGTACTGTCAAAATGTCCAATATTGTTGGGTTGTCTGGAAGAGATCGCTTTAAGCGATAAGACCCCCCATTGTTTCACTCAGGATGTATCTTTAGTTGAAAGTTTTTTATTTTAAACTAATCTTTGTGATATAATAAAGAGTTTATCTATCTATCTATCTATCTATCTATGAATTGACCATCATTGGTTTCTGTGCCCCTGGTACATTTAACCATAGTTTACCTAACCATAAGTAACGCCTTCATTGATATCTATCCCCAACTTACCAGGTTCGATTCCCGATAGTTTATAGGCTTTTCTAATAAAAAAAAAAATTAACAGTCCAGATTCTGCCACTTTGCCCGGTGGCAATAGTCTCGCCTGCTATTGAATGGGACCAAAACATATCTGGCGATACGTGTGTGTTTAAATGCCTATTCCCTCGGGGATATACAGACAAGATTATACGCAATATTTGCTAAGTAACATATAATAGCATGTACTGGACACGCTTCCAAAGCGATACCACGGTCTCTGTTGTAATTTTTTATTTTTTTTTATTATTTAATGTTATTGTGACGGATCAAGCTCGAGGCCCACCTGATGTTAAGCGGTATCCTCTGCCTATAACAGATGCATTTCATCACAAGTGACGAACTGCACTGCGCCCATCATCCTGAGACATTCCTGTTAAGTCTTATTTTGCCTGTTATTTTACTAGCTCTCAAGGACTGCTGCCGGAGCACACCGTTAAGTGCTTGGCGACAGATTTTCTACTTGAGGGTTGTAGCTAGCCAGGCGGGCATTCGCAAAATACCCTTCCACCATGCGGTATTACTCTGTGGATATAGGTTTGCGTAGTTCGCCGATTATCAGAGATGTCTGTAGTTCTTTCTAACAATGCGACATCTTTTATAATCAAGCTGGCCTATATCGGACCCAGCCAAATTCGAATTTCAAATTTGAGGCCTGATCTACCGATTTTGAAATATGTAAAGAAATGTTAGTGAAGTGAAAAATACTTACCGCGGCAGGCGTGTTTTCAAAAGTGTACTGTGCGGCGCTAGTGGTATTACTACTGCAGACTCAGTAGTAATACCACTAGCGGTCACCTATCAAGTCATGATCGCAGTGAACTGTTAGGCGGACCTATTCAGTTATCAAAAAAAAATACAAGTTCAGAACAGACGCGCTACTATTTTATTTGAAAAATGTATTAATTTACACGAGAATTATTATATTTACACGAGGACTTACAAGTTCCCGCAACTCACTCTAACTATTAAATTGGGACAGAGGTTCCACCTGAAGGGTATATTAGTGCTGATTTTTTTTTCATGCTTGATAGATTAGCCTTTGACCACTATCTCACCTGATGGTAAGTGATGATGTGGTCGAAGATGTTGTTCAGGCTAACCTAGAAGTACTGGCTCTGAAGGACAGCTGCCGGAACACACCTTTAGGTGCTTGGCGACAGATTTTTCTACTTGAGGGTGGTAGCTAGTCAGGCGGGCATTCACAAAATGCCCTACCACCATGCTATAACGACTGCCATCCTAAGACAACCACCGGGACCGTCGGCTTAACGTGCTCTCCGAAGCACGGAAGCGCTCAGTAGTATTGTCACTAGCGGTCACCCAACCAACTCAGACCGCGCGCGACGTTGCTTAACTTCGCTGATCGGTTGAGAACAGCTAAGTAAACTTCGCTTCAATTCTGTTCAATACGAGTCTGGTGACTCCTGGAGTTATAACAATAATTCTGAGCACTTAATTTTGGAAGCCGCTGTTTATATAGAGAAATGTACTGCTGACAACGCGTAAATAGGTTTCTGAGGGATTCGAGCCTAGGCCAGCAATATACTAGGTATAAGAGAACGTGCTTAAACCTAGTTGATCGACTGGGCAAGCTCCACTACGAGCACTTCGCGCTTGTGAGGTACGGTCTTGATCTGGTTATGTTACTGTGCGAAAACATCTACTTATTGTGTGCATTAATAAAATATTTTAAGCATTAATTTAAGCTTTTTATGGTATTAATGCCCTGCTTGTTTTAATCTTTGTGTAATATTTATGAGTATTTGGGAAATACTAGTTTATATGTCAGAATGCTTGAGAAGGAATGAGGCCTCCGTGCAATATGAAAAAACTCCTCGAAATACGATTCGTACTCCTGTTTCCTTTTAAAAAATAAGCAAATTTAATTAATTATTGCATAAAAAAATTAAGATAGAGTATATTTAGGCTCCTATTATTTTCTTTTATTTTAATCAACAGTCATCGGAGTAGGCAGAGCTATTCTTGCTACATGTTTTCATAGTATGGACATGCCGGAGATCCCAGGACTCACTAGGATTTAAAAAAATTATACTTTTGTTAGATAGATAGAAACACTTATTAAAAACACCTTTAATAAAAATAGTTATATCAGAAACATAATTCAAAATAAGGTAAGAACAGGCGCTATGGTTGGTAATTATTTTTAAGAGGTATTCGTGTAGCCCGTGGGGTTCCGGGTTAGAATGTCATCCCCCTAATTTTACCTGTGCGTGTCGTAAGAGGCGACTAAAGGTAAAATACCAGAAGGTGGGCAGCAGCGCCTTCTGAGAGCCTAATATATTAAACTGCGATTCCCAAGACGCCTGCCAAGCGTGGGGATTGTGGCAACCCCCCCCCCTCCCTCCCTAAACGAGGGAGGCTGTGTCCAGCAGTAGACAATCCGGCTGATACAGTACTCGTGTAGTATTTCAGAATAACAACATATTAGTTAACACAACCGAACGCACTCTACACCGGCAGAGTGAGCTATACTATTATGGCGAGATAACAGAACGCTATAGAAAGAGATTGTCGCAAACCCTGCCCCATAGACATCTTTATTTTTGAAGTGTTTTATTAAATAGTTAATTAAATGTTTTCTTAAAATACTTTTAAAATATTTGTTATTATTATGTCTTCTTTATTATTTTCACGAAATATGTACTTAGCTGCTATTTAGCGACATCGTATATAATTAGGGCAGAAAACGTTGCCAAACTTAGGTCCATAGTTTCGGATTATCAAACAAGCTGAGCTAACTGAGCTGATGCTTGGAAAAGTCCCGAGTAAACTGTATAGCATCAGTTATATTAAAAATTATGCCCATACATCCGATAATTTTCTTTGTATGTCTAACAAGCTTTAACTCATTCGATTTTCTTCATTAGAATATATTTAAAATCCCGGGATTCTGGTGCCATGTCCATATTAGGTCATATACATTTGAGGTCGTTGGCCCGAAATAGCTCTACATACTTGGATCACTGGTAATCACTTTTCATCAGGCGGTTAAGAGTACCATGGCAGTAAAACAGGGCATCTTTAGGGCTTGTCTATAGCAGGTATCTTGTTCATATTGATTTTAGGTAAGAAATTGAATGCTCTGGAGGCATTATCCGGAAAGAAAAAAGGGGAGAATCGTATGGAGAATCGCAGGGTTTCTTCTTAAGGGATTGGTATCCAATGATGTGAGCACGTTTGTTACTTTTGTCGATTGTAGAGCTTGTTATAATGTATAACATATTTTTCAATATCCTTGCAGAGTCTTGTACTGTACCCGATAGATGGGCAAAACTAGGGTAGAAGAGGGCGCTGTGGAACCAAAACATACCTGGTATACCCCGTCGGGATTTTATGCTGTGATGATATTCTAATATATGACAATTACGCGAGGTGCATGACTCCTCGCGAGCCATTTTACTACTTTTCGTCGAAATAAACTATAGATAATCAAAGATTATCCCTCGGAATAAGCTTAAATACTGGCCAAGTTTTGAAGCTTATTTTAATGGGCCACACTCGTTTAGTTTTTCTTATTGTAACAGTCCGTAAAATAAAAACAAAAGCTTCAAAACTACATTATACATCGGCATTTTCAAATTACTAAATATTTTTTTATGAAGATAAGAACTACAGAGGAAATGGTTCATAATAAAGTTAAATTTTAAATTCCTAAGTAGGATAGTTATTAAATAGTCTCTGTCACACAAATTGGTCCAAAATTTTCAACTTTGACGGATTCCAATTTATTCTTATTGTTTACATAAAAAATAAAAACCTTATATTTACACTTCACTCAATGAGCTCTGGAATATGACAACCAACATGCTAGGGTGCAAAACATTACAACTTAATTTTCAGGTGGGTAAAATAAGTGAATTGAATTTTTAGTCCAATATTCATCAACGTTCTAAACAAAATATAAAATTTCTCATTCCATCTACGAGTTAGAGAGCCATGGCATGTGGACTAACGGACAGACAGACACATAGTTAGCGAAGACAATAAGACTCTGTTTTGCTGTTTGGGTATAACACTCTTAAAACCATTTATAAAAGAACCGTCGTACTCGATAGCTAGTGTATTACTGAGGGACAATCGTAGGTGTACCGCATATACAATTATAGCTTAAGATATACCTATATAAGCATACAGTTCAAGATAATGAATAGATTCAGGCGTTACTTTGCGGAAATCCATTTTTAATAATAACAAATACTTTTAAAATATTTTAAGAAAACATGTTTTCTTAAAATATTTTAAAAGTATTTGTTATTATCATACAGTTCAATATTATTTAATGCTCAATTTAAGTAAAAACCAAACATGTTTTCTTAATGTAATCTGGAGAAATATTCACCTGCCTGCCTCTTCTGGTATACAGGCGTGAAAATTTTATTCTTTAAACCCAAAAAGTCATAAATAATGTTGTGTACATAGCACGGCGTGGCAAGGTCGTCGCGCCTATAGCAGTCTGGCGCGAAGCATCAACCGAGCAAAGGGTGTATTTAAACGGACGTGAGTTAGATGAAACCTTCTTCTAAGTAGGAGCTCTTTGGTTTGATTGGTTTTGTTAACTGTGACATCAAGTATTCATGACACAAGACTTGAAAGTCCTTTAATCTTGTCGACGAAGTCCTTTGTTGCAGCAAAGGACTCTTTTCTCTTGTTCAAGCACTTCAGTTTTGTGATTTGATAGTTTTGAAACCTAAGAGCTGTTTAATTATTCGAGGCCTTTTTAGATACATTTTGTTGGATATTTCAAATAAAAATATTTGTCAGAACTACTAACATGTTTTTCATAATTCTAGCAAAGTTATAGAATTATGAAAAACATGTTCTGCAGCACATCAAGACATTACCGTTCTTAAAACTACAGATCTCCTGAGAAGGGTTTCTCGAAAATGCGATCTTAGAAATGTTTACCTTTGATATTTTGTGATTGTGACCTTGATGTCACAGTTACCGAACCACACAGTTTACCAAAGTTCAGCTGGGATTGGCTAAAACACTCGCGAAGTTAGGTTTATGCTGTAACACTGGTGCACGTCATTTCTCATCTTCATCTTCACCAATCATGTTAATAACAGTATCGATTATATTATAGAGACTTTATTCAGGGCACTTAGCTACGATAAACTAGTTCCTACGAGATGAGTTCCCCATTATCATCTAACTATAATGTAGTTTCAGCCCTCAAAAATATACTTGAGTCAAGTTTTACCTTCTTACTACTCTTCGCTTCCTCACCAAATGTCGTTAAACGCTGTAAATCACAAATTCAAGATCGAATGATTCTGGCCGAGCTGGCGTAAAGTAATTAGCATCGTAAATTTTCCTCCTTTTTCTACTAACTTGCAAACTTGTGTGTCTAGTTGTGTAGTTTATTTAAATAAAAAGGATTTGTAATAAGAAGCCTGATACTTTTAATCGCAATTCAATTTTACAATGTTACCTTAATCAGCGACGTAAACTTTCACTTATGAAATAAATTCACTAATAAATACTAATAGTCTGATGCCGATTTCATGTTCATGCATTTGAAAATTCCATAAGGTGTAGTGATTGCAGTTTTTATGTAGGGAATGTATGTGATCCGTGATGATAGAGGTTTGGTTAGTTTAACAACTCAACATGGAAGGATCTAGGTGATATTATCTTTCTTTATATATGTTTAATTTATTTCACTATTCATAAAAAAATATATCCACTACTAACACATAAAATAACATGCCGTAGCTTAGTTACAGTGTAAACCTTTAAAAACACATTAACTGTAGTTTGATTTATAAACCAACTCTTATTGCCTTTTACAAAATGTTTTAATTTTAATTACTTTATTACTCGTTTTGTTTATTTTATGTCCTTTACTGTATTACTAACTCAAATGTATATCAAGATGAAATAATACCAAATCAGTTAATGTGTTGAATGCCTAACAATATTACTAATGGCGCAGTGCTTTGAATTATTGGGTGATTGAAATTCAAATATTGAAACAATACTAACCGGGAAGGGGAAACATTTTTGCTTGCTTGTATAAGCTTTGGGATGGTTATTATAAGATCATTTAAACTTCTCTTATTTGAAACGGATTAACAACTACAGCTCTTCTCGTGGTTTTCCTAAAACCAGAAGACGAGCCGCACTGTTGCAGCGCTGTCAACTCCTGTATTGCCATCCACGAGACGTAGCCAAGTGACAGGATAAGTGGGCTGCACTTATACCCTTCGTAATAAAAATCTCCCAAGGGCAGACTTCGATTAACACAGTGATACGTCTAGGATAAAAGTTCTTTAAACCTTAAAACAAAAAATTGCCATCGAATAGAAGAACTGCTGCTTGTTCTAATTTGCCATTATGTGTTTTAAAGATATGGATATTTCTTTTTTGAACACTCCATTGGCTCACCAGTCAGTATAGTCCATTTTTTCCCAGTAGCATACCTTTGGGCAATCTTATGAAACAAAACATCCCTATAGTATCTGCTATAGGGATATTTTTATGAGTCCTTATTAGGAAATTATTATTAATTAGACTTCCAGCCCGCTTACTTCTTGAAAAAAAGTACCTTCTAAATTCTGGATATTTCTCTACTTTGATATTTTATGATGGAATTATTTTACATGGCTAACCAAGAGTATCTATAAAGTCGTTACGCTCCCATGGCGTTTTTCGTAGAAATATATTGTCAAAAAGACTTTGACTTTGAAAGCATTGAATACTCCGTAATCCTAGAAATATATAAAGGTTTACAAACCAACAACTGTATAGACCGCGTCATTGATTGAGAGGCGCAAGGATTGCATTGGCATCTTGAGGAGATGTCGCTTGCGAACCAATATGCAAACCATAAGGCACTTGTTAAAACGATTGAATTTAACAGTTTTGCTTTGTTTTGATCTCTTTGGGCACTGACCATTAGTCTTACTAGTAAAATAAATGGTTAGGAGTGGTAGCATTATAATTTAAATTAAACATAATAAAATGTTAAATTACTGTTCTCTTTTTACAGCAAAAACAAGAGGAACGGCATCGTCACTAACCCGGCTATGAGGCTTGTGGCGAACGTCAGGAATGGACTCGGTAAGACATTCAAAACAAACATAAGGTTTCATACATTGTTTCCAGGTATATATATTTGTCCGCCTGGCTAGCTATTTCGCGTACTTCCACAGTATTATGTCGTATGGTAAATTGCTGTGGGGAGCTGCTGCTGAGATAGAGACAATCTTTATCTTGCAAAAGCGTGCGATTCGAGACAAATATGAAATGGATCCGAGAGAATCTCTGAGGGATCGTTTTAAAGAAATTGATATCAAAAAATGAAAATCACGATTGCAACACTAGGAATAAAGGCCCTTCTTAGGTAATTTTGTGCGGTTTTATAATAAAGCTCACACACATATTACAACACTCACAGGAGGAAAATTCAAATTGCAGGTGAAATACAAGAAATCCTACTACACAGCTTGTAATTACTTAAATGACATAAATGGTTGGACAATTTTGCCTCCGCCAAGCTATCGCCTGTCACCTACGTAATTTAAACAAATATTGCAATAATGTAATAATATAATAACAAAAATAGTCCCGAGTTTCTTGGCCGTTCTGCTCACGGTAATATTTTTTTTTTTTGCTGGACGTGTATTTCAAATGAAACAGTAATATACTCGTTTTGTATAACACTTTGGATCAGCGATCTATTCCCGGGTCAGTTAGTTATTGAGTTTTCTGATAGAGAAGTTAACAGTAGCCATACTGAGGCTGGTACTGCCCGGTAGATGACAATACGTTCGTTCCTAATTTCATAAGAGTCGATACATGTCAAGCGAAATGTGGCTTAGATACCTATCTATCACTTTGGGGATCACATCATCATTGTTTCAAAACTAGACACTGAATGTAAAATAAGACCTGACTGAGATGCGTTATATCCGCTTAACTATAAGAAGCCAGAAGATATAAACCTGTATATAATTGGTAACCTATATATAATACGAGTATTTAAATTGTGCGTTCATTTCATTGGAAGTTTTTATTTTTGTACATTTTTATTGTTGTATATTTTTATTATAGGACAGTTGTATTGTTGGATAAATATCCAACAAAATGCAAGTTTACGTTAATATATTATTGGACATTTTTATTATTGGATATTTTTATTATCGAACTTTTTTATTAAAGACAACTTTATTTTTGGACATTGACTTTGAACATTTTTCTTTTTTGATATTAGTCGTGCAAATCCATGTAATCATATTTAGAAATATAGAAGGGTAGCGATATCAGAGCGAAAGTTAAGTGTTTTGTTTTAAAAAGCACTTGTCAGGTGAAGTTTTATAGTATGATGATGTTATGTGGTGCACCAACGACGGTTACAATAATTCAATTAGAATTAAAAATTCGCTTCTGTCCAGTCGGTCTCGATGGCCGAGTGGTTAAGACACCCGGTGCGTAAAGCCGGGGGACGCGGGTTCAAATCCCGGTCGAAAATTTTGCGCTCTAAAAATATGTATACTAGCGGCCCGCCCCGGCTTCGCATGGGTATTAAACAAAAATTACGAAAAAAACGTGCAAATAACAACATTTTTTTTTATAATATTCTATAGCCTATGTTCATTAGGGATAATGTAGGATTGTAATGGTGAAAGAATTTTTAAATCAGTCCAGTAGTTTTTATGCTTATTCGTTACGTACAAAAATAAAAGTTTTCCTCTTTATATTATTAGTATATAACACAACAGTGCTTGGAAGTCAATAAATGTATGTTTAATTTTTTTTTCAGATAATGCAGCAGCTAATATACGTAGAACAGGCGTTGCTTTGGCAGCAAGCGCTAGCTCCAACAACCCAGCTGTCAAAACCAACGCGTTCCAATGGAGGAAAGAGACACCATTATAAACTGTCATATATACAGAAAGGGACATACATACACGTATCTCTAAGAATTAGAGACAAAACGGGACTTAACTACCCGCAGAATTGTGTACTTTACATGTCAGAGATATAAAGAGATGAAGCTATAAAGTGACGTGAGATTAGAGAAGGATAGAGATATATTCGAATAAAGTAGGTTAATTGTGTTACACTATGGGCGGGGGAAAGAGACGGCGCTATAAGCAATGTAGAAGTTTTCGTTTAATGTATTGAGTTTACAAAGGATACAGCAATATTAGGTTTCGCCTAGGTTAGAAAGAGAGGGAAATGCATTTATCAAAATAAATATGTCATGTATGAAATGCAATTGAGAGCAAATTAATGCTTAACACTTTAACAAGGTTAAGTTGGAGATACATTGGGTGCTCTCCGTTTAATGGATAGGCCTCAAGTTATTAACGAAGCAAAGTTTTTTTTTTTGTGCCACTTAAAAAAGTAATGTTATATAAAGATAGAAATAAGGTTTATATCGTTTCTGTTAACAAGACATGATTAATATGCAAAAAGAAAAAATACATTATTTATGTAACAGAAACCGTAGAATAGAAGTGCGAAGGGAGATAAGGGTCTATGTGAAAGTTTTTTTACTATAGCTGATAGGCCAGCCCTAGAACCAATCTTCAACATGAAGGTAAGTGACGATGTTTGAAATGTTGTTAAGGTTGTCGAGAATGACTATTTCTTAAGGACATCTGCCGGGACACACCGTTAGGCTTAGCTTGGTGATAGATTTTAGATACTTAACTTGGGTGGTAGCTAGCAAGGCGGTTCGTTAAATGCCCTAACATCAGTATAATCGTAATTTATAGAAATAGAAACACGGAATCCGGTTTAGTACGACACCAAAACTACTAAGTTGTTTAGTGATTAATTTTATTGAGAAGCATTTATCGTTGTGTCCTTGCTCTCAAGCTTTCCATTCGATTGCATCATCGCTTATCATCAGGTAAGATGGTGGTCATAGGCTAGCCTACCAGTAAAGAATAATAATATTTTCAATTCTGGGAAGTAACTTGCTGTATTTTTTGCTATTGCTCTCTCATCATAATTTGCGCCGTCTCTTTCTGACTCACTTTCAATCAAAAGACTAGTCGTATTTTATTATTAATAATAAAATAATTAATAATAATATATAAATAGTAAACAAAATGAGTAAATGAAGAACTAAATACTTAGATTGTAAATTAATCTCGATTATCGTATAAATAGTTTATAAATAACTCGATTTAATTAAGTGATAGTATAAATCGAAATAATTTCGATAGGTATGTTATTTTTTAGCAAATGGATCCTATTCAAGATGCTATTTAAATTATTTTGTATTATTTTATTAAAGTTAATTTACGTTCGGTACAAACTGTTTAAAAAATACAGTAACAATGAGTACTTTCTCTATAAAAAAATAGTTTGTATAGTTAAAAGTTGCCATAACCTAAAATATTAAAATTTAATTACATACCCTTTAAATATTAAAAATGATCAGTGCTATCTGGGATAGGATCTTTACGAATTAACATAATAAAAAAAACACAATTAATACGTGGATTACCGGAATGAATTAAGAAAAATAATTAAAATCAAAAATAACGAAATGTAACATGAATAAGCAAACCTAAGAAAATTATAAAAGCGTACAAAATAAAAAATACTAAAAATTATGTTTTTAAATATGATTAATACGCGCGCTAAGCGAAAATCACATTCACAAATTTTCAGAGCACAAAATTTCTCACCTGGAACGGGAATCGAACCCACGTTCCGTCTCATATGACGGTTAAAGTACATAATATTTAGATAGAATTAGATTAGAGACACAAAATGCCGGCTCAGTCGAGCGATCCTCGATAGCCCAATGGTTAAGGCACCCGGTGTGTAAGACTGGGGACAGGGGTTCGATTTCCACTCGAGGTCAGAAAATGTATGCTAGAAAGATTTGTTAATGTGACTTTAAACTATGCTTTAAATAATTAGTTTCAATTATAATATAATACAGTATTATTGGTACTCTTTATGACATTAATGTTGCATTTTGATAACAGTACAATCTTAGTAGGTAAATAAATAATTTTTAATTTTAGCCGACACAACACTTATAAGGTCAAAAAATCCTAAAGCTAAGAATAATTAAAAAAAATGAAGTGCGCATAGACTTCAAAAAACTATGCTTATGTAAAATAACTACATGGAATTTGACCCGAATTTCACCTGGGATATAAATGTCTTGCGCAAATAATAATCGATCCAAATTTTACCCTGAATAATTGGACCGAATTTTACCCTGAATAATTGGGCCGAATTTTACCCTGCATAATTGGGCCGAATTGTATACTGAATACATGGGCCGAATTAACCGTGAATGTTTGAGCCGAATTTTACCGTGAATATTCGAGCCGAATTTCACTCTGCATTTCTGGGCCGAATGTTACACTGAATACTTGGTCCGAATTTTACCGTGAATATTTGAGCCTTGAAGAAGAATTTTGCCCTGAATATATGATCCGAATTTTACCCTAAATATTTGAGCCGGATTTTGCCTTGAATATATGATGCCAATTTTACCCTGCATAACAATTATATCAGACTTTCACATTCTGATATAGTAAAATTAGCAGCACTTCATATCTTATCCCTTACTAGACAATCAAGTTATTTTGCGAAATACTAGACTATTTTTGATAAAGTTGTGGAAAGAACACATAATCGGATCAATAAGGCCGATAAAGGAAAAAAAACAAGATTCACATCAAGAGTTTCAAATAGTTGTCTTTAAAATTAGAAATTATTTATTGAAATATTTTTGGTGCAAAATCGAACAAATGTAGATGATCTCAACATTTTTTCTAACATTTATTAATTGACGTTAAGTGCATTTATTTATTTACCTTAACCATTGAGTATGTTAGCAACTTATAATGGCAAATTATAGTTGAAATCTTTATTTCTAATTGACTGTTCGGTACTTTGAAAAAGCTACATTTTTATATTTCTTCATACGTATGAAAAACGAATATTCAATCATAATATTAATTATTATTTTATCATTAGCAATTGTTGATATAAAATTGTAATATGAATATAAAAAAATAGTTTTACAAGTTAACAGTAAATTATATATAAACAACAAGAATAAAAAAATTAACACACATAACAATAATATTTAGGCGGCTGATTAGATGTAGAATATTTTCATATAATATTAAAAAAGTACAAAACTATAAATTTTGAAGCCAGTAGGAGTGTGAAGGTATTCAGCGTACTATTTATCCGTGAAAATGAACAGAACTGTATTGTATAACGTACACAACGGATTAAAGTCCCGCGTACAAAAAGTCCCCATTAAAAATGGCGAATATTAGTCCGTATATTTTCAGGCACAAAAATGAACAAAAATGTCATCCAGTCGAGTCAGAAAAACGTTATCTTTCTCTTTAACTTCATTATGCTGCATAGTCTAAGAACATTCGCTGCCATAGCGATCGCTTCCCTAGATTTCTGGCTAAAATAATGTTGACTTTTTTTGCACACTTCGTACACATAGGGCCTGTTTCAGAATGTGTTAGTTCCGGTTATACTACCCAGAATATATTTAATAAATAAAACACTGTCTTTGCGTTTCACAGTCATCGATTTAGCCTATCCATCGGTTAAAGCTTGAAACGCGCTGCATGTTAACTGTCATTTTTATCATTCAGTTATTTTATGTGTTGGTTAGCAACCCGAAACTTTATTAGTACATTCTGAAACGGACCTTAAGTCTTTCACGGACAAGTTTGGCAGCCCAATTTCTCTAGCGATATTATGGAAGTAAATTCAAAGGATCCTTAAATAGATTAGTTATATTTATTTTTATTTAAAAATAAATAATAATCTGACCTATGTTTTTTGCCCTTTTGCGTACGCGAAGCATTTATAAATTAATACGAATAAAATTCATATAATAATCTACGAATAAAAATGTAAAGAAGTGTCTCTGAGACAGTTACAGTTTTGATTTCGGGCTCATCAGGTTCAAAATTAACGAAACACGCACAATATTCCAAATTCAATTGGATTGGTTAATTGATTTAGCGGTTAGAAATGATCGCATCCGATTGGTCGCGTCGCAGTAATGTTGTGTGCTGCACGGTGCACTTTTTAAACCACGCCCGCAACGGTGAGTTTTGTGTTTTGCTGTTTTTGACCTTGGGTTACATTTCTTTAGATATTTATTCGTTGATATTATAGGAATCTACGCAGTGTGAAATTAAAAATGTTCATTATGAATATCAGCTCATTATTCTAGAAGTAAGGCGTAGAATCTCTTCACATATTATTAAAGAGCTATTACAAAACTATAAAGTTTAGAGCCAGCAAACAAGTGACAGTATTTTTCGTACTGTTTGTACGTAAAAATAGAACAAAACGTACACGAAGGACTAGAGAGCCGCGTACAAAAAGTCCCCAAAAATAAAGCAACGCTGGTGTACCAATAAAGTTTTGCCAAAATATTGCAATGCTTTTCGGGGTACAAAGCTATATTAGTATATATTAGACTTTATTGGGACTGACTCCCAGACGAAGAACTTCCAATATGTTCGAAACTGGTCGGAGCAATATTCGGTAAATATTACGCGAGTCCTAGCCTGTTACTAAATAATAATTATGGACAAAACTCGCGAAAGTTTTTTAGCTATATAGTTATTCAATAAAAAGTATGATTAAATCGTTTGACACAATATCTGTCAATAATAGGGCGAAAGAAAAAGAGACACAGTAAATTATATTTATTAAATTAAATATCTACAGAATTTGATTTGAATTTGATGTTGGTATTAGCGTCGAAATATTGTAGAATTGCAGGATTCAGGAATAAAAAAAGCCTCGGTCTTATTTTCAATTTGATCTGAGTAGTATGTCTGATGGCCGATGCATTCAGAACGATTCACTCACGAAGAGTTATAAATATAATATAACGAATCGAATCTATATCTATTTTGAGCAATTTTCATATATACGCTCATATTTTGCACACTAATATTGCAAGACGAAAAATATTTTGCCGATTAATATTGCAGAAAAATATTTTGCAGACTAATGTTGCAATAAAATATTTTGTAGACTAATATCTTGCAGACACAAATAGCAAAAAAATCTTTTGCAGACTAATATTGCAATTAAATATTTTGCTGACTTTAAAGCAATAAAATATTTTGCCGACTAATATTGCAGAAAAATATTTTGCAGACTAATATTGCAACACGAAAAATCTATACATTTATCTAGAAAGATACTTAAAAACGATATAAAATAATTAAGTACATTATGAAAACGTAATTTGTGTAAGAATAATATTTAATATAACCTCAAAATAATAGAATTTAAAAAATTCTCATTGGGTAGCGGTAGTTTGGATTTAATAGCCATTAAAATTTAAATGTTTGTTTGGAAATGTGAGGCTGAATCTTATTATTATTATAATTTGTGTGTCATAATTTTGAGGCTAAATTGATTTAAATTTAATTTAAAGAAGCTACCTGTGTGTACGTATTTGTTTTTTTTTCTTATTTGTTTTTCGTGAAATATAATTAAATACTGTAACGAAGACTTGACCATCTAATTAAAAGTTTTGTACAATTATTTATTTTAAATGTTTATTTTTGACTACACAAAATAATACTTTTTTTTAAGTGTCAAACTACATAACACATAAACATCCTTGAATAACAGTATGTGGCGCCCCCATAATAGTTTACATGTTCTTCTGCTTGGCGCGTATACGTCTATTTTATAAATCATAAATATATTAAGTATATTTTTGAAATGTAGATATCCAATCAACAAAGATTTATTATATTACTTCATTTTCTATTAAAATCAATTCTTGATATTTTCAAGTCAGTAAGTTTTATCTTAAATTGCTGATAAAAAGCAAACTGTTTTCGCGCTTCCTTTTTCTATGTCTATGTAGATTGAATTATTTATTAATATTATTATTTTGTCAATCTATAATGATTAAATATCAAAAGGTTTGTTTTGTTTTTGATATAATTTTATCAAAGTCATTATATTTTCGATTAAAAAAAATCTTTAATAAATAATATCTGTCAAGGTTTTTAAAATCCAACTGATGATCATAATTTATTTGTTCTAATCAATAAAGAAATTAATTTACATAAATTTTATGACAGCTGTCAACAACCAAAGATGGTGATTTCAAGATGGCCGCCGTACAAGCCATGTTTACAATAGCTGCTAACACAAATGTATCTGCGGCTTCGTCCCAACACTATTGAAACAGAGAACTGACAGAAATAATAAAATTTTACTTTGCGATTTAAATTTAAGTACTCACGATACTAGACCAAAACTTCACGTAAAATTACTAAAGAAAAGAAACAGGCGTTGGGAGATATACGAAATATCATGTATGGGGCCATCTTGAAACCGCCATCTTGAATTCTTTACGATGCACTCTTGTGCATATATCTAGAAATGTACTCCTAGTATTTTGTTGATCTTGAACGCATTTACGTTGTTATACAAACCAGTTCAAAATCCTTTTGTTTGAATACGAAGACGTTTGCCTTTTACGGCCAATAGTAATAGATACACAAGAGAACCTATGTTATAGTTAGTGCAAAAAGAGAAGGTCGGTGGCATAAATAGAAACTAAACATTATCATAGACATTTTCATACAAAGTGCTGCCTCGCATGTCATAAGAAAAAGAAGGGGAAAGCACGATTTAGAACAAAAACAAATACAGTCTAAATTTTACCGCATCACTTCGTATGATAGGATAAAATTTGTGTCGTTTTTGTTTTTCTAACTGTACTATCTCTTTGTAAGAAAGGGACAGAACAGCTGTTAGAAAAGGTTGCCGTACTTACGTACTATTAAATAATTCCAAATTTGAACGCTTCTGTAGTATTGATCGCGCGCTTTCTTCCCTGATGATGTTTTAACCTCCTTGGTAGAATTCACTGTTCTCTTTTTGCACAGACTAAAATCTTATTTTTACAGATGCTCGATGAAGGCTATGGCGAGAAATCAAAATTAAAACATTGTTTTTGCTGACTAGTTTTTCTTTTTCTTAAATAATATGTTTTTATTGGTTTTGTATTCAGTGTTGATCGTATATCAATCTACCAGCCTAAGTAAATGGCCTTCTGCTATTTGGATAGATGTCGCCAACGTCAAAAAGACGTGCATTCAAACGGATGGAGAAGTTTCGGCTGTCCAGCGCCCGCTTCCATAGCATAATTGGCGACGGTAGAACCATACAAGTATCGTTTTCATTATATTGAGAAAAAGAAGGAAACGTGTTTGAATTTGTTTTAAAAAAATACGTGATTTATTATGCTTTAATCTTTATCGGACTGAAGGCTAATATGTCAGACAAAATAATAAAAAAGTCTATAATAAAATATTTTCATTAAAAGTAGTAAAAATGTTGGTTTCTGCAGAAAAAAAACCAGATAAAAAATAAAAATTGGATCAGTATAGCAGGATATATTTCTGAAAGGAAGTATAATGCTAAAGTGAAAAATTGAGGTACTCTAGCAATATAAGGCGCTTTTTGTACTTGGATCAATGTGGCATAAATTGGCTATATTTTTCCTTGCATTTGTTGCATATAACTCCAATATAGAAAAAAATTCACTTGGATCAGTATGGTTCTACCTTCGCCATTTGGTAATGCACCAGGATGGTATTCTGGGGGTTGCGGGTTCAAGTCCCGCTGGAAGTTATCTTTTTCCATCCGGAATAATTTCTATTATTATTGCTTTTGTCTAACTATTGTACTTGTATAATGTAAAAGAGATTTTTCAGAGAATTTTTATACTATATAATTTTTTTTGTACTAATTATAATGTTGCTTGTGAAGTGTAACTTGTGAAATAATGGTCATTGCTATTCAATATTTTCAAGATAAATCAGCAACAATATATTATAATATTATTTTAATTCCGTTAATAAGCGCTATAAAATTGTTATAAATTTTGACATTTCCGCCATAGAGGGGTTTCCATATTGTTGTGTATCTGTGTAAAATGGTAATATTCATTTTTACAATTTTATTATTATTTTGTGTGTGTTTGATGACATTGTGATTATTAGTGATTATTCATAGGTATGTATTTGTAAGCAGTAGGTACAGTGTATAATGTTGTGAAGAAATATATTGAAATATATATAATTTCTCTTATTTTGTTGTATTATTTTCGCCTATCAGTAGGATGTTTGATCTGTAACGAAATGCTAATGCCTTTTTTTTTAATTTTATTGTGTTATAAAAAGTAACGTGGTTTTCACTTATTTTAGTAAATAATACGGGATAACTCAAGTGAATAAGTCAGATAGCTCCGGCTATAGTTTCAACCACATTCGGTGGTCTTTTTCAAGGAGAGCTCGGGACGCCCGCGTTGACGTGAGTTATACCGTATTATTTACTAAAATGAATTTTATTGTGACGGAACCTCCTGTGCCTCGAGCCCACTTGATGTTAAGCGGACTAACCTCTGCATATAACAGATGCATTTCATCACCAGTCACGAATTGAACTGCGCCCGTCACCTTGAGACATAGTTGTTAAGTCTCATGTGCCTGTAATTTCACTGGCTCTCAAGGACTGCTGCCGGAACACACCGTTAGGTGCTTGGCTTACTATATCTTAAAAAAAATAAGTAAAAAAGTGTATCTCTTATACGGTTACCGCTTTGATTTCGGATTCATAAGTTCACAATTAACAAAATACCCGCAATCTTCAAAATTCAGTTGCATTGCTTTTTTATTACTAAGTTTTTTTATACTGGCTGTATGTCTGTATAAGAACTACCTTATTAAATTTAGAGCTAAATACTATAGTGACCCTAAAAGTCAATGCAAACACATATATACTGTCTAAATTCTTCAGCCCACTACAAATTGTAATGTTTTTTCTCGCCCGCCGCGGTTATGTTTGCGTTCTGCTGTTTAAGAGCTTGATTTACATTTCTTTAAATAGGTATTTATTCGTAGGTAGCTTTAATTTAAAGAAATTCAAAAAATACTTTTAAGATACCTGAATGCAGCCTAATCATATTTTATTCAAGAATCAAGTGACGAACGACACTGCGCCCGTCTCCCTGGCACATGCAGTTGTTAAGTCTCATGTGCCTGTAATTTTACTGGCTCTCGAGGACTTCCGCCTTAACGCACGGTTAGTTGCTTGGCGACAGATTTTACACTTGAGAGTGGTAGCTAGACAGACGGCTATTCGCAAAATGCCCTACCACCATGCTGTAACGACTGCCATCGTAAGACAACAACCAATAGAGTTGCTCTGCAAGACCTGCAAAAGCACAAAGACCTCTCTGATCAGCTTCTACAAGAAAGAGAAGACAGTGAGGTTGAGGTGAACAAAATTGTGTCAAAAAACACTGAACTCAAGAGTGAACTTGGCAGTCTGTACACTGATTACTCAGAAGTGCTCCAACAAAATGAACAGCTACAGAACATTGTACTGTCATTTAAAGAATGTAGTGAGACGCATGAACAGGCCTTGAGCCGTATATCAGAACTAGAATTTGAATTAAGTAAGGCTCAACATGAAATCATGTTGTTAAAATCGACAAAGTTCAATGAACAGGCCGCTGACACCTTAAATTTATACAATGAGCTGGTCGGTAGTGGCATGGAATCAGCAAGCTCCCTGCAGCTTATTGAAACTATTGACTTGACTGATGAGAACACTACATGCAGTCAATTTCCAGTCTTTCAGAGCCATAAGAAAATCAAAAAGTATTTTAAGCTTAAAAAAGTGATGTGCAAAAGTGGAAGTGCAAAAAACAACTTAAAAACAAGAACTATTTCAAGAGAAATGTGAATTTGGTGAAAGATAAGTTACTATTACAGGAAAATCTTCAAAATTGTTTAGATGAATTAGAAATTACTAAGCAACTGTATGATGATGATACTCTGAGTCTTCGCTCTGAGCTGCTAGAAAAAGAGAAATTATTGCAAAATATTTTCTCTAGCTACTTATCAGCTCAAAACCATCTTAGTGATCACTACAAGGAAGCTATAAGTTTAATGGATCTTGTGACCCCCAATGTGGAGAGTGTGAGAAATATTGAGTGTGCATGCTCAAGGTCTCATAGTCAGCCGCAAGCAACCAGAGAGCCCCATTCAATACCAACAATAGCTCAGCCATTAAACAAAACATGCACTAAAGCAGTCCGGGGGGAGAATCAGGGTATCACTACTAACCAGGATATGGTAACTAAAGTTTTGGTTTTTTCAGACGCAATAGGAAAAAAATTTGGCCCATTACTTAGTAATTCATTAAACTGCTCTGTTAGAAATTACTGCATGCCTGGTGCTTCTTATGCACAGATTGAGGAGAAAATTATGGCTTCTGAAATTGATAAAAATACCATAGTTATTGTGTACTTAGGCCAAAGTTTGGGTATTGACAGGAAACAGTTAATAGCAAGTATAACTTCATTGTTAAATCTTGATGCGTATCAAATCATGTTATGTGCATTTCCCTATTCAGATGCACTGACTCAAAGCCAGAATGAGCATATTCACTCATTAAATACAATTTTATATAATATGACATGTGGTCATGGAGACAAACTTTTATTTTTTGCTGTAATAAATTTATTACTCACTTTATGTTGACTCAGGATAGGATGTACCTACCTAAGAAATATTAAAATTTAATTGCTACTTTGGTAGCTTATAATATTGAGTTGGTTATAGGAAATATAACTAAGTCTAGTTTTGACGCTACAGATTTTAGTACATGTACTAATTAAATCGCTTCCCTGGCAAAATACTAGAAATCGAAATATTCTTAGATAAATATCCATTTGACATTTTATGTTTCACTGAAACTTGGCTTAGAGCAGATAAAATGGTATTTAATGTTAAGAATTTTAGTGTGGGTAGTGCGTTCAACAGATCATCTGCAGAAGGAGGAGGGTGTATTATACTTGTAAAAAATAATTTTAAATTTAAAGAACGCCGTGACCTGGTCAGATGTTCTGTCGAACGTGTCTGTGAGGTTGCTTGTGTGGAGGTGGACAGGCATCTCGTCTTGTGCGTATATCGACCACCAACAGATGAAGGTCGTGCTCAAAATTTTACAGAATTTTTATCCACTTTGGATATATTTTCCAAAGTGGATAAGACTACAGAAAATTTCAAGATGCAAAAAACCCATATTTGTATGTGGTGATTTTAATATAGATATTTTATTGAATACTAAAAATAAGACTGATCTTATTTCATTGTTTAAGTCATTTAATTTGAAATTTCTATTCTATGAGCCCACTAGGATATCAGACACTTCAGCTACCTGTATAGACAATATATACTCAAACTGTAAGACTAAAGAAAAGTCAATAATGAAGGGTGTTAGATCTGATCATGAGGGCCTAGCAATAAAATTTGATGGAATCAGAAAAACAGAGAGGTATGAAATTGAACATAGACCATTAACAACTAGTAGGCTGGAAATACTCAGTACCAACATAGAAGCTAAGCTTGGCATTACAAGTTTTTCTCATAGTGACCCGAATGACATTTATAATAGCTTATTTTCTTTAGTAAACACTGAGTTTCAAAAAGTATGTCCAAAAATAAAAAAAACAAATAGATGGAAAGTTGAAGTTCGGTGATTGGGCAACAACAGGTATTCGAAAAAGTAGAGATTATTTGTTTGATCTGTATCGCAGGAATAATTTAACATCTTGCAAACAGTTTCATGATTATGTTAGGAAGTATTCAAAAATGTTCAAGTCTGTTTGCTTGTGTGCTAAATCTCTTTTTATTAGAAACAAAATTAGCAAGTCTAAAAATAAAATAAAAACCATTTGGAAGACTATAAATAGTGAAACTGGTAAAAATAAACCTAAAGATTCAACATATGTCTTAACTATTGATAAAAATCAAATCTCTGATTCAATACAAGTGGCGAATATATTTGAATTTTTTTTTTCTACTTTACCCCTAGAAGCCACTAAGTCATTGGATTCTTGTCCCAATGTAGCAGAAACTCTGTTAAAACATAATTTTCCCAGCAAATCACCGGACTTTTCTTTCAGACACACCACAAGATTTGAAATTATAAAAATATTTCAAAGTTAAACATAAAGAGTACTGAAGACTTGTGGGGTATGTCAGTAAAAGTGGTAGAGTCTATAATTTACATTATTGCACCATATTTAGAAACAATATTCAATCTTTGTGTCGATAGTGGAAACTTCCCCGATTTAATGAAACAAAGTAAAATCACTCCAATTTTAAAGTCGGGGTCTACATCTGACCCTTGCAATTATAGACCTATTTCCATCTTACCTGTTCTGAGTAAAGTATTCGAAAAAATTATGCTCAAAAAACTACTATCACATTTTAACAAGCATAATTTATTAAATGAGAATCAGTTTGGTTTCACCAAGAGCAAATCCACAACGGATGCAGGTGATCAATTGATGTCGCATATACTGGAAGCCTGAGAGAGTTCACATGATGCTATTGGCGTATTTTGTGATCTTTCCAAGGCATTCGACTGTGTAGAGCACTGCACTCTGATTCGTAAACTTTCCCTCTATGGTATTCGTGGAAAAGCTCTGAATCTTATAGAGTCATATCTGTCAGACAGGCTACAGAAGGTTGGAATAAATGGCAATACTTCTTCCGGGTCATTGGTAAAAATGGGAGTACCACATGGATCAATTTTGGGACCTTTTCTGTTTCTAACATATATTAATGATCTGCCTTGAATGGTTAAAGATTTCTGCGATATTGTTTTATTCGCAGATGATACCTCTCTGATTTTTAAAGTAGATAGGAAAGACAGTGAACCTGTGACGCATGTAAATAATGTACTATCTAAGATTTGTAAATGGTTCGCCGCTAATAATCTTCTCCTAAATTCAAAAAAGACGAAATGTTTAAAGTTTTCTTTACCAAATGTTCCTTATGTTGAATCAAACATAAAGCTTGGCCCAGATAAACTCCCTATTGACAAAGCGACAGTCTTCCTGGGAATCAAAATGGATTCCACTTTACAATGGGATCCACATATACATGATCTCTCCGGAAGACTTAGTTCTGCTGCATATGCAGTTCTTAGGATAAGACAGTTAACAGACGTAGCTACTGCTCGCCTAGTTTATTTCGCGTACTTCCACAGTATTATGTCGTATGGTGTATTGCTGTGGGGAACTGCTGCTGAGATAGAGACAATCTTTATCATACAAAAGCGTGCAATTCGAGCCATATATAAAATGGGTCCTAGGGAATCTGTGAGGGATCATTTTAAACAAATTAATATTTTAACTTTACCAAGTCTGTATATATTTGAAAATATTATGTATGTTCGTAAAAATTTGAGTTAAATTAAATTAAACAGTGACAATCACGATTACAATACTAGGAATAAAGATAAAATAGCGGTGCCAGGTTTTAGATTAGCAAAGACAAATAAAAGGTCCTTCTTAGGTAATTGTGTGCGGTTTTATAATAAAGTTCCCAAACATATTACAATGCTCACAGAAGGGAAATTCAAGTTGCATGTGAAAAACATATTGATTAAGAAATCCTACTACACAGTTTCTGATTACATAAACGACAAAAATGCCTGGACAATTCCGCCCCCGCCAAGCTATTGCCTGTCACCTACATAATTTAAACAATTATTGTAATAACTCTATTATATAGTAAGTATGTAACACATTGTTAAAAGATGTTTAAAAGAATGGCCCCGAGTTTCTTGCCCGTTCTTCTCGCAGTGGCTCTATACAATTTATTTGCTAAACGTGGCAGTACAATGTAGAATATTTCAATACTAAAATTTGTAATTGACCTTCATAAGAGCGTCGTAGACGCCTAAATTGAATAAATGATTTTGACTTTTTTTTTTGTTTTGACCGGAACCGACGGCTTAACGTGCCCTCCGAAGCACGTGCACGCTCAGTAGTAATGTCACCAGCGATCACCCATCCAACTCATGACCGCGGTGGACGTTGCTTACTTTGCTGATCGATTCAGAACGGCTAAGCAAACTTCGATACGAGCGCTTCAAAATGTTCATTAATTTCGCATTATGACTAGTTGAAAGGTTAATTGTCTATTTCTTACAGTGCCCATGTCGCGTTACGACTATGTTATTAGGTATTATTAGTATCTATCTTAATAATAACAAATATTTTTACGAAAACATCAAATTAATATTTTTTTTAAACACTTAAAAATATAAAAATAGATCTAGTGACAATTCCGCCCAATTTTCCTGCTAAGCCGACGTGACGTCACAAACGCCACGCAGCCAAACCGGAAGAACCTTCGACGCGTTTCGCTTCTACACGAAGCATCCTCAGGAGGTCTTGACTCTTCGAGCGCACGATCGGGAAATTTTTCGATATTTTTAAGTGTTTTAATAAAATATGAATTTGATGTTTTCGTAAAATATTTTAAAAATATTTGTTATTATTAAATATGGATTTCTGCAAAGTAGCGCCTGAATCTATTCATTAGTACCTATCTTCCTTACATATGATTTTACCCTGATTCGCGTTCTGTCAAACTAATTCAGCTCCTTTTGTATTATATTCATTTTTGTCTTTTTCTTTTCATCATACGGGTAAAAACGCGGGATGCAGCTAGTAAACAATGTAGTCAAATTTCACTCTTGAAGTAAAACTTAATGGCCTTAAGTCTCACTGGATCTAAATGGGTTTGAACTTTTTTCTTTTATTAACGTATATTTTGCGTTATAAATGTAGTTTTTTTCGAACACCTATCTAAGAACACATGGGTTTTTACGACGAAAATAAAATTATCATAACTGTCCAAAAACTTCCAGCCATTTGGAAGATACGAGGTTATAATAGTAGATTATGATACAAGTGAGCTAAGTTGCTCATTATACACGAGTCTGTGTGTTGCAGCCCGAGCCGTGGGCGAGGGCGTAAATCAGCCGAGTGTATAATGAGCAAGTTGCTCACGAGTTTCATACGCACTTTTTCAACACACTTTGCGAGGGAGAAAAACAATATTGCACAAATGCGATACAAACAAAATCCGAAAATAATGGAAAATAACGCGCAAGTTTATGTTTTTTTTTGCGCGCGCTAAATGTATTATAGTTGATTACATATAAACCTATTTGACGTTACAAATCTGTATTACCCGGTTAAACTTAAAATGCTCTGTATACTCGCATATAATTTGCAGTTAGGTACTAACTTAACTTTGTAGGGATAATTCTATTACGCACTAGTGTATAATATTATTATATGCACGAGGGCGTTATAGTTCGGTTTATGGCCCTAAGAACGATATAATAAAGCTCACTTTACGAGCAAGGCTGTTGAAAAGAAATTTACAAATATACTTAAAAATAAGATATGCGCCAAAAACATAGCCCTTCTACGGCCGACTGGTAAAACGTACGACTCCAATTAAAAATTAAAAAAATAAATACACGAGTTCTAAAATTATTATAAACCTGTCTCATCTAAACAATTACTGTTCCAATCGACAACAATAGACCAGTAAACTCACTTTACGAGCAAGGCTGTTGAAAAGAAATTTACAAATATACTTAAAAATAAGATATGCGCCAAAAACATAGCCCTTCTACGGCCGACTGGTAAAACGTACGACTCCAATTAAAAATTAAAAAAATAAATACACGAGTTCTAAAATTATTATAAACCTGTCTCATCTAAACAATTACTGTTCCAATCGACAACAATAGACCAGTAAACAAATCAATTGTAAGCCGAGCGTAATGCTTCGATAATTGACGATATAAACAACCCCTATTTTTACCCTTAATTGCAACTCGACGCGAGTTACCCCTCAAAAGTGCAGCAATGGTCAAAGTGCGGGCCGGAATGTGAACTAAGTTTTGACAAGTTTGTTAGTGTACTACTGTGCAGTTCTCGAGGGCGCTATTGGTCAAGGAAATCAACTAAAAACTGTCACAATTTGAAGGAATGTTGTAGTTCTTTTTTTTTTGCCGCCTGAACAGATAAGTTGGTGGGACTGTACATGCGATAGTTTGCTTAGTGGTATTTTGGTCTAAGATGATGGTTTTGACTTTTGATAGACTATGACAAGTGAGAGTCAGAGATACGTACAAATTGCCACCAATGCAATTTCGAAGGAAATAGATTTAAATGTTTACAACTCTATTCAGTTTGCAGTTTGTTACTGAAATTTTGAGGTTTGGGGTAAACGGATGAATGGAATTTCTGTGTTACTTAAGATCTTTTGTCTCGAATTGTTTGCTGGATCGATTACCATTCAATTATGATTCGTGACCTAAAAATATACCACGAGATATAAATTCTTACGCGTTCTTACAGAAACAATTAAGATACATTTCCGCAAAAAAGGCTGAAAAGGGCTTGAACAAGTAATGCCTAAAGACTACTTCTTACTACTATACACCTATTTTTTATGTCATAAACCCAAGAGACTGTAAAATCTCACGCCTGATGAAAATCGTGATGCCTGTCTATTATAGCTGTATATTATATATATTATACATACTACTGCTTCCAATTAGAATATATTGACATTATTTTGTTTATATATTAATATTGAAGCGCTCGTAGCGAAGTTTACTTAGCTGTTCTCAACCGATCAGCAAAGTTAAGCAACGTCGCGCGCGGTCATGAGTTGGATGGGTGACCGCTAGTGACATTACTGCTGAGCGTTTCCGTGCTTCGGAGGGCACGTTGAGCTGTCGGTCCCGGTTGTTGTCTTAGGATGGCAGTCGTTACAGCATGGTGGTAGGGCATTTTGCGAATGCCCGCCTGGCTAGCTACCACCTTCAAGTAGAAAATCTGTCGCCAAGTACCTAACGGTGTGTTCCGGCAGCAGTCCTTGAGAGCCAGTACTTCTAGGTTAGCCTGAACAACATCTTCGACCACATCATCACTTACCATCAGGTGAGATAGTGGTCAGAGGTTAACCTGTCACGAATAAAAAATTAAAAAAAAAAGTTGCAGTGCAGCCTACTGTTGAAATAAGTTGAGCATCGTTGATATTGGAAGCCAAAATAAAGTTTAAAGGATTTTTTATTTAATTCTTTGTCATAGAGCTAACTTGCGTGTTTGAAAGTATTAATAGGAGAGAAGTGTAGAAGTACCTACCATAGTGGATAAAGTCTGGATATATAATAAATTAATGAAGAATTTTCATTAATTACTAGTTAACTAAGTAATTTTTGCCCATAATGGAATTGGTAGGAATTTAGAGTTTTGTAATTGGGCAACTCGAAAATGTCGACAAGTACTCATGTTAAATCTATATCACAGAAAGTTTTTATCATCCGGCACATATTTTTATGAGTAGATATTTAACCGAGCTTCCTTCCGTGGCTACGCCCGTCTGGATATGGATTATATACCGCACATTGATTCGTTAATTTGCGCTCTTATGCACTTGACATTCATGGAGCTAAATATTAAAAAAATTACATAAGAAACTATAATATAATGGAGCATAAATGGGAGTTCTACAGGGATCAATATTAGGACCTTTTCTATTTATTAATTGTTTGTCTAACACGGTCAAATATCTCACCGGTATTTTTAAGTGTTTGCAGTAATACTTCTGTGATTTATAGTAGATAACGAACTGATTAAATTTAATAATGCTTTATCTGTTATCATAAAATGGTTCACAGCTAATAATTTTAAAATTACAATTAGAACGAGACGTAATGTAATGTAAGTTTTATTTACCTAATGTTATTTATATAGTTATTATATATTGAAGCAGTGATGGCTCAGTGGCATTAGCTATGGATTGCCGTGCAGCAGGTTCATGGTTCGAATTCCGCCGCGGGCTTGAGCTTCACCGCATGGTGGAAGGGCTTTTTGCGAACGCCCGCCTGGCTAGCGACCACCCTCAAGTAGAAAATCTGTCAGTAAGCACCTAACGGTGTGTTCCGGCAGCAGTCCTTGAGAGCCCGTGAAATTACAGGCACATGAGACTTAACAACTATGTCTCAAGGTGACGGGCACAGTGCAATTCGTAGTTGACGAAATGCGTCTGTCATAGGCAGAGGTTAGTCCACTTAACATGAACGCATAAATCGAGCTGTGTGAGACTTCCAGGATTCGATTATGTGTGGATGAGCTTTCAACCGGTGACGAGAGGTACGATTATAGAATCGCGATGCCGGTATAAGATCAAAAAGGTCTCGAGGGCATTCTCCGTTATAGAGCATACAGAGTGAATCGATGTCTCTACGGAGGCTCAAGGTCAAACCTCAAGGTGGTCAGAGAGCTCGGGGTCGTCGACAATTCTTACCGCTCGACGCTGTATAGCATCGAGAGACAGGAGTTGGTACTTTGGTGCGCCATTCCAGAGGTGAGAGCAGTACTCCATGTGAGGGCGAACTTGTACAATAAAAGCATTAAGATTCCTATAAGTCATTGCAGACTCATAGGTAGTCCAAATGCTCTAGCCCACTACCAGTTGGCAGCGTGCCCAGCATGCTGGCAGCATTGCCCCGTTGAATTGCAATGCTTATTCTTTGAGCAAAATAGGTGCCAGCATTTTGATCACGCGTCGCACCGACCAAGTTTCTTGGATACCAATCCTTTCTAACTCGCGGAATGCGACAGCGACTGGACATGTTTGGAAATTTCGACGCTAAGAGTTTCAATAATTCCTAACATTAAGTTTGATCAAGTTTAATTGGTCATTTACAAAGCACCAGGCTTCCTGGAAATTAAAATGGTTTATTCTATCTTTAAATGTATAACGAGTTGCCTAAGGATATAAAGGAAATAAACTCTCTAAATTATTTCAAAAAATTACTCAAAGCCCACGTTTTTAAAGGATAGTTCAATTTTATATTGCATGTTTTATATAATTATAATCCCATAATAAAATGTTTGCAGCACTGAGTCCGTACCGGATCATTCATCATTGCATCAACAACAATCGCACAGTAGACAATTTACCTACCTTCAATCTTACTAATACATATTATTGTTTACCTAACGACATGTATGTTTACGACGTATAAGATATAAATGTATTTCTCTGTAAGTCAATTTTAAATTCTTTTGAGAAATAAATGATTTAAACCGTTTATGTATAGCTTTTCACTGGACTACCCCATCGCGATGAGTATTTTATTGTTGATGGGTATATATATACTATACCTTTAATTTGTCATTGACAAAGCATCAATCTTCCTGGACATTAAAATAGATTCATATTTCGGTATACAATGGGATCCTCAAGTCGGGTTTCCCATCAGTCAAGTATTAAATAATACAGAAGACATAAGTCAAATATGCACAAAAGTAATTAGTCAAGTTCGTAGAAATCGAGTGAATAAGTTACAGTCACATCCAAATAATATTTTAGTAAAATGGTGGATACATTACTAAAACTTATTAGAGAGATTGGGAGTGAATACAATAAGTTTTTTTTTTTGTTATAGTACTGATTGCCTCACTCGTGCACGATCACTAACACTGAGCGAATAATCCCGCATTTTTATTCGTCAACACTCCAAGAAATGGTCATTATGAAAAATCATGACTAATTTTATCGAAGACGTCTAATTTCTAATAAATGTTCAGCTAATTTATCCCTTCATAAATCAGAAATAATTTAGAACTAATTAATTTATGTCATTTTATTATATGATATTAAAATAAAATATAACAAAAAATATAAAACAAATAAGTCACGTGGCAGTTATGACGTTTTCGTTTTGGGGGACCGCCACCACACCGGCTGTGCTGTGTTTTTGGAACTATAAAGAGCGTAGGTGTATCGCGAGCATACATAATTTCTGGGTTGTTTTTGTACGCTCCTAAAATACGAGGAAGATCGATTTTCTTCCCACACCTCCGACCGAAAACAGAGAAACAGAGAGAGGAATCAATGAACTGACCCGCCCGTGTGTGAAACTCGGTCTCGTGATAGTTATTGTTTATTAATTACATTATACTGTATTGTGTACCACATTTGTGAATGCTTAAACGACAAAAATGCTTGGACAATTCCGCCTCTGCCCGGCTATCGCCTTTCACCTACGTAATTTAAACTAATATTGTAATAATTTTATTATATAGTATGTAACACATTGTTATAAGAAGTATAAAAGATTAGCCCCGAATTTCTTGCCCGTTTTTCTCGCAGTGGCTCTATACATTGTTTTTGCTGAACTTTGCAGTACAATGTAGAATAATTCAATATTAAAAAATGTAATTGACCTTCATAAGAGCATCGTCGACACCTAAATTTAATAAATGATTTTGACTTTGCAGGGCATCTTAACTTCATGAATCAGAACGTTGTTAATTCTTGGAGTACCTACTCTATGCATAATTGGTGTAGTGTCAAGCAGAACGCGAAAATTCACTTTACAATTGTAATAGACAAGCTGACGCTTACCATCATGCAGATAACGTTTCCGTCTCATAATTTCATAAAATAAAAGAAAATACCAACAAGATTTTCCTGGGTGGTATGTTTTCAGACAGACAGCAAGTAGAAAATTCGAATCCAAAAAAGTGTGCACTATATATTAAATAGTTAGCAAAAATAGATATTGTAGATTGCGTACCGACTTCACATAAATGGGTTAAGAGGAGGAATATGCTGGCCAATTTATTCAGTAGCATCACAAAGCACAACATGCTACCCTTATTCACTTTTACCCTAAATTACCCAACAAAAAACACAAAATGTCAAACAATTTAGCGTCGGTATTGTGCTATTGTTCGAAACCAACCCCAAGAGTTTAGTTCCGCTACTGGCCGCGTGGCACGCGCGTGTCGCTTCTCAGGTTCCTAAGGGCCTTCCACAAGATCAGTCCTTTGTTTTTGTATCCTGTCAGTCAAAAGGCTGACAGTCTTGAGATGGTCTTAAGTTCTCGGGGCACTTGTGTTAATGGTTTGAGGGTTTGGTAATTGGTGTAAAAATCGATGGAAGATTGTATCAATTTAAGATTATGATTTTTATGTTGAACGACGAAATTCTCTTACATTTACGAATAATTAATCACTTGCTCTTAATGCTACTTTTCTTATTGTTTTACCTTATACATTAGTATTTCCGAATAACGACCTTGTTTCTGTACTTTAGCTAATCTGTTTTTTGGTACAACCCGAATTTCATTATTTTTTATAATTCGCTTTTCGTTATTACGCAGTTTGTAAGGTAAAACAGTTTCCTGTTTTACTGGAATATCCTATCCTCATGAATTTCTTATAAACAATTATATATGTAAACAGAAACAACTGTCATAATTTTGTCTTTCTAAAAGTGCTCCCTTGCGGGGCTACGCTTTTTCAGTCCATTAATTGTTCTTATTGAACGTTTTTGACATTTGAGATGTCTCACTAACTCTGTAGCATTACCCCAAACAGTAATGGAGTATCTTATTATTGAATGTATATATGCATAGTACACAGATATTAGCGATTTCTTATCTAACAATGGTTTAAGTTTAAAGAGAGCGTAATTACCGCTCGCCATTTCCTTAAAATTTTTTTTTTTTTTTTTATGCCTGATAGATTAGCCTTTGACCACTATCTCACCTGATGGTAAGTGATGATGTGGTCGAAGATGTTGTTCAGACTAACCTAGAATTTTTATTTTTATTTTATCAATATGTGCTTTTTGACTAATTGTGTTGTCTATGGTGTATCCTAAAAATATATTTTCTTTCTTATTTGATATTAGCGTCATTACCTGGATGGGTGACCATTGAGCGTGCACGGGCTTCGGTTTTAGGATGGCAGTCGTCTATTGCGAATGCCCATCTGTCTAGCTAGGTACTACCTTCAAATAGAAAATCAGTCACCAAGCACACGTTGTGTTCCGGCAGCTGTACTTGAGAGCCAGTAATTCTAGGTTAACAGATCATTTAGTAACGGCAACTAAAACAAAATATGAACTAAACAAAGTTCATTCTCGATGCGCGCTGCGCGTGGCGGCTACGAACTTAGTTTGTCCAAAATGCGCGAGAATAAGAGAAAATATTACTTTTCATATGGATGGGGTTGGCCGAATTGAATATTTTTAACACGAATTGGTCACATTTTAATGTGAGTTTGTGTGAAAACATAGAGTTGAGGAGGAGTTCCAAAAAGCAATTTATAAACAGTTGCATTTTCTAATCGACTTTATTTTTTGTGTGTCCTTCTCATAACTTTTTAAAGGGTGTACCGATTTTGATATATTTTTTTATATTTGAAAGCTGTGCTTGTCATGTTGTCCCATTTAAATTTGAGTGAGATCTGTCGAGTAGTATTTGAGTTATCCCTAATGATGCGTATTTAATTGGCTTCGACTACATTGATGATGTTCTCATTTACACTTTTCGATGTAAAATAACAAAAAAACCTGTATGGTGGGTTGATTTAATTCCTTTTTGGTGCATTTTTTGTTTTAGAATAGATATGTTCTGTAATTAGTCGATTTTTTTACTTATCAAACAATGGCATTTTTTTACATCTACCCATAGCAAATGTAAAAAATCAATAATAACCAATAATTTATCAAAATTACAGTTATAGTGAAATTCGTGATTAAGTACAATAGTTATACGATGTAGCAACATAACCAAAATATTAATAAGTTATAAATTTCCCGCCAAAGCGTTCAGCGTTCGCTTTAATACCTAAAAACAAAAGCGGTTATCTCGTATAAAAAATGTATTTATGTGTATTTTCCATTTTGCGCAATCGTCGTAATAATACTAAACAACCTTCAAACTTGGTGTGAAAAAAAAATCATCTCGTATATTTGTATTTATTTATTAGTAATAGACTTTTGAAACTCTTCATTTTGATAACCACTGGGTTTGGACGAAAAAAAAGTTATTTTACCTCCCAATACCTATGGCATCTAAAATCCATCAGTTAATTTTATGTAAGTACCTATCCAGTGTCACTTGCGCTATCAAGACGAATCTAACGACATCTCAAACATTAAAATAGGCTAAGCCGTTTAGAAGTTATGGTGGAAAAAGAAACTCACAAACATACATGAACCCTGTAAACATAACACTCCTATTTTTGGGCAGTCGTAAAAAAGAAACGATTTTATACATAAAGTATTACGCATAACTTAAATACTACTTGTCACATCTCACTCAAATTTAAATAGGAACACAAGCACCAGGCTTCGATATAAAAAAAAAAACATCGAAATCGGTTCACTCTGTAAAGAGGTTTCAAGTAACACACAAAAAAAAACTGGTTGAGAACTTCCACCTTTTTCAAGTCGTTTAGAAAAAAAATATTGTTCCTGAGTTGATTACTTTATCCTTTTTGTGAAGTCGGTTAAATAAATATTATTTGATAAATACAATATTATTGGTAAAATGCTAACAACCTCTTAGGGTTGACTTCTGCTAGTCCTAAGAAACATTTCGAGATGATTTCGGTATTGTTTTTTTTTTTATAAATTCTTTTATATTCTTTTTGGGTTTTAATACCTACTCCGAGCGTAGAGCGCCCGCCGCGGCAACACTGGACCGCGCCGTGGTCCCTTTGAATAGAGTTTTGAATATTTACATCTAGTAAAGTAATAAGAATATAATAATACATTAAAGGCACAAGAGACTTTTGACATCAGGTTGTCCTCGTGCTTAATCAGTCAAAAACATATATAAAAAAAAAACTAAAAATGTATTGTAAATCCCTGTATTGTATAATAATAATGTTTATTGAATATACGCTGGTACGGATGGCCATATTATTATTATTATTATACGAGTACGATTGGCCCTTAGCCAGATTTATTCCTTTCATTACGAGCCTTTAGATTTTGGGGCTGAGATTCGACTGTATCGGCGATAAAACCATCGCATCTAAATAAAAGGGCTCAATAAGTGCAAAATTAAGGTGCTAAATGAAGTTAGCCCCTTTTGATCCACCCTCCCCTACTGGCTCAAATATATTTGATTATTGTTGTCAAAACATATTAGATTTTCGGAGGCCGAATTTTCTCTATATTGGTTACACGTGGCGTATTTGCTGGAGCATTGTGGGTGATTTGTAATTGTTAGTTTTAATTTGTTATTATTATATTTAGGCTTTTGGTTGTTATAAGTGGAGAAGCGCTGTTTTGTAATCTCAAGTTCCTTTAATCGATTTTGGTCCGGACAAACTAATGCGTTATTCTAAAAAAAACAGTAGAAGTCTGGAACTTTAATGGGGCCACACGGCAAGCATCAGCTTTCAAATACAAATAGAATCATCAAAATCGGTTCTTCCAATAAAAGTTATGAGTTCTGTATATATTTGAAAATATTATATATGTTCGTAAAAATTTGAGTAAATTTAAATTAAACAGTGACAATCACGATTACAATACTAGGCATAAAGATAAAATAGCGGTGGCAGGTTTTAGATTAGCAAAGACAAATAAAAGGTCCTTCTTAGGTAATTGTGTACGGTTTCATAATAAAGTTCCCAAACATATTACAACGCTCACAGAAGGGAAATCCAAGTTGCACGTGAAAAACATATTGATTCAAAAATCCTACTACATAGTTTCTGATTACATAAACGACAAAATGCCTTGACAATTCCGCCTCTGCCAAGCTATTGCCTGTCACCTGCATAATATAAACAAATATTGTAATAACTCTATTATATAGTAAGTATGTAACACATTGTTAAAAGATGTTTAAAAGAATGGCCCCGAGTTTCTTGCCCGTTCTTCTCGCAGTGGCTCTATACAATTTATTTGCTGAACGTGGCAGTACAATGTAGAATATATCAATACTAAAATTTGTAATTGACCTTCATAAGAGTGTCGTAGACGCCTAAATTGAATAAATGATTTTGCCTTTGACTTGATACAGTTGAATTGAGTATCTCCTCTTTTTTGAAGTTGCTCAAAAATAGTATAGCTTCGTTCTTGATGTAGAATATTTCAATACTGAAATTTGTAATTGACCTTCATAAGAGTGTCGTAGACGCCTAAATTGAATAAATGATTTTGCCTTTGACTTGATACAGTTGAATTGAGTATCTCCTCTTTTTTGAAGTTTCTTTCGTGAAGTCAAAAATACAATGATAGCCTCGTTCTTGATTTCCCCCTTTTTCTCATAATTAGTAGAGTGTTGCCACTTTAGTTTCAGTTGACACAACAATTCGCTTGCGCGTGATATATCTCGCCTCTGCTTTACCATCTACTCGAAACTTGTTCACACGCGCAACCCTAATTGGATGTTTTGTACACGGGCCGAGAAGATCCCCCGCCTGATGGTAAGCTGACGTGTTGATAGTCCTTAAATGCGTGATGTATCGTCCCTGATCTTTAATGCTGCTTTAGCATGGGAATTGAAGTATTTGCTTAGTTGAAAATGTTGCTAATTAATAGCAAAAGGTGTGCAATCATTTAATATGCTTCGATTTTAATTTACAGAATATTTCGAAATCTTTGAGACATTTTAATATTGTCATATTTGCAATAACATTACAAAATTAACGGCCGATTACATTATAAATTTACGAGACAAAAAATATCCCAATGCGATGGTTAAATAAGGAACGAGAGGAAAAATTCGAGTTGTGAGTCATTGTCATGTTAGCTCAAGCGGTTAAGGCATACTCCGGCTATAAGAGTGGATGGACGCGGGTTCAAATCCCGCACATGACTATAATTTTTTTCTCTCGTATTGTTATTTTGAGTAAGTTTTACAGGTGTTTACACCGCAAGGTATCGCATGATACGCGAAAATTACTTTTACACAATTATTTTTTTTATTTTTTGCATAAAATTCTCGTCTCTTTTGGTATTGGACCCCCGCGCGTATGTATATACCCGCCCCCTATGCGTAAGGACGGGGACGTCCTTACGCATAGGGTGGCTTAACTGCTCGGCCATCGAGACGCGCATTTTATAATCTAATTTTATTATTTTAAATGTCATAGGGCACGGTGCGGCTACCAGACTACTAGACTTCTAGACTACTAGACTTCATCTGATCGAAAGAAGTTCTTTTCCAAACACTTAACTCTCGCAATGATGTCGCTACGCTTCTATATTTTTAAATGGATTACTATAGCGTGCTAAGCGAAAATCACATTAAAAAAAAATACCTCATTGTTTAACTTTGACCACTATCTCACCTGATGGAAAGTGATGATGTGGTCGAATATTTTGTTCATTCTAACCTAGAATTACTGGCTTTCAAGGACAGCTGCCGGAACACACTGTTAAGTGCTTGGTGCCAGATTTTCCACTTGAGGGTGGCAGCCAGGCGGGCATTCGCAAAATGCCTTACCATGCACCATGCTATAACGACTGCCATCCGGACAACCGGGACCAACGGCTTAATGTGCCCTTCGAAGCACGGAAACGCTCAGTAGTAATGTCACTAGCGGTCACCCATCCAACTCATGACCGCGGCGGACGTTGCTTAACTTTGCTGATCGGTAACAGCTAAGCAAAATCGCTACGAGCTCTTCAAAAATCGATGATAAATTTTCTACTAGAGGGTGTGAGATAGCTAGACGGGCTCTAACAAAATATCCTGCAAGCATGCGATGAAACTGATCCCGCAGCGGTAATCGAACCGTGAACTATCTGGATGACAGTTCATAACTATTGCCACTGAGCCATGCTTCAAAAGAATTAATATTAGGTATATCTGCTTTTTATGTTATTGTGACAGAATAAGCTCGAGGCTCACCTGATGTTAAGCGGACTAAACTCTGCCTAGAAAAGATGCTAACACAAGTGACGAATTGCACTGCGCCCGTCACCTTGAGACATAGTTGTTAAGTCTCATGTGCTGTTAGGTGCTTGGCGGCAGATTTTCTACTTGAGGGTGGTAGCTAGCCAGGCGGACAATGCCCTTCCACCATGCGGTGAAGCTCAAGCCGGCGGTGAGGATCGAACCAGGGACCTGCTGCACGGCAGCCCATAGCTATTACCGCTCGGCCATCATTTCTTCAAGAATTGATTTAACCCTACATACATAGTTCAACTGCGTAGTTCACTTAAACCCTTTCACCACAGATTACAATAGCAGTCACTCCTTAAACTAAACGTCTTCATCAAAGAGATCACTTGACACTTCAACTTTCATATATACGGGTATTTTATTCAATAACCAATGTTATGTCGATGGCGTAAGAGCGAGAACAACGGTATATTAGGGAAGTGTTTGCTGAATGCATTTTCCTAGTTACGGGACAGCTTACAACTAGACAGGCCTTAACAAGGCGTTAGGGTTGTCAATATCAAGAATTATAACGGTAATTTACTTTTCAGCCAGTTTTTACGCTACCTGGCTTGTAATATTGTTAAATCCTAGAAATGCAAATATATTTTACATGTTAGTCTCTATTATAAATATAGACCTTATATATTATAGTTTTAAATAGTTGTGGTTAAATTAATTTCACGAATCTCTGTTCTCCAATCACCCTGACGCGTCCGCTAACCACCTTCTTTATTGCTGTTAGGTTTAGCCTTTGACCACAATCTCACCTGATGGTAAGTGATGATGTGGGCGAAGGTGTTAACAGGCTTAACCTAGAATTACTGGCTCTCAAGGACAGCTGCCGGAACACACCGTTAGGTGTTTGGCGACAGTTTTTCTGCTTGAGGGTGGTCGCTAGCCAGGCGGGCATACGCAAAAAGCCTTTCCACCATGCGGTGAAGCTCAAGCCCGCGGTGGGATTTGAACCATAAACCTGCTGCACGGCAGTCCATAGCCAATGCCACTGAGCCATCACTGCTACAAACCTTGTCTAATTGTTTATCACTTAATGATTTAATTTGCTTCTTTTAACATTTTAAAGAGTATTAAGCAATATGTATCGCATAACAAAATATCAACTCAACAGAACCAGTCTGTAAATAATTATCATTTAGGAACTGCATGTATGATCTAAAGTTATAATTGCCGTGCTGTTTTCTGTTTCTTGTTGCACATACATAAATAACAGTAGGTATTATTATATATAAATACAATATTAGGCTCATCACCACTGTAAACATTGCAAGCCCGCAATTTTTTGCAGTTATTTGATCTAACTATTTATCTAGTTTTGATAACATTTAAAAGGGATTAGTCTTAAGGCATACTCTAGCTAACAAAAAAACATCATTTCAGTCAATAATTGGAAAATTGATCTCGTAACAAATAACATACAGATGAAGACGAGGATCTTGAATCTCCCTTTTTTGAAAGTTCAGATTCAGTATTCAGTCACTGTAAGACTATGTTACATATAGTTCTTGTGTTATAAATATGAAAAATAGGTGCCTCATGATTTGACTGATCTGCAGAAAGAAACGCATGTTGAAACTTTGATGGCTCAGTGGCATTGGCTATGGACTGCCCCGCAGCAGGTCCATGGTTCGAATCCCGCCCAGAGCTTGAGCTTCACCGCATGGTGGAAGGGCATTTCGCGAATGCCCGCCTGGCTAGCGACCACCCTCAAGTAGAAAATCTGTCGCCAAGCGCCTAACGGTGTGTTCCGGCAGCAGTCCTTGAGAGCCAGTGAAATAACAGGCAAAATGAGACTTAACAGGTATGTCTCAAGGTGATGGGCGCAGTGCAATTCGTCACTTGTGATGAAATGCATCTGTTATAGGCAGAGGATACCGCTTTACATCAGGTGGGCCTCGCGCTTGTTCCATCACAATAACATAAAAAAAAACTTGTGTTGCCTTGTTGAATCAATACAGAAATTATATTGGATCGTATTGTGACATGTGATGAAAAGTCGATTCTTTATAAAAGCGAAAAATGCAATAGCTGACCCCAGGTCAAACGCCGCAACAGAGCCCTAAAGCAAAGCTTACTAATAAAAAGGTAATGGTAACTGTTTGGTGGTCTCAGCATGGAGTTATTCACTATAGCTTTCTGCGATCTGGTTAAGCAATAACGGCAGATGTCTACTGGTCCGAATTACGAACAAACTCCGAGCGAAACAGCCTCGGCTCGTGAATCGATCTTCACCATTATTGCTCCATGATAACGCGAGACCTCATACAGCACAAGAAAACGTTTTAACTCTACAGGAACTGCAATTAGAAACTATTCGTCACCCTCCGTACCCGCCAACGCTCCAACAGAATACCATTTTTTTGTGATTTGGACAATTTTCTACGGGACAAAAAGTGTCCTCCCCAGGAGGCAATACAAAATGCTTTCACACAGTTTGTCGAATCTAGATCACCAGAGTTCTATTGCAAAGGCATAAATGACCTTCCTATTAGATGACAGCAATGTATAGATAATGATGGTAAGTAATTGTTTTGATTGAATAAATATGTTAAATTATTTAATTGTTGATATTTCATTCCATAGAAACGTATTCCATCAATTGATAGAAGGTGTAAAAGTAAATTAGAGCTTAAACGTTAAGAAAAGTAAGCGCCTTAGTTCGTTAATGTCTTTTGTATAAGTAAAAATTTAAATTATTTTCCTCCGTATTAAGATTCTGCGGGAAGAATAAGGAATGTCAATAATAATAATGTTAGAGAAAATAATTTTATTATCTGACAGTTATGTCTAAACTTCGTTATAAAGTTTGGAAATGAATAATTACCAAGTTCTGTTAAATAAACTTATTTAGTACCTATCCATGTCCACAAGTAAATAATTTGTGAAACATTTCGAAAACATCAGTAGCTTGTTAAAAATATAGAAGATGGCATATTGTATATTGCAAAAACAATTATTGTTACTGACTGTCATTTATTATCTACTACTACCTTAAGAATAAATATGTAGTTTTTGTAATGTCTCCAATGTATGTGCATTCAAATTTGCTTTCGCTTTGCATAATGAATTGGTTGATGACGGTTAAGATTTTAGCAACAGCCGTTAAAAAAAGACCATATAACAACAATGTCAGTGGAACGGGGCTTGCTTTCTAACCACTAAAATATAAAATGAATTGGCATAGTTTGGCTCCTATTTTAGAGTTTTAGAACGTTGTAGCAGAAGGTTGTTAATTTATAGGATAGACAAAATATTACCCTTCTGTTTTTTAAATATTAATCCTTGGTCTAAAAACTAAGGGAATATTAATTTAGCTTCTTGTTTTTTATTTTGTCTTAAAGTACGGTCAAATGCCGGACATTGGAAGAGATATTTTTAGATTAACAACCTAAAAGTGTTTGAGACCAGGGAATAAACATTATATAATGCATGCTATAACATTATAAATTCTGAATGATGCTTAATGAAATAAAAAATAACATAAAAAAAATAAAATGCTGATGCTTATTTTTTTTGGTGTGCTTGACAACCCTATTGAAATTAAGGACTCCCAACCTGACACTCACCCTTTGTGCCCTTACTTTGTTCGCGCCTGTACTCCATCAACTCTTCGTCCGTCTCTTGAAGAAAAATATGTTTGTTAATTATGTGTCTAGTTTTATATTCAGCATTTGTTTTATTCTTTCCGTACAAGTTTGGATTAGATTGACTTACTTAATGAACTCTATTAATTTTCTCGCGTTAGAATATTACCTAAGGTACTCCTAAAATTTTCACGTTCTATTATACATATTATTAAAATAACTTTATTTTTTTCCAACATTTTGAATGACTACTATCACATGGGATGTAATAAAGATAAAAAAGAAAAAATAAAAGAAAAAAATAAAAATAAATAAATGATAAATAAATAAAATAAATATAAAAGCATTTGGACTGCCTTTGAGTCTGCAATGGCTTATAGGGACCTAAATGCTTTTATTGTAGTAGCTGTAGTGTTGTATATATTTTATAAGATAAAATAGATATTTAAGTAATAGATATTTAAGTACTCTATGGAATTACTTATGGATTAATAATAATTATTATTATTATAGTACTTAATTAATTATGGTATTGTAATTAAGTTATTCATTTGTATTTTATATGCGATTTGAACCGATTTAAGTTTCGTTCCATACATAATCTTTTATATACGATTTCGTAAACGTAGTTATCGTTGACGGAAAAAATGCGCATAATGAGCAGCCTGCCACCACTCACGCTAATGTCAGTGGAGTCAGCACATCGGGTGCACAACAAGGTAACGTGCTAACTTACCATCTGAACGGCAGTACAATGTAGAATAGTTCAATGCTAACATTTGTAATTGACCTTCATAAGAGCGTCGTAGACGCCTACATTGAATAAATTATTTTGACTTTTCACTTTTGAACGTCCTGATTAACCGAAAAGAGGTGCGGTGCCAGTTTTTAGATTAGCGAAGACAAATAAAAGGTCCTTCTTAGGTAATTGTGTGCGGTTATATAATAAAGTCCCCAAACATTATACAACGTTCACAGAGAGAAAATTCAAGAAGCATGTGGAAAACATTTTGATTAAGAAATCCTGCTACACAGTATGTATACGACAAAAATGGTTGGACGATTCCGCCTCATGAATGGAACACCCTGCCTGAGTCTGTTTCCGATAAGTACAATATGGTCTTCAAAACGCGAGTGAATATTCTGGGTAAGCGCTCTCCATCATCGATCGCATCATCACTTAACATCAGGTGAGATTGTGGTCAAGTGCTACCAAATATGGAATAAAAAAACAACACTGCAAGTTGGTAAAAAAGGCCATATTGAACAAACTATCGACATCAAAGAGGGTTAAAACGCACCAGATTACTGCAATTACGTCAAATGTCACGTCCCCCGGTGGAGCTTAACCTTTTAAAGCTAATGTCTTTATTGAAGGCGATATGACATTTTAGCTACTCCACCGTCATCATAGGTTAAGTGGATAATGTTTATTTTTTAAATTACAGGCACATGCCGTGTGCTTTTGTTCTTTTCTAACCATTTTTTTTTACCTAAATAAAAATGTTTAGAAGAAAAAAAAAAAAAAAGAACCGACTTCAACACTTAAGTGTGAAATAATTTGTAGAATTCGGTACTATGATAAGATAAGCCTTTTTTGAGTTACACTCCAATAACTGAAAGTATTTTCCTACCTTGATATATTCATTGACAGTGAATGACAATCGATCCCATAAGTAGCAAGGGTCACTAAACCGACTTCAAGGCTCAAATGTGTGAAATAACTAGCCGAAGTCGGTACCATGCGCACAATATTGTGGTAATAGGTACTTTTGAACCATCATGGTATCGACTTCGACAAGTTATTTCACAGTTTTGAATGTTGAAGTCGCTTCCATTTTTAGGTAAATGTTTTTTTCTTCATTTCAGTGACCCTTGCTACTTATGGTATCGATTGTCATTCACTGTCAATGCCTGGATCATCAATGAAATTGAAAATTTATCTCAAAATGTTTCTTTGGACTAGCAGAAGTCTACCCTAAGAGGATGTTAGCATATTACCAATAACCTTGTATATTATATCAACATTTATATGTATATGTATATTACATATTATTTTACCTTTAAAATCCTTTTAAATTTAAAGAACTTTATCCATCTCTATCATCTCACAATCAACAATATCTGCTACCCTACCTCGTCTCCAGTCCCCTATCCTACATTATGAACTAATCTAATAATCCTTAATAATTCTTAATAATAACCATTGCTGGGACACCCCTTTGCTTGGAGAGACGACTACACAAAAGAGTTGTCAAAGCTAGGTTATCGAAGCTTGTTTACAAATCATACACAGTGGGGACAACATATTTTTTTTATTACTGATAGGTTAGCCTTTGACCACTATCTCACCTGATGATGTGGTCGAAGATGTTGTTCAGGCTAACCTAGAAGTACTGGCTCTCAAGGACAGCTGCCGGAACACACCGTTAGGTGCTTAGCGACAGATTTTCTACTTGAGGGTGGTAGCTAGTCAGGCGGGCATTCGCAAAATGCCCTACCATGCTATAACGACTGCCAGCCTAAGACAACAACCGGGACCGACGGCTTAACGTGCCCTCCGAACACTATTTTTTGTAAGTTATTTTTAAATTGCTTTGTCAACCATACTGAATTTTCGCGGGTTGCAAGGGGATGGAGCTTTTAATATTGGAACAGAGCCTTGAATGTTTTGATAACTTCATTAGTTTGAATAGCTTTATGCAGTAACTGCCTATTCAGATTTGATCGGGATTAATTATTATATATTACTTATTACGCATATGTTGACTCGTATTTGAAGTAGTGGTTCGCCACCAAATGTCTTGTTCGTGTAATAGGTAGGTACTTATATTGTCAACAGATTAACAGCGTGAATAAAAAAAACCTTGTTTTTCAATCACAATAAAATTGCATAGCTAATTGATGCCGGCATTAGTAGATAAGGTGGTACCACTCAAAAACAAAACGCCCGTCACCTTGAGACATAGTTAAGTCTCATGTGCCTGTAATTTCACTGGCCCTCAAGGACAGCTGCTGGAACACACCGTTAGGTGTTTGGCGGCAGATTTTCTACTTGAGGGTGGTCGCTAGCTAGACCGGCATTCGCAAAATGCCCTTTCGTCACTGCTTCTATTACTTACTTGGTATGAAGAAAATATCCTATTGTATAAAAGTAATATAAATAAACATCACCCCGCACGGTATTCAGAAACACTGATCGCAGAGAGCTCGGTTCGCCGAAAAATATTTATTTATTATTCGTAATACACATGCTTTACCTTAAATTTGTATATAGTTTTGGCTTGTTTAGATTAGGTTATGTTAGATATGTAAAACTAAGCTAAATATACGACATATGATTGAATAAAATTGAGTTTTTCGGCGAACCGTGCTCTCACCGAACAGTTTATCCGTAAACGGAACAAAGCGCGAATAACAATGCAATGTGCATTTTGTGTGCATGACTCCATCACGTATGAAATCGTCCTTCATAACCTTTAACTCTCGATGGGTGGTAACATTCCGATCTCTGCCTTTTTTCGTCGGTTCCCTTTGAACAGGGGTTCCTTTTTTCCACTTGAAGCTTATATGCGTTTGAGCGGCCGATATGGGCAATTTGCATTGTTATTCCCCATATGTCAACTTCGACATGTAGTAAAAATGTCGTACTGGGTGTTCCTGGTATAAATATTTGTTGCCAATGGGCTTTTGTCCACCTGATAGTGAGTGAAGATGTGGTCACAAGTGTTAACGACTTTATCTAGAACAGGAACTTACTTTTCTACAGCTGGAAGGAGGCTTGGTGACAGGTTTTCTACTTGATGGTTGTAGCTAGCTAGCTACAACCATCAAGTAGCCGGCCATTCGCAAAATACCGTTCCATCACGCAAAGTATTGGAGTTTTAAGGCGGCCCAAAGACCTCTGACATAGTCTAAGGACTGCTAACTGAATAATAGGGACCGAAGACTAAAAGCAAACAATACAGAAGCGCCCAAATACATTTACTACCGTAAATGCTTCTAGGACCCACCATCCAGATCGCAGAGAACGTTACTATCTAGTTGATTTGTTAAGATCGACAAAGCAATTTTTGGATTACAGGCTCATGAGACTTAACAATTTAATGTCTCGGGATGATGCACATGGGCACAGTATATGTTTTTTTTCACAGTTCACATGTTCGTCACTTCTGACGAAATGCATCGCTTAGTAAATGGGCCGCGAGCTTGTTTCATCAAAACCTATAAAAAATTATATGACTTGAAACAAATTTTAAAGTAGTTTTTTTTTCTATTCTGAGTCTTATGTTTTTCGTAGTTACTCTACAAAACAGATTATGAATTAAAAATATATGAATTAAATATTATATGAAATTAAAAATGTGCCATCAGATTCGATATGCACCAACTATCTGTCCCAAGTAAATAAATCAATAATTCCAACCAAAACAAACTCCATTTCTCATATCAATTTGTCCACTCATTTAACGCCAAATTACATTTATTAAATGTTTTTATTACTGTTGAAATCAAAGGAAAACTTTTCTACCCCCGTGGGGTTGAACAATGCAGGAATTAGGGGTAAATTGTGCGCGTGAGTCGATTTAACAAGGTTACGTGGAGGGTGTAGTGAATTTATTAAGAGTTTATGAGAGGGTGTGGTGAATATTTATTATTGGATGATAAAGTTCAAGAAGGGATAGATATTCGCGATATAGAGATAGTCCTTTTTGCTGTTATTATTATTTTCTTTTAGGACGAGACACTATCGTAATGGAGATGTGCGACGAAGGAAAGGAGTTGCGGCTAGTGTGCTCTAAGATCTTAAAGAACTTTCAAACAATCGTACTTTCAAAATTACAAATTTACGATAGAAAAAAATGTAGTCATGTGCGGGATTCGACTCCCGCACATGACTATATAATTATTTTTTTAATGTAATCCGCGGAGTGGGCGTTATTGCAAACATAACAATATTAAAATCGTACTTTCGTCATTTTTTTAATAAAAAAGTTTTATTTTTACCGACTTAAAAAAAAGGAAGAGGCACTGAATTCTTATGTTTTTTTTTATTACCGCAGACCTTTTGGTTGGGTGAACCGATTTTGACGTTTTTTTTATTTTAAAGCTGATTATTGCCGTTTGGTCCCATTTAAATTTCATCAAAATTCGTGAAGCCATTTTTTGAGTTACACTATACCTGAAAAATATTTTCCTATCTTGATGATATAGTTATTGACAGTGAATGACAATCCATACCATAGCAAATGCCACTACAAAGGGTGAAAATATTTTTTTTACCATAAAATGGAACCGACTTCAACACTCAAATGTGTTAAATAACTTGTCGAAGTCGGTACCATGCGCACAATATTGTGATAATAGGTACTTTTAAACCATCATGGTACCGACTTCAACAAGTATTTTTTTTTAATGTAACAAGTATTTACATTTGAGTGTTGAAATCGGTTCCATTTTTAGTTAAATTGTTTTCTGTGATATTGTGACGGAACATGCACGAGCCCCACCTGATGTTATGTGGTAAACTCTGGATATGACAGAGTTCTGTCACAAGTGACGAACTACACTGTTCTCATCACCCAGATAAATACAGATGTTAAGCCTCATGTGCCTGTAACTTTACTGGCTGTCAAGGAACACACTGTTAGGAGTATGGTGACAGAATTTCCAAGTCCTAGCCAGGCGAGTATGGATCTGCGGTACGGTAGTATGTGTGCTACCGTGCTAATACAGCTCGACTATCAATGCTTCATAACTTGGTTAAATATAGCATGCATTTCCTTGAGTCTAATATCTATGCCTCAGGATTGCAAGTTTAAAAACAAAATTATTTGTAGCATCTAGTGTAAAATTAAAAAAAATAGTTCTCATACATTCTTACCATTTAGGCATGCACATTTTTCTAGGTACTTACATAACAAAGACTTTTGTCATCAATAGAAGCCATTTAGTTGTCATGAGGTACCAATAAAATTACTTAAATACATTCACATTATGTAAAATTACATTCATTTAAATATTACATTCATTCATAAAGATATTTCACTAAGCAATAGGTTATCAATAAAAATCAAATTAATTCATAATGTTGTCCTAAATTATTGTCTTCTAAAAATTCCACAATACTGTAATAACATTTTTCAACTAGAAGTTTTTTTAAGTTTATGTTTAAAACTTGACATATTACATTCTTTTAAGTACTTTGGCAGTATATTATATATTTTAAGTGCCATATGAAATATACTTTTCCGTATTATAATTTCTTATAATTGAAATAGGTAACTATTTCCATACTAAACGATTATTCCGTATACATTTGGCATTAATGGCAAACGAAAAAGAAAATTATTTTATTAGTCGTATATAAATAGTAATTTATTTACTAAAATGAAAGATTGGAACAGTAACATAGACAGAATTTTTAATGTCATGATTCAAGAATGGCTTTCCTTTGGATTACTTTCTTGAAGATTCCTGCGCTTCGTGTACGGTCAAGATGCAGGACGCAGTGCCAGACTCGGAGACCTTTTCCGTTTGCGCCAGCACTAGGAATGTTCGGGAAGTCAGCACACTTGCACCTGTATACCTTTCCAGTTTCAGGGAGCGAACTTTCGATAGCGACAAAAAGATACATGCCCAGATACACTTCGCTAAGCATGTATGCCACAATTAAGCAGAGCTAGACCCTTTTTTAAATTTTAGCAATTTTAGAAGCAAGTGAAAGCTGTAAGTTTTTAGCAAGATCCAATAAAACTGGGTTTTAATTATCCTAATTACAAAAAGGCAACAAAATTTGACCTTTTTTTAAATCAAGCACTGGCTGAACTGAATAAAAACTAGCCAGTGCCTGATTTTATAAATGGTCGAAATTTCTTGAATATTTAGAAGTGTAGCAACTCGGACGAAAAGGGGTGTAGCAACGTCATGATGCAAGTTATTTCAATAATAGTACTTCGTTTAAGAGTAGTTAGTCTTATTGATAGCCGTACCCTTGCCCTTTGTTGATGGTTAAAACTAATTGGAACGAAAAAGTCCGCATTTTCTTCTTTCGTCTTCTTGGCCAACAGGTAAGAGTAGATTATGATACAAGTGAGCTAAGTTGCTCACGAGTTTCATACGTACTTTTTCAACACCCTTGCGAGGAAAAAAAATACCTATATATTGTATTTATAAATGTGATACAAACAACATACGAAAATTATGGAAAATAGCGCGCAAGTTGGTTTTTTTGCGCGCTGCAAATGTATGATGGTTGATTACATATAAACCTCTTTGATGTTACAAATCTGTATTACCCGGTTAAATTGAAAATGCTCTGTTTACTCGCATATAATTTCCAGTTAGGTACTAACTTAACTTTGTAGGGATAAATTACCCGATTAAATTGAAAATGCTCTGTTTACTCGCATATAATTTGCAGTTAGGTTGCTGAGCAAACAATAGTACTAGAAATCACTTGCTTTTTACGAAATTAATTCGGCCAATTTTTCTCTTATCAAAACGCATTGTATAGTACCACCAACTTAACTGTGCAGTTCGCGAGGGCGCTGATGGTCAAGGAAATCAACTACAAACTGTCACAATTTGAAGGAATGTTGTAGTTCTTTTTTATGCCGCCTGAACAGATAAGTTGGTGGGACTGTAAGTGTCTAAGCGTAGTTATTATATTGATGGGACGTAATCAATGTGCAAATTTTATCGATATCGATATTTTTCTGAAATATACACTTCTGGACTCATCTATTGGCCCACCTTGTATTTTCAGTTTCGTTTGGTCCTAGCTAAAATTTTATATTAGGTCGAGCAAAAAGTTTTTATGCAGTTTTGAACCTGGCACATTCACAATTTCATTCAATAGTCTTTTTTTGAATTTCGAACACAGAATTTAAAGAAACAAAAGACAATTTGGAGCCTGTTTGTTGATATCAAACAATCGAATACTAAGAAAACTTGGTTTTATTGGTTTACTTGGATTTAATTCTTGAAAAAGTGATTGATATCTTTGGTTTTGCAACAAACATAACTTATTCTAAACATTAAGGTGAGGTTCTATCAATAATCTATGGATACTTCACCTGAAGTCGCCGCCCAAGCTGTGGCACTTATTCAGGCCGGACACAGCCAAAGAAACGTGAGTGCTCAACTTAATTTAAGTCGATCTGCGGTCCGAAATGTTTATCGGAGGTACCTAGAGACTGGCGGCTTTGTTCGTCGCCAAGGAAGGCCACGATCTCGGGTCACAACTGAAAGGCAGGATCGATTCATCGTGACGACCAGCTTGAGAAATCGTCACCTTACCTCCATTGAGATACAAAACCAACTTCGCGACTTCCACGGAGTATCTGTGAGCGCTCGAACTGTTCGGAGAAGGTTAAAAGAACGCGATATGATACCACACAAGCCAGCTAATGGGCCCAAACTAACGCGAGCCCACCGAACAGCGCGCTTTCATTTCGCACGCAGTCATTTAAATTGGACACAGCAAGATTGGAGCCGTGTACTCTTTTCTGATGAGTCTAAAATTGTGTTACATGGCAATGATGGAAGGAAGAAGGTCTACCGACGTAAGGGAGAGTGTTTCGCACAATGCTGCTTTGAAGAGAGGGTTGCTTATGGCGGTGGCTCATGGACTGTCTGGGGCGGTATATCCGCGAGCGGCAAAACTCAACTTGAGGTTGTTACAGGACCACGGCTGCCAACATTAAATGCTGAAAGGTACATTCGTGAGTGCTTAGAACCTCACGTGATACCATACGCGGACTATGTGGGCCCAAATTTCCTTTTTATGCATGATAATGCAAGAGCCCATGCGGCCGGCATCGTCAGGGAATATCTTCGGGATGTGAACATCACAGTTATGGACTGGCCAGCCAGAAGCCCAGACATTAACCCTATTGAGCACATGTGGGACGAGCTAAAAAGACGTGTTAGGGCTCGTCAGCCAGTTGCCCAGACGATGCAGGAGTTGAAAACTGCCATAGAAGAGGAATGGGAGATGATCCCTCAAAATTTCATAGAGCGGTTGATAAACTCTATGCCTAATCGTATGAGAGCTGTGGTAGATGCCCATGGAGGCAACACGCGTTATTAAATTAAACCTTTATTTGATAAAACATGTTTTTTATTCAAAAATCAATTGCCTTTAACAAGGCGCATATCCGACTTGTTAGGCGTAGCTCCATGTCGTATGGTATTCTGAATTCAAATTTAAAACAATACGATCGAAAAAGATGGTAAAATGTGCCAGGTTCAAAACTGCATAAAAACTTTTTGCTCGACCTAATATAAAATTTTAGCTAGGACCAAACGAAACTGAAAATACAAGGTGGGCCAATAGATGAGTCCAGAAGTGTATTAACATGGTACTATATCAATCATCTTGAGCGTTGATTGTGAATATTATTTATGCTTGGTTGTAGGAAGTAGGTAGACATTACAAACTACTTTCTATGTGTAACATTATGTGTTTACCATCGTAAGTATTACACAACATTACCTAATGCTAGTTAATTATAATATCATAATTAGATTCTTATCAAGAACTGGGGTGGGGAATGCTGTGCAAATTTGATGTAATACCAGCAAAAAGATGGTGCAATGACTCGTATGAAAACATATGATATCCAATTGTTTTTCTTTATGAAACATGAAAATCTTGTATAAAATTGTTTGAAACCCTCAACTATAATGAAACATGTAGATTACTGTATTAAGGAAAGTAGAAAATCTGCGCCAAGCACCTAACGGTGTGTTCCGGCAGCTGTCCATGAGAGCCAGTACTTCTAGGTTAGCCTGAACAATATCTTCGACCACATCAAAGGCTAGCCTGTCAGCCATAAATATTAAGGAAAGTAGGTAGGTATTTGAAAATATTTAAATCAGCAGACCTAACCTATAATAATGAGACCTACATCATACACGTTCTTCGAAGAATAACACGTTTGGGTATAAAATAAGAATCTAGGGGTGTTTATTGATATCACTTATGTTTTGTGAAATGCATACCGTTCATTTGGAGCGACAGTGACACAACTGCAAAAAAATCAGAAACTGACTTAATTACACCAAATGTATCTCCATAAGAATCTACGTTAGGAGTGAAATCGTCGCATTTGCTAATTCAAAATACACTCGCTAGAAAGCGAAACGACTTTGTTGAAATATTCCATTTTGGCACGCGGATAAGAGGCGACAACGGCCGAACAGTCAGTTGCCCCGTGAGGTGCCCCGTAAAGTATTCACGTGGCAGGGAGCTACATCGCCGCTAAGGTAGATATGAAAAATTAGGTTATCGTGTATCGGAGCTAAAAACACGCAATTGTACTTTATGATACTAATAAATTTAAATTATATATACAGTTTTTTGGATATCATTTTACAGTTGCACCATTGTTCCTCCAAACATTAAGTATTTGTGAGCAACCATTTTTGAGCAAAACTCAATGAAACGCTGGAATACAATACGTATCTAGAACTGGCAAAACTGTTTCAGAAAAATCTATTAAATCACCGTGCACGGATAAATTTAGGTTTTGATTCTGTTATAAAATAACCGAATAACAAAGACAGGAGATATTTGAATGTTATTGAGGCTTGGGAACGCTGCAAAAAAAAGAGTGATTTTTTGTTATACATTTTTACTTGAGTACTTAAAAACAATGAGATTGAAATGTTAAAAAAACACTTGATCGTCCTAATATTCCATTGATTTCTAAGGTAAAAACATTAAGTAAGATTAAATTTTTAGTTTTTGGTTGTGCATGGATATTCGATTTATAAAATATTGTAGTAAGCATCTATGAAATTTTCTGTACCTTAAATATGGCATGCATCCTATTTTCTTTATATTAAGCAATGAATAGTTCTGCATGGTTTAATTCATACTATGGGCTATATCTATGTCGCCACTGACTGTTATTGTTATTTTTTATTGAAATTAAACAAATTGTGTTGCTTAATGGATATTGGATTAATTTCATAGGAGACAACAAAGGTCATAACTACTTAAACTTTTTTTCCTAGGGTAACAACGATGCAACATTAAGTCCTAAAATAAAAAAATAAAAATTATCCCATATATATACTTATAGATAAATAAAAAGAATATGAGTCATTATTCAAGCAAAGCGTTCAATTTACAAAAATAAAATATAGCGATAGTCATTAGCTGTAAGAAAAGATAAGAATCTTCACTAATGTTCCAAAAAAATCTTAAAACTGGCGTAGTGTAAAATTCGCAAATTTGCACTTGTGTCACTGTCGCTCCAAATGAGCGAATTACATATCTAATAATAGCTGAATCTTAACTGTATAGATATGGTATAGGTATTTTACTATGTAGGGCAAACTTTGTATGGAAATGAATAAGTGAGAATTTTTGAAGCGCTCGTAGCAAAGTTTACTTAGCTGTTCTTAACCGATCAGCAAAGTTAAGCAACGTGGAGGTCGAGAGTTGGATGGGTGACCGCTAGTGACATTACTACTGAGCGTGCACGTGCTTCAGAGGGCACGTTAAGCCGTCGGTCCCAGTTGTTGTCTTAGGATGGCAGTCGTTTTGGCGTGGTGGTAGGGCATTTTGCGAATGCCCGCCTGACTAGCTACCACCCTCAAGTAGAAAATCTGTCGCGAAGCACCTAACGGTGTGTTCTGGCAGCTGTCCTTGAGAGCCAGTACTTCTAGGTTAGCCTGAACAACATCTTCGAACACATCATCACTTACCATCAGGTGAGATAATGGTCAAAGGCTAACCTATCAAGCATAAAAGGAATGAGTTGTACGATATCTTACAAAATTACAAATTTACGAGAAAAAAATAGTCATGTGCGGGAATCGAACCCGCGTCCATCCACCCCTATAGCCGGGGTATGCTCTGACCACTTGAACTAACTTGACACTGACTCATAACTCAACTTTTCCTCTCGTACTTTATTTAACCAGCGTATTGGGATGGATACCATGTACTACGAACAAGACCAATTGTGCAATGGGTTTTAAACTTGTAAATGATGACGCAACCTTATAGTTTTAATATTGTTATGTTTGCAATAACGCCTGCTCGGCGGATTTTGTAATGCAAAATTACAAATTTACTAGAATAATAAATTATAGTCATGTGCGGGATTCAGTGCTCAAGTGGTCAGTGCATACCCTGGTTATAGGGGTGGATGGATGTGGGTTCGAATCTGCACAGGAACATCATTTATTTTTCTAGTAACTTACGTAACGTAAATTTGTAATTTTGTAATGTAATCCGCCGAGCAGGCATTATTGCAAACATAATAATATTGAAATTGTACGATATCTGTTTAAATTCCACTGTATCTTTTAGAAGCAGTGTTGGCCCATTGACTATGGATTTCTGTACAGAAACTCCATGGTTCATACCCCACTGTGGGCTCGAGCCCCACCAAGTAGTTATAAGGTATATAAAAATGCCCTCCTGGCTGGTTATTACCTTCAAGTTGAAATTCTAAAACCCAGTACCTAAACGGTGTGTTCCAACAGCTGTCCTGGAGAGCCACTTATTCTCGGTTAAGCGTGCTAAAACAATCGGCAACATCATCATTTACCATGATGTAAGATTGTACTCGAAGAGCAGCCTTACCAGCAATAAAAAAAAACATTTATATAAAAACACTCATACTTCCATACAAATTAATCTTTACCGTGTAACAAACACACAGCGCCCTCTGGGTGGAAATACCTTGACAGGTCTTCAGTGTGAACCTCAGTTAAGAAGAAATCTAACGGGATAATTAAACAATCGTATATATTTTTTGTAATTGGTTTTAGTTTATTTTACACCTATAAACTACTAAAACAAAACTTAAATGTAATTTATTTTCTTTATATTTTAAACATTTATTGCCATTTCTTGAAAAAAGTAGCTACGGGAAAATTAAACATAGACTACCTTTTAGTGCATATTCTAATAAAATGGTCTACTGTTAAGTAACCTTGGAAGTTCAACATTGGCGTACAATTTAATTTATTTAATGTTAAAACAATAAAAACCATTTTCACCGTGTGAACATGGCTTTAAAATGTTTTCATCAGTTTTTCTAAAGGTAATGAACGACGTTTATTAAAATCATGATTTTTGAAAATCTAATTTACAATTCTACTAACACTATTGTTGAGCGTTCCAAAATACACATTTATCTTTATATAATACAAAACTATTTTACAAATAAAATAATGACTAGTTATTTTACTACCTATAAGTATTTGACTAGAAAAACAATTTGTATATCTAAATTAACCTCTTTACTTAGCCATCATTACTTCAATTCAACGTCGTGAAACTAAATATTCTAAAATCAAACGTATTCCAACCGAATCCGAATTCCAATTCAAATCGCCTTGACGTTATCCAGGTGCAACCAAACCTTACGGAACGTCCTAATTGTCTGTCGTAATACGACACAATGTGTGTTGTCCAACCGATTAAATTTATTGAACTTGTCGTTTAATCAATTTTAATTCAATTGGCATAACTGACTATTGCAGAATTCCTTTTAATTTTTTTCAAGTCTAAAACCAAAGTAAATAGTAAATTACGTTCTGAGATGTAATGACATACTTTAAACTACTAATAATATAATTTATGTAATACTGTTTATTGTTATGTAATAATTTTTGACAATGCAGTAATTTTTATCGATCTATTCTTTTATTTTCAAATACGATTTCTACCTTTTAATATTGAGAATGACCTTTAAATTATGTAGTGAGGTAATTCTTTAAAAAAATATTGTGTAATTTTCAAACGATTGATCTTTTATCTTTTATATATCTTCAAATTTCAAAATTTGTATGCAGCAAGGCAAAACATGCTGGAACTTTAAACCACTTTAACATCTTATATATTGTGTTCCAATGTTTTTGACAAATAAACTATCAGTTCATTTCGATTAACACTACAAAATCAAAACACAGTATATTGCACGGTGCTGTCGTAGCCGGCAAAAAGCACGGTCGTACAACGTCACGTTTGTTGGTCAGCGAGTTGAAATAATTAAGAGGTACGGGAAGAGAACATTCCTACATAAAAATAGGTATTTTAACAAAGTGATGCTGTCTCGCCGCTAAATGCCCGAACAGAATAGTGAGATAAGGACAATTGCAGCTTCTTTAGTTTTGACTTAGACCTATCAAACCGGTTAGTTGTTATGTTGGTCATATCTACTTCAAGGATTCCTGTAGCAAAATGAATAATTTAATAAGTTAAGTACACGGAAGACCGATGTAATCAAATATTTTTAGATTTATTCTGGGGGAAAAGTGTTTAGTAAAATTTAGTTTTGTTGTAGTTGGCAAAAAATGTGGTGAAATTTTAAATTGCCTCTTTTGCTTTGCTAAAAACACTTTAAATAAATATTTCACTTAAAGCACACAAAGCTGTGTTGAATTATAATATATAATCATCATGATTGACATCTTGACGACTTACTTCACATTTATTTCTTATGTAATCTATATGCAGAACCTGATAACGTATAGTGTCTAAAATAAGACCTATAATGTTGCTTGATTACTTACAGAAGACCATGTCACTAATCTAATACAAATTTAAACATCAGAGATTAATTTTTTCCTTGAACAAAATATCACTTAGTTTTATCTAAAAATAAGTTACGAGTTTGTTAGCTTGAGTTCAGTTTGGACGCGTTGCGTTGGCATTATGGGTAAAATAAGCAACTGATTTTGTCGTCGAACAACACGGCAATTAGGACATACCGTTAAAGTAACTATTTAAACTTACGGGAAATGTCTTCAGTTTACATAAATTTCCACACACAAAACAATAAATCAATGTTTGCTAATCATGTCCCTCTAGCAAGGAGATAGTGTGCTTTGCTATAATACACATATACTTGTTGTGTTATGAACCGCGTTATGATTCAGCTGACCGTGTTCTAATTTCAGTCAGTATTCACGCTACCCACGGTAAGATAGATAAGGGGTGATATTCTAGGGGAGTTAAAACGAATAATTAAACTAATATTGCACTTAAAATGATTACTAACTTCTAGATTTTACTTACGAGTGACTTAATTTTTACATTAAATTTATAACTACTTTTATTTAATATCAAAGGCTGTGTAACAGACATTGAACTTATAAAAAAGCGGGAGAAGCTTCATCCATATTTCAAACATGACAATGTCAAATCAGGCGAGTTCTCTCCTCTCTGTAATGTGATCGAAGATGTTGTTCAGGCTAAGGCTAGAATGACTGGCTCTAAAGGACAGCTGCCGGAACACACCGTTGAGCTTGAGAACAGATTTTCTACTTCGGGGTGCTAGCGAGACGGGCATTCGCAAAATGCCCTATCTCCAAGCTATATCGATTGTAAGACAACAACCGAGACTGATGGCGTAACGTGCCCTTCGAAGCACATGCACGCTCAGTAGTAATGTCACTAGCGGTCAGCCATCCAACTCATGACCGCGGCGGACTTAGCTGATCAGTTAAGGTAGTTGCTCGTGGCGTTTTCCATACAAACGTAGCTTCATTATATTTTAAATAGCAAGTGTTCAAACTCTGTATAACTTTGCATGTAGGTCCTTGAGCCTATCTATGCTTCTAGTTTGCCAGATTACTGTAAAATTAAGTATTTTGAAAAATAATTTGTAAGATCGTTTTGTATGGCAGTTGCTATTAAGAAATTTAGGGATAAAATAAATGATAAATCTAAAAACTGGCAAACTAGAAACTTAGATTTATATGCATACAATATTTCACAGAGTTCGCATACTTGGTATTTAAAATAAAACAAAAATACGATTGTATGTAAAACGCTCCGTGCACTCTACTCTTGATAACGACAAAGCAAACATCGCTAAGAGCGCTTCAAAAATTCTGTTCTAATAATTGTGTACTGATCCTACTTTTAATCTGCTGAAAAATACTAAAATCCTAAAAACGGACACAATTCTAAATATTTTACAACTCATTAGAATAGCAGAAGGGAAATTCAAGTTGCATGTGAAAAACATATTGATTAAAAAATCCTACTACACAGTTTCTGATTACATAAACGACAAAAATGCCTGGACAATTCCGCCTCCGCCAAGCTATTGCCTGTCACCTACATAATTTAAACAAATATTGTAATAACTCTATTATATAGTATGTATGTAACACATTGTTAAAAGATGTTTAAAAGAATGGCCCCGAGTTTCTTGCCCGTTCTTCTCGCAGTGGCTCTATACAATTTATTTGCTGAACGTGGCAGTACAATGTAGAATATTTCAATACTAAAATTTGTAATTGACCTTCATAAGAGCGTCGTAGACGCCTAAATTGAATAAATGATTTTGACTTTGACTTTGACTTTAGCACTGCTAGTGTTTTTCACATTTAAAGTATTATAAATATATTCTATAATTAGTTTTATTAATTATGTATTATTGTTGGCCGCGTAGTGATGTACATAGCTTGACTCGCCGACTATATCGATATCACTGTCACTGTGCTCCGATTCTGATTCGGACGAGTGTCTTGAGTCTTCTGTCGCCTGGAAAGAGAACATTTGTTAAGCCATAATTTTCTCACGGTTTGTAAGAACTGGCCGGCCCGTTTTCCATACAAACGTCGTAGGGTGATCACTCCCTTATTTCAGGATTTGGGTCCAAAATAAAGCATAATACCGATTAATCTTGTCATTATCTAGGCTTGTATGATGCCGAAATTTTAATAAAATAATTAACTTGAGAATTATGAGCCTCGAAACATTTTCTTATAAAGTTTTCGAGGCTCATAACTTACAACTTAATTATCTTTTTAAAATTTTGGCATCATACAAGCCTAGATAATGTCGATATCAATCGGTATTATGCTTAAGTCTGGACTTAAAATCTCAAATAAGGGAGTGATCACCCTACGACGTTTGTTTGGAGAAATGACCGGCCAGTTCAACCTTAAGGAGTGTGAGATGAGCGAGTGTTGTTTATGTTTAGCTGCAGCGACCTGCTTATGACTCTGAATTGTATATGCCAGTTATTTCTCATACGTCATGTGCTTCTTAAATTTAATTTCAAATAGCATATCGGCATAGTATGGGTTTTGGCCATGTCATGAAGATAAACGAACAACGTATGACTAAAAGTTGTGAAATCTAAAGTAGATATTAAGAATATGGTACTGAAATAAATAGTGTAGAAGAGGGTAGACGTAACTTAGCGTGGAATAAGGACTGAAAGAAAAAGAAATCTCTAGGTAAGCCTCAAATGAGAAATTACTCTAGAGAAATTTTTATATTTTTGACTGTACTACAAATAATATACATATACTATACTAGTCTACTCGTGACCACGGTCAATGCAACTTGATCGAAACTTCGAGGTTAGTCAAAATATAATTATTTTGATGTTTATTCGTGCGTGAAAAGACCCGTTTTGTATTTAGAAACATGTACTATACTATCCCTACAGATACAGACTTTACTATTCTAACTATTAGTACAGAATTTACTATACTAACTACAAAATGTTTGACTGTACTGTACTATACTATCCCTAGGGATAGTATATCATAAGGGATAGTATGTCAAAAGGCGTAATAGTTTAGCTACTAAATATACTATTTAGGCATAGGTATATTGAAACACTTGTACTGTTGTTAAAGTCGTTTGCAAGGAATCCAATTTTATATCCACAAATCTAGCGCGAGGCTTGACACCTCTTTACCTATTTATTTAACACGTTATTTATTTATTTAAAAAAATCGTCACGTTGTAATATTATCAATGATTAAAATGTTGTTTACCTTTCGTGTTTCAGAATGCTGTTGAAGTTTCGTCGTAAAGTCAACCGCCGCTGCTCCTGTCAACAAATAATTGTACATTTATTTATTTATTATTAAAACAATACATCTATCCTTACAGTTATTTCCTAATGCGATAGAGTAGTTTAGACATCAATATACGATTACATGGTAGCCCTTACGAACTCGCTCAGCGAACAGTGGAATATTTCAACGTTTTCTGCCACCCGATTTAGAGCTCGTATGGTGAGCGTCAATGGTGCTTTGTTGAGCAGGTTAGTTCTTCCGCGAGGAACCTCGAACAAAGAAGCCTGCCTGCGCCTCCCCACGTACTCACCTGGCACACTCGCCTCATCATTACTAAGATGGCCGGATTGGTCGTGATACCCCGGAACACCTTAACCATATAAGTACACCGAAAGCACCTCATCCCTTCTTATTCCCAACTTGTAACCAACCATGCCCAAAACGAACAAAGTTAGGTACATCAAGGGGTAGAACGGGTAGACGCCATATCTCTTCCAGTACAGGTATCTAGTGAACTTGTTCTGAATGCGCTTTAACATTTAACTATATTTAGCTTCACTAGGAGCCCATACCGACACTGAGACCGACTTTGGAGTTTAAATCAAATTTGACCTTTTACCGTTGAATTGTAACTACGCAAGACGAATTCACAACTCTTAAGGTGATTTTCACCACGCAAAGCGAAATCAATAAAAATGTACCATGTTTTATAATAAACACAACCGTCAAAAAGCGCCTTCCTTAAAGTATTTTCAGAATTGAACTTGTTATACGATAATAATTGCAGTATTGACCATAAAATATACCTAACTGTTACGGCGGTTTATATACGGTGATTATCACTATAACGTACGACTTAATCAGCCTCATCGAAAAGTCAATATTTAAGAAAGACCACAAAATACACCTTAAACGAAGACGAAAAGAAACATTCGCCTTCATTGACCTCGTTTAACGCCTTCTAGTTGGAAGGCGTTTTTATACGTATTTACCTTTGGTCGGTTTTTTGCCTTCATACCATATAAATTGGCCGTAATTAGGGCGCTTTTGACTTTAGATTTTTCTCAGTGGAGGCCGCGCTCTCCAGCTGGCTTCGTACCAGTGCCTCATACATTGCTGTTAAGGCCTTATAGTTCTTAAAACCGTTCGCTCGGCGTAAAAACCTAGATTTCTGTACGCCTTTTTGCAAACATCAACTATATGTGCTATATATATCATATATCGATATATTTGTCTTTATACCAATTTTTAGTTTCCCATCTCTAATAATGTTGTAAAGTATACAATGTTGACTGTCTGTGACTATACATTCGAGGAATATGAGATTAGGAGACTATTAGATCAGCTAAGTGAAGCAACGTCCGCCGCGGTCCTGACTTGTATGGGTGACCGCTAGTAACATTACTACTGAGCGTGCACGTGCTTCGGAGGGCACGTTTAGCCGTCGATCCCGGTTGTTGTCTTAGGATGGCAGTCGTTATAGCATAGTGGAAAAGCATTTTGCGAATGCCCGCCTGACCCTCAAGCAGAAAATTTGTCGCCAATCACCTAACGATTTATTTCCAGCAGCTGTCCTTGAGAGCCAGTGATTCTAGGTTAGCCTGAACAACGTCTTCGGTCTCCTCAACACTTACCATCAGGTGAGATAGTGGGCAAAGGTTGGCCCTTATCTGCTACAAAAAAACGTATTCCAGTTCTAATACCGAAAAGTATGAAATATCTTGGTGAAGATCGTAAAAATAAGAGCTCAGAGTGATTGGTGGTAATTAACATTTTGAACCAGTGATGGCTCAGTGGCATTGGTTATCGACTGCCGCGCAGCAGGTCCATGGTTCGAATCCCGCCGCGGGCTTAAGCTTCACCGCATGGTGGAAGGGCATTTTGCGAATGCCCGCCTGGCTAGCGAACACCCTCAAGTAGAAAATCTGTCACCAAGCACCTAACAGTGTGTTCCGGCAGCAGTCCTTGTGAGCCAGTGAAATTACAGGCACATGAGACCTAACAACTGTACGTGTGACGGGCCCAGTGCAATTCGTCGTTGACGAAATGCATACAGTATAGGCAGAGGTTAGTCCACTTAACATCAGGTGGGCCTCGGGCTTGTTCCGTCACAATAACATAAATGAAAAAACATTATATCGATTACAACTAGATATTTCATACATTTCGTTGTAAAAATTTAGTATCGCTTACTTATTAAAAAACTATTAACAAGTGTGTATGTAACAGTATTTTTAATGTTATTGTGGCGGAACAAGTGCGAGGACCACCTGATATTAAGCGGGAACCTCTGTCTATAACAGATGCATTTCATCACAAGTGACAAACTGCACTGCGTCCGTCACTCAAAGACGTACAGTCATTCTCATGTGCCTGTAATTTTACTGGCTCTCAAGGACTGCTGCCGGAACACATCGTTAGGTGCTTGGCGACCGATTTAACAATATTCTTATCCAGTAACTTTATGGAATCAAGACTTCGAAACTTTACGAACGAGGAATTTCCAAAGCATTCACCCAAAGTTGTACGTCACAATGTTACTAAATTTAGAGAATGCGTCTTACTTTGAAACTGTTCTGATGTAAGTTTCCTAGGTCGGGAAATTCCCGAACTTGACAACAAATTTATACTAAGGTTAGGTAGCTATATTGCAATTAAATTAGATTAAGGGCCTGTTTCAGAATGTTCAAGTAAGTTCCGGTCATACTACCCAGAACATATTTAATAAATAAAACACTATCTTTGCGTTTCACAGTCATCGATTTAGCTTATCCATCGGTTAAAGCTTGAAACACGCTGCATGTTAACTGTCATTTTTATCATTTAGTTCTTTTATGTGTTGGTTAGCAACCCGAAACTTTATTAGTACATTCTGAAACGGACCCTTAAGCTTGCTTAGTTGTTCTTTGGGGTGTCTGGTTAGAATGACACCTCTCCATTTCTTGCCGTAGGTGTCGTAAGGCGCCTAAGGGAAAAGTGCGCCAAATGAGCAGCATGCCACTTCTCACGTGGATGTGAGTAGGGAGTTGGGTGCACGGCGCACAACAGGGCTGAATACTATCTTAGTGCCCTGACAGGCCTTAAAAAAAAAACTTAAACCGGGCAAAAATATTGGTAGGTATAATTTAAAAAACCTACCACGTGATAGAAATATGTTTACTGTTGAATTAAGAAAAAAAAAAGATATTTCTATTTTTTTTATATAATATGAATTTTTGCTGGATACCACATATAGCATTAGTGCTTAAAGAAATATATTTTGGACTGGGGCTTAATATTATATGGACTTGACTACAACCTCAGAGGCCGCTACGAAGTTGCTCTACTGCATAAGGATGCACTTGCCGGCGGCCCGAACTTATCAGCGGGCGAGGCAACAAAGCATGCTATTTCACCTACACCTTTGCGGGAAAGGGTAAGACTCCATGATGAGTAGTAAGAAGATAGTGCTCGCGCATCACACACCAGTATTGCATCTACGCTAATTACGCACACTTGTTTGCGATATATCAATGAAAGCCGAACCATGCCGAACGAATTACGATGTTTGACGACGGACGGATATAGTGTCTCAAGCTACGTCACGACGTGTGTACTTTAGATAAAATAACATTATATATGTATTCACAGAGCAATACATTTTCGCGGAGAGACGTTGAACTCTTTGCTAGTGCTACGTTGTAGCAGTGTCGTAGAGCAAATTCGTAGCGAGCGTAGTGCGTAGCAGAGCGTAGAACTAAGGACCTAATTTTATTTTATTAGTTGAGAAAGAGATGCAAGGCGGTTGATTATAACTTATAATATTTGTCTAACATTTAATTTGTGGAACATATAAAATTCAATCTGGCGTAATCTTTAATAAAATTCAAGGTACACACCTGCGCATAATAACGTAGCACTTAGCACATAGATTTTATTCAAACAGAATACTGATCATTGCGAGCTTTTTATGGGTACGAGACACCAGCTAAAGGCAGAAAAATGCTAGGTGCGGAAAAACCACTTATAAATATAGTAAATCTATATCAATAATAATATGATAAGGAGGAAAGATTTGTATTTTTGTATGCAACGAATAAACTTAAAAACTACTAGACCTATTTGGATGAAATTTGGTATGGAAAAAGTTTAAGATCCGGGAAAGGACATAGGATAGTTTCTGACCAACTGCGCAAAAAGAGGTTTTGCGCGATAACCAACAAACGCGCGGGCGTTTGTTGGTTATCGAGGCTTGGCTGGAAAGCTAATTATGGTATATACAAAGTAACTCTTAATTAACTGGCAATACGTGACTACAGACCTGGATAGGATTAGAATAACCAACCGCAAAATAAATATATTAAAAAAAAAACAAAAGACAATAAATAGATTGAGGTGTTACTGTGCAGAAATCCACATGTAATAATAATAAAATTTATCGATCGTGCGCTCTAAGAGTCAAGACCTCCTGAGGATGCTTCGTGTAGAAGATAAATGCGTCAAAATTGTTCCGGTGTGGTGTTTGTGACGTCAAGTCGGCTTAGCAGAAAAATTTGATGGAATCGTCACTAAATATATTGTTAAGTGCTTTACTTAAATATGAATTTAATGTTTTCTTAAAATATTTGTTGTTATTAAAACAAAAGAAGTTTTTTTAAGAGTGTGTTTAACTTTGGAACACACCATTAGGTGCTTGTCAACAATTTTTCCTCTTAGGCCCGTAATATCGACCGCAGTTTAATCCATGAGAATTAGTTTAAACCATCTTTATCGATTATTTCGTAATATGAATGGCAGTTAATCTACTAGTGTGAGTTTAAACCATTATAAAGTTTAAACTGCCGAGGGAGGTCAGTTAAACTGTCACGTAGAGTTTAAAACAGAGTCAAAACAAAATGGCTACTCTCCATCAGCTGTTTGGCCATAAAGGAAAGTAATTTTTTGGTTGGTGTTGATGTACGCTAAGACTTATAATTGATAGCAGAGTAGATTCAATAATGAAATGGATATTTCCGATGATCATGATTATGACTCTGTCATGGAAATCATTAACGAACTTTACGAGACCTTTTGTGTTGTAAGGCCGATAGAAAATCATCTTGATAATCGGGAAGAGAGTGAATTTGTTCGCCGTTTTCGTATATCAGAGAGAACAGCTTGCATGATTTTAGAAGAAATATAAATAAAACAACATCATCCATCCAACAAATCGGTAAAATTATTTCATATAGTATGTATGTTTTGTATGTAAATAATTATTTTCCATCTACCTCATGTAACTTTTAACTGCCTACCAATCAGCCCATAATTATTTTAACTAAAAGCAAATAGCAAGTACTTATTTTCAAGATATGGGGATTATCTCATAATTTTGTATGGTGAGGTTTTGCGTAACGATATACTTCTGTTGCAAAAACACTCGTACCTACCTGAAAATCTGCCGTCGCGCCATCTGTCAAAGTACACGTAAAGTTGTAGTTTTTATGACACATTTGACCGATATGAATGAACATTGTGCCAAGTGTTGCTACACTTAAAAAAATAATCTAAGATTAGCTAATCGACCAGCATTACGCCGTGAAATTATGGGCAGCGTTTAATCTATAGATTAAATATAAGCTTCGTTTAGTTAAACTCTGAGATAAGCGGGGATTGATATTACGGGCCTTAGAGAGTTAGCCATGCAAACATGCAACAATTCGCACCTATCACTGTTTTCCGAATGCCTAGTGCATACGATCACAATACTTCGCTTGTAACCAGATCATGTATAGTTTTGTCTTTGGAATCCTAAAATAACTGTTGAAATTTTCGACATTTGCTCAAACCCCGTTGCAGTAAAAAAAGGCCAAGTGCGAGTCGGACTCACGCATCGATGGTTCCGTACAAACCTGTAGGTATATAATTAACATTTTTGGTATTTTTATTGCTGAATGAAACCCCTTAATCATAAGTCTTGTGATGCAATAAAGTGGTATTATTGCTACCTACCTACTTCGCTACACTACTAACCTAACCCCTCACCACCATACACTATGACAAGTTGTTTTACTTGGTTAAGTAGATATATATGAGATATTACGAAAGGGATGAATGATGTGACATTATTTTTTGATTTTGTTATTTGCCTATTACAATTTCTGATATTCATTATGTATAATTATTATTAATGACATTATGTATCCTTGAATTATTATTATTTTTGATTTTATTTTATTAATGACTGTTTTACATTTATAATCTGTTGTAATTGTGTAATGAATGTACTTAAGTGGTCTTTTGTACTGTTTTAATTATTGATAAATAAATAAATACAATAAAAATTACATATTACTAACTTTTAAGTTCCCGCTCTCTTTAAAATTAACACTAGATAATGTATATCCGTAATTGGATGTAAAATTTAAATATTATGTTATTGTTTAAAACACTTAAGATCTGTGGATTTTGTGAAATGAAATAAATAAATACATTTAAAATTATTCAAATATTTTTATTTTATGATGTAATTTAAAATTTATGCTTATCGCATTTTTTCCTTTATTTTTGCTATAAGATGTCGAGTTCACGGGAAGTACCCTGTAGGTTTTGATTCCTTTGCGAGTGTCGGAAATTTGTGGCAAAAACGGCTGTATCTTTTGATTGCGTTGGCTTAGCTGTTTGAGTTTTTCACAGCTCCAAGGGACAGCAGACCAGAGTATTTGATATGAATTTTAGCTCGATACTTCCACGCATTTCTGAGAAAAAGGTTCTTGATTGTTTTTTCCTTGCTACGTAACCCTAAAAACCTTCCACATACAGTATCATAAGGGTTTACAAGTTAGCCACATTGTCACACACCAATTTGGGTCATATTTAACCCATCTACAACAGCAACAACCCCAAAATGCTCCGTAAAAAACTCCAAAACCTCTAAAAGTTACACTACATACGCGAAGCACCTAAACCTTTTTATACTAAACACTTAGAGTACCTGCTTATACAGAGTTATTAGTAAAATGCTAATAACCTCTTAGGATTGACTTCTGCTAGTCCTAACAAACATTTTGAGATATATTTTTTTGATATGATATTTTTTTCTTATGTTTTAATTATTTTGTTATTTTCTTTTGTGTTTTTTTTATATGTTTTAGACTGAATAAGAACGAGGACTACCTGATGTCAAAAGTCTCTTGTGGCTCTAATGTATTATTTCATATATTTGATTACTTTTCTCAATGTAAATGTTCAAAATCCTATTCAAAGGGACCAGGGCGAGGTCCAGTGTTGCCACGGCGGGCGCTCTTGGCTTGGAGAAGGCATTAAAACAAACCAAAACAAAAAAAAAATTCTTCAAAACAAATCATTTCAAAATGTTTGTTAGGACTAGCAGAAGTCAACCCTAAGATGTTGTTAGCATTTTACCAATAACCCTGTATATTATGTTGTAAATAATACCTACCTAATGATAACTATCAAGTATGGCCATCAAGTATGTTATAACTAATAGCATATAACATACTTGATGGCTTGATGAGGCATTTCACCTCCAATAATGCCCTCCTCTCTCCACAATGTCGTTTAATTGTCGAGGGAAACCTCAAAGACGGCGCAATTTAATTAGACCTAGCATCGCTTTGGCGCCGCAACTCAAGACGTTGGGTGATAGGGGTGTCACAAACTTCATAAATAATTGGTTGAGGTCTTCGTGGCAAGTGGCAAGGGAACGGTATGTATTTGGTTATTGATAAAAAGAAAATACCAACTTTAACACCCAAATTTGTGAAATAACCATGATGGTTCAAAAGTATCTTGTATCACAATATTGTGCGCATGGTACCAACTTCGACAAGTTATTACACACATATAAGTGTTGAAGTCAGTTCAAATTTTTTGAAAAAAAATTTTTTACCCTTTAGTTGTGGAATCGATTGTCATTCACTGTCAATGACTATATATCAAAATAGAAAATACTTTTTAGTAACTCAAAACGGCTTCACCGATTTTGAACACGGCAAGCATAAGCTTTCAAATAAAAAAAAGAATCATCAAAATCGGTTCACCCGGTCAAAAGTTCTGAGGTAACAAACATAAAAAAAACAGATGGATAAGTACCTTACTTTTTTGGAAGTCGGTAAAAAATATGTATAATTCGTAGCAGTATATTGGGCCATATTGTACAAATTTGAAGTAAAAAGATATAGCTTTTACTTCATAAATTCTACAGTTGACAACCCTAGTCACAACAAAGTTATCACTCAAGATGGCCGCCTTCTTAGTTGCCTAGCAACGCAACGTCTTGGCCCACTCCCTGTGCAACTACCTACCCTATTAAGGCGCATTATGGTCTCAATTCCTTTATAACTTGTTTTCTTTTGAAATATGGGTGTTGACAATAATGTTGTGCGAAGGAGAATATGCTGTGACACAAGTATTTAGGGTTCATTATTGTGTCGCCGATCGCTGATTTGATTTACGAAGGAGAGTGGGTGTTTCTTAGAAAATATCTTTTGATAAGACTGAAGATTTATGTTGAACTTTTTTCATATAACTTTTATTGAGAATGCTTTTCAAAGGAAGAGGTCGATATATTACGTATTATTATAAGCTAAGGTATATTTTATTAGAAGTAAGGTAGGTAGTTATATTATTCCCCGATACAAAAAGGTAGGTACTATTTCCTGTTTTTCATTTACGCTCATAATTTAAGATTATAAGTATAGGAACGCTTGCTAATACTAAGATATTATGCTAAGATAAGATATAATGAATAGATTCAGGCGTTACTTTGCGGAAAACCATATTTAATAATACCAAATATTTTAAAAGTATTTAAAGAAAACATCAAATTAATTATTTTATAAAACACTTTAAAAATCTTTATAAAAATTATATACATCTGGTGAGAATTCCGCCTAACTTCCTGTTAAGCCGACGTGACGTCACAAACGCCACGCATCTCATCAAATCAAGTCTCGATCGTGCGCTCGTCTACGAGCGTTTAAATGAAGCATCCTCAGGAGGTCTTGACTCTAGTCAAGACCTCCTGAGGATGCTTCATTTAGAAGCGAAACGCGTCGAATACTGATCTGGTTTGGCTGCGTGGCGTTTGTGACGTCACGTCGGCTTAACAGGAAATTAGGCGGAATTGTCACTAGATATATAGGTATATAATTTTAATAAAGATTTTTTAAGTGTTTTATTAAATAATTAATTTGATGTATACTTAAAATACTTATTATTATTAAGATAAGATATATTTGAAGCGCTCGTAGCGAAGCTTGCTTTGCTGTTCTCAACCGATCAGCAAAGTTAAGCAACGTCCGCCGCGGTCGTGAGTTGGATGGGTCATCACTAGTGACATTACTACTGAGAGCTTCCGTGCTTCGGAGGGCACGTTAAGCCGTCGCGTCGGTCCTGGTTGTCGTCTTAGGATGGCAGTCGTTATAGCATGGTGGTAGGGCATTTTGCGAATGCTCGCCTGTATAGCTATCACCTCGAGTCGAAAATCTGTTGCCAAGCACATAAAGGTGTGTTCCGGCAGCTGTCCTTGAGAGCCAGAAGTTCTAGGTTAGCCTGAACAAAAACTTCGACTACAACATGACTTTAAAAAATACTTAAACAACTTCGCTTAAGCTTTTATCATTCGAAAACTTTAACTAAAAGTTTTCGACTAGCAATAATTAAATAGGGGTCAGGGGGGTAATTAGGGGTCTAATTACATTTTGAAGCAGTGATGGCTCAGTGGCATTGGCTATGGACTGCCGCGCAGCAGGTCCATGGTTCGAATCCCGCCCAGAGCTTGAGCTTCACCGCATGGTGGAAGGGCGTTTTGCGAATGCCCGCCTGGCTAGCGACCACCCTCAAGTAGAAAGTCTGTCGCCAAGCACCGAAAGGTGTGTTCCGGCAGTAGTCCTTGAGAGCCAGTGAAATTACAGGCACAATGAGACGTAACAACTATGTCTCAATGTGACGGGCGCAGTGCAATTCGTGAGTTGTCATGAATTGCAACTGTTATAGGCAGAGGTTAGTCCACTTAACATCAGGTGGGCCTCGAACTTGCTCCGTCATAATAACATAAAAAAAAAAAAAAAAAACACGAATCATATGGATAATAAGTAACTTACACAATAATTATAGTTTAAAATTGTGATATGAATAAAAAGTATACAAGTCGTTTATAAGTCTAAACGAGTATAAAGACAAAAAAGTAATAGTTTAGTTGAAGAAGGTAGTATTTGTAAAAAAAACTATATTTCCCCATAGTATAATTTTTTTGTATGACAGAACAAGCTCGTGGCCCACCTGATGTTAAGCGGACTAACCTCTGCCTATAACAGATACATTTCGTCACAAGTCACCAATTGCACTGCGCCCGTCACCTTGAGACATAGTTGTTAAGTCTCATGTGCCTGTAATTTCACTGGCTCTCAAGAACTGCCGCTGCAACACACTGTTAGGTGCTTAGCGAAAGATTTTCTACTTGAGGGTGGTAGCTAGCCAGGCGAGTATTCGCAAAATGCCCTTCAATAATGCGTTGAAGCAAGCCAGCGGTGGTGATCGAACCATAGACTCGGCTATCATTGCTTCAAAATGTATGTAATTATAAGTTTATGAGCGAAATACCGTTTAATTAATCATTATGAATTTTGAAGCAGTGATGGCTCAGTGGCATTGGCTATGGACTGCCGTGCAGCAGGTCCATGGTTCGAATCCCGCCGCGGGCTTGAGCTTCACAGCATAGTGGAAGGGCATTTTGCGAATGCCCACCTGGCTAGCGACCACCCTCAAGTAGGGTGGTCGCTAACCCTCAAGTAGAAAATCTGTCGCCAAGCACCTAACAGTGTGTTCCAGCAGCAGTCCTTGAGAGCCAGTAAAACTACAGTCACATGAGACCTAACACTGAGAAAAATCTAAAGTCAAAAGCGCCCTAATGACGGCCAATTTATATGGTATAAGGCGAAAAACCGACCAAACGTAAATACGTACAAAAACGCCTTCCAACTAGAAGGCGTTAAACGAGGTCAGTGAAGGCGAATTTTTTTTTCATCTTCATTTAAGGTGTATTTTGTGGTCTTTCTTAAATATTGACCTTTCGATGAGGCTGATTAAGTCGTACGTTATAGTGATAATCACCGTATATAAACCGCCGTAAAAGTAAGGTATATTTTATGGTCAATACTGCAATTATTATCGTATAACAAGTTCAATTCTGAAAATACTTTACGGAAGGCGTTTTTGACGGTTGTGTTTATTATAAAACATGGTACATTTTTATTGATTGGTGTAAATCATCTTAAGAGTTGTGAATTCATCTTACGTATTTACAATTCAACGGTAAAAGGTCAAATTTGATTAAAGCCTTTAAGACGTTTTTCTCAGTGAACAACTGTACGTCTCACTGTGACGGGCGCAGTGCAATTCGTCGTTGACGAAATGCATCTGTTATGGGCAGAGGTTAGTCCACTTAACATCAGGTGGGCCCTGGGCTTGATCCGTCACAATAACATATCAAAGTTCTACATTTCAGTTCCAGGTTTATATATTTACTAGCCGTTTAAAGCATTGAATAGACTTTAAGTAGGATCTATTCCTGTGCTATTCATAAATAACTACAACTTAATGATTTACTACTAGTTTGCCTATATTTATAAATTCTGATCAAACCCATACATGGGCCATTTTATAACCGACTTTAAAAAACCTATGAAATTTAAATAAAACTTCGTAATTCGACTAAACGTAGTAATTGAATAACTAGCAACTCTTTAACCTTTTATATTTATATTTTTCTACAGTTTAACATTTTACGTATGTTAATATTGTATAATATATGAATAATATTAATTATTAAGTCCGTTTCTATGTTTGCAATACAAATGTATAAATTAAGGAAACTTGTAATTTCTCTGCTAAGTGAATGTACCTATATTCTTAAGAGAAAAGTCTTAAACCATAAAAAAGGAGGAGTTTCTTAATTCGACTTTTTTATGTTTGTTACCTCAGAACTTTTTACTGGGTGAACCGATTTTGATGTTTCTTTTTTTTATTCAAAAGCTGATGTTTGCCGTGACGTCCTATTTAAATTTCATCAAAATCAGTCAAACTGTTTTTGAGTTACACTCCAATAAATCCTGTTTTTTTCCTATCTTGATGATATAGTCATTGCCAGTGAATAACAACCGATCCCGTAAGTAGCAAAGCAAGGGTCACTAAAAAGGGGTAAACATTTTTTTTACCTAACAATGGAACCGACTTCAACTCTCAAAAGCGTGAAATAACTTGTTGAAGTCGGTACTATGACAGTTCAAAAGTACCTATTATCACAATATTGTGCGCATTAGTTTCATTTTAAGGTAAATATTTTTTAACCATGTCTCTTCACAAAATAATTCTTTACGAATAGCAAATTTTATTTATAAATTAGCATATTTAGTATATAAAATTTGCCAGCATAAATATGATAAATTATTGACTAAGTGCCACACAATGCTCAGGTTGTGGGATAGCCCTAATCATAAAGACAAGATTCAGAGAAGCAAACTACTGCTTCGAGGGTACGGTGAAGAACTATTTTAAATTGAAATGTGTGGTATTATAATTTTGAAATAAACTACTGATAAAGACTACTTATTCCCAGTGGGGTGACGGGCTAGAATGTCACCCCCCCCCCCTTCCCCATTGCTACCTGTGGTCGTCGACTAAATGTAAAAAACCGGAAGGTGGGCAGCACCACCTTCTGCGTTTTCAACGAGTTTCACTTCTACACGAAGCATCCTCAGGAGGTCTTGGAGAGAAATGAAATGAATATTGCATATGGATTTTCGCAAAGTAACGCATGAGTCTATCCATTATCCTATCCTATACGTGCTAATTAGATGAAAGCTTTAAAAATAAAATTCTTATTTACGCACATTTCCCACTGAGAAATCTACTTTACCGAAAACGTTGGAGGGCATGCTGATATGGTTTTCGTACTCAAAATCCGCCAAATACACGTTTTTCAGAATGTCTTACCTCGTTGTTGTTGTTGCTGCTTTCTCAACTGTTTCTTGTGCTTCATCCGCCGGTTCTGGAACCAGGTCTTCACTTGGGTCTCGGAGAGGTTCAGTGCACCTGCTAGCTCCACTCGCTCTGGAGTTGAGAGGTATCGTTGGGTTTCGAAGCGCTTCTCAAGACCTGCACAGAGGGTAATGACTTGATAAAATGGCTTTTTAGTTTGAATATTGTTATGTTTGCAATAACGCCTGCTATGTGGATTACATTACAAAATTACAAATATACGATACAAAATATAAAAAAAAATTAAGTAATTTATTTTTTTCTATCGTATATTTGTAATTTTGTAATGGAGTGGTATAATTAAGGGTTTATATATGCATACATAGATGTTTGTGATTTCTTTATTCCACCACAACTTCTAAACGGCTTAACAGGTTTTAATGTATGAGATATCGTTAGACTCGTCTTGTTAGCGCAAGTGGCAATAGGTACATAAAAAAAACTGGAGTATTTTTGACGCCATATTGTATTATATATATTTTTTTCCAAATCCACCGAGTTGTAATAAATAGATTCAGGCGTTACTTTGCGGAAATCCATATTTAATAATAACAAATATTTTTAAAATATTTTATGAAAACATCAAATTAATATTTTAATAAAACACTTAAAAATACAAAAATATATCTAGTGACAACTCCGCCTAATTTTCCTGTTATGCCGACGTGACGTCACAAACGCCACGCAGCCAAACCGGAAGAATTTTCGACGCGTTTCGCTTCCAAAAACATTCTGATGTTATAAAAAGATCTTGTCCAAATAGATATCCTCATAAGTTATATGTGCCACATCAACGACTAATGCTTACCACGCAAAATATTAATTGTATGGCAATTAGAGTTTATATTACTTTACCTGACAAAATCTAAATGGCTTAAATCTATTGTTCGGAACGATCAACTTATCGGGCAAGGTTCTGAACGCCTCCTTAGCGTAGCAGTCTACTCTTTGGTCTATGGACAATTTTTGGTGAAGAGAAAAAAATTGTGAAAATAGCGATTTAGGGTCAGCGGTGTTTAAAATAAATTAATTGTTCTTTGGGAAAAACCGCTTTGTTGGACCCCCGCGTGTGTTTGATATAATTCTTTGTGAACAATTTAATCCACTTTGAAAAATATATATTGTTTGTGTTGTGTCGGGACTTTGAAGAGTCCCAAAGGAAGAACGGAACTCCCAGCCATAGCGTAAGTAACCTTCTAATATATACTTGGCCAATTATATACTATTAGGGAAACGCTAGGGTGGAGTCGTGGAAGTAAGAAGAAAAAACATTGTAAGTTTCATTGTATTAACATTATTTCACCCCCGCGTATCGCGGGCGAGTTAGGATTAAAAAAACAGGTTGTCCAGGAGGATGACCCTGCTTACCATACCTTTCTAGGCAATCTGGAATCTTAACATCTATTTAAAAAAATAATTATTCAATTTATTATTCACCTTTTCAAATAGCTTACCAGTGAGCTGTGGATCCGAAAAGACCGTCCTTGCCTTCCGTCGGCGGCAGTGCTTCAGTGCAGACAATGACAACTCCGACGGGGTGAAGAGCGCGTGGTACGGGACTCCTAGGAACAACACACTACAATTAATACTGCATCGATTTTGAAGAAATTATAGCCTAGCGGTAATAGCTATGGGCTGCCGTGAGGAAGGTCCATGGTTCTATCTTCACCGCATGGTGGAAGAGCATTTTGCGAATGTTAACCTGGCTAGCTGCCTACCCCAAGTAGATTTTTTACACCAAAAAAGGCACCGACTTCACCACTCAAATGTGTGAAATAACTTGTTCGCAAGTCGGTGCCATGATGGTTCAAAAGTACCTATTAGAACAATATTGTGTGCATGGACCATGGACCTACGGCACGCGAGTTCGTAGTTAGCCGGCTACCACTTCTTCAAAAATCTTTCTCAAAATGTACACTCAATTTACTTCAATTAAAGATGTAGGTAAGTACAATGCGATTAAAATAAGAATAGGGTCGGCCTAGCGCCATGTTGTGACGTCAAAACTAGAACTTGTTACAGTGTGGAAAAACAGAAATGATAAAACATGTATAAATTAATAAAGTAAATCAAAAACCCGACTGCAATTAATTTATTTTCGTTAAGTGTTTTATCGTTTAATTGAAATTAATACTGCCAGTTAAAATATTTATGGAATCTTTTTTTAAAGCCAATTATTTTGATACCCAACACGATGGCTTTGGATGAAAAAGTTAATTGTTTTTCTCACTATATGGCGTCTAAAATCCACCAGTTTGTTTTTATTTTTTTATGTACAAAGTGTCACTTGAGCTATCAAGACAAATCTAACGTTATCTCGTACATTAAATCGGTTAAGCAATTTAGAAGTTATGGTGAAATAAAGAAACTCACAAACATACATACATACATGAAACCTGTAAACTTAATACACGTTTATGTGGGCAGTCGTGTAAAAAAACAAGTAGTCATAGGTAGGTAAACGAAGTTGTAGGTGACTGTAGGAACAAAAAACACAGCAATAATTTGATCTGATTTTATTTGTTAGCAATATTTTGTACTTAGGTATCTTAATTTGAATCGCTTAGCTCTTCCGCATGTCCTGATGGCCCACTGAGTCAGACATCGTTATCATCGTAACGGGTAACATATAACAATCACCAAAAACATATTAAACAGACAACAAGAACAAATTAAACAGTAAAAAAAAAACACTGTCGGAGGAATAAGACCCTGAAGCCCGCGTTTAAATCAAAACAAAATGGCGTCTGTGCTGTCGACCTTAAAAATATGAATATATTAAAATTATCAATTTCGGGTCACTCATTTAAAATTACCTATAAATATATGGCACTGCACTATTTTTAAGTTTCCTCTGCTGATCGTACTTATTAGAGTGAATACGAGTGAAGTTAGCCGAAAGCCCGTCCTATTCTTATTTTAATCGCATTGTATACACAATCGCGGCCACTTTAATGCCGTCATTTGGTATATGATCATAATTCTATACAGTGTATATGTTCGAAGGGTCAACCCGTTATATGAACTAAAGACTGAATTAAAAATAACTGCTACGTGTTCATTCACCAAAGAAATAAAGAAATTCAAAAAAGAAAAAAAAAATACCACAAAATGGAACCGACTTCAACACTCAAATGTGTGAAATAACTTGAAGTCGGTACCATGATGGTTCAAAAGTACCTATTATCACAATATTGTGCGCATGGTACCTACTTCGACAAGTTATTTCACACATTTGAGTGTTGAAGTCGGTGTCATTTTTTGGTAAAAAAAATTTTCAACATTTTAAGTGACCCTTGCTACTTATGGGATCGATTGTCATTCACTGTGATGTATGTAAATGCAATACTTTCCAGTTATTGGGGTGTAACTCAAAATCGGCCAGACCGATTTTGATGAAATTTAAATGAAACTACACGGCAAGCATCAACTTTCAAATAAAAAAAGAATCATCACAATCGGTTCACCCAGTCAAAAGTTCTGAGGTAAGAAATATAAAAAAAAACTTCGAATTGAGTATCTCCTCCTTTTTTGAAGTGGGTAGTTCCAGCGGCCGTTCTTGGGAGCCATAAAATTACAGACACCGTAGACTGAACAACACTATGAATCAGGGTGACAGAGTAAAAAAATAATGTTTCTCGATCGTGCGCTCGTAGAGTCAAGACCTCCTGAGGATGCTTCATGTAGAAGCGAAACGAGTCGAAAATTCTTTCCGTTTGGCTGCGGTGCGTTTGTGACGTCACGTCGGCTTAACAGGTAAAGTGGGGGCAATTGTCACTAGATATATTTTTTATATTTTTTAAGTGTGTTATTACAATATTAACTTAAAAATATTTGATATTATCAAAAAAAAAATAACTAAAACAATATATAGGAAGAATATGCAGACCATTTTCTGCATTTATATTTTTTTATGGGTTGTAACGGAAAAAGCATAATGCCCACTTGATGTTAAGCGCTAACTTCTGCCTATTACTGATGCAATTGCATCAGTCACCTGCACTGCGCCCGTCACCTTGTATACAGTTGTAAAACTAAGTTTCGTGTGCCTGTAAAATTACAAAACTACTACCGCGACACACTGTTAGGTTCTTGGCAACAGAATTTCTACGTGAGGGTCGTAGCTAGCCAGGCGGGCATTCGCAAAATGCCTACCAATATGCTATTACAACAGCCACGAAGATAACAACCGAGAACAACGGCTTATCGTGCCTTCCGAACGTGCAAACTCATTAGTAGGTATTGTCACTAGCGGTCACCCATCCAAGTCATGACCGCAGCGGACGTTGCTTAACTTGGCTAATTGATTAAGAACGCTCAAGCAAACTTCGCTACGAGCGCTGCAAAAGTTTGTAATATTAAGGCGGAATCTCATTATTGACAATTTAATGAACAACACATTAATAATATTATTAACTTTTTTTGTAGACACAGCAGATATATGGATATTTATCGAGTTTATTATTAGTACTGTTGATTTATGGAGCACTCTACTAGTGTCCTTATTTTGCAATAGATGCATATTAAACCTAATCTAGGAGTGTTTAAGTGTTTTCGAAGCGCTATCCATAGAAGCGGTCGTAGCGAAGTTTACTTAGCTTTTCTCAACCGATCAGCAAACTTAAGCAACGTCACCCGCGGTCATGAGTTGGATGGGTGACCCCTAATGACATTACTACTGAGCGTTTCCGTGCTTCGGAGGGCACGTTAAGCCGTCGGCCCCGGTTGTTGTTTTAGGATGGCAGTCGTTATATGGTGGTAGGGCATTTTAAGAATGCCCGCCTGGCTAGCTACCACCCTCAAGTAGAAAATCTGTCGCCAAGCACTTAACGGTGTGTTCCGGCAGCTGTCCTTGAGAGCCAGTACTTCTAGGTTAGCCTGAACAACATCTTCGGCCACATCCTCCACTTACCATCAGGTGAGATAGTGGTCAAAGGCTAACCTATCAGGCATAAAAAAAAACGTAGTTTCGTCACATTAATTTAATTTCAAGTGTTCAAACTTTTTGAAATGTTGTATATGCTTGAGTCTAATATCTATACTGCTAAGGCCCTCTTTCATGATCTTCAAGTAAGTTCAAGTGTCAATATTTATTTCCTGGTTAAAGTTACTCGGCTCATAAAAGTTACAATTATTGTTTTTCAGTTTCACAATAATAAAGAGACTTCTGAATAATAACTCGATGGTTACTTGAAGGATCTTCGAAGTAAATTTAAATATTCGTAAAAAGGTTTTACTATGGATAATATGGATTTTACAATACCAAACTTTTTTTGAATCGTATAAAAATTATAGACAGATGATCAAAGAAGTATGTTGGTGTTCACATTAACTGTGGGATAGTACTACTCAGCCATTGTGAAATTCACATGCACGGTTACTTGTGACTTAAACCGGCAATTAGCCTACTCGAGACTTTACTTGAAGGTTGTGAAAGAGGCTCTCAATCTTGCGCTCGAACAGTCAACCTTCTGAGGATGCTTCGTGTAGAAGCGAAACGGGTCAAATTCTTCCGGTTCGGCTGCGTGGCGTTTATGACGTCACGTCTTCGGCTTAGCAGGAAAATTAGGCGGAATTGTCGTTTAATATATTTTTATAAGTATTGTGCAAGTGTTTTTCACAAATGTAAAATTAATGTTTTCTATAAATATGTGTTACTAGCTTTCTGTCCGCGGCTCCGCCTGCGCGTATTTCGGATATGACGCATAACTATTAACCTCTTTTGGGTAGTTGGATAAAAACTATCCTATGTCCTGCCTTAGCTCTCAAACTATTTCAATACCAATTTTTATGCGCATTGGTCAGATTCAGATTCAGATCATTTATTGCTTCCATAAGTAGTACATACAATAAAGAGTACATAGTCATATTATGGACCCCGTCGGGCACAGCAACATAGAAGAGAGGAGGACGGTATATTAATTTTAAATTCAAATTTATGTATTGTATATAATAAATGTCAGAAATAAGTAGATCAAATTTAGTCATTTTTCACATAAGAATTCGTCAATTGAGTATTATGCTTTTTTTAATAAGAAGCTGTTTAATTTTTTGTATATGTCCAGTAGTTTAAAAATTATTACACAAAGTTACATAGAAAAATATAAAAATACAAATTTTTCCTCTTGATAAATTAGTATAGATATAGATTTACGAATAAGTCCAATCGCGCTCAAACAAGCGGGAAACGATCCAGGACCGCGGCCCGCTCGTAATGCGATGGAACTGCAAAAAATGTTAAAAATGAATTAATTATTAGGAAAATACACGAAATTTTGAATAATATTATCAAATAAATGTTAATATCTTTTTGGGCCATTGATGGTTAGAATTAAAAATAATGGCTCCGAGTTTCTTTCCTATTCTTCTTGCAGTGAATAGAGCCACTGCGACCTATAATTTTTGCTGAAAGCTGCAGTAGAATATTTTAAAACAACTGCTCAAAAAAAAAGAGTGTAATGTTTTCAGGGTTCATTTATTTTATTTATTTATCAATAATTAAAACGGTACAAAAGACCACTTACATTAATTACACAATTACAACAGATTATAAATTGAAAACAGTCATTAATAAAATAAAATCAAAAATAATAATAATTCAAGAGTACATAATGTCATTAATAATAACAATAATAATAATTATTATACATAATAAATATCAGAAATTGTAATAGGCAAATAACAAAATCAAAAAATAATGTCACATCATTCATCCCTTTCACATTCATATGTATGTTGTTGTTGTAAGTTTCTTTATACCACCATAACTTCTAAACGGCTTAACCGATGTAAATGAATGAGATATCATTAGATTTTAGCGCAAGTATATTATATAAAAATAATAAAATATATATTGTGAGAAAAAGTATCGTCATCGAGTCAAAAGCACCAAAATGAAAGGCTTAAAAAAGCGATTCCATAAATATATAACTTGCAGTTTTAAATTCAATGGAACGATAAAACGCTAAATAATTTTCAGTCGGGTTTTTTACTATTTGCATTAATTTATATGTAGTAAAAATTTGACCTTCATAAGAGGGTCATAGACACCAAAATTGAATAAATTACTTACTTTATATTACTTTGACCACCACGTTGTAGGATTCGAACCTACGACCGCTTGATTTGTAGCTGACACAACCATGGAACTATATTTTAAGTTTCGCACTTTTTTTTATAAAAGGCTTCCTTTTCATACTGTATCAACAGGATTGTCCACTGCTGAACACAGCCTCCCCCATTTAGGAGGCTTTGCCAATCCCCACGCTTGGTAAGCGTCTTAGGGATCGAGGGACAGTTTAAGATACCTATCAGGTCCTCAGAAGGCGTCCACCTTTCAGTATTTTACCTTCAGTCGCTTCTTACGCCACCCACAGATAGAAATAGAAATGACCTCACGGAGCACTTTTTTCTTTTCATAGGCACCTTTTTATTCCTACTTATGCACTTTTAAACTTAAAAGAAAAACGAAAAGTATAAAAATAAAATGATAAAAAAATTGCTTGTATCGACGTGAAAAAAGAAATAACTCACCTTGCGACAAAAAATAAGGCGCCTCCACAGTTTTGTAACTTGGCGTGTGAAGATAAGCCCCTAATGCGCCCATAACTTGTAAATAGGATCCTTCCCTGGCCGGCACATGAGGTCGGACCTCATTCGGCACTGAGAAATAAGGTTTGTGTTCGTAGTCGAACCTCCTCGGCTCTGGCACTGGATTTCTTCTATTCTGCCCGCGATACAAAATGTCCTCTATTAAAAATGAGGTTTTACTGTGTTCTTGGCGGTTTGTATCGGTCGGGGAACCTCTGGTTTCGGGCTCCATTGCACTTGTTTTTTTTTTCAGATCATGATTTTAATTTTTTCTTCATCAGTTTTTTTTTAATATACACTGTTTTAAGTTAATGACTATATGAGGATTTTTATAAGTTACACGTACTTCGCAGTTTTTGTGGCTAGAACTCTGGATTTGATTGAATTTGTTCTCTCACCTGCATCACATTTAAAACTGTATTATAATTTTTATTATAAATGATATTATGAATTATAAAAGAAAACAATTAAAATAACTTATTGTTATTACAATTGTTCATAAACTTTTATTAACACAAATTCACTAGTTAATAAACAAAACACAAATCTTGAATACCGCGCAAACACTTCACAATGGCGCCAAACCATAACTTTTTAAAAACTAATCGCGGCAATGGTATTTCTCTCTTATCGTCCAGTTAAAATAAGGTTGATGACAACGAGGTAAATATTGCCGTTAAACCAGTTGGCAGTAAACGAGCCGATTTGGTCGGCTGGCCGGGATAAACTGTTCGTTACTGGTATAGGGGCGGGTGGAGGGATGGTTCCCGCCCCCCGGGGTGGGGGCGCTTATGTTTTTTTTTACATTTCTCCCTAGATTTTAAATCTTTGATAGCGAGGGAGGATAGTATGGGCGCCTGTTTTTATTAAATAATTATGAATGTGTTGACCTGAATTTTCATTTTTATTGTATTGGTGCTAATCGCTATAGTGATGCTAAAAAAGGAAAAGTAAAGTAGTTAGTGCAAAAAAACCTTAATAAGTAACAACTTAGAAAAAAATTGCATTCTTCTTTTTTTAGGTATACAAAAAGTAGTAATTATTTCTTAGGATATTTATGCATCAGGTTTGAAATTCATCTGGTTTGCGATCAATATATACACGTGTGACTTTCCTGATACGGATTACGGACGGATAGTTAAAAAACTGACAAACCCTTACTATCCTCAAATTAGAATCAGACCCGGCTTTAAATGGGATCTTATTACACAGATTGTTTAAAAAAAATATTTAAAAAATATATATAGATTCGTTGGATTCTCGACTACGTTTCGAACATATTAAACTTTATTTGGCGCTAAAATTTCTCAAGTTAAAATTGGTTTGTGAAATAAAATTTCGTTAATTTACGGAATAAAATTCGTACCGCCTCCTAAATGACATTGACGATTTTGTATAAAATCATAATTTCCAGTCATAAATAAAATTATTTAGTACATTTTTGTGTACCTTTATTTATTTTTGCAATAACGTATGCTCTGAGTGTTATACCTATTATTTTTTATCTATCTCTATACGATGGTTAAAGAACGAGAGGAAAAAAATAGAGTTAGTCAGAGCACACCTCGGCTATTGGGGTGGATGACGCTTTTTTGTAATTTAATTAATTAATATTTTATTTCTTTAATCGGTACACAGGATGTTGAAGCCTCGCAATTAATACTTAGGAAAAGCTGGTATCGACATCTTTCGAAGGTAGTTACGTTTTAGATTATTTTTGATACGATAGCTCAATAGAGGGTAGTTATGTGTCATATCGCCTCTCACTGGTTCGCCTGCCAGTCTCAACCGGACCCTTCATCCGAAGTGCACGTAACTCCATCGTGTGTGTACCTTCTCTCAAACTCCAAATTAATAACTCCTGCATCATACCCGACGAAAACAATCTCTCGCCCAGTGAAGTGCTCACATATCTAAAGGTGATTATATCCAGGGATTGCACAGCGCTGTGCCATAGCATGGACCGGAGCTGAGCTGAGCATGGTGAGTTGGCTTATGCAATTTTCTATCCTTCGCACTGAGCTGTCGAAGTTATTTGGTATAATTTGTTAGAATTGCATTCCTGTGGCAAACCCTCAGGATCCGCTCCCTGGATTGGCTGGGGAGCGTACACAGGATTTTTAAATAAAAGCACGGTGTCCATGGGAATATTGTTATTTTCTAAAATGTTCTTGCCGAACGGGGCGATTTCTGTAATTGTCCCCTTGCATGGTGCGCTGTTATGAGCCTTATTCTGATACGTGTTTGTTTGATTTTTGTTTGGAAGCCCGTTTTGCCCGTTTGGTACGGAACCCTTACAGCATATTTTTCATTTTGTTGTAGTTCCCTAAACAATTTCGCTCCAGCATGCAATATAAATGTAGTACAAATATAACATACCCATTCATTTTTAGATCTAAGTATAGATTTCGTTATTTTCTCTATCATTATCTATATATAAACTAAATTATAAAGAGGAAAGATTTGTATTTTTGTATGTAACGAATAAACACAAAAACTACTGGATCAATTTGAAACTTTCTTTCATTAGAATCCTACATTATCCGTGATGAACATATAGCTATGAAATATTATAAAAATTATATATATATTTTTTTATTTTTTTTTATACCGTGCGAATATGGGGGCAGGCCGCTAGTCTCCAATAAATTTGACAAAGTTTTACTGTTTATCCATAAGTTACTATTATATTGTGTCTCTGGAGGCGAGAAACGATCCACCTGGTTCGGCCATTGTACCTGTCTATTTATTTACATTAAATAAATAGACAGGTAACAGGATTTACCTACATTAAAAAAAAAAAATAGCAATAAATTTTTAAGCAACGTCAATATAAAAATTGTTAGGCCCGCCTACCACTTGCCTGGCTTGTCTGGATAGGTATATTTTTCACATATTTTTTTGTGCAAAATATCCAAAATGGCAAAATTGACTATATAATTATGTCTCTATACTCCTCTACAAGCCCGATAATAAGTTTTTTTTTATAGATAGTTACATAAATAATACCAAATAAGTACCAAGATATACGAGTACATACCTACTTATATAGGTACAAGTATCTTCGTTAAATAGGGGCGGGAGGGTACAATCATATCTAGTGAATTCCGTTGTCGATTGAGCTTAATCTAGGTTAGGCAACGTCTACAGTACCTAAGCGTTTTTTTGTTTATTATTAAGTATTGATGATGGAAAATAACAAATCGTTATAAAGTATGTTAAGAAAACCTTAAATTAATATTTGAGAAAAAAACATTCAAAAAATTATTAAAATATATTAATTATCATCCCGCTCAATTTGCCTGTTCAGCCGACATGAGTCTTAAAGTCCACTCTCAGAGCGCACGTTCGTGTAAATTCTCGATCGTGAGCTCAAAGAGTCAAGATCTCCTGCTGATACCCGTTGAAGCAATGATGGCTGAGCGGTAATAGCTACATACCGTGGTGCCGCAGATCCCTGGTTCGATCCCCACCGCCGGCTTGGGCATCAACGCATGGTGGAAGGGTATTTTGTGATTGTCCGCCTGTCTAGCTACCACCCTCAAGTAGAAAACCTGTCGCCAAGCACCTAACCGTGTGTTCCGGCAGCAGACTTTGAGAGCCAGTGAAATTACAGGCACATGAGACTTAACAACTATGTCTCAAGGTGACGGGCGCAGTGCGATCCGTCACTTGTGATGAAATGCATCTGTTCTAGGCAGAGGTTAGTCCGCTTAACATCAGGTGGGCCTCGAGCTTGTTCCGTTACAATAACATAAAAAAAACTTCGTGTAGAAGCGAAAAACATCAAAAATTCTTCGAGTTGGGCTGCGTGGCATTTATGACGTCACGTCGGCTTAGTGGGAAAATTAAGCGGTATTGTCACTAGATATATTAAACTAAAAATATTGCTCTTAATATACAATTTGTATTGTTTACTTTGTTTTAATTTGAAAGTATTCTAATTTTTATGGATGTTGGACGAAGAAATTGACGTTACCGCCACTTTGCAGCGCGTGCTGATATGAACCTTAGTTCATAAGCAGTTCGTTTGATTTTCGTACTCGCCCACATCGATCTACAAATTTTGCCTGATTGGGTGCTCGGTTAGAATGTCGACGTTCGTGTGACGCTGGCTCGATTCCCACTCGAGGTGAGAAATTCTGTATTCTAAAATATGTAAATGTGATCCACTCCCCTCTGGACGTTACAAGTGTTCGGTCGACTCCACGCACCTATTCTAATTATTATAAAATATCCTAAAATTTACCTAAATTCCGTCTTCGAAAATAGGAGCTCATAAGTTTCCAGTAGTAATTCAAGTTGGCTACGAAATTCACCTTCCCAAAGTGCTGTCACCCTGGTACAACGGACGCGCGTGAGTACTATAGTCAACCAATAATATCAATGTGCTGAGGTTTACCTATAGTCACGAACTCACACACACACTCCAGCACTAGTCACTATTGGCTAGCGTGTGACGTTTGGTTCGTCCATCGTTCCGCATACGTCACAACACTCAAAGTGAACGTAGCCTCTCATTCACTCGTGCACAGCGCCAAACTGGTTTTTGCCGTACGTAACTTAAACAAGAAAGATGTTAGGCAAAATGAACCGTACTCCACCACAAGATAAGAACTCCGCATCGGATACAGATTTTGGTTCTAAAACCTCGCAAGAGGATATGACCAAAGGTACCCGCACCAAACGTACTAAGCGAATTGTTAATGAGTATCCAGGAGACGCTTTTACTGGTTTTCAAGCAGAAATTAGAGATATGATTACTACGTTTACTTCAGACTTTAATGCAAGACTCGATGGCATAGAAAAAAGAATAACATCACAAATTCAATCTCAGACGGGGGACCTGCAAGGATCATACCGGGACATCGAAAAGTCTATGAATCATATGTCAGGCCAGATAGCGAGCATTGACGCGAAAATTATTTTGTTAGAGCAGGACCGGAAAGATACAGCTATAACTATTGCACGCCTCGACGACAAGATTGAGTCTGTGGACCGTGAGTTAACAAAAACTAGCATAGAATTTAGAGGAGTACCAAAAAGGCATCGTGAAACAAAGCATGATTTATATGATCTCATTCAAAATGCATTCAGATTCTTTCAACAGGATTTCGCACATTTGTATGTAAAAGATGTATATCGGTTACCTAGCAAACAAGACCAAGAGGTATCGACGGTGGTCGCAGAATTCACGAACACGCTTACCAAGGACAACTTTTTGACTAGTGTCAAGAAATACAATAAATCCCATCCACGCGAGCAGCTGCAATCGAGTGTGCTTGGTTTTAAAGACAAAAAAAGTACAATTTACATATCTGATCACTTAACACCGAAAATGAGACGCCTGCACTACTTAGCCCGAGAGTTTGTTAAAACAGAGAGCTACGCCTACTGCTGGACTGCAAATGGGCGTGTTCTAATACGTCAACAAGAAGGGCAGCCATACATCAACATAAAATCAGAGTCACAATTGAATTTACTTAGGACGTTCAAGTGACTGACCTGGAATAAACAATGCACGACTTCCAATGTTATGTATATGAGTCAAATTAATATATTTGATTTATTAATTATTGTTTTAATGTCTACTTATCTGTATTTATATCAACGTATTACAACAGATTGTGTATTATGTAAACTACTTTTAATTGTAAAATATGCTCAACTAACTATACTTCACAACACAATACTGAATTTACAAAAATCAAAATACCTTCGTTATACTACTTCCTCCATAAAAAATATTAAAATGCGTGTGAACGCTTATTTACAACATTATAACTTATTTTTTTCTATATTTATAAATACTTACAATTGCACTATTAAAGTACCTATGACACAGATCTATTGCAATTTAAAGTCTAAAAATACTTGCATTTTAGCACTAATATCAAGCACTCTTTTTATCTTTCTATCCCAACAATTATCACATCTTTGTATATTCCTTGAAGCTTACAACACGATACGATATACCAACCTATCCATAAAAACACTACATGTTGATACCTACAAGGACATAACGCACTTTAAGCTAGGCCGAGACCAAAGCCACATAAAATATAATAATACTATGTACCTAGACATAAAATCTATTTCACACTTAGGTTACCGTATAAACTGTAGAATGTTTACGATACAGTTAAACGCACAATCAAATTTAGCCCTAATTACAACACGTAGGATAGGTTCCACAATATTATACATGCCCGCAAACAGTGCCAAGCCCCTACTGCCATATTATCTTATTTATGAATTCCTTTATCAGGTAGGCTATGCTTATAAATATAACATTGTAACAAGTGAATTGAACATAAATATGGATATGTCGCAGTATCCTAAATTTATAGTACGATATATGTATGCCTGCAGGTCGTTAGCACTAAGCAATTATGAGCAAGTATTTTTCTATCTACCGTCAAAATTAATGTTTATATTTTTTGTTTACTTGTGTTGTCGAAAACCGGTAGCATGTTACACGAAGTTGTATGTGCAGAGTTTTATGATTATTATGTCCTTGAAAGCACACTCTTGTTTATTTTTAATACTTCTAGCGACGAAATACTGCAGCACCGTATTCGTCTGCGTTGTCTACAATTTAGTTTGGGTGGTTTGGGGCAATATGTATGTTCGTCGTACAAACAAATCGCTAACATACAATTTGAAACAACTTAACTTTGCGTACATACCCTTGTATCTAGTATTTAATGACTTTTACGTCACTGCGCACAATTTTTCCGTTAGACCACAAAAAACATACTATTATTATTTTATTAAATATTACTTTGTACGGTATTGTAGAACTTTCGTAAATTGCTTAAAAACACACTTTATCCTGCGGCTATTGACGTTTTTATCTGTATACAAGCAGTGTAAAATAAAACGCAAAAATTCCAATCCGCTGTTTCCGAAAACGGGTTTTAATTCAGCTACACAAAAAAACGTTGTTAAAAATTCTACACCACAAAACGGCATTTATTTAATTTTATTAATTGTTTTGTCATTGTTTAATTTATATTATGAGAGTATAATGCCCTTTAAGATGTTACCATATTTTCCACGTATAAATCGATATGAATTCAAAATGTCTAAATGAAGATTTGTATGACATTTGTTTAGTGCCTAATATACAAATAGACAAACCTGAATTTTGCCTTAAATTTTTAGGTAATATTCAAAACCAACTTACTGTAGTATCACAGAATATTAGAAGCATTCGCAAAAATGTTGATACATTCCTTACACTAATTAAAAGACTGAATTTTTTGCCAGATATATTGGTATTATCAGAATGTTGGCTTGACCCATTTTTCACGGCAATTAATATAAACAATTACAATTGTTTTTACTCTAAGTGTTACAAAAACCAAAATGATGGTCTAGTCGTTTACACAAAAATAGGTATCCAGGTACAGGTGACCGAACCAGTATTCCAAGACGCAGACTGCCTATTAATTGATATCGATAACTCCTCCATTAAACTTATTTGCTTATACAGGTCACCTTCTAATAAAAATGCAAGTAATTTTCTAAATTCGCTTGATAATATTTTATCAGCCAGTAAGGGTGAGTGTACCGCTATCACTGGCGATATAAATATAGACATTAAGGAAGGATCCGTCGACCCAAATGCTGATGAGTACCTCACCATGATGGCTGAATATGGTTTCATTCCTTGTCACACACATCCTACCAGAGGATTTAACTGCTTAGACCATTATTTCCTAAAATCGCGCCTTCACAGTAAAGCTGTGGTCTGTTCAAGTGATGTTACTGATCATTATTCCCTAATTTTGTTTCAATTGAAAAATCACTGAGCAAAACCAAACTTCATAAACAAATGACAACAAAAATTGATTACGATGGAATATTAAAAGAAGTTAATGATATTGACTGGACTAGTTTTTATTTCCACACTGATGTAAATGAAGCTACAAATGACTTCATAAGCACTGTTAAAAAGATTATTAAAACTAATTCTCGATCTAGATACGCAAAACGGAAACGATATGAACCTATTCTGCCGTGGATGACACCATCATTACTAAAGTGTACAGTAAAACGCGATGAAATGCATAGCAACGCAAGAAAATACCCAAATAACTCCAAAATTCAGTCAGACTATAAATTATATCGTAATACGTGCAATAATATAATACAAAATGCAAAAAACACATATGAAAGAAATGAACTACTAAGTAATAAAGGTAACAATAAAAAAACCTGGGATACTCTTAAAAGAATTTGTAATATAAATGTAACAAAAACGCCATGTTCAGATTTGTTTACTGGAAATTCGGATCCGGAAAAAGCTCTAAATGTAGCTAATAACTACTTTACGTCAGTTGGTACTAATCTTGCTAATAATATCTTATGTAATCTAGAGAAAACCGAAAGCCAGTTATCACGAGAAATCACACCATTCGCTCAGGGTTCATCAGATTCATTTTTTCTAGTTCCAACTGATGAAAAGGAAGTGCTCCGAATTATTGGTACGCTTAAACCTAAATCAGCTCCAGGACATGATGGAATCAACAATACTTTTCTGATTAAGACAAAACATTCACTGGCCAGTCCCATTGCATTTATATGCAATTTAAGCCTGGCTAGCGGCATAGTACCAGACAATTATAAACTAGCCAATATTACTCCTGTCTTCAAAAATGGAGATACAAAACTTGCCTCGAACTATCGGCCCATTTCCTTGCTCAGTTGCCTATCAAAGATCCTAGAAAAAATTGTCAACATCCGTCTTCTGAAGTATCTAGAGTCATCTAATCTACTATCGGAGAATCAGTTTGGGTTTAGATCAAACAGGTCTACAGAAGATGCTCTTACTAGTTTATGTGATTACGTAGCTGGCAGGCTCGATGAAGGCTCCAGATGTGCTGGTGTCTTCCTCGATCTTGCCAAGGCTTTCGACACGGTGTCTCGGTCTATTCTACTCAGAAAACTGGAAATTGCTGGGATACGAGGATTACCACTACAGTGGTTTTCATCTTACCTTTCTAATAGAAGGCAAAAAGTTTGTGTTGAGGGCATTTCTAGTGACGTAGCAAATGTAAATTTTGGCGTGCCGCAAGGAAGCGTATTAGGCCCGACACTATTTCTACTCTACATAAATGACCTATGCACCCTAAAACTTTACCAAGGCCAAATTTTCACCTTTGCCGATGACACGGCGATTGTCTTCCATGGTCAAAACTGGAACCTTGTTAACAAAAATTGCCAGCAGGGGCTTGACATTGTGGTTAATTGGCTCAATAACAACCTCCTCACTCTTAATGTATCTAAAACCAAGTTGATAGCATTTAGTATCTCCGCAAAGACAGCACCAATCCAACCTCTTGTAGTGAAAATACACAACTGCAAAGACAACCTCATCAACACCTGTGAATGTGCCACCTTAGAATCAGTGTATTCCCTGAAATATCTAGGAGTTATAATAGACCAAAATTTGTCCTGGAAATTACATATAAATACTGTCTCAGGCAGAGTGAGAAAACTTATGTTTATCTTTAAAAGACTAAGGTCTGTAGTTGATGACGAAGTGATTAGGCTAGTTTACTCCTCTCTATGCCAGTCAATTCTTGACTATTGTATTGTGGCATGGGGTGGTGCGTTCAAAACATATATGTTGACAATTGAACGAGCTCAACGCGCTGTTATTAAAGTAGCCCACAAGAAGCCCCGCCTCTATCCTACAGATTATTTGTATCGTGAATGTGGATATTTAAGAGTACGACAACTATATATTCTGTCTGTGATTTTAAGATATCACAAAATAGCTCCACTGAAAGTGATCATCTGTCGCAGACACATTCGATGGAAAGTGCCAACTAGACACTCAGAGTTCTACCGTCGGGCATATTCATGGACAGCACCCTATATATACACTAAACTGAACAGACTCCTCAATATATTACACCTTACGCGAACTAAATGTAAAAATACAGTTAAACAATGGCTATTGGGATTAGGCTACGAAAAAATTTAACAAATAATCCAAATTGACAAATAATTAAAACTTTATAATATTTACTCTAAAATATTAATATATATATATACATATGTACTAAATCATAGTAATAAAAGAAAATGAGAAAGGTAACAATAAGTACCTACATCAAAATGTCAACATTGATATATAATCGACAATATCATTTTGTGTATAATCGTGTTTGTTCCATATGTATTCTCTTTTGGTTTTTTATTTCTCTTTTTATTTTCTAGTGCAATTTTTGAAATGCTTGTCGTGTTTGTATTTGTGTTGATATACCCATATAGGTAAATATGTATATATGTGTGTATCACTGAAGAATAGTGTTAAGACTATACTGCACAGTTACGTTTACAAGTAATGTAAATACAGTTCCAATCATAGAACACCTGTAACGTTAAAAACAAATCCTTTTAACAACAATAAGATAAGAAACTGATCTCCACAATACAGGGAATCCTAGTGTGGAGACCAGGGACTACCTATATATAAATTTATTTAGTTGAGTAACTTTATTTGCTAATTTTATTTTTAATGAATAAAGTACCTACATTGATTAGTTTTAAGAATTGTAACATTGTGGTTGTTGAAATAAATATATTATATTATATTATTATTATTATCTACTTGTGTATGTATTCTACTTGTTTATGATGTTTGCGAACTTAAATAAAAAAATAAGATTTTCGCTTAGCGCACGCGGTAGTATCTGCACCTATCGTATTTAGAATCTTTTATTAACTTAATATGTACTGAACATATAATAGATATCGTAAGAAAGAAATCCTCTCTGTAACTCGCTAATTACGTAATCAAGTTGAATATAGATGGAAAACGTAGCAACAAAACAAAAAAAAATTATAAATCCTATAAATATACGTAAGGAAATCTCCATTTAGACATATAAAAAACGGTAAAATATCTGTAAAAGATTAACTCATAACTTTTGCTCTGTTTCGGAATTCCATTGTTTGAAAAGTAATATTTGAAATCTATACTCATTACGTTTAAGTTATTTGAATTTATATAAAATTCTACGTCATTATGAAGCGCCCCTAAGGTCCGTAATACGCGACAAGACGTTGTAATGTAACCCTCTCGGCGGATCAACGCAGAATGCATCGCGCCTCATCCCAAACGAAACATCTTGATACTTTTCATAAATCTTGATGCTGACACTTCTTATATTATTTTTTACATACATATCGTCACGTCTGCATATCCCTGAAGTGATAAGCAGTGTCTTAAACCTCGTTTCGCCTATATGTTTATCCCTCGTGTAATAGGGGGCAAGATCGTTGCAATAATATAAACGGCACAGTTTCAGTATTAGGACTACTATTCAATATTTCTTCGTCGGAAAATCCTTATTTATATGTTTTTTTATGTTGAAAAGTGATGAGAATCATAAATTGTCCGGCTGATGGTAACCATACCGTCTGTTCATTACAGCTGCAGTATCTTGACTCTGCACTCTGTGCTCTTTACTCCGAGGCCGTCGTTTGCCCAGTCATTTCATGTGCTACAGTGCCCTTCACGCTAGTGTTTGCACACTACTGCTTGTAAGTAATAACTGCACCTGCGATGGGATCAAGCAAGATAGACTCTAACTGTCTTAAGGAGCCTCAGGTCTGGGTTAAACCTAAATTCGTTGAGATAATGCTCTATGCATTATCTCATTCAGGCGTCACTTTGCAAAAATCCATATTTGATATTAACAAAACATTACAATATTAAAAAAATATATCTAGTGACAATTCCACCTAATTTTCCTGTTAAATCGACGTGACATCACAAACGACACGCAGCCAAAGCGATGATTCGATGCGTTTCGCTTTTACAAGAAGCATCCTCACGTGCACTTCTACCCTTCTTCCATTTGTGGAGTCGATACAATATGTTTTCTCGAAATACCACAAAGACCATGTAAGGTTCCAGGCATTGAGAAACACGCCGTTACGCGCTTGGCGACAGATTTTCTCATTGAGAGTGCTAGTCAGGCGGGCATTCGCAAAATGCCCTACCACCATGCCCTTAAGAAAACAACCAGGACCGACAGCGTATCGTGCCCTCCTTGTCACGAGAGCGCTTAATATATTAAATACAACTAACGGTCACCCATCCAAGTTATGATCGCGGTGAACTTCGCTAAACCTAGTTTATCGCTGAAGGACAACTAGGCAAGCCATGTTACGAGCAATTCAAAAATGTTTGTTTTACGTCTAACCACAACATTTTGTCTCCATTTCCAATGAGAATAATGGAAAAGTAGTTCTTATTTCAGATATTACAGTATTTTTAAATTTACCTATTTTCCTATTCAGCTTTTACTTATTGACCAAAAACGCGAAAGTTTTGAAGTCTTTGAGTGAAAAACGTTTCGCAAAGTAAGAAAATAGATATGATCATAGTAAAACACCTTAAAGTTTCATATATCCTGATAAACTATTTTCGTATACTTTTATTAAATTCCATAATCAATTACCCAACGACCAAAACCGTTCACCCCTTAATCCATACCACCTCACCCAACCCTAATCCAACAAAAGGGGCGTTGTGTCCCCTCCCGACCAATCACAGACGTCCCTCATCCCGCGCGCGAAAACCGGCCAATCACAACACGGCAATTACGGATCAAAAGCTTACAGATTTGGGGTCACTTTGCGCCGTTTGTCGTTGTGATTGTGTTACACTACATTGGCAGATTTGGGAGTGATATTCAAATTTGTCTGTGGAATTATTTTGGAATGCTTCAATCGTAATAGGTATTCATAGTTAGGTGAAGAACCTAAGTACATGAATACTTATTACGACTTGTGTTATTATTTTTGTTTAAGGGATTTTGTATAGGTACATATTTTATAGCGTGATCAATGATCATGCAGCAAGCAAGTTTGTGCAACAGACGGCATACGTAACACGTGCCCTTTACAATTACGTTGAAGAATGATCGCTTGGATAGCAACGCACTCTATTAGATAATCGGGCTCGAAGCATCTAATGGTGTGTTCCGGCAGTTTTACTTGACAGCCGTTTTATTTCTCAATTTAACCTGTTCACCAAAAATAACCCCAGCTGTTCACCATATCTTCGACCTCATCGTCATGATGTTTCAAAAACATAACTTGGCACGTGCGTGTGTTATCTCCGTGGAAAGACCGTGAAATGGTACCTATTTTGCATGCCACCTTCAACATTGACGGCGTTATCCTTGGATTGACAGTAACTGCATGAACCGAAAAATGCTAGTAACAGCCTTAAGGCTGCGTTCGGCACACATCCCATCAAAAAAATTTGCATTTTTAATGAATAAAGTTCCATCTCCTAATTGTCCCGAGTGTGGGGTTATTGAGGATGTTCAGCATGTATTGATGGAGTGTGTGCGGAATGAAAGCTATAGGAGATCTTGCTTTAATAGAAAAAGTATAACAGATGTTGGATACTGTAATTGTGTACTAGCAAGTCCTATGTCAGACCGTGCAGTTCAAATGTATAGATTAGCAGAGTTAGCTTTACAATAATTAGTTGGTAAGTTTGTATTTTAGCTTCACTGGGCGATGTGGTCGCTTAGCGACAAAGCCCATACAAAAATAAATTAAAAAAACATTGACGGCGCGTTACGAGCACGTTATCAGCGTGCGTTACGAGCACGTTACGTATTGTCAAAATAATGCGGCTCGATAACAACAACTTCTTCGGTAAATAAGTATGGCATAGAAAAGCGCGGGAAACTTTGAAATAGGCGGGCGTGATTTTCTTTCGTAATAATTGAAAATTTGTATTTTATTGTAAATAGTGATTAGGGAAGTACAGTGATATTTTTATAATACTTATTTAATTGTATATATTTATTAGTGTACAGTTTTTTCTTGGTAAGTTCTTTTAGCTATTATATATGGAGGAGCCCCCTGACCCGGGGGGTACAGTTCCCTTGGCCGCCTGTTATGTTACCGTAACTGATAGTAATGAATCAGTTATGGATATTGACACGTCCTTAACATCTTCTCCTACTGATATTGACACCGATGGTTATACAAATGTTAAGAGAAGGAGGAAAAATCATAGAGATCCTAATGAGAGCAAATATGAGTCTCAAACGGTTGTTAACTCGGTTCCCGTCACTGTAATTTCTCCAACAGACACTGGCGTAGTATCTAGTAACAAGAAACCCGACATCCCATCGACAGTAAATTCACCAACTTTTACACCAATAGGAAGAAGCCAATATGAATCCACAGACAGTGCCCCATACATAGTCCATGTGCAAAGAGTACAGTCATCCCCTAATGATGGTTCTACTCTACATCCTATTACTTTTGGAAAATTCCTTAAAAAATATAACATCAATGGTATAATTAACGGAAGCGTAAAACAAATAGGACGTAATAGAATTACCCTTTCCTTCTTTGATTACAAAGAGGCAAATTCATTTATTACTCATAATAGCTTAGAGAACAATAATTTGAAAGTATTCATACCGACATTCAGTATCACACGAATGGGCCTTGTCCGAGGGGTGCCTACCGAATGGACACCAGAAGAAATAATTGAAAATGTCAATTTACCCCCAGGTTGCGGCAAAATATTGAAAATTCGTCGTCTTAACTACAAAGTTCTTGTCGCTGGTTCTCCTACGTGGAAACCGTCGCAAACTGTAGTTATTACATTTGACGGTAAAATACTTCCAAACCGTATTTTTGTATGCTATAACGCACTTACTGTGGAACTATACACTTTCCCGACAATCCAGTGTTTTAATTGTTGTAGGTTTGGTCACACCAAAACACAGTGTCGTTCAAAGCCCCGATGCTATAAATGTGGTGATGAACATACTGCAGATTCATGCAGTACAGAAGAGGATTGCGCTACTTGTTGTCTATGTTCAGGTTGTCATTACGCTACAAACAAATCATGCCCAGAATTCGTTCGGCAAAAAAGTATTAAGTTGTCAATGGCGGAAAATTGTTTGTCTTATGCAGAAGCTTCTAAGTTACATCCCTCCGTTGGCAAATCTTATGCCGACATATTATCATCAACTAAAACTTTAACAGCAAATAACCCAATTGTTTATAATCCTCAACCCCATTCCAGTACTTCGTACAAAAAAGTTTTTGTTTCGAAGTCCCGCCCCGCTTACAGTGCTCCTAAAGGATATGATCGCGTCACTCATCAACAATTAGTAAAAGACTACGACATGCCCACTGGCCCAAATGGCTGTGGTTACGCTAAGCACAATAATTTCTATAACGATCAATATTCCGAACAAACTTTGACTGATATTATTACTTCTCTTATTGACACTCTTACACAACACAACATATTATTACCGTCCAACGTTGCCCCTATACTTGAAGCTCTTAAAAAAAACCCCGTGATGATTATCGCTCCATAAGGCATCCCTTTCGGATCGGAACCCAAAGTGGACAATCTACTAAAGATTGTCCAGTGGAACTGCCGGAGCGCAATTGACAAAAAGAACGAAATTATGTACTTAATTAATAAAAATGACCCATTTATTATTGCATTATCAGAAACATGGCTTAAGCCCTGTTCTGTTTTTAAAATTAAAAACTACTTCTGTCTCAGAGATGACAGAAGCGATGGGTATGATGGCGTGGCCCTACTCATCAAGTCTTCTCATTCTTTTAAACCCCTTCATTTCCCTTCCCGTGATGATAGGTTTTTCATCGTGGGTGCCATGGTTAATAATGTTTGTTTCATATCTGTTTATATTCCCCATCCCTCCGCTTTTATTTTACAAGAACTTTCTATAATTATCTCTACTCTTCCTCAACCTTTTATTATACTCGGTGACCTTAATTGTCAACACCAATCTTGGGGTAGCTCTACTTCTAGTTCATATGGTAAACAGTTGGTTGATCTAATAGACAATCAAAATCTATGTATAATAAATACCGGGGCTCCTACACGTAGAACCAAACCTAATGAAGGGTTTAGTGCTGTTGATTTGTCGATATGTACACCTTGTCTCGCGAGTAAGCTCTCTTGGAATATACTTCCCTACAGTCATGGTAGTGACCATTTCCCGATAGTTATTTCTTATTCCAATTCAAATGTTATTTCACGTGATCCTCCAACACGTAAACCTCGTTTAATATATAGATTGGCCGATGCAGACTGGTTTACTTTCAGAGCCGTAGTAGAAAATAATGTCTTATCGCTTTCTCAACCTGCAGTGCACAATGAAAATTCTTGTGCAGATGAGTTGACTAATATAATAACAATGGCAGCTAATAAAACATTCCCAATAAAAAATGTGTTTCTCGATAGAATTTCATCTCCTCCTTGGTGGGACAAGGATTGTACTGTTGCTATTCAGAAAAGAAACCAAGCAGAAGAAAACTACAACCTAAATATGACTTCTGAAAACTTTCAGACTCTCGAAGATGTCATGGCTAACACAAAAAAAATATTAAAACAAAAGAAATTCTCTGGCTGGCGAAATTATTGCACTACAATAACTCCATATACCCCACCTACAATAGTGTGGCAAAACATTAGAAAATTTAAATCAGCAGTTCAGGACCAGACTCATTTTATTCCTTTCCAATTGTCTGAACAATTTTTAGACTACCTAGCTCCACCATTCGTGCCCCAAGAAGAGTTAATTTCTCTTCCATCGAGCACAGATCAAACAGGACTTAATTCTCCTTTTTCATATAATGAACTTAAACATATTTTAAAACATACTAATGATTCAGCACCAGGTGAAGACGGCCTCCCTTATTCATTTTACAAAAACCTTGGGGACAGTGGTTTGTACTACCTATTAGATCTCATAAATACGATCATGATGTCAGTTAATATTCCTAAATCATGGAAATCCCAAATTATCATACCTATTTTAAAACCAAACAAACCTCCCAATGACGTTCATTCTTACCGTCCTATTGCTTTATCAAATGGCGTATCCAAAATTGCAGAATTACTGGTAAAAAATCGTCTTGAATGGTATTTAGAATCTAACGATCTTTTGGCTAGTACTCAATACGGTTTTAGAAAAGGCAGAAGCACCGTTGACAGCATAAGTATCTTTGTCACGGATATTCGATTAGCTCTATCACATAATGAATCAATATTAGCAACATTTTTAGATATAAAATCTGCATATGACAATGTTATTCTACCTATTCTAAGACAAAAGTTAGATCAGTTACAGGTACCTAATATGCTTTCCAACTTTATACTAAATATGCTTAGTGGTAGATTTGTTAAATTGGAATCACGAACTGATGATTTTAGAATATTGTGGAAAGGTCTCCCACAGGGATCCGTTTTAAGCCCTCTGCTTTATAATATATACACTCATGACCTTGAATTATCCCTCACGCACCCTGTTAAAGTGCTACAATACGCTGATGATTTACTCATTTATTTAGGTACAGACAGATCGTTAATAATGAACGCGTGTAATGAAATGACGATGTCCCTACACCATCTCAAGTCCTGGTTTGACAAACATGGCTTAGAGATATCTACAGACAAAAGTGTCGTAGTTTCAAGATTACGTGACCCTCCACCCCTTGATGTCATCTATGATGGTGAACAGATCCCACAGGCCCAAGAAGCGAAATTTCTAGGATTAATACTTGATTCTAAGCTATCTGGCATTCCTCATTGTAATTTCATTGAATCTAAATGTGAACAACGACTTAACATGATAAGATGCCTCGCAGGTGTTTGGTGGGGTGCACATCCCTTTTCTCTCAAGCTGGTATACAATGCTCTTATTAGAAGTGTCATGGATTATGGGAGCTTCTTGCTAGAGCCCTGTAGAGCAGTTGCACTTAAAAAATTAGATATCATTCAGTCTAAGGCGCTAAGAATAATGTCTGGTGCAATGAAGTCTAGCCTCCTAAATGCATTACAAATTGAATGTGCTGAACCTCCGTTATTTATTAGGCGTCAGTTTTTGTCTGACCGTTTCTTTTTCCGTATACTACAATTTCAGAACCACCCTCTCATTCATAAATTATTAACATTAGTAGATATCATTTCCTCTTGTCCATATTGGAAACATAAATCAAAACCTTGTCTTGCTAACAGCTTTGAAAAATTCAAGTCGTTGGAAGCTCCAACACATCGTTCTAAATATTTTGCTCCTTTTAACACAAACTACGAAGCACTTATACTTTCTCCCGTTGTCTGTCAAAACTTAGGCATTGATAAGGATAATTACAATGCTAATGCAATCTTTAACTCTGTTGTTGATGATAAATGGGAAGAGTGGCATCACATTTACTGTGATGCATCCAAGCATGGTGCCGAAGGTATTGTTGGGATTGGTGTATTCCATCGCGAATATAATGTTGTCCAAAAAATCAAAATGCCTCCAGAAACTTCTACATTTACAGGTGAATGTTTGGGAATAGTTAAAGCACTAGATTATATTTTACTTGTAAAACTTCAAAAATCGCTAGTTATTTCAGACTCAATGAGTGCACTACAAGCTGTAGAAAGATCTCCACTTAAATCAAACAGTCATATGCCGATCATCATTGAGATTAGAGACAAGTTGCATAAATGCTATCTAAAAGGGTATTCTATAACGTTCCTTTGGGTACCTAGCCATAGGGGCATAAAGGGAAATGAGAAAGCAGACCTCCTAGCGAATGAAGCTGTAGAATGTGGTGACTTGCATCCTTACATTAACTATTGTCATGATCTTGCAACTTTACCCAGACGGTACCTTCAGGATTCTTGGAATAGGAACTGGCGACAAACCTCAGAAAGAAAGGCTAAATATTACTTCTCCCTTCAATCTGAAATACAATTAAAACCGTGGTTTGCTAAAATTAATATTGGAAAGATGGCCACATCTACACTTATAAGACTACGTTTAGGACACATAAGTAGTCCAGCCCATCTTGCAAAATTAAGGGTTGTAAGTGATCCTACGTGTGAATGTGGCTATCCCTTCGCTGATGAAAATCACATATTGCTCTCCTGTCCGTTGCATGATCGTTCCTCTTTCTTTGAAACTCTAATATCATTGGAAATTCAATTTCCTATAAACATTTCGTTTCTTCTTGCTTGCAAGAAGCCATCGGTGTATAAAGCTATGGCTGATTTTATGGTTTTAAACCATATCAAATTGTAATATATATGTATATAATTATTATTACTGAAAATATATAAAACTTTATATATTATATAACATAAAATATTTTCCTATTCTTAAATATTATCTAATATGTACTAACTTATAATGATAACAAGGATTTCCTTCTCCATCCTTTCTCTCCTTCTTAAAAATCCTATTCAATATATATACATTTATACTTTCCTAATCGTATGTGCCTATTTTTAATGTACGTTATCCTAATTCCATTAAAATTACAATACCGAGTTTCCCCGTTTTACTTATGTGTAAACTAAACAAAGATACAAAACATCTTGCAAACAAAAGCCGTAACAAAAAGGATATCTTCACAAGAAAACAACTGAAAGTTGAAACATGAAACTGGCATAATACGCAAACCGCGTCATAGCCAAGAAGAAAGAAAAAAAAAAAAAAAAAAAAAGTATGGCATAAGTCATAGAACAAATACACAAGTACCTTCCTCTATGCATGGAGTTAATGTAAGAGGTAAGATACCAAGATAGATAGCTCTATGGTGACAAGGAAATCAACTACAAGTCACAATTGGAGGGATTTTTTTATAGTTCTTATTTCTGCCACCTGAAAAGATAAGTTGGTGAAACTGTATCTATGTTTTTCTGGTATATTATTACTTTTCTCTATGGGTACGTTCAAATACTCGCGCCAAAGTTATTATTAATAGAAGAAGATGGATACTATCGATTGAGATAAAAAAGACTTTTGTGTGACACACACACAGAGAGAGAGAGATAGATTTTTGCAAATGTAATGGAATAAAATTTCAAATAAAAGAAATATGCAACAATTTAACTTGTGGCATCTTTATGGCATACAGAAACCGTTTGGAGATAACTTGTTTGGAGATACAGAAACCGTTTAGCGCGTTATAGTATACTAATTTTTTTTTACCGAAAATTGGAACCGACTTCAGCACTCAAAAGTGTGAAATAACTTGTTGAAGTCGGTTTCATGATAGTTCAAAGGTAGGTACCTAATATCACAATATTGTGCGCTTGGTAACGAATTCGAAAAGTTATTTCACACTTTTTGAGGGTTGAAGTCTGTTCCATTTTTAGGAAAAAAAGTCACCAGTTTTATGACCGTTGCTACTTACGGAACCGATTGTCATTCACTGTCAATGACTATATCATCCATATAGGAAAACAATTTGCAGTTATTGGAGTGTAACTCATAAACGACTGAACCGATTTTGATGAATTTTAAATGGGGGCACACGGGAAGCTTCACCTTTAAAATAAAAAAAATCATCAAAATCGGTTAACCCAGTCAAAAGTTCTAAAGTAAAAAAAAAATACAATTGAATTGAGTGCCTCCTCCTTTTTTGAAGTCGGTCAAAAACAGGTAAACTTTGTACTCCTAAAATGTTTACTTAAATGTTTTCGTAATGTTTGATTAGCATGCTACGACGATTTTGATAGAGTATCTTTTTTTTAATGTGATTAATTATAATCACATTTAGAATGTGATTATTTTTTTATAAAATTATTGAATGTTAAAAATGACAGTTAACATGCAGCGCGTTTCAAGCTTTAACCGATGGATAGGCTAAATCGATGACTGTGAAACGCAAAGATGGTGTTTTATTTATTAAATATGTTCTGGGTAGTATAACTGGTACTTACTCGAACATTCTGAAACAGGCCTTAAGTAAAATAATATGGCAGCGACCGAGACTTGTAAGTGATTAAAAAAATTTTTTTTTGGTCTAATTGATGGCTCCACCGTTTCATATGTATTGTGTGATAGTTAAATAATAAAATTAGAGCACCTTGCATCTGTCCAGTCGTAATAAATTTTTTTTTATGCTTTATAGGTTAGCCTTTGACCACTATCTCACCTGATGGTAAGTGATGATGTGGTCGAAGATGTTGTTCAGGCTAACCTAGAAGTACTGGCTCTCAAGGACAGCTGCCGGAACACACCGTTAGGTGCTTGGCGACAGATTTTCTACTTGAGGGTGGTAGCTAGCCAGGCGGGCATTCGCAAAATGCCCTACCACCATGCTATAACGACTGCCATCCTAAGACAACAACCGGGACCGACGGCTAAACGTGCCCTCCGAAGCACGTGCACGCTCAGTAGTAATGTCACTAGCGGTCACCCATCCAACTCATGACCGCGCGCGACGTTGCTTAACTTTGCTGATCGGTTAAGAACAGCTAAGTAAACTTCGCTACGAGCGCTTCAAAAGTAAAAGTATAGTAGTTTAAGAGTAGAGTTCACGGAGCGCTTTCCATACAAACGTATACGTTTCTCGGTCGCTGCCATATTATTTTACTTAAGGCCTGTTTCAGAATGTTCGAGTAAGTTCCGGTTATACTACCCAGAACATATATTTTTTTTTATGTTATTGTGATGGAACAAGCTCGAGGCCCACCTGATGTTAAGTGGACTAACCTCTGCCTATAACAGTTGCAATTCATCACAAGTCACGAATTGCACTGCGCCCGTCACATTGAGACATAGTTGTTAAGTCTCATTGTGCCTGTAATTTCACTGGCTCTCATGGACTACTGCCGGAACACACCTTTCGGTGCTTGGCGACAGACTTTCTACTTGAGGGTGGAAGCTACGCAAAATGCCCTTCCACCATGCGGTGAAGCTCAAGCCGGCGGTGGGGATCGAACCAGGGTACTGCGGCACGGCAGTCCATAGCTATTACCGCTCGGCCATCATTGCTTCATATACATATTTAATAAATAAAACACTATCTTTGCGTTTCACAGTCATCGATTTAGCCTATCCATCGGTTAAAGCTTGAAACGCGCTGCATGTTAACTGTCATTTTTATCATTCAGTTATTTTATAAATAATTAATCACATTAAAAAAAAAGATACTTTATCAAAATCGTCGTAGCATGCTAATCAAACAGTACGAGAACATTAAAGTACACATTTTAGGAGTACTTAGTTTATCTGTTTTTGACCAACATCAAGAAAAGGAGGAGATACTCAAATCAACAGTATTTTTTATTTATGTCTTTTACTTTAGAACTTTTGACTGGGTTAACCGATTTTGATGATATTTTTTTATTTTAAAGGGGAAGCTTCCCGTGTGCCCCCATTTAAAATTCATCAAAATCGGTTCAGTCGTTTTTGAGTTACACTCCAATAACTGAAAATTGTTTTCCTATATGGATGATATAGTCATTGACAGTGAATGACAATCGCTCCGGTAAGTAGCCAGGGACACTAAAAAAGGACGACACTTTTTTTTCACCGAACAACGGAACCGCCTTAAACACTCAAAAGTGTGAAATAACTTGTCGAAGTCGGCACCAAGTGCACAATTTTGTGACAATAGGTACTTTTGAACCATCATGGTACCGACTTCAACAAGTTATTTCACAATTTTGACTGTAGAAGTCGGTTCCCTTTTAGTAAAAAAAATGTAGTATACTATAACGCGTTTGATAACGCGTTAAACGGACAAGTTATCTCCAAACGGTTTCTGTATGCCATAAATAATAATTAATTAAATCATTATTATAATAGATATAGTTAATTATAATAATTAATTGTACCTCTATGATCTAAGTTGGTCGAAATAAATGATTTTATTATCATTATAAAGCTGCCACAAGGTAAATTGTTGCATAATTCTTTTATTTGAAAATTTCTTCCATTACGTTTGGAAAAATCTCTCTCTCTGTGTGTGTGTCACACAAAAGTATTTTTATCTCGAACGGTAGTATCCATCTTCTTCTATTAATAATAACTTTGGCGCGAGTATTTGAACGTACCCATAGAGAAAAGTAATAATCTACCAGAAAAACATAGATACCTCAGCTATCTCCAAACTTATATAATTTTAATATTTACCATTATTTACCTACGCTGGAAGAGATTATCAGTAGCTTGGTATGTACCTAAGTAGAGAATTTCATCAACTTCGCTTTGCCAATGACAATATCCTTTTCAATCTAGCATAGTTCCAGTGCACTGAACTTTTATCTATTGCTATTATTTTATAACCACCATTATAAGAAGATCTGCTATTCCATCTAAAACAATAGGTTCAAAAGCTATTATTATCATTAGTCGGCGCCAAGGGTAAAGGGCGGTTGGCACGCAGTAACAAGTCCTTTGGGACAGTAATCCGATGCGCGCCATCTAGCGACGAGGGGGATAATCACTTGGTAATTGACAATAAGCGCGCGCTGACGACAAAACGCGGGAAATTGCCGGAATCGCTGCCATGTTTGTATTTGTCTAAGTTTGTTGACAACGGATTTCTTTATAATTAGGATTTAATGGGTCTTTAAGTGAGTACTTCTAGGGATGAATGAAAATGCCAGTACCTAGCTGAAAAAGCATTTATTTTCTGATGAAAAAGATCGGCTCATCAAATGTGGGGATATCTAGAGTTTCTGAAGAAATATCCTTATTCAACCCCGCTATCTAATGAAAATAACGAACACTAAAATAAAATTCCTTAATATCTACCAATTAAAATATCTACTCCAGCTATAAGAGGAGCAAATTTAACAAAATTATTTCATATGCAGCTACCTACTTACCTACTTTCATAACTCCAAGTAAATTTATTCTGTCGTACTACATTCTTAATCGTGCTTGTTAATCTTCAAACACATCATCAACTACCATCAGGTGAGATTGTTGTCAAAAGCTAGTTTAATATTGGCACATAAAAAATTACGTTTGAATCAACCAGGTTTGGTAAAGTAGTAGGGCGCTATTTTAGTTTAGTTGTCTTTGACTAAACACAACTAACATATTTTAGTTTAGTCGATCTTTGACGAAATATTAGTAACATATTTTAGATAGTAATTAAACAACTTTAAACGTCACCCCGTGACCACGATCACTGCAAAGTATTTGAAACGTCGGGACAAAAATAATGATAAATATACGCGATTTAAACCGTTTAAAGTTGTTTAACTACTATGTGTAATAATCGCGAAAACCTAAGACAACATTAAGATATTTTAGTTTAGACAATCTTTGACTACATATTTAGACGATCTTTGACTAAATATTACTAACATATTTTGGTTTTGACGATTTTTGACTAAGTATTACTGACTAACATATTACTAATTATTTATCAAAAAGCATCTGTTTCTTCGTCATCCCCTTCTTCTTTGGTAGACCTGCACTTGGCGAAATATCCTTTCCGCCACAATAGAACTAATATAAGTACCAGAGGGAAAGTCACGAATATACCTGAAAATAAACAAAAGACAATAATTATGTACTCTATTATCATCACAACAATTTTTTTTATGCTTGATAGGTTAACCTTTGACCACTATGTCACTATCAGCTTAGCCATTCTAAACCGATCAGCTAAGTTAAGCAACGTCCGCCGCGGTCTTGAGTTGGATGGGTGACCGCTAGTGACATTACTACTGAGCGTGCACGTGCTTCGGAGGGCACGTTAAGCCGTCGGTCCCGGTTGTTGTCCTACGTGGCAGTCGTTACAGCATGGTGGTAGGTATTTTGCGAATGCCCGCCTGGCTAGCTACCACCCTCAAGCCGCCAAGCAACAGTGTGTTCCGGAAGATGTCCTTGAGAGCCAGTAATTCTAAGCTAGCCTGAACAACATCTTCGACCACATCATCACTTACCATAAGGTGAGATAGTGGAAAGGTTAGCCTATAAGTTATAAAAATAAACATAATTTCAAGAAGCCGAAACATGGTTAAGATACTTTGTTCCGTTATGGAGCTCCAGTGGCTACCTTCCAGCTGCATACACGTGAACATAATAAAAGTGTTTTATTGTTGTTAGGTTTGCAATAACGCCTGCTATGCGGATTACATTACAAAATCACAAATATACGATAGGAAAAATTTTATCCCGCAAATGTGCGGGACAAAATTAAAAAAAAAAAAAAACCTATCGTATATTTGTGATTTTGTAATAATAAAAGTGTATAAAAATAGAGTCATTAATTGCTGATAGGCTAGATTTTGTCCCGTCACATCAAATTACTCTATTTAGTTGAAGATATGATTGGAATATAAGTTGTCTCTCAAGAGTAATAGACCTAACGGTGTGAGAACTTGCTGCTTCGTATCAGAAATTCTATTTAAGCGTGGTAGAGCCAGGAAAGCTTTTGCTGAATGTTATTTCTTGTAGCTCACGGCCGGAGGCGATCCATGGACCTTCTGGTCCATAGTCATTGCTCCTGTTTCAAGGCCATCACTAAATCTGGGCTGCTTCACTAGTATTTGTTAAAATTCATAAGCTTTACAACATTCTTGTGGACCGCAATATAGGTCTTATTAGTGCTGCTGAAGATGCTTTTTCCCATCTTCCAGGTTTCTTTATTTTGCTGCCTGTTCCTCCTACCTCCAACACCAGTATAAAGATAGATTTATGACAGAAAATAGTCTTTATTCCCAAAATAATACTATACAGTACTAAAATACATTTATATAAATACATTTTGCCTTAATTATTAATATCATAGTTATTATTATTAGGTTCGGGCATCCAAAACTGGGCGTACGTCTCCTCTATAAGTTGACACTTAAATTTATCTGGTGCGAATCTGGTCCACATCGCTCCTGCTGTTTTTACGACGTCATCTCTCCATCTCCATCTTGATCTACCTCTAGGCCTTGCATATTCGCGTGAACACCAATGCAGAACACGTTCGCTCCAGGGCCCTCTGTGCTCCTTGCAATGTGGCCAGCCCATATCCACTTCAAATGATAGAGCATGCTAGCTACATGATAGAGCATGCTAGCTGCATGACAGAGCATGCTAGCTGCATGACAGAGCATGCTAGTCTTGTGATGATGTGTTTTAGTACTTTTCCTAATTATTTATATAGGATTATTTATATATAAATTCGTTTGTGACTCGGTCTCGTAACTTGATGCCAACACCAGTGGGATATATAGATAGGCTCTGTGGTATAAAGATTATTTTGCCTACCACACACATACTCTTTTGAGACACACATACTCAGGCAAGCATAAGCAGTTTCTTCCAATCCATACAACAAAAACAATAGTGCTACAGCACCAGTTCATAACCTATTTTGGAATTTTAGTTCTGTAAAAACCATCATGGATATAGAAGGAGTAATGTATAGCTCAGCTTTCGAACGTTAAACAAAAATAGATGAAGAATTCTCCCTCACCAATCATTATGCCCAGCAGTATGGCCAAGTCTGGAACAGGTATCTCCATTATGCTCTCATTCTCAGGGCATCTGAGGGTCTTGTTGGCACTGTACAGCTGAGTGAAGGAAACCCCCCGGAGTTCAGAAGGTTTCTTGCAGCTGTAAACAAGGACATGCTCTGTTATTATCAACAAGCTATTATATGGTCTACCAGGTGGAATGTAATAACCTGGATTTTACCCACATCTAATTGTTGTATCATCATGATCCTTGGAAATGATGTAGTTTATGAAGCAGTGATAGCTCAGTGGCATTGACTATAGGCTGCCGTGCCGCAGGTTCATGGTTCGAATCCTTGAGCTCGAGCTTGACCACATGGTAGAAGGGCATTTTGCGAATGCCCGCCTGGCTAGCCACCACCCTCAAGTAGAAAATCTGTCGCCAAGCACCTAACGGTGTGTTCCGGCAGCAGTCCTTGAGAGCCACTGAAAATTACAGGCACTTGAGAATTAACAACTACGTCTCAAGGTGACGGGCGAAGTGCAATTCGTGACTTGTGACGAAATACATCTGTTATAGGCGGAGGTCAGTCCGCTTAACATCAGGTGGACCTCGTGCTTGATCAGTCACAATAAAAAAAAAAACTTCCGATGACAATGTAATAATATTGTGTTATAATACTGATCTGATGATGCAGCTGGAAGGTGGATGAGTAACTGAATCCTTGAATGACTACTAACCCATTGAATTTTGACTCATGCGGCTTTATCCACAACCACTGTATACGATGCCGAGTTTGAGACTAAAGTTCGTCTCAGGTGGATCAGTAACAAACTTCCGGCTAAGCGCCAGACGAGTTTCTATATCCGTTACCCAGTCCTGTACCCGAAGCTCGAATTTTTTTACCTTGCATGTCTAACATCCTACTTTTTTTTTCTGATAGGTAAACCTTTGACCACAATCTCACCTGATGGTACGTGATGACGTGGTCAAAGGTGTTAACAGGCTTAACCTAGAATTATTGGCTCTCAATAACAGCTACTGCTCGTAGGTAAATCCAGTCTATACATATATTCTTCTCCACATTTATGCTGTTCGTTCCACACAATAGAGTTTGATCTTCGTACTTTCACCATCACCAGTACCATCCTAAGCAAAGTTATTATCTTTCGAATATAGCAGAAAAACCTTAGAGGAGTTATCCACAGTTTTAAAACAGTCAGACCAGTCCTGATGTAGGACTGCGAAACCTAGAGACTGACCTTCAGGGAAGAAAAACGAATTAATGCTGAGTGCAAGGCTTTGCGAAAAATCCTAGAGTCAGTAATGAGGAACGATGGAGCATTGAGAGTGAGGACGGTTATAGAAATACAAGATCTAGTGGCGGAACCAAACTAAATATAAAAACTAAGATGACTCGGTCACTTTGAAACGATGGGCGAGGATCAGACAGTAAAACGAATGTACTATTTACGGCCACGAAAGCCAGTGACTGGTTGGCCGTCCCATCAGGTACAGCTAGAAAGATGAGATCGAAAAGGACTTGCGTGTGGTCCAGGTTAAGGACTGACAGGAACTGGCGTAAAATCTGTCTCGCACCACTGAAATATAAGCTTTTATCCATGCTATTATTGTCAGAGATCAAAACTTTTTGGGTTATTGCATCATCATAGTCACCTTTGAGGAGCTTTTAAGCATAACTGATAATGAAGGAAAGAAGACGAAGAGAGAATGGCTGTGTGCCAAAGAAAAATGGAAAGAAGTATGTTAGGTATTAAAATTTCAGACAAAGTGAGCAATATTTTTGCATGGTGGTAGGGTATTATGCGAATACCCACCTGGTTAGCTACCACTCTCAAATAGAAAATCTGTCGCCAAGCACCTAATGGTGTGTTCCGGCAGCTGTCCTTGAGAGCCAGTACTTCTAGGTTAGCCTGAACAACATCTTCGATAAGGTCACTATAATGGAACTGGGCAGGTCACATATGTAGGTTAGACAATAATAGTTGATTTAAGATTGTGACAGAGTGGATCCCGTGGGAGGGTAAGAGAAAACAATGAAGGCAGAAAAAAGGTGGAGAGATATATTTACTCAAAGATGTGGATCAGATTGGATGTCGAAGGCGAGGGAAAGGACACTTTGGAAGACTTTAGGGGAGGCATACGCTGTTGAGGCGACTACTACAAATAAATAAATAACTTGAATACTTACCAGTGTCAAGATAATTAAGTTTCAGTTTTAGAAATAGGATAATTGTAAATAAGTAGTGGGAATAAAGGCTTTTTATGTTTATTTTATTTTATTTTAAGCATAATTGATAGTCATACTTACATCATATTATCTTTGGCCTCGTCTCCTTTCTTGATGAGCAGCGGAGTCAAGACTTCGACCACCCACTGGTTCCGACAGTCGCAGTGGTAGGGATTGTTGGAGAAGTCCAGGTTTACCAGCTGGTCCCAGCGATGCAGGAACGAAGAGTCTATCTCGGATATATTGTTGTTGTTCAGGTAGAACTGGAAGTTTTCGGACATGATTGGACGGATCGGACTTCTATAATTTGTAGGCTTTTTTTTTGTTTTCTATATCTTGGGTGCCGGTGTAGAACTGCCCCCCTCAATTATTTAAATTAAATTAAACAGTGACAATGACGATTACAATACTAGGAATAAAGATAAAAGCGGTGCCAAGTTTTAGATTAGCAAAGACAAATAAAAGGTCCTTCTTAAGTAATTGTGTACGGTTTATAATAAAGTGCCCAAACATATTACCACGCTCACAGAAGGGAAATTGAAGTTGCACGTGAAAAACATATTGATTAAAAAATCCTACTACACAGATTCTGATTACTTAAACGACAATAATGCCTGGACAATTCCGCCTCTGCCAAGCTATTGCCTGTCACCTACATAATTTAAACAAATATTGTAATAACTTTATTATATAGTAAGTATGTAACACATTGTTAAAAGATGTTTAAAAGAATGGCCCCGAGTTTCTTGCCCGTTCTTCTCGCAGTACAATTTATTTGCTGAACGTGGCAGTACAATGTAGAATATTTCAATACTAAAATTTGTAATTGACCTTCATAAACGCGTCGTAGACGCCTAAATTGAATAAATGATTTTGACTTTGACTCAATATTTTCCGTAAAAAGAGACAAAGGGGTAAATACCAGAGGCAGGCCAGCAGCACCTTCTTTTAACAAAAATAAATAATTTTCTCGTCGGGTTTTTTAATTTTTGATTAAGTTATACTTGTCTAATACTTAAAATAATATGAATTCTAAAGTCATCATCAATTTTAAAGTCGTTATCCTCACACAAGTTGTGTAGTTTCTACAATACGGTAAGTTGTTGTAAGTTGGGACCCAAAAAGAAATAATAGTAATATCCAATATTATTATTAACTATCAATAATTCAATCTCAAGAACCGTGATAGCTAGACAGTTGAAATTTTCACAGATGATATATTTCTGTTGCCGCTATAACAACAAATACTAAAAATAGACCAAGTGCTAGTCTGACTCGCATATGAAGGGTTCCGGACCCTACGTGAAAACTAAAAAAAAGGTTATAATATAGTGTTTAATGTTGTATATAATAGTACGGAACCCTTCGTACACGATTCCGACTCGCACTTGGCCGTTTTATTTATATACTGTACTGTAACAGCTGACTCGTCCACTGCTGAATACAGGGGAGGCCCTATTAAGGTGGTATTTGCCATAATCCCCTATTGGCAGGCGGCTTGGGGATCTCAGTGTAAGATGTACTTGAGAAGGTGCTGCTGCCCACCTTCCAGCATTTTTCCCTTAGTCGCCTCTTACGACACCCACGGGATGATATGGGGAGGAGCAATTCTACCCCGGTACCCCACGGGATATCTTTCTATATAATGATGGTTGACTTACATCAGTTAACGCCGGCCAAGTTTCTACATCATGTTCATCAGTGAATGTTAAGAAGTCAGGGTCGATGGTGGTCAAGCGCGGGTTGTAGCATATGTGCAGGGAGACCAGGTTTGGTAGACCGGCCAGGGCGGCAGCTGCTATGCTCTGGAGTTTGCTATTGCGGCAGAGGCGGAGGTCTTGTAATTTGGTCAGATTTCTTATGGTACTGAAAAAAGTAAAATATAATATTATTTTTTTATGTCATTGTGACGGAACAAGCCCGAGGCCCACCTGATGTTAAGTGGACTAACCTCTGCCTATAACAGACGCATTTCGTCAACGATGAATTGCACTGTGCCCGTCACACTGAGACGTCCAGTTCTTAGGTCTCATTAGCCTGTAGTTTTTCTGGCACTCAAGGACTGCTGCCGGAGCACACTGTTAGATGCTTGGCGACAGATTTTCTACTTGAGGGTGGTCGCTAGCCAGGCGGGCATTCACAAAATGCCCTTCCACCATGCGATGAAGATCAAGCCCGCGGCGGGATTCGAACCATGGACCTGCTGCACGGCAGTCCATAGCCAATGCCACTGAGCCATCACTGCTTAAAAAAGCTGTCCCTAATAATACATATTTTATGTATGAAGTCAGTTTTTTTTTTTTGGTAAAATTTAATTATTTTTATATATGTACATGTAGGTTTTAATATTGTTAGGTTTGAAATAACACCTGCTATGCGGATTACATTACAAAATCACAAATATATGATAGGAAAAATTTAAGTCATGTGCGGGATTCGAACCCGCGTCCATCCACCCCTTGAGCCGGGGTATGCTCTAACCAATTGAGCTAACATGACATGACGTCATAACTCGAATCTTTCCTATCGTTCTTTAACCATCTTATTGGGATGGAGCGACATCTATAGTACCACTAGTACACAATTGCAAAATTGGTCTTGTTTGTGGTACAAGTGGTACTATAGATGTCGCTCCATCCCAATACGATGGAGTTATGACGTCATGTCATGTTAGCTCAATTGGTTAGAGCATACCCCGGCTCAAGGGGTGGATGGATGCGGGTTCGAATCCCGCACATGACTTAAATTTTTCCTATCGTATATTTGTGATTTTGTAATACATGTAGGTACTTACTTGTCATTCTCCAGCACTTCAATGGGGTTCTTTCCGAAGTTAAAATACAAAAGGTTGGGTGCCTCTGTTAGTACGTTTGGGACTGTGGTGAATCTGAAATAAAAGATTAGACATATATTTCTTATTTCTTAATATATCTTCACCTGCTTTCTCTTTTCTTTTTCTCTTTTGAAGCAATGATGGCCGAGCGGTAATAGTGCCGTGCCGCAGTACCCTGGTTCGATCCCCACCGCCAGCTTGACCTTCACCGCATGGTGGAAGGGCATTTTGCGATTGCCCGCTTGGCTAGCTACCACCCTCAAGTAGAAAATATGTCGCCAAGCACCTAACAGTGTGTTCCAGCAGCAGTCCTTGAGAGCCAGTGAAATAACAGGCAAAATGAGACTTAACAGATATGTCTCAAGGTGATGGGCGCAGTGCATTTCGTCACTGTCAATGTATCTGTTATAGGCAGAGGATACCGCTTAACATCAGGTGGGCCTCGCGCTTGTTCCTTCACAATAACAATAAAAACCTGCTAACCCCTATTCTACCTCTGGGGGTCGGTACCATATAGTTTATGTTTCCGTAGAACAGAGCTCCTTACCTATAATTTCGCCTGTCTTTCTGTATGTCGCAGTAATTTTACATAAATACTATAACATCTAGAACGTTAAAATTTTATATACATATATAAAAAAAATAACTGAAAGACTAATTAATATAATTTGTACCGAATATTTCTATTATATATCTTCTTTATAAGCGAAAATTACTTTAACAAATTATTTGAGCACATTTTTTTTGTCCCGGAATCAAACCCTGCATCTTCCGAAATCGGGGGGATTTCACACCGGGTGTTTAAACCTTCCTCTAAAATTCAGCCATCTCAAAAAAAAAGCTATAATCATTTGTAAATGTCATTTCAACACAACAATGTGTCACAAGTGATCACATCGGACTTTCGTCGTAGACTGTGCCCGCGTCGGTGTTACGCCATTATTTTAACACCGACAAATGTTCACCATTTTAAAATGGAAGGTATTCTTTTTGACGAATCGCACTGCTTCCTTTAATCTGAGACATGCAGTTGAGACTTTAGTTGCTGAGACAAGCCTGCACCGAGGTAATTGTGAAATACGTTCGTTTGATCTCTTGCTGTATCTTTATTTCTTAATTTTGAGTTATGCAATTATTATATATGATATTTAAGGATTCATTCCATAAATAATACATTTTAGAAACACGACTACTTAAAGTTCCCTCGATAGAAAAAAAATCCAAAGTGATATCGAAACAAATAAATAAACCCTTAGTACGGCGTAAATACTTCTGGGAAAGTCCTCAGTTTTTGAATAATAAAAAACAACGTGTTTTCTATACATACATTTTTCAAATAGGTATTTGTTTTTATTATACGAAGGAAATAGCTAATATCACGCACGTTCCGTCCATTTTAGCCAAAGCCGCGATGTTTTCTCCCTGTCCGCTTTAGCACAGCTTCGGCCGTCGGACGGGGACGGATGCTGGCGGCGTGCCTTACTCATGCACACATACGCGAATTCCTAAAAAGCTCGGTGCGCTCTTAAGTCTCATGTGTCTGTAATTTATTATTCCATATTATTTATGTTTTATTACTTAATAATAAATAATAATAATAATAATAGCTTTTATTTATTCCTTATACTAAATTTTAAACAGAGTTTTATATATGTTAGTTTTGTTAGACTTTTTAATCTTATGTACCTAAGTTAGTTTTATATTATTATTAGTATATGGACCGCTTGTAGCGGTAAAAGCCTCCTCCAATTGCTTCCACTCATTTCTCTGCCTGGCAGTTCTTGACCAGAGTTTACCAGCGACCTTAACAATGTCATCACACCATCTTTGGAATGGTCGTCCTCGTCTGCGTTTGTCTCTGGGGAACCAGTTTGTTGCGATCTGTGCCCATCTGTCCGCTGTTAGACGTTGTATGTGGCCTGACCATTTCCACTTGAGTTTGAAAATTTCTTTTATAATATCTTTAGCTTTTGTCTGTGATCTTACTGTCGTATTTTTTACTCGATCTCTTAATTTGAGGTTCATGTAGCTTCTTTCTATGGCTCTTTGGCAGATTCTTAGTTTTTCTGCTTGTTTCTTAGTTATTGGCCATGTCTGACAGGCGTAGGTAAGACATGGTGTTAAGCATATGTGCATTGCTTTTGTTTTTAGTTTAATTGGTAGTGTTCCCTTGAAAATGTCTTTCATAGCCCAATATTTGTTCCAAGTACTTTTTATTCTTCTGTTAATCTCTTTCTCTGTGCTGCTTTGGAACGATATGAGATGGCCAAGATAAATGTAGTCCTCAACATACTCTAAAGGCAATGAATTTACTTGCATCGTTACTTTCGTTTTGTTAGTCATAATTTTTGATTTTTCTCTATTTATTTCCAGGCCAATAATTTTACTTTGTTGATACAGGGACTCTATCATAATTTGTAAGTCTTCAGGGTTTTCTGATATTAATACCAAGTCGTCTGCAAATCTTAGATGATTCAGATATTGACCGTCTATTTTAATACCCATACTCTCCCAGTTCAACTTTCTGAAAATATGTTCTAAGACGGCAATAAAAATTTTGGGTGATAGAGGGTCGCCTTGTTTTACACCACGTTGTATAGGGAAGGGAGGAGAGAGGAGGGAGGAGGGAGAGTTTTATTACTTAGCTCGATGTAAATATTCAAAATTCTATTCAAAGGGAGCGCGGTGCGGTCCAGTGTTGCCGCGGCGGGCGCTCTTAGCTCGGAGTAGGCATTATCTGTTACTACGAGACACAGAACTTAAAAGTGTCATACAATACTAGAAAAACTCAATGTCTTTTATCTGACAGATGTTTTTGGTTTTGAGTAAAGTCGTTGAAGTAATGTTGTATGTCTTGTTATTTTTTTTATTACTGATTGTTGCACCTTTGACCACAATCTCACTTGATGGCAGTGATGATGTGGTCAAAGGTGTTAATAGGCTTAACCTAGAATTACTGGATCTCAAGGACAGCTGCCGGAACACACCGTTAGGAGCTTGGCGACAGATTTTCTAGTTGATGGTGTTCGCTAGCCAGGCATGCATTCGCGAAATGCCCTTCCATCATGTGGTGAAGCTCAGCCCCGCGGCGGGATTCGAACCATGGACATGCTGCTTGGCAGTCCATAGCCAATGCCACTGAGCAATCACTGCTTCAAAATGGAGGTGGTCCAGAAGAGGTTTTAAGCCTTATTTCAATTACACTGTAAAAGGTATATAAAGGAGTTGAGGAAAGCCAAATACACCTTCTTTGGCTTTCCTCAAGTATGGACTGCGTGAAGAAGGATATGTGAGAAAGATGATAAGCACAAAACAGAGAGCAGAAGATAAACATGTTATGCCGACATCAATTGTGCCCGTGGGGTGCCGGGTTAGAATGTCACCCCCCATCTTTACCCGTGGGTGTCGTAAAACGACACACACCAGAAGGTGGGCAGCAGCGCTTTCTGAGAAACTGATATCACACTGCGATCCCCAAGACGCCTGCCAAGGGGGAGGTTGTGTTCAGCAGTGGAGGATCCAGCTGATACAGTACAGTATTGCCGCCAATTAGCGTGGGGTAAGAAATCAAAAGAAGAACCTGTTGTCACTGAGGTCCAGTTTCATTAGCCGCCTCTGCCGACGAAATAAGCCCTCAGGTAATGTCTCCAGCTCACATCCAGTCATGTACAGTTCCTGGAACATATAAATGAGCCTGGTTATATAATACAATATTGAAAACCGGTCAAAACGAACGTACCGTACAAACGCACTATAAAAAAAATGTTTTTATCATATCTATTCGGAAGAAAAAAAAGTCCACACATTGGTTGGTGTTGCCAGTGATGACTTATGGCACTGAGACGTGGTCCCTAACTGTGGCCCTTATGGACAAGCTCAGAGTCACTCCACGAGCTATATATGGAGAGAGCTATGCTCGGAGTTTCTTTGCGCGATAAAATCCGGAACGTGGATATTCGCCAAAAAACCAAAGTCACCGACATAGCTCTCAGAATTAGCAAGTTGAAGTGGCGATGGGCGGGCCACATTGCTCGACGAACTGATAACCGATGGGGAAGAAAGGTTCTTGAGTGGTTTCCACACGACACCGGAAGACGTAGAGTCGGTAGGCCCCCCACTAGGTGAACTGACGACATCGTGAAAGTCGCGGGTAGCCAATGGTTACAAGTGGCTAATAGCCGTTCTTTGTGGCGTTCTATGGGGGAGGCCTTTGTTCAACAGTGGACGTCTTCCTGATGATGATGATTCGAAAAGAGCTTATGATATTTAGTAACCAGGGACTAAAATATCTTTTTAACCCCTGAGAGGCTAAAAGTGATTTGAATTTAAAATGTTGGTATTTTGTGCTCCAATCACCAAAGAGAGCAACCACAAACATTACCTGAACAATTTTAATGTTGGTATGTCTGCAAAAACGCCTACTCTGCGGATTACATTACAATGTTATTTTGTAATTATATGAACAATTAACAGGCTGTTTTTTAATTAAATATTTATTTTTATATATTTTACAACCTAAAAAATAATATAGTTTCTCAAAAACTACATGCTGAGAGGACGTTTTCTGAGACTATTTCTTATTCTCAAGCTGTAAATAAATCGACAACTGTAACGGATGGTAGTGGTAAAATTGTTACGATGCACTTCCATAATTGTTCAAATATAAACATTAGCCTCTAACTATTTCTATGCTGTCTAATTTTCCTTATTATATCTAAGTCAATAAACGTACTATATTCTTATTCATAAGTCGAACTTACTTATTTTCTTATAGAGGGTGATAAAAAGTAGTGTGTCTACCCCGGAAGCCAACAACTATTTGAAGCTTGAGTAACTTTGAACGCTGCACTCTGGATTCTACTTTAGAATACGTTACGCTCGTGATACTACTATAGAATCCTTCGTTCCGCTTTGTATTCAAAGAAACACTCTCGGTTTTGAAATTGTTGTTTTCTCTCTTGGTAAACAATCTACTATTTAACCGCTGAACCAATTTTAAAGCTATTTTGATTCGAAAGCAAGCTTTAATTAATTGTTACATAGTCACAAAAGAAGTATGATTTAATAATTTATTATAAAACGAAAGTTTTACGAAAGTCAGATTAGTAAGAAAAATTGTGTTTTATTTAGTAATAACGAGTTCGAAATTTGAATTGTTTTTAAACTTGTCTTTTTATTCAGTCAACAAAAAGATCTCAACCGTCACTAAAAAAGCTTTTGTGTACAATTTTCATACAAAATCTACGGAAAAAGTTTTTAGCAATTTGTGACTTTTTGAGTACTCCAACGATGGTTGGTCCCAAAGAAATTTTTGATACAGGAGAGTATGTTTTTGTGTAAAATGGCTATTTTCTTGCTAACTGTATTTTTTTTTATATCTGTGAATGGGGATCAGAATTCCATAATAAAATTATGGATAGTCTCTTAAGACCATTTCCAAGTAGCTGCAACGGATAAGGTACTTCCCCTTACTGCCCCGCTGAAAGTTTCCACCCTGAATAGCGAAAAACTGCTGTACTACGAGTATATAATATGACTATAGATGTCGCTCAACGTACGATAAGGATCGAATTAAGAACGAGACGACAAATTAGAGTTATGAGTCTTATGTCATGTTTGCTTAGCGGTCAGAGCATACCCCGGCTATTATATAGGGGTGGATGGCACGAATTTGAATCCCGCAGATAACTATAATTTTTCACTTCGTTGTAATTTTGTACTGTATAGTCTTGTTTAATTTGTTAACTGCCAAATTTATGGCTGGCTAATTTATGCGAGTTTCTTCAGATCGGTTGTCTGGAAGAAATTGCTTTAAGCAATAAGACCGCCCTTTGTATACGTTTATTTGTTGTTTCATTGTAATGTTATTTTTAAGGTATGCAAATAAAGAATTTTCTATCTATCTGTCCATAAACTTACCCTCAAGTTCACTAAATCCGTAATAGCAGCCATGGTGACCTGGTCAATATAAGCCATCGGGTTCCCGCTGAGGTCCAGCGTAGTCAAGCCCGGCATGAACGCAAAAATATCCTGGGGGAGGGAGTGGATGTCATTGTGCGCAAAGCTCAGGTACCGGAGCTTGGAGAACGGAGTCAGGCCTAAACCGGGGGTGATGGCTCCCTGAAATTGTAAAATGAAAGCTGGATTGTCCACGGCTGAACACATCCTCCCCCATTAAGGAGAGGTTTGTCATAATCCCCACGCATGGAGTCTTGGGGATCGCGGTTTAAGGGTGAACTGGCCGGGCCGTTCTCCATACAAACGCCGTAGGGTGATCACTGCCTTATTTGCGGATTTAGGTCCAAAACAAAGCATAATACCGATTGACCTCGTCATTACCTAGGCTTGTATGATGCCGAAATTTTAATAAGATAATTAACTTGAGAGTTATGAGCTTCGAAACATTTTCATATAACATTTTCAAGGCTCATAACTTTCAACTTAATTACCTTTTTAAAATTTCGGCATTATACAAGCCTAGATAATGACGAGATCAATCGATACTATGCTTAATTTTGGACCTAAAGTCTCAAATAAGGGAGTGATCACCCTACGGGGCGTTTATATGGAGAAGCGACCGGCCAGTTCAACCTTAAGATATCAGTTCCTCAGAAGGCGATGCTGCCCACCTTCCTGTATTTTACCTTTAGTCACCTCTTAAGGCCGCCATTCACGGGCACTCCATTTGGAAGCGCTCCATATGGATGGACGACATCCAAATTCTAACCACATTCACGATCACCATTTTGCGCGGCTCCACTCCATTTATTTTTAGTGTTGTTCGACGGCTTGTACTGAGTAGTAGACGGTGAATTTTGTTAAAATTAAATGGATAACGAAGAAAAAGTGTTGCTTTTGTCAGCTGCTGCTTGTATTATAATTAAAAAAAAAAAACCTAAACGCAAATGGACAAAAGAGTGGTTATTGCAGCGTCAGAAGTTCGCACATACAAATTTAATATCCGAACTCAGTCTAGAACCAAGTGATTGGAGAAATTATCTTAGAATGGATGAAACTACATATTTCAAGCTTTTAGAACTCGTAACGCCATTGATAAAAAAGCAAGATACAAACATGAGACAATCAATTCCTCCCCATGATAGATTAACAGCGACACTTCGTTACTTGGCGTCTGGAATGAGCTACGAGGAGTTAAAATTTCCGACAGCTATTTCACCTCAACGTCTGGGCGTTATTATCCCCGAGACATGTCAAGCTATAATGTCAGCTTTGAAAGACTATATAAAGGTAAGAATATACTTGCATCTTACCGGACCCACCACACATACAGAAACATACATATTAATTTATACTCACCACTTTGTCCCATTCGTCCCTATCCTGCCTGACATATCTCCCTTGCCTCCCTAAGGTACACACACATACAGACATGATGAAAATAATTAATAAAAAACACATTTCTTATTAAAGACAATTTATTTGAAAAAATACACCTATACAGGTTGTCCAGTAATTAGTGGTCCAAGCGAAAAGGGCATGTGAATGGCCTCCCAAGGGCCTCAGAAACACATTTTTTTGTTGACATTTTTTTTTTAGTTTACGCGAATTTTTTTAAATAAATTTTTCTATAGATATTTAAAAAACAGATATTTAAGCGTTCATGAACGAATCGTTTATTATGTTAGAGAACAATATTGATTGCGATTGAGTATTGTTTGATAGGAGTATAGTATCATTGTCATGCCCTGTTGTTGGAACGCTGTCAGTCACAACACGTGAAGTATAGTTTAATTGCGATTGAGTATTGTTTGATAGGAGTATAGTATCATTGTCATGCCCTGTTGTTGGAACGCTGTCAGTCACAACACGTGAAGTATAGTTTAATTGCGATTGAGTATTGTTTGATAGGAGTATAGTATCATTGTCATGCCCTGTTGTTGGAACGCTGTCAGTCACAACACGTGAAGTATAGTTTAATTGCGATTGAGTATTGTTTGATAGGAGTATAGTATCATTGTCATGCCCTGTTGTTGGAACGCTGTCGGTCACAACACGTGAAGTATAGTTTAATTTATTTATAGTTGCCTGGAAGATTGCATCATTGATGATTTTTTTACATAATGTTTTCATCTCTGTCGGCAATGCACGAATTTCTGCCGCCACATATTGTCCGAACACATCGGAAGAATCTACGGGGTTTTGTTTTCCGGACTCGATCGTGTCCAGCTTGTTGGAAATTTTGTTTAAAACGTGGTCTGCCGTAGCCTTCGTTTTCTTGAATGATGTTGATGATGATTCCTTTGAGCGTCTAGATGAAGAGCTTGCTTGAGATGTACTCGCTTGTGATTGAGGGGAGTAGACGTCTTCAACAAAAGTCTGTAAGCAAACAGTTTAATCAAAATATAACATTTTTATGTTACAGATGCCACAAAACGAGCAAGACTGGAAGAGAATAGCAAATGCTTTTGAAGACAGGTGGCAGTTTCCTAATTGCTTAGGAGCAGTAGACGGGAAACACATACGCATTGTTCCTCCTCCTGGAAGTGGTTCCTTTTTTTGGAATTACAAAAAGTTTCATAGCATTGTATTAATGGCTTGTGCTAATGCAAATTACGAATTTATTTGGTGCGAAGTTGGAACCAATGGGAGAATATCTGATGGTGGTGCAATCAAAAACACAGAGTTTTATAAAAAACTTAGTGCCAATGAATTACATATACCGCAACCGCAGAAATGTAAAAATAGCTTGAACAATTTACCATTTGTATTTATAGGTGACGAAGCATTTGCCCTTAGACCGGATTTAATAAAACCTTTTAATATATCAACTTTAAACCACGAAAGGAAAATATATAATTATAGGCTATCTAGAGCAAGAAGAATCATAGAAAACGTATTTGGAATAATGTCTAACCGTTTCAGAATTTTTGGCACAAGTATTAACTTAAGTTTAGATCGTATCGATATCGTAGTACTAACATGTTGCATTTTACACAATTTTCTTCGAAAAACTTGTTCTGACTATTCTGGTGATACCTACTTAGATACTGAAGATGAAGATGCTATAAACAATACTACCTCCAACACGTTGGCTTCGTTGGACAGAGCATTAAGCACTAGGAACTCTAGTAACGATGCCAAAATTGTGAGAGAATCATATGTTAATTATTTTAACCACGAAGGTAAGGTAGAGTGGCAAGAAAATAAAGTGTAATGAATAACTTTTTGACTTTGAAATACTAATAATAAGTAAAAATATCATAAAAAAATTACGTGCGCATTATTTACCTCATCCAATGCGTCAAATGGCATATCATCGAGTGCTGAATGTGGTGTTTTCGACGGTCTGGGAGTGTCTGTTTCTTCTAAAAATAACATCTGGTCGTAATACCACAGTTTAGGTACATGTACTTCATCAGTCCCAGCACCGGAACGCATTGACTGTTTTACCTTAAACACATAAAATGAAAATTAGATACAGAGGCACAGACATACAGGTTGTCCCAGAATTAGTTGCTATGGGAGGCAGCTTGACTAATGTCCTATCCATAAAAAAAATTTTTGGATATTCTTTTTTTATGGTCATGTGCGTTTTTTATTTTATTTTATTTTTTATGGATAGGACATTAGTCATGCTGCCTCCCATAGCAGTTTGATTCACTATTTCTGGGACACCCTGTATAAATACAAACAGTAATATACAAACAGGGTGGCAAGTTTTTACGATTTTTACACTTATATTTTTTAATTTTAAGGGATGATTACTGAACACATGACTTATTAAGATATTGGATCATGATCACGCTTCCTGTTTTAATTATGTTCCAAAATCTTTGCTTGCCGTAGATAGACTATAGGTATTTAGCCTTCAAAATAAAAAAATAAAAAAATCACATACCTTATTGAATTCTTTTTTGAATGCCCCCCTCAAGGACGCTAATTTTTTTTGCACAGTATCCTTATTAGCGTTGGCATCGACTTTTTTGAATAATTGTAATAGCTGTTCCAAAGCAGAATTTCTTTTATATTTATCGTGATAATCACTATGTGTTGATTGCCAGAGGCATGGTAATTCTTTATACATTTCAATCACCTCTAAAACAAACTCTCTTCCCGACATAATAATACAAGTACACAACAAAACAGAGAAACACCCGTTCGTTACCGCAGCGCAAAGCAAAATGGCTGCAAATTGGAGTCCAGTTTGGCCACTCACGGGCGAGTACGCGCGGAGTGGCGCCACGCGGCGGTTGGATTTCGCATTCACGAGAATGTGGACTGCGGCCATTGGAGCGGCGCCGCATTGGATTTTGGAACGTTTGGAAATCCAACGCATGGAGCGATGCCATCAAATCCACGTCGTTTTCAGCATTCACGATGACTTTTTGTATAATTTTGGCGTTTTGGTGTGGCGCCAATCCAAATGGAGTGCCCGTGAATGGCTACCTTTATACACCCACAGGTAGCAATGGGGAGGGGGATGACATTCTAGCCCGGGACCCCACGGGGCTCCGGCACCCCGCGGGGCAATGAAATGTTTATTATCCAGATTTTACATACAAATTACCTAATTACAAGATTAATTAACACCTCGCGCTCCGGCTCGTACCTGGTGCAAAAGTTGGCCATCGCAGTCCAACGAGGCAATGCAGCCAACCTTAGCGCCAGGTTCAGTGAGGGGTTATTTGATTATATTTAATTATATTCAAAGTCAAAGTCAAAATCATATATTTAGGTGTCTACGACACTCTTATGAAAGTCAATTACAAATTTTAGTATTGAAATATTCTACATTGTATTGCCACGTACAGCAAATAAATTGTATAGAGCCACTGCGAGAAGAACGTGCAAGAAACTCGGGGCCATTCTTTTAAACATCTTTTAACAATGTGTTACATACTTGATACAATAAAGTTATTACAAAATTTGTTTAAATTATGTAGGTGACAGGCAATAGCTTGGCAGAGGCGGAATTGTCCAGGCATTTTTGTCGTTTGAGTAATCAGAAACTATGTAGTAGGATTTTTTAATCAATATGTTTTTCACGTGCTACTTGAATTTCCTTTCTGTGAGCGTTTTAATATGTTTGGGAACTTTATTATAAAACCGTACACAATTACCTAAGAAGGGCCTTTTATTTGTCTTTGCTAATCCTAAACCTGGCACCGCTATTTTATCTTTATTCCTAGTATTGTAATCGTGATTGTCACTGCTTAATTTAAATTTACTCAATTTTTTACGAACATACATAATATTTTCAAAAATATACAGACTTGGTAAAGTTAAAATATCAATTTCATTTAAAAGATCCCTCTTAGATTCCCTAGGACCCATTATATATATGGCTCGAATTGCACGCTTTTGTATGATAAAGATTATCTATATCTCAGCAGCAGTTCCTCACAGCAATACACCATACGACATAATACTGTAGAAGTACGCGAAAAAAACTAGGCGAGCAGTAGCTACGTCTGTTAACTGTCTTATCCTAAGAACTGCATATGCAGCAGAACTAAGTCTTCCGGAGAGATCATGTATATGTGGATCGCACTGTAAAGTGGAATCAATTTTGATTGCCAGGAAGACTGTCGCATTGTCGATTACCATACTGTAAATTTTATTTTATGTGATAAGCACCCATAAAATGTCAACTGTCTTATGGCGGTAATCATCAAGGAAAGGCGCGATAGACCTTTCAAGTCCATATTTTTAGAGTAGTTGTACAATTACTACTGCCTCAAGCTTGGCTAGGCGTTCATTAGATCAATGGCAGTGGTTATAGCATGGTACCAGGGCATTCCCGGTTGAAGCAATGATGGCCGAGCGGTAATAGCTATGGACTGCCGTGCCGCAGTACCCTGGATCGATCCCCACCGCCGGCTTGAGCTTCACCGCATGGTGGAAGGGCATTTTGGGATTGCCCGCCTGGCTAGCTACCACCCTCAAGTAGAAAGTCTGTCGCCAAGCACTGAAAGGTGTGTTCCGGCAGTAGACCTTGAGAGCCAGTAAAATTACAGGCACAATGAGACTTAACAACTATGTCTCAATGTGACGGGCGCAGTGCAATTCGTGACTTGTGATGAATTGCAACTGTTATAGGCAGAGGTTAGTCCACTTAACATCAGGCCTCGAGCTTGTTCCATCACAAAAACATAAAAAAAAAAAAAAAAACCCGCCTGGTTAGCTACCACCCTCAAGCAGAAAATATATCGCTAAGCACCTAACGTTGTGTTCTGACAGATGTCCTTGATAGCCAGTACTTCTAGGTGAGCCTGAACATCATCTTCGGCCACATCACCTACCATCAGGTGAGATAGTGTCATAGGTACAAATCAAAATAAAATCACCTACCATTAGGTGAAACTGAAGTCAAAAGCTAGCCTACCCGCAAAAAAACTTAAAAGAGTTAGATACGTACAGCGAAAATCCGTCTGCTAATAGCAGAAGTAGAGATCTTATTATTGGACAAATCCAAGGAGACCAAGTCGGTGAGGTAGATGAAGCTGGCGTCTTCGATGGTTGCAGCTTCACAGTAGGAGAGGTTCAGGTGCTGAATGGGTAGGGAGGATATTCTCGTGATGGTGGCTAAGTGGTTGTGGCTCAAGTTGACTGTGATGGGGTTGAAGGACTTTAGACCTGGAATTTTAATGACAAAATGTTATAATGGATTGAATCTGTCATAGCTGCAGTTGTTTCTACAAGCTCAGGCCCACCTGATGTAAAGTGGACTAACCTCTGCCTATAGCAGATGCATTTCATCACATGTCATGAATTGCACTGCGCCCGTCACTGTGATACATAGTTGTAAGTTCATGTGCCTGTAATTTCACTGGCTCTCAAGGACTGCTGCCGGAAACACCGTTAGGTGCTTAGCGACAGGTTTTCTACTTGAGGGTGGAGTGAGCCCGGCGGGAAATCGCTTAATGCTCTTCCACCATGCGGTGAAGCTCAAGCTGGCGGGGGAATCGAACCAGGGTACTGGATAACGGCAGTCTACAGGTATTACCGCTCAGCCATCATTGATTCAAATGGTTTCGTTTTTATGGGTCAAGTTTTAAAACGTAGTTCATTATCGCGCGTTGCGAAAGGGGGCTAGGCGGAAAAAATTAAGACCAAAAGTTGTAACGACAGTTTTTGCTTTAGTTGTAAGCCGTGCGGCGTGCGCATGGCACGCACGCACGGTGCGAAAGAAATAAGACACTTAGTGTGTCTCATTCCTTTTTAATGTTAACTTTGCTGTTCTTAACCGATCAGCAAAGTTAAGCAACGTCCGCCGCGGTTATGGGTTGGATGGGTGACCGCTAGTGACATTACTACTGAACGTGCACGTGCTTCGGAACGCACTTTAAGCCGTCACGTGTCGGTTGTTGTCTAAGGATGGCAGTCGTTATAGCATGGTGGTAGGGCATTTTGCGAATGCTCACCTGGCTAGCTACCACCTTCAAGTAGAAAACTGTCGCCAAGCACCTAACCTAGAGAGGAGGGGGAGTTCGCCATAACCCCCTAATAAAAGGTAAAATTCCTTCCGGTATTTTCAGCTCGGGGTATATCTTATCAATAAAAAAATACGAGCAAAATTGTTTTAAACTCTCGAATACCGTGATAATTTTTTTATGCCTGATAGGTTAGCCTTTAACCACTATCTCATCTGATGGTAAGTGATGATTAGGTCGAAGATGTTGTTCAGGCTAACCTAGAATTACTGGCTCTCAAAGACAGCTGCAGGAACACACCGTTAGGTGCTTCGTGACAGAATTTCTACTTGACCGGTCACATCAGGTATTCATAAAATGCTATAACGACTGCCATCGTAAGACAACAACCAGGAACGACGGTTTAACTCGCCCTCTGAAGCACTTGCATGTATATATATACATGTATATATAGGAATGTCACTCTGAGGGATATTTTTAAAGAAATTGATATTTTAACTTTACGAAGTCTATATATATTTGAAAATATTATGTATGTTCGTAAAAATTTGAGTAAATTTAAATTAAACAGTGACAATCACGATTACAATACTAGGAATAAAGATAAAATAGCGGTGCCAGGTTTTAGATTAGCAAAGACAAATAAAAGGTCCTTCTTAGGTAATTGTGTGCGGTTTTATAATAAAGTTCCCAAACATATTAAAACGCTCACAGAAGGGAAATTCAAGTAGCACGTGAAAAACATATTGATTAAAAAATCCTACTACACAGTTTCTGATTACTTAAACAACAAAAATGCCTGGACAATTCCGCCTCTGCCAAGCTATTGCCTGTCACCTACATAATTTGTCTAGCGGTTACCGATCCAACTCCTGACCGCGGCAAACGTTGCTTAACTTAGCTGGGGCCAAACTCCCACCTTTTAAAAACTATTATGGAAAACCAACATCATTATTACAAATATTGATACTAAGATTCGTACCACGGTCTTCACGAAACAATAATGTTCATTATTGTACACACAAATGTCTTGATTCATGCATGCAGCCCGCTCTCACGTTGAAGTTTTAATGTAAGTTTACTATAGTGACATGTGGTAGTGCAAATTAAAATTGTTAATGTAAGGTTAAAATAAGACTGAGATGTGAGTTGCCCCCCTGATCGGTTAAGAACGGCTAAGCAAACTACGCTACGAGCGCTTCGATTAGGTCCAGTTACTTTATTGTACATAGATCGCCTCGTGATTTACGTTAAAACCTGACTAAACATATAAGAATGTAAATGGACCTACATAATCTATGAATAAACCTATTTTAGTTCCGCAATCTCTTTTCCGATTCGACGTAATCTAATCATACCTTAAAGTATTTCAGACTACATTAATCGTTTAGGTAAGGTATGTAATATCTTTATCAGTAGTCGATCATGTGTCGCACGCAGGCAAAGAAACACGTTCTGTGAATTATAGGCACAAATAGTAGGTTCTATTACTGAGCATACTAGTATGCTTTAGGCCCAATTTCAGCAATATAGGGTTTTTTTTTTATTTTAATATTGTTAGGTTTGCAATAACGCCTGCTATGCGGATTTCATTACAAAATTACAAATATACGATAGGAAAAATTAAGTCATGTGTGGGATTACGGGGTATGCTCTAACCAATTGACTAACCAATTATGTCACGTTAGCTCAATTGGTTAGAGCATACCCCGGCTCAAGGGGTGGATGGACGCGGGTTCAATCCCACACATGACTTAAATTTTTCCTATCGTATATTTGTAATATAGGGATTTATTTATTTATTTTTATTTGTTTATCTATAATTAAAACGGCACGAAAGACCAGTTACATTAATTACACAATTACAACAGATTACAAATTGAAAACAGTAATTAATAAAATAAAATCAAAAATAATAATAATGCAAGAATACATAATGGCATTGATAATAATAATAATAATTATACATAATGAATATCAGAAATTTTATCAGGCAAATAACAAAAAAAAATGTCACGTCATTCATCCCTTTCGCAATATATCATCAGGGATTACATTAATACGATAACTTTTAGGGCGTTCGGATAGCCTATCGGTGCCAAAAATAACACTCACAAACGCTAAAAATGATCACACGGGCCGTTCGTTTTGGGACTACGTGAGCAAAAATATCGTTTTCGCTCACCGTTCGGATAGCTTTGAAAACGCTACAAATGACAGAGAAAAGTGATATTTTTCACCCATGTCTTACCGTGGGATCGTTGTGATCGTTTTTTGACAACTGCTGGTTTGACAGTTGTATTTGGCGCGATTGAAGAGTTTCACAAGTTTTTTATTTAGGTAACTATCAGAAGCCATTAACAAAGAAATAATAATAATATAGGTACCTACTTTTTTGTTAATTTTAGAGATTGATTCCATGTTTCGTACTGTGCAAAATTGTTAAAATATTGTCGGTTGTCAAAGTATGTTTTAAGCCGTTCGGATAGCATGCAGTAATTGGTGGTCAAAAATAGCAAAAGCTTCTATCCGAACGCTAATACACAAATGCCACTTTTGAAACTGCTACAAACGCAATCGAGCTAAAACGAACGCACCTTTTGTAGCGACACATTTAGCATGGCTTGCATTGTGCTGACACGGTGGGATGCAATGCATGACGCAATTGCACTGCACCAGTCGCCACCCGCCCGGCACGATACCCACTCGATTTAGAATAATTAATATAATTAAAAATGGTTTTGTAATACGTATTAAAACCAGTGTTTAAGGTTACTTAACTTTTTTTTTTTATGTTATTGTGACGGAACAAGCCCGAGGCCCACCTGATGTTAAGTGGACTAACCTCTGCCTATAACAGAAGCATTTCGTCAACGACGAATTGCACTGTGCCCGTCACACTGAGACGTCCAGTTGTTAGGTCTCATTAGCCTGTAATTTTTCTGATTCTCAAGGACTGCTGCCGGAACACACTGTTAGGTGCTTGGCGACAGATTTTCTACTTGAGGGTGGTCGCTAGCCAGGCGGGCATTCACAAAATGCCCTTCCACCATGCGGTGAAGCTCAAGCTCTGGGCGGGATTCGAACCATGGACCTGCTGCGCGGCAGTCCATAGCCAATGCCACTGAGCCATCACTGCTTCAAAACTGGTTACTTTTATTGAAGTCAACTCCGTAGGAACCTTAGCATCGGTAAAACTTTATACTTAGATACTATAAACAATTTTAATGTGGTAGATCTTTATTACCTTCTTTCCCCCGTGGTTTGCCGGGTTAGAATGTCACCCCCTCCATTTCTACCTGTGGTTGTCGTAAGAGGCGACTGAAGGCAAAATATTGGAAGCAGCGCCTTCTTAGGAACTGATATCTTAAACTGAGATTTCCAAGACGGCTGCTAAGCTTGGGGATTATGGCGAACCCCCCCACCCTTAATTGGGGAGGCTGTGTTCAGAAGTGGACAATCCGGCTGATATAGTAGATCTTTATTATCGTAGAACGCGTAACTAGTAGCAGATTTTAAATTACTTGTATTGTCTTTGGAAAATATGTTTTGTTTGTTTGGATTTATATGACGTGTGACCACAGCGTGGACATCTAGGTAAGCCTGAACAACATCTTCGGCCACATCATCACTTACCATCAGGAGAGAAAGGTCAAAGGCTAACCTATCAGACATAAATAAAAACATAAAATTAGTATTTAATATCAGCTGTAGCTAAATGCCCATATTTGTTTTTAATTTACTTACTCGTCTGTCAACGCTAATTTTTTTAATTTTGATTAAGATTATATAAACAGATATTGTAATAATTTTATTATACAGTATGTAACACATTGTTAAAAGACTTGTAATAAAAAATAAAAAAAAACATTTATAAAAAAAAACATTTTTTGCCTTGTTACAAAATAAAGATATGTATAGAATAATACAATTCAAATTAATGACAGTCATATCCTAAGGCAAAAGGGTTATGCTCAGCATTATGCAGCGCTATCATTCGCATGAGCGTGCGCTGCGCTGTTTTTCAGCATATCCGATATGAGCTTCACCGCATGGTGGAAGGGCATTTTGCGAATGCCCGCCTGGCTAGCGACCACCCTGAAGTAGAAAATCGCCAAACACCTAACGGTGTGTTCCAGCAGCTGACCTTGAGAGCCAGTAATTCTAGGTTAAGCCTGTTAACACCTTCGACCACATCAGGTGAGATAGTGGTCAAAGGCTTATTAGACCAGCAGTTGAAAAAAAGATAGATAGATTAACTCTTTATTGAACACCTTAAGAGAAACCAAAATTAAAAATATTTACATTATAATAGTGAACAATAGGCGGCCTTATCGCTCAAAGCGATCTCTTCCAGACAACCTTTGAATGGAGTGGAGCAAGTATTGACAAAGGATGGCGGTGTACAATATAATTATAGGTAGGTATTGATATGTATACATATCTACAATACAATATATACATACAAAAATACATACACATAAGCATTAAATACAAATACTATATATAAATATGATATTTATATGCATGGAGTTTATGCTAGCACGACAGGTAAAGAGCTTTAACTTGGTCTTTAAAACACTTAAGGACGGAGATCGCTTGGTATCAAGTGGCAATGCATTCCAGAGTCTGACGGCCTCAACCGAAAAATCTCCCAGTGGTTATCAATTCAGTTCCTTTTATGAAAGGATCTTACCATCCCAATCCTGTATCTCGAAGAAGTCCTTAAGTTCTCTGCTGCTGCAGTCCACGACCTCTGGAACCGTGCAGTTGCAGCTTTGGCAGATCAGCTCTGATGTCACTTCCGGTGCATCACTCGTTTGTGCCTCTGTAAATATAGTTTTTACGATTATCAGGCACTCGATATAAAGCATACTTTAATAGTTAAGATCTCATAAGATGTTGCAAGACGAGAGATGTTGGAAGCAGTGGTGGCTCATTGGCTTTGGCTATGGACTGCAGCGCAGCAGGTCCATGGTTCGAATCCCGCCGCAGCTTGAGCTTCACCGCATGGTGCAAGGGCATTTAGCGAATGCCCGCCTGGCAAGCGACCACCCTCAATTAGGAAATCTGTCGCCAAGCACCTAACAGTGTGTTCCGGCTGCTGTCCTTGAGAGCCAGTAATTGTAGGTTAGCCTGAACAATATTTTAGACCACATCATCACTTACCATCAGGTGTGATAGCGGTCAAAAATCTAGCATAAAAAAAGGAAAAGTCATTGACTCTTGCCTCCGCGAACATACCAGAAGCATTACAAAAGCGAGGTTATCCCAATATATCCTGATCGCATTGTTGTACTGTACCTTAAGGGCATATATTAACTTATTAGGAACTAGTTAAGAGGAACGGGAATAGAAGCTCCTACAGAAAAATTAGGTATTTTCACAAAGTGATGCTGTCTCGCCGCTAAACGCCAAAACAGAATAGTGCGATAAGGACAATTGCAGCTTCTTCAAGTTTTGTCTTACAATTTGCGCATTATTTGCGTTCTGAGAGAAAACTTTTCTCTTATAGTAAACATTAATCAAATCTAAAATTTTGGTCTTATTTTATGACTGACAGAATAACTTAGGTTTATAGGTTTTCCTTTTTCTTTATATATCATTCTTTTTCCTATAAATAATTCACAAACTTAGAGATACAAATTTTGAGAAAATTTCGGTATTTAAATACCCATTAATTCAAATTCCTTTAATATAATGATAAAAATCAAAACCTATAAACCTGGATATTGATAAGATCTATAAGATATCCAAAAATAATAAAAATCGGTGATTGTTTAGAGGGGTATAAATGTTTTATCTTTTTGTATGAAAATTCGAGACCCTCCAGTCTTAAGACCGAAAGACCGCGTCAGTTACGCGCTGAAGCCCAATTGTGACTCCCAGACGAAAGACTTCAAAACAGTCAGAAACTGGTCGGAATCTTTCCGGTAAATATAGAGCGGGTCCTACCCGGCTCCTAATAAGTTAATATGGATAAAACTTGCGATAGTCTTCAAAGTGATTTTGCATGGTGGAAGGGCATTTTGTGAATGCCTGGCTAGCGACCCTCAAGTAGAAAAATCTGTCGCCAAGCACCTAACAGTGTGTTCCGGCAGCAGTCCTTGAGAGCCAGAAAAATTACAGACTAATGAGACCTATCAACTGGACGTCTCAGTGTGACGGGCACAGTGCAATTCGTCGTTGACGAAATGCGTCTGTTATAGAGGTTAGTCCACTTAACACCAGGTGGGCCTCGGGCTTGTTCCGACACAATAAAAAAAAAAGTGAAACTTTTATTAATGTTTTCAATAACCGGCTGTACTCACGCGTATTGGTCGAGATTGTCGACCTAGGTTTATAGTATAACCCAGAGACTACAAGAAGAACACAGATTTCTTTCTAGTATAACCCAGAGACTACAAGAAGAACACAGATTTCTTTCTAGTATAACCCAGAGACTACAAGAAGAACACAGATTTCTTTCTAGTATAACCCAGAGACTACAAGAAGAAGACAGATTTATTTCTAGTATAACCCAGAGACTACAAGAAGAACACAGATTTCTTTCTAGTATAACCCAGAGACTACAAGAAGAACACAGATTTCTTTCTAGTATAACCCAGAGACTACAAGAAGAACACAGATTTCTTTCTAGTATAACCCAGAGACTACAAGAAGAACACAGATTTCTTTCTAGTATAACCCAGAGACTACAAGAAGAAGACAGATTTCTTTCCAGTATAACCCAGAGACTACAAGAAGAACACAGATTTCTTTCTAGTATAACCCAGAGACTACAAGAAGAACACAGATTTCTTTCTAGTATAACCCAGAGACTACAAGAAGAACACAGATTTCTTTCTAGTATAACCCAGAGACTACAAGAAGAACACAGATTTCTTTCTAGTATAACCCAGAGACTGCAATGTAAAAAGTCTGACAAAATGCTTTAAAAAGCGTTATTTTGACTTAACTCGTACACATTGCAAATACCCGGATATTTCCCGCCATTGAATTCTTAAAAAAATATAATAAAAAATTACTTACCAGCATCATTTTGTGATAGAATTGATCCAAAGCACAACACAGTCAAAATCAACACTTTTAAAATCACAAAACTTGTTGAAAACATTGTAAAACTTTAAAAACACATATATATTTGTCGTAAAGCTGTGTACATCCGAGCGATATCGGTTACGTTGTAGATAAAGATTTGAAAACGATATATTTAGGGTGATTTCTTATCATAGATTAGAAAAATGTTCTAGATGTGACAGCGCAAAAAGATTATCCATTTATTTATTGCAAATTCATATACATTTACTGTACTGTATCAGCCGGATTGTCCCCTGCCAAACATAGCCTCCCCCCTTTAAGGGGGGTTAGCCACAATCCTTACGCTTGGCAGGCGTCTTGGGGATATCAGTTCCTTAGGCCTTGCTGCCTATTTTCCGGTATTTTACTTTTAATCGCCTCTTACGTCACCCATGGGTAGCAACGGGGGTGATATTCTAGCCCGGCACCCCACGGGGCATTATACATGTACAACTTTTTATTTTTAACCGACTTTTAAAAAGAAGAAGTTTCTCAATCAAATGTTTTTTACGCGATCAATCCGCCAATTACGAACTGCTTGTGATGATTCTTTTTTGTTGTTGAATAGAGTATATCTGATCCTATTTTAATTTTATCAAAATTGGTTAAGTATTTTTTAATTTTAGTCAATTAACTGAAACATGTATTTGCATACCTGGTTCATTTAAAGGTAATTGAAACTTGTTGGTGAACAGTATTTTAGGAGAATGAATGATCTTGTAAGTCATACTAGTAAGTACAAATATAAATACTACCAAGTACTACCAAAAGTATACTAGCAAGTACATATTAGTTAAATAAAATTAAAAAACCCGACTGCATTTTATAATGTTATTTCGTTAAAAGTTGAATCGTTCCATTGAAATGAAAACTGCAAGTTACATTTATGGAATCGTTTTTTAGGGTTCCGTACCCAAAGGGTAAAAACGGGACCATATTACTGAGACTTCGCTGTCCGTCCGTCACCAGGCTGTATCTCAAGAACGGTGAACGGTGAACTAGACAGTTGAAATTTTCACAGATGATGTATTTCTATCGACTATAGTCGGAGCTATCTGACTTATTTACGTGAGTTATCCCGTATTATTTACTAAAAAAATGTATTTCTATATGCTCTCAACAAATATTAAAAAAAATATATTTAAGTTTATTGTATGGGAATACAATAAACTTAATTTTTTTACCGTTTCTTGCTCGATACTAATAACGTTGACAGGTAGACGCTTTAACTATTCACAGAATATTTAGTTTTATGTTTTCTTTAAATTAATTAATTAAAATAAAATAAATAATGAAGGGGTCCATACAATAAAAAAGGTTTTCGCCGTACCTACCCAGCTCAATCGGACACTGCGAAAAGTGTCTGTAACTTGCAAGATTAGGTTACAGATTATTTACGGAACCCTTCGTGCGCGAGTCCCACTCGCACTTGGCTAGTTTTTATAGCCCTTCATTTTGATATCCCACTCGATAGATTTGGAAGGAAAACATTTTTTAATCTCACAATATGGCGTCGAAAATCCACCAGATTGTTTGTTTTTAATTATATTTGTATGTATCTATCACTAGCGTTATCAAGACGAATCTAATGATGTCTTATGCATTAATATCGGTTAGATTTAAACAAACTGGTGGATTTTAAACGCTTAATTATAAAAATAAAAGCTTCTAAACTCATCGAGTGGAGTATCAAAATGAAGGGCAAAAAAAAAGAAACGATTTCATAATAGTACATTACGCAACAAGTGCACGAAGTTGTTTATTACAATCGAGACGGTTTTTAGATTGTAATAAACAACGCGCACGAGTTTCATACGACGTTTTTAAACACACTTGCGAGGAACGAATAATGTGGGTAGACCTTTGAGATTTGTTCATTTAGTAAATGTTTTTATTAACGATTGGTGATATGATATCGTTTTTTTTTAAATTAAGAACAAAGAATAATGTTATTCTTATAGATAAGTTGTATGAGCGCTGGTAGTGTATATAAGTTGTTTTTTTTTGTGTTTATGTTATTGTGAAGGAACAAGCACGAGGCCCACCTGATGTTAAGCGGTATCCTCTGCCTATAATAGATGCATTTCATCACAAGTGACGAACTGCACTGCGCCCATCACCTTGAGACATAGTTGTTAAGTCTCATTTTGCCTGTTATTGGCTGGTTATTGACTGGCTCTCAAGGACACACACCGTTAGGTGCTTGGCGACAGATTTTCTACTTGAGGGTGGTCGCTAGCCAGGCGGGCATTCGCAAAATGCCCTTCCACCAGGCGGTGAAGCTCAAGCTCTGGGCGGTATTCGAACCATGGACCTGCTGCGCGACAGTCCATAGCCAATGCCACTGAGCCATCACTGCTTCATGTAAGTAAATAATAAAGTAAGTAAATAATCTAGTTTATAAGCAAGGCTTGGACCTTTACTTTTGCATGCCAAACATGGTGCAATGTGAAGATCTGTTTACAGTCAATTAAGAACTTTACTGTACCTATTGTGTACATATTTACTTACATGCTTGCAAATAAATTGAATTTAAATTTGAAGGAACATGAAAATTTCGATACGAAAATATTCTCTTGATTTTTTTTGATTGCAATACTAATCTGATTAAGAAGGTTTATAATTAAATCTTTTAAAGTTCTACTTCAGTAGGTAAAAAACTCTTTGGTTTGTTTTTATATGAAAAACGAACGAAACATACTACAATCTCCTTGAGAAGAAAAAAAAAACGTTGTTTTTTTCCTATTTAAGAGGCATTTTACATTTTAATGCGGTATACGAAGATTTTAAGCGCTTAATTTAGTATCATAGGATATATCTACAAGTTGTTTAATAATTGATAAAAATAGAATAATTTGTTCTCTTTTCAGTTAATGTACCAGATTTACAAACATAACATTAATTATTTTGTAGTGACCAATCTCCCGCACCTTGTTTTACGAATTAAAGTACACATAGCCAACTTCAGAGTTCTATCTCTTGTATAAAGATTCATCAAATTAACTTAAAAAAAAAACTGTGCAACGCATATAATCCTGTTGACAGATAGTGTACTAGAATATCGATAATTAATCGTGATTGTAGAAAAAAAAATAAAGATCTTGTGCCAATTTCCACGAATTATATCAGCAGTTTACCACGATATATTGCGTGTAATAAAGTGTAATTCCAAACAGATATTATATGAAAAGAAAGTTCATTCTTTAATTAATCTGATTTTTAATAAATTGTTATATTAACTCTGTTTTGTAAGACAAGAAAAAATACATAACTCGAAATGCTCATAAATTGAAATGTACAAGCGCGAGGCGATCAGTACCGCGCGAGCGCCCGTCGAGGTAGGATCTGTGTTCGTTTTGCCTTGCTCTGACGTTTTTTGCCGGTTTAATTTATAATATTTAAATTAAATTACTATTTCCCATCATTTTTGTCGTGTGTTCAAACCCCATTTCCAGTATTTTTTATAAAAAGGTGTATTATCATTTATTTTCCATAGAGGAAATAGTGAACATAAGAGTATATAGTGAGGATTGCATTGGTACCAAGAAGTATATATGTTGATTATAGATTGCATCAAAGATATTCGATTTAAAAACAAAAAAACCTCAAAATCTGTAAATATATATTTACATTTCGCTGTTTGGTCTACTCAAACTAAATGGATGAAAATGTTATTTTTTTAATGGTATAGGTGATATATTGTGGTATGGGAATATGAAGGTGACATGTTTAAGTAATGGAAAACCAAAAACGTCATGGGACGTTTGTGGTTGGTACTAAGTTATTTCCGGATGCACAGAAAAATAAACATCAATCCTATGCATGGTCATTATGGCAGACAGTGTTAACGACTGGATATAGATACTGAAGAGTGTGAACGAGGAAAATAGCAATTTTTGGAAAATTTAAAAGAAAGAGCTTTTAGTCCGCAGCTTTTAATCAATGCCGTTACGTCAAATATTTATATAATTTTAAGCCGTATATTTTTTTAATTATTTAAGTTAATTGTTACAATAAATGATTCAAACATATCTATTTTTTATTCATCAAGGATGAAATGTAAATATACGATTCACGATGTAGGTTGACTATTTAATGTACATGCCTACTTCTTTTCTATAACATTAGCAAGTAATCGACAAGAAATTTATTATTTACTCATGCCAATCACACAATTTTTAAATTCGCATCTTACATTTCTTTATTAATGAGTGCTAGTATCAAAATATGTTACTCACAGTCACGCTATTCCGTCGTCACTTCTTTCGCTTGTGTAAGCGATGCGCTGGCATTTACTTAAACTTCAGTAGCGTGATTTTGTGAAATGGCTCTTAAAACACTAGTGCGGTAAAAAAAAACTCGAGTGCGTAATAGACTATATTATGACACTATAATCGGAGCATTTAAAGGCCCGTTACGAGCGAGTGTATATATATATATATTAAACCATACAACGCTTAAAGAAAATAATGAATTTGCAGTCGGGTTTTTTAATTTTTGTATAGTTATTTTTTCTGTTTCATTATATTTTTTATTTATTGTGACAGAACACGCCCGAGGCTCACCTGATGTTAAGTGGACTAACCTCTGTCTATAACAGACGCATTTCGTCCACGACAATTTTCACTGTGCCCGTCACACTGAGACGTACAGTTGTTAGGTCTTATGTGTCTGTAATTTTTCTGGGTCTCAAGGACTGCTGCTGGATATCCTCTGAGGGGCCATTCGAGTTAGGGCAAAGAAAATTCGACAAGAATATCTGTGCATACCGCACGTAACTAATCTATGTTTTATCGAATTACTTATCAGTAGATAAGCCTTATTGAGAATGGTCAAAAGCAAACCATTTTGTCCTTCAAAATGTATTGAAATAGAGTTCAATATAGAACACTGTTTTCCTAACAATATGTTAGTATTTTATCCTTTAATGTAAAAAATTCAGATAAAGTATTTTTTCCCGAATGCTTGTTCGTATCTTGTATTGACGTATGTTTGTTTCGAAGCGCTCGTAGCGAAGTTTGCTTAGCCGTTCTTAATCGATCAGCTAAGTTAAGCAACGTCCGCCGCGGTCAGGTGTTGGATGGGTGACCGCTAGTGACATTACTACTGAGCGTTTCCGTGCTTCGGAGGGCACGTTAAGCCGCCGGTCCCGGTTGTTGTCTTAGGATGGCAGTTGTTATAGCATGGTGGTAGGGCGTTTTGCGAATGCCCGCCTGGCTAGCTACCACCCTCAAGTAGAAAATCTGTCGCGAAGCACCTAACGGTATGTTCCGGCAGCATTCCTTGAGAGCCAGTGAAATTACAGGCACATGAGACTTAACAACTATATGTCTCAAGGTGACGGATGCAGTGCAATTCGTGACTTGTGATGAAATGCATCTGTTATAGGCAGAGGTTAGTCCGCTTAACACCAGGTGGGCCTCGAGCTTGTCCCGTCACATTAGCATAAAAAAAAGTTTATAATCTTCTAAAGTTCTACTTCAGTAGGTAAAAACTCTTTAGTTTGTTTTTATATGAAAAACGAACGAAACAAACTACAATCTCCTTGGTGAGAAGTGTGGAAACGTTGTTCTTTTTCTATTTAAAACACTAGTGCGGAAAGGTAAAAAAAAAGCACGCGTGCGTAGACTATATTATGACACTAAAATCGGTGCATTTAAAGGCCCGTTACGAGCGAGTGTGTTGAAATAGTAGATTATGATACAAGTGAGCTAAGTTGCTCATTACATACACGAGGCTGTGTGAGAATATAATGAGCAACTTAGCTCACGAGTTTCATACTTACTTTTTCAACACCCTTGCGGGAAAAAAAAATATATATTGCACAAACGCGATACAAACAACATACAAAAATTATGGAAAATAGCGCGCAAGTTTTTTTTTTGTCGCGCGGCGTATGTATTATGATTGATTATTACATATAAACCTCTTTGATGTTACAAATCTGTATTACCCGGTTAAATTGAAAATGCTCTGTTTACTCGCATATAATTTGCAGTTAGGTACTAACTTCACTTTGTAGGGATAATTCTATTACGCACTAGTGTATAGTATTATTATGCACGAGGGTGTTATAGTTCGGTTTATGGCCCTAAAAACGATATAATAAGCTTACTTTACAAGCTAGTGTGTTGAAAAGTAAATTAATATACTTACATAGTACTTTTTATCACAAATCCGTAGTATTTGATATGAGTCATCGTTTTTATCGTGTATTTTATTATATCAATCATACTTGTATTGATATACGAGTACATAGTAGCCTTAATAGATTGCCCCGTTGATCGAGTGACGCCTTAAAATAGTCTGATGATAGGCTCGATTCCCGGCAGCAGTTTTTTTGAAGTCTACAAATAATTGCAAAATTAAAAAGAGATCTAGAATACTTTCTATAAGGTCTACAAAAATTCTGAAACTTTTTCAACAAAGACGAGTCTACAATTACCTCTGGTACACAAAGTACACACCCACACACACGCGGACACACATACACCCACCCACAAACACACACATACTGACACACACGAATACATCTTCATCCCATACTAGCGCTACAACCAAATTGCCAGACAGCCAAATTGGTTTATAGCCTCGCCTATCACATTATGTAAAAACTTTTATATAATGTTTTTTATTTTTTGTTTACAAGTACAGTTAACTTAATTTATATGACATCATTGTGGAAAGGTATTGTCTCTCGTTATACAGTTTAAACTCCTAGTATGAGAGACAGCTCGTACATTGAGTTTGGTAACATGTTCTATTCCAATGTTTTAATGGTTTCTACAAATATTTATTAATTTTAAATATGGATTTCCGCAAAGTTACGCCTAAATCTATTATCTAGTCCAATATCTAACGTATTAGAAGAAGTAATAAAATCCGGCCAAGTGCAATCAACGTAGAATTACTGGCTCTCAAGGATAGCTACAGCAACACACCGTTAGATGCTTGGTGACAGATTTTCTACTTGAGGGTGGTAGCAAGCCAGGTGGTTATTCGCAAAATGCCCTACCACCATTCGATAATAACTGCCGTCCTAAGACAACAACCGGGACCGACGGCTTAACGTGCCCTCCGAAGCACGTGCTCGCTCATTAGTTGTCACTAGCGGTCACCCATCCAACTCATGACGGCGGCGGTTGCTTAACTTTGCTGATCGGCTTAGCACAGCTTAGCTTTGACCACAACCTCACCTGATGGTATGTAATGATGTGGTAAATTTGTAGTACATTAATAATTTACTACAAACGTAACTAATCTTGAAGCCGTACTAAAAATATTCAAAGACTAGGATTATCAAAATTTCGAAGAATTTAAAGATTGTAATATGCCATTTCCGAGAAAAAATTACATGTTTTGTATGCTAAAAAAATATATTTGAAATTGCGTGATAAGTAAGATTAAGGGTGCACTGGCCGGCCTGTTCTCCATACAAACGTTGTAGGGTGATCATTCCCTCATTTGAGGATTTAGGTCCAAAACAAAGCATAATACCGATTGATCTCGTCTTTATCTAGGCTTGTATGATGTCGACATTTTAATAAGATAATTAACTTGAGAGTTATGAGCTTGGAAACATTTTCATATAACATTTTCGAGGCTCATAACTTTCAACTTTATTATAAGCTAAGATAAACTGACTTCGACGCGAATCTGTAAACAAGGTAAAAAAAAACACCCGAATTCAATTAATTACAATTCTTCGATTTAATCAAAGTAAACACCCGCTCAGATTCATTTCTAGTTTTGTATACTCCATACATAAAAATTTAAAAATTTAACTCGAGAATTTGTTCCAACGGATTAGAACAAATTCTCGAGTTAAATTTTTCAATCATAGCATTAAAATTAATATGATATTTCTATATATGATTTCAAGGGCTACATATCGCTTGCTAAGTGATAATCTTCAATATACGTTTACAAATTTTATAACACACTAGCCCCGGCTTCGCACGGGTATTAAAAAAATAATTATAACAATTTTTACAAAAACACATAACCCTTCTATTTAAGTCATGTTACTAAGAAAAGAAAATAATATAGAATGTTTATTATATTTTTTTTTATGAACTTTTATTTATATTTCTTTCTTGTTCTAATGTTTTTTATCGCGCAAAATCATTAACCTCTTTTTGCGCAGTTGGATAAAAACTATCCTATGACCATTCCCGTGTCTCAAACTATTTCCATACCAAATTTCATTCTAATCGGTCCAGTAGATCGCTTATCGCGCAAAACCATTAACCTCTTTTTTGCTCAGTTGGATAAAAACTGTCCTATGTTCATCGCCGTGTCTCAAACTATTTCCATACCAAATTTAATCTTAATCGGTCCAGTAGATCGGTTTTCGCGCAAAACCATTAGAACTCTTTTTTGCGCAGTTGGATAAAAACTATCCTATGTTCATCCCCGTGTCTCAAACTATTTCCATACCAAATTTCATCCTAATCGGTTGAGTAGATCGGTTATCGCACAAAACCATTAACCTCTTTTTGCACAGTTGGATAAAACTATCCTATGTTCATCCCCGTGTCTCAAACTATTTCCATACCAAATTTCATCCTAATCGGTCCAGTAGATCAGTTATCGCGCAAAACCATTAACCTCTTTTTTGCTCAGTTGGATAAAAACTATCCTATGACCATCCCCGTGTCTCAAACTATTTCCACACCAAATTTCATCCTAATCGGTCCAGTAGTTTCAGAGCCTATTCAATGCAAACAAACAAACAATCAAATCTTTCCTCTATATTATATTAGTTTAGATAATTATCGACTCGAGCGGAAATTGAATATGCGCAGGAGCATAAAACCGGGAAACGTGGTTTCAGATGCCGCCCGAGATGTATTTATTGTGAATTTCAATAGATTATGAAATATCCAGCTAGAGGGAGGTGCTTCGTGACTCATCATTTTTCCAAACGCTCCAGTTCTTGCTGTTTGGAGGGAGAAATCGTTGGTGGGGAAGCCAGAGGTGCGCAGCGTGTTTGTCTCCAGTTTCCTCATTTGAAATTACTCAATTCTGAAAATATCATTTTTTTAAATACATTTGGTGCAATTATGAATACCTACTCAAAATGTAGGTGCCAAATAAACTTGGATGTGATTATTTGTGTGTTACCTTACGTTATGGTCTCCAGCTGACAAATCCTGTAAATGTGAAACGGCTGAAGATGTTATTATTATAGTATAGCTAGGGTTTAGAGCATAATTTGTGCCAGTGGCACAAAATAATTGAAGCATCCTACTTGAAGGCTATAATAATAATAACCCGATTACGTGTTTACTAGTAAACTTCTCATCTGTTGCTCTTGAGCAAAATATGGGTCTACGACTTTGTTTAATATGTCAAAAGTTAGAGCATAATTTGTGTCATTACTACTTAATGACTAAAACTTTCAAATATCCAGCTATTAAGGTTTTGGAGCTACAAGCTCAACGTGTAAGCTGGCGAACCATGTCCTTAGCTAGCACAAAAATAGTGCAGCTCAAAAGGGAAAGCCTAGATAAATTTTTAATGGCGCAAAATGTTGCGTAGAATTTGTGCCATCGGCACCAATATTTTCAACACAATGTGCCACAGTTTTGACGTAACAAACAAATACATTTCTTCCCGCCAAAATATTTAAATATTTGGCCAAAAATATTTCAGAGCGCGGCGTTGCCGTCCCGTTTACTGTAGCTGCAATCTGTCTTGAATCTTAGGTATATCTTTAAACTTACTTTTTGCTTTCACGTTAAGGATAGGTGGATGTTACAAAAAAACAGTACCTGCATAGACTAAGAGTAGGTGTTGTGTTGTTTGACAATAATGTTTTGCCAAAATTTACAAAATATATTGTTAGGTATTTTTTCTCTCAGAATGTTGACCACACATAAGAACGAGATCTATATTAGGTACATCTTCTTTGACCGAGACTGTAATCTAATCCTACACATCCTACATCTATCAGTGATTATTGATTATTATTATACTGCAATTTTTTATTTTAAAAAAATGTACTTATAATTGATTCTGTTACGGATCTCAAACTAAAATTAAGTGAAATATAAAAGTTCTTGTTTTTTTTTGTGTTATTGTGACAGAAGAAGCTCGACGCCCACCTGATGTGAAGCGGACTAACCTTTGCCTATAACAGATGCATTTCGTCACCTTGACACATAGTTGTTAGGTCTCATGTGCCTGTAATTTACTGGCTGTCAAGGACTGCTGCCGGAACACACCGTGTGATGCTTGGCGACAGATTTTCTTATTGAGGGTGGTCGCTAGCCAGGCGGGCATTCGTTATGCCCTTCCACCATGCGGTGAAACTCAAGCCCGCGGCGGGATTCGAACCACCGCAGGGATTCGATTTCACCTGCCCGGCAGTCCATAGCCAATGCCACTGAGCCATCACTGCTTCAAAATCTTGTTTGCAACAGTCCAAATTGGTACAAATTATAATCTAGAAAGTCTAGAAAGACAGCTGTAGTCTGCAATCGCAACCAAAACAACAGACCACATTTTAAACGCTTGTATGTGTATCACGCACACAGTATGCAAAGCTACTATTGTTTGTTTATATGCAGTATGAATAATAATAATAATATACTTTATTGTGCCAAAAACAGTTCCTTACATTGGTCAGAAAAAAAGTAAAAAATAATATGGTATATCACTATAAATGTTAGTTATAAGTTATAAGTTAATATAGCAGAAGCAGTTAATATAATTTTTTACCAAAAACTTATAATCTAAATTATTTTATATTCTATAACATTGGACTCGATTACTGACTAATTCACACTAGCCCCCACACTAGGATACCCTGTGTTGTGGGTGGTCTAGTTCTCTTCCAATGTACATTACTTTTATAAATTTGTGATCAATAGATAAGTGTAATAGATAATAGATAACTGTTTATTCTAAAAATCATTGATGGTAATGAACAGCTTCGTGATAACAACTTAAAAAATCTCAAAAAAGTAGGTCAAATATGTGTTTGGATAAAGGTCTTTTAGCAAAACCTCGGACAGACGGACCGACAGACGGATATGACGAAACTATAATGGTTCCTAGTTAGGACTACGGAACCCTAAAACAGAGTCAAGTTAATCTTATCAAGAAGAAATTCAAATTTATTAAAGCGGATTATCAATTATTATGTGTTCATTCCGAAATTGTATATTTTTCAATTGCAAAAGATCCTTGTCCAATCATGCTATAATTTTATTTTATAGGTGTTATCCTTTTTTTAAAATTTAATAAAGCACTTTTTGTTTACAAAATCACAAATATACGATAGGAAAAATTTAAGTCATGTGCGGGATTCGAACCCGCGTCCATCCACCCCTTGAGCTGGGGTATGCTCTAACCAATTGAGCTAACATGACATGACTTCATAACTCGAATCTTTCCTATCGTTCTTTAACCATCGTATTGGGATGGAGCGACATCTATAGTACCACTTGCGTTGTACTACTTTTTGTTTATTTCGCCTCCGTTATAAAATTATCAATAACTTCTTTTTATTTCATTTTTTTTTTATGCCTGATAGGTTAGCCTTTGACCACTATCTCACCTGATGTTAAGTGATGATGTGGTCGAAGATGTTGTACAGGCTAACCTAGAAGTACTGGCTCTCAAGGACAGCTGCCGGAACACACCGTTAGGTGCTTGGCGACAGATTTTCTACTTGAGGGTGGTAGCTAGCCAGGCGGGCATTCGCAAAATGCCCTACCACCATGCTGTAACGACTGTCATCCTAAGACAACAACCAGGACCGACGGCTTAACGTGCCCTCCGAAGCACGGAAGCGCTCAGTAGTAATGTCACTAGCGGTCACCCATCCAACTCATGACCGCGGGCGACGTTGCTTAACTTTGCTGATCGGTTAAGAACAGCTAAGTAAACTTCGCTATATACGAGCGCTTCATCTAGTAGTACTATACTAGTTACTAATATAGTTGGACCACGGGTACTGAGTAGGGGCAGTTGTCCAATCATATTATTCAGTTTGGCTATCACACCATACCCGAATGATTTACGCCACTTACCCTTCTTAATAAATACGTTTAACTCTTTTTCAATTATCTCCATATGAGCAGCAGAGCATTTGAAGCAGTGATGGCTCAGTGGCATTGGCTATGGACTGCCGCGCAGCAGGTCCATGGTTCGAATCCCGCCCAGAGCTTGAGCTTCAGCGCATGGTGGAAGGGCATTTTGCGGATGCCCGCCTGGCTAGCGACACAGTAGAAAGTCTGTCGCCAAGCACCGAAAGGTGTGTTCCGGCAGTAGTCCTTGAGAGCCAGTGAAGTTACAAGCACAATGAGACTTAACAACTAATAATGTCTCAATGTGACGGGCGTAGTGCAATTCGTGACTTGTCATGAATTGCAACTGTTATAGGCAGAGGTTAGTCCACTTAACATCAGGTGGGCCTCGAGCTTGTTCCGTCACAATAAAATAAAAAATAAAAATAAAAATAAATGTTTATGCGCAACTTTGAACTCAATTTTCTCTTAATCGTTTTACTTCCCCGTGGGGTGCCGGGCTAGAATGTCACCCCCTATCTCTACCCCTGGGTGTCGTAAGAGTAACACTAAGACTAAGGGTAACACACCAGAAGGTGGGCAGCAGCACTTTTTAAGGAACTGATATCTAACACTGCGATCCCCAAGACGCATGCCAAGCGTGGGGATTATAGCAAACCCCCCATATTGGGGGAGGCTGTGTTCAGCAGTGGACTATCCGGCCGATACAGTTCAGTTCGACTATAATTTTACTACGCATCACTGCATTCACGTCTTAAATTATTGATTAAGATATTTTCCAATTCGGTGCACCTCAAGGGACCTTAGTTCCATCTATTTTTATTTTTTTTTATGTTATTGTGACGGAACAAGCCCGAGGCCAGCCTGATGTTAAGTGGACTAACCTCTGCCTATAACAGGAGCATTTCGTTAATGACGAATTGCACTGTGCCCGTCACACTGAGACGTCCACTCGTTAGGTCTCATTAGCCTGTAAGTTTTCTGGCTCTCAAGGACTGCTGCCGGAACACACTGTTAGGTGCTTGGCGACAGATTTTCTACTTGAGGGTGGTCGCTAGCCAGACGGGCATTCGCAAAATGCCCTTCCACCATGCGGTGAAGCTCAAGCCCGCGGCGGGATTCGAACCACGGATCTGCTGCGCGGCAGTCCATAGCCAATGCCACTGAGCCATCACTGTTTCTATTATTCATTACTTTGTGTATTATTCATTACTTTTTATTCATTAATTTGTTTTTACATTACATAACCTTAGTCTATGTTTATTAATAAAAAACATATTAATAAAACATACTTTAATTCCCAAATTTTTACATAATCAACTAAATCTAATAAACTTATTGGATACAGATGTATATACTATGAAAATAAACTATATATAGTTATCATCAGCAGGGGCCCGTTTATAGAAAGCTCTGGACACATCTTGAGGGGCCCGGAGGCCTAGCCAGGCGAAGTACCCTCGGCGCCACATCAGCATTAGACCCAGGACTATGGGCACTGTCAGAAGAACACCTGGAAACAATAAAATATGGTTACTATAGCCCTCACAAGTTTAATTTTGTATAGTGGTTTTGCGCATTTTGCGAGTGCCCTACCCTCAAGTAGAAAATCTGTCGCCAAGCACCTAACGGTGTGTTCCGGCAGCTGTTCTTGAGAGCCAGTAATTCTAGGTTAGCCTGAACAACATCTTCGGCCACATCATCACTTACCATCAGGTGAGATAGCGGTCAAGGGTTAACTGTCAAGCATAAAAACAAAAAGAAAATAAGGATATTGACTCGTAACCGTGGCAATTTTGAACAAGTTCTATTTTTTTAATGCTGTTAGATAAGCCTTTCACCACAATCTCCCCTGATGGTAAGTGATGTTGTGGTCGAAGGTGTTAACAGGCTTAACCTAGAATTACTGGCTCTCAAGGACAGCTGCCAAGCACTTAACAGTGTGTTCCACCGTTAAGTGCTTGGCGACAGATTTTCTTCTTGAGTGTAGTCGCTAGCCAGACGGGAATTCGCAAAATGCCCTTCCACCATGCGGTGAAGCTCAAGCCCGCGGCGGGATTCGAACCACGGATCTGCTGCGCGGCAGTCCATAGCCAATGCCACTGAGCCATCACTGTTTCTAACAAGTTCTGACTAACAAAGAGCCATGGAAATGATTGCTATGCTTGGAAAATAAAACACAAAAATCTGAAAATAAGAATTCGTTGAAAAACTAAAATCACCGACGCAGCTCTTAGAATTTGCTAGATGAAGTAATATAATAATAATATTATTTATTTATTACAAGACAATCATTTCATTCACTAACTACTAAACTAGGCTGCTTTGTTTGTATTATAAAGTTTAGTACTCCCCTGATCTATTTTATATCTTGGATATTTTATAGATTGGATATACAAATACAATACAATAAATAAATTAATAATTACTTAAATTTGACATGCTTTTTTTTATGCCTGGTAGGTTAGACTTTGACCACTATCTCACCTGATGGTAAGTGATAATGTGGTAGAAGATGTTGTTCAGGCTAACCTAGAAGTACTGGCTCTCAAGGACAGCTGCCGGAACACACCGTTAGGTGCTTGGCGACAGATTTTCTACTTGAGGGTGGTAGCTAGCCAGGCGGACATTCGCACAATGCCCTACCACCATCCTATACCGACTGTCATCCTTAGACAACAACCGGGACCGGCGGCCTAACGTGCACGCTCAGTAGTAATGTCACTAGCGGTCACCCATCTAACTCATGACTGCGCGCGACGTTGCTTAACTTTGCTGATCGGTTAAGAACAGCTAAGTAAACTTCGCTACGAGCGCTTCATATTGTAGAAGTGGCAATGGGTGAGGTCACCCCACAATCCTAATGGATGCTGGAGAAGAAAGGTTCTTGAGTATCTCATTAGGATTACAAGCACTATAGCTTACTAAGCTAAAATCACATTTAAAAATTTTTGGGGCACAAAATATTTATTCCGTCCTCCTATTTTGCGCCGGATGCCTATTCCTCTCGGCCACTGGAACATACGCGTTCGAGCCGAATTTTTGTGCTCCAATTGTATTTCTTTTACTGTCATAGAGGACGGTGCGCGGTCACCAACCAGACTAATATAGACTTCATCGGATTTCGTTTCAAGTTCGATTCCCTCCCGGGGCAAAAATGTTGTATTCCAATAATTTGTAAATCTAATATTCGCTCAGCACGAGTTTTTTTTTTAAGCGTACTAACCTCTTCCTTATGTATTTCGTCAACGAGTGACGAACTGCACTCCGCCCGTCACCCTGAGACATACAGTTGCTAAGTCTCATGTGCCCGTATTTTTTCTGGCTCTCAATGACTGCTACAGGAACACACTGTTAGGTGCTTGGTGACAGATTTTCTACTAAAGGGTGATAACTAGCCAGGCGAGCATCAGCAAAATACCCTTCTAGTATGCAGTGAAGCTCAAGCCGGCGGTGGGGAACGAACCATGGACCTGCGGCACCGCAGTCCATAGCTATTACTATAACCGCTCGGCTATCATGGCCTGGCCACAAAATTGAGGCAAAACTTATGATATGTTTGAGAGACAGTACAGACAGACAGAGTGATTTTAATATTGTTATGTTTGCAATAACGCCTGCTATGCGGATTACATTACAAAATTACAAATATATGAGAGGAAAAATTTAAGTCATGTGCGGGATTCGATCCCGCGTCCATCCACCCCTTTAGCCGGGGTATGCTCTAACCAATTGAGCTAAAACTTTTCCTATCGTATATTTGTAATTTTGTAATGTAATCCGCATAGCAGGCGTTATTGTAAACATAACAATATTAAAATTATAAGATTGCGTCATCATTTACAAGTATAAAACCAAATGCAAAATTGGTATTGTTTGTAGTACAACGCAAGTGGTACTATAGATGTCGCTCCATCCCAATACGATGGTTAAAGAACGATAGGAAAGATTTGAGTTATGACGTCATGTCATGTTAGCTCAATTGGTTAGAGCATACCCCGGCTCAAGTGGTGGATGGACGCGGGTTCGAAACCCGAAAATGACTTTAGAAAAAACATCCTATCGCATATTTGTAATTTTGTAAGACAGAGAGATGACGATGTAGTGATGCTTTGAGGACTGGTGATGGTGATTACCAATAAGTGTTCCCATCAGGATGGAGCCGTCTCTTTCAGGGTGGTGGCCGTACTTGTCCAGGCAGCGCATCTTCCTGTGGTACTCGTGGAGCTGTTTGAAATTGTAGCCACGCATCTCCGACGGTTCCGCGCATCTGTTGGTTACACAATTATCTATTATAATTTAGTTTTTATTATCTTTTGTTGATTAATAAACGTTACTTTGCGCATATCTATAAGAAATTGATAGTCACAAATAAAAAAAAAATGAAGTGTACAATAAATTAATGTTATATATTAGGTCCTTACATATGAAATTGGCGTTTTTCGTACTGGCCACTTTAATCACGAATTTCTCCTCTTTGGTAAGGAATTCCAAATTCAAATTTGTACAGCTATAGACTCATGTATTTGTGCTTCGATGATCGTCATTCATTTGTTTTTTTTCTTCTGTTTTTTTCTGTTTGCGTCACTCATTTTACAAAATGGAAAACCTTAAATATCGCATTATTTACGAGTACGAGTTCCGCCGTGGCACTAGTGCTGCGGAAACAACTCGAAGGGTGAATGATGTGTATGGCGGTCGTGTTGCAAAAGAAAACACAGTTCGTTTTTGGTTCCAACGTTTTCGTTCTGGAAATTTCGACCTGCAGAACAAGCCCCGTGGACGGCCTGAGACTCAAGTTGATAATGAAGAGTTGAAGGCTATTGTGGAAGCGGATCCATCGCAAACCACGTCCGAGTTAGCTGCAGGCTGCGATGTTAGTGATAAAACTGTTTTAATTCACTTGAAGCAAATTGGGAAGATTAAAAAGCTTGAAAGGTGGGTACCTCACGAATTGACTGAAACAAACCGGCAAACGCGCGTCGACTGCTGCGTTACATTACTAAACCGGCACAATAATGAAGGTATTTTAAACCGAATCATTACCTGTGATGAAAAATGGGTTCTTTACGATAATCGGAAGCGCTCAGCGCAATGGTTAGATCCTGGCCAGCCAGCCAAATCCTGCCCCAAGCGAAAATTAACCCCAAAAAAGTTACTTGTAAGCGTTTGGTGGACTAGTGCCGGTATTGTTCATTACAGTTTTTTCAAATCTGGCCAGACTATTACGGCTGATGTCTATTGTCAGGAATTGCAAACCATGATGGAAAAGCTAGCGGCTAAACAACCTAGGCTGGTCAATCGCTCCACGCCACTGCTGCTTCACGACAACGCTAGACCACACACTGCGCTACAGACGGCTACTAAATTAGAAGAGCTTCAATTGGAAAGTCTAAGACATCCTCCGTACTCCCCGGACCTTGCTCCAACAGATTACCATTTTTTTCGAAATTTGGATAACTTCTTGCAAGGGAAAAAATTCAACTCCGATGGGGCAGTCCAAATCGCCTTCAAAGATTTTATTGATTCCCGTCCGACTGGTTTTTTTAGTAAAGGGATCAATGAACTACCTATGAGATGGCAAAAGTGCATAGAAAATAATGGTTCATACTTTGATTAATTAAATATATTATATTAAAAAATATTCGACTTTTTGTTCCTCCCATACAAAACGCCAATTTCATATGTAAGGACCTAATATAAAAAAAAAATATAGCAGTTGATCGCTATCTTACCTGATGTGGTCGAAGATGTTGTTCAGGCTAACCTAGAGAATTACTGGGTCTCAAGGACACACCGTTAGGTGCTTGGCGACCAATTTTCTACTTCAGGGTGGTAGCTTGCCAGGCGGACATTCGCAAAATGCCCTGCCACCATGCTGTAACGACTGCCATCCTAAGATAACCATCGGGATCGAAGGCTTTACGTTCCCTCCGATGCACGTGCACGCTCAGTAGTAATGCCTAGTGGCACCCATCCAAATCATGACCGCGGCGGACGTTGCTTAACTTAGCTAATCGGTTAACAACAGCTAAGCAAACTTCGCAACGAGCGCTTCAAATCCTTGAGTATCTATGTATAAATTGTAGTACATTGCTCATGCGGTATCTGGTTTATGAGATTTTCTGCATAATGTTGGCATTATTTGTTTTTTTTTCAAGATTTTAAATGACGGACAGCCGAGGCTAAGTCATAGGGTCCTGTTTTCTAGTAAGGAATTAACAAAATATGACACACAGACGGTTAAACAATAAAAACGAAAGGATTAACCCATTTTGGCATCGGCGATAATGAGAAAAAAAAACTTATTAATTCAAACTATGACTCACTTCACCACGGTAGCTTGGCATGCTTAGCCTGCAGAGACTGTTGGTTGCATCTTTGTGCATGTCGTTGTGGTTTTGTAAATGTATACATTGACATCTTATTTTCTGAACTAAGGAAACTCACCCCATAAGACTGGCGTTCGAACTCTTGCTCTCCACCAGAGGCACCAAGAAGTCCACCATCCACTGAGTGGAGCAATCGCACATGAACGGGTTGTCTGATACATCCACCTGTTATATGTACAATGTCAAACATTATCATCTACCCTCAATCCCCACCGAAGTGGATGTGGCAGCGGCTGGCAACGCAGCGACCGGAAGTTATACTGATAAACCATTTTCTACACAGAAAAAAAGGAATACTTGAGCCAACGCAGTGTGTTTTTATTCAAGAATATTTGTGATTCATATATATTGAAAACAATATATTCTTGAAAACAGAACACAATATTCTCAGGAATATATTCTTGAATCAAAGTATATATTGCATTCTTCTTTGGAGAAATCGTTAAAGTGTTTAAATACGAATATCGTTAGTTTTGAATCCAAGAATCTTACCATAAATATTCGTAAGTGAAGCACCTTAATTACATTCAACAAGAATATTTAAAAATATTTCAAGAAAGAATATAGAAATTTTATTTAGAGAATAAAATGTTAACAGAAGAATTCCTATTTTGTTGTTAGAAGAATATTTTCGTTATCTTGAAATAATAATTTGAATACTTAATGTGAAGAAATATTTCTTGGGTCAAAACAATATTCCTAAGAATATTCGAGTGTAATATCAAGACTCGATTATTTTTCAGTTCAGAATATATTCTTGTTGTAGTACAGCATTGTCTTGAATTTATTAAGACAATGTATATTCTTGGCTAAAGAAGTCTTTTTTTTCTGTGTACTTTTTTTTATTGCGATCTGGTTAGCACTTGGCCTGGCTTGGATGATGCGATCGATGATGAAGCGCGCTTACACAGAAGATACCTATTCACTCGCGTTTTGAAGACTTTGTATCTATCACTGTAATGTAACTATGGGATGAAACATTAGACGGTGCTGGGTCGCGGGCGGTCGCGCGACTCTTGCAAGTTTTTCAGGCTATACTATGCGCTGTAATAACAGATCCAAAATCGAAAACGGTTTGACGGTTGAAAAAATTGACTATTACAAGGATAAGTAAAAGCTATACGGAAGAAACAAAGCAAAGGGAGGTGACTCAGCTTATGCAACTTGAAATATACATTCCGGGCGACGCCGATTTTCAGCTCTCGGCGAGTGACTATTCTATTTGCACAAAAGCAAGGCTTTATTCATCGCGGAAGGTGTTAGAATCATATCTTTGTTAAGCTTAGATTATATTAAGTAAAAAAGTAACGAGAACTTTTAAAGTAACTATTTATTATTGAATTCTAGAATATCCTAAAACTTGTTAATATTTGACATCTTTAATAACCGCCAAACTGAAATTATATATTATCTGTGGTCATTCTGAAATAGCCAATGACGAACCATCCTGTCTAATTTCAGATTGGCTGATACGTTGTGGCGGGAACGCTTGTATCCCTGATTGGTTGTGGGAAATATGGCGGAAAGTTTCATGTAGATGCGACAGACACTTGGCGCCAGTCGTGGATATAAAATCAATGTCTCACCTTACTGAACCTCTTGATTCTTCACAAGTGACTGCCGCATCGACACCTTTTGAGTTAAGTGCTGTACTATTGTTTTATTTAATGTAACATAACTATTCACATGTTGTGTGGGTCTAGGTTTGTTGGTTTCCAAAATGGTTTGCTCTTTTTATTAAATTATCGTTGTGGAATGTGACTATACAATATTACCATTGAAGTAATCCATGTCACCATAATGATGTATTATTCTTATTAAAGTGTTTTATGTGTTGCTATAAATGTTGTCTCTTGAGTTTTCCTTATGATTCCTTTTTGCGTAGAAAATCTAGTAAGATAGATAGATACATAAGCTACGACTAGATTATGGCATCAAAGCCAGCCAAATATGTAATAAGTTAATGAGCCTATATTATAGCTTAAATAAATGCTCTATATCTTGACAAATCTCACAAGGGTGTAGTAATTATTACCGAGCTTTTGCTATTTACCGTCAGATGATTTTAGAAATAAGGTGGGGACAGGTCAGCTTTCCACCCTCCCTCACTCCTAAAACTGGTGACACGTTTCGTCAAGGGATAATTTGTGATCGGCTCCTCCTCTCCTCCTCCATCCTCCATGATCGTAGATGTGAACACTCTTACTTTACACGTTAGCATCACAGGTACCCGAATTTGGGCATTTATGATTTGTTATGATTATCTATGAAGCGCAAGTTTAATAGGCAACGGTTAAACAAAAAAATTACCTTTTCCAAGAGATCCCACCGGGAGAGCAAGCGAGAGTCGATCTCTGGCAGATTGTTGGATTGCAGGTAGATCTGGAAACCAAACACCTAGCTTATAAGTCTTATAACAAGTAATAATCATACAGCGGTTAAACGGCTTTGATGTTTGCGTAAAAGCCGACGCCGCAAGATACTGGCCACAATCCCTAGGGTAGTATAATTAAAATTATAGAACCAATAAAAATATAGTGTGGTATCTTATCTCGTTTGTGTGTGTGTTTGTGTGAAGTGTGTGCATATGTTATGTTGAGCTTAACATATAAGTTAAGGCAGTCCTTTAAATGGGTATAAACTGGTTACATACTACAAGTAATTTTTATAATATAAAGACAAAAATGCTTGGGATATTCCACCTCTGGCAAACCGCTGCATCACGTAAGTACTATTTTATTTTTTTATAATGCACTTACAAATTGTAAAAGAGTAAAGACATATAAAAAGAATGGCCCCGAGTTTCTTGCCCGTTATTCTCGAAGTGACTCAAGACAGGTTCCGTTCAGAGAAGGACAGGTTCCGTTCAGAGAAGACAGGTTCCATTCAGAGACGGACAGGTTCCATTCAGAGAAGGACAGGTTCCGTTAAGAGACGGCAACGTTGTGGGATTCAAATTTCAACGTTACACACAACTACGAAACGACCGCTTTTTAGTGACTCAGGCGCTGAGGAACACCTTTGTCGGAGGAAAGTATAGAGAGTTAAAATTACCGATTTTTGGTTTTAAGCAAAAACTGTTGTCCCTATAGCTCATGCAGTTCGTTTATTACTTGTATCCGTGTCTAGAGAAAGAGAGAGCAAATATGTATTCGCATAAAAACTTCCTGAAATAGACATTTCCACGCTGACATAATTAAACTATATCCGAGTACGTTACCTCTTTGACAATCGGCCAGTCGAACGTCTCTCCAATTTCGTCAGGGCGAGCCAACGCCTTGGGGTGTATCTCCGAGAGCAAGGGGTTGAAGCTCACATGGAGCCGCTGGATGGTCTCGAGGCCCGCAAGGGCGCTGGGTCCGATGCGGCGGAGCTTGGGCATGTTGCACATGTGCAGCTCAACCAGCTTGCGGAGACGGGGGAATCCCCTGGAAAGGTATCAAGTAATGACTTAGGCAATTCTCAGTAAAGTAACTGGCGTTAGCATTTTTGTTTTTGGGCAAACATGCCTGCAATAGTTGAGGAAGATCCAGACAAAGAATGAGGCTTTGAAGCCCTCGCTAATAGCGAATAGCTATGATACGATCCCCGCCGGATTGAGCTTCAGCGCAGGGCATTTTGCGAATGCTCGCCTGGCTACCACCCTTAAGTAGAAAATCTGTCGCCAAGCACCTAACAGTGTGTTCCAGCCGCAGTCAATGAGATCCAGAAAAAAATACAGGCACATGAGACTTAAAAACGGCACTGTGTATGACGAAATCGGTCTGTTATAGGCAGAAGTTACCGCTTAACATAAGGTGGGCCTCGTGCTTGTTCCGCCACAATCACATTTTTTTTACCTAAAAATGGAACTGACTTCAACACTCACAAGTGTGAAATAACTTGTGGAACTCAGTACCGTGACAGTTTAAAAGTACCTATTATCACAATATTGTGCGCATGGTACCAACTTCGACAAGTTATCGCACACTTTTGAGTGTTGAAGGATACGTTTTTAGGAAAAAAATAATCTGGCTTTTAGTGACCCTTGCTACTTAGGTTCGGGATCGATTGTCATTCACTGTCAATTACTACATCAAGATAGGAAATCACATTACAGTTATTGGAATGTAACTAAGAAACGGCTGAACCGATTTTGATTAAAATTAAATGGGACCACACGTGAAGCATCAGCTTTCAAATAAAAAAAAAGTATCATCAAAATCGGTTCACCCAGTCAAAAGTTCTGAGGAAACAAAGATAAAAAATACAGTCGAAGTGAACATTCTCATTTTTTAAAGTCAGTCAAAAAAAGGAAACTTTACAGAGCTTGCTTAGTTATGCTTAACCGGTCAACAGGTTAATCAACATTCGCTGTTATCATTAGTTGGATGGGTGACCGCTAGTAGCATTTGCAACTGAGCGCTTCCGAGCACATGATGGGCAGCAGCACCTTCTGAGGAACTGTAATCTTACACTGACATCTCCAAGACGCCTGCCAAGCGTGGGTATTATGGTAAAGGCTTGATGGGGAGGCTGTGTTCAACAGCGTGCAATCCAGCTGATGCAGCACAGTCCATAGATGTAAAATGTTTGTTATAAAGTGAATCTTCAATTATTAACTAAGAAACTAGAGAAAACTTCAACGTATTAAAAACAGAATAAACGACTATCATTGATGAATAGGACTCTGTAGTAGCCGGATTGTCCACTGCTGAACACAGCCTCTCCCGTTTAAGGAGGATTTGCCACAATCTCCATGCTTGGCAGGCGTCTTGAGAATCGCAGTTTAAGATGAGACACAAAAAAGCCGATCGAACAGACGTGACGTGACAAATTATCGACCCATCTCAAGTTTATCTTCTTTAGGTAAGCTATAAGGATGTTTGGTGCAAAAAGTTTTGTATTTCCACGTCAAAACCATTGATTAACCTCCAACAACACGGTTTTTACCTGGTAGATCAACTGCATCAAATCTTTTTGGTTTTGTACACGGTATACAAGAAGCCTTCGAAACGATGATGAAGAACACGCCCTATATACTGACTTTTCCAAGGCTTTTGACGTTGTTGATTATGCCACTCTTATTTACAAGCTTGGAAAAAGATATCAGTTCCTCAAAAGGCGCTGCTGCCCACCTTCCGGTACTCTACCTTTAGTCGCCTCTTACGACAACTACAGGCAGCAAATTGAACCCGGCATTCCCCCGACTTTTCATAGAACTCTAGTACATACAATGAGTACGCGAGAGTAGTAGCAAGCCAGACGACCAATGCTTATAAATATGATTACGAGCACTACACAGTACAGAAGGGTAGCGACATCATTACGAGAGTTAAGTGTTTGAAAAAGCACTTCTTTCGATCAGATGAAGTCTAGTAGTCTGGTTGATGATCACACACCGTCCCCTGAGACGGTTAAAATAATCCAATTGGAGCACAAAATTTCACTCAAAAGAGTAAGGTTCCGGTGGCCGAATGTAATAGGCATCTGGCACGAAATCGGAGGACGCAGTTTCGAATCCCGTCCAGAGCAAAAGATTTTGTACTCCAATAATTTGTTAATGTGACTTATAAAATGAGCATAGAAAACTTACAGATAATCTTCATTGCTCATGTCAAGCTCAACAATTGGGTTCTGGTTCAGGTTCAAGAACAGCAGGTTCTTGGTCTCCTCCAGCTCCTGGGGCACAGCTGTCAGCTGGTTGTCGGAGATGTCCAGCCGCTCCAGGTATCGGGGGGTGTGGAGGAACTTGTCCGGGATCTCTTTCAGCTGACATGAACGCATTCGGAGAACCTGGTAAAATGGTTGTTTTACAATACATTTCATCGTTACAGCCCGAAGAGTTATGCTGGTACATCACCAGCACTTTTCCTGATATTTAAGCATGACGACTCCAGAAGACATTTCGTGGATGCCATGGCCAGTATTTTTTATGTGACTGTGACGGAAAAAGCACTATACCCACTTAATGTTAAGCGAACCTCTGCAGAGATGCATTCCGTCACAAGTAGATATTCGAAGACGAATGCGAAACTGCGCCCATCACCCGTAGACGTACAGTTGTTAAGTCTAATGTGCTTATAATTTTACTGACTCTCAAGGACTGCTGCCGGAACACACTGTTAGGGGCTTGACGACAGTTTTCTACTTGAGGGTGGTAGCTAGGGGAGCATTCGCAATGTCCTTCCACCATGCGGTGCACGTCAAGCTGGTGGTGGGGTCGAACCTTGCACCTGCGGCATGGCAGTTCATAGCTATTACCACCAGCTAGCTAGCTAGCAAGTATACATTTGTTGCCAAACATCCAACGGTGTATTTTCGCAGTTGTCTCGAAAGCCAGTTCTCATTTTATGTTCAGCGTCCTCTATATTTCAACACATGAACACTCAGGGGAGATGGTGGTCAAAAGCTAACCTAATTGAAAAATAAGTGTAATGTAGTGCTGGGCAAACCTATTAGGTTCTTTATTCGTTTCGTATTGATCGATTTCACTTTAATTTTATCTGACTTGTACCAAACGAGGTAAGAATCGGCTAAATTGGTTCACACTGACTGTTAGGTGAATACGTAAATAATTGAGCACTATATTAAAATTTTGCGTAGCTTACATTTAAAAACATGGCTGTCTCTATGTCCCAACTCCCACTGGTTCTTTTCTTTGGTTACTATTAGTATTTTTAATATTTTTATTTTTACAATAACGCATGCTCTGCGGATTACATTACAAAATTACAAATTTACGAGAGGAAAAATTATAGATAAATATATATAGGATGCAAAGTTTTTTTGTACTACCCGCAACGAGCCGCGATTGATGCTTCGCCGCGCAAACCAGTCTTATTGAGAGTCGTCGTTGGACCATGCACTGGGCCATACACCACGACGGTGTTACAAATTGAAATACATAAGTACAAATATTATCTTATCACCTCACCCTGATACTCTATATTACGTAAAGAAGTGCATTCGGACTATACTACTAGCAGTTTTTACTAACTGAGATTTGTGACGTGCGTAAAAGGAGACAGCATCGCGGCCTCTGCAAGATGAGACTTCGACTACGGGAGATGTTGGAGAAAGTTATTGTAAGTACGCATACATTTTAATAGCCTCAACTAATAAGTTGGCATCATCAGGACCACTATGTCCGAGTTATGAATGAAATTCTATTGTTATCAGTATCGCCGATGCCAATGGGTTAAGGACCTCCTTTTTGTTTCGGATGCTGTTATAGCCGGGTGAAATGCCAGATAATATAGAGCATCTGGGATGTTTAATTCCAAAGAACTATACTGAAATATAATAAAAACACCTATTTGCAAGGAATACTTATGTTAGGTAAAAAACTTATAGATTATGTTATCACCAACCCCATTTCAGAGCATTTCTAAAGTGGTCTTACTAAAGACCGCTAGATGGCATTTTACGTAAGTTAGTACGGCACAGTTTTCCTTTGCCGTCCGTTAGGTTGGGGGCTGATAGAAGAAAACTTCTGTTAGGGAACAAACTTATGGCTTATGTCTAAATATGATTAGAAGCATTATCGCGTGCTGAGCGAAAATTATTGGAGTATTTTTTTTTGTTTTACTCTAATACCTAATTTGTAAATGTTATAGATTATGTTTCTAGCAACCTCATTTCAGAGCAGTTCGAAGATAGTCTAACTAGATGGCGCTTTACATGAGTTAGTACCTTAATTTTATAACTGTACCTTCAACATCGGTAGACTTGAGATTGCGAACAACGTGACATGATCGATCGTAGAGATGGGATTCCCGCTCAAATCCAACACTTCCAGCTCCGGCATATGTTCAAACAGGTCCTGGTTGAGGGAATGCAGGTCATTGTATGCCAGGCTTAGATTCCTCATGGATGCCAGTGGTTTGTATTTCTCAGGAGAGTATTTGCCCTGAAAAATGGAGGAAACAGTGTGAGTTGAATTACGGCTAGCACTCAGTCGTGCACTTCACGAAGCCATACCACGCAATGAAAAGAAACCACGGTATCTTTAGCGGCCGAACGCTGCACCACCACGAGTGGTGGTGCAGCGTGCGCTAGTAAGTAAATATCTGGTCATAGTTAAACGTTTAGTAATTTACTAACTTTTGCTTTTAAAATATATGTAGGACATCTTTTGAATCAGAGGAAAGGCATTACAATGGATATCAAGTTACTTAAAAAACAGGAAGCAATGTACGGAACTAGTTAAAACTGTTATAAATACACAAAAAATGCCTACAAGGAAAAAAATTAGATCTTCGCCACTATTTAATAATTCAGGAGTACCTCAGGGCAGTATCCTTGGACCAGTGTTATTCTTGATCTACATCAATGATCTCCCATTAGCTGTTTCCCATATGTGTACTCTCTTTGCCGACGATACCACAATAGTTGTAAAATGTGACCAAAAAGACCAAACACAAGGAATAGTCCAAAAAACACTGGAAGATGTGATCAGCTGGATGAACAGTAATAACTTAATCATAAATATTAGCAAAACAAAAATAATGCAATTTAATTCCTATAACACTAATCCAATTGACATTAAAATCACCTATAATAATGAGCAAATTGATGAAGTTGACAATATTAAATTCTTAGGAGTAAATTTAGACAGACACCTTAATTGGAAAATGCATGTCGATCAAGTATGTCAGAGATTGGATAGATATGTTTTTGCATTAAAAAAACTTAGGCATACAGTCTCGATGGAAGCTGCACTAACGGCTTACCATGGCTATGTGGCATCGATCCTTAACTATGGATTAATAATGTGGGGAAACTCGGTTGACATTATTAGAATTTTCAAAATCCAGAAACGTTGCATCCGCGCAATAAATAAAGCTTGGTTTCTGGATAGTTGTCGGCCGTTATTCAAAGCATGTAACATTCTCCCTCTACCGTGCATGTACATCAGAGACGTTTGTCTATTTGTTAAAGACCATCCAGAACACTTCAAAATGCGAAGCGAAGTATATTCACGGCAAAAACGAGCCAAGTTCGCAAACTTATTATATCAACCTCCATGTCGTAAAGATATCTACAAAAAAAATGTATATAATAATTGTATTAATATTTATAATAGGATTCCCGAAGAAATTAAAATTATGAAAGGTGATTTATTTAAAAATAGATTATGTGACTGGCTATTATGTAAATGTTTTTATAGTTTAAAAGAGTTTATAGACCTAAGTGACAAAAATACTTTTTAATATTTGCACGCCTGCATGCAGGCAGAATACAAGAACGAATCGCCATAGTGTTTAAGATCTTTTTATGACTATGTATTCTTGTAAATAAATGATTGATTTGATTTGATTTGATTTGATTTGATTTTCATTTTGTGTGAATGTAATTGATATTATACCAAGCCTGGCGCACTCCGCACTTTAGGTACAAAGCCTTGAACTTAATATATTATCGATCAATACGTATACCTTTACTTTAAGTTATCATAAATTGCAGCCTTAATTCCTCCTACTTACCACCACCTTTATTCCCATCCTGACTCCCTTCCATACCCCCTACTCATGACGCCCTTAATTCTGCCCTTTCAAGATATAACTTCTTAGTGATGTCTACATACATTAATACAACATATGTAAAGACGCAAAGTTCCAGCTTAAATATAGATCTTACACATAATATATTTAAACCCTACATGTTTTCCATAAATTCTTTTTTTTATTGCTGTTAGCTGTTTTTTTTTATGCCTGATAGGTTACCCTTTGAGCACAATCTCACCTGATGGTAAGTGATGATGTGGTCGAAGTTGTTAGTAGGCTTAACCTAGAATTACTGGCTCTCAAGGACATCTGCCGGAACACCTAACGGTGTGTTCCGGCAGCTGTCCTTGAGAGCCAGTACTTCTAGGTTAGCCTGAACAACATCTTCGACCAGATCATCACTTACCATCAGGTGAGATAGTGGTCAAAGGGTAACCTATCAGGCATAAAAAAAACACACCGTTAAGCGGGCATTCGAAAAATGCCCTACCACCATACGGTGAAACTCAAGCCCGCAGCGGGTTTGAACCATGGACCTGCTGCGCGGCAGCCCATAGCCAATGCCACAGAGCCATCACTGCTTCAAAAGCGTGAGTAGACTTCGCGCTTACACTATGTATATGTATAAAACATAGATTAGTATAGTATAATACAGTACTAATCTGAAATAGGAACACACTTTTAATTGTGATCCTATTTTTCTGACCGAGTCATGTGCTTTGACCTTGAATCTATAGCATGTCGGTAGTATAATTAAAAAAAAAAAACTAACCAAATATATTGTACTTATGCAGGATTAGGCTTATCTTCGCTTAACAACGTAAACAGGTGATATAGTTTTTAAACATTATCCTATCAGTTATAAAATTAATGTAAACGCCCTCTATTGTCAAGTTTTCTTACCTCAAACGCATGTGGACTCAACTTCGCCGATGTCAGCTGATTGTGGCTCAAATCCAATACTTTCATGTCTTGCAGTTCTCTAAAACTTGCGTTTTCTATCGTCTCAATGCTGCAACGAGACAGGTTTAGCACTTCTATGGGTAGATCAGCCATTACTGTGACGTTTCTGATGAGGTTCTCGCTCAGATCGACGTGTGTTGGCTTGAACTCCGTGAGTGCTGGAATGGCATAATACTAGTATTAAAATTGAGTAAAAATAATGTGATTAGTTAGCATCAACGGCCATGACATCTACCGTTGAACTAAGCCTTCAGGTTCGGAAAGTATAATTTACCAAAATATTAGCTTTTTATACTGTTGAATACCTTACATCAAAACGTTGCATCCTAAAATATTGAATTCCTAAAAAGGCTTGATAGCCAGTAATTCTAGGTAAGCCTTAACACCATCTTCGACCACATCATCACTTAAGACCATCACCATCAGGTAAGATAGTGGTCTAAGGCTAACCAATCAGGAATAAAAAAAAGGTCTCCCCCGTTTTTTGGGGGATATTGCCATTGACCCCATGCATAGCCAATAGTATGAGATGACAGTTCTCCAGAAAGCGTTGCTGCCCAACTTCAGGCACAATCCTAGCGCGGCACCGCACGGGAATTATGTATAAGCAGAGAACGTATACAGTATGGTCAAAATAATATATGAATGAGTAACATTCAGGTTGAGGAGTTATTATATACTATGGTAGTGATGGTGCGCATTAGGTGTAAGTGCGCAAACATAGATCACTGCTATCTGTTACCTCATCTATTAATAATAATAGTTTATTTGCCAGAAAATTATTAAATGTGTAATAATTTTTTTTAACTAAGACCATAATATAGAAAGAACTAATGAGTAGCAATCGCAACGTACGCCGGAAAAAGCTCAAATCTTGTATTATATCCAGATGGCGCTGACTCGTAGCCTGGAAATGTTGACTTCGACACTTAAAGCCGATAAATTTGAATTTCATCGATGGTAAATAGGCCCAAAATATGTCTTGTTTTTGTTTGAATACGAAATATTGTGTTAAAATGCTGCTCCACAATTATTTTTTTATGCGTAATTCATCACGATTCATAAGTTCATTGATAGATGGCTGCACCGTATGTAAAATATATGGCAAATAACGCCATCTAGCCATTTGTTTTCGTTCCAACACGATAGTAAGATTTAGGACGGCCATTAAATATGGAATTTCGTTATATCATGTGATTTAATACACTTAGCGACATCTTTCGCCGAAGCTGGTATTTAGCTATCGGTGTACACTGTACGCTGCCATGTATTTTTTGTCACTCAATAGTACTCTCTATGCTAAGACGAAGGTTTAAACAAATTGAAATCACAATACTAACTTACTATAAAACACAGCGGGTCCCAAACTAGGCAAAGCCTGTGTCTTGGCGACCCAATGAGGGTCACAAGGGGACAAAGTCGAACGGTGACACTCACCTTATGATCATAAATTAAGCTATGGCCAGTATGGTCATAAGTTGTCTTATGCTGATCCAGTACATGGGTGTCACAGCTACACCATGGCCCCTCAAACCAAGATTTACCAAAGGAGATATGGCGCGTTAACTAACTAACCGATTTGGAGTGCACCAAGGAGATTATTATTTTGTTATTGAATGATTAAACGGACAAAACCCCAGCATGATGTTAAGCGCCATGAATGTCCATTACAATTGTAGTGTCACCGTGCTTGACACTGCACTGCTCTCCTCACTCCAAGACCTTCATTCTAATGTCTCGTTTGTCCAGTTATTTCATTTGCTACAGTGCCCTACACGCTCAAACATTAATGTTTGCACACTAAGAAATGTTTTTAGGTAGAAAAACTGACAAAGTGGTGGTACCCTCTAAGACGTGGGCGACGGTGATCACTTACCACCAGATGAGACGCCTGCTCGTTTGCCCTCCTATCACATAAAAAAGACTAAAAAAAAGACGTACTCTTGCTGAAGGACCCACCACCTGCTTGCCTGCCTACTGCCTTGAAAAGACGGCTGTCGTTTGACTATCTAGTTGTATGTTTAAATATGATAAATTTAAATCAATTCTCGATCGTGCGCTCGTAGAGTCAAGACCTCCTGAGGATGCTTCGTGTAGAAGCGAAACGCGTCTTAAATAAAAAAGACGTCACGTCGGCTTAGCAGGAAAATTAGGCGGAATTGTCACTAGATATATTTTTACTAAAATATTAATTTGATGTTTTCTTAAAATATTTTAAAAATATTTGGAATTATTTAATATGGATTTTCGCAAAGTAACGACTGAATCTATTCATTATTATAAAATTAATGTAGGTTAAATTAATTGCATGCAGTACCTGTTTCTGAATGTCAGTAAGTTGTTTAATTGCGGAATACTACCACCTATGTCAATTATTTATAAATCCTTTATTCCTGGTTGCCTGGGAGAAATCGCTATAAGCGATAATGTCGCCATTTGCGCTAGTCTATATCTATGGAATGGTACCCTAGAGAAAGCAGAAGAAGTAGAGGAAGACAGTCAAAGCGATGGTAAGACGGCTTGAAGCAAGTAGCCAGAATGGTTACGTACAGCAAAGGACAGAAATAAATGGAAAGCCTTAGAGGAGGCCTTTGTCGAGAGACAAGCTGTTAAGGAGAGAGATGAGCCGAATGCCGAGTATTGAAATGAAATGAAATTGTTTTTTTAATACTGTAAGGTTTGCAATAACGCCTGCTATGCGGATTACATTATATACAAAATCACAAATATACGATAGGAAAAATTTAAGTAATGTGCGGGATTCGAACCCGCGTCCATCCACCCCTTGATCCAACATGACATGACGTCATAACTCAAATCTTTCCTATCGTTCTTTAACCATCGTATTGGGATGGAGCGACATCTATAGTACCACTTGCGTTGTACTACAAACAAGACCAATTTTGCAATTGGTTTTATATTTGTATGTGGTTCCCGCACTTCACAAATATACGATAGGAAAAAAATTCCTATCGTATATTTGTGATTTTGTAATGTAATCCGCATAGCAGGTAAAATTATAAGGTTGCGTCATCATTTACAAGTATAAAACCAATTGCAAAATTGGTCTTATGTAGTACAACGCAAGTGGTACTATAGATGTCGCTCCATCCCAATACGATGGTTAAAGAACGATAGGAAAGATTTGAGTTATGACGTCATGTGACATTAGCTCAATTGGTTAGAGCATACCGCGGCTCAAGGGGTGGATGGACGCGGGTTCGAATCCCGCACATGACTTTTTCCTATCATATATTTGTGATTTTGTAATGAAATGGTTTTTATTCCAGATTTGCATCCATAAAAAATATAAATTAAAACAAATTATTAACACTAAAATTACATTCAAACTATTAAAACCATTAAATTGAAATTTAACATATAAAATAAAAATAATTAAACCAAACAAACAATAAATTAGGTGATGGGAGTGTGATACGCCTGCCACGTTTTGTGCAATGGGCTAGCATACCATGAAGCAATGATGGCCGAGCGGTAATAGCTATGGACTGCCATGCCGCAGGTCCCTGGTTCGATCCCCACCGCCGGCTTGAGCTTCACCGCGTCCTTGAGAGCCAGTGAAATTACAGGCAAAATGAGACTGAACAAGTATGTCTCAAGGTGATGGGCGCAGTGCAGTTCGTCACTTGTGATGAAATGCATCTGTTATAGGCACCGCTTAACACCAGGTGGGCCTCGTGCTTGTTCCGTCACAATAAAAAAAAAACTCTCGTACGGCAGCCACCATTACTTTATTTATAGTTTTACAATATTGATATCATTTTCATTGTTCTATTAATATGTAATGTTTAGTTAAATAAGTTAACCGCAATAAAGGCTTCTTATTATTATTATATGTTATATATCTATGTAAGTTATTATTGTAATGCTATTTTTAAGTTGTTTTGCACATAAATGTTTTCTTTCTTACTATGTATAGGTAATAATCCAACAAAACCAATAAAAACGATTGCAATTGATTGCAAACGTTCGAATTTCGTAATTATTATTTACGCTTCCAATCTTGTGTCCTCAATATTTTATTATAAATAAAGCCATGACAGATATAAAAATGATTAAAAAATAATTTATTTCGCTTACCAGTCCATTCATCTTTGCTGAAGAAAGTTTCAATGCTTTGGTCGAAGCAGTCAACTTTGCTATCTTTGCAGATACATTTTCTGCAAATCCCTGTTTGCAGCGCCGTGTCAACATTCGCGTCTGTAAACGTAACTAATTAGTTAAGCTACTCCACTATAGATGGCAGCATCAATATAAAATTTCAAGTGAAGACTGTTTTATATTTTCTTCTGGATTAGGTACATAGGTATAATACATTTAACTGATATACAGTTGCCTGCAATAATTTATAAACACATTGTAATTTTCAAAATTGTGTCCAATACTTCTGTTTCTCTCTATGTATACAGAAGTATCTTAAAAACAAAGAATAATTTGTTTATTTTTACTCGTGTTTATAGTTTAAAGATTTAGTCACATGACATTATTTTGAACATTCCGTAGTGTAGGTATACACTATCGTTATGCCTTTATTAACAAAATACTACGAACTATATACAACACTACAGCTACTACAATAAAAGCATTTAGATCCCTATAAGTCATTGCAGACTCATAGGCAGTCCAAATGCTCTAGCCCACTACCATTTGGCAGCGTGCCCAGCATGCTGGCAGTATTAGCCCGTTGAATTGCAATGCTTACTCGAAATATAGGTATACCTACTTGTTATTGCAGGTAACTGTATATAAAGTTTGTACATATAGGTAGTTTCATGAACGAATCAGCAGAAACATTAAACAATATAATTTGGTAGAAAATTATTACAAATAATTTTGGATAGAAAAATACAACCCCAGACCAGAATACCGTCTACTGATGCTTTGCAATTACCTACTATGACTATCCGGCTTCCGTTGTCATAATCCGTATGGAAAATCAGTTTTTAACTGACTTCAAAAAAGGAAGAGGTACTCAATTCGTCTTTTTTATGTTTGTTACTCAGAACTTTTGTCTGGGTGATACGATTTTGATACTTTTTTTTATTTGAAAACTGATGCTTCCCTTGTCCCATTTAAATTTCATCAAAATGGGTCTAGTAATTTTTGAGTTACAATCCAATAACTGAAAGTGTTTTCCTATATTGATGATATAGTCATTATCAGTGAATGACAATCGATCCCATAAGTAGCAAGGGTCACTAAAAAGGGTGAATAACATATTTTATCAATAAATGGAACTTTGAGTGTGTGAAATAACTTGTCGAAGTCGCTACCATGCGCACAATATTGTGATAATAGGTACTTTTGAACTGGTACCGACTTCAACAAGTTATTTCACACATTTAGTGTTGAAGTCGGTTCCATTTTTAGTTAAAAATATTTTTTTCTGAGTCATACTTATCTTACCATTTTGAGAGCTGCCTCCAATCAAGAAAAGGGTTAGCACCAGAAGCGGCACGCAAGACCCCATTTTGCTGTAATAAAAACACACACAAAATAATTTAGAACATTACAAAATTACAAATATACGACATGTTATTTTTTTTTTTGAGTCTTGTGCGGGATTCGAACCCGTGTCCATCCGCCCCTTTAGCCAGGGCATGCTCTAACCAATTGAGCTTACATGACATGACGTCATAACTCAAATCTTTCCTATCGTTCATTAACCATCGTATTGGGATGGAGCGACATCTATAGTACCACTTGCGTTGTACTACAAACAAGACTAATTTTGTAATTGGTTTTATACTTGTAAATGATGACGCAACCTTATAATTATATTATAATTATAAGGTTGCGTCCTTGTAATTTTGTAATGTAATCCGCATAGCAGGCGTTATTGCAATCATAACAATATTAAAGCAATTTAGAACAGTTTTTTTTCTGCTTGCACATACGTTTATCAGCTGATAATATTTATCAGTTGTTATCGCGCTATGAATAATATGAAAACAATATGGGCAGGGCAAAACTGAATGATAATTTCTACGAATTATGCATTGATTGAGTGCAGATTTTTTTACGACTTTAATACCTGTGATATAATGTGGTGTGGATCTATTCAGTAGTCTTAATGTATTTCTAGTCTTTAATGGGATGCTTGTAGTATCGATTCTACGAGTATACAAATTCTCTATAAGCTTCACCGCATGGTGAAGAAGGGCATTTTGCGAATGCCCGCCTGGCTAGCGACCACTCTCAAGTAGAAAATCTGTCGCCAAGCACCTTACGGTGTGTTCCGGCAGCAGTCCTTGAGAGCCAGTGAAATTTCAGGCAGATGAGACTTAACAACTATGTCTCAAGGTGACGGGCGCAGTGCAATTCGTGACTTGTGACGAAAGTGCATCTGTTATAGGCAGAGGTTAGTCCGCTTAACATCAGGTAGACCTCGAGCTTGTGCCGTCACAATAACATAAAAAAACTAGCTTTTCCACGTTCCCGATATTCCGGAAGTCGGAACAGTTTCTTTTCAAATTAAACCATTTAGAGTTGCCAGTATTTAAAATGAAATATACTAACCATACGAGTTGCCAGTGTTAATATGTAAGTTAAATAAGTAACTACCAAACTTAAAGAACCTTTGTCTTGGTAGACACTGTCAACTGTCATGGCAACTGATAAGTAAAATGAGGACGATGGTCAATGATAATCGATATCACAGGTATGTGTCAGACGGATTCAAAATAGTCTGAAACTGGTCGGTATTTTCCAGTGTTTGTACACTGAAAAAGTGTTTTTTTTATGCATGTTAGGTTAGCCTTTGGCCACTACCTCATCTGATGATAGCTGATGATATGGTCGAAGATGTTGTTCAGGCTAACCTAGATTTACTGGCTCTCAAGGACAACTGCCGGAACATACTGTTAGGTGCTTAGTGACAGACTTTCTGCTTGAGGGTGGTTGCTAGCCAGGCGGGCATTCACAAAATGGCCTCCCAACTTGCCGTAGGTACAACTAGCCAGCATGATGTTAACTTTTGTTGACTCTAACGAGTGCTTTGGTATACACTGTCAACTGTTCTGATAATTGATAAGTAAAATGAGGACGATGGTCAATGATAATCATTATCAGAGGTATGTGTCAGACAAAGAGATTCATAATAGTCTGTACGGTTTTATAATAAAGTTTCCAAACATATTACAATTCTCACAAACGAAATTCAAGTTGCACGTGAAAAACATATTGATTAAAAAATCCTACTACACAGTTTCTGATTACTTAAACGACAAAAATGCCTGGACGATTCCGCCTCTGCCAAGCTATTGCCTCTCACCTACATAATTGAAACAAATATTGTAATAACTTTATTATATAGTAAGTATGTAACACATTGTTAAAAGATATTTAAAAGAATGGCCCCGAGTTTCTTGCCCGTTCTTCACGCAGTGGCTCTATACAATTTATTTGCTGAACGTGGCGGTACAATGTAGAATATTTCAATACTAAAATTTGTAATTGACGTCATTCATAAGAGCGTCGTAGACGCCTAAATTGAATAAATTATTTAACTTTGACTTTGAGTCTGAAACTGGTCGGGATATATCCAGTTTTTGTACGCTGAAAAAGTGTTATATTGTACGTACCTTTTTACCGAAAGGAAGATGTACTCAAATCGTCTGTTTTTTTATGTTCATTACTTCATAACTTTTGACTGGAAGAACCGATTTTGATGATTAGTTTTTTATATGAAAGCTGATGCTTGCCGTGTAGTCTCATTTAAATTTCATCAAAATCGGTAAAGACGTTTTGAGTTACAACTCAATAACTGAAAAGTGATTTCCTATCTTGATCATATAGTCATTGACAGTGAATGACAATTAATCCCATAAGTAGCAAGGGTCACTAAAAAGTGTAAAAAAATTTACCCTTCAATGGAACCGAGTTTAATAATCAAATGTGTGAAATAACTTGTAGAAGTCGGTATCATGCACACATGTGATAATAAGTACTTTTGAACCATCATGGTACCGACTTCAACAAGTTGTTTCACATTACAAAACTACAAATATAAGAGAGGAAAAATTTAAGTCATCCCGCACATGACTTAAATTATTCCTCTCGTTTATTTGTAATTTTGTAATGTAATCCGCATAGCAGGCGTTATTGCAAACATTAATAATAAAAAAAAAACTTATGCTTGCCTTTGACTGCATCTCACCTGATTTAAGGACACGATGCAATCAACATGGCAGGTATACTCACTTGCTTAGAAGACGCCTATTCACTTATGCCATATAGACACCCAGATTATGTAATTTTGTCAGGTACAAACAAACAGGCAATGAATTCCAATCTTTAATTGCAAAATTTGCTTTAATACTTACAAAATTGAAAATTAAAATATAAGTAATATTGAATAGATATATTCATTGAATAAATAATAGGTATTAATTATCACGTGAGAGGCATTCGATTACAAATCACCTCATAAATAAGTAAAACATATTAGAATCAAAGCCTCTACAAGTACATACTTATCTACCTACACACACTAGCATGATATATACTGTACTATAACTGAATGGTACAAAAATATGCTACACATACCGTGACTGTCAATAGGACACAACTAGGTATCTATAAAATACCTATAGATTGACACACAAGACCAAATAAATTAAAATTAATCAGTGGAAAAAACCTAAAAACAAAATCATGGAGATTTGACGATAAAACTGCCAATAAAAGTCTAAACTTTCCAATAAAATAAATGTGCTTACCTGAAATACTTAAATCCACTTAAAACTAAAATCACAAACAATTTTCAAAACAATAACCTAGTTTATGTGTCACTGGTTAGTTTGCAACTAACTATCTTGAACGAGGTATATCTTATCATGCGTTATCACCTGTGGATATACGTTATCATGTAGTTTGTGGATACTTGGAACGCGGTATATAGCTTCAAAGAATTGGATGGCTTTTGCTTTCATTTTTAGGCCCACTTCCACCAAATAAAATTGATACGTGGATAATTTAATCATCATCAGCCAGAAGAGGCAGTGATGGCTCAGTGGCATTGGCTATGGACTGCTGTGCAGCACGTCCATGGTTCGAATCCCGCGGCGGGCTTGAACTACACCGTATGGTGGAAGGCCATTTTGCGAATGCCCGCCTGGCTAGCGACCACCATCAAGTAGAAAATCTGTCGCCAAGCACCTAACACTGTTCCGGCAGCAGTCCCTGAGAGCCAGAAAAAATACAAGCACACATGCGACCTGAAAACTGTACGTCTCAGTGTGACGGGCACAGTGCAATTCGTAGTTGACGAAATGCGTCTGTTATAGGCAGAGGTTAGTCCACTTAACATCAGGTGGGCTTAGGGCCTGTCTCATCAAAACCACATTAAAAAAACGTGTTCTACGGGTAAAAGTACAAATAATGAAATGCTTATGCTCTATTTCCATCAATGAGTTACATAATAAATTTCTTAATTTATTATTCATGTCCATGGGAGGGCATTGGTATGCCATATGCCATGTCTGTCCTAATTATGGTACCAATGTGTTTCCAACACAGATATATCTCTGTGGTTCCCAATGTTAATGTAAAATATACTGCTATATTATTGTACTCTGATATATTTAAGTTAAATGATGTTAATGAATAGATTCAGGCGTTACTTTGCGGAAATCCATATTTAATAATAACAAATATTTTTTATAAATTTTAAGAATCATCAAATTAATATTTCAATAAAACACTTATAAAATGTAAAAATATATCTAGTGACAATTCCGCCTAATTTTCCTGTTAAGCCGACGTGACGTCACAAACGCCACGCAGCCAAACATCGAGAATAATAGTCATCTCGATCATGCGGTCGTAGAGTCAAGACCTTCTGAGGCTGTTTCGTGTAGAATCGAAACGCGTCGAAAATTCTTCCGGTTACTCCACTAGATATATTTTTATATTTGTGTTTTATTAAAATATTAATTTGATGTTTTCTTAAAATATTTATATATATATATGTTTTTTCGATATAACTATATATGTTTTAACAATCATCATTTCATAATAACAAACAGTTATTATTAAATGATGTTTGTTAAAACGATAAATAAATATTATATAATTTCATTTCATTTATACAGATAACTTCTAAATGTCCTTTCATTTAATATATTGTCACATACTGTATCAGCCGGATCGTCCACTGCTGAACACAGTCTCCCCTATTAAGGGGGTATTTGCCATAATCCCCACGCTTGGCAGGCGGCTTGGGGATCGCAGTGTAAGATGGAAGTTCTTTAGAAGGCGCTGCTGCCCACCTTCCAGTATTTTTCCCTTAGTCGCCTCTTACGACACCCACGGGATGATACGGGGAGGTGCAGTTCTAACCCGGCACCTCACGTGGTATTGTCACATACCACCGCCCATATCACACCAGTAGAGTGTTATATTATTGCCTTATAGATAATACAAGTGAAGTGATATGAGTGATTCACTAACGACGCGAGACGTGACGTGCAAACTCTAATATTAATAATATTCTTCGAAACAAACCTACTCATAATAATTCATAAAGAAAAATACTTTGATATGTTTTAGGAAAAGAGATAAGATTCCGGACTTCCTTTGTAGTTTGGCATAGACTAGCTAGAGTCTGTCCGCGGCTTCCGCTGTTAAACAGCTGATTGGCTAGCCTTCGCCACTTTCTCCCCTGTTGGTACTTGATAAAATATAATTTTAGGGCCTGTTTCAGAATGTTCGAGTAAGTTCCGGTTATACTACCCAGAACACAAAATAACTGAATGATAAAAATGACAGTTAACATGCGGCGCGTCTCAAGCTTTAACCGATGGATAGGCTAAATCGATGACTGTGAAACGCAAAGATAGTGTTTTATTTATTAAATATGATCTGGGTAGTATAACAGGAATTTACTAGAACGTTCTGAAACATGCCCTAAGTATAAAATAACTTAGTAATATTTTCGAAAAATGAATTTATTAAATTTAATATATTTGCTATTATTAAATTTAATTCATTCAAAAAGATAATTCCATAAATCACTTATTTGGGAGTGTTTAATGTCTTTATCTGAATACTAACTTAAAACTAGGGAGAGTAGAGGTAAGGAGAGCCGTCTCATATGGTAGAAAACATAAAAAGTGTCCAGTTGTAAGCTATAAATAACAGTTCAAAAACCTTCCAGAATGGCGCTGGCGTAGACAAAGGGTATGGTATGAATGTAGCAATTGTAAACGTATTGAAGTATGTCGAGTTAGTTTTAAAATTTTTAAATACAACCTTAAAGATTTATTATGAAAAAACGCGTAGCTAGAGTGTTTTTTTATATCGACTACTTAGACCCAAAAAAATGATTCATAAAAAATTATCATATGTTATTTCCTATTTTATCAGGATTTTAAGAAGCGCCTATAACTAAGCGGAAGTTTTTCTTTCCTTGTTTATTTCTCAATCCTTCTCTAATATTTGGCGCTTCCTTTAAAATGTACCCTGAAGCTAATGTGGCGCCACCCTAATTTAATACATTTGGACGAACACTTTTTCACTTTTAACTTAACTGTGCAGTTCTCGAGGGCGCTATTGGTCAAGGAAATCAACTACAAACTGTCACAATTTGAGGGAATTTTATAGTTCTTTTCTCTGCCGCCTGAACAGATAAGTTGGTCGAACTGTACACAGATGATTCTCCTTACCTTTACCCTCCATGCTTAAAACTTATTACAGCAACTGTCACTTGACAGCGCAATGTCAGTTACTCATCCGAAAATTAAGCCGTAAAATGCCACTTTGACAGCTTTCACATCCATGATCTCCGTGTATTTTAGATAATTTTAAGTCAATTGTATCCTAAACATTTACTTTAGTCGCTTAGATAGGTAAATGTTATGTCTAACCAATCTACCGTTTTTTTTTTTTCTTTTTTATGCATGATAGGTTAACCTTTGACCACTATCTCACCTGATGGTAAGTGATGATGTGGTCGAAGATGTTGTTCATGTTCTAACCATTGTGCCGGCCGGCATACTCTCCCCCACACGCAGCTGGGAACTAGTAGAGATTACACGCGCTTTACGTTCGAAAATTGTGTATTATCAATTGTCTATTTTGAATACACAATTTTAGGTCTGAGCCTGCGGCTTGACCCTCTGAGATTACACTTTGTATTTTGTCAATGAACACCACGTTACTAGCTCTTTTCACAGCATTATCGCTCTTTTAACGCGCCCCGCTTGTAGGAACGACGACGGCGGGCGCGAGGGGGGCGTGGTTCGCTTGGCCGGCGAGCGCGATGCACGCGATCTCCAGTACGCTGTATTTTACCAAGTGACACGCACGTTGTTATTAAACAGTGAGTCTGTTCGAGAGATATTCTTCATTTGTGTATGGATTATCTCGATTTTAAGGTGAGTCACCTATTTTAAACTCTAGGATGGTTACTTAATAGTCTGTGTGTTTTATTTTTTGTACATATATAGATATTTTAGTGTTTGCATGTTGGAGTGAGGTTTTTGTAGCTTCAGTTGCAGTATTTTTCTCTCTTTGGACTCACCCATGGTAGTCCGACGTGGTTTTTACCACTTATGATCCTATCATGTGAGATCTTTATTACCTTGCAGCCCGTCGGCTCAAGTTAATGACCCAATCGAAGGTCGGCTCAATATAATGAGCCGTCGGCTGAATGTAATGAGCCGTCGGCTCAATACGCTGGGCCGTCGTCTCAGTATGGTAAGCCGTCGGGTTAAAATCTTGACTCTTCGGCAAAATTACTGAAGCAGTCGGGTCGTATTAGATTTGGTACCTTATCCACGAGCTGTCTCGTAAGGCACTATTTTCACATTATTTATGTCATATTTCCTATTGCAGGAGGAAAAATGGCGCTATCTAAGGCTTTCTCAACCTTAGGAGAACTCGCTAGCCTCGAGGTACCGGACGACCAAGAGATTTTGGATCGTCTCATTGAAGTCGTTGATCAAGTTTATCCGGATACATGGCGTGACTGGAATGTCGTTAATTATAGCAAAAAAGATCTTTTTGGCTCAAAAATAGACCCGCAAGTTTTTAATAAGCTCAGGTTTGCTATTCCAACAATATCACTTATAAAAGCTTTTGACTTAGAAACAAGCTCAATCTCGGAAAAGGCTTTTAAGAATTTGAAGCTATCTCTTCTGGACTGGCCTTTCTGCAGGGCTCTAATAATAAGTCCGAAACCATTGGCTCTTAAAATACATGGGTCAGCCTCTAATTTGGAAATTTTCATGGCCGCCATCCAGAATATAAAAGACAGTTTTGTATCTAGAGAAGAGGCAGAAAATTTGATATGCGGTGGTAATAATAGAAAAAGACCATCGTCTCAGTCTTTACAGTATAATTATCATAAAAGGCCAAAGAAGACAAGTTCAGATGAAGAGATTAAATGTCTTAAAGAGCAAACCAAATCCCTGCAAAATATGGTGAATCAGTTACTTGGTAACCAATCGTCTTGCAACTACGATCGTAATATATTATTCCAAGACGATATCTTGGATTCGGAAGAAGCCTTGTCGTTGAACGGAACCGAAGAAAATGATGATAGGCCGTTCTCGGAGTTCCGTGCCCCTGATATGGATCTAGACTTACCAGGTGGTAATGAAGATATATTTGATTTCACCCCTTGTGTCAAAGAAGCAGAACCAAAAGTCTTGTCTGCTCCTGTCGACTTGTTGGAGCAAGCCATATCTTGTCAAAGATTTGGTAAGCAGAGTTGGGCAAACCTCCGATATATCGAGGTTAATAAGAAACTCCAGGCAACTCCGGCTTTTACATCCTTATCGGTGAACTCCCAGTTGGCCGGAAAGACGCCGAACTGGGTCCCTTACGAACAGGTCGTTAAGTTCGATCAAACTTTGGGTGCCGTAACACATGGTCTTCTGTTGCACTGGAAACAGTTAAGGGAAGCTCTTTCGAAGATAGCAAACGAGTTAAAATCAAAAACTCTCAATGAAGCTATTGCTAAACATATCACCGGGGCAGAAACAGATTTTAAAAAATCTAGTGACGATATACTTCAATATGTATGTGGGCGTCGTGCTGAGCTTATAGAATTCAGACGTTCTGTTTATAAGCCACCTTCGAAATTCATGCAGAACACACTGCATGCTGTTCCTCCCTCTTCTACACATCTCTTTGAAGAGAATGCTTTATCCGATACATTCAAGCAGAATGGCGGTTTTTACAAATTTTTTCCCTCCACCAAGGGCTCGACCGACACTAATTTCAAACGTAAAGGCTACAGAGAAAATTCATCTTTTCAGAACAACCGTCATCAGCAATTTAAAAAAAATAAAAATCAGTCAACCTCATCTGCGTCGTCGTCAGCAAAGAATGGTTTCAAAAAACCGTATGAGGCAAGACCAAACAATAGTTCAAGGGGGGAGCATGGAAAACCTTCTGTTTCGCCTAGAAGACCAACGAAAAAACCCTATTGACTATGCCGGGAAAAATCATCTAGCGGGGCGTCTGAAATATTTTATCCGAAATTGGGAGAATCACGGCGTTCCAAATTACATCAAAAATGTTTTAACAGGCTTGTCGATTCCTTTCAAGCGAAAGCCCCCGCTTATGTCGCCGTCAAAGAAAAATTTAATAAGACTAAAAACCGAAAAATCCCAAGCTATGCAGCAAGAAATTTCGAAACTTCTCCGATTGGGAGCGTTGGAAAAATGCAATCACGAATCAGTTTTCCTCTCGCGTCTCTTTCTAGTCCCGAAGTCAGATGGCAGTCAAAGACCGATACTCAACTTGAAGCCACTGAACCGTTTCATGAACCCGAAACCGTTTCGCCTCGTAAATCATCAAAAGGTACCGAATTTTCTCCAGCGCCACGATTTTTTAGCAAAAATAGATTTATCAAGTGCATACCTGCATGTCCCCATAAAACCATCTCACAGGAGGTTCCTTGCTGTATCATACGACAATCAGTGCTATCAGATGACCGCACTGCCATTCGGTCTATCTGTTGCTCCAGTGATATTTGCTCGTCTAACAAACTGGGTAGCGGGTCTGTTAAGATCAAAGGGAGTTTCGAATAATCGTTTACTTGGACGATTTCTTACTGGCATGCCAGGATTTGAGCGTATTAAAAAATCAGATCCAACTGACCATAGAAATTTTGACCGAATTAGGCTGGATAATAAATTGGCAAAAATCAGTCCTGATTCCAACCCACAAGTTAGAGTTCCTGGGAGTTATATGGGATACCAAAAACAATCTCAAATACATCAGTACAAAAAAGGTGAACAAACTAAAAGAAATACTACTGCAGACAAGAAAAACTGGTTGCTGGAGTTGGAGAAAGGCGAAGTCATTACTGGGTCTACTAGTGTTCGCGGCTTTTGTGGTGCCCTTAGGTCTTTTGAATTGCCGATTAATACAGAGAGCTGTAAACAGACTAAATCTACTTCAACCAGACCGATCCCTTACGGTTTGCAAAATAGCTCTTCGCGACGTGGACTGGTGGCTGGCGAATGTGCACAAAAACTCTCCAATCTTCATGAAAAATCCAACTGCCTTCTTGTCAACCGATGCATCCGACTGGGGGTGGGGATCAGATCTCAACGGAAAAACCATTTCGATTCCTTGGGAGGCAACGCAAAGATCATGGCATATAAACATAAAGGAGCTCTATGCAGTTTACAAGTCCATAAAGACGCATATCAAAATGCTGAAAAGTCAGACTATTGTAGTCCAGTCAGACAACCGAACTGTCATCTCCCATATAAGAAGGCAAGGCGGCACAAAGTCAGCAAGTCTATTAAAACTATCGAAACGCCTATTAAACTTATGTCATCAGGCCCATATTGTGATCCAACCACAATTTATCCCGGGGCGTTACAACTTGACAGCCGACAGCCTCTCCCGCAAGAAAAAGATCGCAGAGTGGAGTCTGTCCCCATCTGTCACCACGAAAATATTTCAGCGATGGGGCGTTCCAGACATAGACTTGTTCGCGACGGAAGCATCGGCTGTGGTCCCACTATATGTCAGTCAGGATTTGAAGGACAAGAAAGCAGTATTTACAAACGGTTTCAGTCAGGATTGGAACTTCAATCTAGCATGGGTGTTCCCTCCACCAGATTTAATGCCGCAAGTGTTACAGCATCTGAACAATGCAGTAGGATCATACATAATCGTAGCACCCAAGTGGGAGAAGTCGTTTTGGAGAGTAGATCTTCGGCGGAGAGCAACTACCTCTCCATACCAAATTCGCAACCTTCAACATCATCTGGTAGACTTGACCACAGGGGCTCCTCCTCCCGAAGCAAACAAATTAAAATTGGAGGCTTGGAAAATTCGGGGTGGAGTAGTCTTGTAAAAGATTGGACGTCGGCTAATATAGCTTTACTGGAGAGCTCATGGAGAAAGTCGACGCTGTATTCGTATAAGTCGGCCTGGAATCGTTGGCTGTGCTGGTGTTCTTCGAATTCAGTATGTCACTCTAACCCAACAGCCATACATTTGGCTCTTTTTCTCTGTTATTTGTATACGGATCTAAAACTAGCCCCTAGAACTATTAAAGTCCATAAGTCAGTCGTTTGTACATTCTCGAATCCTTCTAATGCAGTTGATCTTGGCTCACATCCTTTAGTTTCAAGAATAATTAAAGGAATCGATCTAGCAAAACCACCTGTCGCTAGGAAATGTATATGGGATGTTTCGGTAGTAATAAAATGGCTTTCAGAAAATCCCCCTCAAGAAAATAGTCTTTTCCAGTTATCTAGACACGTGGCATTACTGTTGCTTTTAAGTTCTGGACGTCGTATCCACGACTTAACGTTATTACATGTAAGCGCAGAAGATATGATATCAAGTGGTGATTATTTAGTATTTTGGCCCAAATTTGGGTCCAAAACAGATTGTACACGCTTCAGGCAATCAGGATGGGAACTTAAGTCTGGGCAGATAAAGAATTTGGATATTCCTTTTTGGACGTCCAAGCTTATTTCCTTATCCAAAAAGCGTAGGACAGCCCGTTCTAACCTAACAAATTTATTTATAACAACCAGAGGCATGGTGAAAGCTGCTTCTCGTTGCGTTATTGCAGGATGGGTAAAAACCGCTTTTGAGAGTGTGGGTATTAATGCGCCACCGGGGAGTGTGCGTTCAGCGGTAGCTTCAAAAAATTTCTATTCATTACCGCTAGATGAGGTATTGAGCAAAGGAAACTGGCGAAGTGAAGCCACTTTCTTTAAGCATTATTTTAAAGAAATAAATCGTGTTGATTTTAATTCTTATCAGAGTACAAATACTTTAAATAGTTCCTTTGAACCTTTGTTGTGATTGTGTGAGACTGATTATTTTATAAAGCCTAATTAGATACCTATAATAGTAGTATACAATAAGTAAGCTATAATTGCTGATAGATGTTATTTCATAAATGCTCTATTTGAGAATAAGGCTTATTTCTTTCATAATGTTAATACTATAAAATTCCTTTAGTTTAAGTTTCTAGATTTTGTAGAAAATAAATAAAGCCCGAATTTTTTCTTTACCTATTTTATTTTTAGTAATTTTAACCATCCTAGATAAGTAGGTAACTCAATTAATATTCTTTTCACAGTACGCTTCTGTGGCCGGCAGAAACCAAACAAGTCTCAGAGGGTCAAGCCGCAGGCTCAGACCTAAAATAGAACCGTTTTTCCCCCGAAGGGAATAAAAACGGATATTTTGGGTCTAGCCAAGGCTTGACCCAGGTTTAAGGCCTAGCCGACCATTTACATTGAGACAGTACTGGAGATCGCGTGCATCGCGCTCGCCGGCCAAGCGAACCACGCCCCCCTCGCGCCCGCCGTCGTCGTTCCTACAAGCGGGGCGCGTTAAAAGAGCGATAATGCTGTGAAAAGAGCTAGTAACGTGGTGTTCATTGACAAAATACAAAGTGTAATCTCAGAGGGTCAAGCCTTGGCTAGACCCAAAATATCCGTTTTTATTCCCTTCGGGGGAAAAACGGTTCTATTTTCGAACGTAAAGCGCGTGTAATCTCTACGAGTGCCCAGTAGCGTGTGGGGGAGAGAATGCCGGCTGGCATACTTGCACTGGTCGACTATCCTCGTTTGGGATGTCGCGTCAAGTATTTATAGACCTATATAAATACTAGAAGCGACATATATAAAATTAAGGTGTCTAACATCTTAATATGGAGTATTTTTTTAGATTGTATGCCACTGTGAAAAAGCCCGAGCAAATGGCATTTTAGTTAAAATTATTTAATGAGACTTACTCGCGATAAGAACATGTAGATTATTTATATACCTCCACGTTTTTAACTCTGGAATCATGTGGTCAAGTCGCGAACGCCTTATTACTAAATAGTTACTAAATTTCACTTTGATCTTGTAAGCCAGTATACCTGTACAAAGTTACTTCATGGTGTAAGCTATGGATACTTATTTTGGGGTTGTTGTTGTAACAATTTGGTTGATTACATCACAAATACGAAGTCAAAACCAAAATACCATGTCAATTGTCAATTTGACAGCTGTCAACTCGCAGAACTTTGTTTAAGATTAATCTCTTGTTTCTATGTCCCTAAAGAGTTGCGATGGTTTGACACTTTGCATCAACCGAAGTATTGCCTGCCAGTAAAAACTTACCGTTTTTTTATACTGTACTGGGTAGCCCTTGGCCATTATCTCACATGATGCAGTTCACTCGCGTTTTGAAGACCCACGTGTTGTACTTAACCGGCAACACAGAATCAGGCTGGGTGTTCCATTCCCTGGCGGTTCGTATGATGAACGAAGTAATGCTACTAGAGGGTGTTTCCAGATAAATAAACTGAACAGAACGGAACAAACGCTTTATACCGCCTCACCTCTGAGGTATGAAAAGAGGGTAGACCGTAGGTGTTCCATGAGAGTTTTTTTTGGCCAATCGAATAGTTTTTAAAAGGTGGGAGTTGGGCCCCTGTACTCCATCCTCTAACGACACCGTGTGTCAATTGACAATTTGTTATACGCCCGGAAAGTGCGTTGGTTCGGATCCTCGCTAGGTAGTGAAATAGACTAATATATTCCTTCAAAAATATATTTAATTTCAATTTATTGTACAGTAATCGCATTAGACACGGATAGTTTAGTAGTGTAGCTTTTGACAGTGGAAGATGGCTTGGAGGTACCACACGCTTCGGACATCATTATGGCGGGATATCTAGGACCTGAAAAAAAACGTAGAGTTTAACAAAGACCTTTTAGCACTTAGCTAAAATCCTATCGTTTTAATATTGTTATGTTTGCAATTACACCTGCTATGCGTATTACATTACGATGATTAAAGAACGATAGGAAGGATTTGAGTTATTGAATTATGGCTTCTGAAATTGATAAAAATACCATAGTTATTGTGTACTTAGGCCAAAGTTTGGGTATTGACAGGAAACAGTTAATAGCAAGTATAACTTCATTGTTAAATCTTGATGCGTATCAAATCATGTTATGTGCATTTCCCTATTCAGATGCACTGACTCAAAGCCAGAATGAGCATATTCACTCATTAAATACAATTTTATATAATATGACATGTCGTCATGGAGACAAACTTTTATTTTTTGACTGTAATAAATTTATTACTCACTTTATGTTGACTCAGGATAGGATGTACCTACCTAAGAAATATAAAAATTTAATTGCTACTTTGGTAGCTTATAATATTGAGTCGGTTATAGGAAATATAACTAAGTCTAGTTTTGACGCTACAGATTTTAGTACATGTACTAATGTTCAGTCAAACAGTTTAAACTTTTAAGAGAGACAACAGGGAAGTGTTCTGACATAGCACTATACTACCAAAATATAAATCGCTTCCCTGGCAAAATACTTGAAATTGAAATATTCTTAGATAAATATCCATTTGACATATTATGTTTCACTGAAACTTGGCTTAGAGCAGATAAAATGTTATTTAATGTTAAGAATTTTAGTGTGGGTAGTGCGTTTAACAGATCATCTGCAGAAGGAGGAGGGTGTATTATACTTGTAAAAAATAATTTAAAATTTAAAGAACGCCGTGACTTGGTCAGATGTTCTGTCGAACGTGTCTGTGAGGTTGCTTGTGTGGAGGTGGACAGGCATCTCGTGTTGTGCGTATATCGACCACCAACAGATGAAGGTCGTGCTCAAAATTTTACAGAATTTTTATCCACTTTGGAAAATATACTACAGAAAATTTCAAAATGCAAAAAACCCATATTTGTATGTGGTGATTTTAATATAGATATTTTATTGAATACTAAAAATAAGACTGATCTTATTTCATTGTTTAAGTCATTTAATTTGAAATTTCTATTCTGTGAGCCCACTAGGATATCAGACACTTCCTGTATAGACAATATATACTCAAACTGTAAGACTAAAGAAAAGTCAATAATGAAGGGTATTAGATCTGATCATGAGGGCCTAGCGATAAAATTTGATGGAATCAGAAAAACAGAGAGGTATGAAATTGAACATAGACCATTAACAACTAGTAGGCTGGAAATACTCAGTACCAACATAGAAGCTAAGCTTGGCATTACAAATTTTTCTCATAGTGACCCAAATGACATTTATAATAGCTTATTTTCTTTAGTAAACACTGAGTTTCAAAAAGTATGTCCAAAAATAAAAAAACAAATAGATGGAAAGTTGAAGTTCGGTGATTGGGCAACAACAGGTATTCGAAAAAGTAGAGATTATTTGTTTGATCTGTATCGTAGGAAAAATTTAACATCTTGCAAACAGTTTCATGATTATGTTAGGAAGTATTCAAAAATGTTCAAATCTGTTTGCTTGTGTGCTAAATCTCTTTTTATTAGAAACAAAATTAGCAAGTCTAAAAATAAAATAAAAACCATTTGGAAGACTATAAATAGTGAAACTGGTAAAAATAAACCTAGAGATTCAACATATGTCTTAACTATTGATAAAAATCAAATCTCTGATTCAATACAAGTGGCGAATATATTTGAAAATTTTTTTTCTACCTTGCCCCTAGAAGCCACTAAGTCATTGGATTCTTGTCCCAATGTAGCAGAAACTATGTTAAAAAATAATTTTCCAAGCAAATCACCGGACTTTTCTTTCAGACACACCACAAGATTTGAAATTATAAAAACATTTCAAAGTTTAAACATAAAGAGTACTGAAGACTTGTGGGGTATGTCAGTAAAAGTGGTAGAGTCTATAATTTACATTATTGCACCATATTTAGAAACAATATTCAATCTTTGTGTCGATAGTGGAAACTTCCCCGATTTAATGAAACAAAGTAAAATCACTCCAATTTTAAAGTCGGGGTCTACATCTGACCCTTGCAATTATAGACCTATTTCCATCTTACCTGTTCTGAGTAAAGTATTCGAAAAAATTATGCTCAAACAACTACTATCCCATTTTAACAAGCATAATTTATTAAATGAGAATCAGTTTGGTTTCACCAAGAGCAAATCCACAACAGATGCAGGTGTTCAATTGATGTCGCATATACTGGAAGCCTGGGAGAGTTCACATGATGCTATTGGCGTATTTTGTGATCTTTCCAAGGCATTCGACTGTGTAGAGCACTGCACTCTGATTCGTAAACTTTCCCACTATGGTATTCGTGGGAAAGCTCTGAATCTTATAGAGTCATATCTGTCAGACAGGCTACAGAGGGTTGGAATAAATGGCAATACTTCTTCCGGGTCATTGGTAAAAATGGGAGTACCACAGGGATCAATTTTGGGACCTTTTCTGTTTCTAACATATATTAATGATCTGCCTTGCATGGTCAAAGATTTCTGCGATATTGTTTTATTCGCAGATGATACATCTCTGATTTTTAAAGTAGATAGGAAAGACAGTGAACTGACGCATGTAAATAATGTATTATCTAAGATTTGTAAATGGTTTGCCGCTAATAATCTTCTCCTAAATTCAAAAAAGACGAAATGTTTAAAGTTTTCTTTACCAAATGTTCCTTATGTTGAACCAAACATAAAGCTTGGCCCAGATAAACTCCCTATTGACAAAGCGACAGTCTTCCTGGGAATCAAAATGGATTCCACTTTACAATGGGATCCACATATACATGATCTCTCCGGAAGACTTAGTTCTGCTGCATATGCAGTTCTTAGGATAAGACAGTTAACAGACGTAGCTACTGCTCGGCTAGTTTATTTCGCGTACTTCCACAGTATTATGTCGTATGGCGTATTGCTGTGGGGAACTGCTGCTGAGATAGAGACAATCTTTATCATACAAAAGCGTGCAATTCGAGCCATATATAAAATGGGTCCTAGGGAATCTGTGAGGGATCTTTTTAAAGAAATTGATATTTTAACTTTACCAAGTCTGTATATATTTGAAAATATTATGTATGTTCGTAAAAATTTGAGTAAATTTAAATTAAACAGTGACAATCACGATTACAATACTAGGAATAAAGATAAAATAGTGGTGCCAGGTTTTAGATTAGCAAAGACAAATAAAAGGTCCTTCTTAGGTAATTGTGTGCGGTTTTATAATAAAGTTCCCAAACATATTACAACGCTCACAGAAGGGAAATTCAAGTTGCATGTGAAAAACATATTGATTAAAAAATCCTACTACACAGTTTCTGATTACATAAACGACAAAAATGCCTGGACAATTCCGCCTCCGCCAAGCTATTGCCTGTCACCTACATAATTTAAACAAATATTGTAATAACTCTATTATATAGTATGTATGTAACACATTGTTAAAAGATGTTTAAAAGAATGGCCCCGAGTTTCTTGCCCGTTCTTCTCGCAGTGGCTCTATACAATTTATTTGCTGAACGTGGCAGTACAATGTAGAATATTTCAATACTAAAATTTGTAATTGACCTTCATAAGAGCGTCGTAGACGCCTAAATTGAATAAATGATTTTGACTTTGACTTTGACTTTGACGTCATGTCATGTTAGCACAATTGGTTAGAGCATACCGGCTAAAGAGGTGGATGGAGGCAGGTTCGAATCCCGCACATGACTTAAATGTTTACTATCATATATTTGTAATTTTTTAATCTAACTATCGCTCTGTGACAGCCCGTTCAGTAAAATTTTTGCTGTTAGTCGATAACTAACACCGCCTTGATAATGTCATTCAAAATCTAAAAGAAGGGTGAGGTCAGGGGGCAGTTGTGGAACAAACAGCAAAACCTTGTTATGAACAAAGGCTATCGCCTTAAAAATTATGAAACATACTAGAGGAACGTGAAGAGAAGCTCCTATAGAAAAAAAGGGATTTTAACAATGTGATGCTGTCTCGCCGCTAAACGCCCGAACAGAATAGTACGATAAGGACAATTGCAGCTTCTTCAAGTTTTGACTTAGAATTTGCGCATAATTTGCGTTCTGGGAGAAAACTTTTCTCCTATAGTAAACATTATTCAAATCTAAAAATGTTGAACTTATTTTATAACTTATAGAGGAAACTAGGTTTATAGGTATTCCTTGTTCTTTATTTATCGTTATTTTTCCAATAAATAATTCACAAACTAGAGATACAAGTTTTGAGATAATATCGGTATTTAAATACCCATTAATTAAAATTCCTATAATATAATGATAAAAATCAAAACCTATTAACCGGGATATTGATAAAATCTCCAAAAATCATCAAAATCAGTTATTGTTTAGGGGGGCAGAAACGTTTTCTCTTGGTTATGAAAATTCGAGACTTCCCTCCAGGGAATATTTATGCAAGATTATGAATAATGATTATTTTTGAGTAGGTGTAGATTTTATTTTATTACGACCGCGCACCGTCCCCTATGACGGTAAAAGTAATATAATTGTAGAACATAGTTTCGGCTCGAACAAGTAAGGTTCCGGTGGCCGAGAGGAATAGGCATTCGGCGTGAAATCGGAGGATGAGGGTTCAATACCGCTCCGGAACAAAAAAAAATGTGCTCCAATAACTTATAAAATATTGCTTCGTAGCTAGAGCCGCTTATTTATTGGAATGGCTTTGCGGAGTGGAGTGATCTTTCTGGCCTTTTTTTTATTCTATGTCTATACTCACTACCGCTGAACCATTTTACTTACCAGCCATTGCTCGCAAAAACCCTGGAGCAATCATATTCTTCATTTTCGCCCTGATCTCTGCGAGTCTAGAAAAAAACGAATTGACATATAAATACCAAGATAGTCGGATATTTATGTTGCATGGTGGTAGGGCATTTTGCGATTGGCCGCCTGGCTAACTACCACCCTCAATTAGAAAATCTACCGCCAAACACCTAACGGTGTGTTCCGGCAGCAGTTCTTGACAGCGTGAAATTACAGGCACATGAGACTTAACAACTGTGTCTCAAGGTGACGGGGGCAGTGCAATTCGTCACTTGTGGAAATGCATCTGTTCTAGGCAGAGGTCGCTTAAAATCAAGTGGGCCTCAAGCTTGTTCCGTCACAATAACATAAAAAAATATATATATAAATTCGTAATGACATTAAGGAGTTGCGTGAAAGATAGGCTGTGTGCGAGGCATAAAATCCTCCAATAGGATCGCTGCATTCGGCGAGAGTAGAAAAAGAAACGATTCCATTGGTGCATTTTTTCTCACACACAACTCATCCTACACGCAAGCCTCTGGTAGATACGCAGACAAACAGCCGATTCAAGCTTTAAAAACATATATCGTTACACTTTTTTCATATTATTGTGACGGAATCAGCACGAGGCTTACCATACTATCTGTCTATAACAGATGCATTTCGTCTAAAGTGACTAATTGCACTGCGCTCTTAGACATACTGTTGTGAAGTCTCATCATATATCTGTAATTTTACTGGCTCTAGAGAACTGCTGTCAGAACAGAATGTTAGATGCTTGGCGATTTTCTATTTGTGGTAGCTAGCCAGGCGAGCATTTTAAAAATGCACTTCCACCATGCGGTGAAGTTCAAGCCGGCGGCGAGGGTTGAACCATGGACCTGCTGCGCGGCAGTCCATAGCCAATGCCACTGAGCCATCACTTCTTCAGCTTACTCGCTTGTTCTATCACGATAGCATATAAGAAGTTTCTCACAAACTATTAATCAGCTGGTTTACAGGTGTGCTTCCCATTAATAGGGGTAAGAGGGGGGTTGCTATAATCCCCACGCTTGCTTCTTACATAATATTGATTAAGAAGGAACTTACTCGCTTTTAGTAGGTCCAGCGAGCTTCATGACTTGTGCTCGCATACACCTGTAGCTGTGCGATGCTTTGAAATGCTTGCAACTAAGGAACAATAGAAGGATTTTTAATATTGTTAGCCACTTGCGTAGTACTACAAACAAGACCAATTTTGCAATTGGTTTTATACTTGTAAATGATGACGCAACCTTATAATTTTAATATTCTTAGGTTTGCAATAACGCCTGCTATGCGGATTATTATATGCGTTATTGCAAACCTAACAATATTAAAATTATAAGTTTCCGTCATCATTTACAAGTATATAACCAATTGCAAAATTGGTCTTGTTTGTAGTACAACGCAAGTGGTACTATAGATGTCGCTCCATCCCAATACGATGGTTAAAGAACGATAGGAAAGATTTGAGTTATGACGTCATGTCATGTTAGCATTGGTTAGAGCATACCCCGGCTCAAGGGCTGGATGGACGCGGGTTCGAATCCTGCACATGACTTAAAGTTTTCCTATCGTATATTTGTGATTTTGTAACAATAGAAGTAAGCTTTAAAAATTGTACTAATCATTAATGTAGCTGCAGATTAAAGAAAAAATAATTGATAGTGAAATATTTCCACTCGCTGCTTAACAACACACCAACGTTACTAACTGGGGTACTTCATACGAATAAAAACACACACCAAAAGTGCCTAGGGATAGTGTATATTTTGAATTATAAATAAATATTTAATTAATATATACCAAATCTTATATACAATATATTAGTATTCAGACTGTTTTTTTAAATTTAATTCCTATGCATAAGTTTACAACGTTACCTTTATTTATGAATAAATAAAATAAAAAAATTGCAATTTGAAGAAATGTAACCTAAGTTAATGTCGTCAAGCAAATGGCAGAAAAACTAAAAAGAAATAGGATTTTTGCTATGTTTATTGTAAAATTATATTAATTATTAATCTGTGTTTCTACCATTTACACAAATCACACAAGCACAGCGATTTGGCATGATTAAAATCAGTTCATCAAAATCACTTTGAGGAGGCCGCCCACGTTCTTTGTAACAAGTCAAAAAGCTGTTGTGGGGTATGCACGGCATCCATACTTGGCAGAACTCTTCTTTGTAGCATATTCTATACATGTTCAATGGGGTTGAGGTCTAGCGGTCTGGTGGTCTGGATTTCATCACTCAAATGTGTGAAATAACTTGTTGAAGTCGGAACCATGATGGTCCGAAAGTAGATACCTATTATCACAATATTGTCTTTTTTTTAATGTGTTATTGGTACGGAACAACCTCGAGGCCCACCTGATGTTAAGCGGACTAACCTCTGCCTATAACAGATGTATTTCATTCACGAATTGCACTGCGCCCGTCACCTTGAGACATAGTTGTTCAGTCTCATGTGCCTGTAATTACACTGGCTCTCAAGGACTACTGCCGGAACACACTGTTAGGTGCTTGGCGACAGATTTTCTACTTGAGGGTGGTAGCTAGCCAGGCGGGCAATTGAAAAATGCATTTTTTTTATAAACATTTTATTTCAGCCTTTTTGTTAACCTTGCTACTTACGGGATCGATTGTCATTCACTGTCAATGACTATACCATCAAGATAGGAAAATACTTTTCAGTTATTGGAGTGTAACTCAAAGACGGCTTCACCGATAAAATTTAAATGAGACCACACGGCAAGCATCAGCTTACTAATAAAAAAAATATCAGGAAATGGGTTCACACAGTCAAAAGTTTGAAAGTAACAAACATTAAAAAAAACTACAGACAAATTGAGCACCTCCTTGAAGTCGGTAAAATCCCCAGCAGCCAAACTTAGACTCACAATGTATTGAACACTTCTTCTTCTTCTTCCTCTCTCTTCTGTCAACCGTCAACGCGTGTAAAGACTTATGAATCTCCGAATTCCGATATCATGATTATTCCGATATATAACTAACTATGTCAAGTTTTTTTTATATCTAACCTATTTAGTATGTAAACCAACCTCTGGTAGCGGTAACCACTCCGATACCTGAAAAACAAAATAGTACTTTAGAAATTATCTCAAATAGGTATGTAATTCTATTTATATCATCATCATCATCTGAATGATGCTTATGAAGCAGTGATGGCTCAGTGGCATTGACTATGGACTGCCGTGCCGCAGGTCCATGGTTCGAATCCCGCCCAGAGCTTGAGCTTCACCGCATGGTGGAAGGGCATTTTGCGAATGCCCGCCTGGCTAGCGACCACCCTCAAGTAGAAAATCTGTCGCCACGCACCTAACGGTGTGTTCCGGCAGCAGTCCTTGAGAGCCAGTGAAATTACAGGCACATGAGAGTTGACAACTATGCCTCAAGGTGACGGGCGCAGTGCAATTCGTGACTTGTGACGAAATGCATCTGTTATAGGCAGAGGTTAGTCCGCTTAACATCAGGTGGGCCTCGTGCTTGTTCCGTCACAATAACATAAAAAAAAAAAAAAAAAAAAAAAACATCATCCGGAAGAAGTCCACTGTTGAACAAAGGCCTCCCCCATATAACGACACAAATAACGTCTATTAGCCACTTGTAACAAACTGGCTACCCGCGACTTTCACGATGTCGTCAGTCCACCTGGTGGGGGGCCTACCACCTCTACGTCTTACTATTAATATATAAGGTGGATATTAATATAACAACAATACTGCGGCGGGTGATGAGGAAACGATAACTGAATGTGCTCCACTCATGTTTATTTTTATCTCTTATACCGGAAGAATTTTCAATGCGTTTCGTTTCTACACGAAGCATCCTCAGGAGGTCTTGACTACGAGCGTACGATCGAGAAATTACTCTTAGAGTCAAGACCTCCTGAGGATGCTTCGTGTAGAAGCGAAACGCGTCGAAAACTCTTCCGGTTTGGCTGCGTGGCGTTTGTGACGTCACGTCGGCTTAGCAGGAAAATTAGGCGGAATTGTCACTAGATATATATTTATATTTTTTAAGTGATTCATTAAAATATTAATTTGATGTTTTCTTAAAATATTTAAAAATTGTTATTATTAAATATGGATTTCCGCAAAGTAAAGCCTGAATCTATTCATTAACAAAACAGCTGTTTCGTGTACCTATTCTGCTCTGGTCAGTTTCAAATCATGCATGCGGGTTTAAAAAGAATGAAGCCTGCGAGCAATTTGAAGAACGAGATTAACGTTTCGTATATTTGAGCCGATTCAATTATATTTTGACATTCAAATTTTTAACATCAATAAGGTATATTTAGGATCCTATTATTTTAAATCCTTGGTCTCTCGTCATTGCGGTACAAACGGGACATTTTTAATCATTTTCGAGCTTGAAAAAAAAACACTAAAGAAAATAGGACCCCTCCTATTTTCTTTAGTGTTTTTTTTTTATTTCATTGGGACGGAACAAGCTCGAGGCCCACCTGATGTCAAGTAGACTTACCTCTGCCTATACCAGATTAATTTCATCACAAGTCACGATTTGCAATGCGCCCGTCACCTTGAGACATAGTTGTTAAGTCTCATGTGCCTGTAATTTCACTGGCTCTCAAGGACTGCTGCCGGTACACACCCTTAAGTGCTTGACGACAGATTTTCTATTTGAGGGTGGTAGCTAGCCAGGCGGGCAATTGCAAAATGCCCTTCCACCATGCGATGAAGCTCAAGCCGGCGGTGGGGATCGAACCAGGGCACTGCGGCGCGGCAGTCCATATAGCTAGTACCGCTCGGCCATCATTGCTTCAAAATTGGTTTGAAAAAAAGGTATAACCTGGGCGTATCTGCTATATACAATATGGGCTTAGATGTTATGAACAAAAATGATTGCTCTAAAGCATTATCCAGAAAGAAAATAGGGAAATACATTGAATGGAGAATCGCAAGGCGTTTAAGGATCTGTAGAAACTAAGAACTATCGAGGGCTGTACTCACTTAACGATGATAAATGGATTACACATACTTTACCTTGATTTATAAGCGACTGGAGCATTAACATTGGCGACGAGATTCAGCCTGTAATCAGAAATACAACATAAAAAAGCAGTAATTCAGATGCAGATTTTTTTTTGATATTGTGACTACCGGATGTTAAGTTGACTAATATTTGCCTATAACAGATGCATTTCGTCAGAAGTCACGAATTGTACTGCGTTCGTCACCCTGAGACATAGAGTCGTCTCATGTGCCTGTAATTTTACTGGCTCTCAAGGACTGCTACCGAAACACACTGTTGTTGCTTAGCGACAGATTATCTATTTGAGGGTGATAACCAGAGGAGCTTTCACAAAATGGTCTTCCATCATGCAGTGAAGCTCAAACCAGCGGTCGAACCATGGACTTGCGGACCTATTATATATATTTACCTATTACCATTTGGGTATCGTTATGACATGGTCGTTGGGAATGTTGTGGGTTCCGGCTACGGCCTTTGAGAAACAGTAATTCTAGGATAGCCTAAACAACGCCTTCGATCGCATTATCACTTACCATCAGGCAAAAAGTGGTCACGCTAGCCTGTCAGCAATTAATAACAAGTATAAATTAATTTAAAAAGTTAAAAACCCGACCTCAATTTATTTATTTTCATCAATCCTTTTATCGTTTCAAAATTGGACGTTATATATATTTTTGGAATCATTTTATAAATCTCTTCAATTTGATATCCCATTCGATTTCCTGGTGGATTTAAGAAGCGATATTGAGAATATTTTTGCACAATATAGCTTCTAAAATTATTCTTTTTATGTACCTAGTGTCACTTTTTTATTATTTTTTTTATTTACCTAGTGTCACTTGCGCTATCAAGACGAATCTATTGATACATTAAAATCGGTTAAGCTGTTTAGAAATTATGGTGGAATATAGACACATACATACATACATAATTTATAATATACATAATTCACATACATACATTACATAATTATATGCACCCTGAAAACATAACACTCCTTTTTTGGAGCAGTCGCGTAAAAAATAAAAGTGAACTCGACTTAGAAAATAAAATAAAAACATACCACCCCATCTTATTCGGTGTTTTCGTACGATTTATCGTCGAATATAATCTTTTCAAACCTCGTCCTGTAATATGCAAAAACTCGTTACAAAATTTCTCACCTCTAGTGGAAATCGAACCCACGTCCCCAGATTTTCCGCACTGGGTGCGGGGTGCCTTAACTACCATCGGGCCATCGAGAATCGCTCGGATGAACCGAAATTTTGTATTCAAAAAAATTGTAAATGTGCAGTTGTTTATTCCTAAAATCTGCTGAAGAAGCTAATGAGGAATTATTAAAATCAGCCATTCATTGGCTGATTTTAATAATTCCTCATTAGCTTCAATAGCTCAAGCTTAAATTCTTCTTCTTCTTCTTTAGGTGCCTCTCCATTTCTGGAGGTTGGCCGTCAGCTCAGCGAACTTATTCCTATCCTGTGCCAAGCGAAATAGGTCAAGCTTAAGGTTGAACCCACCGGTCACTTCTCCATACAAACGTCGTAGGGTGATCACTCCCTTATTTAAGATTTTAAGTCCAGAATTAAGCATAATACCGATTGTTATCGTCATTATCTAGGCTTGTATGAAGCCAACATTTTAAAAATATAATTTAGTTGTAAGTTATGAACCTCGAAAACGTTATATGAAAATGTTTCGAGGCTCATAATTCTCAAGATAATTATCTTATTAAAATTTCGGCATCATACAAGCCTAGATAATGACGAGATCAATCGGTATTATGCTTTATTTTGGACCTATATCCTCAAATAAGGGAGTGATCACCCTACTACGTTTGTATAGAAAACGGGCCGGCCAGTTCACCCTTAAATGTAGAGCTGCATCTTCCACGCAATGTTAAATGTTGGTAAAGGGTAAATCAAACAGTCGGTTAGTTAAGAGAGTATTTTCACTGCTTACAGTACACACGTTCACTATTTGGGGCTCTTGCCATTCTTTTCGTTGTCATCTTCATAAAAAGTGAGGTTTAACAAAGATATATAAAAAATACTTTTTAGGGCTCTATATGAAAACTGTAAAACGGAGCCCTAATAATGACACTCCACTTAATCTCTCTGTCAGTTCATCCTTATGTTTCGGGTCTCCAAGTAGTAAAAGTAAAATACCTTATTTTAAATATGAAACCAAAAATTTAAAATTAAATTATAAATTCTATTAAAAATATTTTTCAGGTTTCAATTCCGGTACATATCTTATGTAAAATTTAGTCTTTTAAACTAAAATATTAACTTACTAGACTTAATAGCAACGCCCTATATGCACTTGGCCTGTTTTTCATTTATTTAAAACATTATTTGACTATGTGTCTAAAATTCCTTATATATATAAGGTGCTTTATATAATGTAATTCCGCGGAGAGAGGTGGGGGGACGTTTGGAATCAATACTCCACTCACACACACATATACATGTACAAACTCTACGCGAAGTCAATGAACGGCTATCACTAGGCACAACACAACTATAAAACTTCGCAGTTTCGTGTAACACCTATCCTTACGGACGCAGTGGCGGTGGCGGTAATGCAGCGCGGGACAAGATAAAGTAATAGGTCATGATTAATCAAATATCATCACAACCGTAACGTGCACTGTTGAACAAGGTCTCCCTAGGGAGGATGCCAGTAGTCAGACCTTCAGTCTCATCTTACGACACCCACGCGAAGAAAGGGGGAGGTGACATTCTAAACCGGCTACCCACGGGAAATCAAATATAGTAACAGCGTAAGACCGAATTCTACTTCGGGCTTCACAGAGTAGTGTGTAATCTCCTGGGTACACTGAGAAAAACGACTGGAGCTTAAATCAAATTTGACCTTTTACCGTTGAATTGTAACTACGCAAGGTGAATTCACAACTCTTAAGATGATTTTCACCACACAAAGCGAAATCAATAAAAATTTACCATGTTTTATAATAAACACAACCGTCAAAAAACGCCTTCCGTAAAGTATTTTCAGAATTGAACTTGTTATACGATAATAATTGCAGTATTGACCAAAAAATATACCTTACTTTTACGGCGGTTTATATACGGTGATTATCACTATAACGTACGACTTAATCAGCCTCATCGAAAAGTCAATATTTAAGAAAGACCACAAAGTACACCTTAAATGAAGACGAATAGAAACATTCGCCTTCACTGACCTCGTTTAACGCCTTCTAGTTGGAAGGCGTTTTTGTACGTATTTACGTGTGGTCGGTTTTTTGCCTTCATACCATATAAATTGGCCGTCATTAGAGCGCTTATGACTTTAGATTTTTCTCAGTGTAGTGAACGACCTCCATCTCTCGCCAAACACCTAGCCAGTGAGGTCTCAGCAGACGTTGAGAGCCAGTTGAAAATCGCCTGTTACAATCTTTGATCAATCATCTCGTATGTAAAAATTAAACGTGGTTGCAACAGTATTGTTGATATATCCACCTTATATATAAAAAATATTTTAAATAAAATCTTACTTTGATGATTAGTGATATCTTCATTGAATAGTAATTTTATTTTCTGCAAAAGGGACCTGAAATGTAAACATGTTTTTTAGTGCTAAATTGTATATTGTATGTGAAGCGCTCGTAGCGAAGTTTATTAGTTGTTTATTTAGCCGATCAGCTAAACTAACGGTCATGACCGTTGGGTCACGATTCGGATGGGTGACCGCTTCAATTTTGGTATTACTTTCGTATGGGAAACTCGGCAGTCACCGGCCTCTTAAGTAATAATACAGAAGTGAAGTCCTATTTTTTTTATGTTATGGTTACGGAACTAGCTCGAGGCCCACCTGATGTTAAGCGGACTAACCTCTGCCTATAACAGATGCATTTCATCACAAGTGTCATGAATTGCACTGCGCTCGTCACTATGAGACATAGCTGTTAAGTCTCCTGTGCCTGTAATTTCACTGGCTCTCTGAACACACCGTTAGGTGCTTGGCGACACATTTTCTACTTAAGGGTAGTCGCTAGCCAGGCGGGCATTTGCAAAATGCCCTTCCCCCATGCGGTGAAGTTCAATCCCGCGGCGTGAACCATGGACCTGCTGCGCGGCAGTCCATAGCCAATGCCACTGAGCCATCACTCTTTAAATACATGCCTATATTGACATTGAATTGATATTTTACTTGATATTTCTTTTTTATCCATAATTATAAATTTATTGACTTGTTATTAATGTGCCCACATATTTTCAATTTAATTTAATGTATTCATACTTATAATTTGACATATTACAACTATTAATATCAATGCAATGTCTACTAGTTTATTTATTGCCAATTTTATGTGCTTTCCATTGAGTCTTGATAATATTTAATATTGTATGATCTGAGTTGGGCGAAATAAAGAATTATTATGCTCTTTATTAATTTTCCAACATAATTTTACATTTTTTAACAACATTATTACAAAAATAAATATTTAAAAAAAATTAAAACTAGGGTCTCGCTGGTAGCGGGGCAGAGCCTAAGCTACCGGTGGTTAGGGCTGCAGAGAGAGGAACCTCCGGACAATGCGTGTTGTGTCCAGTATCTCTGCCTTCTGCATCCGACCCTTGATCCAACCATCTATCGAGAGCCTGTTAAGGTGTTGGTCGAGGCTCTTCGCTATAAGGCCGTTCGCCGAAACGACTATCGGGACAATGATCGTCGAGTCAACTCGACGAGGTAACCGCCATGTGGGATACATGGCGGTTACCTCGTGAGCCAAGTCAAGGTACTTGCTGACTTTATCCTTATTATTTATTTATTATTATTATTATTATAATGTGCCTGTAATTTCCATACTTTATATATATTTTATGTTATTGTGATGGAACAAGCTCGAGGCCCACCTGATGTTAAGTGGACTAACTTCTGCCTATAACAGTTGCAATTCATCACAAGTCACGAATTGCACTGCGCCCGTCACATTGAGACATAGTTGTTAAGTCTCATTGTGCCTGTAATTTCACTGGCTCTCAAGGACTACTGCCGGAACACACCTTTTGGTGCGGCACGGCAGTCCACAGCTATTACCGCTCGGCCATCATTGCTTGTATGTTTATATGAATGTATTTGTAAATAAAAAATCTTACTCGTTATCTTCGGAATTCATCAAAACACTTATTAATGAGCTCCTGGTAAGGACGTTTCTTCGGACTGAGAAAAATAAATTACGAAGATTCAGTCAAGGCAACACCTTATACAGGGTTATTGGTAAAATGCTAACAACCTCTTAGGGTTGTCTTCTGCTAGTCCTAACAAACATTTTGAAAGGATTTTATTTTTGGTATAAAAAAAAATTGTTTTGTGTTTTTTTAATATGTTTGTGACTGAATAAGCACGAGGACCACCTGATGTCAAAAGTCTCTGGTGTCTGTAATGTATTATTTCATATTTTTTATTACTTAGGTCGATGTAAATATTCAAAACTCTATTCAAAAGGAGCGCGGTGCGGTCCAGTGTTGCTGCGGCGGCCGCTCTTGGGTCGGAGTAGGCATTAAAACACAAAAAAAAACTAATTCAAATGTTTCTTAGATCTAGCAGAAGTCAACCCTAAGAGGTTGTTAGCATTTTACCAATAACCCTGTATATACGGTGGACATAAATATATACACAATACTACGGGGGGTGGTGTGGAATCGATAACTGAATGTATTCCACTCATGTTTAATTTTCACACACACAAAATCAGTTCTATTACCTAAGCTGTAGCTTCTGAGGAGAGAATCTCCGAGGGAACTTTTTTAAAGAAACTGATATTTTAACTTTACCTAGTCTGTACATATTTGAAAATATTATGTATGTTCGTAAAAAAATAAGTAAATTTAAATTAAACCGTGACAATCACGATTACAATACTAGGAATAAAGATAAAATAGCGGTGCCAGGTTTTAGATTAGCAAAGACAAATAAAAGGTCCTTCTTAGGTAATTGTGTACGGTTTTATAATAAAGTTCCCAAACATATTACAACGCTCACAGAAGGGAAATTCAAGTTGCACGTGAAAACCATATTGATTAAGAAATCCTACTACACAGTTTGTGATTACTTAAACGACAAAAATGCCTGGACAATTCCGGCTCTGCCAAGCTATCGCCTGTCACCTAGGTAATTTAAATAAATATCATAATAACTTATATATTGTAAGTATGTAGGTAATACATTATTAAAAGAATGGCCCTGAGTTTCATGCCCGTTATTCTCACAGTGGCTCTATACAATTTTTGTTTGCTGAACGTGGCAGTACAATGTAGAATATTTCAATACTAACATTTGTAATTGACCTTCATAAGAGCGTCGTAGACACCTAAATTGAATAAATGATTTTGACTTTAAATGACTTGATAGTGAATTATAAAAATATATGTATTTTGTAGTGCATATATTGGAGCAAATCAATATTATTTTTATGTATATATATATATATTGATTTGCTTATATATTGTAGACGCCTAATTTTTTCTAATTTTTTTGTATACCACTAAGGTTGCAAACAAGCATACGGCCCGCCTAATGGTAAGCAGTTACCGTAGCCTATGGACGCTTGCAACACCAGGGGTATCACTCGCGCGTTGCCGACCCAAAATTGAATAAATGATTTTGACTTTTTGACTTTTGAGCACATTGGCTTTGAGAATGATAGCGACGTCAGCCATACCCTTACATACAAAGTAATGTATATACGCAATACACACCACCTCGAGAATCGTCAACCAATGAGAACCAATGGTTCTACAGTCATCGTGGTGTGCGTGAGAAGTGCGCGCATGTGTTATGCCGGGTACAGACCAAGCGAACGATACCGAGCGAATGCTAACGAGTGTGTTTTGCCGATCAGTACCGCGCGCTCGCTCGCTTTCGCTGTTGTGTCCACACTAAGTGAACGCATTGAAGTTCATCGACCATCGGCGAACCACGGCGAAGCAATACTCACGTCATTGACCTATATATACTAGACGCGACATCTCAAACGAAGATAGTTGTACAGTGCAAAGAAGCCGGCCGGCATCTTCTCACCCACTCGCTACTGGGCACTCGTAGAGATTACACGTGCTTTACGTTCGATAATTGTGTATTGATAATAGACAATTTTCGAACGTAAAGCGCGTGTAATCTCTATGAGTGTCCAGCTGCGTGTTGGGGAGAGTATACCAGGCGGCATACTTACACTGGTCGACTATCCTCGTTTGAGATGTCGCGTCTAGTATATATAGGTCAATGTACTCACGTAGTGTTTTGGTGATCATGAACAACAACGATCTTCAGTAGCTAGCGTTGCATTTATTGAGATAAACGAAAGTGCTCGATCTAGAAGAAAACGGTGGCGCTGGTGGATGACGTCGTTATAACAAGCAGGTTTTTGTATGATGGAACCCAACTAATACACGACTTTTGAAGCGCACGTAGTGAAGTTTACTTAGCTGTTCTCAACCGATCAGCAACGTTAAGCAACGTCACGCGCGGTCATGAGTTGGATGGGTGACCGCTAGTGACATTACTACTGAGCGTTTCCGTGCTTCGGAGGGCACGTTAAGCCGTCGGTTCCGGTTGTTGTCTTAGGATGGCAGTCGTTACAGCATGGTGGTAGGGCATTTTGCAAATGCCCGCCTGGCTAGCTACCACCCTCAAGTAGAAGAATCTGTCGCCAAGCACCTAACGGTGTGTTCCGGCAGCTGTCCTTGAGAGCCAGTACTTCTAGGTTAGCTTGAACAACATCTTCGACCACATTATCACTTACCATCAGGTGAGATAGTGGTTAAAGGCTAACCTATCGGGCATAAAAAAAAAAGACTTACAAAATGAGAGATCTGTGAAAAATTCAACTGTCTAGCTAATACGGTTCATGAGATAACTACAGTCTGGTGCCAGACAAACTTAGTCTGACTCGCACTTGGCCGATTTTTAGTATTTGTTTATAGCGACACCAGAAATACATCATCTGTGAAAAATTCAACTGTCTAGCTAATACGGTTCATGAGATAACTACAGTCTGGTGACAGACAAACTTAGTCAGACTCGCACTTGGCCGATTTTTAGTATTTGTTTATAGCGACACCAGAAATATATCATCTGTGAAAAATTCAACTGTCTAGCTAATAAGGTTCATGAGATAACTACAGTCTGGTGACAGACAAACTTAGTCAGACTCGCACTTGGCCGATTTTTAGTATTTGTTTATAGCGACACCAGAAATATATCATGTGTGAAAAATTCAACTGTCTAGCTAATAAGGTTCATAAGATAACTACAGTCTGGTGACAGACAAACTTAGTCAGACTCGCACTTGGCCGATTTTTAGTATTTGTTTATAGCGACACCAGAAATACATCATCTGCGAAAAATTCAACTGTCTAGCTAATAAGGTTCATGAGATAACTACAGTCTGGTGACAGACAAACTTAGTCAGACTCGCACTTGGCCGATTTTTAGTATTTGTTTATAGCGACACCAGAAATACATCATCTGTGAAAAATTCAACTGTCTAGCTAATAAGGTTCATGAGATAACTACAGTCTGGTGACAGACAAACTTAGTCAGACTCGCACTTGGCCGATTTTTAGTATTTGTTTATAGCGACACCAGAAATACATCATCTGCGAAAAATTCAACTGTCTAGCTAATAAGGTTCATGAGATAACTACAGTCTGGTGACAGACAAACTTAGTCAGACTCGCACTTGGCCGATTTTTAGTATTTGTTTATAGCGACACCAGAAATACATCATCTGCGAAAAATTTAACTGTCTAGCTAATAAGGTTCATGAGATAACTACAGTCTGGTGACAGACAAACTTAGTCAGACTCGCACTTGGCCGATTTTTAGTATTTGTTTATAGCGACACCAGAAATACATCATCTGCGAAAAATTTAACTGTCTAGCTAATAAGGTTCATGAGATAACTACAGTCTGGTGACAGACAAACTTAGTCAGACTCGCACTTGGCCGATTTTTAGTATTTGTTTATAGCGACACCAGAAATACATCATCTGCGAAAAATTCAACTGTCTAGCTAATAAGGTTCATGAGATAACTACAGTCTGGTGACAGACAAACTTAGTCAGACTCGCACTTGGCCGATTTTTAGTATTTGTTTATAGCGACACCAGAAATACATCATCTGCGAAAAATTTAACTGTCTAGCTAATAAGGTTCATGAGATAACTACAGTCTGGTGACAGACAAACTTAGTCAGACTCGCACTTGGCCGATTTTTAGTATTTGTTTATAGCGACACCAGAAATACATCATCTGTGAAAAATTCAACTGCCTAGCTAATACGGTTCATGAGATAGCTACAGTTCCATAATCGTAAATTAATAAAAAAACACTGGATCGAAACGTCCGTTACGTGCAATCCCCGCAACTAAATGAGCATTCGCTCGTCCGTCCACACCGCGGCCGTTCGTTCGTTCCATTTCTTTTTGATGTACCGACAGCCGCCGGAGCACGGCCGAAGGCGAACGAAGGCCCTCGTTTGGCTTCGCTTGCTTACGGCATAACGTCCACACTGATTCGTTTGCACTCGCTCGTTACCCTTCGCTCGCTCTCGTTCGCTTGGTCTGTACCCGGCATTACGCGCAGTTGACAGCAGTAACTGCATGCACACACATATAAATAATCACGTTTAGTGGTGGGGCGAGCATTTTTAGACTGAAAGACATCGATGTAATTAAAATAAGGGAGATGCGGGACACAATCGAACAAAGGGCATTTTGCGAATGCCCGCCTGGCTAGCGACAAGTAGAAAATCTGTCGCCAAGCACCTAACGGTGTGTTCCGGCAGCAGTCCTTGAGAGCCAGAAAAATTACAGGCTAATGAGACCTAACAACTGGACGTCTCAGTGTGACGGGCAGAGTGCAATTCGTCGTCGACGAAATGCGTCTGTTATAGGCAGAGGTTAGTCCACTTAACATCAGGTGGGCCTCGGGCTAGTTCCGTCACAATAACATAAAAAAAAAAAACTATCTTTGACTGGGACCGCATAAATTAGGCCCAGGAACACAATTGACGTTAGTCGCAATCGAACACGCGTTTGCGTACCACGTCTCGTGAAATCACCTGATATCTGTGTAAAAAGACAGCAACAATCATATGTAGGTATTTAAAATGTGCACTAATAGTTCAAAAACTAAAAAAGTTTCACGGCATTACTTTTCACTCGTAAATACTAACAAATCGATTTATTTCTATTTTATTGTGATTTACATCGCTCTTTGAACGCCATTTGCAGACAGAGATAGAAATACACGATTATCGGTTCACCGAGGATATCCGAATCGTTTTTGTTTGTGTAGCAGTGACGTATATTGCTATCTTGTTCACGCTTGTCCGTTTATGTCTCTCTATCTCATTTATAGCTAATTTACGACGATAACTCGGTGGAGTGAGTGTTTTTGCGTGTAGTTGTTTCTGGTCTAACTATATTTACGTGACACTAGAGTGTTCCGCATCTCCCGTATTTTAATTACATCGATGCTGAAAGTTCTCTAGCTACTAACAAAATAGTAGAAGGCAATCAATTTTACTTACAAGCTACATACGGTAGTTTGAGTAGACTGCCCATACGTCTGTCCATCAGTTTTCTTAAAACACACCTAGAAAACACAGAAGGTGACATAAATCATATCAAAATAATCATAAAACAAATCCAGCCAAGTGATAATTGGACTCGCGCACCGAGATTTTTGTACCCAAATGGATATAGTGTGTATATATTATGTACATATGTACGTATATTATTTGTTTATTTATATTATTACTAGCGGCCCGCTCCGGCTTCGCACGGGTATAAAATATATAGCCTATGTCATTCATTCACTGAAAAAATGATTAAAATCGATCCAGTAGTTTTTAATTATTTAAGATTAAGAAGATAAGAAATCTCATTCATTATTTTGATAAATCTCGTAGGGTTCAGCCTGCGTTTGCAATGTAAGCGGAAAAAAATAATTATTTACGACATCACATTCGAAACCTCAAAAATAACAGTATTTCTCCACCATTTAATGGATGTTATTATACATATAAACCTTCTTCTTCAATCACTCTATCTATTAAAAAAACCGCATCAAAATCCGTTGCGTAGTTTAAAAGATTTAAGCATACATAGGGATATAGGGACAAAGAAAGCGACTTTGTTTTATACTATGTAGTGATTATCATTTCATTATTTATTTTTAATGTAAGCAACGTTTTAGATGTAATTGACTCCTTCTTATGACCTACTTTATAATCTAGTTCACGACATACCTTGGAAATCTATAGTTATTTCTCTAGTTCTGTTGTCTGGACGAGATCGCTTTCAGCGATAAGACCGCCAATTGTTACATTATTTTGAATAGTGCTTTGTTTTTTTTCGCTCGCTCACTCGTTTATATCCCAGCGACTAAATGAACAGAATTATTGCTGCTAACAGGCTCGAGGCCCACCTGCTGTTATGCAGACAAAACTCTGCCTATAACAGATGCATTTCATCACAAGTCACGAATTGCACTGCGCCTTCACTTTGAGACATAGTTGCTAAGTCTCATGTGCCTGTAATTTCACTAGCTCTCAAGGACTAATGCCGGAACACACCGTTAGGTGCTTGGCGGCAGATTTTCTACTTGGGGGTGGTAGCTAGCCATAATAAGTGGGTAATCGCAAAATGCCGTTCCACCATGCGTTGAAGCTCAAGCCGGCCGGTGGGGATCGAACCAGGGTACTGCTGCGCTGCAGTCCATAGCTATTACCGCTCGGCCATCATTGCTTCAAACTTGCTGATCGCCACCTCCTTTCTAGTTTATAACGCTACTTGCTTACTTATAGTGTTACAAGCAAGGCTTTCGGTATGCGAGCTAATACGGTCCAATAAAAACTTACGTTTTAGCCGAAGCTTGTAATGAGCTGTATGCCGAATCAAACCATTTTTCGTTACGATCGCCAGAATCCGCTGTAAAATGATAAGTAAATCATTATTATCTATTACTTTTATGCTATCGTTATGGAACAATCACGAAGTCCACATTACCTTTTCTCAGATGCAGATCGCCGTAAGTGGCAAAGTGCACCCATTATTTTTCGACATAAAGTTGTAAGTCACATGTTGGTAGGGCATTTTGGCGATGCTCGCCTGGCTAGCTACCACCCTCAAGTAGAAAATCTGTCGTCAAGCACCTAACGGTGAGTTCCGGCAGCTGTCATTGAGAGCTAGTAACTCTAGGTTAGCCTGAACAACATCTTTGACCACATCATTACTTACTATCAGGTAAGAATATAGGCTATCAGACATAAAAAAGTGCCTCTAATTTCACTTTGATTTTTAATATTATCTATCCACACTAGATATAGATACGCCTGCATTCAGCTGCAAACCCAGGACGAGCTTTGCCTGACTGTGGTGAATCAGAAAATGGAAGTATACTCCATAGCCTGGTGCATCACACTTGTCACTGCATCTGCAAAAACCAAGGAATCGCAAAAAGGGAATTTATAATGCGACAAAATTAAAAATACTTTTTCACTTCACAGCTTATGGAGAATGTATCAAGTTCTTTGAATGTATAAGTTATTATTACAATGAAATGTATTCAATTTTAAATGTTTTCCTTCAATATCTTAACTCTCTATTTAACGTAACTTTTGAAGGGATATTTATGCGACAGCTATTTTTTCAAGGAATATAGCATGTAGTTCATTTTATATTTTTTAAACAATATTTTACTTTAATATGCCAATCTTTTTACGCGGAGGCTGCTCATTCCTAGCATCTCAGAGAATTTAAATACAGTCTAATAGAGATCAGACCTCCTCTTTGCGTCGTTATCCTCAAAGCTGAGGGTCGTGATACCCCGTGGAAATCACCTTTTTTTTGACAATTTGTCGCCACCTGTATCTTTTTTGTGGCGATGTGATTGGACTCATGAATACTGTTGTCAAGGGTAGTGCGGATTTGGTCTGTCCATCGCATGGGACTGCGACCTCTTGGTAAGAACGAAAAAAAAAAGGCTAGACAGACTGTACCAACTTATTTGGATTCAGGGTCGAATGATTCAGTTTTATTAGAATAATTCGTACTTACCTGAGTCTCGAAGATTGGATCGACTCTCTGACCGCTCTATGTGATTACTAAAATAAAAAGAGAGAAATGGTTTTAATATTGTTATGTTTGCAATGCGGATTACATTACAAAATTACAAATATACATAGAGGATTTTTTTTTCTCCTGATTTTTAGTAGTAATCCGCATACCAGGCGTTATTGCAAACACTATTAAAATTATAAGGTTGCGTCATCATTTACAAGTATAAAACTAATTGCAAAATTGGTTTTTAGTACAACGCAAGTGGTACTATAGATGTCGCTCCATCCCAATACGATGGTTAAAAAACGATAGGAAAAAAATGAGTTATGACGACATAGTCATGTTAGCTCAATTGGTTAGAGCATACCCCGGCTAAAGGTGGATGGACAGGGGTTCGAATCCCGCACATAACTTAAAAACATTTCCTCTCGTATATTTGTAATTTTCTAGAGAAAAATGGTTTTATAAAAATCTTATTAACTAAATATATTAAATTAGAAATGAAGAGATTATGTTGGGGCTTGGGGATACTTCAAAGGGAATCCGCTGTGGTCCGAATCTCTTCTTTGTTACTCATCAGGTAGCGAGAAATGTTATATCCGTGCTGGTGTTACGTAGATCCTTTCCAAGAATATACGACTCACTTACAAAATGAGATTTTTATTTCGTGAATCATATTATTTTTTATTTATTTTTTATTTCATTGTGAAGGAACAAATTCGAGGCCCTCTTGAAGTTAAGCGGACTAACCTCTGCCTATAACAGATTCAGTCACAGGTCACGAATTGCACTGCGCCCGTCACTTTGGGACATAGTTGTTAAGTCTCATATGCCTGTCATTTCACTGGCTCTCAAGGACAGCTGCCGGAACACACCGTTAGGTTCTTGACGACAGATTTTCCACTTGAGGGTGGTCGCTAGCCAGGCGTTTTGCGTATGCCCATACGCAAAACGTTCCACGATGCGGTGAAGCTCAAGCCCGTGGCGGGATTCGAACCATGGACCTGCTGCGCGGAAGTCCATAGCCAATGCCACTGAGCCATCACTGCTTCAAAATGAAATCAATGCTGCTTGTTACATGGATAACTTAGCAAATACTAATGCATATTTCTTAGTACTGCTTTTATAAAAACTTTTACTTATCTTACGACTTATCAACCATTACTTTTCATCAGTTCTTAATATTTGAATCGACCACTTCTGAACAATACATATAAATGAGGTTGTTAGTCAACTAAGAAGGTTTAACGTCCACTGCTGAACACAGCCTTCCCCATCACGGGAGGGTTTGCTATAATCCCCACGCTTGGCAGGTATCTTGGGGATCGCAGTGTGAGATATCAGTTCCTTATAAAGCGCTGCTGTCCACCTTCTGGTGTGTTACCCTTAGTCGCTTCTTACGAGAGTCACGGGTAGAGATGGGGGGTGAAATTCTAACCCGGCACCCCACGGGTGAGAAATACACACTAAATATAAACTTTTTACAATATACTGATGTTCTATAGTTTTGTGGTTTGTGCTGTTATAGAAGAAATATTGTACTGACCCCACGTAAATTGGATAAGGGACGATGAACTCTTCATTCAGCAGTACTTACTCAGACTTGATAATGACAGGTTGTTCGGATCTGTGCCTTAAAGCCATGTTGGCTATTTCCGTCGAGGCACCAAGTTCAGCTATACGTAGGTCACTGCACCGAGTTTTCTGAAAAAAAAAACAGTGATAATGGACCGGTGTGAAGTTGGCAGCCAAACTCAGCAGCCATATAAACCGACCAAATTAAAATGTCGATGAAAATATCTTCGGTTTTCACCATGTTAGAGACTGTGTTTTAGAAGAAAACATACAGCGATATATAGCTACTGGAATAAACTTTAAAATATAGTATTGAGAAATTGCTCGCGATATTTCAAATAGCCTCAATTCGCAAGTAACTCGTAAAACAGTTTCTGTTGGTTTTACTGGGGATTTTGACCATGACAGGGATTTTTTTGGAATGAAATAAATCTCGATAGATAGCTACTGAAACGACCTTTCAGGTGATGTATTCCGAAGATACTCTCGACAATGGGAATGGTTAGCAGAAACTTTTTGTAGATGGCGTTCTAACAAAGCTTTCACCAAGGAGGTATAAAGCGTTTCTTGTTTTAATAGGAAGTTACATGTCAAGTAGGTATACAAATTTATGATAAAATTACTGAAATAGTCGACAAAACTGTCTTATTTGTTCCACTCAAAAGGCATAAACGTTTGTTTATGTTGTGTAAAACAGGTAAACCAAATTTGATCATAATTATTATTTGGCAACCGGCTAGGACTCACGCAATTTTTATCGGATATATCTGTAATAAATCTTTTTTTCGAGGTCGGGTAAGCCTAAGAAGTAGTATATGTAAATTTCATCGAAATCGGTCTAGTAGTTTTTAAGTAACACTTAACTGAAAAATTATTGACATATCCAAATGACTTGGTAGTTGCAAGTTTTGTCGATGGAGACCAGTATTGTAGGTGAATGAAATTCGATAGTTTAACCAGTAATTATCACTAAAAAGCATGAAAAAAACATTTTACAAAAAATGTAACGACTTCTAGCACTTAAAAGTATGAAATAACTTGTTGAAGTCGGAACATAAAAATGTGATCTAAAAGTTTTGAAGGAGCAGTTAAAGTCGGCCCCAACCGACTTTAACAAGTTATTTAATACTTTACAGTGTCAAAAGATGGTTCCATATCTGTAAGAAAATATTTTTATCAAATGAGGCCGATGATTATGTTTATTAGTCTATGGTTAGTACGTACGACCAAACTCAGACCGGTAAATGACAAAAATCCTGCATAAAAAAGCTAAGACAAAAAGGTTTGTTAACATTGACCTATATATACTAGACGCGACATCGCAAACGAGGATAGTCGACCTGTTCAAGTATGCCGGCCGGCATACTCTTATTATGGAACCATCTTTTGACTCCGTAAAGTATTAATTAACTTGTTAAAGTCGGTTGGGGCCGACTTTAACTGCTCCTTCAAAACTCTTAGAATTAATCACTTATCAATGTTTGTTAATAAGTTTAGTGAATACATGGCTTGAGGATGGGGTGATGAATAGCGATTTACTAAGAAGGTCTAATACATATGCTAGTAAAAAAATGTGCTTACTTTTTTATGTTCTGGTTTGGGAGCGGACCTCACTTGTTTTGCTAGTTTTCTGCAATGTGATAAATAATGTATAACTGTATTCTTCGCCAGGCGATCGATAAACATTGACTGGGTATTACTTTTTGGACCTGTGCTTGAATAAATCCTTACAGACGCGTCTTCCCATGTTTTTTTAATTCGGTGAAGTTTTCGTATCGCTTTTCACATATTTCCAAGTTCACGTGGCTTCGTCATATTTCAAAGTTCACTTTGATAACTATCGCGAGTTTTAGCCATATGAACTTATTTGGAACCGGCTAGGAATCGCGTTCTATTTACCGGAAAGAATCCGACCAGTTTCGGACTGTGTTCTTCGTCTGGCAGTCACGAAGTCCAGGTTCATAATATGTTAATATTTCCAAGTGTTCAATCTTTGAAGGGTATTGGAGTAACAGCGAAACTCGTCGTTACAACTCATAAAATATATGCTACGCATTTGCAGGCAGTTTTTGGCGCGCGACCGATATTAGACATTATGAATGCAATTCAATTGTTATTATTATCTATGATGCCCATGGATTTAGAACTATTTGATCTCTGTAGCATTACCCCAAACAGTTTGATGTAAAATCACTCCCGCGCCAACAAATGTGAAGGTCATGGGGCTAACTATCATCTCTTATAGTAGTAATAACTTTATATTACTGCTAAATTTTATACCCCCACGTCAATAAAGCAAGCTTACAAACGGTAATGGAAACACTCGGAGTTTTGATGACGTCGCAAAAATTGAGTTTTTAAACTGTCACGGTCATTAACACTGTAATTATAATAACAAACGGGATATTTATCGTGTTTTTGATTAGTTTTGAGCTCTCGATATTAAACTGAAGTCTATGCGAGTGGACGATTTCGTCTGCTCTTAGTGCCTACCATCCACTCGCATAGACTTCAGTTTACTCGTGATCATGGCGCTTGCGACAGTGCCGAAATATCGAGAACTCAAAACTTATCAAAAACACGGTAAATATCCCGTTAGTTATAATAATTATATCGCAAAAAATTGTTCACTCTATTCGCGTACTCTGACGTGACATTTGATACGAAGTATTACTGTTGCAACGAAAAATATGTCATATTTATCCATCTCAAAAAATGACATTTTCTAGCAACGTATTTAAACTTAATTAACAAGTCAACTAGTCAGAATAGTCAACACTATTCTTCAACATAAATAGTTCAACTAATATATTAAGTGAGTTAAATATTTTAGTATGTATTATTTTACAAAACATGCAGCAAAATTATTGGATGAGTGCTAAGTAACCTTTGATCATTAAACGATGTTATTCTGGATAGCGGACGAAGTTTTCCGTGTGTTTACTTGATAAGTACAATTATTTAAACTGAACTTATTATAAACGAAGCGCTCGTAGCGAAGCTTACTTAGCTGTTCTCAACCGATCAGCAAAGTTAAGCAACGTCACGCGCGGTCATGAGTTGGATGAGTTACCGCTAGTGACATTACTACTGAGCGTGCACGTGCTTCGGAGGGCACGTTAAGCCGTCGGTCCCGGTTGTTGTCTTAGGATGGCTGTCGTTATAGCATGGTCGTAGGGCATTTTGCGAATGCCCGCCTGGCTAGCTACCACCCTTAAGCAGAAAATCTGTCGCCAAGCACCTAACGGTGTGTTCCGGCAGCTGTCCTTGAGAGCCAGTACTTCTAGGTTAGCCTGAACAACATCTTCGACCACATCGTCACTTACCATCAGGTGAGATAGTGGTCAAAGGGTAACCTATCAGGCATAAAAAAAAAACAAATGCTATGCCATTCTCGAGATCTCATTAATTTAAAATTAAAAAAAGTGACAGGTAATAGGTTGTGCAGCAGATATAATAATATGTCGTAAGACTGTAGTATATATACGTTCCATAACATCGTAGTTCAGAACAGTGCGAGTGGGATAACGCTATACAGGGTGGAAACTTTCAGCGGGGCAGTAAGGGGAAGTACCTTATCCGTTGCAGCTACTCGGAAATGGTCTTAGGAGACTATCCATAATTTTTTATGGCATTTGATCCCCATTCACAGATTTTAAAAAAAATTACAGTTAGCAAGAAAATAGCCATTTTACACAAAAACATTTTTGATGCGAATCGATCCCGTTTCTAATACTGATCAAAAACTTATATGGGACCAACCATCGTTGGAGTACTCAAAAAGTAACAAATTGCAAAAAACTTTTCCCTTTCATTTTGTAAGGAATCTGTGTAACTGAAATACAAAAAATAAAATAAAAGACAATTATACTTAAACCGTCACATTATTCTACTATTCTACGAATATATCCGGTTCTGTTCCTGTACTACTCACTTTCTATCATACACCACTGGACAGTGCATCTCTTTCAGTAATTCTTGGGTAACTTCAGTGGTCATCCCCATTTCTATAAAATATAACAGTTTCATCAAAACCCCGTGGAAATGCTGCTATTGTTTTCATATAAATTTATCTTAGCGTAAAGCCACCCATTGTAAATCCGTTTTAAAAGGTTCGTCTCTATAACATATTTTATTAGTAAATTAATGTTTAATATAGAGTATGGTATTTTTAAAAGAAAATTATTAAATATATTATATATTAGGCAGGAGCGAATTAACTAAACACCCACACCTTTTTATTGCCCGCCTGGCTAGCTACCACCCTCAAGTAGAAAATCTATCGCTAAGCACCTAACGGTGTGTTCCGGCAGTAGTCCTTGAGAGCCAGTGAAATTACAGGCACATGAGACTTAACAAATATGTCTCAAGGTGACGGGCGCAGTGCAATTCGTGACTTGTGATGAAATGCATCTGTTATAGGCAGAGGTTAGTCCGCTTAACATCAGGTGAGCCTCGAGCTTGTCCCGTCACAATAACATAAAACAAAACCATCAATACGTTTTAAGATTTTTGTACAATGCGTACCGCGTTAGAAGAGATCAAATCTATGCGTGGCTATGCGAGTAAGGGAGATACCTTGTAGGTGAATATAAACATTAGGTACTCCGTGCTTTGCGAGCTGAAGTGCACTTTATTGCTTCGTAGCTAGAGTCGCTTATTTATTGGACTGGCTTTACGGTGTGATCCTTCTGATATTGCGTGGTAAGGGTAAATTTTTTAATGAGTTAATTCAATTCATACAGTGTTAATTTTAGCGTACACTAGAAAACGGGATTAATGTAAGTAGTAACGGAAGTAATACATCTGTAATATCAATTAAATTTTGTGTTTTTTAAAAACGTCCTTTGGGTCCGTCGCAATTTAAGTAGGTAGGTAATAAATATGTTACTCATAATATACAAACAAACAGTACAGTCCAATATCTAACGTAAAACTTCTAATAAATATTAATGCTAAAATTATAACAACAAATAATAAAAACCAGCCAAGCGCGTATCAGACTCCCGCTAATCTAGAACTGTATGTAAATAAATAATGATTTTATGGAACAATCAGTGTTAGTACGGAACCCTCAGCCTTCAAGTCCAACTCGCACTTGGCTTTATTTCTTACCGGCACTGTCCTTTTTGATACTTTTAGATTTGCGAACAATCTGAAACAAAGTGAACGTGTGTTGTACGAAGAAACAAGTAACCATAATTATTAAATAAAGACGATACAGAATGAAAGCTTTACTACTACACGCACAGCTATGTGTGCGTAACTAGTCACTGACAACACGCACGGGGTCCGCAGCGGCCACAATGGCTCCTACTCGGGTGCCAAGTGCAAACCGGTTTGAACCAGCGCAACGAGCGGACAAAGTTGTCAGTTTTTTTTATACCAAACTGAGTAGCACTTGAGAAATAAATAAATAAAATAAAATAAAATAAAATAAAATAGCCATTTATTGCCTTCATACAAAGAAAAAAAAATATTACATACATAAGATAATTGACAAACAATTAAAAATAAATAAAACAAAAGGCAAAAGGAGTATGCTCAGCATTGTGCAACGCATATGTTAAGTACTAACGTGCGTTGCGCTGATTTTCAGCATACACCTACTCGGACGGATGTTTGCCGAGAGACAAGAAAGCGGATCAAAAATAAAATAAACATAAAGAAACAGCTTACAGTAGTAGCGTAGTAAAAAAAAAATAATCAAATAGGTAGAGCTTACAGAAAGGTGTGAAAAACATTACATTAAATAAGTTGCTAGTTGAAGACTTTATATAGTGTGTGGATGATGGTGTGTGTGTGTTTGCGGCGATATGTGTGTCTAAGAGGTCATGTTTATGATCACTATCTCACCTGATCTTAAGGTTGAACTGGCCGGTCGCTTCTCCATACAAACGCCGTAGGGTGATCACTCCCTTATTTGAGATATTAGGCCCAAAATAAAGCCTAACACCGATTGATCTCGTCATTATCTAGGCTCGTATGATGCCGAAATTTGAATAAGATAATTAATTTGAGAGTTATGAGCTTCGAAACATTTTCATACAACATTTGCGAGGCTCATAACTTTCAAATTAATTATCTTTATAAAATTTTGGCATCATACAAGCCTAGATAATGACGAGATCAATCGGTATTATGCTTAATTCTGGACCTAAAACCTCAAATAAGAGAGTGATCACCCTACGGCGTTTGTATGGAGAAGCGACCGGCCAGTTCACCCTTAAGTGATGATGCGATCGATGATGGAGCGTGCATACCCAGAAGATACCTATTCACTCGCGTTTTGAAGACCCCCATATTGTACTTAACCGGAAACACAGACTCAGGCAGGGTGTTCCATTTCCTGGCGGTTCGTATGATAAACGAAGAAGTAAATCGATTCGTTCGGGTATATGGAATATCCACCATAGCGGTGGCGCTTCTGAGTATCCCTGGATGTCCGATTATAGAATAGGGATGGCGGAATCAAATTGTGAAGTTCCATTGCACGCGGAAATTTACCTAACCGATAAAAACCGAAAAATAAAAAAAATATGTTCCTTTCTTTATTCATGTGCTGCGGTAAAGCTCTTCTTACTGGTTCTTTTAATTTTATTTTATATATCTTCTTAGCCCCGGATCCACTATTTGCGACACCCTGCATGGATATCATTAAAATTTGTCGGTATATATATGGTCAGCGATCTGAACAGGGTATTTGTTCAAAGGGCAGGGCAAACACCGGCAATTTGTAAAATACATAGTACCACGACATCAATATTTTTTGTATAAAATATAAAAGAGGTTTATTTAGCAGTGATATGGGTTGAAACTTGAACTCCCGCTTGTCTGCCGGGTGCCAGCCGCAGCATGGCATTCTTTCCGCGTCCCTGCCCGATGTGTTCCCTACGTTCTTTCCTTGTAATCGCACGGATGCATTTTTGAAGCAATGATGGCCGAGCGGTAATAGCTATGGACTGCCGTGCCGCAGTACCCTGGTTCGATCCCCACCGCCGGCTTGAGCGTCACCGCATGATGGAAGGGCATTTTGCGATTGCCCGCCTGGCTAGCTACCACCCTCAAGTAGAAAAGTCTGTCGCCAAGCACCGAAAGGTGTGTTCCGGCAGTAGTCCTTGAGAGCCAGTGAAATTACAGGCACAATGAGACTAAACAACTATGTCTCAATGTGACGGGCGCAGTGCAATTCGTGACTTGTGATGAATTGCAACTGTTATAGGCAGAGGTTAGTCCACTTAACATCGTGTGGAGTAATCAATAATAATAATAATATCTTGGTGGGCCTCGAGCTTGTTCCGTCAAAATAACATAAAAAAAAAGAAAAAAAAACGGTCTGATCTGACCGGAAGATCACCCGTGTGACCGTCATTTCCGATTTCTCGATTTGGCTCTATCGCAAGTCGCAGAACTCATCCAGTGTTTTATCTTTTTTTTCGTATTTTTTTTGTGATAGTACAACCAAGAAGCTTATATCGGCAACCTCTGCCCTATAACAGATGTATTTCATCACAAGTGCCGAACTGCATTACGCCCGTCATCCAGACCATAAAGTAGCTAAGTCTCATGTGCCTGTTTATTCACCGGCACCCATACCTTTCACACCAGAATACAGTAATGGGTACTTACAGTATTGATTAGATATATGTATGGTGACAGTATTTACCCGGAAGAAATAATTCGCAAAGAGTTTCTACTTCTACGCTTCGACAAAATGAATGCAATTATTAGGTATAATGCGACCCGTAGTAACATTACTGTAGTAGCCGGATTGTCCACTGCTGCACACAGCCTCAATTTAGAGGCGGTTTGCCATAATCCCCACGCTTGGCAGGCGTCTTGGGGATCGCAGTTTTAGATATTAGTTCCTTAGAAGGCACTGCTGCCCACCTTCCGGTACTTCACCCTTAGTCGCCTCTTACAACACCCACAGGTAGAAATGGGGGAGGTGAGTGACATTCTAAACCGGCACCCCACGAGGGAATAGTCAGTAACATTAGGTTATTTACAATTTTAACTTACGTCTTCAAACACAGGTTTCCCCGTAGTTAAAACAAGTTCAGTGGGCAAGACGGTTGATTTACTGAAACGAAAATTATATGCTGTTAATATGTCACCAAGCTTCTGTCGGTGTACGGATAAACATCAATTCCGCCTCTTCCAAGCTATTGCCTGTCACCTACATAATTTAAACAAATATTGTAATAACTCTAGTATATAGTAAGTATGTAACACATTGTTATAAAATATGTTTAAAAGAATGGCCCCGAGTTTCTTGCCCGTTCTTCTCGCAGTGGCTCTATACAATTTATTTGCTGAACGTGGCAGTACAATGTAGAATATTTCAATACTAAAATTTGTAATTGACCTTCATAAGAGCGTCGTAGACGCCTAAATTGAATAAATGATTTTGACTTAGACTTTGATAGTTTAATAATAATTTATATTTTTGGTTCAGCGACAGAACGGTATTCTGGCTTATGGGTTCAAGTTGCGTTGGAATTCAACTTTATCCTACTTTAGTGAAGAGATTAGAAAAGACCCACCTTTGTTGAGACCCCTTGTTGTCGGAACAGCTTTTGCTGCTGCCCGTAGATGCTTGCTGACCAGCCAACTCCAGGATACGGTTGTGGGACTGACGCTTCCTCCCTTTGGTCCTGTGTGAACGTCTTCTGCGTAACCTGGTATGATAGGGATGGTATATCTGGTTATTTGATAGAAATAGAGCCCCCGTGGAGTTCTGGGATATAATTGCACCTCCTATAGGTATCTTCTTGTGACAGTCGTCTAAGGGAAAGTACCAGAAGTTAGGCAACAGACTTCTAAAGAACTGCCAACTTATATTCATGTATATATATAACAAAATTATATTCTAAATGTAAAAAAATACACAAGTGTGCACTACATAAATATAAACATAGTAATTATATAAGCATTTCTTTTCCTTTAAAAACAATGTATCAGAGTTTACAAATTAATCCACGTTCTTATCGCACGACCCCTCACGGCAGCAGCTGGCTCACGACTAGAATGTAATATGAACATTAAGAATTGGGCGTATCGGTAAGACGGTACCAGGTTCCAATAGTTAGCTACTAAGAATAAGAACCGGATCGGAACATATAAGCTTACAGATATGCGCTTCGTAATCATAAAGTTAGAAACCTCCAAAGCTATCAAAGTCATTTGTCTCGCTTATAATCAAGCCAAATGGCATCAATTGAACAATAACTTTGCAGATGCAGTGATGGCTCCGTGGCTTTGGCTATGGACTGCCGCGCAGCAGGTCCATGGCTCGAATCCCGCCGCGGGCTTTCTTCACCGCATGGTGAAAGGGCATTTATCATATGCCCGCTTGGCTCTGACACTCTCAATTAGAAAATCTTTCGCGAAGCACCTAACGGTGTGTTCCGGCAGTTGTCCTTGAGAGCCAGTAATTTTAGGTTAAGCCTGTTAACACCTTCGACCAAATCAATTACCATCAGGTGAAATTGTGGTCCAAGGCTTACCTATCATCAAAAAATAAGATGCTAACCTATCTCTGGTCTTCCGACTGGTCTCCTTGGTCTTTCTCGCCGTAGAGCAACCCTGGAAGATTCTCTGCGAGCAGCTGTTACAGAATATCACTCCTTTGAACACCTCAGCGTTCTGCAGGTTAGTCTCGCTGCATACGTCTGTAAGATAGTAGGTCTTTTTAGAAAGAATTCGTCGTGTTGGGTACCGCCGCCGCAGTGTCAAATATTCTACCTGAAGCTTCTTTGCAATATTTGACACTGAGTTTTTACACAGTACAGTGTTGCAGGTGTGAAGAGCACTGTACTAGATGTTAAGGGCACTGCACACATAACAATTCATGCTGCAAGTACAAAACAAAATTATTTAGAGAGCGTAATATAAAATTCGAGTTTTTTGTGACGGAACGAGCACGGGGTCCACCTGATGCTAAGCGGACTAATCTCTGCCTATAACAGACGCATTACGTATACGAACGAATGGCACTTCGTTCGTCTCATATGCCTGTAATTTTTCTGGTTCTCAAGGACTGGTTTTCTGGTTCTCAAGGACTGCTGCTGGAACACACTGTTAGGTGTTTGGCGGCAGATTTTCTACTTGAGAGTGGTAGCTAGCTAGGCGAGCATTCCCAAAACGCCCTTCTACCATGCGGTGAAGCTCAAGCCTGCGGTGGGATCGAACCATGAACCTGCGGCACGGAAGTCCATAGTTATTACCGTTTGGCCATCATTGCTTTAAAAATGCTTGCTTGGGATAGTACCACCTTTGCCAAACGGCCGCCAGTCACCTATGTAATAAATATTGTAATAATTTTATAATAGACTTATGTTACCAATTGTAAAAGAATAAAGACATACAAAAAGATTAGCCCCGAGTTTCTTGCACGTTCTTCTCGAACTGGCTCTTTACCATATTTGCTGAACGCGGCAGTAGAATATTTTTTGGTGAAGTTTTGTGATTGACGTTTATAAGGCTAACATAAAATAAATGATTAAGACTTTGACATTATGACTGTAGTAAGGAAACAACTGGGCGAACGAGACATAAGAACAAACGTCTCCGAGTGACGAGTGCAGTGCAGTGTCAAGCAGAACGAGAACGACACTGTAACTGTAATGGACTGGCGTGATGCTTACCACCATGCAGGTGCCTTGTCTTCTGATTCTCTTCAGATAATCAAGTATCCAGATCTTCACTTAGGTGTCTTACCTTCAAAGCTTCCGTGGGGTGCCGGGCTAGAACTGCACCCCCACATATACCTGAAGGAGTCGTAGAGGCGACGAAGAGAATAATGTTGGAAGGAATTGAAAATCTGTCGCCAAGCACCTAACGGTGTGTCCCGGCAGCTGCCATTGAGAGCCAGTAAATCTAGGATAAGCCTGTTAACCCCTTCGACCACATCATCACTTACCATCAGGTGAGATTGTAGTCAAAAATGCTAAACAATCAGCAATAAAAATTAAAAAAAAAAGCATCTGATATTGCGATCCCCAATGGATGATAATGATTGTGTCAACCCTTATCATGGGGGACTTATAATGGGCTGTTTTCAGTGGTGGACGATTTGGGTGATACAGCACAATACCGTCAGAGCTGCGTGAGGAAGCAGACTGAAAAACGAGGGAAAAGTTACTGGAGTCTGGACCACTTCATGACTTCATCATCATTCATCGTAGTTCCAGATTGAGACTGTTACATGTCGTAATTGTATGCCGTAAGAGCATACTTTGCGAGGAATCAGGGATTGCGAGTGCTGCTGAACTTTTTCGCCTCGCCAAGGATAGAGACGGGTACGGAAAGCTGATTGCCAACCTTCTTTGATTGAAGAGGCACCAAGAGAAGAAGAGCATACTAAATTAAAAATGCGCCAAAGCAGCGCGGGAGTAGTAAAAGGTGACGAATGGAAAAATACCATAAAAAGTGAGCAGCAGGGTCTTCAGAAGAACAGTCATCTTACTCTGCAATATCCAAGACGCCTGCCACCGTGGGGATTATGGCAAAGCCCTCCTAATGGAGGAGGACTTCGTTCAACGGTAAATTTTACTGCTTTTGATAATGAAGCGAACAGGCTTAGCTTATTATGAATATACTTACAGCATTTCCGGCATTTCTCATGGTAGCTGAATCCATTCAGCATAGCTAGATTCTCGTGACGCTGAACCGGCGCTTGGCAGTGCTCACATACGGTACAACTGGGTAAAAAATATAAGGATCACATAATTTCTACAGCTGGATGAGATCTCAGTCCTGCGCTGTGAAGTGTGCAAGCGATCAACTCGAGCTGCTGGGTGTAATGCTTACACTAAACTCAATAACTCAATTTTGGATTATACATCAAGTCCAGGACTGAATTAGCTGTGAAAAAGCTCGACACCCGTTGGACTTTCACATCGGGACACCTTCTAAACCTATATCAAGTTCAGTCGGGCCTTTTAAACCTGTAGCCACCAATGATGGTTCGGCTAAATACCAACTCAGGGCCTTGGAGTCCATAGATAATCGACCAAAGAAGCTCATTGATGACGGTGCGTGGAGGATAGACTCCAAAGCTTCGAAAATAGACGCTAAGTTGCTAGCTATCAGTATTTTAAAGGCTTAACTCCGGAGAATTCAAGACCTATCTACACAACCCCCATCTCCTTTCTTTTAGCGGACAACAAGATGCACATGAACACGACATCCGTACATGGTCGACATTCTGAAAATAAGCACGAAGTGCTTTAAATCCAGCTTCATAATGGGTATGGCTGAAGTATGGAACACCTAAAGCGCCAGTTGCCGAATTGGAGACCCTACCAGCGTCTTCAATTCCTGATAAAGATTTAAGTAATCATGGAGTCTTCAAGCGCAGAGGGAATATATATCTTCTAGACATGCATGTTCTACCGTATCCTCACTTGCCTAACTCAGTTATAGTTCCCACTACGTCGCTTCAGTAGACGCCCATTCTGATCGTTATCCCACAACATGGCATCGCTTTACTAGTATTTCCAGTAAGTTACTCCTATTTTGGAGGTATTTCGACTATTGGCGTGTTCCACTTCATGCCACTATCGTTATTTTCGATAATTTTGCCTACATTTTGCGTTTCTTCTCGCAATGGCTGTGATCATTTTAGGGTCTTTCACTATCGCTGATTCACAAGAATCAGCGATAGTGAACGACCCTAAAATGGGGCAATCAATCAGAGTTCTAATTTCTATCATATAAAATGTACTGTGTTTAGAGCTCTAAAACCCAAAGCACAAAAGGATGCACGATTCTTTATGACATTAGATGTCGGTACTATCAAACTGTTCCAATAGCTCCATAGCGTTTATGGTGAAAATAATTATCGTGACGATTGAACTAGTATTTTAAAAGTTGAGAATGGGGTACTCTTGTGCTGTTGCTTATCAACTAAACGAGAAAAGGATTGTTTGTTGTGAATAATGATTGTTTATTATACGAAAAGAACATAAATTATTATTGTGGTTGTAATTATTAACATTACTTGTATAAAATGTGAACTTGGAATGATACTTTTGTGTCAAGTAATGTTACCTAGGGTATGCTGCCGTCCGTTGACTAAAAGGTCGTTAAGCCACAGGGGGTCGATTTTGAGCTTTAAATGCCATCCTATACAGAAAAAAAATCTCTATCGATCTGTCTTGGAATTATTTTTATAACCTTTTAGAATCAGGAGATAGGTCTAGTATAAAGGTCGTTACATATTGATAAAAATATATTTTACAAAGCTAAATTGACGTTAACCTTCAATACTTAGCTACACGATCACATACAGCCCTTAACGACATCATCATAATAAAATTGTAATATTCGTCACATAGCAAGAAAGACGTTATTTAACTTTACTAGGCTATATAGTCGTTAAGATACTAATGCTACCTTTAAGTTTTTGATTTCATAGCTAAATAATGTTGGTAATCCTACACTATAAAGCAGTTTCACAAAAAAACTACGCTTTATGAACGTTAAACTCTGATAACGGCTTTATAGCGTAGGCCGGCTGTTTTAGAACCTAATGATTTACTTTTCTCAAAATTCATAGCGCCTTAAAATTCTTAGATGAACAACATTTTGCGTCCACATCCTTAGCAAAAAAGACATTAAACGACAATACTTACCTAAAAAGTCGCAAATTGGTCTCACGTTTTGACCTACCCCACACGCATTCCAGTTGAGTGTCGCCTAGGTCGTCATATATATTATCTGGTTTTGTTAGCTTGGCGCTGTTTATATCTATTGGTATGAAAATTATAGAGATGTTACTATGATCAATCGAGTTTAATTGCAATTAACGACTCTCATGGCAAAGTAGATGTTAGTAGCTATTTGCTATAATAATGTGTTGACCAAATATTTCATTAATTCTTACGTACCGTGCAAACAAGACAAGCGAGGAGGTGCAAGAGGTCTTACGCTGCCTCGTTTCTCGGAAATTAAGTCGTCTGCTGCGAGCTTTTTGTGTATCAATTATAAAATATAAAATAATCCTTACTAATATTATACACAGTTGGATGGATTTGGATGAAATTTGGTATGGTCATAGCTCATACCCTGGATAAGCACATAAGCTAGTTTTGGTCGTCACTATCATCATCGTTTTTCATCACAACGCAGGTAAAACCATGGAGCGCAGCTAGTTGTTGTTAGCTAGTTTGTATGTGTGGATGTTGGTTACTATTTCATGCCTAAAAGGCTGGATGGATTTGAATTTTATTTGGTATGGAGATAGCTACTAAGCTGAATTGATACACAGGCTACTTTTAATTACCATTATCATCACTGTTTTTATCACCACACGGGTAAAATCATAGTTTAACAATATTTCGCTTAATATTGTAATACGCTCATTTCTCGGTGTATATGATAGTTTCTATAACTTGAATCAATGTTCTAGTATTTTATTAATTAAAACATGTCGTTGTATCATCACACTTATATATCTCGGAAAGGGTAGGCAGATGTTGATTTTATATTATTTAAACATATCGTGGGAAATATATAAAAGCAAGACAATTTTATGATTCACATAAAACTTTGGAACAAAGTGATAATCAAATATTTTTCACCACAGATTTAGAAAAAATTATATATTGTTACCGAGAATGGATACATTAAAATCGAAAAATAACCTCTGAAATTGAACCGGTGACTGTTAATAATTGGTTTGATGGCATCGCAGGAAGAAAACAGGAAGACATCCAGAGTGCGATTTACGTTTTCCTAGTTCGTATCGTGATGTTCAAAATATAATTACTTGGCTTGACAGCTGCAGTGCCCGAAATAAAAATTAGTTAGGGTTGTCGTTGCTAGTTCACTTGGTGAACACTGACATAATATCGACAGCAACAATTTCGTATTATTTTATCAAACCTGGGCGTCTTTTTATGAGCGCTGACTAAATGCATCATCAAGTTGAACTGGCAATAAAAAAAGGGTAAGCTCTACGACTTTATAGATTATATAGATGCAATAGCTTCCATAAATAGTGGCACAGTGACAGTTGAATCACTTAAACCACAAGATTTTATTAACTCACCTAATTACACCTCCAACAGGCGCATACAAAAATCGAACCCCAGAGCTTATCTAAAAAACATGGTTCAGGTAACTTTCAAACGTAATAACTTTGGTCTTCAATACAAAAATGATTTTTAAGACGAATTTACAACATTAAAGTTCATGTCTGATAGATACTTAAATAAATCCAAGAGCCTTGTCAATCACTCTTCGTACCTCGCCGAAAGATATGAACAACATAAAAGAAAAGCTGTGTTTTTTACACTTTAGATCATAAACAAACTAGCCTTTATAATACTCTTACATAAACTATTATTTTGCAGAAATGTATCTACAAGAGATAAACATGCTCCTTAAATGAAAAGATGCTCAAGTAAATAACTTAAATACTTATTTAGTGTGCCTTTATAAACTAATATATAATTATTACTTCTTAAAGACATAAAAGTGTAGGTGCAAAGACTTCATACTTACGAAAGTATTTTTACATAAATACGCCTTTTTCCCGTAGGGAAAGGCAGAGACCACAAATTTCACTTCACTCATCAATCCTTTCATACATAAGCGTCGGCCTAGGGTACTCCTGACCTGGAGTTTTTTCAGAACGTCTTCATCTGATTTCAAAACGTTCACCTAGGTCTTCCACTTCCAACACTTCCATTCATTTGTCCTTTGTAAAAGTATTTTGATTGACATAAATTCTCATATTATTAGTTGTACTGTTCTAGGAGTGATTCGGATCTTTTTAAAAGCAAGACCCTAAGTTATTATTTATAAAATATTATTTTAAATAATCATTTGTATTTAACAATTATACATTCCTGGATGGATAATCTAATGATAAGCAATTAATTTTCTTTATGTTGTTTGCCATTGTAATTCTAAATATGCGTGTGTAATTCCTACTTTTAAAATACATTGTTTAAAGATTTAAATCTTATTTATAGTAATTCAAATTCAAAATTATTTATTTGCTAGATATAGGTACATTAAACAGGTCTTATGTTAAAATTATGTGTTGCTCTATATCTGAACCTGCAAGGCGTGCAAATTATGGTATCAATACCTATATAAATTACAAAATTATTTTATTAGTCTTAAACTATACAATTACATTAATATTATTTAATTCCATTACTTAATTTTATACAATATTTGAATCACATAGTATCATTCATGTCCATACAATGTCCTACATTTTATCATTTAAAAACTCATCTATACTATAATTATGCCTTATCTATGAGAAACTTTTTTAACCTAAATTTAAAAATGTCAGTTATATTTGTTTCTTTTACGATTAGTGGTAGTTTGATTAAGTTGTTTTGTTTCGTATGAAAAAAGATTCTAAACAATTATGTCTAAAAATTATGTTATATAATTTTAATTAACAAATAATGAATATATTACGTTGATTTTATTTTAATACTTAACGTTTTTTCTTGATGCTTGTGATACAACTTAAAATGTCCATTCTAAAATACTTAACTAAATAGTCGTTTAATTTCAAGGTTTCAAACTTAACTGCCATTTAGTGTAGTAATTAAAAGAAAATATGCTATTAAATAAATACAAAAAATACAATATGTAAAAAAACTAGACTACATAATAGTTAAAAAACTATAACGACATTCAAGCTTGGGTTTGATATCTTTAATGTTAGTTAATATTTAACAAAAAAGTCGTTAAATTACTTAGCGTCTTTTTAGTGTAGATTTTTGCATATAACTTCATAACATTAAAAACTGTGCACATATTTATGTACAAATGCTGGTCTAAAAGGTCGCTAGAGTATACTTAGTGACTTTTTAGTGTAGTATATAAATGGTAAAATAAGCCATTATTACACGGCTAAAATGCCAAAAGAGTTTTTTTTCTATTTAGACCTAATTATTGCAGATATATATTGTGAAATTTGATAGAATATAAAAAGAGCTTTCTTTGAATATATCAATGCTGTTTCTGCGACCAATACCTATAAAACAGCATCAGTTTTTAATATTTCCTACGTTTTTTGCTCATATCTCAAAACTTGGGTTTGTGGCTTAGCGACCTTTTAGTTAACGGACGGCAGTATGTTCCATTAGTCGCTAAGAACGTTATTTTCGATAATTTTGATCACAATCTGCGTCTATGGTTGTGATCGTTTGTAACTGTCATCCCCGTTCCATTTTTGGATAAGAACGCTAAGAATGCCACTAAATTTGCCACTTCTGTCACTTTTGACATTAGATGTAGCGTTTAAGGCGAAAATAACGCCAAGACCCATGTGGAAAACTTTTTGGGAGTGTGATCGTTTTTAGCGTTTTTAGCGAATCTCACTCAAATGGTACGCACCCCTACTCGGTTCTGTGTTGCATATTCCTACGTCGTACATGGAGTTGTGTTGTTATGCTTGTAAATGTTTCTGCAGGTATATGCATAATTTACGAAAACTAATAAGACTAATAAAAGTATCAAAAGATTGTTAGGTATGTAAGTACATAATTATTCATACGATGCCAACCTTAGATTTTACGCACACAACTACGCGTGTACAAAAACAACATTTGTGTAGTGTCTGTGTAATAGGTAGTTGGAACGCGGCTTTTGTAAAGAGAAATAGTCGACTGTCCAGGGTGTGCCACAAGACCCAAGTGGAACAACTTTTTAGGAGTGTGATATTTTTTTCGTTCTTTGCGATGTTAGCCTCAAGTGGTACGGAACCTATGTCGTGCGGGTTCAGACGCTGACAAAATAGGAGAAACAACAGCAATTCAGCACTTTCGGAGCGTTCCATGTACCTATTTGCACGATATAATTTTTCCATCTCTATACAACTATCATCTTTTTCATTCTGTGCTATCACAACAAGGCCTATGGAATCTCGACATATAGTACCACCAACTTAACTGTGCAGTTTTCGATGGCGCTACTGGACAAGGAAATCAACTACAAACTGTCACAATTTGAAGGAATGTTGTAGTTCTTTTTTTGCCGCCTGAACAGATAAGTTGGTGGGACAGTACGTTGGTGGTCAACATTCTTCCTCACCGAGAGAGTTGCAATCTTTTTGCATCCAGTACTTATACGCTCTAATATCACGACAATATATTGTGGAGAAAATTTAACACAAGTTTTCATAAGTATTCATATTTTACAAATTATTGGAGCACAAAATTTAATGCACCGGGTGGGAATCGATCCCGCGTCTTCCGAGTTCGCGCCGGATGCCTAAACCACTCGGCCACCTAGGCACGCTATTTCTAGCCGAAATTTCGTGCTCCAATTGTATTACTTTAAACGTCATAGGGGCGGTGCGCGGCCATCAACCAGACTACTAGACTTCATTTCATCGAAAGAAGTGCGTTTGCAAAAACTTAACTCTCGGAATGATGTCGCTACCCTTCTATATTTCTAAATATGCACGCGTTATGCTTGTAATCATATTAAGAAACAAGTATTTATTGTTTAGCTTCACTTCCATGGTATATGATACGTTTAAATTATTGACAAAGACGCAAGCATGCAGTTGAACATATATGCACACTACTATGATTCAATCAGGAGACGTAGCCTGATTTGACAGTGACATGTTCAAGGTTCGGGTACCGATTCTCCCGTTTTGTATTAGTGCAATGGGCTACCTCATACGGTTCCAAAGATTGCAGCCATTTATTACGTTGAACTGACGGACTGAGGGAACCCTAAAAACTATTTTCGACCATCATCACTCACAAACAGGTTACAAAATTATATTTCTTTTTAATTATTTATTTGTGCCTGATTGGTTAGCCTTTGTCCACTATCTCACCTGATGGTAAGTGAGGATGTGGTCGAAGATGTTGTTCAGGCTAATCTAAAAGTGCTGGCTCTCAAGGACAGCTGCCGGAACACACCGTTAGGTGCTTGGCGACAGATTTTCTACTTGAGGGTGGTAGCTAGCCAGGCGGGCATTCGCAAAATGCCCGACCACCATGCTATAACGACTGCCATCCTGAGACGACAACCGGGACCGACGGCTTAACGTGGCCTCCGAAGCACTGAAACGCTCAGTAGTAATGTCAATAGCGTGTTGGATGGGTGTTGAACTATGAGTTGGATGGGTCACCACCCATCCAACTCTTGACCGCGCGCGACGTTGCTTAACTTTGCTGATCGGTTGAGAACAGCTAAGTAAACTTCGCTACGAGCGCTTCTATACTTTTTTTAAACTTTAATTGATAGGAAACTTAAATAAGTACTGTACATACTGTATCAGCCGGCATGTCCACTGCTGAACACAGCCTCCCTTATTTAGGGGGTGTTTGCCATAATCCCCACGCTTGGAAGACGTCTTGGGGATCGCAGTATATGATATCAGTTCCTCAGAAGGCGCTGCTGCCCACCTTCTAGTATTTTACCTTTAGTCGCCTCCTACGACACCCACAGGTAGAAATGGGGGGTAAAATCTAACCCGGCACCCCACGGGGAATAAGTACTGGCTAAGAAATAATTAAGTGAATAACTCACGGCATCGTTATCCTTTTTTTTGATATTTAATCATTTTTTAATTAAAATCAACACTTCTCAATTTATCATGGCGTTTTGAAAGCTGATTGTCATCAATTTTTTTCAAGTTTTATGGTTTAAAAAAAAGTCTTTATGTATATCATTATGAAAAAAGACACAAAGGGTGATAAAGGCGCTGTCCGAGCGTCGTTATAGAGCTCTATATCTTTTCATCAGGCGTTTTTTTTCTTTTTAAACTGGCTAATACTGAGCTTTGTGAGGGCTCGCGTTAATGTTCATCATTGAACATAATATATTCATCTAGGTTTATGTTACAACTTGATTCTAGTGGTGACATCTAGTATTGAGTAGATTAACTACGATGTATTTGAGTATTGAGTTTAGTTCTGTTGCAGCGATGTTAATTCTTTGGTTTTCTAACAGATGGCGTTAGTAGTACAATAACATTCTATGCAATGAATACAAAGTTGTTAATGTTATTTTTTTCAATGGTAATAAAATTGTATATTTTTTTGACAGATATAACATATCTAAATATGAAGTTAAATTAATACGTTAAAACAAAAATCTATAGGCGTGATAGTTTTTCAGTAAAAGGGGCCACAAAATGTTTAAGCTGTGGAATAGTGATAGGGCTCGCTTTGCTCACCCTAATTATAGTAACCTGATACTGATAAGCGTCGTTTGTGTCCATTAGAGTTACAGTGTCACCGTTCTCGTTCTGTCTGCGCTCGTCACACCGAGACATTAGTTCTTATATATTCTTCGCGCTGTAATTTTACTTGCTTAAGTGATCTACTTCGAGGCGGATTACTTGACAGAGCGGTGGTACCAACCACGAGCAACGGTCTCTTGATCAAAATACCTACCATCTGGTATGTGTGACGTATGCGATTGCATTTTCGGATGGTTTCGCGCATTCCGCCTCGCCGGTAGCAGCCGCCCGTATCCCTTCGCGCCGAAAGAGCAGTGTTGTCTAACGACAGAATGCGGATGACCTCATCCACACCGCACTGCACGCATCGAACGCGCCGAATTAGATGACATCATCTTGCGTGCACATTGCGTACTACACCAGTCCGTACGCCTACCGTTTTTTTAATGTGATTGTGACGGAACAAGCATTAGGCTCACCTGATGTTAAGTGGATTAACCTCTGCCTATAACAGATGCATTTCATCATGTGACGAAATGCACTGCGCCCGTCACACTGAGACATACAGTTGTTAAGTCTCATGTGCCTGTAATTTTACTGGCTCTCAAGAACTACTACCGGGTGGTAGCTAGCCAGGCAAGCATTCGGAAAATCCCTTCCACCATGCGTTGAAGCTCAAGCTGGCGCGTGGTTATCGAACCAGGGACTTGCGGTACGGTCCATAGCTCGGCCACCATTGCTTCGAATTTACTGAAATGCGGGTAGTTCGGCGCGGATTTGCACGCGTTGTTGCTTACATTTTCATAGAAAAATGTGTACAGTTCGATGACTGCGATGCGTGCGGCTCTTGCGGTGCTGATTCTAGGTTCAGCTTCCTAATACATTCGATCACAGCATCACAGTCAAGTTTTATTTCCAAGTTTTTTTTTATGACACGTCAACTGGGCGAGAGCGACGTGTTGCCTGCCTACGTAAGCGTCCATTAGGTACAGTTTCATCGTTCTCTTTCAACGTGACACTGTTGGTAATAGGTATAAGCTAATTACTGTACAAGAATTAAAGCCGTTTGGCACACGTGTATCTGTGTATACATGAGGTCAAAACATATAATATTCATCCGCAGTCATAAAATTTAAATTGTAAAGAAAGCCTTAGTAGGGATGTCATGACGTCATCTTCATACATCCATATGTTTTGAAAATATACATTTAAAAACTACTAGACGAAGTTCTTAGCATTCGTTCTTCTTCTAGATTTTGAATACTGTATCAGCCGACTCGTCCACTACTGAACGCAGCCTCCCCTATTAAGGGGGTATTTGCCATAATCCCCACGCTTGGCAGGCGGCTTGGGGATCGCAGTGTAAGATGGCAGTTCTTTAGAAGGCGCTGCTGCCCACCTTCCAGTATTTTCCCCTTAGTCGCCTCTTACGACACCCATGGGTTGGTATGGGGAGGTGCAATTCTAGCCCGGCACCCCACGGGGCACACAGATTTTGAATAGCCTTAGACAATTCAGTGTTTCTCATGCCAGGCACGATACGGTCTCTTATGAGTTCATCTTCTAACTGTCCAAATTCACATTTCTTTGCTAGGCTGTGCAGATCAGTTATGAAGTCATCAATGCTTTCTTCGTCACTTTGAGTTCTTTGATTGAAACGTCTCTGGCGTACATTTTTGTTTTCCTAGCGGTGTAGTAGGTGTCGAATTTAGTCTTGACTATGTCGAAAGACTTAAGTTCCGATTGACTTAGCTTCATGGAGGTTAAAATGTTGTTGGCTTTGCTTCCCATCAAATATAATAGTGTATTGACTTGGGTTAGGATGGCATGCATTTGAGACGCGACGTTTCCCGATATTGTTCGAATCTTGTGATCCAGTTCGACCAGTTGGCGGCTTTGAAAGTAGATTGTTGAGGCGCCGTGGACAAGCCTGGTAATAATGTTGCATCATCCATCCGTGTTGAAATACCTGATACTGGCTGGGATTGATGTGTTAGCTGTAATTGCAGCTATTCAATCAGCACCATTTGTGCATCAATTTGGTTTTTCAGCTCTTAAATGACGAATGATTTTTATTTTTGGCTCGCACGCGCTGTCACCTTGTTTGTTAGTGTTTTAAGATAGTTTATTTTTTCATTCATACAACATCCGGTGTCGCCACCGCTTACGTAATCCACATCCGGTGTTTCCACCTCTAATAGCTACAGGCTAAATATTCATACACCTGGGACTTGCAACCCAGTGAGTAGCAGGGCAGGGCAGGGTCTTTACGATGTCATCAATGTTCCCCTTAACCGCTCAAACCTCCTCCCCTGCCCAACCAAATTTGATAGAATATAAATGTGTATAAATAATAAGCTTTTGATCTTTTGTTTTGTGTACGTCCGCCGCGGTCATGACTAGGATGGGTGACCGCTAGTGACCGTCGGTTGTTGTCTTAGGATGGCAGTCGTTATAGCATGTTGGTAGGGCATTTCCATGCGAATGCCTGACTGGCTATCTACCACTCTCAAGTAGAAAATCTGTCGCAAAGCTCCTAACGGTGTGTTCCGGCAGCTATCCTTGAGAGCCAGTAATTCTAGGTTAGCCTGAACGAAATCTTCGAGCACATCATCACTTACAATCAGGTGAGATAATGTCAAAGGCTAGCCAATCTACAAAAAAAGATAAAATATAAAATAAGTAGGAAAAAAAACACAGAACTTCAATAACATATTTTATTTAAAACATACGTATATCTGAAATTTTCAGTTATATTACACATATAATATATACACCGAATTATTTTAAAATATAACAATTTAGCACCATGAATTTAAATTAAGATTGAAGTAGTTTTAAAAATACAAAAATCATAAGCGATACTTAGTGGAAATCTATATCACTACATAGTATAAAACTAAGTCACTTCGAGCTGTCTGTCTGTCTGTCTGTCCCTATGTATGCTTAGATCTTTAAAACTACGCAACGGATTTTGATGCGGTTTTTTTTAATAAGTAGAGTGATTCAAGAGGAAGGTTTATAAGTATAATACATGCATAATATACTAGAGAAACACTGATAATTTTAGAGATCTCTAATGTGATATCATGAGTTATCTCTAAAGTAAACATGTTTGTATTTTCTAATGACAAAAGCTGTGAACGTTGTATATAAAGACATTCTATTAGTAGAATCAGCATTGCACCATGGCGTAGCCGGGGCGGGTCGCTAGTTTACATAACAAAACAAATATAATGATTGATTGATGGCATTGACAACAAATCAAATTGTCAACGAAACAAAATGCCCAAACACCAAGTCTAAAAAAAATCGGCTACTCATCACACTGTCTTATTAAGAGGAACGGGAACAGAAGCTCATACAGAAAAATAGGTATTATAACAAAGTGATGCTGTTTCGCAGCTAAACGCTCGAACTGAATAGTGCGATAAGGATAATTGCAGCTTCTTCAAATTTTGACTTTGCGCATAATTTGCGTTCTGAGAAAAAAAATCTCCTACAGTAAACATTAATCAAATCTAAAAAATTTCGTCTTATTTTATAACTGTCAGAATAAACTAGGTTTATAGGTTTTCCTTTTTCTTTATTTATCATTATTTTTCCTAGAAATAATTCACAAACTAGAGATACAAGTTTTGAGAAAATATCGGTATTTAAATACCCATTCAAACTCCTTTAATAAACTGATAAAAATCAAAACATATAAACCTGAATATTGATAACATCTATAACATTACCAAAAAATCATCAAAATCGGTGATTGCTTAGGTAGAAATGTTTTCTCTTATTGTATGAAAATTTGACACTTCCCTCCAGTCTTAATAATACTTACATATTAATTTGAAGAATTTTAAAGTTATATTTTGCTTGTCTTTTAGAAGATATAGATAATTACAAAATTACGAGAAAAAAATATACTCAAGTGCGGGATTTGAACCCGCATCCATCCACCCCTATAGCCGGGGTATGCACTGACCGACTGAGCTAACATGACAATAACTCATAACTCCAATTTTTCCTCTCGTTCTTTATTTTACCATCGTATTGGGATGGAGCGACATCTATAGTTCAACTTACGTTGTACTACCAACAAGGACAATTTTGCAATTGGTTTTAAAATTAGTAAATGATGACGCAACCTTATAGTTTTAATATTGTTATGTTTGCAATGAAGCCTGCTCGGCGGATTTTATTCTCATTCATTAATGTAAACCACCGAGGAGGCGTTATTGCAAACATAACAATATTAAAAAAAAAGAACATAGGTCAATTTTTGAGCTCTATAGGTCTTTACTTTTTCAGCTCACAAAGAAGAATGAGAATAAAATATGGATTTCCGCTAAGTAATCTACAAATTTATAATTATATGAGAATTCCGCAAAAATAATCCTGCTAACTCCAGTCCGCATAATTTTTACGTCATCTAACAAAAGGATACAAAACAGTTCTTATATTTAAAAGCCGGGAGCTGTACGGCTTTGTATATATAAACTTTCCATAACATAAAGCCATCACTTATATATCACCTCGTAAATTCAGAGTAAGAAATTATTTTCTACCATCGATTGATATGTAATACGTACTAGATTCGCTATCCGCACGCTCACTTTGTTCGACTGAACTGTATATACATGCACCTCACTTTAGTGTGGCCCCGACATTTATGAAGTGCGGACGTGTACGGAGCTGCTCTAATAATACGACAAATCTAATCCAAGTATTAACCTGGAGGTAAATAACAATTCAATAGTCATATATGTAAAATTATTAGTTGTTTACCGCTCAACTCAATTTGGAATAGATGTGTCCTAGCTAACTCAAAATATAAAAATATATAAATAATAAATTTTAAACAAAAAATTATTACTTCTTAATATTGTTATGTTTAATTTACGAGAGAATATTTGTAATTTTGTTAAATCCCGCACATGACTATATTTTTTTCTCTCGTAAATTTGTAATTATTAGTTCTATAAAAACAATAATATTAGATTATTTCAAGTTCCAAAATATGTGAAAAAAATTTGAGCGAAGGGTTGATTAAAAAGGTAATATTATTATCATATTACGATAGTCAAAATATATTTTTATTTGAATGCCACGCCATCTACATTTAAACTTTAAAATTAATCTAACTAATGTTTTAGTAATTGGGTTAGACGAGATTTAGCGCTGCAGGCCGCGCAGATGGCGCTGTCATCAAGTTACGACATATTTTTTATTTGGAAGAGCTACTCTAGTACGTAATATTTATATATCAATGTTTTCAACAACTTTCAAAATTATTAATTTTGATTTAAATATTCCAGAAATTGCTTTCTTTTTTTTATTTTTGGGGTGGGTTTTGAAGGTTTATTTTTTTATTGCTAACACATTTTTCTCTTACAACCTAAGACTTAAAATAATTATTCAAAATAAAAATCTAATCTAATAAAAATATATTCTATTTATCTTAAAATAAAGTAAAAATAGGAATATAAAAGTTACATTTTCATTTACTGGCCGGCAAAATGCTCGTAGTTTTAAACTTATACACAAATTTTAAGAACGATACCTAACGACACATTAATACAAAAAATATTTTCTAACATGTAGTGGGTTCGCACGTCGCTTGTGGATAAAAAAAATCCCTTCTTAAGATTTGTAAAATGAAAGCAAAATTTAGATGAAGTTTGGTATGGAAATAGTTTGAGACCCGGGGAAGGACATGAGATAGTTTTATCCAACTGCGTAAAAAAACTTTTAATATTGTTAGGTTTGCAATAACGCCTGCTATGCGGATTACATTGCAAAATCACAAATATACGATAGGAAAAATTTAAGTCATGTGCGGGATTCGAACCCGCGTGCATCCACCCCTTGGGCCGGGGTATGCTCTAACCAATTGAGCTAACATGACATGACGTCATAACTCGAATCTTTCCTATCGTTCTTTAACCATCGTATTGGGACGGAGCGACATCTATAGTACCATTTGCGTTGTACTACAAACAAGACCAATTTTGCAATTGGTTTTATACTTGTAATTATTTTTCCTATCGTATATTTGTGATTTTGTAATGCGTAAAAAAACGTTAATGATTTTGCGAGATAACCGACACACGCGCGAAATGTAGTATATTATATTTTTGTCTTAATATGTCCTTAAGCTGATGTTATTAATAATTGTTAAAATGATTATTGTTAGTAATTCGCGTTGCTGAGATCTTTTACAATTTACAATTACAAAAAGAAATAGAAATTTATCCAATTTGAGATCATTACAATTTATTAGGTACCTATTTTTCACACGAATACTTACGTATATATTTCAAGACTTATTTTTATATTACTGACTCTAAGTATTCTATATCTTAAAAAATAATATATTTAATACCAAAATGTTTCCGAAAATACTGGCCCCAAATACATTTTTAAAGACTAAACTAAACTAAAAATATCGTCACTAAGAGAGTTTCAACATCGAAAAAAATGTATATAAAGTCGAATGCTTATCTTTAGACCACTTAATTGTAAATATGTCTACTCATCTGCAGCTAAAAAATAGAAACACTAAAATTACAAACTAAGGAGTGGCGATGCTAAAGAGCATATAATAAATCTTAAAATAGCTCAGAATTCGGTATTCAGACGCGCACAGTTATTTCCAAATTGATATATTATCAAACTTCTTATATAAATATATATAAAACAAACTTTTTATGTTTAAGGGGTAGGCAGAGGTGTATAAAACTGGCTTTAACAGTATTTAATTTAAGATATCTGCTAAATATCTGTGAATAGAAAATTTTGGAAATAAATGTGTGCGTAAGTTTACGGAATTTTAGTATTTTAGTTGATGCATAACAGAATCGACATCACCGATATACCAACATATTATATTATGAATAATTCTGATAAACATTTGAAACAAAACAAATTAACTAAAAAAACTATAACGTATACTGTGCTATTTTTAAATAATAATACATATTATAACTATTTTTGAATATTATACTAAATTATATTGTAAAAACTAATAATGTTAGTATGCTCTAAGACGAGAGATAGTAGCGATATAAAAATATGTCCTTACTTTACTAATAATTAAGAAATATCATGTCATTAATTAGAATTTTAATAATTTTTAGCTCCGTTTTTTTAAGTTTTTGACTTGAAATATGAAACCGTAAAATTAAAAGTAGTCAAAGCGTTTTAAACGATATTTTGACTAAAATATTTAGTTTTTTTGATCATTTAACGATAACATATAAACAATTTCATAACTATATTAACTAGTATTGCCACAGTTGCCCTGTAAAGTTAAATTTTTATGGAACTTTAGTTTTGAGCATGTACATAAGTGTGACTAAAACTATGATTTTCAACACAGTTGCTAGTAAAGTGGTTCTTTTTGCACTCGGGTTTATATTGCAAAACACGCTACATTTTACAAGCTTTTATTATGTAGTTTCACATGTCCCGATTTTTGTCATCAAATCTTGCAAATTAAATTTGATCCACTTCCCGGTTACTGATTGAGCTGAATTTGCATACATGTGTAAATCGCGTGACAATGCAATATTATGATGACATGGTGCTGATCTGATGATGGAGCTGAAATGTGGCCAAAGGAACTTCGCAATGAAACGACACAACCTCATCGAGATTGGGATCATATGAATCGTCTTGACGAGGTTCTTTTAAATTATTAGTTCCTTTTATTAACAAGGACATATCCGCGACGTCATTGTGACGTCACGTCGGCTTAGCAGGAAAATTAGGCGGAATTGTCACTAGATATATTTTTGTATTTTTTAAGTGTTTTATTAAAATATTAATTTGATGTTTTCATAAAATATTTTATAAATATTTGTTATTATTAAACATGGATTTCCGCAAAGTAACGCCTGAATCTATTTATTATTAACAAGGACATAATAAAAGCTTGTTTTTAAAAAGTTTTTTAAAAGAAAAGCTTGTTAAGTATTTGCTTTACTTAACTGTATTGGTCATTAAAATTTTACATTTTGTTTTGATCATGTGTTGAAAATCTTTGTATGAAACACGTGAGCATTGGTCATTTTTTTCTTGGTGCCATTACACCTTCGCCTTCGGCTCCTGGTACGATCCAACTCGAAAGAATTGACACTGACCAACGTTGTATCGCAATTTACTTTTCTATACACTTTAACGTAAAAAATTTACTACCAATTCTATTAAAAAAACCCAGTTAAATTACTTAAAAACTTTCATGTTTCTTAAAAACAGATACGTTTAAGGTTGAACTGGCCGGTCACTTCTCCATACAAACGTCGTAGGGTGATCACTCCCTTAATTAAGATTTTAGGTCCAGACTTAAGCATAATACCGATTGATATCGTCATTATCTAGTCTTGTATGATGCCAAAGTTTTAAAAAGATAATTATTTTGAAAGTTATGAGCCTCGAAAACTTTATATGAAAATGTTTCGAGGCTCATAATTCTCATGTTTATTATTTTATTGAAATTTCGGCATCATACAAGCCTAGATAATGACGAGATTAATCGATATTATGCTTTATTTTGGACCTAAATCCTCAAATAAGGAATGATCGCCCTACGACGTTTGTATGGAAAACAGGCCGGCCAGTTAACCCTGAAGGTATAGATATTGAATTCGCCATATATATCTTGAAAAAATTGCCTTCATATAAAAACTCCCTTTAGGGTAAAACAGCACCTCGTTTATAATCATTTTAGTTATTTTTATCACAATTACGAGTTTCAACTAGTTATAATTCAACAAAGACAAACCTATCATTTAAATATGACATAAAATTAAACTATTATTAAAAGAATAAATGTCTATTTTACTGGCCTTAAGGTTCTAATTTTATATAATGCCACGTGGACTTAAGTTTAACTTTACTTATTAGAATAGTTTTATAAAAAAAACTAAGTTATCCTAATATTAATAAAAAAAATAAAAAATATTGTCATGATTATTGAGCAAGTGTTAAGTTTTCATCACAATATAATGCCCTTACGTTTATTACATATAAAAAAATTACAAAAAAATTAAGCCAACTTCAACACTCATATAACTTGTTGAAGTCGATACCATGATAGTTCGAAAGTACCATTATCACAATATTGTGCGCATGGTACCGACTTCGACAAGTTATTTCACACTTTTGAGGGTTGAAGTCGGTTTCAAATATTTGTAAAAAAAACACCCTTTTAATGACCCTTGCTACTTACGGAATCGATTATCATTCACTGTCAATGACTATATCATCAAGATAGGAAAACACTTTTCAGTTATTGGAGTGTAACTTATGACTTTGTAACTGTTTACTTTGATGACGTTCAAATGGGACAACACGGGAAGCACCAGCCTTCAAATAAAAAAAGAATCATCAAAATCGGTTCATTCAGTCGAAAGTTCTAAGGTAACAATCTGTAATATTAAATTCCTCAAGATTTTGGTTATACTGCTGTCGCTTGGATACAAAAATTGACACGATTATCGTTGCCTGTACTTCTTGTTGACATAGCATACATGTTATATTACATCATTATAAAAAGAAACAACCTTGCTTATGTTGCTTCATTTTCTAATTTAATTCTTAGCTTCCCCGGAAAAACAAATAATAAGATAATATAGGGTAGTTGACACTGTCAGAAATAGCTATCCATTAAACAATCAGCTAATTAAAGAGGTATTGGTCAGCTAAAGATAATTGAGCTGTTGTGGTCAGCAAAAATAGATTAATTGATCATCTATTAATATGATACTGAGCAGCCGTAAAATAGATATGATAGTAAATTAAATATAACTGCAGCAATATTAGTTAGAGCAGCAAATCACGATTTAGATTTTATTAATTTTTGTTAGGCTATAAAATTAATAAGGCAATGTGGGGTAGAGTTACCATTCAGCATCTCACCCCGATTTTACGACACTAAGCAATGCCTGAAAATTCTTCTTCTGGCGCATCACCCGCTGCTAACGCAATACGCTCGCTTTGCTCGCTCTGCTTACGCATTGCTGTGGTACACACCTACCTAACACGATGACTTTGCACTTGACAGCAATTAAATTAATACTTTCATAATTTTTATTCTACCCGATTGTATTATTTGCTGACCAAAAATAACTTTGTATTAGGACTACTTATTTTGCATATATATATAACAAAAGCTGACCATTTATCTCAATAATTATTTTCTATGTTTGTTTTATTTAGTTACTGGCTGATGAATTTTTTCAAACATGTTTGATCGTTTACAGGCCACATAAATCTACGTATTTGTCAAACATGTTTGAAGGCGTTTTTGTTATTAGATGCGGTCCGAAACTACGTGTTTATCAAACGTGTTTAAAGGTGCTCGGCAGTGTTAGCAAACAAGATTTTTAAGAATAAGCAGGACCTTGTTTGATTAAAAAGTGAAATCCAACAAACAAGTACATCAAACATTTTTGAAAATATGCAGCTGTGTTTGTCGTACATGTTTCTTTAGGATAAAGCCGTAACTACGCTCAAGTTTGACAAACTTGTTTGATCGTTTACGCTCCTGTTTGACAAACGTGTTTATCAAACATGCTTGATCGTTTACACGGCACTTTTCACATAATATGTTTATGCTAATAAAGTTTCTTATAATTATCCTTCGCTCTCTATTGACAACTTTTATCTCAGTATCGTACTTCATACTACCCATGTATTATCCGGTCTTCTTTTACAGGTTTTTTTTTTAATAGGATAGTAGTGCAAACGAACAGGTGACTCACGTGGTGGTAAGGGATCACCGTCGCCCACGAACATCCGCAACACCAGAGGTCTCGAGGAGGCGTTGCCGGCCTTTGAGGGAATCTGCTTTCTTGAATTGGTTCTTGGTATTTGATCAATGTCTTCGCATATGAAGTCCTAAATGGTCTGACCTGGCAAAGGAGCGTCGGCATAGGGGGCAAGTAAAAGGCCTGTGTCCGGTGTGTTTCCGTGTGTGCCGCGTCAGTTCGTCCGATCGTGCGAAACGCCACTCGCATCCTGCCCAGCCGCACGAATATGGTTTTTCGCCTGAAATTAAAATATATGTCAATTTTTATATACCATTTTATATCCATTATTTATTAAATGTATAAGAAACTGTCATTACACTTCTGGTCCTTTTTATTCTGTGATCTAGATTTACTATTTTTTACGGGCTTTTAATCTCACTTATCGCTGAGGTCTTATCTTGAAGCAGGGATGGCTCTGTGGCATTGGCTATGGACTGCCGCGCAGCAGGTCCATGGTTCGAATCCCGCCCAGAGCTTGAGCTTCACCGCATGGTGGAAGGGCATTTTGCGAATGCCCGCCTGGCTAGCGACCACCCTCAAGCACAAAATCTGTCGCCAAGCACCTAACGGTGTGTTCCGGCAGCAGTCCTTGAGAGCCAGTGAAATAACAGGCAAAATGAGACTTAACAGGTATGTCTCAAGGTGATGGGCGCAGTGCAGTTCTCGTCACTTGTGATGAAATGCATCTGTTATAGGCAGAGGATACCGCTTAACATCAGGTGGGCCTCGCGCTTGTTCCATCACAATAACATAAAAAAAAAGAGGTCGGCACTTGTATCTTTCTTTAAATAATTACTAGCTAATACATTCAACAAAAACTAAAGTAAGTCAACAAAAAATTGTACATAAATTAATCCACATTTTATACCCTCAAAAGTGTACAAAAAAGTTCAAAACTTACCAGTGTGTGTTCTTTTATGCGCTTTCAAATGCGAACTTTTCGTATAAACTTTATGACACCCGACAACATCGCATTTATGAAGTCGCTTTCTACCCTGCCCATCATCATTATTGTTATTAATCATCACATCATCCAGAGCTGTCTTTGTAAACTCTTTCCTGATGTCACTATCTGTGGGCGGCTTCCTAAAATTTCTTGTAATATCTGTGTCAAGAGGTATCTTCGTAAACTTGTTCCTTAGTTCTTCTGACTTTGTAAACTCTTTGCTTTTGACACCCAAAAAGTCTTGGCTATGGGCTGTCTTTGTAAGCATCCTTTGCGCTGATGCATCATCCAGGGAATTCTTTATATGTCCAGTTTGCGTTACCTTATTATCGATATCGTTTCTCGCTAATTTTTCAAGCATATCTAAATTGTCCGCAACGGTCTTCGTAAACTGTCTCTGTGTTAAGTCACTGTCAGATTTTCGAAGTGTCACAGAACTGTCTAAAGTCTTCGTAAGCTTCCGCGTTAATTCACATTCTAACCCAGTCTTAGTAAAAAATCTATGTAAAGTTGAATCCTTCGGTTCATTATACAGTTTCCTTAGCGAATCGATATCTACCGCTGTCTTCGTAAACTTTCTTTGTGTTAGATGGTTCAAAGATCCAGTTATAGCGTTTTGATATGCTGTATTTAGAAAGAAGTTTTTGATTTGAGCTTCTGTGGGTGGTAAAGGGTAAGGAATGACAGGTAGAAATGACTTTGACATTGACAGTTCTAGTGAAGTTTGTAGGTGCGGGGGTAGGTTTGGTTGCGGTGGTTTAGGTCTGAAATTAAAAATTTCGAAGTTTAAAATCAGTTAATTTTTTCTTCACATGAGTACTTGTATTGAAACCTATGGAAGAGAAGGATTGAACCATGAGCAAAGCTAGTGGTTCAAAATATAGAATCCTGCTGAGCGTTCTAAGCGTTTCAAAGATCCCAGACGCAAAATAACTATGTTGCCCAGCGCAACACACAATTTTTCACGAAAAAAACGAAATGTAAACTTAGTCGCAGAACAAGTGTTTAGATAATACATTAAATTTGCATTAGCCTAGGCTAAAAGTAATGATAAATACTCAATTATGAGCATGGATGAGCATAATGCCAATTTAATAAGCATCACCTATTAAATTAGCATTAGCCTAGACTAATAGTAATGGTAAAGACTCACTTATGAGCATGGATGAGCATAATGCCAATTTAATAAGCATCACCTATTAAATTAGCATTAGCCTAGACTAATAGTAATGGTAAAGACTCACTTATGAGCATGGATGAGCATAATGCCAATTTAATAAGCATCACCTATTAAATTTGCATTAGCCTAGGCTAATAGTAATGATAAATACTCAATTATGAGCATATATGAGCATAATGCAAATATTATAAGCATCACTTATTAAATTTGCTTTAGTCTATCCTAATAGTAATGATAAAGACTCACTTATGAGCATGGATGAGCATAATCCCAATTTAATAAGCATAACTTACTAAATTTGCATTAGTCTATCCTAATAGTAATGATAAAGACTCACTTATGAGCATATATGAGCATAATCCCAATTTAATAAGCATAATTTACTAAATTTGCATTAGTCTATCCTAATAGTAATGATAAAGACTCACTTATGAACATATATGAGCATAATCCCAATTTAATAAGCATAACTTACTAAATTTGCATTAGTCTATCCTAATAGTAATGATAAAGACTCACTTATGAGCATGGTTTTTCGGTTTCCTTGCGCTTCTGAGATCGGGCCCAACCTTTATTTTAGGCACTTGGTGACTTGATCTGAAAAGATACAATCAAAATAATAATTACCTCATTATGGAGCCAATTAAATAATTATTGGATTTCGTATCTTATCATGTAATTCATTAATTCTCAGGACATCTCTACTGGCTCTAAAGCACAGCTGCTGGAATACAATGATAAGTGCTTGGCGACAGATTTTCTACTTGAGGGGACGTAGCTAGCCAGGCGGGCATTCGCAAAATGCCCTACCACCATGCTGTAACGACTGTCATCCTAAGACAACAACCGGGACCGACGGCTTTACATGCCCTCCCAAACACGGAAGCTCTCAGTAGTAATGTCACTAGCAGTCACCCATCCAAGTCATAACCGCGGCGGACGTTACTTAACTTTTTACGATTCAAAACGACTAAGCAAACTTCGCGACGCGCTTCAAAAGATATTTTGATATTAGAGCTGCAGTTCAGCACGCCGGAGCAACAGGATGGACTTAAGAAACTGGTGACTTTCTTTTATATCGAAAAAGTCCACTTTTTCGATATAAAAGAAAGTACTACATACAAAGTGCAAATATTTTGAAAGAAAATAAAAAATCCATTAAAATTTGTGTAATTAGAGACTGCGTTTTTATATTGTGTTTATTACGCAGTGTCAATATTTAATAAATGATATATATTTTTCCATGCTCATACGATGCGACGGTTAAAGAACGAGAGTAAAAATTTGAGTTATAAGTCATTGTCTTGAAAGCTCAGTCGGTCTGTAAATCTGTATATTTAAAAAAAAAATGTTTATTATCTATATTATTATAATATGTTTAAAAATCCACATATTTTCTCTAAATTCTGTGGAATTGTTTTTTTTTATATTGTTATGATTGCAATAACGCCTGCTATGCGGATTACATTAATCCCAATACGATGGTTAAAGAACGGTAGGAAAGATTTGAGTTATGACGTCATGTCATGTTAGCTCAATTGGTTAGAGTATGCCCCGGCTAAAGGGGCGGATGGACGCGGGTTCGAATCCCGCACATGACTTAAATTTTTCCTATTGTATATTTGTGGAATTGTTTTTATCGCATTCAGATAATGATTTTTGTCTTATACAGGGTTAGTGGTAAAATGCTAACAACCTCTTAGGGATGTCTTCTGCTAGTTCTAACAAACATTTAGAGTTTTTTTTTTTATGTGACTTATTTTGTTTTTTTTTATTTTTTTTTTTATATTTTCTTTTGTGTTTTTTTTGTATGTTTTTGACTGAATAAGCACGAGGACAACGTGATGTCAAAGTCTCTTGTGCCTTTAATGTATTATTTCATATTTTTTATTACTTTGCTCGATGTAAATATTCAAAACTCTATTTAAAGGGACCACGGCGCGGTTCAGTGTTGCCGCGGCAGGCACTCATAGCTCGGAGTGGGCATTAAAACACAAAATAAATATATTAAAAAAAATCATTTTTTTAAACACAAAACATCTCAAATTATTTCTTAGGACTAGCAGAAGTCAACCCTAAGAGGTTGTTAGCATTTTACTAATAACCCTGTATACTTTATTTCTATCTTATGTATCACACAATAGTTTGTATACAATCTCACCTGATGGTAACTGATGATGTGGTCGAAGGTGTTAACAGGCTTAACCTAGAATTACTGGCTATCAAGGACAGCTGCCCGAACACACCGTTTGGTGCTTGGCAACAGATTTTCTACTTGAGGGTGGTAGCTAGCCAGGACGTCTAGCGAATGCTAGATTCGCAAAATACCCTACTACCTTGATATAACCGACAGTCATCCAAAGACAACAACTGGGAACGACGTCCTAAGGCTTGTCTTTTTGGGTACGTCTTAGCACGTAATTGAGGAGTACATACTAATACCGTAACTGGCTACATTTCATTCAAAATGTTTGTTATATATTCAAACTGACAGAGAGACAACGCACTCGTAGTCTTAACAATTTTTGAAGCAATGATGGCTCAGTGGCATTGGCTATGGACTGCCGCGCAGCAGGTCCATGGTTCGAATCCCGCCCAGAGCTTGAGCTTCACCGCATGGTGGAAGGGCATTTTGCGAATGCCCGCCTGGCTAGCGACCACCCTCAAGTAGAAAATCTGTCGCCAAGCACCTAACGGTGTGTTCCGGCAGCAGTCCTTGAGAGCCAGTGAAATAACAGGCAAAATGAAGTCTCATTATGTAACAGGTATGTCTCAAGGTGATGGGCGCAGTGCAGTTCGTCACTTGATGAAATGCATCTGTTATAGGCAGAGGATACCGCTTCACATCAGGTGGGCCACGCGCTTGTTCCATCACAATAACATAAAAAAATAAAAAAATAAATATTTGTCAAGTAAGTATAGACTAGCATTTGACTTACTCGAATAACAAATGTGTTGAAGTCCCATCTTCGGTGATCCGCTGCGATGACGTAGCTGTTGCACCAACTGAAATAATACAGAAAAGGTACAGATAAGAATTATTTCATAATCTGTTACAGGCATTTACCACTTTGCTCTGCAATTCACATACAATCTTTTTTTTAATATTATTGTGACGGAACAAGCCGATGCATTTCGTCAACGACGAATTGAACTGTGCCCTGTGTTAAGTCTCATATGCCTGTAATTTTACAGGCTCTCAAGGACAGCTGCCGGAACATACCGTTAGGTGCTTGGCGACAGATTTTCTACTTGATGGTCGCTAGCCAGGCGGGCATTCGCAAAATGCCCTTCCACCATGCGGTGAAGCTCAAGCCCGCGGCGGGATTCGAACCATGGACCTGCTGCAGGGCAGTCCATAGCCAGTGCCACTGAGCCATCACGCAGCTTCAAAATTAAATGTACGGACTCATTTTATCTACAGATTTATATATTTATCAAGTAATATATTGTAAATATGTGCCCCGTGGGGTGCCGAGCTAGAAAGTCACCCCGCTCCCATTGCTACCTGTGGGCGTCGGAAGATGCGACTAAATGTAAAATACCGGAAGGTCGGCGGTGCTTTCTGAGGAACTGATATCGCCTGCCAAGCGTGGGGATTATGGCAAATAATGGGGGAGGCTGTGTTCAGCAGTGGACAATCCGGCTGATACAGTACAGTATATTGTAAATAATTAAATTTATAAAGTTAATAGGAATTGCATGTGGTTATCCAACTATATAAAAAAAAAATTTACGTTCTTTTATTAAATATAGTTTTTTTTTTCCAATATTTTTGTAGCACCATGTTTTCGCAAAATATGGTTCAAATAATTGGAACACAAAATTGGACATTCTAAAAAAATTAATAAAAATGATTGTTTTATTTTTTAAATGGTATTTCTGGATTATTATTGTTTATAGGGTATACATACCAATTTAGAATACAGATTTAAAAAAAAATGTGTTTTGCTTAGTCCCACTCTATACCATAAAACATATTTCTTACTTTTAATATTGTTAGGTTTGCAATAACGCCTGCTATGCGGATTACATTACAAAATCACAAATATACAATAGGAAAAATTTAAGTCATGAACGGGATTCGAACCCGCGTCCATCCACTCCTTGAGCCGGGGTATGCTCTAACCAATTGAGCTAACATGACATGACGTATCATATATAATTATTATTATTTATGCTTTGATTATTTTTTAGATGTCATTGTTGTTTAATTTGTATTATTATTAATTTTTTTTGAACATTTTAATTATTTGGTATTGTATAAACATATTGACACTGAGCAAGTTATATATTACATATTGATAATATATTATATTTGACATTGATAATCATACATTTTAAAATGACATAAAAAACAGATTATGAATTTCAAAATTCAATAAAGTTGATGGACATAATTTGTAGTTTATTACCTTTTTTGTTCTGTACTGTGAGATAAGTGTAATGGAATCTGTGTCGTTTTTATCTCAATAAATAAATATATAAATAAATTTACACATACAAAACCTTCCTTCCTTCTACACGAGCAGCCTGTGGCTACAATATACTAAAAAACAGTTCAGCGCCCTTCGCGTTCAGTATAATAATGCATTTAGGGTGCTGTTGCGGCTGCCTCGGTTCTGTAGCGCATGGTCGCATGGAAACAATCGACTCGCGATTCAGCAAACATCCGGGGATGTTTGCTGAATGAATGAAGTTGGTCGAAATAAATGATTTTATTATTATTATTATTAAAACGACTTCATAATCGCGTCCTTACAAAGTAATATATACGTCAATGGACTTAAAACATTTCAGTGATCGTAATGTGACTCGTCACGCAAACGAATTGCTAAATATTTCAAGTTTTCGCATCTATTTCATGATTGATTTTTAAAATACACGTATTGACGTAAAAGTTAATTATTTTAATCCATAATCTAAACGATTTGCACAAGCAATTGAATTTTAATCGTATAATTTAGTTTTTTATACCATTTATGGTATGAAATTGGTGAGAAGTTCTTGTATAAAACGAGTTTTCGTGTCAAAGCAATGATCATAATAATGGATTGATGTTTTAATTATTGCTGAGTAAAATTACAGTTTTCACGTTAAACACGTATTTAGTACCTGTATTGTTATTTATCGTATATTAATCATACTATATTTTTTTTTTATGCCTGATAGGTTAGCCTTTGACCACTATCTCACCTGATGGTAAGTGATGATGTGGTCGAAGATGTTGATCAGGCTAACCTAGAAGTAGTACTAGTATATATATTGTTAGAAGACTTTGCTTGAGGCACAGAATACCCCCAAGGGGGTAATTTGTGGCTTGATGCAACCTTCAACTTCACTCGCCTATATAAGGAGCGCACAGTCGACGCGTCCTCGCTCATTCGACTCATACTTCAAACCTCATCGTCGCCAACCACGGCAGGTATTGGACGACCCGGATGAGCCCATCGCAGCCATTACGTTGGCAGCTTTAGCGTCATCTGCAAGTCATCCCGGTAACATCCCCAGGTGTGCGGTAATCAGAGGTTACACTATCAAACACCGTGCTCGCCGGCGAACTCGAGACAAAAATAAAGTCCCGATTAGTGTCTCTCCAAATAGTCACAGAGGTTCTTTCTGTAGGGCCCATTCTCAACTGTACAACAATGCAGTTGTACCGGGGCATTTAGTTTCGATCACACAAATGACTCTCGGCAGCGACCCAAGCCGAGGTCCGAACCACAGTTGTGCCCTTGAGTTCGCTGTCAACCTCTCCTATAGTAGCGGTGCGTTTTCGGCGCCCGCAGGAGACGGAGGTAGAAGGCACTTTTCGCCTTCTACCTCCGTTTTGGGGGAAGTGCCTTCGATAATCCCGGGGTGTAAGAGGCCTTCCCTCGCCCAAAATCCGGAGCTGAACGATCGACAACGGTATTCAGCATCTAAGTCCTCCCTAAACAAAACAAACAAACGCGCCGGCCTCTTAGCTGGCTTGCGTATATTATATAATTTGTAAAATAATGAAATCATTATTTTTGTGTTTTTTTTTTTTAATATGTCATATTAAAGTTTTCCCAAAATATTATCCATCAATGTGACGTCAGTAAATTTTTAAATTTATTTTAAAAAGATTAATTTTATATTCAGATAGTAGATAGGCACACATTGATGTCGTAAGAGGCGAGTATAAGGGCAAAATACTGGAAGGTGGGCAGCAGCGCCTTCTAAAGAACTGCCATCTTACTCTGCGATTCCCAAGCCGCCTGCCAAGCGTGGGGATTATGGCAAATACAAATACAATATCTTCTTTAATTAGTTGTATAAAGTTTTGGCTTCGGTGCTTTCGGTACTATTGCCGGCGGGGTTTGCTATAATCTCCAAGCTTGGCAGGCGTCTTGGAGATCGCAGGGTATGATGGCAATTTCTCAGGAGCCGCTGCTGCCTACTTTCTGGTATTTTCCGGTATAGATGTGGCTCCATCCCAATACGATGGTTAAATAACCACCCAAAACGATAGGAAAGATTCGAGTTATGACGTCATGTCATGCTAGCTCAATTGGTTAGAGGCTCCTCGGCTCAAGGGGTGGATGGACGCGGGTTCGAATCCCGCACATAACATAAATTTTTCCTATTGTATATTTGTGATTTTGTAATGTAAGGCGTTATTGCAAACCTAACAATATTAAAATTATAAGGTTGCGTCATCATTTACAAGTATAAAACCAATTGCAAAATTGCTCTTGCGTTGTACTCAACGCAAGTCGTACTATAGATGTCGCTCCATCCCAATACGATGGTTAAAGAACGATAGGAAAGATTCGAGTTATGACGTCATGCCATGTTAGCTCATACCCCGGCTCAAGGGGTGGATGGACGCGGGTTCGAATCCCGCACATGACTTAAATTTTTCCTTATCGTATATTTGGGATTTTGTAATGAAATCCGCATAGCAGGCGTTATTGCAAACCTAACAATATTAAAAAAAAAAAAACGATGTTTACTTGAAGGATCTTCGAAGTCAATACAAACATTCGTTCAAAATCTGTCAACAACTTCACTCATTCATAAGTCGAAAATATTTTTAATCAAAAAGTTTTTATTCAAGATGGAGTTTTCAATACCAATTTTTTTTTGAAACCCATACATGTGTTAGACAGATAAACCAAGAAGTATGTTAGTGGTCACTTCAACTGTGGGTTAGTACTACTCAGCCATTGTGAAAGTCATATGCACGGTTACTTGTGACTGAAACCAGAAATTGGCCTACTCAAGACTTTACTTGGAGGTCGTGAACTGCAATTGCCATTATGTATCACGCTTAGCCGATATCGTCCATTTATGAATGAAATTCAATTGTTATCATTATATATGATGGGCATGGATTTAACAGGACACTGAGACCCCCGGTTTGGTGTTCCATACAATAGCCGAACGCATAATATACCAACTCTCTCATTATATAAAATGGTTACTCGTACTCTATTTAGGCATTTTCCACGCTATGTCACACTACCCTACAAATGTAAATATTAGACAAGCAGCATCGTATAATAATGGTAGAACTTCACTTATGTTAATTTAGTTTTCACACAATACATTTATTTGACACTAGCTGTACCTACGAGTTCGTTCGCGATTGCCGTACCTGCACTGAGAAAAACGTCTTTGGAGCTTAAATCAAATTTGACCTTTTAACGTTGAATTATAACTACGCAAGATGAATTCACTTTCACCACGCAAAGCGAAATCAATAAATATGTACCATGTTTTATAATAAACACAAAAAACGCCTTCCGTAAAGTATTTTCAGAATTGAACTTGTTATACGATAATAATTGCAGTATTGACCATAAAATATATCTTACGTTTAAGGCGGTTCATATACGGTGATTGAACACTATAACGTACGACTTAATCAGCCTCATCGAAAAGTGAATATTTAAGAAAGACCACAAAATACACCTTAAATGATGACGAAAAGAAACATTCGCCTTCACTGTACCTCGTTTAACGCCTTCTAGTTCGAAGGCGTTTTTATACGTATTTACGTTTGGTCGGTTTTTTGCCTTCATACCATATAAAATATAAATTGGCCGTCATTAGGGCGCTTTTGACTTTAGATTTTTCTCAGTGTGCAGACTAATTATTCACATTTGAGCACTGTTTATATCATAAGCAACGCTGAGGTCTGCGGTGAAGCACTCTTAGTAAAGCATAGCTCAGAAAGGAGTTTTTTTCTTTGGGTTTGGAAATTCCCGGGTTGTATTTTCCAGAAGACAGTAGTTAAGTAACTCAGAGAGTTCCTTCGTAGTTCGCACAATAAATATTGAAACTTGTATAAATACTTTGTGCGTTTCTTTGGAATTTCGATTTTAAACGGCGTCTTTTTGCCGAGGTTCTACTTGTTTCGAGGTTTAAAGAAAATATATTAGATTGTGCACTTTCATTGCGCAGTCTCCAAAATGATTCATTGAATTCCGTTCAGTAGTTTTGGAGTGATGCGCGGCCGGGATACAGGCAGACAAAAAAAATACAGTTTTGGCATCAGTGTCAGCTACAGAGTGCTACCAAATATTTATTTTCAAAATATCTGCCATGTACAGAATTGGATTTGTTACAGTTTTATTATAAGTATAGATAATATGTCTTGGTTGAAAATCAGCGCTGTAGGTTTGTGCGCAGCATTATCCTTTTTTGGACTGCACATGACAGTAGTTTTTAAATATCGTTTATTTATATATATTATCGTTGAACAGGGCAGTTATAAATTAATATAAATGTTTATTTAACATTATGTTAACAAAATACTACGAACTATATACAACACTACAGCTACTACAGCAAGCATTTAAAGCATTTAGATCTCTATAAGTCATTGCAGACTCATAGGCAGTCCAAATGCTCTAGCCCACTACCAGTTGGCAGCGTGCCCAGCATGGATGCTGGCAGCGTTGCCTCGTTGAATTGCAATGCTTATTCTTTGAGCCCAATAGGTGCCAGTATTTTGATCACGCGTCGCATCGACCAAGCGCTCTGATAAGTTTTGTAAAATACGATTCACTCCCGGTCCCCACCGACCCAACGTCTCTACACCAAACGGCTCAAATATGTAACCCATACCGAGGTTAGCATACTTGCGCCGCTTTTTACATTATGTATAAATTGTGAGTGCATAGGTACTATATGTATATTTATATGTGTTTTATAGTATTTTTTGTTCGCTGTCGTGTGTTTAATAAGTCCAAAATAAATATTTTCTTTATGTTTCTATGTCCGGTCATAAATCAAATCAAATCAAAATTCGTTTATTGCCACACAGAAAATACAAAAAATGAAACAGCAATAGCAAACAATACACAAGAACAAAATAGACAACTTAAAAATATTTCCTAACACAAACGTAAAAGAAAAGAATGATAAATAAATAATGTGGGCAAAAGGAGAAAAACTGAGAAATAAATATAAATAAATAAGAAGAATATATAAATATATATAATAAATAAATGAATCGTAAGAAGAAACAAAATGAGTTAATTCTTAAAAGGTAATTGCAAATGCAGTGATCACTGGCTGACAGCACTGATTGCTATGCTAATGTAAAGGGAAGGATATAACAACTGTTGCATCCTACAATCATGAAAGCGATACTAATTCGGTGTAAAGTGTAATAAATTTGAAGGTTCACCGGTATTTGTAACTTAAGCAAAATCAAACACTCCACACATGCATTTTGTTAATTCAACCGTTGCGGTAGTTAGTTCGGTCAACTGACTTCAGATAGTGAATTCTTTAAAATACATTTAATTTCACTATAAAATGAATCGGCTAAAAGCTATTCCCAGCTTAGAAGCAAATTCAAATGAATAAGCATTTAATATTCTTATGTTTGCAATAACGCCTGCTCGGCGGATTACATTGCAAAATAACTAATTTACGAGAGAAAAAATTATACTTATATGCGGGATTCGAACCAGCGTCCATCCACCCCTATAGCCGGGGTATACTCTGACCGACCGAGCTAATATGACAAGGAATCGTAACTCCAATTTTTCCCCTAGTTCTTTATTTAACCATCGTATTGGGATGGAGCGACACCTATACTTCAAGTTACGTTGTAGTACAACATTATGGTACAAGGAGTGGATGGACGCGGGTTTGAATCCCACATATGACTACAATTTTTCTCTAGTAAGGTAGCGTTTATTTTCCTATAATATGCATACTAATCCAGTCAAACATTAAACTTCCCGATAAAGTTGTTCCTAATTTTCATAGACTTAATTCAACTTAAAATTTGTTTACTAATCGTAGCTACTCTATATATGTCTATGTATTATCAGATAATTGAAAATTTGTTTAAAAGTATACTCAATTCTTAAAAAAAATATCGTATGAACGAAAAAATCTAAAAAATTTAAGAAGGTCTGAAAAATAGATTCAAATTACTTTATTATTTGCAAAATTACAAATACACGATAGGTAAAATTTAAGTCATGTGCGGGATTCGAACCCGCGTCCGTCCCCTTTAGCCGGGGTATGCTCTAACCAATTGAGTTAACATGACATGACGTCATAACTCAAATTTTCATATCGTTCTTTAACCATCGTCTTGGGATGGAGCGACATCTATAGTACAACTTGCGTTGTACTACAAACAAGACCAATTTTGCAATTGGTTTTATACTTGTAAATGATGACGCAACCTTATAATTTTAATATTGTATTGTTTGCAATAACGCCAGCTATGCGTATGCATTACAAATTTTAATTTGAAAATTAATTAAATTTTTCCTATCGTATATTTGTAATGTAATCCGCATAGCTGGCGTTATTGCTAATTTAACAATAATAAAAATACTTTATTGTTTGCTGTATGTTACATGTTGGTCAAAATTATAAAATTACAACAGCTACCTTTTCAGGCGCACAATATTATATGCATCAATAAGATATAATTAATTTTATTTTTAGAAACATTGAACACGAAAATTTTTTCAATGGTCTAAACAAATAGATTGTTTTCATGCTTTCAGTGGCGTTTGGAAAGCATCTAAACATTTACCCCCCGCACTGGTAGAGGATAGCAGGGATATAAACCAATCATACTGAGCAAGTAATATAATTACTAATACTACGTGAACCCATGAAATCTTGTTTAACACTGTTGTTTCATAAACAAAGTTTTGTGTATGGGACAGTCTAATGCGCGGACGACGCGAGTAGTTCGCAAATTTTTCTCAATGATTCGAAAATTGTACATAGGCTATAAAATATATTTAAAAACTTAGGGAGCTGTATAAGATTCTAACAATGTAATCCAGTGTGAAAAAAATACCAAAAAAATTGTTATATCGCGTACGCTGCGAAATTTTTTTGATAATATTGCAAAGTGATGTACTACAATTTTATAGAGGACATCAACATCTACAAAAAAAGTCCGCAATACCATACGTCTAACTATTACAGTTATGTCACAATAACAAATTTTTAGGTGTTTCAATTTATAATGTTTGTTAAATACCCATGCAAAGCCGGGGCGGGCCTATTCTGCGGCTAGTATTCAATAAATTACACAAAGAAGAAAACTCCTAGAAAAAATTATATTATATTTTTTTCATCACACTTGCTCATAACGTTGTTCTAATTTCATCGCAAGTAGGCACATAATGACACCTGTATTCAAACTATGACTTTTTCATTGCTATTATTCACAACTGAGTTATGTAAAGAGGTTTTTTATATTATTTGTTGAGTTCTTTTATTTTCAAAAAGAGTTTTAATACAAAAAAGATCGTGTTAACTAGTACAAATGAATTATTGTATGTATGTCCTATTGTTTGTCCTGATGAACATAGGCTATCGAATATTATCAAAAATATTATCGATAATACATTATCGAAGTTTTCATACGGATCCCTGAGTTTTTGATAATATTCTATAGCCTATGTTCATCAGGGATAGTGTAGGATTCTAATGGTGAAATAATTTTTCAAATCGGCCCTGTAGTTTTAACTTTATTCGTTACATCATATGCGTTAACAAATCTTTCCTATTTTTAATATTTTCTTCAAAATCATTTATTCAATTTAGGCGTCTACGATGCCCTTCTGAAGGTCAATTACTAATTTCAGTATTGAAATATTCTACATTGTACTGCCACGTTCAGCAAATAAATTGTATAGAGCCACTGCGAGAAGAACGGGCAAGAAGCTCGGGGCCATTCTTTTAAACATCTTGTTACATACTTACTATATAATAAGGTAATTATAATATTTGTTTAAATTATGTAGGTGACAGACCTGGCAGAGGCGGAATTGTCCAGTAATTTATATTTTCTGAATCCAAGTAATGATCCGCTGAAAAGGAGATTACCTTCAAGGTGACCTAAATCAGGGGATCGCCTCCTTAAGTCACTTAAGCTAGTTGCAAGCTGTTAACCATAAGAGCCAGTGCACGCTCGCTCCATATATTTACTATTCAAACAGCTTGACAAGGAATAGTCGAGGAGACTGCGTGTAATTTACGGACGGCACAAGCGACCCAGTTTCCCACGCGTTTGCTACCAGATTTACATGTTGGTCAGCTACCGCATTATGACCATTATTGTGGAAAGTTGGTTGGTTTGTCGGTGGCGATACCGTGTTAAATCATAGAGGGAAATATCTGGCCGTTTGGTAAAATTCGGAATTACTTCGTTTCTTATTTTTCATCACACTTGCACGTAAACAGTATCTTTTTTCAACACACATGTGAAGAAAGAGCATATAAAATCATTTTCTTCATAACTAGTACTTGTCAGACATCTTAATTAATAAATAACTAGAATTTCAACAGTGAAAACGAGTTGTGACCAATTTTTCGCAATGACGGGAAAAAATAATCAGTTTTCCTATGCGCGCGCGTCTACGGCCGACCGCCATGGTTAATATCAGGTGGGCCTCGAGCTTGTTCCGTCATAATAACATAAAAAAGGTGGTCCTCTTGCTTAATCAGTGAAAAACATATAAAAAAATTAAAAATAAAATTTCAAAGCAAAAATTATCTCAAAATAGGACTAGCAGAAGTCAACCCTAAAAGGTTGTTAGCATTTGACCCAAAGTGTGAAAAAAATACCAAAAAAATCGTTATATCGCGTATACGACGGAAATTGTAGACAATAGAGCAAAGTGATGTACTACAATTTTATAGAGGACATCAATATCTACAAAAAAGTCCACAATACCATATGTCTAACTATTACAGTTATGTCACAATAACAGCTTTGTGTTTCAATTTATATTTTTTATTAAATACCCGTGCCAAGCCGGGGCGGGCTGCTAGTACCTTATAAGCTAGCTTTTGACCATTATCTCACTAAACTTGCTGTTAAGGTTGAACTGGTTGGTCGGTCACTTCTCCATACAAACGTCGTAGGGTGATCACTCCTTTATGTGAGATTTTAAGTCCAGACTTAAGCATAATACCGATTGATATCGTCATTATCTAGGCTTGTATGATGGCAAAATTTTAAAAAGATAATTACGTTGTAAGTTATGATCCTCAAAAACTTTATATGAAAATGTTTCGAGGCTCATAACTCTCAACTCAAGTTAATTATTTTATTAAAATTTCGGCATCATACAAGCCTAGATAATGACGAGATCAATCGATATTATGCTTTATTTTGGACTGAAATCCTCAAATAAGGGAGTGATCACCCTACTACGTTTGTATGGAGAACGGACCGGCCAGTTCACCCTTAAGCATGGTGGTAGGGCAATTTGCGAATGCCCGCCTAGCTACCCACCACCTTCAAGTAGGAAATCTGTTGTCAAGCACCTCACGGCGTGTCCCGGCAGCTGTCCTTGAGAGCCAGGTATTCTAGATTAGCCTGAACAACATCTTCGACCACATAACCAGTTACCATCAGGTGAGATAGTGTTCCAAGGCTAACCTATCCGGTATAAAAATATTATAATATCATAATAACAGATTATCATAATTGAAGCAGTGATGGCTCAGTGGCATTGGCTGTGGACTGCCCCGCGGCATGTCCATGGTTCGAATCCCGCCGCGGGCTTCAGCTTCACCGCATGGTGGAAGGGCATTTTGCGAATGCCCGCCTGGCTAGCGACCACGTAAGTAGAAAATCTGTCGCCAAGCACCTAACGGTGTATTCCGGCAGGTGTCCTTGAGAGCCAGTGAAATTACAGGCACATGAGACTTAACAACTATGTCTCAAAGTGACGGTAGCAGTGCAATTCGTGACTTGTGCTGAAATGCATCTGTTATAGGCAGAGGTTAGTCCGCTTAACATCAGGTGGGCCTCGAGCTTGTTCCGACAAAATAACATTAAAAAAAAAAACTATACTGAGCACAGCGATGATATTGGTGGTTTTTCTTCTCGTACGCCGCTCATCATCAATATGCAGCCTAAGACCGGCTAGCAGATCACTAATAAGTGGTCGCCAGTAGGTCTGGCTATCTACCATCGAAGGACAGCGGCTAGCATTGTACGTCCTTTCTAATGACCATAATTCGAGCATGACTCAGTTTGGCTGGACGCGGTCCCGACGTTTATCAAGATTGACTGTATTACTCAAGCACGAAGCAATTTGCTAAACCTAATTTGAAGACAGCACAAGGCTGTTGCGTTGGTGTGGGTGTAAACGCGCCGCTTTGGAATCTTGAGTGCCCGGGTTCGATTCCCGGTTCGGAAAACTTTTTGTGATATTCCGACAATGGTTTTTCAGTAACGGCCCGAGTCTGCAACTGTAAAAGACGTATACATGTTCCGAAAAACACAACCTCTATGCAAATGACTTCTAGGTTAGCCTTAGACAACATCTTCGACCACATCATCACTTACCATCAGGTGAGATAGTGGTCAAAGGGTAAACTATCAAGCATAAAAAAAAAAAAAAAAAAAAAAAATGAAGCTTTCAGAAAAGTTAAGTTCAAGAATAAAGCTAGCACCTGCTTTATCAAGTGGTATAGGTCTCCTTCGCAAAAGTCCGTCTTGATGAGTATATATTATATATACTTCCACTTTTCTCGTGCGTGCTGCGACTGTGATTGAGCGCTCGTAGCGAAGTTTGTTTAGCCGATCAGCAAAGTTAAGCAACGTCCGCTGCGGTCATGACTTGGATGGGTGACCGCTAGTGATATTACGACTGAGCGTGCACGTGCTTCGGAGGGCACGTTAAGCTGTCGGTCCCGGTTTTTGTCTTAGGATGGCAGTCTTATAGTACGGTGCTAGGACATTTTACGAATGCCCGTATGGCTAGCTACCACCCTCAAGTAGAAAATCTGTCGCCAAGCACCTAACGGTGTGTTCCGGCAGCTGTCCTTGAGAGCCAGTAAATCTAGGCTAACTTATAAGGAATAAACAAAATAAAAGAACCGTGGAACTCCTTGCCGTGGTCAGTTTTTTCCGATGGATACAACATGGGTGTCTTCAAGACTAAAATGGTTTCTTCTAGGTAAGCATACCACATCAATGCTTAACATCAGGCATGGTGTGGTCAAACGTGTACATATTCTGAATTTTAGAAGCATTGAAGGCCTAGCGGTAATTGCTATAGACTGCCGTGCCACAGGACCATGGTTCGATCCCCACCGCCGCCGCCGGCTTGAGCTTCACTGCATAGTGGAAGGACATTTTGCGAATGCTCACGCTAGCGGCAGCTAGCGTGAGTACCCTCAAGTAGAAAATCTGTCGCCAAGCTCCTAACAGTGTGTTCCGGCAGCAGTCCTTGACAGCCAATATGTCTCAGGATGACGGGCGCCGTGCAATTCGTGACTTGTGTCGAAATCATCTGTTATAGACAGAGGTTATTCCGCTTAACATCAGGTAGGTATCGAGCTTGTTCCGTCACTATCACATTAAAAAAAACTACACTCGAAACATATGTACAGACCGTGTCGCTTGAGTGAGTAATAAATTAATTACAAAAGTAAAAAAAAAACCGATTGCATATTATGTAATTTTGTTAAGCGTTTTATCGTTTCATCGAAATTAACACTGCAATACATATATGTATTTATTAAATCGTTTTTTAAAGCCCTTCACTTTGATACCATACTCGATGGGTTTGGAAGAAATGGTTCGCATGGTGGAAGGGCATTTTGCGAATGCCCGCCTCAAGTAGAAAATCTGTTGCCAAGCACCTAACGGTGTGTTCCGGCAGCAGTCCTTGAGAGCCAGTGAAATAACAGGCAAAATGAGACTTAACAGGTATGTCTCAAGGTGATGGGCGCAGTGCAGTTCGTCACTTGTGATGAAATGCATCTGTTATAGGCAGAGGATACCGCTTAACATCAGGTGGGCCTCGCGCTTGTTCCTTCACAATGACATAAAAAAAATATTAAAAAAATATATTTAAAAAAAGATTTCTTACAATATGGCGTATTTAATCCATATAGTGGAATAAAGAAACTCACAAATACACATACATACATAAACCCTGAAAACGAAGTTTTTTTTTAATTATTGTGACGGAACAAGACCGAAGCCACCTGATGTTAAGTGGACTAACCTCTGCCTGTAACAGATGTAATTCATCAACGATGAATTGTTCTGGGCCTGTCACACTGAGACGTAAAGTTTGTTAGGTCTCACGTGCCTGTAATTATAATGCTGCCGGAACACTGTTAGGTGCTTGGCGACAGATTTTCTCCGTGAGGGTGGTCGCTAGCCAGGCGGGCAAAAAATGCCCTTCCACCATGCGGTGAAGCTCAAGCCCGCGGCGGGATTGGAACCATAGACCTACTGCACGGCAGTCCATAGCCAATGCCATTGAGCCATCACTGCTTCAAGATGTGAAGTGAGCGGTGAACTATATGGGTTTCTAGTACACGAGCAATGGTGTGTGGTAACGGTGCTGATCATGTGGTTACCCTAACTGCACATATATAATAGCATCATTTATGGAGGCGTTAAGATTACGTTAACATGAGCCACTTGCAGGTTTCTTATAATAAAAATAATATTGATTTGCTCCAATATATGCACTACAAAATACATCTGTAACACTATCAAGTCAGTCAAAGTCAAAATCATTTTTTCAACTTAGGTGTCTACGACGCTCTTATGAAGGTCAATTACAAATTTTAGTATTGAAATATTCTACATTGTACTGCCACGTTCAGCAAATAAATTGTATAGAGCCACTGCGAGAAGAACGGGCAAGAAACTCGGGGCCGTTCTTTTAACATCTTTTAACAATGTGTTACATACTTACTATATAATAGAGTTATTACAATATTTGTTTAAATAAGGTAGGTGACAGGCAATAGCTTGGCAGAGGCGGAATTGTCCAGGCATTTTTGTCGTTTATGTAATCAGAAACTGTGTAGTAGGATTTTTTAATCAATATGTCTTTCACATGCAACTTGAATTTCCCTTCTGTGAGCGTTGTAATATGTATGGGAGCTTTATTATAAAACCCACACACAATTACCTAAGAAGGACCTTTTATTTCTCTTTGCTAATCCAAAACCTGACACCGCTATTTTATCTATGTATTGATAGGAAAAGGTACATACCATTGAGTCCGTCTTTTTAGTACGTTTTCACTCTAGGTGTGAACATCTGTACATTATTACGGGTACGGACCGTAAAGGGGGTGTATGGACCGTGCCGCAGGGTCATGGTTAGATCCCCACCGCTTGAGTGAATCTCTGCATCTTCCGCATGGAAGTACATTTTGTCAATTCAAAGCAATGATGGCCGAGCGGTAATAGTTGTGGACTGCCGTGCCGCAGGTCCATGGTTCGATCCCCACCGCTGGCTTGAGCTTCACAGCATGGTGGATGGGCATTTTGCAAACGCTCGTCTGGCTACCTATCAAGGAGAAAATCTGACGCCAAGCACCTAACAGTGTGTTCCGTCAGCAATCCTTAAGATCCAGGAAAATTAGAGGCACATGAGACTTAACAACTTTGTTTCAGGGTGGTAGCGCAAGTTACACTTGCACATAAAAAAATGGAAAACTAACCGACGGATTTTAGACGCTATGTTGAGAGGTAAAAATAAATATTTTTGTTCCAAACCCATCTAGTGGAGTATCAAAATTAAGAGGTTTAAAAGATGATTCCATATATATATATAACTTGCAGTTTTAATTCCAATGGAACGTAAAACGTTTTTTTTTTGCTTGGTAGTTTAGCCTCTGACCACTATCTCACCTGGTGGTAAGTGATGATGTGGTCGAAGATGTTGTTCAGGCTAACCTAGAAGTACTGGCTCTCAAGGACAGCTGCTGGAACACACCGTTAGGTGCTTGGCGAAAGATTTTCTACTTGAGTAGTGGGTGGTTGCTAGCCAGGCGGGCATTCGCAAAATGCCCTACCACCATGCTATAACGACTGCCATCCTAAGATAACAACCGGGACCGACGGCTTAATGTGCCCTCCGAAGCACGGAAGCGCTCAGTAGTAATGTCACTAGCGGTCACCCATCCAACTCATGACCGCGCGCTACGTTGCTTAATTACTAACTTTTTTCCTTTTTTTAATATTCTACTTGTTACCAGTAAAAATAGAGGTATTGAATAAACCACGTTTAATCAGACATGTGTCACTCCCATGTTATAGGGGTTAGCCTATTGCAGTCTACAAGGCACAATTACACAATCGATATGCAGATTTGTCTACATACCATTCGTCCAAACGACATGGACCTTTCCCTTTAAGCTAGACGCTAATTCTTGTACAGTACAGATTAGGAATATACCTTTATTTTACGTCCCTACTGGTCTGGGCCATGAAAAGAGCGATTAAGAGGATGTGTGTCATAAAAAGGCAAATTTTGAACATATTTTTTTTGAAAAAAAAAAACAATAATGTCTTACAGATTCTAAAAATAAATTGAGTAAAAGGATATGACAAACACTATGCCTATTATGAAAGCACGATACACAATTATTTATCGCAATAGATAAAAAATACATGAATATAGCTTAAAAATTTTGTTTTATCAAGGTTTGTTTCTTTAAAGGAAGTCGTACCAAATCGATTTTTACCAAAAAATATTCCATACCTAGCAATTATGTTATATACATGTGATAGAGTATCCAAAAGATTTTATCCCTATTTGAAAAAATCACTTATAAATGAGTTTATTAAAAATTGCTTAAGTATACACTATGTAAATATCCTGTAATTTTGTTTCGCTCGGTCGCTCGCATGCTAAACGAGATCTCTCCGTCTAATTCCGGATGATGAATGCCTATTGCATTACATTTAAATTAGATATCTACAGTTAAGAGAATACAAACATACTCACACACAAACTTTCGCATTTATAATATCTTAATAAATAATTATAATTAATATGATTTTTATTAATTATAGCAGATAGGCTAGCCTTTGACCACTGTCTCACCTGATGGTAAATGATGATGTGATCGAAGATGTTATTCAGGCTAATCTAGGATTATACTGGTTACCGAGGAGAGCTGTCGGAACACACCGTCTTTCTATTTGAGGGTGGTAGCTAACCAGGCGGGCATTCGTAAAATCGGAAAGAACGGCTAAGCAAACTTTACTACTTGGTCAGTAAGAAGTATGTTTATAATATAAAACGTCACGTATATTTTAAATAATTAAAAGCCTACCACCAATAGTCGTTATAGACTAGACTATCACATTTAATTATGTTTATATTTCTCTAAAAAACGAAAATTCATGATGACTCAATACAAAAATAAAAGAAATTGTTAGAAGTAAATAATTACACAGACTAAAACAGACAAAAGCTTAGTTAATATTACCAAGTTACGGAGACGAGTAGCTTTATTGTCAGCATACAAGCAGCTTTATGTTCATATTTTCATATTACGATTACGATTTTTCTTTCAAATAATTTCTAAATATTTGACTGAGTGTTTTGGTCCCTGACATAGGATGCGAACATACTGCTATTTCGCCGCGTATATTTACTTCTCGGCCAGTGGTTCGTTCAAGATTTACATACATAATGCTACTGATAATTATTATCAGCCCGGTAACACGCTATTTGGATAAGACGCCCTCAAATAATCCATGTGACGCATTTAATCCATTCTACAAGAATGACAGAAGTTATCCCACTTTTTTCATGTTCAGGTCAAGGACAGGTCCGGGGAAGATACCTGTAGTTTTTCTGAACGGACAGGAAATAAGATGTGTTACACAGGTCAAATACCTAGGTCATATTTTAACAGAGCGATTGCAGGAAGACTGTGATATAGAACGGGAAAGAAGGGCACTCTCGGTTCGATGCAACATGCTTGCCCGCAAGTTTGTGAAGTGCACCGAAGATGTTAAACTAACTCTGTTCCGAGGCTACTGCCTATCGATGTACACCTGCCAACTTTGGTGCAACTTCACAAGAAAGACTCTCGGCTCCATGAGAGTTCAGTATAACGATGCTTACAGAACTCTCATGAAGCTGCCCAGATATTGTAGTGCGTCGAGCATGTTTGCGAAAGCGGGGGTCCCTGACTTCTTCGCAATCATCCGGTCAAGAATCGCCTCTTTTTGGCATCGTTTGAGAAGTTTCAATAATAGCATACTGAGGGCTGACGCTGACAATCTTAGTAGTCCCATATTTCGCTACTGGATTTCTGTCCACCTGGACGGTAATAAAAAATGACGTGTAATTTTATTACTATTAAACATCGCATGTAAGCTGACTGGAGTAGGCACCCTATACATACCTACTTCATGCGTTTCTTATTTTATTCATCATTGATATATATATATATTATTTAAATGTTAATTATAGTGTTTGTGTAATTTGAATGTATTATGTATTATTGGAATATTTTCCTGAAATAAAACATTATTATTATTATTTTCATCTTTATACCATTGCCTTATAAGATTACTTTGTGGCCCAACAGACTCGTAATCCGGCAAAAGTATTTAGTAGCTCACCAACAGTTAGTAAATTGCTCTGATCCGTCCTGTCGATTGGACTTTCTGTATGGGTCAAGACATAAGCGGAGCGATAATAGTAGATTGTGTACCAAGGGAGCAAACAACCATTTGAAATGAGTGTTTCTTTGAATCCAGAACGGAACGAAGGGTTATAGAGTACCTCGCTTCGCTCGTGATTCTAAAGTAGAATCCTGAGTGTAGCGAGGGATTCAAAGTTACTCCAGCTAATAGTTGTTGGCTCCCAAGGTGGACACTACTGTTTATCACCCTCTATGAGAAAATAAGTAAGTGCAACTTATATACAGTACGTACATTTATTTAGATATAATTAGGTAAAATAAGACAAAGCATAGAAATAGTCAGAAAATAGTTAGAGGCAAATTTTTATAATTTAACAATTATGGAATTTCATCGTAAATATTTTACCACTACCATCCGTTAAAGTTGTCGATTTATTTACAGCTTGAGAATTAGATATTGTCTCAGAAAAGGTCGTTTCAGGATGTAGTTTTTGAGAATCTATATTATTTCTTATATTATACCACTATTAAATATACCATTTCTAACTCACTTCATAATTGACCGAGCGAGAACTTAGTTCGAGCGAACGTCTTTGCTTCAACTTAGACAAAAATGCTTTCGTATGTCCGGTTGTTCTCCTTGGTCGCATTTCTCAACCGATTCTCACGAAATTTTTTGAGCAGGTTTGATAAGTCCATACAATTTTTTGCCGATGATTTTTGGAAATTTTTCAAAATGACGGAGATATACATGATAAGATGTTGAAAGTATGGACGCCTGCGATTAATTTAATAGCAATGTGCTGATACGCACGTCAGTAGTCTAAAAGTGATAGGCTCTCTCTCTCTCTCTCGTATAATCAATTATTTCTTTTTGTTTTTGTAGCCTATTTCGAGATAAATACATTACCAAGTATGTAAAATTATTGTATATTTACTACTTACCAACCTATTTCTGATACAACTAGCCTTCGCTGGGGCCCGCGTGTCATTGATTTTCTTAGACATAAATCCAAGATAATCATTTATTATTTATATCTAGAATATATATCTAGATTTTTGGATTGCTTGACCCATTCTCCCATTCGCGCAGTGAACCTTTATTCAATTGTAAGCTATGCAAGGGCAGACTCGCGAGGTCTACAACTCGGACAGCCACTAACTAGTATATATGTTTGGGAAAAGAGGAAATATATGAGAGGCTACCTGGTTCAACTCACCCCGCGTGCCAGATGTTACACGACTCGTAGTAATTGGTTCCTTTTCCCGAGCATCCAACGCTGTTTTCTTGAAGGCGAGGGAGAATATGATTTTTCATGCACGATGGTAGCGACTAATGTTTATAAACCGTGGTTTCAGCAATATTTCGAGAAAAGTTTACGGAGCTCTCGAATCCACCGTGGGCCGCTTAGACGTCAGCAACATTTTCTCGACTACCCCAACATCATGGCTAACCATGAAAAATCGAGGAAGGGACAAAGGTAGTTATATAGAAAGTTTTGAAAAAAAAACATTTAGGAATCAATATATTGAAGAAAGTTCTGTTAAAAAAAGAGCGTAAGTCTCGTTAAAAAGGCCCACCTTTTATCTTTCCGTTTACCAGACATAGAGCTATAGAAAGTGTCTATTTCAGAAAACACAATAACTCTCCTTTCCAGGTATCGAAACTATGAACCCTAATTGCAATTTAATATGACTTCAGTTTTATATAGAAAGTTACTTCTGGTACAGGTAATTCAAACAAATAAAGTAAATAAAAATTCATCACGCTCACCGCTTACACTTGGGCCACGCGAGCGATTTGATTCTCACGCTGTACTGAGCACAAATTATGCGTGAATTTATACATTCGGTAGTCATTGTACTGCTGTTGTGAAACTAAAGGTGTGTAGTTTATAACTTAGGAGAAGCGAATAGCGTTTTAAAATCATTAGGGTTTTTTCAATTATTTTTCCTTTTGGCACTCTCTGATGGATATAAATATACCCTTTAACGTATCTAACCTGCAAGGAAGTGATCCAAAGATATTATGGCTATTTGGTGAAACGGCATTTTGCAAATGTTAGCCTGCACGACTAGCATGCGCGCCGCGAGTAAATTTTCTCTACCTTTTATCTCGTGTAAAAGAGACATATCGCGCTATATCTACCAGCGCTAACATGGCAGGACAAAGAACTCGTCCGTGTTTTACCAATATTTTGTGCTACCTGTGGCAACTTGAAGAAAAATCGCCAATTCACTTTACAGTTTACACCGTTATCATTAGTTTCAAAATTACATCAACGGGAACAGTTTCTAATCATAAATACCATCATTATTCCTAATGAAGTGTCGAGAACGGTAAAAATGTTTAATCGTTCTTAAAAGTTTGGTATTAAATCGTTTTTTTTTATGCCTGATAGGTTAGCCTTTGACCACGATCACCTGATGGTAAGTGATGATGTGGTCGAAGATGTTGTTCAGGCTAACCTAGAAGTACTAGCTCTCAAGGACAGCTGCCAGAACACACCGTTAGGTGCTTGGCGACTGATTTTCTACTTTAGGGTGGTAGCTAGCCAGGCGGGCATTCGCAAAATGCCCTACCATCATGCTATAACGACTGCCATCCTAAGACAGCAACCGGGACCGACGGCTTAACGTGCCCTCCGAAGCACGGAAACGCTCAGTAGTAATGTCACTAGCGGTCACCCATCCAACTCATGACCGCGCGCGACGTTGCTTAACTTTGCTGATCGGTTGAGAACAGCTAAGTAAACTTCGCTACGAGCGCTTCAAAAAGTTCAAAGTCCATCACTGCTTATTTCCTAAAACAGTTTGCAATTCAACCAACAAATAGCGTAATGGAGAATGGTTCATATATGAGTATAATCTCAATGAACGAATCTTAGGGTGGTGCGGCCGCTGCTATCGTCCGCCATTTGTCTAGCCAGGCTGGTCTAGTAGAAAATCTGTCACCAAATATCTACAGGTGTTGTGGCAGCAGGCTTTGAGAGCCAGTAATTATGAAATTAGGCTCATCAACAATATCTCCATAATGAATGATGGGCGCAATGCAGTCTGTCACTTTTAACGAAATGCATCAGTTATATGCAGACGTTACCGCTTAACATCAGATGGGCATCGTACGAGCTCTTTAACAATACCATTAAAAAAATGATTTTACTTCAATATCCCACTAAGCGCGATATCTTAACGACAAGTGGAGGTTCAATATTGAGCACCTACTTAAATCATATAAAATTTCCACCCGCTCTCAAAGGAACCACACCTTTTGGTGTATCCCATTTCAACGCCACATCCTTTACAAATCTTATCTGAGACGTTAGGATCTTATAGCTTAGAGCTTTCTATATCGATAGTCGTGTTATCGATAGTCTGTTAACGTATCGATTGTATTGCAACTGCTTTGCGATTTCTGCCTTTATAATGGTTTGAGATTTCCCCCATTCTGTACGATATACGATAAAGATTTCTAGGACCGTATTCGAGAATTAAAGCAACTTGATATTCGATCTTCGGATTTAAACTTATGAGCCTTGAACGTCGATTTTACTTATCAACTATTTTGTACTACCACGCTTCAGTAAAAAATTTGTCGCTAAGCACCTAATAGTGTGTAGGAGTCCTCGAGAGCCAGAAAAATTACTGGCAGATGAGACTTAAAAAAATGTAGGTCTCAGCAGTGAAATTCATCACTTGTGACGAAATGCGTCTGTTATAGGCAGAGGATAACGCTTAACATCAGGTGGGCCTCCTGCTTGTCACGTCTACTCCATTAAACTCAACTCGATGGAAATCGATTAAATTCGAAAGAAACAACAACAAAACACGGATAAAGAGGGAAAGAAAAAAGGTTCACCGAGCCAGTTGCAGAAGATTTCTTCTTCCTCCTATCCTTTTCCCAAGTTATGTGGGGTCGGCACTCTAATATTACTAGGTGTATTTTACTGTTTTAAGTTATGTTTTGCTCAATATTCAATAAGTTGAGTTCATTTTGTAAAGACAAGTGATAGCTTAGATTAATTTTGTAGGAGGATGAAGCTTAATATAAATGTGTTTAAGATGTATCGTATGTTTTAAGTCTTAAGTAACTTAGACGATTAAAAATGTCTGGAATAATATGAGGTCACGAGCCAGACACATTTTTTTTATGCTTATTAGGTTAGCCTTTGCCACTATCTCACCTGATGGTAAGTGATGATGCGGTCGAAGATGTTGTTCAGGCTAACTTAGAAGAACTGGCTCTCAAGGAGAGCTGCCGGAACACACCATTAGGTGCTTGGCGACAGATTTTCTACTTGAGGGTGGTAGCTAGCCAGGCGGGCATTCGCAAAATGCCCTATCATCATGCTAGATTGGCACCATAACAAATGAAGTCATAGCATATAAGTACTAAGTTATAGAACCGCAACCGCTTTTCATCGCTTTGACCCGTTCGAGCACTGTTGGAGTAACCTATTTGATGACTCAGCCCATCTCATTCTCCGCTGAGCATATACTCGTGATCTATTAGGGCGAACTCGACTTTGAATAGAGATTTGTTTGGAGTTTGAGCCTAAACTCGAACTCGTCTCTGAATGTCAGCTTCACTTAACACTTAATTACTCGCGTGGGGTCAGATTGACCCTAGAGCGTATTTAAACGTTTATATTTTGTAGTTTTTGTGTCTATCCTCCTTTTTTCCAAGTGGCTTCCTAAGTTGTAGTTAACTACATAAATAGTAACGGGCACGTAGCTGTCTAGAACGGTTGTAGCAGGAGAGTGCTTTTGGGGTCAACCTGACCCCACGCGAGCAATAACGTAGTTGACTTTTTTAGTAAGTATTTGTTCCATATCTTCTCCACAAGTTGGCCAACGTCAAATTCGTATATCACATTTGTCCAAGATCCAAGGATGAAAAAACAAAGATTGTGTGTAACTAATTCAATAACTATGTATGCAATGAACACTAAAGCGTGATATGCCATAATTGTAAAGAAAATAGCTCCTAAATGAAAAGGTGTTTTCTATTTAGTGTTGATTATATAATAGACAGTCAAATTACAATGTCATAGTAATTAGTATAAATAATGATTAAATTTAATAAAAAGTCACATATTTCATGCAGTCATTGTTTTATTGGCGATAAAATTTTGGGGTCAATTTGATATATATATATACATATAACTAACTAATTCAATAATTATGAATGCAATGAACACTAAAGCGTGATATGTCATAATTGTTGTAAGGAAAATAGCTCCTAAATGAAAAGGTGTTTTCCATTTAGTATCGATTATATTATAGACAGTCAAATTACAATATCATAGTAATTAGTATAAATAATGATGAAATTTATTAAAAAGTCACATATTTCATGCAGTCATTGTTTTATTGGCGATAAAATTTTGGGGTCAATTTGATATATATATATATATATATATATATATATATATATATATATATATTATAGTTATATATATATACCACATTTGTCCAAGATCCAAGGATGAAAAAACAAAGATCGTGTGTGACTAATTCAATAATTATGTATGCAATGAACACTAAAGCGTGATATGTCATAATTGCTGTGAGGAAAAAAGCTCCTAAAAGAAGAGATGTTTTCTATTTAGTATTGATTATATGATAGACAGTCAAATTACAATGTCATAGTAATTAGTATAAATAATGATTAAATTTAATAAAAAGTCACATATTTCATGCAGTCATTGTTTTATTGACGATTGAATTTTGGGGCATAGAACATATAATAATACTACGTATAGAATGGACACTCCTCACCCCCCACCAAAACGAGCCTTTCTCATCCCGCCGCCGATTCTGAGCTGCCGCTGAGCTACTTACCTTGTACTTACTTATAAGTACAACAATAATTATTCATACGAAGACAACCTTACAGTTCATGCACACATTTACGCGTGTACAAAAACAACATTTGTGTAGTGTCTGTGTAATAGGTAGTTAGAACGCGGCTTTTGTAGAGTATAGGCATAGAGAATGAGTCGAGTGTCCAGGCTGTGTTTGGGGTCAAATTGACCCTACGCGAGCAGTAGTGAAAGTTTGTCAACGCGAGTAACTAAGGGTGAAGCCTCTTAAGCCCTTTGCAGCTTCAACCAAAGTAAAGTCTGTACAATATTAAGTTATAAATAAGTCTTATTACCGCTAACAAGGTTGTAAATTATCATCACCAAGTTACCAAACATTGTGCTTATTCGGATAACAATGGTAGTACCATTTGAATAGGTATTTAGGAATTAGGACTCCCATATATGGAGGGATGTCGTAAGCTGAGAAAGTTGTTTATGGTAGACGTGGTTTGGGGATTTTCGTGGTTTTCTCGGTTGCGACTGGGGACAATAAGTTGATATTATAATTGACCGTGCAAACTGATGCGCCGATGTCTCTTTGGCATCTTTTTAGGGTTTCGTACTCAAAGGGTAAGAACGGCACCCTATTTTTTTATGTTGTTGTGATGGAACAAGCGCGAGGCCCACCGGATGTTAAGCGGTATCCTCTGCCTATAACAGATGCATTTCATTACAAGTGACGAACTGCACTGCGCCCATCACTTTGAGACATACCTATTAAGTCTCATTTTGCCTGTTATATCACTGGCTCTCAAGGACTGCTGCCGGAACACACCGTTAGGTGCTTGGCGACAGATTTTCTACTTGAGGGTGGTCGCTAGCCAGGCGGGCATTCGCAAAATGCCCTTCCACCATGCGGTGAAGCTCAAGCTCTGGGCGGGATTCGAACCATGGACCTGCTGCGCGGCAGTCCATAGGCAATGCCACTGAGCCATCACTGCTTCAAATTATTTTATTAATTTTTCTATTACTGAGACTTCGGTGTCCGTCTGTCACCAGGCTGTATCTCAAGAACGGTGATAGCTAGGCAGTTGAAATTTTCACAGATGATGTATTTCTATTGCCGCTATAACAACAAATACTAAAAACAAAATGAAATGAATATTTAAGGGGGGCTCCAATACAACAAACTTGATTTTTTTACAGTTTCTTGCTCGGTACTAATATCGGTCACAGGTAGACGCTTTAACTATTCACAGAATATTTAGTGTTATGTTCTGATTAAATATAATTAATTCAAATAAATAATTAAGTGGGCTCCCATACAATAAAGAGGTTTTTGCCGTACCTAACCAGCTCAATCGGACACTGCGAAAACTGTCTGTAACTTGCAAGATTAGGTTACAGATAATGGTACAGAACCCTTCGTGCCCGAGTTCCACTCGCACTTGGCCGGTTTTTTTAGTATTATTGCCTATACAGATGCATTTCGACATAAGTGACGAAATGCACTACGCCTGTCACCGTGAGACATATAGTTGTTAAGTCACATGTGACTTTAAGTAGACGGCTTTCAAAAAAAATATAGATGATATGGGGGCGATTCTACAATACTAGGCAACTTTAAAGTGGAACTTCTCTACAAAAGATAATTATATAGATTTAGAAAAAATATATATAATTATAACCTACCCCGCGGCAATCGTATGCCATAACCACTGGCCCGCTTCAAAAACGCTATGCATGCCACTGGTCCGATGACCATGCTCTTAGATAAGCCTGTAGGTTTCTAGAGCTAACCCACGTTATCTATATCCTCAGTTAATTAACGTCATTAGGAATGGCTCCATGTAAACCAGTCGCGATGGGAGATACTACCTCCATGTACGGGAAGTGTACGCATACCGCTTTCCATAGAAACGTAGTTTCGTCATATTTTAAATACCAAGTGTTTACTGTTACAGCCGGATTCACAGCCTCTTTCAGGGGGTTTTGCCATAATCCCCACGCTTGGCAGGCGTCTTGGGGATCGCAGAGAGATATCAGTTGCTCAGAAAGCGCTGCTGTCCACCATAATAAATATTAAACAGGTTTATTTTGTAATTTTTATTTTTAAATTTAGGCGTTTAATTTTGTATGATTAGGTTCTTCTAATTACCTTTGATAAGTCTTTATTATCTGGTTTTATTTATGTCCTAACCTTAGGGCCTGTTTCAGAATGTTCGAGTAAGTTCCGGCTATACTACCCAGAACATATTTAATAAATAAAACACTTCACCACCATCTCACCTGATGGTAAGTGATGATGTGGTCGAAGAAGTTGTTCAGGCTAACCTAGAAGTACAGGCTAACCTAGAAGTACTGGCTCTCAAGGACAGCTGCCGGAACACACCGTTAAGTGCTTGGCGACAGACTTTCTACTTGAGGGTGGTAGCTAGCCAAGCGGCCATTCGCAAAATGCCCTACCACCATGCTATAACGACTGTCATCCTAAGACGACAACCGGGACCGACGGCTTAACGTGCCCTCCGAAGCACGTGCACGCTTAGTAGTAATGTCACTAGCGGTCACCCATCCAACTCCTGACCGCGCGCGACGTTGCTTAACTTTGCTGATCGGTTGAGAACAGCTAAGTAAACTTCGCTACGAGCGAAAACTATCTTTGCGTTTCACAGTCACTGATATAGCCTATCCATCGGTTAAAGCTTAAAACGCGCTGCATGTTAACTGTAATTTTTATCATTCTGTTATTTTATGATCTGGGTAGTAAAACCGGGACTTACTCGAACATTCTGGAACAGGCCCTAACATAATAAGTGAAACTGTGTAAAACTATTTGACCTCCAAAAAGTTACCTAAAACAATTGAAGAAAACAAAATTGGAGTATGTAAAAATACTTCAGTAATAAGTACAAAACTAAAAATCATTCAACATTTAATTAAATATGCTCAGACAATACAGTATTAACACAAATTTTTTGAAGCAATGATGGCCGAGCGGTAATAGCTATGGACTGCCGTGCCGCAGTACCCTGGTTTGAACCCCATCGCCGGCTTGAGCTTCACCGCATGGTGGAAGGGCATTTTGCGATTGCCTGCCTGGCTAGCTACCACCCTCAAGTTGAAAATATGTCGCCAAGCACCTGACGGTGTGTTCCGGCAGCAGTCCTTGAGAGCCAGTGAAATTACAGGCACATGAGACTTAACAACTATGTCTCAAGGTGACTGGCGCAGTGCTATTCCATACTTGTGATGAAATGCATCTGCAATTTACTTAACATCAGGTGGGCCTCGAGCTTGTTCCGTTACAATAACATAAAAAAAAACAGTATTAACTCAAAATTTTTAAATAACTTAACAGCCTGCAATCTTTAATACAGGATTTCATTGGTGTGTTACCCTTAGTCGCCTCTTACGACACCCACGGGTATAGATGGGGTGACATTCTAGCCCAGGATCCCACGGGTCACCAAGTGCTGACTAGGTGAAATAAAGCATGTCCTTGAGCTTCTTTCTGGTGTGCCAGTTTTTCGTGTTAATTTTTATATTATCTCGAAATGTGAAATATTTATTTTCACCTCACGAGCTCGGAAAGGCGTTGTTTATTATTCGAAAGCGTGGAAACCGTCACTTTCAGACATAGTTGTTAAGTCTCATGTGCCTGTAATTTCACTGACTCTCAAGCACAGCTGAACACACGGTTAGGTGCTTGGCGACAGATTTTCTATTTCGGGGTGGCGAGCCAGGCGGGCATTCGCAAAATGCCCTTCCACTATACGCGGTAAAGCTCAAGCACGCGGCGGGATTCGAACCATGGACCTGCTGCGCGGCAGTCCATAGCCAATACCACTGAGCCATCACTGCTTCAAACGTTAACCGCACTTATGTGAAAAATATTAAATAATCTAATTTTCGAGCATTTTGGATTAGCAAATGATTGTAGCCGCCACGCGCAGCGCGCTTTGTGATTAAGACTTTGTTTATTTCATTTATTTTATTTTACGATACAAGTTCCTTATTGATCTGCATCACCATCTTATCAGTTTGGATCACTGACGCTTGTGCGCATACGGATATGCATATATAGGGTTTTTCAACAAGAACTTCGTTTTCTAAAACAGAATAAAACAAAGAATTTAGACGAAGGTGATTCATATTTTTATTGTAGTACGAAGAGAAGAGTTTGGCAATTAAGAATGAAAAATGATATCTGGCAAATGTCCACCGCGAGCACGCTGCGCTGACAGATGCTTGACAGATGTCGATTGTTTCATCAAATAATCACTTTTTGGCAAAATGGCGGGTCTATTTCGTTAATCACATGACGGACTATGAGTTTTAAGGCTGCAATAGATTTGATTGTTTTTTTTTTTCATGCCTTATAGGTTAGCCTTTGACCACTATCTCACCTGATGGTAAGTGATGATGTGGTCGAAGATGTTGTTCAGACTAACCTAGAATTACTGGCTCTCAAGGACAGCTGCCGGAACACACCGTTAGGTGCTTGGCGACAGATTTTCTACTTGAGGGTGGTAGCTAGCCAGGCGGGCATTCGCAAATTGCCCTACCATCATGCTAATATAGGCTCCGTATACTCTGTCCTTAACATAGCCCCACAAAAAAACAATCCAGTGGTATTAAATCACACGATTTGGCTGGTCACATAACTGCTGAATTTCGTGAAATTATGCGATCGGGAAATTTCGTTTGCAATAAATTGATGGTTTCATTGGCTGTGTGACATGTGGCACATTTTGTACCAAGCCTGTCGACTCAAATTTTTAATAGCAGTCTCAGAAGGACGATTATGTTGTCTGAAAATATCACGAATTTTACGAAATGTAACTAACAGAACCACCATTTTCATAGTGGATTTTAATTGCTTTAATGCGATTTTTGAGGAAAATTAAATTCATTGTAACAATTGCCAAATCATCTACTACGAAGGGTATATTCCATTTGACGCTAATAACGTTATTTTCGATAATTTTGACCACATTCTGCGTCTATGGTTGTGATCGTTTGTAACTGTTCTCCCCTGTTCCATTTAGGATAAGAACGCTAAGAATGCCACTAAAATTTGCCACTTCTGTCACTTTTGACATTAGATGTAGGGAATTCAAACTGTTCCAGTAGCCTCATAGCGTTTATGGCGAAAATAATGCCATGACCCATCTGGAACAACTTATTGGGGTGTGATCGTTTTTAGCGTTTTTGGCGAATCTAACTTCAAATGGTATGCACCCGAATACGTCAAAAAACTAAATGTCAAAACTGTCATGATGTTGGTGTTGCCCCAATTGAAAAACAATGTTCTTATTGAAAATACCTTTATTATTATATATCATATTTCTGAACAACACTAGCCATATCCTTTACCGACGCCCCATAGCCTCATTTACATTCAAATTACAAATAAAATCTTTAAACGGATGCTTTTAAACGGACCAGTCCATTCGATTACGCGCGAATATAATTTCCATTTAAATGCAGTAAAAAGCCGAGTGTAATTGTAATTAAAATTAACTTTAGGGCGTTAAGATTTAACAACTTTAAATAAAGGTCAGTATCGTAATAAACAGGGTTACTTATCTTTATGTGTGTGAGAGAGTGCTAGGTAGTTTGCGCTTTACAAGCTTAACCGTTTGTCCTACGAATAAGTTTCGTACCATGCTATCCCATAATTTCTTATGTTTCCTTGGTCCATACTTATACAACAAATTTAATAGTAGGTTAGAAATATACCCATTACATAGTTATAGTTGCAACAAAAAAATAACGACCTTGTTAAAAACCCGCGATTATGAAACAACAGAAAAAATACTTGAAGTTCTATATTGATCATAATTGTCGATACCGTAAATCAAATAGACTCATCAAAATTACTCATATAATCTTCTATCATGGAAGTGTTGATTAAAACTCCGGATATAAGATGCTATTTAAAATATAAAAATAAAAAACCGTCCTCTCTCACTGTCTCATTAACTCTTTTCAACACTCTACACTCACATGATTCCCTCACATACAGACACACTTTAAAACAAAATACACACATTCAAACATGCATTATATGTAGTAATATTAGAATACTCACTCCTTATTGTACTTTCCGTTATCTATTTCCATAAATACACTTTTCACTTTTTCACCTATAATCTGCGGATTGGGGGCCCTGGTGACTTGTAATACAGGTTTTTAAACCTAACTCAGGCACCAGTCTCTCACAACACAGGTATACGTGTAATACGTGTAAATATAAGTATCACATAAACTTTAATAAATTAAGATACCTTTGTGGAGAGAAGAATAAAGAATATTGTATTGTATTGTAGTTCTTTTATAGCTGTTAAGGTTGAACTGGCCGGACACTCCTCCATACAAACGCCGTAGGGTGATCACTCCCTTATTTGAGATTTTAGGTATAGAATTAGGCATACTATCGATTGAACTCGTCATTATTTAGTCATTATCTAGGTTTTTCTATAGCAACGAAATTTTAAAAAGATAATTAAGTTGAAAGTTATGGGCCTTGAAAACTTTATATGAAAATGTTTCTAGGCTCATAACTCTCAACTTAATTATCTTTTAAAATTTCGTTACGATACAAACCTTAGATAATGACGAGTTCAATCGATATCATGCTTTGTTTCGGATCTAAATCCTTAAAGAAGGGAGTGATCACCCTACGGCGTTTGTATGGAGAACTGACTGGCCAGTTCACCCTTAAGCTATATCTTACCTGATAGTAAGTGCGGTCATATGGTCGAAGACCTAGAATTACTGGTTTTCAGAGACAGCTGCCGGAATACACCGTTACGTGCTTGGCGACAGATTTTCTTAGAGCCGTGTTAGCTAACCATGCGGGTGCTCTCATAATGCCGTACCACCATTTAGGCGTAACATGTGCACGCTTCAAAGTCAAAATCATTTATCCCATTTAAGGCGCCTACAACACTCTTTTAAAGTTCAATTTGGAAATATTCTTTATAATCTTGCCACGGTTAGAAAAAATATGTTATAGAGTCATTGCAAGAAGAACGGACCAGAAGTTTCGGGCCATTCGTTTATAACAATATGAACAAATCTATACTTATAAAGAGTTTTTCAACAAGAACTTTGTTTTCTATAACATAGAGCCTCCAAGAAAAGAGCAAATTTCCTCATCAAAGGCCGGCGAGGTCTTTGGTGTTGCGGTTGTTCGTGGGCGATGGTGATCACTTACCACCAGGTGAACCGCTTGCACGTTTGCCCTCCTATCACAAAAAAAAACAGAATATTTTGATTCAAATTTTTACTGTAAGTATTACGAAGAAAAAGTTTGGCAATTATAAATGAAAACTGATATCTGGCAAATGTCCAACACGAGCACGCTGACAGATGTCCATTCTTTAATCAACGTTTTTAGTCACTTTTTGCCAAATGGCAGATCTATTTTGTCTGTCTTAAGGGGCGGAGCGACATCTGCAGCTGAACTGAATTGTACTACAAACAAGACAATTTCTCAATTAGCTTTAAACTTGTTTACGCAACACGATAATTCTAACATTCTAGTTTTTGCATTACCACCAGCTAAGCGTATAAACTTACAAAATTATAACGAAAGGAAAAAATACTACGAGCGAGATTCGAACGTGCGACAACATCCCTCGCTATACATTTTCTACCGACTTCAAAAATAAGAGGAGGTACTATTTTTTTGATGTTACCTCATAACTTTGACTGAGTGAACCGATTTTGATGATTCTTTTTTTATTTGTAAACTGTTACTTGCCGTGTGGTCACATTTAAATTCCAACAAAATCGGTCAAGCCGTTTTTGAGTTACACTGCAATAACTGAAAAGTATTTTCTATCTTGATGATATATTCATTGACAGTGAATGACAATCGATCCCATACGTAGCAAGAGTCACTAAAAAGGATGAAAATTAAAAAAAAAATGGAAGCGACTTTACACTCAAATGTGTGAAATAACTTGTCGAAGTCGGTACCATGTGCATAATTTTGTGATAATAGGTACTTTTGAACCATCATTGTAGTTTTTGAAATAAAACCAGCTAAGCGTGTATGCTTACAAAATCACAACGAAAGGAAAAAAATAACTACTAGCGAGATACGAACCTGCGACCACAACCACTTACACATTTTTATATTTTATTATTCAAAAAACTGTAAAAGATTTACGTCTAACACTTAAGATAACAAAAAAATTATGATATTTAAGGTGTGTTCATAAAAACCGTACAATCATCACGAACAGCATTTAAAATCGAGTGAAACAACTTTTTGCGTTCAAACGCATCCTTGTAGCCGCGCCTTAGTAATCTACCTTAAACACGACAAATGGTGTTACCATGTTTCGGCCGAAAGAAGGATTTTTTCGCAAAATTAATTCTTAGTACCTTTTGATATCTGTCGGACAGGCTACAGAAAGTTGGAAGAAATGAGGTTAATTTTTCCGGATCAGAGAATAAGAGTTGCGCAGGGTTCAGTTTTGGGACCTTTTCTGTTTTTAGCATATACCAAAGATTGACCATGTAGGTAAAATTTCTGCGATATTGTTTTATACGCAAGTGACTCGTTTCTTACTTTTAAAATGGAAAGTTTAGATAGCAAACTTATTAAAGTAAATAATGTCTGTGATTTTTTTCGATTGATTCGGGAACATGTACAACTCTGTGTGATAAAAATCTAATTGTAACGTCCCTAAGGGTGCCCAAGATACAGGCTTTGCCTAGTTTGAGACCCACTGCAAACGCTTGACGTACCTGATCAACTTTTAACTGTAAGCATTTTATAATTTAGTGTAACTGTCATTAATTGTGTTTTTGATCGTAAAAATAAAAAAATACTTATATCTACGTAGGCATAAATCAAATATTATATAATTTAGGAGTAGCTACGCTATTGTGTGGTCTAAAATTCGAAATAGTTTATTATTTAGTTTTTTTACCATATCGTATAAGTTAAGTGTATTTAGATATACACAAATTAAACTCTCAATTGCCAAAGCAACAGTTTTCCAGGGAGTTAAAATGGATTCAATTACAAACAAACGATACCCCCCACATGTTATTCAAATCTGTTCAGCATTAAAAAGTAATGGTAGAATATATATTAAGTTTTATATATATTAGTTTATATATTATATATTAATACGTTGAATGTGATTTTGTATACTTATAAAATGTTATTCCGTTTTTGGCTGTAAGTTTAAGTATTTCTCAATATATACGTTAATTTTAAGAGCTGTGATTTATAAAGTAAATAAATAAACAAACTCACATACAAACATGAACCCCAAAACATTACAGCGCAGTCGTGTATTAAACACATACAAACAAAATCATACTTCGAGAATCGTGTGTATTTGGAACATTTTTGGTTAAACAAGGCTAGACACTTTATTGACACATTTTAAATTTACAAATTTATAACTTAAAACATAATAACTAAGAGTATATGTAACAATGGTCGGTCTTATCGCTGAGAGTGATATTTTTCATACACATACGTCTATTTATAACAATACATACTAATAAAATTTAACAATAAATAATAATTTCCAACACAAGAAATATTCGTACAATAAATTAATTAAAACGTAAATTACTTACATCATAAAAGTTCTAAATCATTTTAGTTATACAAATTTCTCCCCCATTTGTGGACCAATTCTAAAATTATTTTTTTAATGCAAATGTGAGATCTGTGTTTTTAAATAGCATAGTATCGACTTCCACAAGTTATTTCATACTTTTCAGTGTTAAAAGTCGGTTCCGTATTTTTTGGATTTTGTTGTCACCCTACACAAATTACATCAATAAGCACTGTAATAAATTCGCGCGCTTCAATTATCTTGTTTTTAGGTTGCAGCATGCGCAGAGATGATCTAGTAACATCATTTGAGACTAACCTTGACTATTGTGGGGGGGGGGGGGACTTATGTTTATTTTTAATGTTATGAAGTGTTGACACGGACGAAATGTCTGTTTGATGGCAATTGACACGCAGTAACACCGGCTTCTTTCTATACTTTAGGCGTTGCTGCTTTTTTTCTTATGCTTGATAGGTTAGCCTTTTACTACTATCTCACCTGATGGTATGTGTTTATGTGGTCGAAGATGTTGTGCAGCTAATCTAGAATTAATGGCTCTCAAGGACAGCTGCCGGAACATACCGTTAGGTGCTTGGCGACAGATATTCTACTTGAGGGCGGTAGCTAGCCAGGCTGGCATTCTCTAAATGCCCTACCACCATGCTAAAACGACTGCGATCCTAAGATGACAACCGGGACCGACGGCTTAACGTGCCCGCCGAAGCACGGAAATGTTCATTGCAGATGCAGTTTCATCGGTTTCGTTCTGTAGTTAAGGCGATGCTTGTCCTAGTCGCACGTGTAGAGGAGTCGGTTAACTTCTAGGCAAGCTACGCTACAAGCGGTTCAATAGGTCCTTTGTTTGATTCCCGGTTCGGAAAGTTATTGGGTTGTAAGTGGGTGCTTATTGGTGTCAGGTACATTGCCATAGGAGCACAAGAGAGAGCAACAGCAAGAGAAGCTAGGTTTAGATAACATCTTCGACCACATCATCACTTACCATGCGTGGTCGAAGGTGTTAACAGGCTTAAACCTAGAATTACTGGCTCTCAACGACAGCTGCCGGAACACACCGTTACGTGCTTGGCGACAGATTTCAGCTCAAGCCCGCGGCGGGATTCGAACCATGGACCTGCTGCGCGGCAGTCTATAGCCAATGCCACTGAGCCATCACTGCTTCGTATTAATTTAATGTTTTCTTAAAATATTTTTAATATTCTACAAAAGCAATTTTTTTTTTGTTTTTTTAATGCTTTTTTTTATTTTATGTTTTTTTTTATGCTTGATAGGTTAGCCTTTGAACACTATCTCACCTGATGGTAAGTGATGATGTGGTCGAAGATGTTGTTCAGGCTAACCTAGAAGTACTGGCTCTCAAGGACAGCTGCCGGAACACACCGTTAGGTGCTTGGCGACAGATTTTCTACTTGAGGGTGGTAGCTAGCAATTTAACAACAAAGCAATTCCAGTGGCAATCTAACAACAACTCAGCAAGTGTTGCGTATCAACAATCAACGTATATATGAAAGCTATGATTTATTCTTTGTTGTTAGTTGATTAGTTGCGGAAGGCTGAACAAGCCACAGTTAATTAAGTTAAGCAACGTCCGCCGCGGTCTTGAGTTAGATGGGTGACCGCTAGTGACATTACTAATAGTTACGCTAGTGAAATACTAATATTCTGGTAATATAATAATTTACCAGAAGATATTAAAATCTTGAATGGCAATGTGTTTAGAGCTAACGTGAATAGTTGGCTATCTGACAATTGTTTTTACAGCATGAAAGAGTATTTAAACTACACTAAGTGATGTATATGGAATTAATTATTTTCAATATGACAATTTATATTATATAGACATGACATTTTAAATTATTTGACGAATTAAACTAACATAGAATAATAAAAATTTGCACGCCTGCTTGCAGGCTGAATACAGTGACCTAACATTATTATATAAGAACTTAAAATGTAATTGTATGATGTATTCTGGCAAATAAACATTTGAATTTGAATACTACTGAGCGTGCACGTGCTTCGGAGTGTACGTTAAGCCTTCGGTCCCAGTTGTTGTCTTACGTTATATGATGGTAGAGTATTATGCGATGCCCGCCCTGCTAGCTACCACCCTCAAGTAGAAAATCTGTCGCCAAGCAATTGACAGCTGTCCTTGAGAGCCTCAACTGGAACACTCTTATACACTATAACGTCTTAGGATGGCAGACGTTATAGCATGGTGGTAGGGCATTTTGCGAATGCCCGCCTGGCTGGCTACCAAGTAGAAAATCCGTCGCTAAGCACCTAACGGTGGGTTCTGGCAGCTGTCCTTGAGAGCCAATAATCCTAGTTTACCTATACAACATCTTCGACCACATTACCCCTTACTATGTAAAAAAACTGTCGCCAAGCACTTAACACAGTGTTCCGACAGCTGTTCTCGAAAGCCAGATCCTATCACGCACAACAGCTGAGAAAGTGGAATGTCAGTAATTATACTAACGCAACACCACAGCAAGTGAAACCAAAGACCAATATTATAATATAGCCCTATAGGGCTTTAGTTAGAAATGACGAGTCCGACAGTTATTGCTGCAATATGGGATACACTTAGTTACCTAACTGCTGTCGAATTGTACACCACTGTGAAGACATTACGGCCTACGGGATTGGATTGTGTTACAAGCGATCGCGGGAGCGTCTTGAAATTTTATAACAATGTTTATAACGCGCGCTGGACGCGGGTAGATGTTGCAAACGTAAGAATAATAAGCATTTATTCAAGAAAAAGCACAATTTTACAATCTAAAACATTGTTACGCCAGAGAAATTTTACATTTTGCTTCTTGGGTATCTGCTGCCGAACTACTAACCGGCTTGTGGCTTCTATTTCAGCATACAGCGCCCTCCCCTATGGTAGTTCTAGTCTAGCATAAAAATAATAACATTATTTTCCAACAAATCAGTAGTAACGTGCAAACGTAATAAGCATACCTATTTTCAGCATTATGTACTAGAATGGCTCTCAAGAAGCTGCAGGAATACACCGCTAGGTGCTTGGCGACGGATTGAAAACCTAACAATTGGACTCTAACATTAATGGTACTTTTTCAGTAAACCCAATGTATATTCGTGAAAAAGTATCACCACGATCAGACCACAATTTCACCTAATGGTAAGTGATGATGTGGTTCAAGGTGTTATTGAGCTTAACCTAGAATTACTGGCTCTCAAGGACAGCTGCCGGAACACACCGTTAGGTGCTTGGCGACAGAGGGTGGTCGCTGGCCAGGCGGGCATTCGCAAAATGCCTTACCACCATGCGGTGAAGCTCAGGCCCACGGCGGGATTCGAACCATGGACCTGAAATAACTTTTATAACAGTTAACAGTTTATAACAGTTAACATAAGTTACGTGTTAACAACATTTTAAATGTTTTTAACGGTTTTAGGAGTAATTTATGGAATCACGTGCATTGGTGTTGAAGTACTTTTCAAGATAACACGAGTACTATTATTTTAAACTCCCAAATACCATAACCATGTAGAATGGCTACCAGAATTTGCTACAAGCGAGACAAAACTGTAAAAATTTGGAATTTCTTGCCAAATAAGTTAACATTTTATTAAAGCTTTCGTAAGTAGAACACACATAAACAGTTTTGAAAATGATTGCACTTACGTTAAATCAGGCGAGTAGCTCGATCTCGACCGGTTTCATATGCTTGCGCGGACGAGGTGGGGAGCGCACGTGCTCCATGATGAAGCGACGAGAGATCGAGCTACTCGACTGATTTAACATATTAAGTGAAATAGGTTACAAAATTGCTTAAAAAGGCATAAGTTCTGCCGCTTTGCCCTCACCCGCTTCCGCCTCCCTAACACGCTACTGCTTTTACCTTACACCGCAGTCAAGACCAGCGAATACAAACAAAATTTATGCGCCTCAATATAGCTACACATTGGAAAGTCTCGGGAATCGATCGCTACATCTAATGTAGTATCGTGTTAGACAGACTTAACAAGCTTTAGTAGGTAACAGGCTTGTTTTTAACGTTTGCTCCGGTTTAAATTGCGCTACATATTCTCTTTATCTATCGCTATATCTAATATTTTACCTGTAGGGATCCATACGTAGAATGGAACATCTTGCCAGCGTCCTTGCTTTCTGATAGCTATAACCTGCGATTTTTCATGTGTTTCTTTAGATTGTACTGAACAGTATCACTGAATCCCTACCACAGGCGCCCATCCTTCAGTTTTGTTACGGGCAACAAGTAATATATCTGTTAGGTTTAGTAAAAAAAATAATGTATATATAATGCAGAAATACGTCTATAATGATAAGAGGGTGTTCCCCTAGAAATCGCAGAGAGTATTGGAGTTCTTGGCGTCGACATTTCTAAAGATGTCCAGTTCCGCTGTCACATCGCGAGTAAGGCTGGATTGGCTTCCAAGAAACTTGGTGTGCTTAATAAGGCAAAGCGGTACTTCACGTCGAGCCAGCGACTTCTGCTTTATAAAGCACAAGTTCGCCCTCACATGGAGTACTGCTCTCAACTTTGGAATGGCGCACCAAAGTACCAACTCCAGTCTCTCGATGCTATTCAGCGTCGAGCGGTAAGAATTGTCGACGACCCCGAGCTCTCTGACCGCCTTGAGCCACTGAGCCTCCGCAGAGACATCGGTTCGCTCTGTATACTCTACAGGCTCTATAACGTTGAATGCTCCCAAGAGCTGTTTGAGCTTATACCGGCATCGCGATTCTATCATCGTTCCTCGCGTCACCGGTTAAAAGCTCATCCACACATAATCGAGTCCTGGAAGTCTCACACAGCTCGATTTATGCGATCCTTCTTACCGCATACTTGCAAAATGTGGAATGATCTTCCATCTAGCGTTTTTCCGCAGGGCTACAGTATGGACTTCTTCAAAAAAGGTGTTAAAAGAGTCTTACAGGGTCGGCAACGCATTGGTGACGCCCCTGGTGTTGCAAATGTCCATAGGCGACGGTAACCGCTTACCATCAGGTGGGCCGTCCGCTTGTTTGCCAACCCATTACATAAAAAAAAAAACGAGTATTTTTTAGCCCGTGGGGTGCCGGTTTAGTATGTCACCCGTGGGTGCCGTAAGAGGCGACTAAGGGTAACACACCAGAAGGTGGGCAGATGCGTTTTATGAGGAACTGATATCTCACACTGCGAAAGCCTAGCGTGGGGAATATAGCAAACACCCCCATATTGAAAGAGGATGTTATCAGCAGTGTTCAATCCGATACAGTATTTCTTTTTCTATTCCACTTAACTAAACGGCTTTAATTGTCTCACGCCTCGTTGGATGCCTTGCACGAACGTTGGATTCGTTCCGTGCTCTCTTCCTGTAGTCGAATCGACATGGTGGCGTTTTATTTTCGGTACCTAGGTCACTTAAACTATGAAAAATTATACTAGGAGTACAGCAGTCACCCATCCAACTAATGACAGCGGCGGACTTTGCTTAACCTAGTGGATTAGTTACAAATACTAAGCAAGCTCCGCTACCGACGCATCAAGAAACTTTTCAATACCTAGATCACTTAAACTATGAATAATAGTACTAGGAGTACATAAACTCATTGGATCTTAACAAGAGTCGCGAACCAATACTGCTACAAGCAACGTCTGCCGCCGTCATAACTTGGATGGGTCCAAGTTATGACGGCGGCGGCAGACGTTGCTTAACCTAGTGGATCGGATACAAAATACTGTGCAAGCTTTGCTACAAGCACTTCAAGCTACGAATATACATTAATTGTTCGTACGTAGGCTTCAAGACACTTTTCGGTACCTAGGTCACTTAAACTATGAAGATTACTACTAGGAGTATATAAACTCATTGGAGATTAACAAGAAACGCCAATACTGTTACAAGCAGTCACCCATCCAAGTAATGACGGCGGCGGACGTTGCTTAACCTAGTTGATCCGTTACAAATACTGTGCAAGCTTTGCTACGAGCGCTTCAAGACACTTTTCGGTACCTAGGTCAATTAAACTATGAAGATTAGTACTAGGAGTACATAAACTCATTGGAGCTTAACAAGAGTCGCGAACCAATACTGCTACAAGCAGTCACCCATCCAAGTAATGACGGCGGCGGACGTTGCTTAACCTAGTGGATCGGTTAGAAATACTAAGCAAGCTCCGCTACCAGCGCTTCAAGAAAATGTTCGGTACCTAGGTCACATAAACTATGAAGATTTCTACTAGGAGTACATAAACTCATTTGAGCTTAACAAGAGTCGCGAACCAATGCTGCTACAAGCAGTCACCCATCCAAGTTATGACGGCGGCAGACGTTGCTTAACCTAGTGGATCGGTTAGAAATACTAAGCAAGCTCCGCTACCAGCGCTTCAAGAAAATTTTCGGTACCTAGGTCAATTAAACTATGAAGATAAGTACTAGGAGTACATAAACTCATTGGAGATTAACAAGAGACGCGAACCAATGTATTGCTACTAGCGGTCACCCATCCAAGTAATGACAGCGGCGGACTTTGCTTAACCTAGATGATCGGTTACAAATACAGTGCAAGCTTTGCTACGAGCGCTTCAAGACACTTTTCGGTACCTAGGTCACTCAAACTATGAAGATTTCTACTAGGAGTACATAAAATCATTGGAGCTTAACAAGAGTCGCGAACCAATGCTGCTACAAGCAGTCACCCATCCAAGTAATGACAGCGGCGGACATTGCTGAACCTAGTGGATCGGTTTCAAATACTAAGCAAGCTCCGCTACGAGCGCTTCAAGAAACTTCAGTACCTAGGTAACGTGAACTATGAAAACTTCTACTAGGATTACATAGACTAAATTGGAGCTTAACAGAGACGCTAACCAATACTGCTACTGGCAGTCACCCATCCAAGTAATGACGGCGGCAGACGTTGCTTAACCTAGTGGATCGGTTAGAAATACTAAGCAAGCTCTGCTACGAGCGCTTCGAGAAACATTCGGTACCTAGGACACTTAAACTATGAATATTTCTACTAAGAGTACATAAAACTCATTGGAGCTTAACAAGACTCTCAAACCAATGTACGAGTAGGTACGTACCCAATTCCCTTTCACCACCTATCGACGTTTAATTAATGCATGGCAGCAGTTAAGGGAAAGGATGCTTATATAACCTTGTTCGGTTTCTGAACGCACAATCTCAGTATTTGGGACAATATCTGATATATTTACTACAGTTCCCGGCTTAATACTACAAACACTGTTCCGTTCCTGTTGGATGGCGTTAAAGGCGACTATGGGAAAAATGTTACGATCAGATCATAAAATTTTCATGGTTAAAACCTAATAGGCCCTATTAGGGCTTCGTGAATGCAGTGTCTCCACAGCGCTTTCCATACTCGGTGATATGTACATTCTTGAGCCTTCTTTAATAACTATCTTCCGGTTTGTCACTTTTCCGTAAAATTGTGTTTATTTTATCAATATTATTCGAAAGTAGTTTTATTTGGAAGTTATTTTTATGCTTGATAGGTAAGCCTTTGACCACTATCGCACCTGATGGTAAGTGATGATACGGTCAAAGGTATTAACAGGCTTAACCTAGAATTACTGGTTCTCAAGGACAGCTGCCGGAACTTTAGGTGCTTGGCGACAAATTTTCTACTTGAAAGTGGTAGCTACCACCTTCAAGTGGGCACGCACGGAGCCGTGGGCTCCAGGCGGACGTTCGTAAAATGCCCTACCACCATGCTACAACGACTGCCATCCTAAGACGACAACCGGGACCAACGGCTTAACGTGCTCTCCGAAGCACGGAAGCGCTCAGTAGTAATGTCACTAGCGGTCACCCATCCAACTCATGACCGCGGCGGACGTTCCTTAACTTTGCTGATCGGTTAAGAACAGCTAAGCAAACTTCGCTACGAGCGCTTCAGAAGAGAGCAGAGAACATTAAGATATAAAATAAATAAAAAAATACGCGGCAAATCACAGTCATAGATATATAGCTAAAGGACATGCAAGAACATTTTCACCGTTTAATGAATAGATTTATTATAAATTTTGAAGCAGTGATGGCTCAGTGGCATTGGCTATGGACTGCCGCGCAGCAGGTCCATGGTTTGAATCCCGCCCTGAGCTTGAGCTTCACCGCATGGTGGAAGGGCATTTTGCGAATGCCTGCCTGGCTAGCGACCACCCTCAAGTAGAAAATCTGTCGCCAAGCACCTAACGGTGTGTTCCGGCGGCAGCCAGTGAAATAACAGGCAAAATGAGACTTAACAGGTATGTCTTAAGGTGATGGGCGCAGCTGCACTGCGTCGTCTTTGTCTTTTGTTCTTCGTCACTTGTGATGAAATGCATCTGTTATAGGCAGAGGATACCGCTTAACATCAGGTGGCCGTCGCGCTTGTTCCTTCACAATAACATAAAAAAAAAAGTTGTGCCATGCAGATTGTACTCTTTTGAAGAAGAGCGGTTTTGCCTGTTCTATTGCTTACAATCTACATGCTATGTTATTGCCGCGGCGGTTGCTTTCTATAAGGTCTATCTGACATGGTTTGAAAACATGTAAGAATTATTTTTTTTCAAAAATATCGCCATTTCTAGTATATATAATGATGGAAGTGTCAAAATGTTGTGATCGATATTGTTTTTTTTTTTTTTTTTTTTTTGTTTTTTTTTTTATGTTATTGTGACGAAACAAGCTTGAGGCCCACCTGATGTTAAGTGGACTAACCTCTGCCTATAACAGATGCATTTCATCACAAGTCATGAATTACACTGCGCCCGTCACTTTGAGACACAGTTGGTAAGTCTCATGTGCCTGTAATTAACATAATAGTTGACAATAGAGCAAAGTGATGTACTACAATTTTATAGAGGACATCAATATCTACAAAAAAGTCTGAAATACCATATGTCTAACTATTACAGTTATGTCACAATAACTACTTTCTATGTTTTTATATTGTTATGATTGCAATAACGCCTGCTAAATTATCCCGCACATGGCTTAAATTTTTACTATCGTATATTTGTAATTTGTAATACTTTCTATGTGTTTCAATTTATAATTTTTTTAAATACCCGCAAGCCGGGGCGGGCCGCTGGTATTTTATAAAATTCGTGACAACCTTTGATTCGAAATTATCTCTGTATTTCTATAGGCTTCACAGATGTTTATCACAACCAATGATGCACTATAGAGCTCAGACAAAAGTATTAGATCCGGCAAGACACATCCGCGTGGTTCTGACCTTGTGGTGGAGCATTTACAACTGGTTTCATTTACAAGCGTTTACTATTTCCAATGACTATTAAATGCTTTGACTGCGCATATCTGCACAGAAAAAAAAGACTTATTTAGTCAAGAATATACATTGTCTTAATAAATTCAAGACAATGCTGTATTACAACAAGAATATATTCTGCACTGAAAAATAATCGAGTCTTGATATTACACTGGAATATTCTTAGGAATATTGTTTTGACCCAAAAAATATTTCTTCACATAAAGTATTTAATTATTATTTCAAGATAACGAAAATATTCTTCTAACAATAAAATAGGAATTCTTCTGTTAACATTTTATTCTCTACATAAAATTTCTATATTCTTTCTAGAAATATTTTTAAATATTCTTGTTCGAATGTAATTAAGGTGCTTCACTTACGAATATTTATGGTAAGATTCTTGGATTCAAAACTAACCATATTCGTATTTAAAAACTTTACCGATTTCTCCAAAGAAGAATGCAATATATACTTTGATTCAAGAATATATTCCTGAGAATATTGTGTTCTGTTTTCAAGAATATATTGTTTTCAATATATATGAATCACGAATATTCTTGAATAAAAACACACTGCGTTGGCTCAAGTATTCCTTTTTTTCTGTGTGCCTCTCATGAAAGCATTATATGTATGCACTGCGTTACTATAGCACTGGTGTAAAATGGCGAACCTCTTAGGGTGCATACCATTTGAAGTTAGATTCGCTAAAAACGCTAAAAACGATCACACTCCCAAAAAGTTGTTCCACATGGGTCTTGGCGTTATTTTCGCCATAAACGCTATGAGGCTACTGGAACAGTTTGAATTCCCTACATCTAATGTCAAAAGTGACAGAAGTGGCAAATTTTAGTGGCATTCTTAGCGTTCTTATCCTAGATGGGACAGGGGATGACAGTTACAAACGATCACAGTGATCACAACCACAGACGCAGAATGTGATCAAAATTATCGAAATTAACGTTCTTAGCGACTAATGGAACACGCCCTTAAGAGGAGCGGGAAGAGAAGCTCCCACAGAAAAATAGGTATTTTAAAGTGATGCTGTCTCGCCGCTAAACGCCCGAACAGAATAGTGCGATAAGGACAATTGCAGCTTCTTCAAGTTTTGACTTTTGCACATAATTTGCGTTCTTGGAGAAACAAAAATTATCTTATAGTAAACATTAATCAAATCAAAAAAAATTGGTCTTATTTTATAACTGACAGAATAAACTAGGTTTATAGGTTTTCCTTTTTCTTTATTCGTCATTATTTTTCCTATAAATAATTCACAAACTCGACATACAAGTTTTGAGAAAATATCGGTATTTAAATACCCATTTATTCAAATTCCTTTAATATAATGATTAAAATCAAAACCTATAAACCTGGATATTGATAACATCTATAAGATTTCCAAAAATCATCAAAATCAGTGATTGTTTAGGGGGGTAGAAACGTTTTCTCTTTTTGTATGAAAATTTGAGACTTCCCTCCAGTCTTTATACATATTAGAATGACAAGCACAGTGTAGTGTCTAGAACGACAACTGTGCACTGTGAACTGCCACTATACCTTTTTTTTGTTGTAGGGCATTTTGCAAATGTCCGCCTGATTAGCTACCACCCTCAAGTAGAAAATCTGTCGCTAAGCACCTAACAGCGTGTTCCGGCAACTCTCCTTCTGTATTGTATCAGCGGGATCGTCCACTGCTGAACTATTATGTGGGGATTTGTCATAATCCCCTCGCTTGGCAGGCGTCTTGGGGACAGCAGTGCGAGATATCAGTTTCTCAGAAAGCGCTGCAGCCCACCTGCTGGTGTGTTATCCTTAGTCGCCTCCTCACCCATGGGCAGATATGGGGGGGTGACATTCTAATCTGGCACCCCACGGGCCGCTGTTTTGCTGTCCTTGAGAGCCAGTAATTGTGGGTTAGCCTGAACAAAGGTTAGCCTATAAGTATTATAAAAAATATTGCTTCATATTGTAATGAACAGAACAGTACTTCGTCTCCGGTGTTTCCAGTCTGGTGGTCGTCTCAAGAATGCCCACTCCTCCGCTCTTTACTTCGTTTCAACACTCGTTTTAGCGGGAAATCACTCTGCCAATCACAGAGCGTGTCGTATGTTTTATCCTATCGAATGGTGGCGCTACTGTCGCTTTGGTGTTGCCATTACCAATATCCGCCAACTGATCAGTATTAAATATTTATTTCCGTTCAATAACACCATAATATCGAATGAAAACATAACATTAACAATGAATAAAAAACTATATACAAACAAAAGAAAGTGAGGTCTCTGAGACATGTAAGGGCCCGAGTACCATACTTGTATTAAATTAAGTTTTGGCTACAGTGCGAATTGTGAAGCTTTGGGCGTACTCGTTTCAAGGGAGAAAATAGGTATTTTCCGTCCGCTAATTTCTATATCCCTAGGGAGCTAGTAATCTTACGGATATGACTATTAAGGGTGAGTGTACAAATTATCAGATTGCAATTAAATTGTGAAAAAAGTTGAATTTTTACCATGTAATTTGACCGAATCTAATCATGAAAGTCTGAAATAACATGTTAAAGTCAGCCCCATGCTGATTCAAAACTCTCTGAGATATTTTTTTTAATACCTGATAGGTTAGCCTTTGACCACAATTTCACCTTTTTTTTTCTTTTTTTTCTTTTTTTTATTTATGCCTGATAGGTTAGCCTTTGACCACTATCTCACCTGATGGTAAGTGATGATGTGGTCGAAGATGTTGTTCAGGCTAACCTAGAAGTACTGGCTCTCAAGGACAGCTGCCGGAACACACCGTTAGGTGCTTGGCGACAGATTTTCTACTTGAGGGTGGTAGCTAGCCAGGCGGGCATTCGCAAAATGCTCAACCACCATGCTATAACGACTGCCATCCTAAGACAACAAGCGGGACCAACGGCTTAACGTGCCCTCCTAAGCACGGAAGCGCTCAGTGGTAATGTCACTAGCGGTCACCCCCAACTCATGACCGCGGACGACGTTGCTTAACTTTGCTGATCGGTTAAGAAAAGTTAAGTAAACTTCGCTACGAGCGCTTCGTACTGTTCATAAACGCGGGCAATGCTCCGTTCACCATGTTTACAGCATCTCCTCTCCTTTCTATGTTACTTTCACACTCTCCATCTTTTGTAATCCTCCTCCAATCCAAATTAAAAAGGCGGTGCACAGACTAACAACTATGCCTCGCCCAGCTCTCAGCATCTCGATTTTATCATATCCTGGATTCTTACCTAATTTCATACTCTTTATCTCTTACATGCTTATTTCGTTTTCATCATCGCTTGTATGTGTACATGTAGGTTCCGGAAACCTAGTCCAGTGTTCCCTCTCTTTCAAATAAACTTTCAAAATACTCTTTCCATCTTTTCAACACATATTCTTCTCCTTTTATAATGCTTCTATCATGACTTCTGATTGACGATCTCAGGTCATGGTTTCCTCGAGCTGTTCTTATGGATTTCCAGAAAAACTTTACATTTGACTGGATATCTTCAGAAATCCATTCGCTCATCTTTCTTTCTGCTTACAACTTCTTTAACTATCTTTTTTAATCTCTTATAATCCTTTCTTGCTACACGTAATTTATATCATCATGTGTTGCCATTTATACATTTTGGTTAGCTTTTGTGGCTAACGAATCCAACCATGTTATTTAGTTTTCATTTACAGCCTTTTGTACATCTTGATCCATCCACGCATTCTTTAGCATTTTTCCTTTTCGCTTTTTAGAAGTTCCGCACACATTGATGGCAACGTCTACCATCCCTTGATTCAATTTTATCCACATTTCTTTGATTTCACTTATCTCTTCTAAACCATCAAGCCTATCATGCAACTTATTAATATAATCATTTTTAACATCCTTCTCTTGCAATTTTTTAACATTTACTCGTTCCAAACAGTTCACACTTGTAGTGTAGATGCACGCGCCCGGTGTTGCCATCGGTTGAAAAGGCCACTTCCACGTCTCACCGAGCGCACGATCGAGATTCTCGATAGATCATCCTCCTGAGGATTCTTCGTGTAGAAGTGAAATGCGTCGAAAATTCACTCGTTAATCCCCAAAAGCACCAGGAACCCTTTCATATCCATCTCGCTTTCTTCCTACCCATCCATCAATACAATCCTTTCATTATCTTTACACATTTTTAAAGTATTGTGCACACTGTCTCAAAACTCCTTTCTTTCTTTTTGTGCTTTTGGGGACCTTCACGAACCCATGGCCGTCGGCGCACAGACACTCGCCCCAAAACGTAGAGTAAGCCCAACTTTAAGCCTCACCCAGAGAAGTCTTGGGCTCACGCATTCATACTTGATCATATTTTTTAATTTTTTTGTTTGTATTCATTTCATTTTCTAAATTTTTCAAAAGTTCTACCCATCATTACACGCGGGCCGCTATTTCCGATCGTTTCGCGTTTTTTTTTTGAGTACGATTCGTGCTATACTTTTTAAAATACAACAAAACTTTGCATCTATCGTCTGGCATACTTCATAGTGTCCATTCTACATCTTACATTCAACGTAGCAAAGCGGCTCCCCGTGGGACGCCCCGCGAGCTACGGAATATTTGAAGAAGGGATTATTAATTTAAACCATCAACAAAGACTATCTCATTATTATCATAATCATACTTTACACTTATAAATATCAGTCTAGCTAATCTAAGAAAACAGTATTTAGTTACAATTCATAAATCATATTTATTGCAGACTATAAAAATCCGACATCATTTAATTTATTAAAAAAATAACAAGCAGTCTGAAACAAGAAATTCAGTACTGTTTTTAAGATTTAAGTGCGGTGCTCTTGATTGTTTTCCAAAGGAATAAAAAATAAATGTATGCAGTACTTGACACTGTATGAATGTGTAGTTGACATCCCTGTCAAGTATTGGTTCTAGTAATAGGAACTATACTCATTATATACAGAAATGATTGTCACCTTACACTGATCACTGACATAATGCAAACTTAATTTACACCTAAAAAATCAGTAGTTGACAGGGATGTCAATTACTGGTCAACATTGAAAAAGGCGTAAGTAGTAATTGACACACACGAAATAATTGGCGCCATTACACACACGAGGTTAGGAGTAGAGTTCGGGTAATAAGCAGTAAACTAATAACAACAATAAACATCACCTATGTGAATATCAGGAAAAGTAATAAAAAAAATTGAATAAATGTAAATTTACTCACCTCTTTAAATTCTTTTAGATATATTTAAAAAAATATAATTTACGGACACGCGCGCAGTTAAACACACGCTATTACAAAATGGCTGGACTAATTTTTCCAAAATAAAAAAAATATTGTGTCTGGATATATTTCTTATCAATAGAATGCATTCACATGATCTGTTCTATGAAAAAACTGTCTTTATATGTCTTCAAAGTTGAAAGTGTCAACTATTACCTCAATGTCAACTATACCCACTGTTACGTTATATTGTAAGTATGTAACACATTGTTAAAATATGTTTAAAATAATGGCCCCGAGTTTCTTGCACGTTCTTCTCGCAGTGGCTCTATGCAATTTATTAGCTGAACGTGGCAGTACAATGTAGAATATTTCAATACTAAAATTTGTAATTGACCTTCATAAGTGCGTCGTAGACGCCTAAATTGAATAAATGATTTTGACTTTGCCTTTGGGAACACTTCAGAGGTATACTCTTTTCTAAAATCCGGCTAAGTGCGAGTCGGACTCGCGCACCGAGGAATCCGTACAAATCGGTAGGTATATAAGTAAATGTTATGGTGTTTTTATTGCCAAATCAAATTCATAACATATTAAAATTATTAAAATTATTTTTATTATATGAAGTACCTAACTAAAAATGTATGAATAATAACAAATATTTCGAGAAATTTTCTCGATCGTGCGCTCGTAGAGTCAAGACCTCCTGAGGATGCTTCGTGTAGAAGCGAAACGCGTCGAAAATTCTTCCGGTTTGGCTGCGTGGCGTTTGTGACGTCACGTCGGCTTAACAGGAAAATTAGGCGGAATTGTCACTAGATATATTTTTGTATTTTTTAAGTGTTTTATTAAAATATTAATTTGATGTTTTCATAAACGATTTTAAAAATATTTGTTATTATTGAATATGGATTTCCGCAAAGTAACGCCTGAATCTATTTATTATTTATTAATAATGTATGCTTTTCGCATTATTTCCTTCATCTGTGCTATAAGACGCTGCTTCGTACTAAATTTCAAGATTCTGAGTTCACGGGAAGTACCCTGTAGGTTTTGATTCCCTTGCGAGTGCGCAAGTATAATTGGCGGCATAAACGGCTGTATCTTTTGATTGCGTTGGCTTAAAAGTTTGATTTTTTCACAGCTCCAAGGGACAGTAGACATAGACCTAAATATTAGATATGAATTTTCAGTTTGATACCTCCACGTGTTCCTGAGAAAAAGGGTCTTGACAGACAGACGGACAAGTGATGCTAAAACGGTTCTGTTTTTTACGTTTAAGGTATGGAACCCTAATAAAAAATAATTATCAAAATCGGATTACTCTGCAAAAAGTTATGAATGACTGGGGTGACTGACCGATATTCCTCACGCTAGCCAACCGTGATTTAGTACTTCAACGTGAGCAATGTCAAAGCGTTAAATAGCTATAAAGAATAAGCACAGATGTATGTATGTAAAAAGAGGTATTGCACAATCTCAATCATCACATTTGTATATTTTATAATTCATTTTTTAATTTAAAAATCAGATATCTTGTTTCACTTTGGAAACTATCGCGAGTTTTATCTATATTAACTTATTAGGAACCGGCTAGGACCCGCGTTATATTTACCGGAAAGATTCCGACCAGTTTCGGACTGTTTTGAAGTCCTAATAAGTTAAGATATCTTGTTCTTTATTATTGTTTTTTGTTCTGATATTGTAAATTTTGTATAATTTATTTGTAAGGTTTTGTATTGTATTGATGTATTTCATTTTAAGTGTACTATTTCTGTGTAATTGCAAACATAACAATATTAAAACTATAAGGTTGCGTCATCATTTACAAGTATAAAACCAATTGCAAAATTGGTCTTGTTTGTAGTACAACGCAAGTGGTACTATAGATGTCGCAACATCCCAATACGATGGTTAAAGAACGATAGGTTTTTTTTTTGTTATGACTCATTGTCATGTTAGCTCAATTGGTTAGAGCATACCCCGGCTAAAGGGGTGGATGGACGCGGGTTCGAATCCCGCACATGACTTAAATTTTTGCCATTATATGTTTGTTACTTTGTTATTATTTATTTGCTACTGTTGTAAATAAATTATTTCATTATATTTCACATGGAAAATAATCTATAGCTAAAATGGCTACAAATAAATGTATGGTACTCACCTAGAGGTCTGGCGCGTCTTCGAGGAGTAGACGGTCGAGGCTTTAGGCTGAGGTCTACTGGTTCCATCTGGATGGGCGGGCCGCAAGCCTGGAGACAAGGAGCGAAACATTCAAATTGATATATATAAATATCAAAATCTTTCTAGGTGTTTTGTAATAGGTTTTTTTCTGGGTAAGCGTGCTCCATCTTAGACCACATCAATGCTTAGCTTCAGGTAGAGTGAGGTCAAACGCGAACTTATTCTGAATAAAAAAAAGCAATATAAAAAAGTTTTTATTTTTATAAACTATAACAACCTTTATCTTTGGGTATAGTTTTTATCAACAATAGGTAAACTTTATCTTTGGGTATAGTTTTTATCAACAATAGGTAAACTTTATCTTTGGGTATAGTTTTTATCGACTTTATAAAAAAGAAGGAGGTTCTCATTTTTTGTTTTGTTTTTTATGTTTGTTACCTCAGAATTTTTGACTGGCTGAACCGATTTTGATGATTGTTTTTTTTTATTTGAAAACTGATGCTTGCCGTTTGGTCCAATTCAAATTTCATCAAAATCGGTCCAGACATTTTTGAGTAACACTCCAATAACTGAAAAGTGTTTTCCTATCTTGATGATATAGTCATTGACAGTGAATGACAATCGATTCCAAAAGTAGCAAGGGTTACTAAAATGGGACATAATTTTTTTAAATTCTTATTTCCTATCATTTTGGGCGTTATTGGACGAAGCAAAATATGAGGTAACACACACAAAATAATAAAATATTTATTTATTATTATTTTAAGTTGGATTTTATTTAGTCATAATTTTGTCAAATATTTTACTAATTGTCTGTCTGTTCATCTAATACCATTCTCGTAAGACCATAACGTACTGACACTCATCTCGCGAAATACTTGTTTTACACCCCAGGCCTACCCATTCGCGGTAATACAAACGTGCCGATGTATGTTCTGTTTGTAATGATCACGAAAAACTACACGTTACCTGTTATGAATCACTATAGTGCACAACTCATCAATTTTACTGGAGATCGTGTTCTCTGCATCACGTATTTAAGATGCTGCGTGTCTCTACTCACAGCGGAATAGGATAGTTTATATTACCATGTTTTTTTTTAATGCTGATAGATGATGAGGCTTTGCCCATTACCTCTCCTGATGATAAGTGATGATGTTGTTCAGGTTAACCTAGAATTACTGGATCTCAAGGACTGCTGCCGGAACACTCTGTTAGGTGCTTGGCGACAGATTTTCTACTTGAGGGTGGTAGCTAGCCAGGCGGGCATTCGCAAAATGCCCTTCCATCATGCAGTGAAGATCAATGTGGCGGAACAGGCCCGAGGCCCACCTGGACTAACCTCTGCCTATAACAGACGCATTTCGTCAACGACGAATTGCACTGTGCTCGTCACACTGAGACGTACAGTTGTTAGGTCTCATGTGCCTGTAATTTTTCTGGCTCTCAAGGACTGCTGCCGGAACACACTGTTAGGTGTTTGGCGATAGATTTTCGTGTGTCTAATCAGGCAGGCATTCACAAAATGCCCTTCCAACATGCGGTGAAGCTCAAGCCCGCGGCGGGATTCGAACCATGAACCCTCTGCGCGGCAGTCCATAGCCAATGCCACTGAGCCATCACTGCTTTAAATAAATAGATAAGTAGTTTATCTTCATAGAGCTGTACCAAACAGGTCTTGTAGGTGTGCGTGCGCGTCTGTACGTGAGAGAGCATGCACACTACGGTAAATATCCAGCGTTTTTGTATATGATTGTGACGGAATAAGCATGAGGCCTACCTGATGTTAAGCGGTAACCTCTGCCTTTAACAGATGCATATAGTCAAGTGACGCACTATTCTGCACCCTTTACCCTGAGACATACATTTTTTTTCATTGTTAAGTCTCATGTGCCTGTAATTTCACTGGCTCTCAAGGACTATTGCCGGAACACACTGTTAGGTGCTTGGCGACAGATTTTCTACTTGAGGGTGGTAGCTAGCCAGGCGGGCAATCGCAAAAACCCCTCCACCATGCGGTGAAGCTCAAGCCGGCGGTGGGGATCGAACCAGGGTACTGCGGCGCGGCAGTCCATAGCTATTGCCGCTCGGCCATCATTGCTTCAAAATATAAAAATACAAATCTTTCCGCTTTATAATATAAGTATAGATACAAATATGTTAAATAATAATTACAAGCCACTAATTGTTATCAGTGTGGCCACACCTCACTACATTTAGTGCAAATGGGTCGTGCAACTGCGTTGCGAAAACTTAGAAGCATCACGCCACGCCCGGTGTCTTCATATTTCAAACTCGTGTACTATTAGTACTAACGTGCCTAGGTACAGTCAGCTGCAAAACTCGATAAACCAAGTTACATAAATTATCTACAACAGCTATAACTTATAATATTAATATTGTTATGTTTGAAATAACGCCTGCTCTGCGAATTACATTACAAAATTACAAATTCACGAGAGAAAAATTATAGACATGTGCGTGATTCGAACCGCGTCCATCCACCCCTATAGCCGGGGTATGCTCTGACCGACTAAGCTAACATGCCGTTATGGAGTTATATGTCATGTTAGCTCAGTCGGTCAGAGCGTACCTCGGGCTATAGGATGGATGGAGGTGGATGCGAGGGTTTACTATATTTTTTCCTATTGTAATTTTGTTGTTCTGTAAGGCACAGCATTATTAAAAGAGTGGACGATGTAATTAAATAATTATTTAATAACACAAATTCTTACTCTCGTTCTTCAACCATCGTATGGGGATTGAGCGACACCAGTAGATCAACTTAAGTTGTACTACAAACAAAACCAATTTTGCAATTGGTTTTATACTTTTTTTTTTACCGGCGGTATGCCTTTATTAACCAAATACTACAAACTATAAACAACATTACAGCTACTACAATAAAAGCATTTGGACTCATAGGCAGTCCAAATGCTCTAGCCCAGTATCAGTTGGCAGCGTGCCCAGCATGCTGGCAGCGTTGCCTCGTTGAATTGCAATGCTTATTCTTTGAGCCAAATAGGTGCCAGCATTTTGATCACGCGTCGCATCGAACAAGCGCTCTGATAAGTTTTGTAAAATACGATCAGCTCCCGGTCCCCACGGACCCAACGTCTCTACACCAAACGGCTCAAATATGTAACCCATACCGAGGTTAGCATACTTGCGCCGCTTGAGTTGCTCTGCCGAAGTAGCCGCGGCGCCAGCCCTCACGTGGGTTTCAGAAAGGTGTGACGGCGCTAAAGTGTCTACGCATGTAGCGTCCCACACTAAGGGCCGTCATAACTTCCATGGAACCAGAGTCATAGTAATATATTATAGTTATATTAGGTTTATACTTGTACCCTAAGATATCTGTAAAGAGTAACCGACTGCGAAGAAAACCGACGAACTCGACGAGTAAACACAAAAACCAAACATAAGGTAAATCTTTTTACCTTTTCCTGGTAAAGAAACTAACATTTATAATTTATTCTTTGCGCTTTTTTATGTTATTGTGATGGAACAAGCATAAGCCTCGCCTGATGATAAGCGGTAACCCCTGCCTATAAAAGGTACATTTCGTCACAAGTGACGATGAACTGCGCCCGTTGTTGAGTCTCATATGCCTGTAACTTTACTGGCTCTCATGGACTTGGGTTGGTTTTCAGTCTCTGTTCTTCTGTAATGACTATTAGGTATAGATTCAAGATTCTTTATTGCTTCCATTCAGTACATGATGTTATAAACCTATACAACCTAGTAATAACAAATATTTTAATGCATTAACTCGTGAACGGGTGCTGCTAGAGGACACCGGTCTGCTCTGGATGCTAGTGCTGATGACTTTACACTTCAATATTTTATAGTAGTCAAGCCCACAAAAATTATCTATTAAAGAAGAAACATAATAAGGTATACCTATTACCATCAATCATTTGTTGCTTTTGTTAGCAGATAAAAAGCTTCATACTTTTTTCTCTCCAATCTGTTTCTGACCATCATCTATTAAACTAATTTCTCTGTATTTCTAACAAATTTTCAGTTTCTTTTTCCCTTTTTATCTGTTGCATATACAAATGTAAACAAATAATATTTTGTTGTGTATTAATAACTGTATTCTGACTTGATTTGTTGATTTTGTTTATAGTATATAATTTATATAGGAAATAATTGTAACTTTGAGTTTGAATTGTAAAGAATACATACATACCTAGAATACTTCTTGAAACAGAAACTTAGCTACTTTTATCTGTTTTCCAGTAATTGTTCGGAGTTGTTGGTACTTCACTATGCCTGTAACTACAAGGAAAACCTTGGCAAGAGAACTGGAAGAGAAACTCAGAGTTGCTCTGCAGGACCTGCAAAAGCACAAAGACCTCTCTGATCAGCTTCTACAAGAAAGAGAAGACAGTGAGGTTGAGGTGAACAAAATTGTGTCAAAAAACACTGAACTCAAGAGTGAACTTGCCAGTCTGTACACGGATTACTCAGAAGTGCTCCAACAAAATGAACAGCTACAGAACATTGTACTGTCATTTAAAGAATGTAGTGAGACGCATGAACAGGCCTTGAGCCGTATATCAGAACTTGAATTTGAATTAGGTAAGGCTCAACATGAAATCATGTTATTAAATTCGACAAAGTTCAATGAACAGGCCGCTGACACCTTAAATTTATACAATGAGCTGGTCGGTAGTGGCATGGAATCAGCAAGCTCCCTGCAGCCTATTGTAACTATTGACTTGACTGATGAGAACACTACATGCAGTCAATTTCCAGTCTTTCAGAGCCATGAGAAAATTAAAAAGTATTTTAAGCTTAAAAAAGTGATGTGGAAGTGCAAAAAACAACTTAAAAACAGGAACTATTTCAAGAGAAATGTGAATTTGGTGAAAGATAAGTTACTATTACAGGAAAATCTTCAAAATTGTTTAGATGAATTAGAAATTACTAAGCAACTGTATGATGATGATACTCTGAGTCTTCGCTCCGAGCTGCTAGAAAAAGAGAAATTATTGCAAAATATTTTCTCTAGCTACTTATCAGCTCAAAACCATCTTAGTGATCACTACAAGGAAGCTATAAGTTTAATGGATCTTGTGACCACCAATGTGGAGAGTGTGAGAAATATTGAGTGTGCATGCTCAAGGTCTCATAGTCAGCCGCAAGCAACCAGAGAGCCCCATTCAATACCAACAATAGCTCAGCCATTAAACAAAACATGCACTGAAGCAGTCCGGGGGGAGAATCAGGGTATCACCACTAACCAGGATATGGTAACTAAAGTTTTGGTTTTTTCAGACGCAATAGGCAAAAGTTTTGGCTCATTACTTGGTAATTCATTAAACTGCTCTGTTAGAAATTACTGCATGCCTGGTGCTTCTTATGCACAGATTGAGGAGAAAATTATGGCTTCTGAAATTGATAAAAATACCATAGTTATTGTGTACTTAGGCCAAAGTTTGGGTATTGACAGGAAACAGTTAATAGCACGTATAACTTCTTTGTTAAATCTAGATGCGTATCAAATCATGTTATGTGCATTTCCCTATTCAGATGCACTGACTCAAAGCCAGAATGAGCATATTCACTCATTAAATACAATTTTATATAATATGACATGTCGTCATGGAGACAAACTTTTATTTTTTGACTGTAATAAATTTATTACTCACTTTATGTTGACTCAGGATAGGATGTACCTACCTAAGAAATATAAAAATTTAATTGCTACTTTGGTAGCTTATAATATTGAGTCGGTTATAGGAAATATAACTAAGTCTAGTTTTGACGCTACAGATTTTAGTACATGTACTAATGTTCAGTCAAACAGTTTAAACTTTTAAGAGAGACAACAGGGAAGTGTTCTGACATAGCACTATACTACCAAAATATAAATCGCTTCCCTGGCAAAATACTTGAAATTGAAATATTCTTAGATAAATATCCATTTGACATATTATGTTTCACTGAAACTTGGCTTAGAGCAGATAAAATGTTATTTAATGTTAAGAATTTTAGTGTGGGTAGTGCGTTTAACAGATCATCTGCAGAAGGAGGAGGGTGTATTATACTTGTAAAAAATGATTTAAAATTTAAAGAACGCCGTGACTTGGTCAGATGTTCTGTCGAACGTGTCTGTGAGGTTGCTTGTGTGGAGGTGGACAGGCATCTTGTGTTGTGCGTATATCGACCACCAAAAGATGAAGGTCGTGCTCAAAATTTTACAGAATTTTTATCCACTTTGGAAAATATACTACAGAAAATTTCAAAATGCAAAAAACCCATATTTGTATGTGGTGATTTTAATATAGATATTTTATTGAATACTAAAAATAAGACTGATCTTATTTCATTGTTTAAGTCATTTAATTTGAAATTTCTATTCTGTGAGCCCACTAGGATATCAGACACTTCAGCTACCTGTATAGACAATATATACTCAAACTGTAAGACTAAAGAAAAGTCAATAATGAAGGGTGTTAGATCTGATCATGAGGGCCTAGCGATAAAATTTGATGGAATCAGAAAAACAGAGAGGTATGAAATTGAACATAGACCATTAACAACTAGTAGGCTGGAAATACTCAGTACCAACATAGAAGCTAAGCTTGGCATTACAAGTTTTTCTCATAGTGACCCAAATGACATTTATAATAGCTTATTTTCTTTAGTAAACACTGAGTTTCAAAAAGTATGTCCAAAAATAAAAAAACAAATAGATGGAAAGTTGAAGTTCGGTGATTGGGCAACAACAGGTATTCGAAAAAGTAGAGATTATTTGTTTGATCTGTATCGTAGGAAAAATTTAACATCTTGCAAACAGTTTCATGATTATGTTAGGAAGTATTCAAAAATGTTCAAATCTGTTTGCTTGTGTGCTAAATCTCTTTTTATTAGAAACAAAATTAGCAAGTCTAAAAATAAAATAAAAACCAATTGGAAGACTATAAATAGTGAAACTGGTAAAAATAAACCTAGAGATTCAACATATGTCTTAACTATTGATAAAAATCAAATCTCTGATTCAATACAAGTGGCGAATATATTTGAAAATTTTTTTTCTACCTTGCCACTAGAAGCCACTAAGTCATTGGATTCTTATCCCAATGTAGCAGAAACTATGTTAAAAAATAATTTTCCAAGCAAATCACCGGACTTTTCTTTCAGACACACCACAAGATTTGAAATTATAAAAACATTTCAAAGTTTAAACATAAAGAGTACTGAAGACTTGTGGGGTATGTCAGTAAAAGTGGTAGAGTCTATAATTGACATTATTGCACCATATTTAGAAACAATATTCAATCTTTGTGTCGATAGTGGAAACTTCCCCGATTTAATGAAACAAAGTAAAATCACTCCAATTTTAAAGTCGGGGTCTACATCTGACCCTTGCAATTATAGACCTATTTCCATCTTACCTGTTCTGAGTAAAGTATTCGAAAAAATTATGCTCAAACAACTACTATCCCATTTTAACAAGCATAATTTATTAAATGAGAATCAGTTTGGTTTCACCAAGAGCAAATCCACAACAGATGCATGTGTTCAATTGATGTCGCATATACTGGAAGCCTGGGAGAGTTCACATGATGCTATTGGCGTATTTTGTGATCTTTCCAAGGCATTCGACTGTGTAGAGCACTGCACTCTGATTCGTAAACTTTCCCACTATGGTATTCGTGGGAAAGCTCTGAATCTTATAGAGTCATATCTGTCAGACAGGCTACAGAGGGTTGGAATAAATGGCAATACTTCTTCCGGGTCATTGGTAAAAATGGGAGTACCACAGGGATCAATTTTGGGACCTTTTCTGTTTCTAACATATATTAATGATCTGCCTTGCATGGTCAAAGATTTCTGCGATATTGTTTTATTCGCAGATGATACCTCTCTGATTTTTAAAGTAGATAGGAAAGACAGTGAACTGACGCATGTAAATAATGTATTATCTAAGATTTGTAAATGGTTCGCCGCTAATAATCTTCTCCTAAATTCAAAAAAGACGAAATGTTTAAAGTTTTCTTTACCAAATGTTCCTTATGTTGAACCAAACATAAAGCTTGGCCCAGATAAACTCCCTATTGACAAAGCGACAGTCTTCCTGGGAATCAAAATGGATTCCACTTTACAATGGGATCCACATATACATGATCTCTCCGGAAGACTTAGTTCTGCTGCATATGCAGTTCTTAGGATAAGACAGTTAGCAGACGTAGCTACTGCTCGGCTAGTTTATTTCGCGTACTTCCACAGTATTATGTCGTATGGCGTATTGCTGTGGGGAACTGCTGCTGAGATAGAGACAATCTTTATCATACAAAAGCGTGCAATTCGAGCCATATATAAAATGGGTCCTAGGGAATCTGTGAGGGATCTTTTTAAAGAAATTGGTATTTTAACTTTACCAAGTCTGTATATATTTGAAAATATTATGTATGTTCGTAAAAAATTGAGTAAATTTAAATTAAACAGTGACAATCACGATTAAAATACTAGGAATAAAGATAAAATAGTGGTGCCAGGTTTTAGATTAGCAAAGACAAATAAAAGGTCCTTCTTAGGTAATTGTGTGCGGTTTTATAATAAAGTTCCCAAACATATTACAACGCTCACAGAAGGGAAATTCAAGTTGCATGTGAAAAACATATTGATTAAAAAATCCTACTACACAGTTTCTGATTACATAAACGACAAAAATGCCTGGACAATTCCGCCTCCGCCAAGCTATTGCCTGTCACCTACATAATTTAAACAAATATTGTAATAACTCTATTATATAGGTAACACATTGTTAAAAGATGTTTAAAAGAATGGCCCCGAGTTTCTTGCCCGTTCTTCTCGCAGTGGCTCTATACAATTTATTTGCTGAACGTGGCAGTACAATGTAGAATATTTCCATACTAAAATTTGTAATTGACCTTCATAAGAGCGTCGTAGACGCCTAAATGGAATAAATGATTTTGACTTTTGACTTTAAGAAAACATCATATTAATATTTTAATAAAACACTTAAAAATTCCGCCTAAATTTCCTGCTAAGCCGAAAAAAAATTCGGCTTAGCAGGAAAATTAGGCGGAATTGTCACTAGTATTTTTTTATATTTTTTAAGTGTTTTGTTAAAATATTAATTTGATGTTTTCTTAAAATATTTAAAATATTTGTTATTATAAAATATGGATTTCCGCAAAGTAACGCCTGAATCTATTCATTATACAACCTAGGTATGTATTCCAATGGACCATGTCAGGCAAAGAAACAGAGGATAAATTACATTTCTTGAGTCCAATGTCATGTTAGCTCAGTCGGTCAGAGCATACCCCGCTATAGGATGGATGGAGGTGGATGGCGAGGGTTTACTATAATTTTTCCTCTCGTAAATTTGTTATTCTGTAAGGCACAGCAATATTAAGAGTGGACGATGCAATTAAGTTATTATTTACGAAATCATTTTATACGTTAAAATTACAATTATATTTTTTTAATTTTTTTTTTTATGCCTGTTAGGTTAGCTTTTGACCACTATCTCACCTGATGGTAAGTGATGATGTGGTCGAAGATGTTGTTCAGGCTAACCTAGAAGTACTGGCTCTCAAGGACAGCTGCCGGAACACACCGTTAGGTGCTTGGCGACAGATTTTCTACTTGAGGGTGGTAGCTAGCCAGGCGGGCATTCGCAATTTGCCCTACCACCATGCTATAACGACTGCCATCCTAAGACGACAACCGGGACCGACGGCTTAACGTGCCCTCCGAAGCACGGAAACGCTCAGTAGTAATGTCACTAGCGGTCACCCATCCAACTCATGACCGCGCGCGACGTTGCTTAACTTTGCTGATCGGTTGAGAACAGCTCAGTAAACTTCGCTACGAGCGCTTCAAAATCTGAAAAAAAAGTTATATCTGTGCTGCTACCACTTCTAAATATTAATAATAAATTCAAGGTTAGCCTGAACAACATCTTCGACCACATCATCACTTACCATCAGGTGGGATAGTCGTAACCTATCAAGCATAAAAAAATACTTTTGAGTAGAAAATCAGGCCAAGCACATAACGGTGTATTCCGGCAGCCTTGATTGCCAGTAATTTTTTCTAGGTAAACCCTTAATTAATATTGATATAGCCTAATTCGTCCACCGCATAATCACTTACAGTGTTGAGGCAGTGGTCAAAGGCTAGCCTATCAAGTATAAAAAAACGGACAGATGGATAAAAACTCCGTGACACTTATAAGGGCTCCGATTTAAAAATCGGAGCCCTTATAAGTGTCACGCACTTCGGGTATAGAACAATAAAATCTAGAGCATCAGAGGAGCTTGCAGACGCTGCTGGGCACTCACCCTGATGATGAGCAGACGATATGCTCGAAACCCCAGTCGACGTGATTCCTAAATCCAAGTCTTATCTTAGGCGCAGCTTCCGATTGAACTATAATGGAAATGTATGAAAAATATCTATAAGAACTTATACGTGGGAAACAAACATACAAAAAAAACAAACAAATATTGCGACTTAACAAATTATGATTATAATTTATATGTTGTAGAAGTCGTAGCAAGGGGTATACCAGCGAAATCCCTATATAACCTACTAAAAGACCTTGGCCTACCAAGAACAACCGTAACTTCCATCCTGGAACGTGTATCAAAGGCGGAATTAGAAGGGTCCTACCAAATTAGGTTAGGCAGGGGAGGAGGCTAGAGCGGAGATGACATCAATGCAGGAAATCACTTAACCTTACTCACTGGGTTGCAGGTCCCAGGCCCCTCTGGCCTCTTCCTCTGCAACGATATGGACCCGGCACCCGCACGGTGAATCCATGGGATGCTAAGTAATTCGTCTCTCTAATTAGACTTATTTGTAATTATACTTACATTAAGATATCCTTTTGTAACCAGGAACCCACTATTATATTATATTTATTTCTTAAAATGCTGCGTTCTAACTGTTAGGTTGCGTAAACACTACAGATGTGCGAGGAGAATAATCGGTGTGCGAGGAAAAATTCTCCAATAGGAACACTGCGCTCAGCGAGGCTAGAAAAATGCAGTGATCCTATTGGTGCATTTTTTCCTCGCACACCGCATATCTCCTCGCACAACTCTGGTGTATACGCAGCCTAATTCCGCTAAAGCTTACCACATACAAAATATACAAAAAGAAATAATTATCGTTCATTACTTATTGTAAATTAATTGTTGTGAAATAATATGTGTATTAACAAATAAGCTTGCTTTACATAACATCTATATATGTCTAGATATATAGATAAACTCTTTATTGTTATTGTACTTATTATAAAAAAAAATTAGTCATGTGCTAACCCGTGCCATCCAATCCCAAACCAATCATGCAAATGACTATATTTTTTTGTAGTTGAATTTTTGTAATGTACAAATTACAATGTTGTAATTTGTGATAGTGTACAAAGGCTAAACTATCAGGAATAATAAAAAACTATTTTCTCTTGCTGTAATTTTGTAATGACACTATAAATACAATTAAATAAAAATATCCAAAAATAAACGACACTCAAAACAATTGCATTTCAAAAATAAAATCTAATCATCAGTTCGTTATTCTGTAAAAAAAAGTTATTTATTCGTATCCTGTTGTTTTTGTAGGTTAGCTTATTCTAATGCCAGTATAATCGTCCAATGATATCTCAAGCGCCAATCGGACCAATAACGTCACGCTGTCAACAACCAATCAGCGGACACCGTTGACAGCTAAATGCGCGCGCCAACTGGCCGTTACGAAATCCAAATTCAAAATTGGAACATTAATTTGACGTAATTTGATTGTGGCGACATTTCACCGTAATTGATCTATTGATTTGTCACTTATCTCCGTAGATTATAGTAATAAGATTCGATTTCTAAACCGATAGGGAGGGAAAGTTTAAACAGTATACTAAGTGAGAATTTAATGGTCTCATGCTGCGCCTGTACTGTATATGATATGGTTATGTCACAAAGAACGACTACAATTAGGGAGAAAACGTATTTCTTGAGAAATTTTATATTTATGTACATAATATGTACGTATGTGTATAACAAGAATAAATTAATTAAAACTGCGAATTCATTATTATCGTTAGCGTTTTATCGTTCCATTGAAATTAAAACAAGTTGCAAGTTATATATATTTATAGAATCGTTACTTTGAGCCCTTCATTTTGGAACCACACTCAATGGGTTTAGGAGAAAAAATATTTATTTTCCCATAATATGGTAGGTTTTTTTTCCTTTTTTTAATGTACCTAGTGTTACTCCGCTATTAAGACGAATCCAATGATATATTATACTTACATTAAAATAGGTTAAGCCGTTTAGAAGTTATGGTGGAATAAAAAAACTCGAAGACATACACCCTAAAAACATAACGGCGCTATTTAATAGTTTAATCGACTATCTTACCGAGCAATATCATACAGTAGTGAATAACATCTATATATTATATAAGAATCAAAGTCCTGGCTCACTGACTGACAGACAACGCACAGCCTAAACCACTGGTCGCAGACTTTAAATTTGGATGGTGTATTTGTTTGTTTGCGTAGGGGTGTACTAAGAAAGGATTTTTGAAATTCAACCCCTAAGGGGGCATAAATGGTGAAAACGTTTGTATGACAGTCCTTTGTTTTTTAGACTGTCTATGAGTGTGTAATGACTTGAAGGTTGTCTAAATGCTTTTATTGTACTGAAGGTCGACCTATAAAACGTTTACGGGGCCAATTTAAAAGGTTTATAAATTAACTTACTTATATATGACACGATTTACATAGCTCCCAAGAACCGGTAACGGTTCCTGAGGGATAGTCCACGTGGGCGAAGCTGCGGGTAAAAGCTAGTTACATATATGCCTTCTGCGTTCCAGCGTCTCTAAGCTAACTATACTTAATATAAATCAGGGGGTTAACTCTCACCTCTTATGGTAATGATAATTTAATATTAAAGCTAATTTTTTTTTTTTTTTTTTTTTTTATTTATTGTGACGGAACAAGCCCGAGGCCTACCTGATGTTAAGTGGACTAACCTCTGCCTATAACAGACGCATTTCGTCAGCGACGAATTGCACTGTTCCCGTCACACTGAGACGTCCAGTTGTTAGGTCTCATTAGCCTGTATTTTTTCTGGCTCTCAAGGACTGCTGCCGAAACACACTGTTAGGTGCTTGGCGACAGATTTTCTACTTGAGGGTGGTCGCTAGCCAGGCGGGTATTCACAAAATGCCCTTCCACCATGCGGTGAAGCTCAAGCTCTGGGCGGGATCCGAACCATGCACCTGCTGCACGGCAGTCCATAGCCAATGCCACTGAGCCATCATTGCTTCAAAAATTTTATACCTCCACATCATTTAAGCAATCTTACAAACAGTAATAGAATCGCTCGTCGTTTCGATGACGTCACAAGAAATTGATCACTCTCTGCGCGAACTCTGACGTACGAAGTATTACTGTTCCAGCGACAAATCCGTCATGTTTATCCATCTTAAAAAAGTTACTTTCTATCAGCGGATTTAAACTTGATTTTGGTTATTAAGAAAAATGGGTTTAATTAATGTGTAAATTACGTGCAATGTTTTTATTTCTATTATTCTTTAAAATAAATGCAGCAAAATTACTTGATGAGTGAAACTAAAAAATTTACAGACAGCTGTTGAGCAGCGTATAATAAAACGTCGTAAAACTATGCTAAATCCATACCATAACATCGTAGTTCGAATCAGTGCGAGCGGGATAACGGTATATTATAAACATCTTGTATCTCGCTTGCACATCCGTGATACATATTTCATTCGTTCTGTAAGTAGGATCAAACCAATATTACTTTATGCGGTTGTGGGTCGGTGATGGTTTGTGTATACGAATGATTATTTTAACCATGAAACAAACGCTCCTTTTCTATGATGGTTTAATAAATGGTGGGAGTTGGCGCTCAGGATGGATATATATACATAAACGGATAGTATCCATACATTCGCTCATAAATAAATCGCGCAAATTTCTAATTCCTTTAATACATTTCATGCAAACTACAATACCAGTCACAATACCCATAGATCTTGGTGTTATAAAAGTCCGAGACATATATTTTGCCGAAACAATGACACTCAAAATAGACGATTAATCAAATATCCGGTTGTTTTTCTTCGTTTTTTAAACGGCTGTATGCTTTTAACTACAAAATACTACTATACAACACTACAGCTACTACAATAAAAGCATTTGGCCAACCTTAACATTATTAACCGGTTCGATTTAATAATGCATGGTGTTTGGGCATTTGCGAATGCACGCCTGGCTAGCTACCACCCTCAACTAGAAAATCTGTCGCCAAGCACCTAACGGTGTGTTCCAGCAGCTGTCTTTGAGAGCCAGTAATTCTAGGTTAGCCTGAACAACATCTACGGCCACATCATCACTTACCATCTGGTGAAATAGTCAAAGTCTAAACAATTAAGAATAAAAAAGAAATAAGAGTTGTTATTTACACTGCGATTTATTTCCTCGCAATTAAAGTTAAAATCCGAGTGTACAACACGGACTTGAAACCCATTTTAGCCTTATGCTCGGGCTGTTGACGTCTTGGCTAAAATTAGGTACCTACTTGTTTTATGCACGAATTATAGAATCCACTATATTACCTCAGTGAGTGTAACTTAAAAACTACTCGATAACTTCGTCTTGTGAGTTTTGGTATATCAGCTAAAAATAAGTAACTTACCTCCATTGAAACGGGCAGCACGGCACCTTCACGGCGCCTCGCGCCCTCCCTCTCATCCTGAAACAGATATATATTATCAGGGTCAACATCATATTGTCTATCACCACAGATAACCGAGAGACATGCCACCAACCGTCACGATCTCTTGTGAAATCGTATGTACCTACGAGTATCAGAGAGATATTAAATACATCAATCGATTTCCGTCGTTTTGAAAAAAAAAACACATTTTCGTTTGGAAGTAGATATGTTTTTTTATTTTTATTTTTATTTGTGACGGATCAAGCACGAAGCCCATCTGATGTTAAGCGGGCTAACCTCTGCCTATAACTGATGCATTTCATCACAAGTCACGAATTGCACTGCGCCCGTCACCTTGAGACATAGTTGTTAAGTCTCATGTGCCTGTAATCTCACTAGCTCTCAAGGACTGCTGCCGGAACACACCGTTAGGTGCTTAGCGACAGATTTTCTACTTGAGGGTTGAGGTCGCTAGCCAGGCGGGCATTCGCAAAATGCCCTTCCACCATGCGGTGAAGCCCAAGCCCTCGGCGGGATTCGAACCATGGACCTGCGGCACGGCAGTCCATAGTCAATGCCACTGAGCCATCACTGCTTCCAAATTATATTCCGGACCTCAACCAGGCGTGGCTCACTCCGCATAACGCGGTACAAACCTAAAGGTACGTCGCGATCAGCGTATCCGACCGGACGGGACTATTGTACGTACAGCGTCAGAAGAGATCAGAGCTATGCGTGCATATGTGATAGAAAGAGAGACGACTTGTAGGTGAATATAAATAATAGGTACTCCGTGCTATGCGAGCTGAAGTGCACTTTATTGCTTCGTAGCTAGAGTCTTTATTTATTGGAATGGCTTTGCGGAGTGATCCTTCTGGTTAATTTTATTCTGTGTATGTAAATGTACTTAGTCAATGATCTAACGATTATATATGTAGATCGATTTTAAAATCAAGTCGAATTCTCATTTAAAAACAGAAAGAAACTTGTGTTTTTTTAATTTATTAAGGAACTTTTTACGAACTTGCAAGCCAGTCTCAATATAACCTAAACACTAATAAACAACTATACTTGTAGGCCCTCAAATAACTTGAACAACAGTATTGCAGGTTCAGATACCTAGAGGTTCCGATAAAATATGTCTCATAACTCCCCCATCAAAAATTTTGAAGCAATGATAGCGGAGCGGTTATGGCTATGGACTGCGGAGCCGCAGGTCCATGGTTCTTGATTTTGATGAAATTTAAATGAGACCACACGCCACGCATCAGCTTTAAAATAAAATGAATCATCAAAATCGGTTCACCTACTCAAGGTCTGATAGGTGGTAACAAACATTACAAAAACACAGACGATAATAACAATTATTTTTAAAATATTTTAAGCAAACATCAAATTAATATTTTAATAAAACACAAAAAAAAATATAAGATATAATATCTAGTGACAATTCCGCCTAATTTTCCTGCTAAGCCGACGTGACGTCACAAACGCCACGCAGCCAAACCGGAAGAATTTTCGACGCGTTTCGCTTCTACACGAAGCATCCTCAGGAGGTCTTGACTCTACGGGCGCACGATCGAGAATTTTCTCGAAATATTTTTATATTTTTTTAGTGTTTTATTAAAATATTAATTTGATGTTTTCTTAAAATATTTAAAAAATATTTGTTATTATTAAACATGGATTTCAGCAAAGTAACGCCTGAATCTATTCATTAAACACAGACGAATTAAAGATACCCTCCTTTTTATGTAGTTGGTTAATAAATACAAATCTTTTCTCTGTATAATATTAGTGTAGATAATACCTCATGGTATAATTTTGACGATTTGTAATTTCGTTTATCGTGTACATGTATTATGATTATTATTAATGGACCTTTTATGACGTCTGACAATAAATAACTTTGAATTTGAAAAAAAAATCTATAAATTAAAAATATCGCATCCAAATCCACACGAAATTTTCTAAGCTATTAACTCCCAAACAGTAGTAAAGCTACATATTTTTTTTTTTTATGCCTGATAGACTTTGACCACTATCTCACCTGATGGTAAGTGATGATGTGGTTGAAGATGTTGTTCAGACTAAGGCTAGAAGTACTGGCTTTCAAGGACAGCTGCCGGAACACATTGTTAGGTGCTTGGCGGCAAATTTTCTACTTGAGGGTGGTAGCTAGCCAGGCGGTTCGCAAAATTCCCTACCATCATGCTATAACGACGGCTTAACGTGCCTCCGAAGCACGTGCACGCTCAGTAGTAATGTCACTAGCGGTCCCATCCAACTCCGGACCGCGGGCGACGTTGCTTAACTTTGCTGATCGGTTAAGAACAGCTAAGGAAACTTCGCTACGAGCGCTTCGAATTTCCTAAGCTATTAACTCCCAAACAGTAGCAACTCTACATAAATCAAGGACTACCTTTCCACAGTAATCTACATAAACATGAGATGAGTTTCGTCACTACTACTGAACAGTAGTAACTTACAACTAGAGAACGTTGAACACGCACCGGCCGTTGTCCGAACGAAAGTTGGCCGGCAAATGTTATGTTCCCACGATACAGTTATGGACAACGGTAACGCTTAGCCTGTGTCGCATACTGGCCTGTGGTTCAGCGAGCTTGTTGGACGATTTGTTGGTTTGTTTAGTGGCGAGCATGCATGCCTGATTTGAGGATAATTATAAACATGATTTTTAAGAAAAAGTGTACTTACAGATTTGAATAAAATATATGATATTCTAGATGTTATGGCTAATACATGTTTGATCCCAAAACACGATTCCATATATTAGGTCCTTCGTTTTGTATGGGAGGAACAAAAAGTCGAATATTTTTTAATATAATATATTTAATTAATCAAAGTATGAACCATTATTTTCTATGCACTTTTGCCATCTCATAGGTAGTTCATTGATCCCTTTACTAAAAAAACCAGTCGGACGGGAATCAATAAAATCTTTGAAGGCGATTTGGACTGCCCCATCGGAGTTGAATTTTTTCCCTTGCAAGAAGTTATCCAAATTTCGAAAAAAATGGTAATCTGTTGGAGCAAGGTCCGGGGAGTACGGAGGATGTCTTAGACTTTCCAATTGAAGCTCTTCTAATTTAGTAGCCGTCTGTAGCGCAGTGTGTGGTCTAGCGTTGTCGTGAAGCAGCAGTGGCGTGGAGCGATTGACCAGCCTAGGTTGTTTAGCCGCTAGCTTTTCCATCATGGTTTGCAATTCCTGACAATAGACATCAGCCGTAATAGTCTGGCCAGATTTGAAAAAACTGTAATGAACAATACCGGCACTAGTCCACCAAACGCTTACAAGTAACTTTTTTGGGGTAAATTTTCGCTTGGGGCAGGATTTGGCTGGCTGGCCAGGATCTAACCATTGCGCTGAGCGCTTCCGATTATCGTAAAGAACCCATTTTTCATCACAGGTAATGATTCGGTTTAAAATATCTTCATTATTGTGCCGGTTTAGTAATGTAACGCAGCAGTCGACGCGCGTTTGCCGGTTTGTTTCAGTCAATTCGTGAGGTACCCACCTTTCAAGCTTTTTAATCTTCCCAATTTGCTTCAAGTGAATTAAAACAGTTTTATCACTAACATCGCAGCCTGCAGCTAACTCGGACGTGGTTTGCGATGGATCCGCTTCCACAATAGCCTTCAACTCTTCATTATCAACTTGAGTCTCAGGCCGTCCACGGGGCTTGTTCTGCAGGTCGAAATTTCCAGAACGAAAACGTTGGAACCAAAAACGAACTGTGTTTTCTTTTGCAACACGACCGCCATACACATCATTCACCCTTCGAGTTGTTTCCGCAGCACTAGTGCCACGGCGGAACTCGTACTCGTAAATAATGCGATATTTAAGGTTTTCCATTTTGTAAAATGAGTGACGCAAACAGAAAAAAACAGAAGAAAAAAAACAAATGAATGACGATCATCGAAGCACAAATACATGAGTCTATAGCTGTACAAATTTGTATTTGGAATTCCTTACCAAAGATGAGAAATTCGTGATTAAAGTGGCCAGTACGAAAAACGCCAATTTCATATGTAAGGACCTAATATTTATCTCGATAGAATATAATCTAATAATTTTAATAGTTTTATGTTTACTCTGCAGATTACATTATAAAATTACAAATTTACGAGAGAAAAAAAGTATAGTCATGTGCGATTCGAACCCGCGTCTATCCACCCCTATAGCCGGGGTATGCTCTGACCTACTGAGCTAACATGACAATATGAGTCATAACTCTAATTCAACCATCATATGGGGATGGAACGACACCTGTTATAGTGCAACTTACGTTGCAACAACCAATTTTGCTATTGGTTTTAAACTTGTAAATGATGACGCAACCTTATAATTTTAATATAGTTATGTTTGGAATAACGCCTGTTCTGCGGATTACATTATAAAATTACAAATTTAACAGAGAAAAAAATATAGTCATGTGCGGGATTCGAACCCACTTCCATCCAACCCTATAGCCTTTGTTGGTTTGTTTAGTGCCTTAGCGAGTATGCAGTACGCCTGATATGAGGATACTGCGTCTATTTATGCACCTAAAGCTGTATTTTATTTTAAATGGGATTTTAGCGGTTTATGTGGTTACCTCTGCCTGTAACAGATGATTTTAGCCACAAGTGACTGCACTGCACTCGTCACCTTGAGACACAAGGTTATTAACCTGTGATTTGTTTGCCTGTAATTTTACCAGCACCCTTAGCCTTCAAAGCAGATAACAGTGAACATTACGGTGTGACGATTGAAATATGTAAGGTAGTACTTTCCCGGACAAACTCGTTAACGAATGGTTCTTCTACTAACTCAAGGTGAGTCGCAAAAGGCAAATTTTGAACATGATTTTTAAGAAAAAATTTACACGTTACATATATGAATAAAATATATAATATTTTTGAGTCTGCAATGACTTATATGGATCAAAATGCTTTTATTGTAGTAGCTGTAGTGTTGTATATAGTTCGTAGTATTTTGTTAATAAAGGCATACCGCTGGTTAAAAAAAATACTTTAGAGGGTCTTGCAAAAATCATGTTCGATCCCAAAACACGATTCTATATATTACTCTCGAGAATATCATGAATACATCCAATAATAATTATTAGAGAAACGCTTAAAAAATATTTCTAGTAATAATTCGACAAACATTTTCGTGTTAAGCAGACATGACGTCATCACGTAGCCAAACCGAAAGAAATTTCGATGCGTTTCGATTCTGCACAAAGAATCATCAGGTCTTGAGTTTTCAAGCACACAATCTAGATAAATACATTCATAAAAAATCGCTTAGTTAAGTTTGGTGTCCATATAGTAAATCGAATCAATACAAATTTGAATCATCATTTAGCAACTATGTGATAAATAGGTCACACTAACAGTTTAAAAAAAAAATAACATATTCTAAACAAAATATCATGTTAATTGGTTTTCAAAATACTCTCCTTTACACTTTAAACATTTATTCATGCGATCGAACTATTTTCTAAAACAGGTGGACCACAGATCTGAAGGCCTGCCTCTTCGGAGTTGGTAAAAGTGAAACCTCTCATCAAATCTTTGATTTCAGAGAAAATACAGAAATCACAGGGTGCTAGGTCGGGGCTATGTGTAAAAACCATCGCCTCACGGTGCTCAAACAAGGTGCTTCTCTCCTAAAAGCATTTTGAATACGAGGGGCACATGTCTTGCGGGGAGAGAAATGTTAAAATCATAAAAAATCATCGCACTAAAATCTTTTCTACTTAATTCCATTTTCGTTGCGTACGTAGCCTTTTGATGTGCAAAAAATTAACAATTGACAAGTGATTTACCGCCATTTTTTTATTATTACTATAAAATTTGCAAGTCGTTTCAAAAAATATAACATTCGAAATTCAAATAGTTCCGGTTAGCTAGAAGTGCAAAACTTTTAGTGTGCCCCATGTACATCATCATTAATCATCAAATGAGACTGTGATTGACGGCTAAAGTCGAGTTTTTATAACGGCGGGGACACATCGATCCTCTGCCGTCTGAGCGAAAGTGTAAATGTTACGTTCCCACGATACATTTATAGATGCGTCCTCGCCCATCACTATGACACAAATGTGTATAAGACATCAAGCATGTTGGCAGATATGTTGGAAGCGAATCACAAATTACAATGCTAAATAAATTCCACTTATAACAGTTAAAGTCTTTTTAATGAACTTGGTGTTTGTGTATATTTAGACTAATTAATGTATGAAAATTTATTGACACCAATTTGTTGTTAAGGTATATAGTAGGTAAATGTTTCAAAATGAAACAATAGTTATTTTTTATGCAAGGCTGCAAAGTTGTTATTTGCCTCGAGGACTTGTATAGAAACCTGAAGAAGCGAAGGATTTTAGGATTGAACCATTAGCGAAGCGAGCGTTACAAAAATAGAATCCTGAGCGTAGCGAGCGTTTCAAAGCTACGAGAGGTAAAATAACTTTGCTACCGAATGCAACAACCTCAGTATACTACAGCGAGGAAAATGCTAGATGCAAGAAACATCTTATGTAGTTTTGTGTTAATTTAAATTAAAAATTAAGGACACAAAAATGTCTACAATTGGTAATATTGAAGGTAAACTTATTTTTTAGAAATTTTCTCATGGTTCGAAATTTAAAATCATTTTCTACGCTAGCGTATAAAAATCACTTGCCCACGTAGAGTCCGAATAATAAACAAAACCTTTCCGAGTTCCGAATGATACATAACTCATTACTAGAGGTAAAACAAAATTATCTTTGAGCTATCTAGCGCCCGGCCGTATGTCTCCGCAAACTGACGGATTTATTTATCTGTTCTACTACACTAAAACATAGAAAACCTTTTATTACACGACTGCCCAAAAAAGTAAGATATGTTTTCAGGGTTCATGTATGTATGGTATGTTTGTGAGTTTCTTTATTCTACCATAACTTCTAATGACGAAAAAGATTTTTATATAAGATATATCGCTAGATTTGTAATGACATTGCAAGTGACACTAGGTACATAAAAATAAATAAAAATCAACTGGCGGATTATAGACGCCAAATTGTAAGATAAATAAAAAAAAAACTTACTACTACTACTTACTACAGTTTTATGTTCAATAGCACGTTTAACAAGAATAAATAATGTGCGGTCGGGTTTTTTACTTAATTTATACTTGTTTTGTATTTGTATCTATTTTGCTTCTTCTATACTGTAATCAAATATGTAACCAGAAAAGTTTCTACTATTATCATATTGTCCTCAAGACGGGTACCAAGCGTGGGGTGACGTGATTATACGAAACCCTTTTTTGGGGGAGGCTCTCTTCAGTAGTAGACGCTCCGACAGAAAAAGTACAGTACACAACTTCAGAGTACCTAAAAATATGACAAATAAATCCGTTACTTCAACAAAATTACTTCTGTTTTTGCTCGTCATTCGTTACAACCGTGTGTATCACGCTAACTCATACTGACTAACAAGGTCACAACCGCATCGTTGCGTATGCCCCTCTATTAACTTAGATTTTTATAATAAGCTTGAAAAATACATATGACAATTATTTTTTTAAGCTTTTTCATATTTTTATTTAAATAAAATATAAAATAAAAAGTTATAACGTCATTATTACTATGGCATCACTTTTTTCATTTTGCAGTGATGGCTCAGTGGCATTGGCTATGGACTGCCGCGCAGCAGGTCCAAGAATCGAATCCCACCGCGGGCTTGAGCTTCACCGCATCATGGAAGGGCATTTTGCGATTGTCCACCTGGCTAGCTACCACCCTCAAGTAGAAAATCTGTCGTCAAGCACCTAACGGTGTGTTCCGGCAGCAGTCCTTGAGAGCCAGTGAAATAACAGGCAAAAATTAGACTTAAAAATGTTGTCTCAAGGTGATGGGCGCAGTGCAGTTCGTCACTTGTGATGAAATGCATCTGTTATAGGCATAGGATACCGCTTAACATCAGGTGGGCCTCGCGCTTGATCTTTCACAATAAAAAAAAAAACTATGGCATCAATTGTAGGTTGTCTAAATGCTTTCATTGTATTAGCTGTAGTCTTGTATATAGTTCGTAGTATTTTGTTAATAAAAGTAACAAATAAAAAATAGTAACTCACTTCAATACTTTAGCCGAATACATCACAGAAGATGTATCGTTATAGTTATAAGTAAAAGAAAAGAAGTGTGAAGTAAGTCTGTATTATTCATTGCATTGTTGTTATGTTTAATTAGTTAACATTTGTTATACTATTGCAAATATATGAGAGATTTTATGGAGGTGAAAATATGCTAGTGAACTAGCATAGTTTTGATTCATATAGATAAAAAAAATATAGACTGATTACCTAATCAATTGTTTTTATTTTAATGCAAATAATTAGTTAAGGGCTACGAATAATAATAGGTACGACTAAAAATGTAAAATATTTTGTAATTATGTTATCATGTAAGTGACAAACTGTTTGTCTTTATGATAATAAATATCTTTAAACCTAAAAGTATGCCAACGGTAATTTTTTTTAATGTTGTTTTGACGGGACTAGCTCAAGACCCACCTGATTAAGCGGACTAACCTCTGCCTATAACAGATGCATTTCATCACATGTGACGAATTGCACTGCGCTCGCCACCTTGAGACATAGTTGTTAAGTCTCATCTGTGTCTGTAATTTCACTGGCTCTCAAGGACTGCTGCCGGAACATACCGTTAGGTGCTTGGCGACAGATTTTCTACTTGAGGGTGGTAGCTAGCCAAGCGGGCAATAGCAAAATACCCTTCCACCGCCGGCTTCAAGCCGGCGTTGGGTATCGAACCATGGACCTGAGGCACGGCAGTCCATAGCTATTACCGCTCGGCCATCATTGCTTCAAAAGCTTTACCAAGGAACATAGTTTCATCCACATTATTTATTATGTTATTTTCATAAGTAATATTTATAATAATTGGTGTGCTATTATAAGTTATATATGTCGATTAGTCTACCAATTTGTAAAACTAACTCGCCGATTCACGACTTCGAGAGCCAGTAATTCTAGGGTAGCCTGAACAATATCTTTGACCACATCATCACTTACCATCAGGTGAGATAGAAGGATAAACTATCAAGCATAAAAACTTCAATATTTTTCACCGTAGTTCGCTTTTCTCGGTGAAATACCTATAGTTCAAATAGTTAGATCACTCTTATTATTATTACTCTCCCTCTCCGGCTCGTACCTGGTGCAAAGGCTGGCCATCGCAGTCCAACGAGGCAATGCAGCCAGCGTCATGGGCACCTTTGCGCCGGGTACAGTGAGGGGCGGGTTATTTGATTATATTTAATTTAATTATATTTAATTATTTGACAATGAATTAAGATTTATGTAATATACGCTTTAGAGGTATTTAAAATAAACCATTATTATATTTTTACTTTTTACACTAATTATTCCAAAATCACTGGATTTTGAAATATAAAGTTTCGACAATACTTCTCCCTATGTAATTAAATTACATAATTTTATCTTTTTAATATTGTTAGGTTTGCAATAACGCCTGCTTTGCGGATTACATTACAAAATCACAAATATACGATAAGATTATTTTTTTAATAATCCTCATAGTGTTATGAGGTAATGCTATATATGTAATTTTGTAATGTAATCCGCAAAGCAGGCGTTATTGCAAACCTAACAATATTAAAATTATAACGTTGCGTCATCATTTACAAGTATAAAACCAATTGCAAAATTGGTCTTGTTTGTAGTACAACGCAAGTGGTCCTATAGATGTCGCCCCATCTCAATACGATGGTTAAAGAACGATAGGAAATATTTGAGTTATGACGTCATGTCATGTTAGCTCAATTGGTTAGAGCATACCCCGGCTCAAGGGGTGGATGGACGCGGGTTCGAATCCCGCACATGACTTAAATTTTTCCTATCGTATATTTGTGATTTTGTAATAAATAATTTTATGTAAAATACTTGCTAGGTCCAGTTCTTGAAGGAAGTATGTATTCACACGTTTATTTTATATTATGTTGGCTACGATGTATTTTCAGTTTTGTGGTCTTCCATAATAAAAAAGTTTAAATTCAATAAATAGAGTCTTAGATTGAATTTTTATTTAATTTCTGAATTTGTGTCTCTTGAGTCTAGTCTACCCCGTGGGGTGCCGGGTTAGAGTTGCACCTCCCCATATCATCCCGTGGGTGTCGTAAAAGGCGACTAAGGGAAAAATACTGGAAGGTGGGCAGCAGCGCCTTCTAAAGAACTGCCATCTTATACTGCGATCCCCAAGCCGCCTGCCAAGCGTGGGGATTATGGCAAATACCCCCTTGATGGGGGAGGCTGTGTTCAGCAGTGGACGACCCGGCTGATACAGAGTCTAGTCTGAGTATGAAATTTATTGAAATTGAGTCTTAGACTTAGACTCAATTTATTGAATTTCAATTATTATTTATTTTAGGTGGACACTTTCTGAGGAACTAATATCATACACTGCGATCCCCAAGACGCCAAGCGTGGGTATTATTCAAGGTTTTATTCAAAATTACAGGCACATGAGACCTAACAACTGTACGTCTCAGTGTGACGGGTACAGTGCAATTCGTCGTTGACGAAAAGCATCTGTTATAGGCAGAGGTTAGTCCACTAAACATCAGGTGGGCCTCTGGCTTGTTCCGTCATAATAACATTAAATAAAAACTGGCCAAGTGCGAGTGGGACTCGCGCACGAAGGGTTCCGTACCATTATCTGTAACCTAATCTTGCAAGTTACAGACACTTCGCAGTGTCCGATTGAGCTGGGTAGGTACGGCGAAAACCTCTTTTATTGTATGGGAGCACCCTTAATTATTTATTTTATTCTATTTGAATTAATTATATTTAAAGAGAACATAAAACTAAATATTCTGTGAATAGTTAAAGCGTCTACCTGTCACCGTTATTAGTATCGAGCAAGAAACGGTAAAAAAATCAAATTTGTTGTATGGGAGCCCCCTTTAAATGTTTATTTTTAGTTTTTTTATTTTATTTTTAGTATTTGTTGTTATAGCGGCAATAGAAATACATCATCTGTGAAAATTTCAACTGTCTAGCTATCACCGTTCTTGAGATACAGCCTGGTGACAGATGGATGGACACTGAAGTCTAAGTAATAGGGTCCCGTTTTTACCGTTTGGGTACGGAACCCTAAAAAGAGGTACGCTCCGAGCGCACAACAAGGTGCATCATTACAAACCAATTGCATGTTACAAGGCGTTGCCGCAGCCGCCATTTTGTTCGGCCTTCACCCAGTGGCTTAGGTACTGGTTGCGCTTGTGCATCCTTTGTACTAGAGTATAGGCATCTTTATACTGCACGGCAGCTAACTAGACAGTTTATCAAGTGGCCTTTTGAGCTGCGTAGGTCTTGGCGGGTACTGCCACAGTATTAGATATTCTACCGTCATTTGGGACCACGCAAACCATTCTGAAACGAATTACTTAGCATTCCATGGATTCACCGTGCGGGTGCCGGGTCCATAGCGTTGCAGAGGAAGAGGCCCAAGTCAAGGTGCCTGGGACTTGCAACCCAGTGAGTAGGGTCAAGAATCCCCTTACGATGTCATCAATGCTCCCTTCCACCGCTCGAGCCTCCTCCTCTGCCGAACCAAGTTTGGTAAGATCCTACTAATGTCGCCTTGGATACACGTTCTATAGGATGGAAGTTACATTTGTTCATAACAGGCCAAGGTCTTTAAGTAGGTTGTATAGGGATTTCGCAGGTATACCTCTTACTCCAACTTCTATAGCATATAAATTAACCACATAACCGTTTTTGGTTGTTAATTCAGTTGTTAAGCCATAATTATTGTTAGTTTTTAGTATGTGGTGTTTAGGTATATTTGTTTCCCACGGTACAGTAAGTTCTATAAGTACTATGCGTATTAGATTGTTAGAGTAAAGAAATATATCTGATCTGGATTACGTAACACCAATATTATTAGGAATGTTACCGAGTTACACATTAATTTAAAAAAATAAATCTTTGTAAACCTTTATGAAGGCGGAGTCTCAAACGCTAAAAGCCTAAGTACCAAAATATCGAGGTATCGAGCCTCGCTTTTTTAGGGTACCGCATCAGGGTACCGAATAGTCAAGCCCGCATTTCACAGGCACTCCAATCCGCTTTATTTGTAGCTGGTGAAAAATCCAAAACGAACACCTTCAGGTCATGTTATAAACAGTTTGCCCTTTAAAAATATTTGAAGCGCTCGTAGCGAAGTTTGCTTAGCTGTTCTTAACCGATCAGCAAAGTTAAGCAACGTCCGCCGCGGTTATGAGTTGGATGGGTGACATTACTACTGAGCGTGCACGTGCTTCGGAGGGCACGTTAAGCCGTCGGTCCCGGTTGTTGTCTTAGGATGGCAGGCGTTTTAGCATGGTGGAAGAGCATTTTAAGACTGCCCGCCTGGCTTCGACTGCATCATCACTAACCATCAGGTGAGATGGCGGTCAAAGGCTAACCAATCAGCATAAAAAAACATTAAATTAATATAAAAAAAATACTTAAAAATCTATTTAGCCACATGTTTGACGAGTGAAGAATTTTCGACGCATCTCGCTTCTACACGAAGCATTCTATAGAGGTCTTGGAGCTTCGAGCTTTATGAAGGTATTTCTTAAATACTTGTTAGTTTCAAAGAGATTGTCGTATCGGATGGCTAAAAGCCCTTATACACAGAATAGGGTGTGGTTGGAGGAAAACTTGTCTATGTAGGATAATGCGATGCGCTAAGATGTTCAAATACATCTCTCGTCGACGTTATTTAAGAGATGTGTATTCATAGACCTTCCACACAAAAGTAGTTTCATCATATTTTAAATACCAAGTGGAATGTCGGTGTCTTAGAGTTTAAATATCTATGCTTCTGGTTGGCCAGTTTTTTGATATTATATATATATATATATATATATATATACATAAAATCACGCCTCTTTCCCGTAGGGGTAGGCAGAGACCACGGATTTCCACTTACTACGATCCTTACATATCTCTTTCGCTTCATCTACACCCATCAATCCTTTCATACGAGTACATAAGCGTCGGTTTAGGGTACTCTTGACCTTTTTTCAGAACGTCTTCAATCTGATTTCGGAACGTTCGCCTAGGTCTTCCCCTTCCAACACTTCCGTTCACTTGTCCCATGTATACCTGTTTAGTCATTCTCATTTCATTCATTCTCTCCACATGTCCAAACCATCTGAACCTTTCTCGATTTTTGTCACTGCTTCCTCATTCACACCACATCGTTCCCTTATCACACTATTCCTTATCCTGTCACTCCGTTTGACTCCAATCATGCTCCTCAATGCTCTCATCTCCACTGCATTTATTCTACTTTCATGCTTTTTCTGCCACACCCATATATGAAGCGCTCGTAGCGAAGTTTACTTAGCTGTTCTCAACCGATCAGCAAAGTTAAGCAACGCCGCGCGCGGTCAGGAGTTGGATGGGTGACCGCTAGTGACATTACTACTGAGCGTTTCCGTGCTTCGGAGGGCACGTTAAGCCGTCGGTCCCGGTTGTCGTCTTAGGATGGCATTCGTTATGGCATGGTGGTAGGGCATTTTGCGAATGCCCGCCTGGCTAGCTACCACCCTCAAGTAGAAAGTCTGTCGCCAAGAACCTAACGGTGTGTTCCGGCAGCTGTCCTTGAGAGCCAGTACTTCTAGGTTAGCCTGGACAACATCTTCGACCACATCATCACTTACCATCTGGTGAGATAGTGGTCAAAGGCTAACCTATCATGCATAAAAAAAAAATACCCAACTTTCACTACCATACATTAGTGTCGGAACCAACACTCCCCCATGAACAGCCAGACGAGCTTTTTGAGACACCTTCAGACTGTTCATAAACGCGTGATGACGATGATAACGCTTTGAATACATTTCTCTTAACTGGATAGGTACAGACGCCAAGCTTACATCTATAGGTACATACTTATACTAATATTATAAAGAGAAACGATTTGTATTTTTGTATGTAACGAATAAACATAAAAACTAATGAACCGATTTTAAAAATTCTTACTCCAATAGAATCCTACACTATCCCTGATGAACATAGGCTATAGAATATTTTCAAAAAATTAGATATCCGTATGAAAACTTCGATAATATAACCCAAAGTGCAAATAAAATACCAGAAAATCGTCATATCGCGTACGCTGTGGAAATTGATGACAAGAGCAAAGTGATGTACCACAATTTTATAGTACACATCAATATCTACAAAAAAGTCCCTAATACAATATTTTGTCACAATACATAACTACTTTTTATGTGTTTAAATTTATAGTTTTGGTACAATACCCGTGCAAAGCTCGTGGGGTACCGGGGTGGAATGCCCCCCCCCCATCTCTACCCGTGGGTGTCGTAAGAGGCGACTAAGGGTAACACACCAGAAGGTGGTCAGCAGCACCTTCTGAGGAACTGATATCTCACACTGCGATCCACAAGCCACCTGCCAAGCGTGGGGATTATGGCAAACCCCCCTCCCCCATATTGGGGGAGGTTATGTTCAGCAGTGGACTATCCAGCTGATATAGTACCCGTGTAAAGCCGGGGCGGGCCGCTAGTATATACGAAACTAAGTTTGTATGGAAATCGCTCCGTGATTTCTACTATAAAACAATATTGTACAAAAAGCGTGTTATATACCAAAAATAGGGTATGCGGCTGCACAGTACTAATCGAAAATAAAAACACACTCGCTTAGTACTACAATTTTACACCCTACAGCAAACAACTCTTAGTTTTTTTTGTTTTTTTTTGTGACGGAACAAGCCCGGGGCCCACCTGATGTTAAGTGGACTAACCTCTGCCTATAACAGACGCATTTCTTGTAATTTTTCTGGCTCTCAAGGACTGCTGCCGGAACACACCGTTAGGTGCTTGGCGACAGATTTTATACTTGAAGGTGGTCGCTAGCCAGGCGGGCATTCACAAAATGCCCTCCCACCATGCCGTGAAGCTCAAGCCCGCGGCGGGATTCGAACCATGGACCTGCTGCACGGCAGTCCATAGCCAATGCCACTGAGCCATCACTGCTTCAAGAGCTTCAAAATTACAGTAGATTTTCATTTGCGATATTTGTGTCTCGGACTGCACACAGTCTACGTCTTAAGTCGCTGTAAAATGCTGAAATTTGTCACTATCGGACTGCGTAGGAGTGAAAGAGAGGGATGGTAAAATCGCGATCAATTTAGGTAAAATCCGAAAGTAAGCTTATAGGGCGTTCGGATAGCCTATCGGTGCCAAAAATAACACTCACAAACGCTAAAAATGATCACACGGGCCGTTCGTTTTGGGACTTCGTGAGCAAAAATATCGTTTTCGCTCACCGTTCGGATAGCTTTGAAAACGCTACAAATGACAGAGAAAAGTGATATTTTTGACCCATGTCTTACCGTGGGATCGTTGTGATCGTTTTTTGACAACTGCTGTTTTGACAGTTGTATTTGGCGCGATTGAAGAGTTTCACAAGTTTTTTATTTAGTATTTACATTTTAGATAAATATATAATATAAATACTATATTATATAGTAGGTACCTACTTGTTTTGTTAATTTTAGAGATTGATTCCATGTTTCGTATTGTGCAAAATTGTTAAAATATTGTCGGTTGTCAAAGTATGTTTTAAGCCGTTCGGATAGCATGCAGTAATTGGTGGTCAAAAATAGCAAAAGCTTCTATCCGAACGCTAAAACACAAATGCCATTTTTGAAAATGCTACAAACGCAATCGAGCCAAAACGAACGCCCCTTTAATAACACAAAACCAGTAACGTAAATCGAAAATATAACTTGTCCCTCTTGATAAGGTTTTGCTATTTTATTAATATATGTTCATACACATTCATACGTAAATAATTAAGATATTTATGTTACAAGCGTAATTTAGAGTCAACTTTGCAATTTTATTCTATTGAGAAAATTTTAAGAAAACGTGTTTCGGACTTTTCTTGGCCTTGGATAATATGATCAAGATTAATATATAATTTTCTTACTGCTACAAACTAAATACATTTTGCTAAAAATCTGTTCAAGTAAAGCTTTTAAGCATTTATCAGCGTAATAATAACAAATATTTTTCCTCCTGAGGATGCTTCGTGTAGAATCGAAAAGCGTCGAAAATTCTTCCGGTTTGGCTGCGTGGCGTTTGTGTCGTCACGTCGGCTTAACAGGAAAATTAGGCGGAATTGTCACTAGATATATTTTTGTATTTTTTAAGTGTTTTATTAAAATATTAATTTGATGTTTTCATAAAATATTTTATATATATTTGTTATTATTAAATATGGATTTCCGCAAAGTAACGCCTGAATCTATTTATTATTTATCACCGAGGTCAATGTATGTAGGAAACTATAACGAGTAGTTACTTCGAGTCGAAGATGTCCCTTCCTTTGCGAGCAAGGTCTTCCCTTTTACCTCTGCTATACTTCTCGCATAAGGTTATCTTTGATAGATGCCGCCTTTGGAGTTTACATTGCGTAATGTAAAATGGCCAAGTGTTTTGTAATTTTTTTTTTATGCCTGATAGGTTAGCCTTTGACCACTATTCTCAAGGACAGCTGCCGGAACACACCGGTAGGTGCTTGACGACAGATTTTCTACTTGAGGGTGGTAGCTAGCTAGGCGGGCATCGCAAAATGCCCTACCACCATGCAAGGCCAAGTGAGAGTTCGGCCTAACACTAATACATTCTGTAATTTTTATTTTTTTATGTTACTGTGACGGAACAAGCTCGAGGCCCACCTGATGATAAGCGGACTAACCTCTGCCTATAACAGATGCATTTCGTCACAAGTAACGAATTGCAGTGCGCCCGTCACTTTGAGACATAGTTGTTAAGTTTCATGTGCCTGTAATTTCACTGGCTCTCAAGGACAGCTGCCGGAACACACCGTTAGGTGATTGATAGATCCATAGCTATCAATAAATTATTTGTATTATTCCCGCCTGGCTAGCGACCACCTTCAAGTAGAAAATCTGTCGCCAAGCACCTAACGGTGTGTTCCGTTTTGCTTCTTGTTTAAAATAATCATTCGTAGACCAACGATTCTGAATCAATGATGGCCGAGCGGTTATAGCTATGCACTGCGGTGCCGCAGGTCCATGGCTCGACCCCCACCACCGGCTTGAGCTTCACGTAGTGGAAGGGCATTTTGCGAATGCTCGTCTGGCTAGCTACCGCCCTCAAGTAGTAAATCTGTCGCCAAACACCTAACAGTGTGTTCCGGCAGCTGTCCTTGAGAGCCAGTAATTCTAGGTTAGCCTGAACAACATCTGCGACCACATCATCACTTACCATAAGGTGAGATTGTGGTAAAAGGCTTGTACCTATTAGCAATAAAAAATAAAAAGACAGACGGACAGTGGAGTCTGGTATACAGTACCGTTTACCCTTTGGGTACGGAACCCTAAAAAACAGTCGAATTGAGAACCTCTCCTTTTAATGAAGTCGGTGACAAAAATTGTATACTCGATGTATTTTCCTTGCCCGCATCTACCTATAAAGTGAATGTTAGAAATCTTCTTAAAATAAACACATAACATATGTTTATCTTAGTTATAACAAAATAATAATTCTGCATTATTTATCTAGTTCTGACCTTTTGTTGTAAACTTGTCGTCTAAATTAAGGTTTGTTTGATGCATCTACCCACTATTACCAACATCTTTAATCTAAATGATTGAAGAATATTATTACATTATGTACCTATGATTAATGTGTAGCTGTTAGTTATACCTCAATAAACATAAAAAAAATAAAAAAAAACCCTATTCTAGCCGAGTAAAATCGGCTGTGCGAATTCACACACTTGTTGCTCATATATCTTATACCGTATATCTACTTCGCAAGCTCGATCTCCAGAAAATAGTAAGTAGTAAAGTTGCTGCTATTGTAGCCAAATCACTTATCCATCTTAAACCAGGCCCAACTGAAGCGCTCTTAGCGATGTTTGCTTAGCTGTTCTTTTTTTTTTATGCTATTGTGACGGAACAAGCTCGAGGCCCACCTGATGTTAAGCCTTTGGATTGGACTAACCTCTGCCTATAACAGTTACAATTCATGACAACTCACGAATTCACTGCGCCCGTCACATTGAGACATAGTTGTTAAGTCTCATTGTGCCTGTAATTTCACTGGCTCTCAAGGACTACTGCCGGAACACACCTTTCGGTGCTTGGCGACAGACTTTCTACTTGAGGGTGGTAGCTAGCCAGGCGGGCAATCGCAAAATGCCCTTCCACCATGAGGTGAAGCTCAAGCCGGCGGTGTGGATCGAACCAGGGTACTGCGGCACGGCAGTCCATAGCTATTACCGCTCGGCCATCATTGCTTCAAAACGAACGTCCGCCGCGGTCATGAGTTGGATGGGTGACCGCTAGTGACATTACTACTGAGCGTGCACGTGCTTCGGAGGGCACGTTAAGCCGTCGCGTGTCGGTTGTTGACTTAGGATTGCAGTCGTTATAGCATGGTGGTAGGGCATTTTGCGAATGCCCGCCTGGCTAGCTACCACCATCAAGTAGAAAATCTGTCGCCAAGCACCTAACGGTGTGTTCCGGCAGATGTCCTTGAGAGCCAGGAATTCTAGGTTAGCCTCAACAACACCTTCGACAATATCATCACTGCCCATCAGGTAAGATAATGGTCAAAGGCTAAACGAACAGGCTAAAAAAATAACACTAATATTATAAAAAGGAAAGATTTGTATTTTTGTATGTAACGAACAAACGAAAAATCTACTAGACCGATTTGCGAAGTTCTTTGACATTTACAAATTAATTGAGTACATTTTTTTTAAGATCCTGACGTGAATATGTCTAGTACCGGAATAGGCATCTGGCGCGAAATTGAAGAACGCGGGTTCGATTCCCGTCCGAAACATAAAACAATTTTCACGCGATAGTGCTCGTAATATGTTTAAAAAAAAAACTTACTCCATTCGAATCCTACATTAGGCATCCCTTATGAACATAAGGAGTAAAAAATTACAACAAAAATATTTTAGAAATTTTTGTAATTTTTTTTTTCTTATGCTTGATAGGTTAGCCTTTGACCACTATCTCACCTGATGGTAAGTGATGATGTGGTCGAAGATGTTGTTCAGGCCAACCTAGAAGTTTTGTTGAATACCCGCTAGTGGTCTAATAAAGCGCATCTTCCTTCATGTTGACCTAGAAACATCACAGTACAGAACACAGAATAAATAATAGTTCTTGAAAATATTACTATAAAGCCTTCCTCACACACCTGCGCGGCACTGAAGACTAAATCTGAAGCGCTCGTAGCGAAGTTTGCTTAGCCGTTCTTAACCGATCAGCTAAGTTAAGCTACGTCCGCCGCTGTCATGAATTGGATGGGTGACCGCCAGTGACATTACTACTGAGCGCTTCCGTGCTTCGGAGGGCACGTTAAGCCGTCGGTCCCGGTTGTTGTCTTACGATGGTAGTCGTTACAGCATGGTGGTAGGGCTATTTGCGAATGCCCGCCTGGCTAGCTACCACCCTCAAGTAGAAAATCTGTCGGCAAGCACCTAACGGTGTGTTCCGGCAGCTGTCCTTGAGAGCCAGTACTTCTAGGCTAGCCTGAACAACATCGTCGACCACATCATCACTTACTATCAGGTGAGATAGAGGTCAAAGACTAGCCCATCAGCAATAAAAAATAAATAAAATAATACGTTTTAACCGACTTCAAACAACGAGAAAGTTCTCCATTCGACTGTATTTTTTTTGTTCATCATATTGTTTTACAGGGTGCACCGATTTAGATGATATTTTTATATTCGAAAGTATCTGTCATGTGGTCCCTTTTAAATTTCAGTGAAATTTTAAGTGAAGAATTTGAGTTATCCATAATAATGCGTATTTTATTTTATAAGGTTTTTTGTTATAATTATTTATTTTTCTTAGTACCTGGCGTATAAATCAAGGTTGAAGCGATCTCTTTTCTTAAAATCCGAATCAGCGAGCCTAGAAGACGCAGTTTGAATAAAATACTTAGGGTATGTTCCATTAGTCGCTAAGAACGTTAATTTCGATAATTTAGATCACATTCTGCGTCTGTGGTTGTGATCACTGTGATCGTTTGTAACTGTCATCCCCTGTTCCATTTAGGATTAGAACGCTAAGAATGCCACTAAAATTTGCCACTTCTGTCATTTTTGACATTAGATGTAGGGAATTCCAACTGTTCCAGTAGCCTCATAGCGTTTATGGCGAAAATAACGCCAAGACCCATGTGGAACAACTTTTTGGGAGTGTGATCGTTTTTAGCGTTTTTAGCGAATCTAACTTCAAATGGTATGCACCCTTAGTAGGTGCATTAATGCGGAGCGCAATCTCGTATTCAGCGGGCTTAGTGGACGCAGGGCTTAATACACGTAAGGTCGATAAAGAGGTCGCACCGAGCGAGAGCTCATCAGTGTTACGACACGCCCGCACGATTTGATGCGCGTGCGCATGGCAAGGAGCGATAGTAAATTACAGTAGAACGCCAGTTATCCGAATTAATTGGGACCGGGTTTGATTCGGATAATCGAACATTCGGATAATCGGACATAGACTGGTTATAAAGAAAACCGAACTGTCACAGTTTTTTTTTTTTTTTTTTTTTTATTCCTGATAGGTTAGCCTTTGACCACTATCTCACATGATGGTAAGTGACGATGTGGTCGAAGATGTTGTTCAGGCTAACCTAGAAAAACTGGCTCTCAAGGACAGCTGCCGGAACACACTGTTAGGTGTTTGGCGACAGATTTTCTACTTGAGGGTAGTAGCTAGCCAGACGGGCATTCGCAAAATGCCCACCATGCATATAATGCATATAATAAATTTTATTAAGTTTAACAAGCACGGTTCTACAATAAGGCTCACATGAACATCTCGATTAGAATAAGTTGCAACCCCATAATTACGACAAAACAAGAAGAAGAAGCGCTCGTAGCGAAGTTTACTTAGCTGTTCTTAACAAATCAGCAAAGTTAAGCAACGTCACCCGCGGTCAGGAGTTGGATGGGTGACCGCTAGTGACATTACTACTGAGCGTGCACGTGCTTCAGAGGGCACGTTAAGCCGTCGGTCCCGGTTGTTGTCTTAGGATGGCAGTCGTTATAGCATGGTGGTAGAGTAATGAATAGATTCAGGCGTTACTTTGCGGAAATCCTGCATATTTTAAATATTTTAAGAAAACATTAAATTAATATTTTAATAAAACACCTAAAGAATTAAAAAACTATATCTAGGGACAATTCCGCCCAATTTACCTGTTAAGCCGACGTGACGTCACAAACGCCACGTAGCCAAACCGGAAGAATTTTCGACGCGTTTCGCTTCTACACGATGCATCCTCAGGAGGTCTTGACTCTCGAGCGCACGATCGAGAAATCTTACTCGATCTTATTTACGATTATCGAGAAAGATATCTCGATCGTGCGCTCTTAGAGTCAAGACCTCCTGAGGATGCTTCGTGTATGATTCGCCATGAAATATCAGGAATAAATCAAAATAAAACAAGACAAAAATGTAATGTGTACTTGGGGTTGGTATTATTTGATTAATTGATTGATGGTACTATGAAGCAGTGATGGCTCAGTGGTATTGGTTATGGACTGCCGTGCAGCAGGTCCATGGTTCGAATCCTGCCACGGGCTTGAGCTTCACCGCATGGTGGAAGGGCATTTTGTGAATGCCCGCCTGGCTAGCGACCACCCTCAAGTAGAAAATCTGTCGCCAAGCACCTAACAGTGTGTTCCGGCAGCAATCCTTGAGAGCCAGAAAAATTACAGGCTAATGAGACCTAACAACTGAACGTCTCAGTGTGACGGGCACAGTGCAATTCGTCGCTGACGAAATGCATCTGTTATAGGTAGAGGTTAGTCTACTTAACATCAGGCGGGCCTCGGGATTGTTCCGTCACAATAACATTAAAAAAAAATAGTATCTTACGCTTAGGAACGATTCGGATAATTGGCGATCCGGTTATTCGGTGTTCGGATAATCGGCTTAACTGTAGTTATTTTTAGGTGATTATCTTGACAAATCTATTGGTTATTTATAAATTGTGATTACTAGCACTAGCACGTGCAAAGCGAAAATTATGTGTACAAGTATTTAGAGCACAAGTAATAATAACAAATATTAAAAAAAAAAAGTATTGGAAACACATAAGAAAAATAAAATATATCTAGTGATAATTCTGCCTTATTTTCTTGTTAAGCCGACGTGACGAAGAAAGCTCCACGTAGTCAAACCGGATGTATTATCGACGCGTATCGATTCTACACGAAGCCTCCTCAAGTCTTAACTCTTCAAGATAAATTAAGCTGAATTGTCACTAGATACATATTTCAGTATAATATCAGTCTCGATCGTGCGCATGTAGAGTCAAGACCTCCTGAGGATGCTTCGTTTAGAAGCGAAACACGTCGAATACTCTTCCAGTTTGGCTGCGTGGTGTTTGTGACGTCACGTCGGCTTAACAGGAAATTAGGCGGAGTTGTCACTAGATATATATCATTTTTATAAAGATTTTTTAAGTGTTTTATTAAATAGTTAATTAAATGTTTTCTTAAAATACTTTTAAAATATTTGTTATTATTAGATACATATTTATTTTTTCATTGCTCGACGAACTGATAACCGATGGGGAAGAAAGGTTCTCGAGTGATTACCACTAGTTGGACTGACGACATCGTTAAAGTCGGGTAAAGGTAAAGTCGGGTCGGGCGAGTAGTCAGGGTCATACAAAATATTTTCTCAAACACAACGGACGAAACACAAGAACATATTAAGAATAATATGTTTACGCTAACAACATATAAGACAGGAACACAAGAACATATTTTATGAAACCCTGGCAGGGCAATAATATGGTATACAGCCCTGTTGTGCGTCTAATGCACACAACCCTACTTACATCCACATGAGAAGTGGCATGCTGCTCATTTGGGGCACTTTTCCCTTAGTCGGCTCTTACGACACCCACGGGAAGAAATGGAGAGGTGACATTCTAGCCCGGCACACAACGGGTCTTTACTTAAAAAGTAACGGCTAATAAAAATAGTAATAACTCACCATGTAAACCATGAAGCGCCTTTTAAGTTATTTGGCACGCTACATGCTGACTTTGTAAACTGTAAAAGAAGACATAATTGTAAGTTTTAATTATATTATTAATATAATTTTTTTTTTAACACTGTGACATGTGCTAAATACCTTTACTTTTTTTTAACCAGCGGTATGCCTTTATTAACAAAATACTAGGAACTATATACAACACTACAGCTGCTACAATAAAAGCATTTAGACAACCTATAAGTCATTGCATTTGATAGCGTCTTATGTTAATAAATACTGAGACAAACAAGCCTGTGCCTGTTTTTTTTTTCTTATATTGCCTTTGACCACTACCACTACCGGCACCCCACGGGCGGCCCGTTACCTTACGGACACCCCGGCAACCCACGGGCACCCCGGGATCCCTCGGGTACCCCAGCACCCATCGGGCAGGCCGGAACCCCACGGGCAGCCTGGCACCCTTATTTAGTTTTGCAAGCTTGCTAAGATAAAACTCTAACATTCGCCACGATCAGTTTTTTTAATTAAATCTATCTTTTGCCGGATACATTTCGGAGACTGCGCAATAGAACTGCACAATCTAATATATCTTCATTCTACCGTCAAACAAGGAGAGCATCGGCGAAAAGACGCCGTTATAAAATCGAAATAACAAAGAAACGCACGTACTTTGCTTCATCATTTATTGTATGTACCAAAGTAATTCTCTGAGTTACCTACTGTCTTCTGGAAAATACAACCTGGGAGTTTTCAAATCCAAAGTAAGAGTAAAGTAAAGTATAGTACCACCAACTTAACTGTGCAGTTTTCGAGGGCGCTACTGGTCATGGAAATCAACTACAAACTGTCACAATTTGAAGGAATGTTGTAGTTCTTTTTTCTGCCACCTGCACAGATAAGTTGGCGGGTCTGTAAAGTATTATTTATTGCAAAACTGTCAGTACAATACTTAAAGATAAACAATATAAGTTTGAAATCGAGCTAGTAACAGTTTACTCATATCGAGCTTGCAATATTAAGTTCTGGACACATAATGAAAATGATACAATTGGGTTTTTTTTTTATGCCTGATAGGTTACGCTTTGACCTTGACTTCATTTGTACCATACACTTAAGCAATAAACAGTTTAAATTTAAAATTTTTTTTTTAAACCACTATCTCACCTGATGGTAAGTGATGATGTGGTTGAAGATGTTGTTCAGGCTAACCTAGAAGTACTGGCTCTCAAGGACAGCTGCCGGAACACACCGTTTGGTGTTTGGCGACAGATTTTCTACTTAAGGGTGGTAGCTAGCCAGGCGGGCATTCCCAAATGCCCTACCACCATGCAAAATGATATTATATAAATCTAGACAACAAATTAATTGGATAGAATTCATGATGCAGGTTTATGTTTTAAAATTTAAGAACCCCTTAACATCATAAAACACATGCTCAAGAAGCCACGATTTTAACTTTTTCAGGATACCGTTTATCAGATTTATCAGATACCCCTCGTGCGTCCAATCTGTCCACCTCCTATGACGAAATCGTCCAAACTGCTCACGTTTTTTTATCCCGCGACGCCCCGTAACGTTTTTTTGTAGTACTAAGTAGTTTTCCATTACCTAAACATGTCACCCTAACATCCCCATACCCCAATATATTACCTATACCATACAAAAAATAACATTTTCATACATTTAGTTTGAGTGGATCAAACAGCGAATAAAAATATATTTTTCCAGATTTTGAGGTATTTTGTTTTTTAATCGAGTTTATTTGTGGCAGTCTCCAATCAACATATAAACTTCTTGGTACCAATGCAATCCTCATCATATTCTCTTTACGGGAAAAGAAATGAAAATAGACCTTTTCATGGAAAATTTTACAGGAAAATGGGTTTGAACAGAGGACGAAAATGGCGGGAAACGGCATTTTTTATATATTTTTTTAATATTTTTTTTCCGAAACTATTCCACCTACAACTTTGTTTTTTTTTTTAATGTGTGTATTTATTATGGTTCTTTACCCATGAATAATACCAGATTGTAAGGATAAATATTTTATAAGTAGTAACGAGATTAAAACAACGCGATTTTTTTTAAGAATTTTGGCGGGAAAACTGTACATAAGCGGATTTTATTTTTTTTCTCAAAAACTATACCACCTACGAATTTGGTTTTTCTTTTGATATGATTATTCAGATGTAATCTATACACTTGAATTGTTTCAGATGTTTAGGTTTACAGGTTTAAAAGTAGTTACGAGATTATTTATTACGTAAATTTCGATCGGTGAGTGTTTGCGCGGCAAAATGCATCGAGTGAAAGTTATTTTTTTTCATATCATGATTTGAGTAACTTCTCGTTACCATAGAGTAATGCGGTTTATTTCGTTGTATAGCCAATGATAGTAGCTTACTAACAACGTTTAAATAATAACGATCGGATATATACAAGCTTCACACTAAACCTTTTTTTTAGACCACCGGAATTCCAGCCGTAACAAAAACAGGGGTCAAATAAAAAAATCTATAAAAAAAAAAGTTATCAATCCTTATCCTTTTAATTTCTTTTAACATCGTTATTGACTTATTGCCTATACAAATGCAAAATTACAGCTTTCTAGGTTAATTACTTTAGAAGTAGTTACGAGATTATTTTTAAATGACATAAATCTATACAAAATTTTGGCGCCAAAATGAAATTTGAGCTGGTTTCAGATTTCATATCAATTTTAAACATACTTTCTGTTATATCAGAATATTATGGATTTTTTCTCGCATAGCCAAGGATCCATCCTCACGAAAACCGTTTGAATTATGAAAATCGAACTTACGCAGATTTTATGGTGAATATGTAAACACGACTATTGACCGCTCTCCGGCAGGCCGGTTGGGACACATAAGGGAAATCCGGCAGACCGGTGGATACTCAATAGGGGACATATGTCATTCAGTTCTTTGATGAACAGCGGTAAATGATTATACACTCTGATGCTAGTTACAAATGTACTTTTATCATATATTTTAGTACATATTTTTGGTAAAAATATATCGTTCATGTATTTACTACGTAAGTTGTATTGAAGCAGTGATGGCCCAGTGGCATTGACTATGGACTGCCGTGCCGCAGGTCCATGGTTCGAATCCCGCCGCGGGCTTGAGCTTCACCGCCTGGTGGAAGGGCATTTGTGAATGCCCGCCTGGCTAGCGACCACCCTCAAGTAGAAAAGTTCTTGAGAACCAGTAATTCTAGGTTAAGCCTGTTAACACCTTCAACCACATCATCACTTACCATCAGGTGAGATTGGGGCCAACGGTTTTTTTTTTTACTTATATAGTTTTACGTGTCAGTAATAAAAAAAAAATACTTACAAAGATAAACATGGGTTGCAGACTCCATTTTCACCAGATCACAGATTTTAATGCATTATACATAAAGCAAAATCTTTTTTCCACTATTAGAGACCATACTTTGATGCTCACTTTATTCACATAATTATCTATATGTATATTAGGACATGAATACTGGCCACGTATAAAATTGACATTGAAAAACATACATTTGCAAATTGTGCTCTTTTTTTCCTCATTTACATGATAAACTTAAAGTTTATGAATAAAATATGAATGCGAACATACTGGCCATTTATAAACATTGAGATTAAAAAAAGTTACTGCAGCTATTTTCTGATTTTTAGGTCATCTTGGCACAGATTTTAAGGATCTGAAACAAAAGAAAAGAAAATGTAGATTTAAAACTCTAAGGGCCTGTTTCAGAATGTTCCAGTAAGTTCCGGTTATACTACCCAGAACATAAAATAACTGAATGATAAAATGACAGTTAACATGCAGTGCGTTTGAAGCTTTAACCTATGGATAGGCTAAATCGATGACTGTGAAATGCAAAGATAGTGTTTTATTTATTAAATATGTTCTGGGTAGTATAACCGGAACTTACTCGAACATTCTGAAACAAGCCCTAAACCTTTTTAACGCTTGCACAGCACCAATTCTTAAGGACTCATCAGATCGGAGAGGAACATGGGGCCTGTTCTAAATCCTAAACGGGTCTTTTCACGCACAAATAAACATCAAAATAATTATATTTTGACTAACCTCGACGTTTCGATCAAGTGGCATTGACCGTGGTCACTAGTAGACTGAAAAGACCCGTTTAGGATTTAGAAACATGAGCTTAGTTCACGAAAGTTTAAAGAAAAGTATTACAAAGAGGAACTTTCACACGTCTGAGTGTGTTATGTGGCCAAACTTGTAAGTCGAGTGTTGCATTGTCAAAAGGTTTTTTGCATGGTAGGGCATTTTACAAATGCCCGCCTGGCTAGCTACCCCCCTCAAGTAGAAAATCTATCCCCAAGCACATTACGGTGTGTACCGGCAGCAGTCCTTAAGAGCCAGTACTTCTATGTTAGCCTGAACAACATCTTCGACCACATCATCACTTACCATCAGGTGAGATAGTGGTGAGGCTAGCATAACAGGAATATAAAAAAAAAACTTATCACCTGAGTTTGAGTGGTGAACTCTGCCTATAACAGATACTTTTGTTATACGCACTGTACCCATCACCCTGAGACATGCAGTTGTTAGTCTCATGTGCTTGTAATTTTACTGGCTCTCAAGAAATGCTGCCAGAACCAATTGTTAGGTACTTGGCAACAGATAATCTAATTGATACCATAGAAATTATTACGGATGGAAAAAAATAACTTCCAGCGGGACTTGAACCCGCAACCCCCAGAATACCTTCCTGGTGCATTACCAATTATGCTATGGAAGAGAGTGCTTTTTTCCATCCGTAATAATTTCTATGTTTTCGCTTAGCATGCGTCAATGCTCCTATAAAATAATACTTGATACCATGTTCGATGATATATTATGAGAATATATATATTTGCTGTAGAATATTTTGTGAACAAACAGTGTTTAACATTTAAGATTGTTTTTCATTACTTTGGTACCTTCCCCTGGGGTACTGTATCAGCCAGATCATCCTCTGCTGAACACAGCCTCCCCTATTCAGGGGGTATTTGCATTAATCCTCACGCTTGGCAGGCGGCTTGGGGATTGCAGTATAAGATAGCAGTTCTGTAGAAGGCGCTGCTGCCCACCTTCCAGTATTTTTCACACCTATGGTATGACAAGGGGAGGTGCAATTCTAACCCGGCACCTCACGGGGTGCCAGGCTAGAATTCCTACCCCTCAAATATTCTTAAGGGAGTTGTATGAGGCCACAAAAAGGAAAATACCAGAAGGAAGCAGCATCTTCTGAATAGCTGCTATTACAATCTATAGCTAATCCCTCTGAAGCTCGGAAGCGCTCAGTAGTAATGCCACTAGCGATTACTCAACCAAACAATGACCTCAGCAGACTTTCCTCAACTTCGTTTTTGTTGGTTGGTTAAGAACGACTAAGCAAGCTATGCTAAGAGCGCTTTAAATGTAGAGTTTAGGGTTCCTTTTCATACGAGAAAGATGGAACCTGTTGTGTCTATCTCTTTACTACAGTTATAGTCAGTCTAAGCCTTTGTTCATGATTGTAGTCAGCGGATGGCATTATTACATGGTTGAAGGGCATGTTGCAAATGGCCAGCTACCACCCTCAAATAGCAAATCTTTCGCCAAGCACCTAACATTGTGTTCCGGCAGCTGTCCTTGAGAGCCTTCTGGATTAGCATGAACAACATGTTTGACTGAATCATCACTTCCCATTTGGTAAGATATTGGCAAAGGCAAGCCTTGCAGCAATAAAAACAAAAAAAACCACTGCCAAATAACTACCCGAGCTTTCCTTGGGTGGTTTATTTTTCATAACAGGCGTTTATTTTTCTCAGCATTTGCTGCAACCAGCTTTGCAGAAGATGCATTTGCTAGTCTACTGGTTTTGGCATAGTTATTTACAACACTATCAAGAAGAGATCCTTGGTTGATTTTCTATCTGGGTTTCAGTAGACCATGTCTAATGCAGCAGGCAAATAAGATAAGTATCACATTCATTCATTAAACAATTGTTCAAAAATTATCAATTTATTGATATCGGTAAATGTGTGTAGACATGAGACTACAAAACAAAAGTTAATTAATCAATTACCGCCCGGGGCATAAAAAAATTTATAAAAATTTGGTGTGTAAAATTAATTTTGATTAAATTAATTTTTACTCTCTGAATGAAATATCAGTGATACATCTACAGTAATCTCACTGTTTAAAAAGTATTATTTAATTTATTTAAGCATGAAAATCCATGCATATTAAACCATATTATGTGATAAAACAATTACACCTGCCCTACATCTGCCTTATTTCATTCGGGAAGTACCATAGAACTTGAGGCAAATATTCTATAAATTAATAGAATGTGTGGATAAGTAAACTTTTCAAAAGTTTTTCACTTTGTAAGAAAGTAGACTTACCTCGAAAAATGAAAACTTTATGATCACAGGGATAAGAACACTGACACATTCACAACCAAAAGTAAGTTCAACAAATTAAAATTATTTTTTAACACTGCCTACAAAAAACAAATGCCGGATTAGAAAAAGGGTCAACAAACAAAAGTTTTTCACCATTTCACAAACGTCACGTCACGACGAAATGTAAATATTTTTATCGAAGTGTCAAGTTTGTGTTACCCGCTCGAAAAGAAATAAATGCGGAGATCGCATACTCGACTGGCAATAGAAACATTTTTAATTTAGCTGGTTAATTATGTCACAAAAGTTGGAAATATGTTCAGTTTCATTTTTTACTTGAATCAATATCCGTAATTATTTATGTTCGAGTCGAATTAAAAATCGAAATTTCGCGTGTGGCCGCTGTACGTTCGGAGCGGCCTTCTAATACCTACTGTTATACAGTTCAAGTAATACTACAAGCTGAATGTGGTTTGCCGCTCGCTTCGCAGCGGCCGGTTTTGATACTGATCCACGGATTTTAGTTCACCGACAATGCCATAATAATTACGGAGACAATTACGGATACAAAACGCTACTGTTCGGATAGCAATTGCGTGCATGGCGCAACGACCTTATTCAAATCGGACAGGATTATCATAATTGTCGTAAAATATTATCTTTCAACAGAACAACTGGCAGATATAAAATTAAGACCTATTATTTTGCTGAAACTAGTAATTTTCATTGATTAATCATCGATAAACACCAATTAATGTAGTATTTCATAATATGCAAAGGAAACTAAACTACTACCATCTGTTATCGAGTAGTTGAACTGACAACACAATGAAACTAAAAAAAACAGGTTTACCTACTAATAATCTAAGCAGTTGTGCGGCATTTGCTATTATCTCAATTTTCTAAGTATAGCACTTAGGTGAGCTCAGCGGTGGACATATTTTCCACGAAAAGATTAGAATAATGCACTAAGGGGGATAAAAATCAATCTAACGACGCGGTAAAAGCCACAGAGTCCGATTATCTCGATATTTTCTTCCAAGGACCTGGAAAATGTGCAAGGTGTTTCCGCAGTGTTACTACAGAAAATGTTTTAAAATGGGTAATCTACAAATTTCTCTCATTATTTATTAGTGCTTCGGGTTAGCAAAACAATAGCGTCTCTTTCACATGTCCTTTTTTTCCTCTACATTGTGTGGAATTGGCGTCGAATGTCCTTTCTTCATGCACAAACACAAACAAACTTCACCCCGGATGTTGCAGTTGTCTATAGTATAACCATAGAACATATAATGATAACCCTGTATAACCCTATTTTTCTTTGCAGCCTGTACTAATAATAAAAAAATGCACCATCATCATAAACAAGACTTAACTAGGAACACTTTATTTTATCTGAGTTATGTTTTTGTGACGGAACATACACAGGGCCCACCTGATGTTAAGCGGTAACCACTGTCTATAACAGATGCATTTCATCACAAGTCACGAATTGCACTGCGCCCATCACCTTGAGACATAGTATTTAAGTCTCATGCGCCTGTAATTTCAGGCGGGCATTCACAAAATGCCCTTCCACCATGCGGTGAAGCTGGCGGTGGCATTTGAACCATGGACCTCGCGCATTCTATAATCGCTCGATCTCATTGCTTCATTATGTTATCTTACTCAATTAAAAGCTTATGTACCTATGTACGTAAGGCAAAGTTGATATTTTTTTCAGTATAAAATTCTATGCATAATGTTGACAACATTGGCATGGCTGCTTTATATATCTATGTTGGTTACAGACTGGAAACATTAGGTACACAAGCGCACTTCACGCTTTCTTAACCGACTTCCAAAAAAGCCTCCTTTTTTGAAGTTCTCAATACGACGCGTATTTTTTTATGTTTGTTACCTCAGAATTTTCGACTGCCTGAACCGATTTTGATGACTCTTTATTTGAAAGTTGATACTTTCCGTGTAGTTTCATATAAATTTCATCAAAATCGGTTGAGCTGTTTTTGAGTTACACTCCAATAAGTGAAAAGTGTTTTCCGGTCTCGCAAGAGGCGTTAGTAGTAAGTTACTAAAACGGGGAAAAAATGGTAAAAAAAATTAAACCGACTTCAACACTCAAGTGTGAAATAACTTGTCAAAGTCAGTACCATGCGCACACTATTGTGGTACTTTTGAACTATCATGGTACCGACTTCAACAAGTTATTTCATACTTTTGAGTGTAGAAAAGTCAGTTTCATTTGTTTTTATTTTATTTTCTTGAAGCAGTGATGGCTCAGTGGCATTGGCTATGGACTGCCGTGCAGCAGGTCCATGGTTCGAATCCCGCCCAGAGCTTGAGCTTCACCGCATGGTGGAAGGGCATTTTGTGAATGCCCGCCTGGCTAGCGACCACCCTCAAGTAGAAAATCTGTCGCCAAGCACCTAACAGTGTGTTCCGGCAGCAGTCCTTGAGAGCCAGAAAAATTACAGGCTAATGAGACCTAACAACTGGACGTCTCAGTGTGACGGGCACAGTGCAATTCGAAATGCGTCTGTTATAGGCAGAGGTTCAGGTCGGTATCAGGTGGGCATCGGGCTTGTTCCGTCACAATAAATTAAAAAAAAAATTAAGTAAGTACGTAATTGGAGATTAACGAATGTTTTTCGGTATTCATGCTAAAAAACACTTCTTTTGTTCACAAGTCGGTTTCATTTGTTATACATTTCATTTTAATTTTGTACGTAGTTGGAAATTAACGAAGGTTATTGGGATTAATCCCGTGGGTTGCCGGGTTAGATCCCGTGGGTTGCCGGGTTAGAATTGCGCCTCCCCAAGTCTTCCCGTGGGTGTCGTAAAAGGCGGCTAAGGAAAAATACTAGAAGGCGGGCAGCAGCAATTAAATAAATGCTACTATACATCTAAAGAATTCTTGAATGACAAGAACATGACATTTTAAAAACAGTTTTTTTTTTATTCGGATGACTATTTATGTATTCGTGTTAGTTTATTTTATTATTAATATTAATTATGTAATTTAATTTCATATATTTGATTTAACATGACATATTTGCGTATATTTTTTTTTTTGACTAATGATAATAATTAATAGGCTATATTTTGAGAATTATTTTGACAATTAATTTGGTGTATTTAAATATAAAATTAGTCTCATTAATTTAATGAAATTTGTAATAATATAAACATTGCACGCCTTATGAAGGCAGAATACATTGAAACTATTTTTACAATAATTATAACATCTTCTGTACATGTATTTCTTGCAATAAATAATTTGATTTGAGATTTGATTTGCGCCTTCTAAAGAACTGCCAACTTACACTGCGATCCCCAAGCCGCCTGCCAAGCGTGGGGATTATGGCACATCCCCATAAATAGGGGAGGCTGTGTTCAGCAGTGGACGATCCGGCTGATACAGTACAGTACAGTATTGGGATTAATCCTGAAAAAACATTTCTTTTGATCACATGAAGTCTAGTAGTATGAATGTATACCTAATTGGGATGTTCACTTAGCACGCGGCAGTGCTTGTAATCATAATAATTACTTAAAGGTTAGATATTCAAAAGGGTAGCTTCATTACGTGGTTCAGGCATGATAAAAAAAATAAAAAAGAGTGTTTGAAATAGTAGATTACGATACAAGTGAGCTAAGTTGCTCAATATTCACGAGGCTGTGTGTTGCAGCCCGAGCCGTAGGCGAGGGCGTAAATCAGCCGAGTGTATAATGAGCAAGTTTCTCACGAGTTTCATACGCACATTTTCAACACCCTTGCGAGGAAAAAAATATATATTGCACAAATGCGATACAAACAACATACGAAAATTATGGAAAATAGCACGCAAGTGTTTTTTTTGCGCGCGGCTAATGTATGATGTTGATTACATATTGTTATTGTTACTCTTTGATGTTACAAGTCTGTGCTGCCCGGTTATATTGAAAATGCTCTGTTTACTCGCATATAATTTGCAGTTAGGTACTAACTTAACTTTGTAGGGATAATTCTATTACGCACTAGTGTATAATATTATTATGCACGAGGGTGTTATAGTTCGGTTTACGTTAAATACTTATTACTACCTAATAATACGCCCGCGGCTTCGCTCGCGTGAGTTTAGGTTATATAACAGTACCTTAGAAACCTCTTAGTGTATTGGGATAATACCTGATAGTACTTACTCTGTATTGTACACACAGACTAATGGTCACTTATATAATATTAGTGTGAAGCCATGTTCATATAATTTATGTGTATAAACTCTAAATCCGGCCCGATTTAGAGGTGTGGAGGCCCCGGGACAACACGGGAGTGGAGGCTCTAATTATTTTTCAAATAAGTTAAATAATATTTTTCTTGCAAGTGTTTCATTAATTTATTTATATAATCGTATGGCACAAAAAGATAAAACAGGCAACCACAAATCAAGGCACACACAAGTAAATTATCTTTAAATTAAAGCGTGTCATTCAAATGGCACCTTCAGAGCTTTTTTCAACGAAAATTCATTGATGATTTCGCTGAAATCCAACTCCCGCAATAAACCACTTTCTATGCTAAGTAGGGATAACTGATAGGCGGTTTTGTCCGATCGTAGTTCTTAGCCTACTTTTTATAATTTTCATTTTTGGAAATCTCTCTCCAGTGCAATTTGACTCCATCAAAACCAAGTACATTCGCAGTGCGATTTCGATCTTGTAAGGGAATGTAGCTCTTAAATTTAGATTTTCAAGAATTTGAAAATACAACAGGCCCTTAGCGATGTCTTTTTATAGTATGTTTTGTATAAGTTAGTCAAAGATACAAATTGAACCAAATGCAAATAAAGGGAGTGGTCCTGTTCCATGGGTGATAAAGTTCTTCATTGAGAACTAAAAAAATATGTTGTAATTTTTTTTTATCAAGTCAAATCTAAAATCAATATGCGTTTATTGCGGTCTACAGTAATCCATTATGCATGTTAGTATAGAAAAAAGAAAACTTAAAAACTATTCTTAGTAAGTAATTTTTTTATGTTATTGTGACGGAACAAGCTCGATGCCCACATGATGTTAAGCGGGCTAACCTCTGCCAATAACAGATGCATTTTCGTCACAAGTCACTAATACTAATTACACTGCGCCCGTCACCTTGAAACATTGTTGTTAAGTCTCTTGTGCCTGTAATTTCACTGGCTCTCAAGGACTGCTGCTGGAACGCACCGTTAGGAGCTTGGGGACAGATTTTCTACTTGCGGGCATTCGCAAAATGCCCTTCTGCGGTGAAGCTCAAACCCGCGGCGGGATTCGAACCATGGACCTGCTGCGTGGCAGTCCATAGCCGATACCACTGAGCGATCACTCCTTCGGTACATCGTTTATCTATAATTAATTGACCGAGCGATAACTTAGTTCGAGCGAAGCGTCTCTGCTTCAACTTAGACAAAAATGCTTTCGTATGTCCGGTTGTCCCATTCTCACGAAATTTTGTGTACTTAGCAGGTTTGGTAAGTCCATAAATTTGTTTTGTCGATTCGGTTTTTGGATTTTTTTCGAAATGACGGAGATATTCATTATAAGGTGTTGAATTTATGGACGCCTGCGCTTAATTTAATGGCAATATCCTGATACGTACGTCAGTAGCCAAAAGTGACAGGCTCTATATCTGTCGTATAATCAATTATTTATTTTCCATATTTTTGTAGCCAGTATATTAATTCGAGATAAATACATTAGGTACCAAGTATGTAAAATTATTGTATATATACTACTTACCTACCTATTTCTGATACAACTAGCTTTCGCTGGGGCCCGCGTGTCATTGATTTTGTTGGACATACCTAAGTCCAAGAAAATCAATACATATATGTATTTTTTGGATTTCTTGACCCATTCTCCCATTAGAATGCACAGCGAACCTTTATTCAATTGTAAGCTATGCAAGGGCAGACTCGCGAGGTCTACAGCTCGGAGAGCCACTAGTGATAAATATGTACTTTACTGTACTGTACTGTACCAGCCGGATCGTCCACTGCTGAACACATCCTCCCCTATTAAGGGGGTATTTGCCATAATCCCCACGCTTGGCAGGCGGCTTGGGGATCGCAGTGTAAGATGGCAGTTCTTTAGAAGGCGCTGCTGCCCACCTGCCAGTATTTTTCCCTTAGTCTCCTCTTACGACACCCACGGGATGATATAGGGAGACGCAAGGCTAACCCGCCACCCCACAGGGTTAGTGATAAATATAGGTAGGTATAAACACTGATACTATTGGCACGCATTAGAATGTAATGTATTTACAAGGCATTCCATGCTGCAATATGTCCACATTACCCACATGAAGTGCCCCAAAAAAGGTGCTCTTCGGTCATCTGCCACAGTTCTCAAGATGATGCTGCTCTCCCACACCCTCCTCATCAATGATACTACCTTTTTACGAAAAACGGCATGAAAGTCTTCGGCATGGGCCTGCCCAGACTTTGTGGAGGCTCTGCAAAGGGAGTCGCAACATCATACTGAAAATATTATTATACTCTAAGCGCAAGGTGCTAAGCAATTTTTGTGAACAGCTGATCAACAAGCTGTTGTATAAAGATTATTGTGCAATCTTGTAAGGTTTTAGGTAGGTATGTATAATACAAATTGTTAGAAACCCTACATCTTACTGGAGCTGCTAACTTAAATCAGTAAATTCGCGTCTCCTGTGAAGTATTTTTCCAACACAAACCCGTTTACAGGAATAACACACAAAACTTTCTTTCCGAAATACACACGTCATTAAGGCTGGGCCCAATGCCAAAATTACGCAAAAGGAGTATTTTCTAACACACTTTTTGATGGTAACGAACGCAAATATTCCAAAAGAAAAAATATAGGAGGCAGGGGATAATCTTGAAGAAGTGCAGTAATCGAATAGAATTTTGAAAAAAAACCTCATTGCACTGTAAAAAAATAACAGATACCGCGCTAAAAAAACTGTTTTAATTCAAATGCTCAGAATTATCAGCGACAACCCCACTTTATTTTTTATAAATATAATAGCTAGACTAATGTTCTAGACGAATAATCGATTACATTTTTTATTACTTGTTTATATTTAGAACAATTAAATAAAACTCCACCAAAAACTGTACCCCAAACCTCAAAACCATTACCATCATCAACTGAATCGTGCAATTTTCGACTTTAAACGAAGCTATTTAGACAAAAAATAGAGTACAGTATTCCGGTTAGTTGTCGGGCAGCGCTCGACGTGAAAGGTTGGTTCCGGCCGCTCTGTATAACTGTGCAAATAAAATATTTTAAAATAATAAGTTATACTTTATTTGTGTTGTGTGTGAAGTTATAAGCCTGTAAATAGTATTTTGAAAATGGGGAGAAAGGACAAAATACGAGATTTATTTTTTTTGCGAAAAAAAGAACTATAAAACATGATGGAATGTTCGGGTAAGTTGAGTTTTGTATTGAATATAAATATAAACTTGTACTTATCTGATTTTGTTATATAGAATATGTATAGTCAAATTCAATAACAAATTTATAATGCATATTATTTAGGCCCCATTCCAGCTAAATGCAATTTACATTATGTTTATTCACTGATAAAGAAGAACTGGGCTTTCAGATAAAATGAAAGGCTGCACTATATAATCATAGGAATAAAGCCTACTTACTATTGAACTAAACACCAAAAATTGCTTGACAACGTAGAACAGAGAAGAAATGGCTAGTTGCTAGTCTCCACTACGTTGACAAATATACTTCGAGTTGTAAAATTTAACGGTAGCACCCTATTCTCCTTCAAATTGAGTCTACATTTGATAATACTTAGTGCCATCGTAATTTGGGCTAACGCTCAGATGCGGCCGGGCCGTGCCGCGTTCTACGTTATCTACACAGTATATCCAAAAATGTTTATAAATCATTGTATGTATAATCGACAACAGGTACTCGTATCACATAAATTCATGATTCGTATTACAAATTAATTTCCATGTATTTAAGATAGCCATACGTTATATAAACTTTGTCATTTACCGAATTTATTTATTAGGTCAAAGAAGCGCAAAACCGATTCAGATATTGACCAACCTGGTACCTTTGCAGAGCTAATTAGTAATGAGTAAGTATCTCTCATAATATAAACATGTGTATATTTTATTTATAACTATTTATTTTTTTGGTTGTAACAACGTTACATCTGGGTCAAATGGAAGTGAAACATACCTACTTCACAGGAAAATAATAATGCATTGCCGATTTGTGAGGTAAACAATAGATAAGGACCTTTTGTGTGATTACTCGGCCGCAACACCCGTTTGGGATTTCTAGGAACTTTACAAAATACTTATTAATTTGAAATCCCTACAAATAGGTTTGAACTCTTGTTTAGTTCTAGCAATTTTCATTTTCATACATTTTTAATAATAACAAATACTTGTAAAATATTTTAAGAAAACATCAAATTAATATTTTAATAAAATTAAAAAAATGTAAAAATATATCTAGTGACAATGATGAATGAGAAGCGAAACGCGTCGAAAATTCTTCCGGTTTGGCTGCGTGGCGTTTGTGACGTCGCGTCGGCTTAGCAGGAAAATTAAGCGGAATTGTCACTAGATATATTTTTATATTTTTTAAGTGTTTTATTAAAATATTAATTTGATGTTTTCTTAAAATATTTTACAAGTATTTGTTATTATTAAAAATGGATTTCCGCAAAGTAACGCCTGAATCTATTCATTATTCATTATTTCATACATTTTATTTACTTCAATTACTTTCAGAAATTTGTTGACAGTTTTGGACAATGTTGCAACTCAAGCTCAATTAGTAGCTCAAGAAAGGAATGTTACGTAACGTTACGTATAACAGCTGTGTAATCTCAATAGCTCGAATTTCTACGAATATCCTATAAATTTCGAGTTAAAAGGATATTCTATTGATATGTATGTCATATATGGACGCTTCATAGCGGATGGCGATTCGAGTAAATATGCAAGAATTTTGGAAGTAAGTCATTACAAAGACATAATTGTGTGGGAAAGGTGAGTCCAAAAATCACATACTACGCAATATGTGCAATAAATTGGTCTCCGTCAGTAAAGATACGAAGTATCCATTAGACCAGAGAAAGAGAATTCTCAAGAAATTTTACCAGAATAGAATATCTATTAAGAATATCTATATATAATATAAATTTTACCAGTCGTGGGTATCTAATGACATAGAACATTTTAGAAAACTGTTAATTGACGTTACTGATATTAGTAATAAGTATTCTGACCATGATTTAATAAACAATGTGTTGCACAGTTTAAATAACAAATATGATACTATGATCAATCAAGAAAGATCTATACTACACCAGATTGATAGAAAGTAGTAGAAATACCTCAAAATAATCCTTTAATATTATCTGATTGTCTCCCAATCTAACCTTATTTTTGCAATTAAATTTAATGTTAATTTTGATTCATCTCTATTCTAAATATCGTTAATATCGTTAACCTATTATAATAGTAAAAAACAAATTAAATAATATTTTTAACCAATTTCAAAAAAGTAGGAAGTGTTTTAATGACAGTACTTTTTATGTATTTTACGTGATTATTCCACCATATACGAATTGATTTTGATGATTCTTTCTTATGAGTTTTATCAAAATAGTTCCGCTAGTATGGTTTTTTAAAATCCACACAACTGGAACAATACCTATGTCATGCAAATAAAGTACTTTTCAGCAATAGAAGCCGTCGTTTTTTAAGTATTCATGAATAATACCCAGTCCTAGTTTTAGTGGTATAGATTTAATTTATCTGACTGTAATGCATATACTGCGCTCAACTTCAGGGGCTTGGGCGAGCGCGGCGCAGGGCTGTTTGCGATCGTGACGCTGCCGCCTGGCTGTGATTGTATTTCGCACTCGAGTGGGCGATGGAAGAAGTGGGGGTAAAAACTGATTTTTTCCTGGCTTTGGGCGCACTCTTAACGCAATGGTCAGGCTTATCATTTCAGAAACACGAACTGTAGGTACATTTCATTGGTTCATAAGACAGTAACCCGCCCCCTACTAACCGCTTGGGGGGCAAATGTTAAGATGTTTTCTACAAGCCACGTAAACCATGAAACAAAGTTTTTTTCGATCATAGATAAAATGTGTGTGTTTATGTGTTGTTTCGAGAAAAACACTTGCAGGAGACAGGCCTTATGAGTAGGTATACTAATTATAACATTCTTAGATTATTCTTGGATTTCTTTTATAATTCGGCTTTGCTGTTCTCGTTTGTGTATTTTATTATTCAGTTGAAGTCACCGATAGTTAATAGTCAGCAGACTTTATAAATATATAATTTTGTTTGATACAGATATTACTTTGCAGAAATGCTCAAATTTTGCAACGATGAGTTTTGCGTTGTCAAAATAATTGCGTGTTTCAACGGTAAACAACCCCATCTAGCAGTTTTACGGAGAACTTTTTTGATGTGAAGGCACAGAAAATAAAAGGACCCGAAGGATCACCCCTGAAAACCATACAAATAAAAAAGCGACTCTGGCCACGACGGAACAAACGGCAGCTTCTCAACTTCAGCTCACACAGCACGGACCACACAGTCGGCAACCAGCCTCCCATCATGGTTTCCAACCCCGGTTTACAACTGTGTACATGGTGGTTTGCCACCAAATTTTTTTTGACCTTTCAACGCCCTTGGCGGGCGAGCATGCGTTTGCGACCGCGGTGAGCAATCACTATTTCCGACTGTGTGGACGTTGGTTGCCCACCAGGCGAATGCAATCCGTCGTATATTTCGACAATTGCTTTCGATACCTACATATAAAGACACAATCAAATAAAGATTTAAAAAAAAATGTGTCTCTTGTATTAACGTAGGTATACCTACACATACGAACCTATTCTTCTTATTCAACTACAACAACAGTTAAGATTTTAGCTTTTAGAATACCTACAGGCGTCAATTTGAATGAGTATATAAATTAACAATATATTAATATATTAATTAACAATAATCACATTGTACAGAAGTAGTAATAAATTGTCATTCTGTTTTCTGTCACATAATATTTGTATGGAAAAAGAAAAAGCGACCGAAAACTGATCTGGTGGTATTAGTCTTTGTCCATTTTGCGTAATGTACAGACCCGCCAACTTATCTGTTCAGGTGGCAGAAAAAAGAACTACAACATTCCTTCAAATTGTGACAGTTTGTAGTTGATTTCCATGACCAGTAGCGCCCTCGAAAACTGCACAGTTAAGTTGGTGGTACTATACTTATATTCGTGGAAAAAAACTTGTTCATATGTATCGTCACTGCTATTCATTTCTAGTCATTATTTACGAAGTTACATAGTTGAAGAACGAGAGCAAAAATTAGAGTTACCTAGGTATGAGTCATTGTGTCATGTTAGCGCAATTGGTTAGAGCATACCCCGGCTATAGGGATGGATGGACGCGGTTTCGAATCCCGCCATGACTATAATTTTTCATCTCGTATATATGTAATTTTGTATTATACAAAGGATACTTAAGATATTACTAATTAGAACTAAAATAAAATTTCAATTCACTAGGCTCTAGGCCGGTTTCGTGGATATTAGCTCAATTGCTTAGAGCATACCCCGGCTAAAGGGGTGGATGGACGCGGGTTCGAATCCCGCACATGACTTCCTCGTATATTTGTAATTTTGTAATGAACAAAGGATACTTAAGAAATTACTAATTAGAACTAAAATTAAACAATTTACTATAACTTAAGAAATAGTATATCCACACTAGGCTCTAGGCCCGTATCGTAGATCCCCTTTTTTTATGTCTCTCATCAATTTGTAATTTTGTATCATAAATATGTCTATTTTCTAAAAATAACAACAAGCATTATCGCTTGCTAAGAGAAAATCACATTTACAATTTATTGAAGATCAAAATATAATGTGTTTTAGGCATCGGAGTACTTCCAGCACGGGACAAAAAAAAATTCTGTTCCAATATTTAGCTTACCATGCGATAGTCCTTGAAATCATATTTAGAAATATAGAAGGGTAGCGACATCATACCGAGAGTTAAGTGTTTGAAAAAGGACTACTTTCGATCAAATTGTTGTGAATAGATCATAATGTGTAAATAACCCTTACTTATCTGTGCCGCTCAATGAATTGTCAAAATGATAGCATACTATATATAGTCCCACCAACTTATCTGTTCAAGCGGCAAAAAAAAGAACTACAACATTCCTTCAAATTGTGATAGTTTGTAGTTGATTTCCTTGACCAGTAGCGCCCTCGAAAACCGCACAGTTAAGTTGGTGGTACTATACTCCATGGTCAACCTTCTATTGCATAAGATACGTCGTCATTGCGTTGCATTTTGTACTTCATATTATAATTAAACATAATCTAAAATAACAATGGTTTGAGTTGCTGACCCATAAATACCACATCGTTACACAGATAAAGCATAGTAGCTCTACTATGGACGAAGCCTGGTAGTCTGGTTCATGAGTGCGCACCGTCCCCTATGCCGGTTAAAGTTTCAATTGGAGCACAAAGTTCGTCTCGAAAGAGTATGTTCCGGTAGCTGAGTGGTTTAGGAATCCGGCGCGAAATTTCCGCCCTAGAAAAACAATTTGGTGCTCCAGTAATTTGTAAATAAATATGTCTAAGGTTTCGATTATTTAGCACTTTCCTTCGTTCCCGAACTTAACAAGCTAGTCCTCTTCATATTTCACATTACATGATGAATCTTTCGTCTTTTACTTGTTGTTAAGCCCGTGCGAAGCCGGGTCCGGACGCTTGTATTTTATAAGATTGGACTGAGCACTGATCCCTGTGGGAGTCCTCTACAAATATATTATCTTAGATGATTCTGAATTTCACGTATTATATTAATAAATTGTTAGCATATTTCATAATTGAGATTCCAGTAATGAATTATCAAAGCCGTTCTCTCCGGCACTCGGGCTCTGCTCCAGTAGATGTGATCTCATATTCTTTCTTTGTAAATCTTTGAGAAAGTCTTAAATATTTTTTTATATTTATTCCTATTAATGTACTTGATATTGACAGGTGATGCTAATATTAATCCTTTGCCATCGACTGACCCACTATGGCCAATTTATGAATGAAATTCTATTGTTATCATTATCGCAGATATCAATGGGTTAAGTATGTGATGGTGCTCAAAGTTACAAAACCACTGCAATCTATTTTAATAGACGTTCCGCGATTTTCGTTGAGACAAACGAAAAGGCTATGGGTCGATAGGAAGATCAATGGATTTTTAAGCCATAAAATCCATGTTTATTTATCCTTCCACCCACAGCCTTATCCTCTGTACTTTATATTAAAAATCGCGTAACATAATAATAAACAGATTGGAGTAACACATTGGTAAAAGATGTTTAAAAGAATGGCCCTGAGTTTCTTGCCTGTTCTTCTCGCAGTGGCTCTATACAATTTATTTGCTGAACGTGGCAGTACAATTATTTCTTTTATTATTTTTACAATTATTTAATTGACCTTCATAAGAGCGTCGTAGACGCCTAAATCGAAAAAATGATTTTGACTTTGACTATTTTTGGTAAGTAAAGGTTTGTTTTTAGAATCACAATATGCATTTCGTATAGGAAATAGTACCACAGATAGTGCAGCAATACCTCTAATTGACGTTCGATTGGTGTTTTCTCAAAATGATTCGCTTACCACTGCATTCTTCGATATAAAATCTGCTTATGCCGGGTACAGACCAAGCGAACGAGAGCGAGCGAAGGGTAACGAGCGAGTGCACACGAATCAGTGTGGACGTTATGCCGTAAGCAAGCGAAGCCAAACGAGGGCCTTCGTTCGCCTTCGGCCGTGCTCCGGCGGCTGTCGGTACATCAAAGAGATATGGAACGAACGTACGGCCTCGGTGTGGACGGACGAGCAAATGCTCATTCGGTTGCGGGGATTGCACGTAATGGACGTCTCGATCAAGTGTTTTTTTTTTATTAATTTACGATTATGGAACTGTAGCTATCTCATGAACCGTATTAGCTAGACAGTTGAATTTTTCACAGATAATGTATTTCTGTTGTCGCTATAAACAAATACAAAACATCGGCCAAGTGCGAGTCTGACTAAGTTTGTCCGTCACCAGACTGTAGTTATCTCATGAACCGTAGTAGCTAGACAGTTGAGTTTTTCACAGATATCTCTTTTTGTAAGTCGTGCATTAGTTGGGTTCCATCATACAAAAACCTGCTTGTAATAACGACGTCATCCACCAGCGCCACCGTTTTCTTCTAGATCGAGCACTTTCGTTTATCTCAATAAATGCAGCTACTGAAGATCGTTGTTGTTCATGATCACCAAAACCCTACGTGAGTATCGCTTCGCCGTGGTTCGCCGATGGTTGATGAACTTCAATGCGTTCACTTAGTGTGGACACAATAGCGAAAGCGAGCGAGCGTGCGGTACTGATCGGCGAATCACACACACTGTTAGCATTCGCTCGGTCTCGTTCGCTTGGTCTGTACCCGGCATTACATATCTATCTGCCAAACGTAAAAAAAATTACTTACTATAAACTCGAAGTTCCGTATCAATCAGCTTTATTATATTTTTTTAGTCTGGGCGTTCTTTAACTTCCGAATCATCTAAGGTAACTTATTTGGAGAGGCCTCCCACAGGGATCAGTGCTCAGTCCAATGTTATACAATATATACACTAGAGATCTAAATATATTCACTAGTGGAAACTCAATTATGTAATAAGATAATATGTTGATATATAACGTGAAAAGCAGTGTTAATAATACCCGTTTTACACTTTCAGAACCTCTAGGTAATCTTGAAGTCTGGCTGGATAACAATGGCTTAGAAAATTACATTATAAGGGAACTCCCATCCCTATAAAACAGAAACAATGTATTCAGGTTTTGTTTTATGTGCAACACTCAGTGAGTATATATGTTAGCGTGGATAGTGGCATGCTGCTTAGTTTTCCCACTCCAATGATCATAAATTGGGAGGATGGAAAATGGGAATGGAGCAGACCCATAAAAGATGCAGGTGTTCAATTGATGTCGCATATACTGGAAGCCTGGGAGAGTTGACATGATGCTCTTGGCGTATTTTGTGATCTTTCCAAGGCATTCAACTGTGTAGAGCACTGCACTCTGATTCGTAAACTTTCACACGATGGTATTCGTGGAAAAGCTCTGAATCTTATAGTCATATCTGTCAGACAGGCTACAGAAGGTTGCTACTCTAGGCACCCAACAGGTGCAAGACGACTAACTAAATAAAATACAGAACCAACTTCTGAAACTGAATAGTATGAAATATCTAACTAGCTGAAGGCAAAACCATACTGATTTAACTGAGCTGAAAGTTTCATGATACCGACATCCACAAGTTATTTTCTACTTTTCAGTGCAAGAAATCTGTTGTTTTATTTAAATATTATTTTATATCTTTTCAGTGATGCATATTGCTCAAAACCTCGATTGTCACTCAACTACAATACGGCCAGTCTTGTGTGACAATGGCCATCGACAAGAGTTGCAATTACCTCCTTATACTTTTTTCACATAATTTATTTTGACTTAAAATGTACTCATCTGATTTTGATGAAATTTAGAACGGACCAACTAGGAGATATACTCCACCTAACGTAAACAGATTCGTCGAGATCAGATTAGGGTGTTGAAAAAGTGCGTATGAAACTCGTGAGCAACTTGCTCATTATACACTCGGCTGATTTACGCCCTCGCCTGTGGCTCGGGCTGCAACACACAGCCGAGTGTATGATGAGCAACTTAGCTCACTTGTATCATAATCTACTATTACACAACATTAGACACTATATTATGACCATTTTCTTTAGTTTCTACGAAGGGTACGTAACCCTTAGTGCGCAATAGTATGACCGACTCGCAATTGGCAGATTTTTAGTATTTGTTGTTATAGTGGCAACAGAAATACATAATAAAATCACAAATATACGATAGGAAAAATTTAAGTCATGTGCGGGATTCGAACCCGCGTCCATCCTCCCCTTGAGCCGGGGTATGCTCTAACCAATTGAGCTAACATGACATGACTTCATAACTCGAATCTTTCCCATCGTTCTTTAACCATCGTATTGGGATGGAGCGACATCTATAGTACCACTTGCGTTGTACTACAAACAAGACCAATTTTGCAATTGGTTTTATACTTGTACATGATGACGCAACCTTATAAATTTAATATTGTTAGGTTTGCAATAACGCCTGCTATGCGGATTACATTACAAAATCACAAATATACGATATGACTTCGGTTAAAGCATACCCCGGCCCAAGGGGTGGATGGAAGCGGGTTCGAATCCCGCACATGACTTAAATTTAGTATATTTGTGATTTTGTAACGTATTCCGCATAGCAGGCGTTATTGCAAACCTAACAATATTAAAAAAAATACATCTACTGTGAAAATTTCAATTGTCTAGCTATCACCGTTCTTGCGATACAACCTGGTGACAGACAGACGGACAGTGGAGTATTAGTAATAAAGTCCCTTGTTTACCATTTAGTACGGAATACACAAAATTATGAGTAAAAAATATACAGTCACGAATTCGAACTATTAGTCACTTCACCACGGCAGCTCAAATTGGCATAGTATGTCCTTGCCCCAGAGATGGACGGTCTCGAGTTCGAATCCCACTGTATATTGAATGTTTCCTTTAGTCATTTCATAAGATTTAGAAAAAATACAATTTATGAATAATTATTTATCTTTATTTTCTATATCCATTGGTACTGCTGGATACTGCTTTCTCTTCTTCTTGTAATGTTCTATTCTTTCTTCGAGTGTTGCTGTAACAAAAAAACGAAGTTGTAACAATTTTACCACATAAGCGCTCGTCGTAATCAGGAACTAGTGTCTGTACGATACGAAAAATGTATACTGAAAAATGGAACCAACTTCAACACTCAAATGTGTGAAATAACTTGTCGAAGTTGGTACCATGATAGTTCAAAAGTACCTATTATCACATATTGTGACACGGTTGTTAAGTGAAAATGCCTGTAATTTTACTGGCACTCAAGGACTGCTGCCGGAACACCGTTAGGTGCTCGGCGACAGGTTTTCTACTTGAGGGTTGTAGCTAGTCGCAAAATGTCTTTCCACCATGCGGTGAAGCTCAAGCTGGCAGGGGATAGAACCAGGTTTTTGAAGCAGTGATGGCTCAGTGGCATTGGCTATGGACTGCCGCGCAGCAGGTCCATGGTTCGAATCCCGCGCAGAGCTTGAGCTTCACCGCATGGTGGAAGGGCATTTTGCGAATACCCGCCTGGCTAGCGACCACCCTCAAGTAGAAAATCTGTCGCCAAGCACCTAACGGTGTGTTCCGGCAGCAGTCCTTGAGAGCTAATGAAATAACAGGCAAAAATGTAGCGCAGAGTCGTCACTTGTGATGAAATGCATCTGTTATAGGCAGAGGATACCGCTTAACATCAGGCGGGCCCCGCGCTTGTTCCTTAACAATAACATAAAAAAAAAGGATACTGCGGCACGGCAGTCCATAGCTGTTACCGCTCGGCCATCATTGCTTCGACGTTAAAGAGACTTACAACACATCCCACGCTTCATCAGAGGCGTGTGTCGCTTAGGTTTCACTCCTTCCGTCAGCCCATCGTGGTAAGCGACAACTCTTCCACTCGCATCGCCGTAGCTATGCGTACATACTGCCACTTTGTCTTTTATTAGTTTCGCGTATATCGTCTCTATGGACTCAATGCAGTCGTTGATCATTGTTGCTCTGCAAAACAAAATGTAATATTACAACACTAGCTTTTTTTTCCACGTAGAAAATGATGAAAAGCGATGATGATGAAAAGTATCCAATGTGTCAATTCAGAATCTTTTTTTTTCTTTTTTATGCTATTGTTACGGAACAAGCTCGAGGCCCGCCTGATGTTAAGCGGACTAACCTCTGCCTATAACAGATGCATTTCGTCACAAGTCACGAATTGCACTGCGCCCGTCACTTGAAACATAGTTGTTAAGTCTCATGTGCCTGTAATTTCACTAGCTCTCAAGGACTATTGCCGGAACACACCGTTAGGTGCTTGGCGACAGATTTTCTACTTGTGTATCGAAACCAGTGATGGGCAAATTAAGGCCCGCGGGCCAACTGCGGCCCGCGAAAGCATTTAATCCGGTCCGCCAACGGTCTTTCGACATAAATAGTATAAGGGAAGCGCGTAGCGAAGTTTGCTTAGCCGTTCTTAATCGATCAGCTAAGTTAAGCAACGTCCGCCGCGGTCAGGAGTTGGATGGGTGACCGCTAGTGACATTACTACTGAGCGTGCACGTGCTTCGGAGGGCACGTTAAGCCGTCGGTCCCGGTTGTTGTCTTACGATGGCCGTCGTTACAGCATGGTGGTAGGGCACTTTGCAAATGCCCGCCTGGCTAGCTACCACTCAAGTAGAAAATCTGTCGCCAAGCATCTAACGGTGTGTTCCGGCAGCTGTCCTTGAGAGCCAGTAATTCTAGGCTAGCCTGATCAACATCTTCGACCACATCATCACTTACCATCAGGTGAGATAGTGGTCAAAGGCTAAGATATCAGGCATAAAAAAAAACATAATAAGGAGGATTTAAAACTTACTTAACACTATGCGTTGTCCAGTATCTTTGGCAGTGGCCGATAAGTCTAGCCAAATCTTCCTCGTCATATCGCCATTGCGATTCTTCCATAGAGTATGTGCATTTGAATAGGTTAAGTGGTAAGTCTGTAGCCATGTTGTACTGAGGCTTTCTGAAACAAGTATTAATGAATTAAAAAAGTTTTTTTTAAGCCTGATAGGTAATCCTTTCTCCACTATCTCACCTGATGGTAAGTGATGATGTGGTCGAAGATGTTTTTCAGGCTAACCTAGAAGTACTGGCTCTCAAGGACAGCTGCCGGAACACACCGTTAGGTGCTTGGCGACAGATTTTCTACTTGAGGGTGGTAGCTAGCCAGGTGGGCATTCGCAAAATTCCCTAACACCATGCTATAACGACTGCCATCCTAAGACAACAACCGCGACCGACGGCTTAACGTGCCCTCCGAAGCACGGAAACGCTCAGTAGTAATGTCACTAGCGGTCACCCATCCAACTCATGACCGCGCGCGACGTTGCTTAACTTTGCTGATCGGTTGAGAACAGCTAAGTAAACTTCGCTACGAGCGCTTCAAAGTAACAGTTTTCATGCTTAAAATAATCACTCGTAGACACAAACTATCACCAAACCACAACCGCATAAAGCAATATTGGTTTGATCCTACTTAAAGAACGAATGAAATATGTATCACGGATGTGCAAGCGAGCTACAAGATGTTTATAATATAGCGTTATCCCGCTCGCACTGTTCCGAACTACGATGTTATGGAACGGATTTACCATAGTTTTATGACATTTTATTGTCTGCTGCACAACAGCTGTACTGTAACTTTTTAGTTTCACTCATCAAATAATTTTGCTGCATTTATTTTAAAGATAAAAGTAATAAAAACATTCCACGTAATTTACACATTAATTAAACCCATTTTTATCGTAAAGTACCCAAAATCAAGTTTATATCCGCTGATAGAAAGTAACTTTTTTAAGATGGATAAACATGACGGATTTGTCGCTGGAACAGTAATAGTTCGTACGTCAGAGTTCGCGAATAGATTGAACACTTTGTTGTGACGTCATCAAAACGCTGAGCGATTCCATTACCGATTGTAAGCCAGCTTAATTGACGTGGAGGTATACAATTTAGCAGTAAGATTAAGTTATTATTACTATAAGATGTGAGAGTTGGCCTCCATGTCAGGAGTACCCTAAACCGACGCTTATGTATGAAAGGATTGAGTAAAGATAAAGCTTAAGATATATGTAAGGATCGTAGTATTTTTAATTTTTTTTTATGCCTGATAGGTTAGCCTTTGACCACTAACTCACCTGATGGTAAGTGATGATGTGGTCGAAGATGTTGTGCAGGCTAACCTAGATGTACTGGCTCTCAAGGACAGCTGCCGGAACACACTGTTAGGTGCTTGGCGACAGATTTTCTACTTGAGGGTGGTAGCTAGCCAGACGGGCATTCGCAAAATGCCCTACCACCATGAAAATAGAAGTAAGAGGAAATCTGTGGTCGCTGCCTACACCTATGGAAAAGAGGCGTAATTTTATGTATGTATGTATGAATTAAAACGGAAAGATATATTTGAATTTATGGAATCGTTTTAAAAGCCCTTCATTTCGAACCCAGTGGTGACTTGGTGGGTTTGGAATAAAAATATTTTTTTGGCCTTACCGCATGGCGTCTAAAATCCGCCAGTTATATACTATTTACATTTCTTTATTTTCTCGATGACAGCTCCTGTGAAAACTTGAACGAGCATTCTGTTTCAATTTTTTTAATTTACCGATCAAGCTCGAGGCCCACCTGATGTTAAGCGGATTAACCTCTGCCTATAACAGACGCATTTAATCACTAGTCACGAATTGCACTGCGCCCGTCACCTTGAGACATAGTTGTTAAGTCTGATATGCCTGTAATTTCACTGGCTCTCAAGGACTACTGCCGGAAACCACCGTTAGGTGCTTCGCGACAGATTTTCTACTTAGTGGTGGTCGCTTGCCAGGCGGGCAATCGCAAAAAGCCCTTCCACCATGCGGTGAAGCTCAAGCCGGCGGTGGGGATCGAACCAGGGTACTGCAGCGCGGCAGTCCATAGCTATTACCGCTCGGCCATCATTGCTTCAAAATTCCATGATTCAATGATTCGAGATTGGTTTGCGAATGCTCGCCTAGCTAGCTACACTCAAGTAGAAAAACTGTGTCGCCAAGCTCTTGACTATGCTCCGGCAGCAATACTTGAGAGCCAGTAAGATATTACGAAATAACAGGTACATAAGACTTAACAACTGTATGTCTCAGGGTGATGAGCGCGAGGGTGGTAGCTAGTGAGGCAGGCTTTTGCAAAATGCACTACCACCATGCTATAACGACTGCCATCCTAAGACAACAACCGGGACCGACGTCTTAACGTGCCCTCAGTAGCACGTGCACGCTCAGTAGTAATGCCACTAGCGGCCACCCATCCAAGTCATGACCGCGGCGGACGTTGATTAACTTAGCTGATCGGTTAAGAACAACTAAGCAATCTTCTGTAAGAGTTTTGCACACTTCGAATTAAAAAAATAAATTAGACGGCGTGCATCTCTCTATAATTTTTTTTTTTTATAAAGTTTTATACACTCGGCTTTACGATTACTCAACTAAATAAATCTAACAAAGTTTTTTTTGCGTTGACGCCTGCCAACCGAACAATGTTATGATATAACAATAAGAAATACTTACCTCTCATTCGTTTCATGATCTAACAGTGTGGTAATCACATCCTTTGATTCGAGACCGCCGCCAATCAAAAGAAGTACCGCCTGAATACATCTGTAATATAAATAAAAAAAAAAAAAAAAATATTTTTGAGAGCCACTAATTATAGGTTAGCCTGAACAACATCTTCGACCACATAAATAAGGGCATTTCGCGAATGCCCGCCTGGCTAGCTACCACCCTCAAGTAGAAAATCTGTCGCCAAGCACCTAACGGTGTGTTCCGGCAGCAGTTCTTGAGAGCCAGTGAAATTACAGGCACATGAGACTTAACAACTGTCTCAAGGTGACGGGCGCAGTGCAATTCGTGAATTGTGACGAAATGCATCTGTTATAGGCAGAGGTTAGTCCGCTTAACATCAGGTGGACCTCGAGCTTGATCAGTCACAATAACATAAAAAAATAAAAAAATAAAGTTGTTGTCTCAACGTGCCTGTGATTTACTGGCTCTCAAGGACTGCTGCCAAAACATACTGTTTGGTGATTGGCAACAGATTGTCTACTTGACTATAGAAGCTAAAGACGAAAAAGCGAAGTAATGACAGTTATTATCTGGCTTTTTTTATGCCTGATAGGTTAGCCTTTGACCACTATCTTACCTGATGGTAAGTGATGATGTGGTCGAAGATGTTGTTCAAGCTAACCTAGAATACTGGCTCTCAAGGACAGCTGCCGTGTGTTCCTTTAGGTGCTTGGCGACAGATTTTCTACTTGAGGGTGGTAGCTAGCCAAGCGGGCATTCGCAAAATGCCCTACCACCATGCTATAACGACTGCCATCCTAAAACAACAACCGGGACCGACGGCTAAACATGCCCTCCGAAGCACGGAAACGCTCAGTAGTAATGTCACTAGCGGTCACCCATCCAACTCATGACCGCGCGCGACGTTGCTTAACTTTGCTGATCGGTTGAGAACAGCTAAGTAAACTTCGCTACGAGCGCTTCAAAAACATTAAAATATATTATAAAAAGTAATACCTTATCTGATGCCATAGGAATGCATTGCCTTCTATACGAAGATAGTACATTGAAGTTGCTGAAAAAAGACATTTTTTTTTACTTTCATTTGGTCTTTACACTGTTCTGTACGGCATCAACCGGATCGACCACTGCTGAACACAGCCTCCTCTATTAGGGGGGGGGGGGGGGGTTTGCCATAATCTCCACGCTTGGCAGGCGTCTTGGGTATCTTAGTATCAGATAACAGTGCCTCAGAAAGCACTGCTGCCCACCTTGCGATATTTTTCCCTTAGACACCCACGGGTAGAGATGGGGGGTGAAATTCTTTCCCGGCTCCACAAGGGCATGCTCGCTGGGCTAGTTAAAGAATTTAACTTAAAATTTAAAAATATTTATGCTAGCCCTTGACCAGTGTCTCACCTGATGGTAAGTGATGATGCAGTCGAAGATGTTGTTCAGGCTGACCTAGAATTACTGGCTCTCAAGGACATCTGCGGGAACACACCGTTAGGTGCTTGGGGACAGATTTTCTGCTTGAGGGTGGTCGCTAGCCAGGCGGGCATTCGCAAAATGCCCTTCCTCCATGCGGTGAAGCTCAAGCTCTGGGCGGGATTCGAACCATGGACCTGCTGCGCGGCAGTCCATAGCCAATGCCACTGAGCCATCACTGCTTCAAAATAATAATATAAAAAACATGACTGCCCTGTCAAAAACATTCGTGTAATTAATGGTTTGTAGTAAGCAATATGAACACTGCCTAATATTTTGAAAAAAATGTCGCCCCCCCCAACCAACCACTCATGGTGCTAGTGTCGTCCTTTTTACTTGCATACAATTGTGCAAGAGAGAGCGCCCTATATTAGACATTCTCGGCGAACAGAGTGTAGATATATTTTCTTTGTAATTATCGTAAGAGGTCCTTTATTATACTTACGTTTATTAGTATCGTACAGATCTACAGGTACAATGTCAGCGCTTAAGATATGTCTCCTAAACTCGGTAACGCCATTCCCGACGTCCATTTTACACAGGTTCCTAAAGTCGTGGGTGCCAATCAGCAGATCGCAAGCTTCCCGCATCGCGTCTATGTCCAGCGACGAACGGGGGAAGTAATATTTGTATTGGCGCTTTTTGCAATCAAATCTGTAATAAACAAAAACAATATTTCAACGGAGGTTCCCGAAGAGGTCAACTGGGGTTCCCCGAGAGGTCAACGGAAGTTCACCAATGGGTCTACGAAGGTTCTCCGAGAGGTCAACTGAGATTTACTGAACGCTCTATGGATGTTCCCCGAGCGATCTACGGAGTATCCCCGAGACGTCTACGGAGTTTCTCCGAGAGGTCAACGGAGATTCACTGAAAGCTCTATGGATGTTTCCCGAGCTACCTACGGAGTATCCCCGAGACGTCTACGGAGTTTCTCCGAGAGGTCAACGGAGATTCAGTGAAAGCTCTATGGATGTTCCCCGAGCGATCTACGGAGTTTCCCCGATAGGTAAACGGAGATTTACTGAAAGCTCTATGGATGTTCCCCGAGCGATGTACGGAGCTTCCCGAGAGGTCTACGGAGTTTCCCCGAGAGGTCAACGGAGATTCACTTAAAGCTCTATGGATGTTTCCCGAGCGATCTACGGAGTATCCCCGAGACGTCTACGGACTTTCTCCGAGAGGTCAACGGAGATTCAGTGAAAGCTCTATGGATGTTCCCCGAGCGATCTACGGAGTTTCCCCGATAGGTCAACGGAGATTTACTGAAAGCTCTATGGATGTTCCCCGAGCGATGTACGGAGCTTCCCGAGAGGTCTACGGAGTTTCCCCGAGACGTCTACGGAGTTTCTCCGAGAGGTCAACGGAGATTCAGTGAAAGCTCTATGGATGTTCCCCGAGCGATCTACGGAGTTTCCCCGATAGGTCAACGGAGATTTACTGAAAGCTCTATGGATGTTCCCCGAGCGATGTACGGAGCTTCCCGAGTGGTCTACGGAGTTTCCCCGAGAGGTCTACGGAGTTTCCCCGAGAGGTCAACGGAGATTCACTGAAAGCTCTATGGATGTTCCCCGAGCGATCTACGGAGTTTCCCCGATAGGTCAACGGAGATTCACTGAAAGCTCTATGGATGTTCCCCGAGCGATCTACGGAGTTTCCCCGAGAGGTCAACGGAGATTCACTGAAAGCTCTATGGATGTTCCCCGAGCGATCTACGGAGTTTCCCCGATAGGTCAACGGAGATTTACTGAAAGCTCTATGGATGTTCCTCGAGCGATCTACGGAGTTTCCCCGATAGGTCTACGGAGTTTCTCCGAGAGGTCAACGGAGATTCCCCGAGAGGTCAACGAAGGTTTCCCGACTAGCTCAGGGGAAACACCTACGGTTCAATTCACTGGCGCGGTCTAGTGTTGCCGCGGCGGGCGCTCTTATCAGACCATGGATGATATGGGATCAAAGCATGGACCTGCAGCACGGCAGACCATAGACCACTGCTTCAACAAGTTATGGTATGGGCATGTCATGATAGGGGATGAAAAACATGTAACGAGAAGTATTGAGTATGTATTTCAAAAGCATGATAAATGATGACGAAAACTGATGTGAAATTTTTCCGAGACAAAAACGAAATCGTTTTAAAAACTTATTATATCAACCACGCTGCCATAAAGAATATATAAGAGAAATGTTTATAATATGTGCATAACTGTTTATAATAAATTACCAGACGAAATAAAGATATTAGAGGGTCATGTTTATAGGAATAGGCTAAGTCAGTGGTTATTAGAAAACTGTTTTTATAGCATTAAAGAATATATGGAGGTTTAGTAAGATATAGATGTAGTTAATATGATTAAATTGTTAATATTATTTGTGTATTTTTAGCATTAGCTTTAAATATTTTCACGTCTGCTTGCAGGCAGAATACAGAGACCACGCATTTTACACAAGAACTCAAAATGTACATACATGATTGTATTTTTGCAAATAAAATTTTTGATTTGTAAAAAATGCAATTTACTTTGAAAGAGTCCAACCTTGCACTAAAATCCTCAGGAACTGGCATCCATCCAACTGCCCTTATCTCATCCGGTAGAAGTCTATTAAGTATTTTACAGTAGTTCATTTCGTCAGCGATGGATGCTGGGTCCATCTGTTTGTCTGGGGAGTGTTTGCTGCGAAGGTGGATGGAAATCATCTGAAAAATAAAGGTTTTTTCACCACATCAGCTCAAAATCTCCATGCAAGTGTTTTTTTCTGCTTGCAATGAAAATATTCTTAAAATATGTAGCATAAAATACTAACAAATATTTTTAAAATACTTTATGAAAACATAAAATTAATATTTTAATAAAACACTTAAAAAATACAAAAATATATCTAGTGACAATTCCGCCTAATTTTTCTGTTAAGCCGACTTGACGTCACAGAAAGACCGTCGAGAAATTTCGTTCGTTTCATTCTCGATCGTGCGCTCGTAGAGTCAAGACCTCCAGAGGATGCTACGTGTAGAAGGGAAACGCGTCGAAAATTCTTCCGGTTTGGCTGCGTGGCGTTTGTGACGTCACGTCGGCTTAACAGTAAAATTAGGCAGAATTGTCACTAGATATATTTTTGTATTTTATAAGTGTTTTATTAAAATAATAATTTGATGTTTTCATAAAATATTTTAATTTTTTTTATTATTAAATATGAATTTCCGCAAAGTAACGCCTGAATCTATTTATTATCTTACTAAGCATAAAGGTTTACTACATTACTAATGGTAGTAAATTTTAATTTTTCATATAAATATAATCTCTTTAACTAAATTATTGCGCTCTTCCAACACTCTCCATCTTAAAATGACCCCTCACAGCTCTCAGTACTACAGCAAGTTCTTCACAGTACAGGATGCACGACTATGGAATGCTTTACCACTCCAGATTAGACGTGCCAATTCTATTGGAGTTTTTAAAATAATTGTAAAAAATCACTACTTATCCAGTATATAATATTGTAATTATTTGTTTATGGTATATGTAATATATGTAGATGCATATTTAAGTAATTTGTTATATATGTGTTATTTAAAGGTATGTAATTTATGTATGTATAACGTTAATATGTATATTGGTATTTATTTATCATCATTTATCACGTATTAGATTTATGTATCTGAATTTAATTATCTAACATTTATTTATTGTACACCACTGTGGGCTACTCTCACATTTGTATATATAATTATCTATATATAAATACATACACTATATATCGCATAAATATATATTCTATATTATTTATTTATTCACATCACAGTCATACATTCACACATACTTCAACATTCACAGCATACAAACATTATATTTTTAACACAAGCACAATATATCTATTCATTAATATTTACTTAACATCATACGAATACCAGCTGGCCGCTATCAGTGGACACACGCGCCACCGAGCGAGTTCCATTGTTCTCCGCTGACGTCACACGAGCGACCGGCCGCTGCTCGATAGCGGTAAATTATATAGACTCACGCGCAGCTCGCATTCCTCAGTCCGCTTCACCATTTGACGCTGGACGCACGCCTGTTTGCCCTCTGCTCTTTGCTTACGCTCGCGCCTCTCTCTACGTTAAATATTGTTTATTATTGTTTCTATCTCGTATCTGTTCTTCCCTGTTGTGTATATTGTTTCTACCTATCTGCTGTGCTCGTCATCCTTCTATATAACTGTTTATGTGTGTACAATTGTGACTGTGATTATACTTGTGACTATATACCGAATGCTGTGATTTCTTTCGCCATCAACCTGCTTACAGCTAAGTACCATCCATCACTTACTCCATATAAATATCTTGGCCATCACTCATTGGTGACCAACACTCAACCTTGGCCAAATTGGTGACCCCTCTCAGGACACTATGAGCGACAGCAGCGAATCATTACGCGCCGACGGCGTGGTAACACGCCACCGCCGAACGAAGCCGATGCGCGTTTCCATTAAACCGGAACACGTCAAAATTGACGTCATACGAGATTTTGAATTAAGGATCCCGCCATTCTCAGCAGACGACCCTGAACTATGGTTTGCATTATTGGAGGCCCAATTTATACATTTTGACATTTTTGATGAAACTGAAAAATTTAACATTATTTTAAGAAATCTAGATATTTGCCATGCAAAGACAGTTAGAGACATAATTGTCAACCCTCCATCCCAAAACAGATATAGCGTTATAAAATGCGAGATGATTAGGCGTCTTACCGCCAACCATGAAAAGAAGGTACGACAACTCCTCACTCATGAGGAAATTGGAAATCAGAAACCTTCACAGTTTCTCCGTCACCTTCAAGAGCTTGCAGGCACGAACGTGCCAGATGAATTCCTCCGCACCATTTGGAACAACTGCTTACCTCACAGCATCCAGACAGTGCTAGCGTCGCAGACCACCCAGACCCTGGAACAGCAGGCTGATTTAGCGGATCGCTTGCAGGATATTTTTACACCTGCTTGCGTCATCGTGGCTTCAACTGCTCAGCCTAGTAAGAGCACACCTTGTGATCTGAGCTCTACCAGCGAGACCGCTGAGCTGAAGGTAGAGATCGAGCGCCTTGCAGCGAAGCTTGAGGAGAGCACACAATCGTTGTGCATCCCTGAGCGCCCTAGTAAGCAGCAGCACCGTACGCCTTCTAGCAGCAGAACCACTCCGGCTTCGAAAACCGAACGGTACCACTCGAAGTACGGATTAAAGGCGCGCAGGTGTCAGAAGCCATGCGACTTCATCAAGCCGGACAATGCCGTGACCAACTCATTAATGGCCACGGAAGATGACCTAGCCTCTCCAGGTCGCCTCTTCGTGACTGACCGCGCTACGAAAACCCAGTTTTTGGTCGACACTGGTAGCGACCTCTGTGTTTTCCCCCGGTCTCAACTTCGAGAGCGTCGTGCGGCCACAAACTACAAGCTCACCGCAGCCAATGGTACAACCATCAACACCTATGGCTACGCACACCTTAATCTGGACCTTGGACTTCGTCGAACCTACCCGTGGAAGTTTGTAGTTGCTGACGTTACGAAGCCTATCATAGGCATAGACTTTTTGTGTCATTATAATTTAATTGTAGACTGTAAAAATAAGACTTTAATTGACAATACGACATCTTTGTCTACTCCAGCTTCACTGGCTTATAGCGCTAGCGATATTCAATCGGTGAAGGTGCTGACTGGCGAATCGCGTTACCATCTTTTATTATCGGGTGAATTTCCAGATATTACGCGACCAGCTGGTACTCAACGCACCATACCTCACAACACACAGCACCACATCCGCACTACTCCTGGTCCTCCGGTATCGTGCACACCTAGGCGACTAGCTCCGGACAAATTGCAGGTGGCTAAAAAGGAGTTCGAGTCTATGCTTGCTAATGGCACAGCTCGTCCTTCTGATAGCCCCTGGTCCTCCCCATTACACCTGGCGCCGAAAAAGGACAACGGCTGGCGTCCTTGTGGGGACTACCGACAGCTCAACGCCCGAACGATCCCAGACAGGTATCCGATCCGACATATCCATGATTTTTCCCACAGCATTTCAGGATGTCGGATCTTCACCACCATCGACCTGGTGAAGGCCTACAATCAGGTTCCAGTCTGCGCGGAGGACATTCCTAAAACGGCGATCTCTACCCCTTTCGGAATGTTTGAATTCCCCTTTATGGGGTTTGGTCTCCGAAATGCGGGTCAGACGTTCCAGAGGTTCGTCGATGAGATGATGCGCGGGCTGGATTTCATCTACTGCTACCTTGATGAATTCCTGGTCTTCAGCAGGGATGAAGTCCAGCACGAGGAACACCTCCGCCAAGTTTTCACCAGATTGCGGGACTATGGGATGGTCATAAACGTCTCTAAGTGTGTTTTCGGTGCTCCCGAGGTAACCTTTCTGGGTTACACTATTTCGGAGAGCGGAACAAAACCACTTAGAGACAAGATACAGGCCATACATGACTTCCCCCCTCCGAAAGATGTGAGAACGTTGAGACGCTTCTTGGGCATGGCCAACTTTTACAGGCGATTTTTACCAAATGCTGCCCAAATTCAAGCACCTCTCAACGCTCTTCTCACTGGGGCAGTCAAGGGCTCCACACCCATCCTCTTGACCGACGATGCTCTGAAGGCTTTCTCAGACACCAAGGAAAGCCTAGCCAATGCCACCCTTCTGGCACATCCAGATTGTCACAACAAGCTGGCATTGGTAACAGATGCATCGGACGTGGCCATTGGAGCTGTTTTACAGCAGCTTCAAAATGACGTGTGGCAGCCACTGGCGTTCTTCTCCCGGAAACTAAGCCCATCCCAACAGAAGTACTCTCCGTACGATCGTGAACTCCTCGCGATCTACGAGGCCATTAAGTACTTTCGTCTCATGGTCGAGGCGAGGCACTTCACGGTCTACACAGACCACAAGCCCATCTGTTATGCTTTCCATGAAAGGAAGCGTGACTGTTCGCCACGGCAGTTTCGACACCTGGACTACATTTCCCAGTTCACGACCGACTTAAAGCATATTTCTGTCAAAGACAATGTCGTTGCCGACACTTTAAGTCGCGTTGAAGAACTGGGCGCTCCAGTGTGTCTTGCAGACCTTGCCAAAGACCAAGACGCCGATCCCGAGCTGGCACAATATATAACAGACGGGTCATCACTCCGTCTACAAAGAATGAACTTTCCTGGCTGTCAAATACCATTGTACTGCGATGTCAGCACACCGACTCCCAGGCCGTTCATTACAAAGTCGTATCGCAAACAAGTGTTCGAAAGTCTCCATTCCCTTAGTCATCCCGGCGCTGCAGCAACTGCCAAACTGGTAGCTGAAAGGTTTGTGTGGCCCGGGGTGAGAAAGGATTGTCGAGACTGGGCTCGAACTTGTTTAGCGTGTCAACGCGCCAAGGTGAGTCGACATGTGTCTGCACCGCTAGGCACCTTCGACTTGCCTCGTGCGAGATTTATGAAGGTCCATATCGATCTCATAGGGCCCCTGCCTGTTTCGCAAGGTTTCAGGTATTGTCTCACGGCCATAGACCGGTTCACACGGTGGCCGGAGGTCATGCCAATACCTGACATTACGGCAGAAACGGTAGCTAAGGCGCTCATCACCGGCTGGATATCCAGATTTGGGTGTCCAACAGATATTGTCACAGATCGCGGCCGACAATTTGAGTCCGCACTGTTTCAATATCTGGCAAAATCATCTGGATTCCAGCACAAGCGCACTACAGCCTACCACCCTGCATGTAATGGCCTTGTCGAGCGCTTCCATAGGCAGCTCAAGGCCGCTATCACATGCCACGCAGATAGCAACTGGGTAGAAGTCCTACCACTAGTGCTCCTTGGCATCCGCAGTGCGTTCAAGGAGGACTTACAAAGTTCCTCAGCCGAACTGCTGTACGGCGAACCGTTACGGCTTCCCGGTGAATTTTTTGACCCAAGCACGCCCACTACGTCAGACATTACCGACTTTACAGCGCGCTTGCGGTCCTTCGCCGAGAAGCTGAAACCGGTCCCAACTTCTCGCCACAGCAAACACAATGTGTTCGTTTTTAAAGAGCTGGCCACTGCTGAAAACGTCTTCCTACGTGAAGACGCTTCACGTGCCCCTCTCCAACCAGCATACACAGGTCCTCACAAAGTCCTACAGAGACAGGAGAAAGTCTTCAAACTCCTTGTCAAAGGGAAACCTGTGACCGTCTCTGTAGACCGCCTAAAACCTGCCTTCATGATGGCAGACGAACAGGACTTGTCACGTGACATCTCTCCACCCGTCACACCTGCTAGGAACACTGCACCCTCTCCTTCCACAATACCCACACCTCCCGTTACATCACCTGCTCCCAAAACCACACGTTCTGGTCGGCGAGTCAGGTTCCCCGATTTTTATCGACCCTAACCAGGTCTCTGGGGGGGAGTGATGTGGGCTACTCTCACATTTGTATATATAATTATCTATATATAAATACATACACTATATATCGCATAAATATATATTCTATATTATTTATTTATTCACATCACAGTCATACATTCACACATACTTCAACATTCACAGCATACAAACATTATATTTTTAACACAAGCACAATATATCTATTCATTAATATTTACTTAACATCATACGAATACCAGCTGGCCGCTATCAGTGGACACACGCGCCACCGAGCGAGTTCCATTGTTCTCCGCTGACGTCACACGAGCGACCGGCCGCTGCTCGATAGCGGTAAATTATATAGACTCACGCGCAGCTCGCATTCCTCAGTCCGCTTCACCATTTGACGCTGGACGCACGCCTGTTTGCCCTCTGCTCTTTGCTTACGCTCGCGCCTCTCGCTACGTTAAATATTGTTTATTATTGTTTCTATCTCGTATCTGTTCTTCCCTGTTGTGTATATTGTTTCTACCTATCTGCTGTGCTCGTCATCCTTCTATATAACTGTTTATGTGTGTACAATTGTGACTGTGATTATACTTGTGACTATATACCGAATGCTGTGATTTCTTTCGCCATCAACCTGCTTACAGCTAAGTACCATCCATCACTTACTCCATATAAATATCTTGGCCATCACTCATTGGTGATCATCACCACCAACACCCACTCGGCCAAACCACCATCTACCTTTTCCCTTATTTCTATCCATCCATCGTTGTCTGGTAGAAATCGCTACATAGCGATAAGACCTCCCATTGTACTGCCATAGAATTATTAGTCTTAATCAGTGTAATTTACTTTTACTTGGTAAACAATAAAGAATTTTTGTAAATATTGTATTGTATTATTTATGGCTGTTTTAATTGCAGCTAGCCTTTTCCTTGCTGTATAGTGTATGTGAAAAGTTGTGTGTTTAACTTCACAGCAAATTAATATAAAATCCTATGAAATTACGCTCAGAATTATAACACTCTCTTCGGTTATGGTTCAACCCTAGAATCCTTCAGGTTTATACCCTACTAAAATGTGTGCAGCCTTGCATTATAGAGGGTTATTGGTAAAACGCTAACAACCTCTTAGGGTTGACTTCTGCTAGTCCTAACAAACATTTTGAGATGTTTTTTTTTTTGTTTGATTATGTGTATATAACGCAATAAGCACGAGGACCACCTGATGTTCAAAGTCTCTTGTGCCCGTAATTTATTATTTACTATTTTTAATTACTTTGTTCAATGTAAATATTCAAAACTCTATTCAAAGGGAGCGCGGCGGTCCAGTGTTGCTGCGGCGGGCGCTCTTAGCTCGGAGTAGGCATTGTCTTTTACTAAGTATACTAAAAAAAAACTCAAAATGTTTGTTAGAACTAGAAGAAGTCAACCCTAAGAGGTTGTTAGCGTTTTCCAATACCCCTGTATAACTGTTTTTAACATCAAACCAAAACTTTTTATGCTATTTTTTCTGTACCTATTATCAGTGACCAGTTTAAAAGCAGATGTGTTATGAGCATAATGTCATGTAGAGTGTGTCTCCAAGTATACATCTATTTAGGTAATTGTCCGTCCCTGGCACTTTCAATGACTGGCTAGGACTTGTTCCCATTTAACTTGTTTCTTGTAGGCAATTGGGAGGCCAAGGTGTTCAGATGTACCTCGAGTCGCTGGTAGTAGGACCATAGTAGAAAGAGTGGGAAGTAAGTTATCTTCATACAAACGCACCGCGCGCGGCTTGTATGTGTGCGCCATAATATCTATGCGTCCCGCACGCACACTCTAACAAAATCTCGACCCGTTTCGACCGTGCGCCAGTCGGGGCTAACATCGCACAAAGTTTGAGCGGAGTTCGAACATTTCGGCACCTCTAAATAAATTAAAAATGTGTGATAATCGCAGGAGAACTTATTGCTGTGTTTGGCTGTTTAAACAGTTCATCTATTTCAGAGTTGTCTCTGTTCAGATTACCTACTGAACAGGAAAGGTAAGCAAGTTATTCTAGCATACCTATAATTTTTAATTGATGATGAGTGAGATACCTATAGATTTTATTTGGTAGTTTTCTATCAGGCAGACGAAGTAGGCAGGCCTACTTTCCTACTACAATGTATAACCTAGGTATATTTGATCTGTCAATTGATATGCCGCTATTGCTTTGTTTACATTTAGTCATGCCGATTTCTCAGTATTGTAGGTAGGTAGTAGTAAGATTGAAACAAAGTTAATTGAATGTGTCTGTCTCGAGATATTGCTATCAAAGCCCCATTTTTGACATATTTTTAGTTCCACCAATATCTCCCATAGTACAACTTTTAAAAATGTAAGTTATAGTTTTCGAAATATAAAGGTATTTAGCATCAAATTACAGAAGCAAAGTTATTTTGGTTTTTTCATATAAAATGTATGCGAAAACAAACAAAACTTACAAACAATAAAAAACTAACGCAATAACTACACATGAACTACGAAACCTTACATATGGGCGTGTCCGAAACGGCGCTTTTTTATAAATAGTACTGTTCTGAATCTTGAATACATTTCTGTATTTGTTAGGAAAACTATTGTTGAACTTTATTGAATCACTAAATTAGCTATACAGAGATGTGTCATCTTTGGCAAGGGCCGGGCTTTAAACTAGTGAATTGGTTGACAGTACTATCAGTAAACTCACGTAAACTACCGTAGGTACTCGTACACATCACCGCCCCGCGTCGCCCGTCTCTGGCCCGCAACCACATAGGTATCTTCTGTCGCTTTTTCTATCATCGTGAAAGGTTTCATCATGATTATTTACTATTATACCGGCTAGCACTCACGGTGTTTGGTCGTAATCTCATTTATGTATTAGGCTTCATCATGGTTTAGGTAAAACCGACCTCACTTACCCTGAACCCACACAACATAAGTAAAAAACACATCTTCCCGGCCGTTGCCAATTTCTAGGCACTGAATTAAAATTTTGCTAAAAGTGACAACCCTGAGACAGACAAGTGTGGTAGGTAATTATATCGCGGATTGGGCCGGAGATGGCCTACTTCCTCTCTTTCTACTATGGTAGGACTCGCTCGCAAACAGTCTAAATATCCCCACAGGTTTTTTAGTAGCAACATACCCTAGAACCTATAATATAGGGCCTACATTGGTATTGAGAATTTCATTTAATCATATTATTCCCGTGGCCATTCATGACCCGTGGGGTGCCAGGCTAGTACCTCCCATTTGTTCCTGTGGTCGACTTAAGAGATGATGAAAGAAAGAATACATGAAGGAAGGCAGAAGGTAAGCAGTGCCCTGTAAATAATGGTTGTCTTACACTGTGATTACAAAGCCACCTGCCAGGCGTGGGTTAATGGCTCATCCTTCATTAGTGAAGCAGTGAATGAACCAACTGATACAGCTTATAGGGGCCTCATCTTCTCTTATCATTCTTAACCAATCAAATAACTTGAAGCAACATTCTCCGGGGTCACCACTTAGATGGGTCAGGTCAGCAATGGCAGTTACTACTGAGGGAATCTGTGCTTTATAAGGCATGGCTCTTGTTATATTTATAAGTATTTGACAGTACTTAATCGCGATAAAAACATTTATAAATTTATTTACCTCGACGTTTCGACCAAGTTGCATTGTTCATGGTCACGAGCGGACTGAAGAGGCGGGTGTCAACGTCTTGGAAGGCGGGTATTTTCTCCAACTACCCGCATTTGACTTAGAAATGTATCGTCTTGACACACAACACTGACAACATCCACAGGTCTTAAGGAAGGTAAAACGCCTTTGGTGCATTTCCTTATCACTGGATTCCAGGATGTTTTTATCGCGATTAAGTCCCGTTAAATACTTGTTCAAGTCGCGAAAGTCTTAAAGTTACTATGGCTCTTGTTGCCTTAGGATGGCAGTTGTTAGGCTGTGAAATGCGGAGGGCTATGGGCAGCCTGTAAACTCCAACACTTTTGCATGGTCGACACAATTACATCAAGGAGTTCACCAATAACTAAAATAAAATTAAAAGGATAGCAATTAAACTACCTGGCCGAATGCGCTCACTCCTTTGTCGGTCCTGCCACATCGGTGGTATCTGAAATTGATTGTTATAAAGTATGTTGAAATACAGCAGGGGTCATTTTCATTCTGTAAGTAGAAAATCGTTCTTTGTACTGCTGAGATTCTTTGATAATGTCGCATGGTGGAACAGCATTTTGCGAATGCCCGCCTGGCTAGCGACCACCCTCAAGTAGAAAATCTGTCGCCAAGCACCTAACGGTGTGTTCCGGCAGCAGTCCTTGAGAGCCAGTGAAATAACAGGCAAAATGAGAATTAACAGGTATGTCTCAAGGTGATGGGCGCAGTGCAGTTCGTCACTTCTGATGAAATGCATCTGTTATAGGCAGAGGATACCGCTTAACATCAGGTGGGCCTCGCGCTTGTTCCTTCACAATAACATAAAAATTTAAAAAAATTGGTCGACGATAATGGTGTTAACAGCCTTGACCTGAAATTACTGGTTCTGAAGCTGTTGGAACACATCAATAGGTTCTTGGTGACAGATTTCTACTTGGGGGTGGTAGCTAACCAGGCTAGCATTCGCAAAATGGCCAACCATGCTGTAAGGTCTATTCCAATTATTTCAACCATGGACCTACAGGATGTAGCAATCCATAGAAATTGCCACTGGGCAATCATTGCATCATTAAGGCTCTCATAAAAAATCCACCAACAGACTTTTCATTTAACTAGTCTCAATGAGTTCTCTCTGGTGTACCTTATTTAATTTTTTTCTTAAGGATTAAATCGCGCAGGCGGCATAGAATGCCAACAATAATAAATACTTAAAACAGAGATAGACACATAGTAATTAAACAACTTTAAACGGTTTATATCGCGTATATTTATCATTATTTTTATGCCGACGTTTCAAACACTTTGCAGTGATCGTGGTCACGGGGTGACTCCACTCCACGATCACTGCAAAGTGTTTGTAACGTTGGGATAAAAATAATGATAAATATATGCTATTTAAACCGTTTAAAGTTGTCTAATTACTATGTGTGATAATCGCAAAAATCTAAGACAACATTAGAGATAGACACATTAAGATGTAATCTGCATAATAAATTGCAATCCAGCTCAAAATTTGTATAACATGTTTAATTATTGTAAATGAGAATTTGACTGTAATTTGTTTGGTGTATCTAAATAAATAAATAAATAAAAATATATATGCATAAAAATGCTGCAATAAAACACATTTCTAGTATCAGCTGCAGCATACAAATGACCTGAAGTCACCTATAAAAGCGCACCCACACAAGTGAATGTATTTCCTCTCACACATGAAAACAATTGATTTTCGAACTGTAGATAAGATACTCTACATTTTTATTTTAAAAGTATTCTTAATTTATATCGCACATTAATACATTTATTTTATTTCAAGTATTTTTAAGTTGAAACATTAAAGTTGTATTTAGGTACCCATTAGGAAGATCATAGGCTATGTTGGTCATTTATGAATTAATTTCTGTAATTGTCCTTATCTTTGATTTACATAGGTGAAAAAGTTTCATACTTAGCAGTTTCTCGGCTCTCAATGAAGCATGCAAGCTTCAATGCTTTGAACAAGTGATGTTCAATAGTTTGATGTGTGTCTTCTTGCACCACGAAACCTTGGTAGTCCCATCCAAAATACATTATGTGCAAAAGAACTGGGCGAAAGTGGCATCTGGAATATGAAGTTTTTTTTATACAGCTCAGTGGTTAGCCCTAGACTACTCTCAGCTGTACAGGAAGATTTGGTCAAAGATGGCAATTAGGCTTCATCTCTCATGCAAATTCATACACCTGTTGCACATACATCTACTTCTGCAACTAATTCGCAAGCTCAATCTTTAGAGGTTAACATAGAATGGGAACATGCTTGGCGACAGATTATCTTAAGAGTGGAAGGCAACAAGGCTATCAGCTCAAGCAGGCCTCTCTAGTTTTAGAGTATAACAATTACTTTAATTTGACTAATTTTGTAAAGTCATACCTACGTTTGGATATATGTATCTAATAATAACAAATATTTAAAAATACATGAATATTACAAAACTACAATTTTACTGCGGGATCCCACACATGACTATAATTTTGCCTCTCATAAATTTGAATTGTATTCCGCAGCACATGCATTATTGCAGTGACTAAAATATTAAAAAAAAACATTAATTAAGCACCTTAAAAAAAATTGGTACGAGACAGCATTTTTTTTTTAATTTTATTTATGTATTTCTGCAAAATAGTGCATAAATCTATTTATTAAAATATACCTGGTTTGTTTCTGTTTTACGTTGTCTTCATTTTACGATCAAAACAAATTTCTACTTGAGGTTTGACTTGAGGTAGGTTAGCCAGGCATTCGCACAATACCCTACCACCATGCAATGGACTTGTTCTAATATATAAGACAGTACTAAGCCTGACAGGTTTTTTAGTCAGGAACCGGTATGAAGAAGGGTAAGGTAACCTTATGCAGTTTACCATTACTTCATGTCTATCAATTCAGTGACAAAAAATCATATCTTAACATTTCATGCTCTACATTAACTGATGAATAATGTTGTTGTTATAATGAATAATAATATTCTGTTATCTCAAGTGGACAATCCAACCCAACAGTGGTGTGATCGATTTAAAATAACTTAATAAGGCCTAACTTACTTGCTGAAGTCAAACATTTTTTTATTTTTAGGTTGTCGATTTGGACTTTCAGACTCTTTGGTTAAGTTTTTGCTGATAATATTTTTAAGCTGTAGGTTATGCGCTTCTAATTGCATGATTCTGTCCACCAGTTCCTGTAAAATAATAGATAATATTTAAAAAAACATAAAACGCATAGGTTAGGTTTTGTTTTGGCTTGTGTGTGGCTAGGTACCTCTTTACTCAATTGAAATAGCTCTTCTCGAGAAGCACCTTTTGGCGTCTTCTGTTTCGGTGGCGGTTTCTCCATTATTTTCTATATTTAAGCAGCTTTATAGAGTATATTATTCTGCGTGCTCTTACTCTTTGTTTTTGTCAACATTGCTTTTTTTTTGTATAGGGCATCAGGGTAACCAGACTTAAACTGATGATTCTGCTATCTACTAAAATCTACCAAAAAAAATAATCAGAACAGCAGGGATGGAGACCGGGAAATGTGTGAACAGCGCTTAAAAGCGTAATATTTTTATTTTGTGTAGGAATTGTATCCACGTCTCATGGTTTAACGCACGAGGCTTTTTAACCTCTCAGATAATTTCCGATAAATATTAAGCGAATCCTATACAGTTGCTAATCCATGCGCATCATAGTTATTGATAACAATAGAATTTCGTTCATAAATTGACTTTATCTGTTGCGCGTGGTAAAGGTATAATACTTTGGCCATAAAGTCCCTTCTGCTTTAGCTTAAAATTTCAACCATTATAAAAAGCTCACTGGAAAATTTTAGTATTGTTGGTGTAGCAAAGGGATATTCCCTGAATATTTGCATTAGTCAAAGCCAGTGCCTGAGATTGTTTTTTATAATCTTTTTGATAGTCAGTTAATTTTTTGTTGCCTACTGAACATTTTATTAGAACAGGATCTATTAAAGTTTAAAAAAGTACCTATGGTACTAAGATTGTTTATGATACTCAGTATATATTATATAGACTACAATATTTTAAAATTATCAATTTTGCCGTGCTTTAAGAGGGCCCTTTACTTGCACAAGGTCTGGTGGAGTTGGACGGCCGAGGGGCCGCCAACGTCTGCGACCTGTGTAATAAATTAAATAAAAAAATAAAAAACAACACCACTATCTGCTGTTGGTACTAAATATTCATTGATTAACACACCAACACATTTTATTCTCGCCTTTTCCTCCATTTCCTAAAGAAATACTACATGCAAGTGGTTTATGCATGAATTAATATTCATACGTAATTACTCCTACACAGAAATGTTTCATTCAATAATTAAACATAAAGCAGTACATTAATGATGCTTTCGATGAAGGAAAAGTCTAAACTTTTTAATGTGACTACGAAACAATCTTTTAATAATTTTTTTTAACCATCGATCTGAATCTAGTTATTTAGCTCAGTGTAAACAAGCGGGTAAGTTAAAATTATTAGCAAGTTGACATCAACCTCCTGACTGCGGTCGTCATTGCTCGCGTCCGCGTCCGCTCAAACCAAAACTTGTGTTCCGTATGTTTTGAAACGTTTGACAATCGTCGTAAATATCGATTATTATTTTTAAATACGCTATGCTGTGATTACTTTATTTAGATTAAGTTAGGTACATAAGAGATTGTTATTTTAAAAAATCGAATATCAAATGTAAGCTAAGCCCATCAAAGTATGACGGGAAAGTTAGGTTTGATCTTTTTTTACTGATAAAATACTAACCTACTACCTATTTAACAGACCTTGGGATTACCAACCAAAGTGGATACGCGCGGTGTGGGAAATAAGGAAGAGAGATAAATATATTTCTCTTCCGCGCATTATGTGTTTTCATTCATTATTTTATTTATAATTTTTTATCATCATTATTTATTATATTATTTTATTCATTATCAATTGCCCATAACTTGTGTACTTACAAAACTATAGTAATATATACAGGAAAGGTTTTTTACTATGAACTAATAAAAAAGAACGTGATGTACCTACTTGTTTAGTACCGGCAGCAGATAGTGCATATTATATCTATTAGTAATTTTATTAAATTGTTGTAGGTACATAGGCCATATCCTACCGATGTAACATTTGATATGTCAATTCTACTAAGTTTCATAAGGTCCTACTATAACTGGTCACCCTGATACTTTTTTAAAGTTCAAATTAGACTCGTATGACTTGTACATTTGCTATTGGCTTATTGTGGGTTATCCCCAGGAGTAGACAGTACCAACGCGTACATTTTTGTAGACCTATTTAAGGCGTACAATACTGAAGTATATTATTTTGGTCTATCTCGTAGGGTTCAGCTCAGCCAGCGTTTGCAATGTAAGCGCAAAATGTGTTTATTTAAGACATCACAATAGACACCTCTAAAGTTATCAGTGTAATTATACATTACGCATGTTTAAACATATTAACTTCCTCTTGAATCTTATGAAAAAAACCGCATCCATTGCGTATTTTAAAAAATCTAAGCATATATAGGGACAGACAGACAGCGATAAGTGACTTTGTTTTATACTATGTAGTGATGATGTGGTATAAAATATAGATAATGGTACGGAACCCATCGTGCGCAAGCCCGACTCGCATTGGGCCGTTTTTTTAATACCTATCTAATATGTTGGCTTTATCTACCATGACAGTTTTGGTAGGTTATGTTATATTACATTATATATAAATATATATATACTTATATGTTATGTTATATAATGTTTATTCTTCATTAAAACACACACATAAATACAATCATTGCTTAAGAAGTTCCAGATAGTGTGATGTTTTCACATTATCATTATTATTCACTTTATTTACTTTCCTACATAATTTTAGTTATTTTACAACATTATACAAAAATAACTATTATAAAAAACTTAAAACTAGGGTGCCGCTGGTAGCGGGGCACAGCTCAAGCTACCGGTCGTTAGGAATTACTATTATTATTATAGTTCGAGGACGTCAAACTACCTACTAAACAAAATAACTTAGAAAGGGGTTTGTTCTTGTAAAGCAACTACGTAGGGGCTACGTAGTACCTACGTACATAGAGAGCTATTTTTATTTAGCCTTATCAAATATGTTGCCATGCGTCATCAACAATCAATATGGGTATCGTCGTCATATAGCTTCGGCGATCAAGGATTCGTCGGGTGTAAAATTTTACTACTAAGCGTACCTACTACTTTTGTTGTTTTTACACCACTGCCCAAAAATAGTGTCGGAGAGAGAAGCTCTTGGCTCGGAGAGACTTAATACTTAAATCAATAAGTTTTAATAGTACTGTCTGACACTTTTAAGTTCTGTGTCTCGTAGTTAAAGACAATGCCTACTCCGAGAAAAGAGCGCTAGCCGTTTTTTATTAAAAAAAAAAAACATATTATGATAGTTTTATCCATAAAGTAACTTTGTATATACTGGTTTTATCATCTAAAAATGTTTTTAGGACTAGCAGAATTCTACCCTAAGAGATTGTTAGCATATTACCAATTGCCCTATATATATAACATGCTGTTTTAATTACAAAATCTATACTTACTTATAATGTCTTCATTTTACGATCAAAACAAATTTCTACTTGAGGTTTGACTTGAGGTAGGTTAGCCAGGCATTCGCACAATACCCTACCACCATGCAATGGACTTGTTCTAATATATAAGACAGTACTAAGCCTGACAGGTTTTTTAGTCAGGAACCGGTATGAAGAAGGGTAAGGTAACCTTATGCAGTTTACCATTACTTCATGTCTATCAATTCAGTGACAAAAAATCATATCTTAACATTTCATGCTCTACATTAACTGATGAATAATGTTGTTGTTATAATGAATAATAATATTCTGTTATCTCAAGTGGACAATCCAACCCAACAGTGGTGTGATCGATTTAAAATAACTTAATAAGGCCTAACTTACTTGCTGAAGTCAAACATTTTTTTATTTTTAGGTTGTCGATTTGGACTTTCAGACTCTTTGGTTAAGTTTTTGCTGATAATATTTTTAAGCTGTAGGTTATGCGCTTCTAATTGCATGATTCTGTCCACCAGTTCCTGTAAAATAATAGATAATATTTAAAAAAACATAAAACGCATAGGTTAGGTTTTGTTTTGGCTTGTGTGTGGCTAGGTACCTCTTTACTCAATTGAAATAGCTCTTCTCGAGAAGCACCTTTTGGCGTCTTCTGTTTCGGTGGCGGTTTCTCCATTATTTTCTATATTTAAGCAGCTTTATAGAGTATATTATTCTGCGTGCTCTTACTCTTTGTTTTTGTCAACATTGCTTTTTTTTTGTATAGGGCATCAGGGTAACCAGACTTAAACTGATGATTCTGCTATCTACTAAAATCTACCAAAAAAAATAATCAGAACAGCAGGGATGGAGACCGGGAAATGTGTGAACAGCGCTTAAAAGCGTAATATTTTTATTTTGTGTAGGAATTGTATCCACGTCTCATGGTTTAACGCACGAGGCTTTTTAACCTCTCAGATAATTTCCGATAAATATTAAGCGAATCCTATACAGTTGCTAATCCATGCGCATCATAGTTATTGATAACAATAGAATTTCGTTCATAAATTGACTTTATCTGTTGCGCGTGGTAAAGGTATAATACTTTGGCCATAAAGTCCCTTCTGCTTTAGCTTAAAATTTCAACCATTATAAAAAGCTCACTGGAAAATTTTAGTATTGTTGGTGTAGCAAAGGGATATTCCCTGAATATTTGCATTAGTCAAAGCCAGTGCCTGAGATTGTTTTTTATAATCTTTTTGATAGTCAGTTAATTTTTTGTTGCCTACTGAACATTTTATTAGAACAGGATCTATTAAAGTTTAAAAAAGTACCTATGGTACTAAGATTGTTTATGATACTCAGTATATATTATATAGACTACAATATTTTAAAATTATCAATTTTGCCGTGCTTTAAGAGGGCCCTTTACTTGCACAAGGTCTGGTGGAGTTGGACGGCCGAGGGGCCGCCAACGTCTGCGACCTGTGTAATAAATTAAATAAAAAAATAAAAAACAACACCACTATCTGCTGTTGGTACTAAATATTCATTGATTAACACACCAACACATTTTATTCTCGCCTTTTCCTCCATTTCCTAAAGAAATACTACATGCAAGTGGTTTATGCATGAATTAATATTCATACGTAATTACTCCTACACAGAAATGTTTCATTCAATAATTAAACATAAAGCAGTACATTAATGATGCTTTCGATGAAGGAAAAGTCTAAACTTTTTAATGTGACTACGAAACAATCTTTTAATAAATTTTTTTAACCATCGATCTGAATCTAGTTATTTAGCTCAGTGTAAACAAGCGGGTAAGTTAAAATTATTAGCAAGTTGACATCAACCTCCTGACTGCGGTCGTCATTGCTCGCGTCCGCGTCCGCTCAAACCAAAACTTGTGTTCCGTATGTTTTGAAACGTTTGACAATCGTCGTAAATATCGATTATTATTTTTAAATACGCTATGCTGTGATTACTTTATTTAGATTAAGTTAGGTACATAAGAGATTGTTATTTTAAAAAATCGAATATCAAATGTAAGCTAAGCCCATCAAAGTATGACGGGAAAGTTAGGTTTGATCTTTTTTTACTGATAAAATACTAACCTACTACCTATTTAACAGACCTTGGGATTACCAACCAAAGTGGATACGCGCGGTGTGGGAAATAAGGAAGAGAGATAAATATATTTCTCTTCCGCGCATTATGTGTTTTCATTCATTATTTTATTTATAATTTTTTATCATCATTATTTATTATATTATTTTATTCATTATCAATTGCCCATAACTTGTGTACTTACAAAACTATAGTAATATATACAGGAAAGGTTTTTTACTATGAACTAATAAAAAAGAACGTGATGTACCTACTTGTTTAGTACCGGCAGCAGATAGTGCATATTATATCTATTAGTAATTTTATTAAATTGTTGTAGGTACATAGGCCATATCCTACCGATGTAACATTTGATATGTCAATTCTACTAAGTTTCATAAGGTCCTACTATAACTGGTCACCCTGATACTTTTTTAAAGTTCAAATTAGACTCGTATGACTTGTACATTTGCTATTGGCTTATTGTGGGTTATCCCCAGGAGTAGACAGTACCAACGCGTACATTTTTGTAGACCTATTTAAGGCGTACAATACTGAAGTATATTATTTTGGTCTATCTCGTAGGGTTCAGCTCAGCCAGCGTTTGCAATGTAAGCGCAAAATGTGTTTATTTAAGACATCACAATAGACACCTCTAAAGTTATCAGTGTAATTATACATTACGCATGTATATACATATTAACTTCCTCTTGAATCTTATGAAAAAAACCGCATCCATTGCGTATTTTAAAAAATCTAAGCATATATAGGGACAGACAGACAGCGATAAGTGACTTTGTTTTATACTATGTAGTGATGATGTGGTATAAAATATAGATAATGGTACGGAACCCATCGTGCGCAAGCCCGACTCGCATTGGGCCGTTTTTTTAATACCTATCTAATATGTTGGCTTTATCTACCATGACAGTTTTGGTAGGTTATGTTATATTACATTATATATAAATATATATATACTTATATGTTATGTTATATAATGTTTATTCTTCATTAAAACACACACATAAATACAATCATTGCTTAAGAAGTTCCAGATAGTGTGATGTTTTCACATTATCATTATTATTCACTTTATTTACTTTCCTACATAATTTTAGTTATTTTACAACATTATACAAAAATAACTATTATAAAAAACTTAAAACTAGGGTGCCGCTGGTAGCGGGGCACAGCTCAAGCTACCGGTCGTTAGGAATTACTATTATTATTATAGTTCGAGGACGTCAAACTACCTACTAAACAAAATAACTTAGAAAGGGGTTTGTTCTTGTAAAGCAACTACGTAGGGGCTACGTAGTACCTACGTACATAGAGAGCTATTTTTATTTAGCCTTATCAAATATGTTGCCATGCGTCATCAACAATCAATATGGGTATCGTCGTCATATAGCTTCGGCGATCAAGGATTCGTCGGGTGTAAAATTTTACTACTAAGCGTACCTACTACTTTTGTTGTTTTTACACCACTGCCCAAAAATAGTGTCGGAGAGAGAAGCTCTTGGCTCGGAGAGACTTAATACTTAAATCAATAAGTTTTAATAGTACTGTCTGACACTTTTAAGTTCTGTGTCTCGTAGTTAAAGACAATGCCTACTCCGAGAAAAGAGCGCTAGCCGTTTTTTATTAAAAAAAAAAAACATATTATGATAGTTTTATCCATAAAGTAACTTTGTATATACTGGTTTTATCATCTAAAAATGTTTTTAGGACTAGCAGAATTCTACCCTAAGAGATTGTTAGCATATTACCAATTGCCCTATATATATAACATGCTGTTTTAATTACAAAATCTATACTTACTTATAATAAAACTGTAACAGATCCAATTTTGTACATGGCAGATGTTACGAAAAAAAATATTTGAGAGCACTCTGTAACTGACACTGATGCCAAAACTGTATTTTTTTTTATTTTTGTCTGTCTGTCTGTATCCCGGCCGCGCATCACTCCAAAACTACTGAATGGAATTCAATGAAACTTAACACTATTTGAGTTCATACTGCGAAGAAGGTTATGGTATACTTTTTATCCCGAAATTCAGCACAGTTCCCTCGGGAAAGGGGATGAAAGTCAAAATGTACACTTAGTTGTAATTTATTAACGCGTAGTCCAATTTCAATCATTCTTTTTTTGTTAGAATAGTGACGAGTGAGCTCGGAACCGCACGAGCAGCCCGGCACCCCACGGGTAGCCCAGCACCCCATGGGCTACTGAATGGAATTTAATGAAATTTAACACGATTTGAGTTCATACTACGAAGGCTATTGTATACTTTTTATCCCGAAACTCATCACAGTTCCCTCGGGAATGGGGATGAATGTCAAAATGTTCCTTAGTTGTAATTTATGAACGCGTAGTCCGATTTCAATTTTGTTTTTGTTAGCATAGTGACGAGTGAGCTCTAAACCCCACGGGCAGCTCGGCACCCCACGGGCTACCCGGCACCCCAAGGACCACCTGACACCCCAAGGGCAGCCCAGTACCCCAAGGGCGTTCCGGCACCCCATAGACATCCCGGCACCCCATGGGCAGCTCGGCACCCTACGGGCAGCTTGGCATCCTTATTTAGATTTGCCAGCTTGTTAAGATAAAACTCTTATATCTGGAACATTCGCCACAATAATTTTTTTTAACTATCTATCTTTTGCCGGATACATTTTGGAGACTGCCCAATGGAAGTGCACAATCTAATATCTTTCGTTCTACCGCCAAACAAGGAGAACCTCGGCAAAAAGCTGCCGTTTTATAATCGAAATTCCAAAGAAACGCTCAAAGTACTGTACTTCAACATTTATCTGGGAGGCTGCCAATGTCGATTAGTGCGATTGCGAAACAAAACGATAGCACTAATCGACTGGGGCAGAATAACTCCTTTTGCGATGGCGGATACAGTGCTCTCGAAGATTGGAGAGTTCGAAGAAGGTGCTAGCATAATACCACGCAAAATTAGCGTAGACGCCATGGTAATCGGATACGAAAGAGGAGAGATCGCAGATCACATAGGATGCATAAAAGCTTCTAAATATCATGAAGTCATAGCATATGAGGATAGAGGACAAGACCTTAGCTTCCTCAAAGCACCCACTGTGATCTCACCCACTGACACTACGGGAATCCTCCAGCCGTATTCGACTACGCAAACCGGGTCTGAGCGCCTTCAACAAAAACTCGATGCCTGAAATCTCAAGGCTAGGCAAGGGGCCAATCCGAAAGAGAAAGCTTACCGAACAAAGAGCACAAACATCTTCATGAACTTCGTCAGTGCTGCGGTCCATGGAAAACGGGACAAAATCTCAAAAACGTCGGAAAGGCAGGCAGCCGCGGTTGAAGACTTCTGTAGACCACGCCAAAAATCCGTTCAGCCTCAAACACACCGCAATAGAGCCGACAAGGGGCAGGTCAGCCCACCCAGCTACATTCCGACGACAAAGCCCATAGACTTCGCGATCAACGCATTCCTCGAGTTTCTAGCGATTGAAAAAGCCTCGCGAGATGTAAACCTGGCTTCTTGCAAAAACATCATGCAAGCATATTGCTGGGAAAGCGAGGGTTTGTTGCACGTGAGGCTTGCGGAGGCGGAGGCGGCCATATATGACGACGACACTTCCCGAGTCATCAAGGGATCAATGTCAGGTCGATATATGACCGCGTTCAGCTCCAGTGGGTTTGTCAAATTGAATGAAAGCGAAACGCAACGGACTGGCCGAAACATATTTCATACACCACCAAACGATCCCATTGTCGTAACAGCCCGGTGCACAAAAATAATGCTGCAAGAGAAAATCCTCGAAATGGCTAAAACCATATCGGGGACACATGATCCAGCAGCAGCACGTGAGCTATGGACGATGCCAGACATCACATGGATAAATGGGGTTCCAGGATGTGGGAAAACAACTTGGATAGTTGACAACTTCGATGCTGATAAGGACATCATAGTCACCACCACAACCGAAGCAGCCAATGATCTGCGAGACAAGGTACTTAGCGCAACGCATAGGCGACGGAGTAAAATTCAAAGTGCGTATCTTGGCCTCTGTATTAGCTAATGGGTTCATGGAGCGTAGAGAAAAGCGTCTTTTAATAGACGAAGCTCACATGAACCACTTCGGGGCCATCATAATGGCTGCACGGTTGCTGGAGGCTGAGGATGTCGTCATCATCGGAGATGTCAACCAACTGCCTTATATTGACAGAGAGAACCTCTTCGATATAAGGTACAGTAGTCCAAAAACGTTGATTCCAATCAGCCAACAACTGTTCTGCACCCACAGAAACCCCATGGATGTGGCATTCGCCCTAAGCGAGGTGTACTCGGGCATTTACTCATCGCGATCCCAAATTCATTCCCTGAAGCTAGAACGTTACACATGTGCAAATATACCAACTGACCTCCAGAACACCCTTTATCTAGTGCTGACACAGGAGGAAAAAGCCTCGCTCGTTAGCAAAGGATATGGGTCTGGTTCAGGGTCCTGCACCGTAACCGTACACGAAGCGCAGGGTTTGACTTATGAGTCGGTAATCGTCGTACAGATGAGGGAAAGAGTCACCAAGCTCCGAGACAGCGTTTCTCATGCGGTAGTAGCAGTGTCACGCCATATAAAATGCTGCGTTTACTATACCGACGACAGCTCGGACGCCATTGGAGGATTCGTCAGGCGGGCAACGGAGGCTAACTATAAAACCATAGTCGACTACAACCTGAAAATGGCTATACAAAACAGAAACGAAGAGGTCGTGGAGGCTTTAACTAAAACAACCAGGGCATCGCCGGAATCTGTGGCCGGCCCTTCAATGACGAACTAAACCGCTAAATGCGTAATACACTAACCAACTAGATATAAGGAAAAAAAAAATATGTTTATATATATATATATATATATATATATATATAAGTATGGACTCACTTTAGCGATAAGATATTTTAACTAACACTAGGCTAACTTCCCATCAGGAAGAATATTGATAAGTTTGGAGAAAGAACTAATAGTTTTAAAATTATTAAATGTCACAAAAAAAACAAATTAAAATCCAATAAGAGTACGGACCACGAGTCTGTAGTGTGTAGCATTCAATAAAAAAAAAAAAAACATTTATTGTGCGAACCGCGATGGAACTCTCTGAGTTATACACCGTGTCCCAAAATTCAACGATAAGCCGGCATCGGTGCATGGTACTACTCATGACTACTCGGGAAAAAAAAAAAAAAAAAATATAATTCTTTTTTTTTTTAATTACAGAGAATTTTATAAAGTTGCGCCAACTTTTAATAAAACTTGCCATGGTAGTGTCCATACTTTTTTTTTTAACCCAGACTATAGAAAGTGCATAGAATGTTAAAATCTATGAAAATTATAAGAAAAATTATTTTTTTTACTGATTTTTGTAAAATAACTACAGACTTTCTGTAATTTTAAAGGATTGTGGTAGATAGCCGTCCTTCTTAGGTTGCTAATGCACAAAAAATATCAAAAATATGTCAAAAATTGTGGTCATGGTAGTTGAAAATAGCATAATGGGTATCGAATATCGATGAAATTTATAAAAGTCTCTGTAATTAATAAAAAAAAACAGTTATAATTTATTTTTTATTTTTTTCCGAGGAGTCATGAGTAGGTCCATGCACCGATGCCGGCTTATCCTTGAATTTTGGAACACGGTGTATAACTACTGTCTTCTGGAAAATACAACCCGGGAGTTTCCAAACCCAAAGTAAAAAGCTCCTTTCTGAGCTATGCTTTACTAGGAGTGCTTCACCGCAGACAACAGCGTTGCTTAATATGAGATAAACAGTGCTCAAATGTGAATAATATTGTAGGTACGGCAATCGCGGACGAAGTCGCAGGTACAGCTAGTTACAAATATACGGGAGCAAAAATTTTAAGTCATGCGGGATTCGAACCCGAATAAAATAATTTCTCCTCTCGTACCTATATTTGTAATCCGCATAGCAAGCGTGCGAAGCGTTATTGCAAACATAACAATATTAAAATTATAAGGTTGCGTCATCAGTTACAAGTATAAAACCAATTGCAAAATTGGTCTTGTTTGTAGTACAACGCAAGTGGTACTATAGATGTCGCTCCATCCCAATACGATGGTTACAGAACGATAGAAACAATTAGAGTTATGACTCATTGTAATGTTAGCTCAATTAGTTAGAGCATACCCCGGGTTGATGGACGCGGGTTTGAATCCCGTACACGACTTAAATTTTGCCTCTCGTACATTTGTAATTTTGTAATATAATCCGCATAGCATGTGTTATTGCAAACATAACATTAAACTGTTGTTTTAATTTCAATGTAACTATAAAACGTTTAACGAAAAAAAAAAATCTGCAGTCTGGTTTTTTACTTTTATACTTGTGTGTACATTGGCAACCGCGTGGGCGATATCGTCCATTTTAAGAATGAAATTCTATTGTTCTCCTAATCTACGAATGCCGAAGGTAGTGCGCTACCGGAGACGCAACTTTATATATAAACAACAAATTGCACACTATAGTACGGTGTGATTTTAACTTTGTTATTATCCGAATGATTGGGGTTTTTCTTGCACCTAGCATTTTCCTCTCTGGAGTGAGGGGAAAATCGTGCGTTTTTTTATGCTTGATAGCTTAGCCTTTGACCACTATCTCACCTGATGGTAAGTGATGGTGTGGTTGAAGATGTTGTTCAGGCTAAGCTAGAAATACTGGTTCTCAAGGACACCTACCTGCCGGAACACACCGTTAGGTGTTTGGCGACATATTTTCACGCAAAATGCCCTACCACCATGCTACAACGACTGCCATCCTCAGACAATAACCGGGACGAACGGCTTAACGTGCCCTCCGAAGCACGTGCACGCTCAGTATTAATGTCACTAGCGGTTACCCATCCATTTCATGACCGCGGCGTACGTTGCTTAACTTTGCTGATCAGTTAAGAACAGCTAAGCAAACTTCGCTATGAGAAAAGTTTTGAGTTACGCTCGACAACATAGTTATTTTGCTTCCTACCGTTGTTGTTTTGAAACCATCGACTTCCACTCAGGATTCTAGATATATTTTTGATATTTTTAAGTGTTTTTCTAATATATGAATGTAATGTTTTCTTTAAATATTTGTGATTATTAAATATGATTAACGCCTGGTCTATTCATGATCAGATAGTTACTGTTGGTAAGAATGTTTGTACATGGGAGACGTTTGTCTATTCGTTAAAAACCATCCCGAACACTTCAAAATACGAAGCGAAGTATATTCACCGAAAAAAGGCCAAGTTCGCGAATTTATTATACCAACCTCCTTGTCGTATAGATATCTACAAAAAAAGTATATAATAATATTTTTATTAGGATTCCTTATTACGGTAACTTGCGTATCAAGTCGATTGCAATTTCAATTCAGGTCGTTTCATTTGGACGTCTGGTAAGTTGCGAATTTAAAACATGGTCTTCAGCGTGTTAAGTAATTTGCGTTTCTGGCACTATGCGTTCAAATCCGGCCTGTTGAGTTTTATTGTCGGCATTGTCGCTGGGACAAACAGCATCTAAATCCATTCAGTTGAAGCAGTGATGGTTCAGTGGCATTGGCTATGGACTGCCGCGCAGCAGGTCCATGGTTTGAATCCCACCGTAGGCTTGAGCTTCACCGTATGCTGGAAGGTTATTTTAGCGAATGCCCGCCTGGCTAGCGACTATCAAGTAGAAAATCTGTCGCCAAGCACCTAACGGTGTGGGTTTTTTTTGTTCCTGCAGCTGTGTAGGTTAAGCCTATTAACACCTTCGACCACATCATCACTTACCATCAGGTGAGATTGTAGACAAAGGCTTACCTATCAAAAAAAAAATCTATACGATCCATGAGAATTGCTCTATCACCGTTCTCGTCCTGCTCGACATAAAAAATTACACGCTCGTCACTTCGACTTAAATGTTTATGTCTCGTGCGCTCAGTTGTTTCACTTAGGGCCTGTTTCAGAATGTTCGAGTAAGTTCCGGTTATACTACCCAGAACATATTTAATAAATAAAACACTATCTTTGCGTTTCACAGTCATCGATTTAACCTATCCATAGGTTAAAGCTTGAAACGCGCTGCACGTTAACTGCCATTTTTATCATTCAGTTATTTTATGTTCTGGGTAGTATAACCGGAACTTACTCGAACATTCTGAAACAGGCCCAAGTGTTGGTATATATAAAACCACGAAACAGAAAAATTCCGTATTTGAAACCGATACAACCACACGGCAAATCCTTAGAATGCTAAAAAATTGATGGCTAGTTAGTAGATGCTTAGTGACGTCGATACCCATATTGATTATTGATGACGCATGCCAAGATTGGTTTAATATTTGATAAGACGGGTATAAAAATAGCTTTCTGTCTACGTAGGGACTACGTAGTTGTTTAAGGTGAAGTAAGACTCATTAAGGCAAATTTTGAATATGTTTTATGGAAAGATTGTACCTACATCTTACAGATATGAATAAAATATATAATACTAGCGAACCGCCCCGGCTTCGCACGGGTACAATGCTAAATAATCTGTAATATCTTCTTAAATATTAATTTAAATTATATGCTGTATGGGCCAATAATGATAATGATCTATATTACTTGCACAATGTATTTAAGGTACTTAATTGGATAAGGATTAATTCTGTAGTGATTAAAATAGCTTCGTAAATACTTACCTAAGCCTTTCTTTCTCATAAAAAAAAATTGATAAAAAAATTTGCTGTTTATGCCTAAATGATAAACATATACCTTTGCGCACTTTTTTGTAGACCTTTTTAAGGTGTACAATACCGTAGTATATTATTGTTTTGATCTATTTCGTAGGGTTCAGGCAGCGTTTGCAATGTAAGCGCAAAAAAAATGTGTTTATTTACGACATCACTTTAGAAACCTGTAAAATTATCAGTGTTTCTCTACTATATAATGCATGTAAACAATAATTTGACAGTGTTGGTGCACTCAACTTTACCACTTACCTTATAATTACCAAGAAATACAGAAATTTGCTTGCAAAATTATATCAATATTTGGAAGCACCTGCAAGTATGAGCAATTATTTTCCCTAATAAGAACAAATCTCCTGCGAAATCGCAACAGACCAACGCACTTTGATGTAGTTTTGTAACTAATTTCCGCAGATAAAATGACTCCTCAAATGAATTATTTAGTTAAAGACAAATTATGTCCAAATTCTGAGAAAAGATTGCAATATAATTTTCCAGCAGTTTTATTAGAAATTATTAAATAGATGATTACCATCATGCACCACCCTAATCTTAAGACCCCTCCTGACCTGGGTAAACTGGGTATGTCCTAAAACTGCATCCCTAACCACTGGAGGATGTCAAAGTCAAAGTCAAAGTCAAAATCATTTAATCAATTTTGGCGTCTACGACGCTCTTATGAAGGTCAATTATAAATTTTAGTATTGAAATATTCTACATTGTACTGCCACGTTCAGCAAATAAATTGTATAGAGCCACTGCGAGAAGAACGGGCAAGAAACTCGGGGCCATTCTTTTAAACATCTTTTAACAATGTGTTACATACTAACTATATTATAGAGTTATTACAATATATGTTAAAATTATGTAGGTGACAGGCAATAGCTTGGCAGAGGTGGAATTGTCCAGGCATTTATGTCGTTTAAGTAATCAGAAACTGTGTAGTAGGATTTTTTAATCAATATGTTTTTCACATGCAACTTGAATTTCCCTTCTGTGAGCGTTGTAATATGTTTGGGTACTTTATTATAAAACCGTACAAAATTACCTAAGAAGGACCTTTTATTTGTTTTTGCTAATCTAAAACCTGGCACCGCTATTTTATCTTTATTCTTAGTATTGTAATCGTGATTGTCACTGTTTAATTTAAATTTACTCAAATTTTTACCAACATACATAATATTTTCAAATATATACAGACTTGGTAAAGTTAAAATATAAATTTCTTTAAAAAGTACCCTCAGAGATGGACAGTAGCTTCAACTTGGTTAATGGTGGTGAGCATTCTATGATCCCAAACCCGCCTGCTAAGCGTTTAGCTATTATATCAAATTCCTGTTTTGAAGAGGGAGATCATCATCCAGCAGAGAGTGGACGTATTACGGTTGATTATGATGACCGCTCTGTCTATTAATTTTTCTCTTTATGTTTGTGTTTTGCTGACCACTGACTATACAATCTCTATGCATTTGGCCCATCATAGACTTAGAGTTTGACATGCCCGTTCTGGAGGATATTACTAATACTTTGCCTGATCTGAAAATACGATTCCAATTACTCTCGATAAAGACTACAGCACTATAATTTCGCTTATAAATTGTTTGCTTCTATTTAGTAAATCGTATCAATACGTATTTTATTTCTAATCTTTTATTTAAAACTAGTTTCTCTACAGTAGTGATAGATCTGGTCGACATCTTACTTTCGACTGACTGAGTAGGATAACAAATCACTTCATATTATTTATTTAATCATTATCATCATCACATCAATCGTAACGTCCACCGTTGAACGAGGTCTCCCCCATTGGGAGGGTTTGCCATAATCCCCATGCTTGGCAGGCATCTTGGAGATCGCAGTAAAAGTTGTCAATTCTTTAGAAGGTGCTGCTTCCCACCTTCTGGTAATTTTCCCTTAGTCGCGACAGGCACGGTAAGAAAGGGGGGGGGGTGACATTCTAACCCAGCACCCCGCGGGGTATCTTCTTTAGATTGGTAGGTTCTTTAATACATACAATCATTTTGACATTGGTACTGCTACCAATGTAGAGTTTAGAAAGGTGCCAGTAGCTCTACTAGCTGAAAAGGATGATGTGATAGGGGGATGTGTTAAAGTTGTTACGTACTAATTTATTATTTATACTCGGCTTAGTGGTGGATTTCCAATACTTTAAGGGTTTCGTACCTCGTAACAACTTTTAACAATTTAACAATGTGTTACATACTTACTATATAATAAAGTTATTACAATATTTGTTTTAATTATGTAGGTGACAGGCAATAGCTTGGCAGAGGTGGAATTGTCCAGGCATTGTAGTCAGAACTGTGTAGTAGGATTTTTTAATCAATATGTTTTTCACGTGCAACTTGAATTTCCCTTCTGTGAGCGTTATAATATGTTTGGGAAATTTATTATAAAACCGCACACAATTACCTAAGAAGGACCTTTTATTTGTCTTTGCTAATCTAAAACCTGGCACCGCTATTTTATCTCTATTTCTAGTGTTGTAATCGTGATTGTCATTGTTTAAATTAAATTTACTCAGATTTTTACGAACATACATATATTATATACAGACTTGGTAAAGTTAAAATATCAATTTCTTTAAACAGATCCCTCAGAGATTCCTAAACGAGAGTTTGCCTAAATGCTTCATTGTAGTACCTGTAATACAGTTTGTAGTTTTTTTTGCAAATAAAGCCATTTGGTAAATCAAATAATAGCACAAACTAGGTAAAAGAATGCTGACATCTCTGCATCTTTGCCGGGTTTTTTGTTTTCTTTGCTAGTTAACATGAGTTCCAAATAGTATTCAGGATACTTTTGATAATAAAATTATATTTATTATTACACAACAAATTTATTTCATTAGGCAAATATCCCCTGCGTACTTGAGCCTTTGAGGCTGAGCAGAACTGATAGTAAGAGGCCCGACGAGCTGACCCTGATGTCCTCGAAGAACTGCAAGTGCCTTATTTGGGACGCTACATGCGTTAGAACTGTTGCCGCCAGCCATCTGAGTCGCACCGTCCGCTTCCCATCACCACATTAAAGAATAAAATACAGGATAGGAAGATGGTGATGGATGGGACGAGCCTACTGCCATCTACCGTTCACTGTCATACTTCAGACCTGCTGACTTTCGCTGCCATTTAAAACCCTTATGTATGACGCAGGATACTCGTAGAATCAATCAATATTTATTATGATACCAAAATAGTTTCCACGCAACAAAGAAGTAACAAAATGTGATCAATCGATAGGTATAATTGTAAATAAATAAACGCAAACTCGTCGAGTTCTATTTTTGGGCTACGGTAAAAATAACACACTACTTGTATTAAATCGTTATATTTCGCTGATTTTGTTGAATTTTTTTTTTTTAAGATGTTGTTCAGGCTAACCTAGAAGTACTGGCTCTCAAGGTCAGCTGCCGGAACACACCGTTAGGTGCTTGGCGACAGATTTTCTACTTGAGGGTGGTAGCTAGCCAGGCGGGCATTCGCAAAATGCCCTACCACCATGCTATAACGACTGCCATCCTAAGACGACAACCGGGACCGACGGCTTAACGTGCCCTCCGAAGCACGGAAACGCTCAGAAGTAATGTCACTAGCGGTCACCCATCCAACTCATGACCGCGGGCGACGTTGCTTAACTTTGCTGATCGGTTGAGAACAGCTTAGTAAACTTCGCTACGAGCGCTTCAAATTTTATTGTTAGTTTCTTTTATTACTGATAGGTTAGCCATTGTCAAGTATGAAATCAGGTATCGATGGTATATAGTAACTTTAAGGACATAAAATCAGAACAAAGGTCATATGCTGACTGACAATTATATTTCTAACTGCCTTCACAATGGTACGTCATAATCAATCATAAAGTATAACATACAATTTGCTGTAATATTTTGCTAGGCGCTAAAAACTGTACAGCCATTGACCAGATTCTACAAAGCTTAAGCAGGGGACGCCCGGGCAAGACGCGTATGCTATGAGTAAGTTTAAATAAAATCGCAACCAAATAATCAATTCCAGTCTCTGTACTTTGAATTTGCATGTTTAATCATCTTCCCCTCGTCTGTGTAGCTCCGCTGGGCGCCCAAGCGTCGTCTGTCAAGTGGTGTTAGCGGATTTTGACCGCTTGGCGCGCGTCCATGTTTAACCTCTAATTTCTCGGGTTTGGAAAGTTTTGACAAAAGGTATATACTTACCATTGCAATTGCGGTGAAATAAGCTAACTTTTCATGTAAAAAGTCTTATATTTTAATTATGTATGGGCTATTACAATAAGTTTCGATTATTCTATTTGCGCGGAGGGGTCCGGCAAAACGGTGCTCTCTAAGGGCAAAAATAATATGACGGTTTAATTACGATCAATATTCGCTTCCGTCACAAAATAAATAAAGGCATGTTTTTAAATGAACGTTTTAATTTTGGAAATGCAGCAAAGAAAACATCTATATCATCCATATTAATGATTGGTCCTCTTTCTTTGAAACATAAAATAAATTGAATCAACGATATGTGTTAAGAAATACGAAAAAAATTCTGAGATTTAGAAATTACATCTGATCGTTACTTGTCCCCAAAACTAAGATAAATGATCATCCAGTCTCGTAACGGCACACGTACGAGGTGCATGTGTGTTGCAGTTTGTTTACGTCTCGCGCATCAAGCTCTGTCGTAGCCGGGACGGGCCGGTGCGGTGTAGGTAGTTATACCTATCTCGTACCGTAGTGTCTTGTGGGCTACTGATAACGATGCAAAATGGAGGAGTGTACACTGAATACAAATGAGCAGTTACCGTGCAGCAGTTCATTGAGTGAAGAAGAGATGGAGGTGTTAGAAAACGATCGATTAGTCAACATTTTAGAAAGTGAGGGTGTTTGTGAAGATTATTTGAGACCAGAAAAGAGAAAAGGAGATGAAGGTGAGGATGATGAATGGACTAAAGTTAAGTCGAAGGAAAAGAAATACAAGCCAGCCGTAAATAAAATAGAGGTTTACATATCATGCAGTGAGCAGTTGCCAAAACAATTTGCCTTGGCGAAACTACTGAAAGAGAATAATATTACCGACGTCCAGCGCGTGAAATACGTTAGCCCGTACAAGGTACGTCTCGATATGCAGTGTGAAGTAAACGTAAATAAACTTGAAAAATGCCAGGTGATATCTGAGAAAGGTTGGCGCGTACACAGGGCGATGGAAAAGAATATGTCATATGGTGTTATACGGGACGTTGATTTAGATATGACTGATGAAGAGATATTGAATAAAATATCATGTCCTGGTTCTACCGAGTTGTTGTCAGTATTTCGTCTCAACAGACGTTTAAGAGACGGCTGGGTTCGAAGCGAATCAGTACGATTATGTTTTAAAGGCGCTTATATACCAACATACATAACAGTAGATGGTTTAAGAATCAAAGTAGAACCATACATATTCCCAGTATCTCAATGTTCGCGATGTTGGAAGTTGGGGCATATGGCTAAAAGGTGCCCCATGAATAAAATTGTTTGTCCCAAATGCGGAGGCAATCATGCCAATTGTGAAACCGCGACATTTAAATGTGTCAATTGTGGTGGTTGTCACATGGCTATGTACAGAGGTTGTCCGGCTAATGTAAAGGAAAAAAAATTGAGGGAAATAATGGCTGATTACAACTGTACTTATAGAAAGGCCCTAACAGTTTATGTAAATCCTAGTCCATTACAAAGTGACTCGAACCCTAAAGTGTTTACATTTACCCCGATTCCGGAATCTGTTACCTTCCCCCCTTGTGTAAAAAGTACATCGTCTTCTCAACGTGACCCTACAACCTGGAGCGAAATTATACAAACTAAACCACTACTTCACACCACTGGTAATAAGAATAAACAGACCCCTAAACCGGCACCAATAAAGCAGCGGCGGGAGAAACAACCAGAGCCTTTGGAGGTCTACATAACTTCAGCAGCGGAGCCACAGGAGGCCCCTAAAGAAGAAGAAATTCCAGTTGAGGCGAACAGAGAGAGAAAAATTATTTTCGGCGAACTGTTAATGAGGCTGAAAGAGATAATATTTTTTAGAGAAGCTACTATCCAATCTAAAGTGAAAAATGTAATGAAGTGCTGCATCGAATGGTTAATTTTAGTCGTGGTTGACAATATCGCGGATTGGCCTATACTCAAAAAAATATTAGACTTTTTTATGGACGATGGATAAAAACAGAAAACAAGTGAAACTAACTATACTTCAATGGAACGCTCACAGCTTAAGATTAAAACTAGATTCTTTTGAAAATATTTTAATACAGGAGAAAGTTCACATTGCTGCCGTTACTGAAACATGGTTTGAACCGAACTTTTATCTCAAGGTAACCAATTATAATATTTACCGTATGGATAGGGACGATACGTATGGTGGTGTAGCTATCTTCGTTCATAAGTCAGTGCAGTCACAAAAACATGACGTTCAATGCAATAATTCCGGGATTGAATTATTATGTATCAAAGTTCATAATTGTAACCAACTCGAACATATTCTAGCTTTATATTGTGCCCCATCAGTAAGTACCAGCCAACAAGACTGGGACTCAGTTTTCTCAATATTTAATAGTAGAACTATGGTTCTAGGGGATTTTAATGGGCATCACACTAGTTGGTCTTACAAAACAGAATCAAGGGGTTCAAAAATTTTCAAAGCACTTTCAGATAGTTCTTTTATAATTTTAAATGATGGTAAATCAACTCGTTTAAGATTAGTCAATAATCAACCTCAACTATCTGCGCCCGATTTAACACTAGTATCTTCTGATTTAGCTTTACATTTTGACTGGAATATAACAAATGAGACACTCGGAAGCGATCATCTAATTATAAAAATCACTACTAGTTTTCACAAGTCATCTAGAAATATATTAAGGCGTAATTTTAAAAAAGCTAACTGGGACGGATATAAAACGTTATTGCAAGAGCTTTTTAGTAATTATCAATTTTCCGATAAACTTCAAAATGATTATGATAATTTTGTTGACTACTTAAATATTGCAGCTGAAGTTCACATTCCTTACATCAGATTTAATTCAGACCCTGATGGTGACTTTTCTCCCAAGCCGTACTGGAATACAGATTTATCAAGGTCAGTAGCGAAACGTAGGCTAGCTCTTTCAAAATTTAGACGCAATCCGACGCCCAATAATTTAACACTTCTTGATAAGGAAATAAGCGATTCACAAAAACTCATACGTACTGCAAGAGGTAAATCGTGGCATGGTTTCTGTACTTCATTTGATGGAACTATATCCCAAAATGAGATGTGGCAAAAGATGAGATGGTTTAAAGGGCGTAAAAATGCTCAAAAATATTATGTAGATGGTGAATGTGCTAGTAAACTACTCCATAGTTTGACCCCTGACTACGCAACCCCTCAAGACTTTTATTTTAATACTTTTAATAATAAATTAGAGATCCCTATTACTAGAAAAGAACTAGACCAGTGTATCCGGTCTAAAGACACGTGCCCTGGGTGTGATAACATATCTTATTCTATGATAAAGCAGCTTCCAGAAAACTCAAAATCTGTGTTGCTATCGCTCTATAATAAATTCTTTTCAACTGGTTTAGTACCTTATCAGTGGCGAGATATTTTAATAACTCCGATACCTAAACCTGGACGTAACCCTGGGTCTCCTTCTTCGCTTAGACCTATTTCCATGATGTCGTGTCTTTGTAAAATTTTTCATAATGTTTTAGTAAATCGTGTAGAATGGTATGTAGAGAGCAACAATATATTAACTCCTTATACTACAGGTTTTAGAAAATGTCGATCAGCATTAGATAATCTAGTTAGTTTAGTGTGTCAAGCTCAAACTGGTTTTACGACTAAAAAGTTAACTGTGGGGTGCTTCTTAGATATAGATAATGCCTATAATAATGTAAATTTGAGTTATTTGATGCAAATTTTAGACCAAATCGGAGTTGGTTCTAACATATGTCGATACATTTGGAATTTCTTGAAGGAAAGAAAGCTGAAGATTCTTGTTAATAATTCATATTTATGTAGATTCACTGGACGTGGCTTAGCTCAAGGGGATCCCTTATCGCCGTTACTTTTTAATTTAGCTACAATGATGATATGCAAAGAAATCATAGGTATAAACAATGGCGTGTCGATATCACAATATGCAGATGATTTTATTCTATACACGGTACATAAGAATGCAGCACAAGCTGCTTATAGCTTGCAAGACTCTTTAGATGTTCTCACTAAACTGCTTTTAGACATAGGCCTTGAAATTTCGCCTTCAAAGAGTAAAATATGTGTTTTTAAGAGAGGACGCTCTAGGGACGTAATCAATCTTGCCATTAACGGTACACAGTTAGAGGTTGTGGACAGTATAAAGTATTTAGGTTTTTGGTTAGATCGCTCATTAAAGTGGACAAAACATATAAATGAATTAATAGCAAAATGTTCAAGGTCGGTAAATATTTTCAAAGTACTTGCAGGGCCTGGATGGGGTGTACATCCATGTCATTTGAGGCGTTTATATATTGCTATTATTCGTTCTAGATTAGACTATGGTAATTTTCTGTACGACAACAGCTTCAAAAGTAACTTAACAAAACTAGACAAATTGCAAAATCAATGTATGCGGGTAATAGGTGGTTTTATCAGAACTACGCCGATACACGTAATGGAGTCTGAGCTTAATATTCAACCATTGTATATCCGTAGGTACTATTTAGCAGGCAAATATTGGTTAAAAGTAAAATCTCTCAATAATAATATATTAGACATGATAGAAAATATGGCTGCGTCATGTAAGAGGCAGTATTGGAGACGGAAGAAAATACCCGTGCTGGTGACTGTACACGAATCATTGAGTGCCTATCCTATTTATTCGTCGCGACAGTTGGAGCGTTTCTCTTTAGATACATGGGTGAGCAATGTGGACCTATCCGATGTAGTAAGACCTAATATACACTATATCAACAAACCAAAGAACCAATACGATAGTTGTAATTTAAAAAAAATCTGTGAACAGTATTTACATGAAAATTATTGTAATTATTATGCTATTTATACTGATGGGTCTCAAGATAAGAATGAGTCGGGATTGGCCATATTTGATCCACAAACAAAAGCTTCAATAAGGCTTAAATTTAATGTAAAGATTTCTATTATGCATGTTGAGTTATTAGCAATCGCTGAAGCTATTTCCTACATTGAGTCTTTTGAGTCAGGGAATTATGTTATACTAACGGACTCTAAGAGCGCTTTGCAGCATGTGGCTCGATGTACTTCGAATTTTCGAGGCGCACCGATAGCCTATAGAATCTTAGACTCCGTTAGTAAGCTAAAGAATAAAAAGGTGGTACTTCAGTGGGTGCCTTCCCATATAGGTTTGGATGGTAATGAAGAGGTTGACAGATTGGCGAAAGAAGCCATCACAGATGGAATATATTTAAACTGTTTGCCTTACCATAATGACCTAGTTCATACAGTAAGATGTAATGCTCTAGAGTGGTGGAGAGAGTATTTTGATGAGAGGTCACGAAGCAAGGGGATTTGGTACAGGACTATACAGCCTAGCCTTTCCCGCATTCCCTGGTTTGTTGGTACAGATATGCCTAGAGATAATGTTGTCATGGCTCTTCGATTACGTTCTGGCCACATCCCGCTGAATAGCTTTACATTTTTAATGGGAATAACTGAATCTCCGAACTGTACTGAATGCAATATTGTCGAGGATGTTACTCATATTTTAGCGGAATGTGTCAGGAATGAGGCAGAGCGTAATATGTTTATGATAAAAAACAGTTTGAATGTACTTAATATTGGCATGTACAACAGTATTTTGGCTGAACCTTTGTCTAGGTCAGCCAAATATATATATAAAATTGCTATGTTAGGTGTAAAACGTAGAGAATAAGTATTATTGATAGTTTCCTCGAGGGTGACATAATCAACCATGATAAAACCCTCTTAAATAAATAAAGATTAAAAAAAAAAAAAAATGATCATCGAATATCCAATATTGTGATGAAAGGAATTGAAAATTATTTAGGTGCATCGCCGGCCGCTACCACGGCAGGTTCGCTTCGTTCGCTCAGTTCGATAACTACGCTAACGGTGTGTTCCGGCAGCGGTCCTTGAAAGCCAGTACTTCTAGGTTAGCCTGTACCACATCTTCGACCACATCATCACTTACCATCAGGTGAGATAGTGGTCAAAGTCTAACCTATCAGGCATAAAAAAAAAAAAAACCCCTGTAAATAGTTACAGGGTTTTTTTTTATGCCTGATAGGTGAGACTTTGACCCCGGTGAATGGCAATAGGCTCGCCCCCTATTACATGGGACCAAAACCCCATTTGCATAATGTGTGCGCTTACACGCCTTATTATACGCCTGATTATTAAGTCCAGTCCAGAATATTCATTGTGGCTGAGCTGTGTGGCACGTAGCGCCGTCTTGTTGAAACCACATGTCGTTGGTGTTCAGATGATCCAGTTCATGCCAAAAAAAGTTGGTAATCATCGACCTATAGCGCTCGCCATTGACAGTGATGGCCTGGCCAACGTTGTTCTCAAAGAAATATGGCCCGATGACGCCGCCAGCCCAAAACCCACACCAAACTGTAACTTTCTCGGGATGCATTGGACGCTCTTGGATCTCATGTGGATTGGTATCGCCCCAAATTCGACAATTTTGTTTGTTTACGTACCCATTCATACAGAAATGGGCCTCATCGCTGAAGATAATTTTTCTGTGATAATTACGGTCAGTTGCTATAACTGCTCCAGTGCCCATTCAGCGAACACACGTCGTTGTCTATGGTCGTTTACCTTCAATTCCTGGGTGAATTGAATTGTATACGGGTGCAGGCCCAAGTCACGACGCAAAATTCGCCAAGTTGTGGTCTGTGAAAGGCCGAGTTCTTGTGAGCGACGCGAAATCGACTGCCTCGGATTCTCCTGCACACTCTCACGGACAGCGGCAATGTTTACGGCAGACCTTGCGTTTCGTTGACGTACGAGTGTTGATCAATCATTTACCGATCCAGTGGACTCAAATTTATCCACCACACGACGAATAGTCCTCTCGGTAGGACGATTATGGCGCCTGTAAAATGGGCAAAGCGCGCGGTGCGTTGCCCGAACTTAACACTCATTTCGATAAAACAATTATATCATTTGCACGTGTTGTTAAATGCTATCCATGATGATTTGGCAAACAGAATGAATAAAAGACAACCAATTTGACAGATGTAGCTTCAACAAGATGGCCGCTACCAACTGTCAAAGTTCGGACGTGCCTAAAGGGTAAAAAAAAGAGTTAACTCTTTCATTGTAAGATCATATTTCTTACGAAACGAAAGTACCTATAATTACAAATTTTACTAACACATTTTTTTATATATTTTTTTAAATATGGATGGTATAATGTACCTATATGTTTCAGACGCTTCACCGGTCAATGCCACGGCACGCTTGCTTTGCTCGCTCAGCGCAATCGCTGTGCGGTCGCCCACCACTCATCAGTCATCAGTAATCTAACGCTCCTACTCACTTGCTTGTCGTTGCATCTATAGTGATTTTGCTTTGATAATACTCAGCGTGAAGATTAAGACCAAAAAAAAGACAACGTAACTTTTGCTAAATTACGAATATGCATAAATTACATATAAATTTAAAAAAAATAAAGGAACCGACTTCCAACACTGAAAAGTATGAAATAACATGTGGAAATCAGACCATGATAGTGTGAGGTCAGTTTGAGTTTTAAATCAGCATGGTACAGACTTCCACAAGTTATTTCACATTTTTCAGTGTTGGTACGGCAACTAGATCATATACTTATTGGTAGAACCGTTTATTATGAAAAATGTACCTAACGCTCTTGTAAAAGTGGCGCGAAAATAAAAACAAACGAAGGACGCGTTTAAGCGGTTTGTTTGAGGCAGTGAAATAAAAGCAGCGATTAGTCGTAAATCAAATTATCTAAAAAAAGACATATATTTTTTTTGTTATTAGGTTTTTTAATTTTATCCTACAATAATAGTATGTCTCTTTTTATCATAAATTCACTCTCCACAGACTACACGGTACGTGACTTTTCTTAACTACGAGCTTTTGTTATTTAAAGGAAATATTAGGAAATACCATACTAAGAAGGAAAATTGATAAATAACGTTCTTTTTCCTTTTGATTTTTGTTATTTTTTCCTTTTCGTGCCAACCAATACGATTATTAAACTAAGGAAATGATACATTATACAAAATTATAATATGGGAAAAATACTGTGTCCAATTATTATTTATGATATTCATGAATTGTAAGTACTATTCAATTAAAATATACTAATTTACATTACTCCCTATTAGATATTAATAATTAGATCCTAATAGGGAGTGATGTAAAGGTCTACCTTTAGACCTTTAGAATCGCAAAATGTCCAGAGTAGCTTTACTAAGCTTTCCTGTCCTCAATAAACAGTAAGTACGCAAATGTATTGGTGCAGTTTTATCACCAAGCTTAATGGCAAATTGTAGCATAACTTATTTGTCTGACACTGTAAACACATGGTAAATGTCCAGTCCAAATTTCCAATACCCCATAGATCCCCCTTAGCAGAAGCAATGGAAATGGCCGCTCTGTGAGGTTGAACGGAAAAACATAGTAAATGCGTCAACCTGTTCTGCAGAGCGTGCTCGTTTGCTTGCAGTTTTGACTAGGGAATCGAAATGCAAGCATTACCGTCAAAAAATGTCGGCAACCTTTTAGATAATGACACATTCCGAATTGCTGTATCATTACGAATTGGCTCTCGTTCCCAAGTCACAAACCCCTGCCATTGGGGCCAAATGGTGGATACAGCATTTTACACTTTTTTAATGAGCCTGTTATTTGGTCGTAGTCGTAAGTAATAATTTTGTAAGTTATATAAACCAAAACATTATTTAAGACGTTAGTAGGTATACGCAACATTTCTATATGTATTAGTAATTTCTTGAATAAATACTCTTTAGTTCTAGTTTAAGAACGCAAATTTGCTTCACAATTTCTTAGCCAAGATGTATATTTATGTAAATTGACATCATTGTTAGGAATATATATAAATAATAATGGTTAAACGTTAATAATCAGTTTAACAGTTTGATTCGTTACAGTTTAAAACACAATTACGATGTAGTATTCTTGACTGCTCACTCATCTTCATACCATCATCCCACTCCGTTCGGATCAGTAAAATTCCATACATTATAATTTAAACAACAAAAATCCCTAATCACTTGCAAGACGTGACATTTTTTATTTTTTTATTTTATTGTGACGGAACAAGCTCGAGGCCCACCTGATGTTAAGTGGACTAACCTCTGCCGATAACAGTTGCAATTCATGACAACTCACGAATTGCACTGCGCCCGTCACATTGAGACATAGTTGTTAAGTCTCATTGTGCTTGTAATTTCACTGGTTCTCAAGGACTACTGCTGGAACACACCTTTCGGTGCTTGGCGACAGACTTTCTACTTGACTCCTGGTCGCTAGCCAGGCGGGCATCCGCAAAATGCCCTTCCACCATGCGGTGAAGCTCAAGCTCTGGGCGAGATTCGAACCATGGACCTGCTGCGCGGCAGTCCATAGCCAATGCCACTGAGCCATCACTGCTTCAAAATCGTTTCAATTCAGAGAGCACACTTGCCGGATGGCTTGCTGAGATTTTTTTCTAGTTTAAATAATTTTTTTTGATCATAAATTATACAAAAATATATACATAAGTAGCTTTAAGATGACTTTTGTAAGTTTTTTCTTGATTCATTTTAATTTATACTTTTATTTCACATTTTAAGGAAAAGTGTAGGTATGTCTTAACATGAATTAATTTGATATCAAATTAGTATTACAATATATTACAGGAAATTGTATTCACACGTGTGTAGAGTCAGGTTTTAGTGGAACGACATTATTATTAATATTATTATTTCTTTCTAAAATTGTACCTGAAACTTACTAATGTATATTATTTATTATTTTTAATATAAATAATAATAATAATAAATTAATGAGACTACATGGTCAAAGATTTCTGCGATATTGTTTTATTCGCTGATAATACCTCTATAATTTAATAATTTAATAATAATGACATTTGATTTGAAATGCATTTTCATAATTTTTCATTAAAAATGTTTGTAGTAAATTTATTTAATTAAGTGACGTTGTATAATAATGATATTGTTATATATGTATCAAGTTAAATGAATTAAGTCAATCTTATGTGTGTTGTATAACAATGTATAAATTATGATAATAAGTGTAAGTGGTAACTGCCGTGCTTATTATAATAAATAAAAATAATAATAAATTAATGATACTACATGGTCAAAGATTTCTGCGATATTGTGTTATTCGCTGATAATACCTCTATAATTTTTAAACTAGATCTCTAATGGTTCACCGCTGATAATCTTCTCTTATATTAAATAAAGACCAAATGTTTAGTTTTCTTTACCAAACATTGCTTATGTTGAATTGAACACTAAGCTTGGCCCAGACAAACTCTCTATTGACAATGTGACAGTCTTCCTGGGAATCAAAATGGCTTCAACTTTACAGTGGGATCCACATATACATGATCTATCCGTCAGACTTAGTTCTGCTGCATATGTAATTCCTAAGGTAAGACAGTTAACAGACGTAGCTACTGTTGCTAGGCTAGTTTATTTTGCATATTTCCAAAGTATTATGTCGTATGTTGTATTGCTGTGGGGAGCTGCTGCTGAGATAGAGATAATCTTTATGTTACAAAAGCTTGCATTTCGAGCCATAGATTAAAAGGATGCTAGGGAATCTCTAAGATATTTTTGAAAGAAATTGATATTTCAACTTTACCGAGTCTATGTATATTATGTATATATATTTGAAAATATTTTATTTTTGTTGGTAAAAAAAATATTAAAATTGTGACGTGGGTGACCCTTTCGGCTAGCTGGCCTGGGTCCCTCGTCCAGGTGGATGTTCGTGCTCTTTGCCTCACGGGAAGAGATCGATCATCCGACTAGGATTGTCTGTCAAGGGTGATGGTCCAAGGAAACGCACAATAACAGGTTTGTAGTACAAAGGTATGTATTTCTGGTATCTACAGCGGTTGCTTAGGGCGTCTAGATAAACCTTAACTTATCCTGAGTTTACAATAGATTACTATCTGCGGGGTAACGGACTTCGGGACGTCGCGGTCGCGGCGGAACCTCTAATAGCAGGAGCGCGACGGCCTGCGAGGAGAATCGCGTGAGACGGGTTCGCGGACAACGACGGGCGGCGGTTCGGTTAGTAAGTACGGGAGTAGTAAGTCAGGAGAGTCGGGAACGAGGGCCTTGCAGCGTGGGCGAACCACGCGCACCGGTTACCTCCGGGTTTAGCAGGAGACGGGAATAGGGGTGAGGCCCTTGCAGCGTGGGCGAACCACGCGCACCGGGTACCTCCGGGATTAAGCGGGGGTCGGGAATAGGGATGAGGCCCTTGCAGCGTGGGCGAACCACGCGCACCGGGTACCTCCGGGATTAAGCGGGGGTCGGGAATAGGGATGAGGCCCTTGCAGCGTGGGCGAACCACGCGCACCGGGTACCTCCGGGTTTAGCAGGAGACGGGAATAGGGGTGAGGCCCTTGCAGCGTGGGCGAACCACGCGCACCGGGTACCTCCGGGTTTAGCAGGAGACGGGAATAGGGGTGAGGCCCTTGCAGCGTGGGCGAACCACGCGCACCGGGTACCTCCGGGATTAAGCGGGGGTCGGGAATAGGGATGAGGCCCTTGCAGCGTGGGCGAACCACGCGCACCGGGTACCTCCGGGATTAAGCAAGGGTCGGGGATAGAGATGAGGCCCTTGCAGCGTGGGCGAACCACGCGCACCGGGTACCTCCGGGATTAAGCAAGGGTCGGGGATAGAGATGAGGCCCTTGCAGCGTGGGCGAACCACGCGCACCGGGTACCTCCGGGATTAAGCAGGGGTCGGGAATAGGGATGAGGCCCTTGCAGCGTGGGCGAACCACGCGCACCGGGTACCTCCGGGATTGAGCGGGGGTCGGGAATAGGGATGAGGCCCTTGCAGCGTGGGCGAACCACGCGCACCGGGTACCTCCGGGATTGAGCGGGGGTCGGGAATAGGGATGAGGCCCTTGCAGCGTGGGCGAACCACGCGCACCGGGTACCTCCGGGATCAAGCAGGGATCGGGGTGAGGACCTTGCACCGTGGGCGGACCACGCGCACCGGTTACCTCCGGGATTAGCAGGAATAGCAGGGACGGGATTAGAGTGGAGGACCTTGCAGCGTGGGCGGACCACGCGCGCCAGTTACCTCCGGGAACAGGGATCGGGATGAGAGTGGAGGACCTTGCAGCGTGGGCGGACCACGCGCACCAGTTACCTCCGGGAACAGGGATCGGGATGAGGGCCTTGCTGCGTGGGCGTACCACGCGCACTGGTTACCTCCGGGTTGGTGGGGAACACCAGGGTAGGGCGATTTGATGGAGGCTCTGCGAGCGGTCCGGTGAGTGTGCCGGCACACGTCCGTTCACCGCGGGAGCCTCGAGCAAATGCCAGTCCTTCATTATTTTTTTTTTTTTTTTTGGGAGGACATAGATGCTGTCTACCGCTATACGGACGTACAGCTCCACCGGGCTTTGGGCGAGGGGAGGCCCTCTTATAGCCCAGGCCCTCTTATAGCCCATAGGCCCTCTTATAGCCCAAGGCCCTCTTATAGCCCAAGGCCCTCTTATAGCCCAGCCAGTCCTTCACGGGCCGCGCTGCCTTATATAGCGTATGTGTTATCGGGGCGTACGCATGTGTGCGTGCGATGCGGGTGGGCTCGAGCGCGTCGGTCGGCTGTGCGGTAGGTAGGTAGGTATGTATCGTCCCTGGGTCCGTCACAAAATTATATTAAAGAGTGACGTTCATTAGGAATTAAGATAAAATAGCGGTATTGAGAAATCCTACTACACAGTTTGTGATTACTTAAACGACAAAAATTCTTGGACGATTCCGCCTCTGCCAAGCTATCAACTGTCACCTACATAATTTAAACAAATATTGTAATAATTTTACAATATAGTTTGTAACTCATTGTTAAAAGACGTTTAAAAAGAATGGCCTCAGTTTCTTGCCCGTTCTTCTCGCAGTGGCTCTATAAATTTTTTGCTGAACGTCGCAGTGTCTTGTAGTATATTTCAATATTTAAATTTGTAGTTGCCATTCATAAGAGCGTGGTAGACGCCTTAATTTAATAAATGATTTTGACTTTAACTTTTGAGTTGATACTCCTTTCACAAGTATTCCCTTATTTTATGCCTAGATAATGCCTCTAGAACTATCTTTTTGTCATAAATTCTAGGTTTAATAAAGACACATCACCCCTGTCATTTCCTTTAAGCAACTTCGTTACTAAAGAAAATATGACCCTGAATTACAAAATGATAAATTTACGAGGGAAAAATATATTGTCATGTGCGGGATGCAAATTTTTTTTCTTTCGTATATTTATAATTTTGTAATGTAATCCGCAGAGCAGGCGTTATTGCCAACATAACAATATTAAAAATATGACCCCGAATATCACAAAGGTGCCCCAATTTACTGCAATGATCACTACACAAATTTAAAAAGTTTTTGACTTAAAAGAAAATGAAAGGAGTACTTACAGCCTCCTTCTTAAAATTTTGATGACAAAACATTTTTGAATCGGCTTAGTTTTGTAAGAGAAAACGGAAGAATACGAGACGCGTCGTGTAGATTTTGTGAATTTCTTCCTAGTTCTCACACGCATCGTGCCCACCGAAGCACGCTCAGTAGTATTGCCAATTGCCACTAGCGGTCACCCATCTACGTACCTAATGATTGCAGCGTTCGCTTAACCGAACCTTTTGAAGCGCTCGTAGCGAAGTTTGCTTAGCCGTTCTTAATCGATCAGCTAAGTTAAGCAACGTCCGCCGCTGTCATGAATTGGATGGGTGACCGCTAGTGACATTACTACTGAGTGTGCACGTGCTTCAGAAGACAAGTTAACCCGTCGGTCCCGGTTGTTGTCTTACGATGGCAGTCGTTACAGCATGGTGGAAGGGCATTTTGCGTATGCCCACCTGGCTAGCAACCACCCTCAAGTAGAAAATCTGTCGCCAAGCACCTAACAGTGTTCCGGCAGCTGTCCTTGAGAGCCAGTAATTCTAGGTTAGGCGGCACAACATCTTCAACCACATCATCACTTACCATCAGGTGAGATAGCGGTCAAAGGGAAGCCCGTCAGTTACAAAAAAACCTTGTTGATAGGTTTCCAGTTCCGTTACGAGCGCTTCTTCAATGACTAATATGCAAATGGTATAATTAACTTCTTTACAAAAAATAACTGTACTGTATATCTGTCATCAAACAAAAGTAGAGCAAGGCGTGCCAAATAGGTCAGTCATAGACAATAACCGTGCAAGTGCAAAACAGACTTGCGTTGAACAGGTTCCGTTGCTGTAAAATATCATCGTGTAACCTAATACTATGTGTGATAATCTGTAAACTTTTATTTAAACTACTATAGTAGATTATGATACAAGTGAGCTAAGTTGCTCATTATACACGAGGCTGTGTGTTGCAGCCCGAGCCGTAGGCGAGGGCGTAAATCAGACGAGTATATAATGAGCAAGTTTCTCACGAGTTTCATACGCACATTTTCAACACCCTTGCGAGGAAAAAAAATATATATTGCACAAATGCGATACAAAGAACATACAAAAATTATGGAAAATAGCGCGCAATTTTTTTTTTGCGCGCGGCAATTATTTGATGGTTTATTACATATAAACTTCTATGATGTTACAAATCTGTATTACCCGGTTAAATTGAAACTGCTCTGTTTACTCGCATATAATTTGCAGTTAGGTACTAACTTAACTTTGTAGGGATAATTCTATTACGCACTAGTGTATAATATTATTATGCACGAGGGTGTTATAGTTCGGTTTATGGCCCTAAGAACGATATAATAAAGCTCACTTTACGAGCTAAGGGTGTTGAAAAAACTTTTACCATACATATAAACTTAGATTAATTTCTCATATAAGTGAAATGTAAATTTCTTGTTGAGAAAAAATAAATTCTATACCTAAATTCAAATTCAAACTTTTAGTAAAGTTATCATAATCCTTTCTTTGTCCCACTTTACAAGGGGTTGGTACACACCTTTTACCTAAAAACGCAACACAAAAACATAGGCATATTTTTGAAACAGAAAAAACAGACTAATAATTTCAACTCAAATTAAGAGTAAAATAAAATTTAAAGAAAACAGTTTTAAGAATGGTCGCCTGGCGGTATAAATACATGCACATATGTCTCAGGGTGACAGGCGCCGATTTGTGACGAAATGCATCTGTTATAGGCAGAAGTTACCGCTTAATATCAGGTGGGAGTCATGCAAATGACATCAGTCTCAAAATAATTACAACTTTAAAGTTCCTTTTTTGTAGGACGTGCGGAACCCTAAAAATCATTGAACTTCGTCTTTGTTTCGCCCACGTTGTGATTCAAATTAAGTGCTTTAAACTTACTCTACGATTTGTTAATGGCCGTTGACATTATAACTACCAACGCAGACAGCAAAGCAAAAGGATATAGGTATTGTTTAGAAAAAAGTTTTAGACCATAGAGTCATTTTATTATTAAAATTTACTTGCATTGTATGGGTGTGTACCATTTGAAATTTAATTCGCCAAAAACGCTAAAAACGATCACACACCCAAAAAGTTGTTCCAGATGGGTCTTGGCATTATTTTCGCCATCAACGCTATGAAGCTACTGGAACAGTTTGAATTACTTACATCTAATGTCAAATGTGACAGAAGTGGCAAATTTAGTGGCATTCTTAGCGTTCTTATCCTAAATGGAACAGGGGAGAACAGTTACAAACGCTCACAGTGATCACAACCATAGACGCAGAATGTGATCAAAATTATCGAAAATAACGTTATTAACGTCAAATGGAATATTCCTTAAGAATACACGCGAGCCGTATAAATTAAAAAAATAAAACGAGAGAAAACATCTACAAGACCCTCGCAGAATTGTGCCTCTAGGCCTCATAGTCTCAATCAATAAAATAAAACGATAAAATCATTGTACAACCATTATAATAAAGGTATATAATAAAAATAAAAACATTTAATTACTTAATATTTTTATAATCTACATATAATCTCATTCGGTAATATTCTAATTATGAAATGAAATACAGACTTTTGGCATATTTTATTACATTCTTTAAGAAAATTAAAAAGTTAAATTAAAGCATTATTCTCAAAACAATGCTTTAAAACATTTTTTTGAATTATTAAAGTTCAATGTGTCCCGACCAAGGAGGTTTCAATTCAATTTAAGTACACATTATCTGTGGTGAGCGCTGGTTCCGAGCCATAGACCAATAACAGTTTTTTTTTCCATTTTGGCGCTATTTCGTAGGTACATACGAATTTGAGTAATATTTTGTTGGATAAAATTTTTATTTAATGTAGCTACCTATAGCCGTGAGATTAAATAAAGTAGTTTATGCAACTGCATATAATTATGGTATTAAAACACTCGTGTAATCTTATTTTGAAACTCGCCTGCGGCTCTTTTCAAAAATCTACCATGTTTTAATACCCTCTATTATATGACAGTTGCATAAACTACTATAATAACACACTTAATAAATACTTACAGCCAATACGAGTATCTTTTTTTTTTTTTTTCTGATAGGTTAGCCTTTGGCCACAATCTCACCTGATGGTAAGTGATGATGTGTTCGAAGATGTTGTTCAGGCTAACCTAGAAGTACTGGCTCTCAAGGAAAGCTGCCGGAACACACTGTTAGGTGCTTGGCGACAGATTTTCTACTTGAGGGTGGTAGCTAACCAGGCGGGCATTCGCAAAATGCCCTACCACCATGCTATAACGACTGCCATCCTAAGACAACAGCCGGGACCGACGGCTTAACGTGCCCTCCGAAGCACGGAAACGCTCAGTAGTAATGTCACTAGCGGTCACCCATCCAACTTATGACCGCGCGCGACGTTGCTTAACTTTGCTGATCGGTTGAGAACAGCTAAGTAAACTTCGCTACGAGCGCTTCAAAAAAAAAAATCTTTTATCTAGTGACAATTCAATGGACTGATAGAGCGCACGATCGAGAATTCTTCTAGTGTAGAGTCAAGACCTCCTGTGGATGCTTCGTGTGGAAGCGAAAATTCTTCCGGTTTGGCTGCGTGGCGTTTGTGACGTCACGTCGCGTCGGCTAACCAGGGAAATTAGGCGGAGTTGTCGCTAGATTTTGAAGCAGTGATAGCTCTGTGGCATTGGCTATGGAGTGCCGCGCAGCATGTCCATGGATCGATCTCGCCGCGGGCTTGAGCTTCACCGCATGGTGGAAGGGCATTTAGCGAATGCCCGCCTGGCTAGCGACCACCATCAAGAAGAAAACCTGTATGCCATGCACCTAACGGTGTGTTCCGGCAGCAGTCCTTGAGAGCCAGTGAAATTACAGGGACATGAGACTTAACAACTATGTCTTAAGGTGATGGGCGCAGTGCAATTGACTTGTGACGAAATTCGTCTTTTATAGGCCGAGGTTAGTCCGCTTAACATCAAGGCCTCGAGCTTGTTCCGTCACAATAACATAAAAAAAACTTTAAGAGTCTTATTAAAATATTATTTAATTTTTTTCCTAAGTATTTTTTTATGCCTGACACTGATTTTGTAAGCTTTTGACCGCTATCTCACCTGATGGTAAGTGATGATGTGGTCGAAGATGTTGTTCAGGCTAACCTAGAATTACTGGCTCTCAAGGACAGCTACCGGAATACACCGTTAAGTTCTTGGCGACAGATTTTCTACTTGAGGGTGGTAGCTAGGCAGGCGGGCATTCGCAAAATGCCCAACCACCATGCTATAAAACTGCCATTCTATGACAACAAGAATACCGGTGGCTTAACGTGCCCTCCGAAGCGTGCACGGTCAGCAGTAATGTCACTAGGGGCCACCCATGAAGTCCAAGTCGTGACCGCGGCGGACGTTGCTTAACTTTGCTGATCGGTTAAGAACAGCTAAGCAAACTTCGCTTCGAGCGCTTCCAAAATATTTTACAAAATTAATGTCAGACAAAAATCTTGGTTTTTCTCTGATATTAAAATTATTAAGCCGTTTAGAATGTATGACAGGATAAAGAAACTCACAAACATACATCTAGATCAAACAAAATCACAAATATACTATAGGTATTATCAATATAGTATAAAACCAATTGAAAAATTGGTCTTGTTTGTAGTACAACGCAAGTGCTACTTTAGATGTCGCTCCATCCCAAAACGATGGTTAAAGAACGATAGGAAAGATTTCAGTTATGACGTCATGTCATGTTAGCTCAATTGGTTAGAGCATACCCCGGCTCAAGGGATGGATGGACGCGGGTTCGAATCCCGCACATGACTTAAATTTTCCTATCGTATATTTGTGATTTTCTTATAACTCTCCCTTTTTTGGGCAGTCGTGTTAAAAGAACCTACACGCCTTTAAGGCCCTTTATAGCCTTTAAGGGTGAACTGGCTGGCCTGTTTTTCATAGAAACGTGGTAGGGTGATCACTCCCTTATTTGAGGATTTAGGTCCAAAATAAAGCATAATACCGATTGATCTCGTCATTACCTAGGCTTGTATGATGCCGAAATTTTAATAAGATAATTAACTTGAGAATTATGAGCCTCAAAACATTTTCATATAAAGTTTTCGAGGGTCATAACTTACAACTTAATTACCTTTTTAAAATTTTGGCGTCATACAAGCCTAGATAATGACGATATCAATCGTATTATGCTTAAGTCTGGACTTAAAATCTCAAATAAGGGAGTGATCACCCTACGACGTTTGTATGGAAAACGGGCCGGCCAGTTCAACCTTAATTGATGTTTACCCATATCAAGGTGGATTAAAAATAGTACATTACTTTACCTACCTATAGGTAGTGTACCTACATAGATAACTAGTGATGGGCCTGACATGGCATGTGACGTGTCACCAAATTACACGGCCCTCAGCCATTTAATAGGGATGGGAAAGTGTCGATCGATTTATTGTTTTTATTTGATTAGTTTTGTTATCAAAACAAACGTAGTTTTCACCATTTTTTCAGGACAACTACGGGTTAAGTTGGATGAATCCGAATATAAATAAGTAACGAAATTATAGTAGGATTTATCTGGTTTATCTACGTAGTCATTCCGTAATTATCACTAAAAAATATTTGTTTTTTTTACCCATATTTTTATATTGCCTATTCGCAAATTGTGAAAGAGTACTCAAATTCATATATTTTTTATGAGAGTATTAACTATTATCAGATAAATCTAATGGAACCAGGAGTATATGATGTTGTACTATAGTTATCGTCCGCGGCGGCGTCGCTCGTGTGGAGTTTACTTATATGAAATCCTTTCCACAAATAGTAAATAAATTGGGATGATAAATGTTCAATGTTGTCATGCAGGAACTAACAAATATAATCGGGATAGTAAATATCCAATAAAGAAAGGAATTAAGCAATAAAATATGTATTATATTGTTTCCATTAGTCCTGAATGAGGATATGGACGCAGTTTCCGTTTCTATCCAAGTTCTATTAATATAAGATCAGTGTGTTTTATAGCTGATAGCATAGCTTTTGTCTAACCTGGTGGTAAGTGATGATGCGGTAGAAGATGTTGTTCAGGATCACCTAGAATTACTGGCTCTCAAGGACAGCTGCCGTAACACACCGTTAGGTGCTTGGCGACGGATTTTCTACTTGAAGGTGGTAGCTAGACAGGCGGGCATTCGCAAAATGCTCTACTACCATGCGAAATTTCAGAGGAGATCGACTACAAACACTACACACAAACTTTATAGAAATAATAATATTAATATGAATATAAAGCGTACGACTAGCTTCTTTCGCCCGCTGGGAAGCTACGCAGTAAATGAGTTTAACAAGTATCATAAGTCTTGAGCCAAGATCTAAGAAAACAATCAAATAACAAGTATTATCAAAATACACTCCAGCAAGGAGTGGCAACATAGGTAGGTACTTTTTTCACAATTAATGTACAATTAGTGTAATGTGAAGACTATTTGATGATATGCTACTTAAAAATATCGAGTAACTACGAACAGTTCATATGTTAGGTTTTTCACTAGGTTCACTTTATTCTATCTTGGCTCACAGCCAAATCCCAACAACACAACACAGTTCAGCTGCTAGGTAGACATTCTTAATTTAGTTGCAAGTGAAAAACTGTTTACCTAGTTATTTACAAAATATGCAAAGAGGTGTCTGTAATAGTTAGCTTTCAACTCATCTTACACGTTTGCAGTTGTTTTAAAATACTTAAACGGTAATGAACTTAGCTATCTATGAGTTTATAAAAATGTGGTATGCTTAAAATTAATTACATCATAGTTATGACCGTAGCAATAAAAATAATTTGATGTAAACGAAATTATATAGGTATTTCTTTCTAACTTTCATTAATTTAAGACACCTCTGTCATCTTCTTTCTGACCAGTCAGAAATAAAGGGGATAATAAAAGACTCCATCATAATTGTTAAATAAATAGTTAATTAATACCCACATCATTTTGGTTTTCGTAGTCGAAAGTAATCCTGGGGAGGGAAGGGGATCCTAGAGGATCCAAAATTTTCGGGAGTGGACAGATTTAACCAACCGAGCGGACACTTAACACCCACAATTTGCTGGTATAGTGGGTGAGCCTAATGCTGCATAGTGGGCACATTTCCAGATTCAAGGCTGCTATATTCGGTAGCAGCCTTGAATCTGGAAATGTGCCCATGGTTGCGTATGGTTTTGTGAGATAAAATGCATAATCAGAAGACCGAACCAAGGACCTTGAGTTTCCAAAGCAACGCTTACACCGCTCCACGAAATAGGCACATTCAAATATTAATACCCTATGTATAAGTAATCACCTACATCTATTACTATTTGAAAAATATGAGTAATACCCGCGACAGACGTGACCTTGCTTTTTTTGAGACAAACTAGAATAACTTTTTTTTAATATTGTTATGACGTCATGTCATGTTAGCTCAATTGGTTAGAACATACCCTGGCTAAAGGGGTGGCTGGACGCGGGTTCGAATCCAGCACATGACTTAAATTTTTCCTATAGTATATTTGTAATTTTGTAATAAAATAACTTTTCTTAATTAACACCCAAACAATTAATCACCATTCAATATGTGCGTAAAATTACTATTCAATCAATAGGGCCTTACATTTATCTTTCGATTGCCCTGACTGCTAGTTCCGAATGTCGGAAAATCGTTATTTTGGCACAGCGATTACAAAATATTAATTACATTTTTTTTTTCAATGTTATTCCATTTATTTTTGGATTGCTTAGTAGTTAGTACATTACACAGTAGATACATATTTTTAAATATTTTATTGCCCTCTCAATTGCACCTTAATATTTTACTAAATTATTATTCACATACAACATCCATCAACTACCATACCTACTAATTATAATAAAAAAAAACAAGAAAAATATATAATAAACCCAAAAAAACAATAGACATTTTTCCCACGCTCCCATCACTATTCAATACCTAGCAATTCAGTCGGCCATGTTGGATAGTTTATTTGAAAATCGAACACTGGCGGAAACGCGCGCTTTACCGTCTATCGACGCGGGAAATTGTGTTTATATTTTTTAATCCAACCGTAACAATTAATTTTCAATGCATGTGCCGTGAAAAGTGTTGTGACTTTTGTGACGTGTTCTATTTACTTATATTCATGGATAAATTAAGTGAACGTAAGTAATAAGAATTTATTATTGGTTAGATTGATTACAATTTGAAGTGACTACAGGAACGCCCGTCTGATGTTAAGCGTCATATCACACCTGCCAATTACAGTTGCAGTTGTACTGTTCTCAGACACTGCACTAGACACGGAGGCCTTCGTTCTTGCCCCGTTAATAATTCCAGTTCATTACTGCAGTGACCTTCAGGCTTAAATACAGTACTTAGTTCATGCACACTACTGTTAAGTGGCGGAATATCTGATACTACGGTAATATCCTCCACGACGGGCAATATTTAAGTTCTAGGGGGCTATCACCTGATGATAATAGATGCTGTAATATTACCTGATGTCAGACAGGCTACAGAAGCTTTGAATAAACGTCGATGCATCTTTACGGTCTATGAGGACTTCCGCAAGGATCTATTTTAGGACCTTTTCTGTTCCTATCGTATATGAAGACCTTAGCGATATTGTTTAATTTATAGATTATACCTATCTATTTTTTAAGTATATAGACAGGATAGCAAACTTATAGAAGTAACTAACGATGAACAACACTAATAATATTCTCAATAGACAAATAGCTTAATGTTTTCTTTTCGAAATATGTTAATTATTTATATACCATCTGTTTTTCTTTTTTAAGTACATACTTAAGTGTCTATTACACGACTGTCCAAAAAAGGAGTGTTTTTTACTTGATAGGTTGGCCTTTGACCACTATCTCACCTGATGGTAAGTGAAGATGTTAACAGGCTTAACCTAGATTTACTGGCTCTCAAGAACAGCTGCCGGAATACACCGTTAGATGCTTGGCGACAGATTTTCTACTTGAGGGTTATCGCTAGCCAGGCGGGCGTTCACAAAATGCCCTTCCACCAAGCGGTGAAGCTCAAGCCCGTTGCGAGATTCTAACCATGGACCTGCTGCGCGGCAGTCCATAGCCAATGCCACTGAGCCATCACTGCTTCAAAAAGTGAAAAGTGTTATGTTTTCAGTGTTTATGTATGTATGTGAGTTTCTATATTCCATCATAACTTCTAAACGGCTTTACCGATTTTGATGTTTGAGATGTCGTTAGATTCGTCTTGATAGCGCAAGAGACATTAGTTATATAAATATATAAACAAGCAAACTGTCAGATTTTAAACGCCACTATGTGCGAGACAATTTTTTTTGTATACTACATGTATCCCGACACCACACGGGTGGAAGTCAGTACCATGATATTCAAATAATTTTGAACATTTTCATGGTACGGGTTTCCACAATATTACACATTATTTGAAGCAGTGATGGCTCAGTGGCATTGGCTATGGACTGCCGCGCTGCAGGTTCAGGAAAATCCCGATGTGGGCTTGAGCTTCACCGCATGGTGGAAGGGCATTTTGCGAATGCCCGCCTGGCAAGCGACTACCCTCAAGTAGAAAATCTGTCGCCAAGCACCTAAAGGTGTGTTCCGGCAGCTGTCCTTGAGAGCCAGTAATTTTAGGTCAAGCCTATGAACACCTTCGACCACATCATCACTTACCATCAGGTGAGATTATGGTCAAAGGTTAACCTATCAGCAATAAACAAACACTATTCACATTAGTATTAAATGAGAATAGTGTGTTTGTTAGTAACTCCCGCTAAAATACCCTGCCGCCGTGCTATAATCACGGCGGCAGGGTATTTTGCGAATGCCCGCCTGACTAGCTACCACCGTCAAAAAGAAAATTTGTCGCTAAGAACCTAACGATATTCCGGAAGCTGTGCTTGAGAGCCAGTATATGTTAGCCTGAACAACATCTTCGACCACATCATCACTTACCATCAGGTGAGATAGTGATCGAAGGTATAAAAACCAATATCAAGATTAGCATAATGCGCCGTTTAAGTCGCTTGTTGAGACTTTATAGTCACAGAACATTTTTAACTCCTTAATATGTAGGTATAGAAAACTAATTGGTACGGCACACAGCGATCGGACACATTCCACTGAGGAAATTCGCATTCTTCCCGTGTGGTGCCGGGTTAGAATTGCACCTCCCCATATCATCCCGTGGGTGTCGTAAGAGGCGACTAAGGGAATTATACTGGAAGGTGGGCAGCAGCGCCTTCTAAAGAACTGTCTTATCTGCGATCCCCAAGCCACCTGCCAATCGTGGGGATTATGGCAAATACCCCCTCAATAGGGGAGGCTGTGTTCAGCAGTGGACGATCCGGCTGATACAGTCCGGAACCAAACTGAAAGGCGTAGAATATTTACAGAAATGAATGTGAGTGAGACAAATATCGGTGCAGTGTTTGACGTAGTCCAGGCCAACTTCACATGAGGCTGGTATAATTGATGAATTCGTGGCTCCTTGCCTTAAGGTTGAACTGGCCGGTCGCTTCTCCATACAAATGAGATTTTAGGTCCAGAATTAAGCATAATACCGATTGATCTCGTCATTATCTAGGCTTGTATGATGCCGAAATTTTAAAAAGATAATTTTTTGAAAGTTATGAGCCTCGAAATTGTTATATGAAAATGTTTCGAAGCTCATAACTCTCAAGTTAATTATCTTATTAAAATTTCGGCATCATACAAGCCTAGGCAATGACGAGATCATTCATATTATGCTTTGTTTTGGACCTTAATCCTCAAATAAGGAAGTAATCACCCTACGGTGTTTGTATGGAGAACGGCCCGGCCAGTTCACCCTTAATTTATAATACAAACTACTCACCCACCATCTCGTCACTAATTGTAGTATTGTATTGTAATTTGTTGTACAAATACTACAAACTATAAACAACACTACAGCTACTACAATACTACAGCTACTACAGTAAAAGCATTTGGACTCATAGGGAGTCCAAATGCTCTAGCCCACTATCAGTTGATTATTATTATTATATTACTCATTCTTATTTGTTGTTATAAGGTTATGACGGGACTGGCATAAACTAAATGTTTAAAAGTCCCTTAATAAAATAAGAATAGTAAAATAACTATTATAGTTTTCATATGAGAGTGCTCGTAAAAGTGTTATCTTCGGATATTGCACTCGTAGCTGTACGAGAAGTTATATCAACATACGTTTTATCTTTATCTGATTTTATCTCAATGTAAACTCAGATTTTTGACTGTTGCTTTTTTCCTTATCAATATTTTCTTCTTCACTGTGTTTACATAGTAATGAAATTACTATGTAGTAATATTATTTACTGACTGACTTATTCAGGTGAGCTATCCCGTATTATTAACTAAAATGAGTGAAAGCCACGTTAGTTTTTATAATAAAATATTATTTTTATTACTAATGTACATATGTATACACAATTGCTGAATCTGTGCCATTTAAATTTCTTGGTAGAAAGATAGATCAGAAAGAACGCACACCATCTTTAGACGCAGTTGTCAATAACTTTCTAAAAGACCTTAGTATGGTAAACCAACAACCAATAAGTAACATTAAAAAAGCTTGGATATACGACAACCACATCACGTCTGACTTGGTCTTTTCTAGTATACGACATTACAAAATCCCTTTTAATAAAGCTGGATGTAAACGTCATTAGGACATTGAAGTCATGGTTGCAGTTTGCACTTTCGGCATACCCATCTACTTTATTTAGGGATCAAACTAGTTTTGGGATGAAATTAAAGAACCATTGGAGCTCTATAAACACCTTAGAATTACCAAAAAAGCACGTCTTATTAAAAGAGGAAGAGTCGCATCTCTCCCAAAAGACAAAAGTGACTTTGAATCGTGACTTCAATTCCACAAATAATTTAGGAGCACAGTCCAGCAAAGTGGGTTAAGAATCGAAAAAAAAAAATTGCTGACAAAGACGTTGTAAAATTTTTTGCAAAAAGACGAAAATGATTGCTATAAAGTACATGCAGTGAGCTTGAAAATGCAAAGCGAATGGCCAACCATAGGTGAATGTTGTATCCCTCTGGCGTTAAAGTGGCGCATGCACCTTGTTATACGATTGGTCACCTGCCTTATTATAATACTATCTAAACGCTTTTCAGATTACCCTCCCAGACCAAAGTAACTTAGTAAGATGGGGGAAAGCCACCGAAAATTCTTGCGGTATTTGTCGGGAGGCGATAGGTACGCAAGCCACTTATTGGGAGGATGCAAGGTGCTCTTTGATAGTGGTCTTTATTCATGTCGCCATATGAGAGTCCTCGAAATCATACGAGAAGCGGTGAGTCTCTCGGTAGCTAGATTAAAAAAAGGTTTGACCACGAAGAAACGACAGGTCGGTTTTGTAAAAGAAGGGTCGTCTACAAAATCTAAATTGAAGCCTTACTCCATCTTAGGCGCAGCTCCCGATTGGACTATTTTGATGGACACGTATGAAAAACACTACAGAATTCTTGAGGATGTTGATGTTTCGTCTTCTAAAACGCATAGTACCTACTGTGCTGTGGAAAACAAACATACCTTAAGACCACACAATAAAAACAAACAAGTATTATGACCTAACAAATGAATAAACCAAAAACGGTTATGTGGTTAATTTATATGCTGTAGAAGTCGGAGCAAGGGGTATACCAGCAAAATTCCTATATAACCTACTAAAAGACCTTTGCCTGTCAAGAACAACCGTAACTTCCATCCTAGAACGTGTATCTAAGGCGGCATTAGTAGGATATTACCAAATTTGGTTTTGGTTGACAGGGGAGGAGGCTCTAGCGGTGAAACATTGATGCATCATAAAGGGGCTCCTTAACCTTACTCACTGGGTTGCAAGTCCCAGGCCCCTCTGGCCTCTTCCTCTGCAACGCTATGGACCCGGCACCCGCACGGTGAATCCATGGAATGTTAAGTAATTCGTCTCATTATCTATCATAATTATCTCGCAATCTTACAAAAAAGAATGTATGAAATCAGACCCCGCGTTAATAAATTACAACTATGTGTACATGTTTTACTTTATCCCCTCTCCCAAGAGAACCGTGCTGAATTTGGAGATAAAGAGTATAAAGTATCCTTCCTCGTACTATGAAATCAAATCATGCTAAGTTTCATTGAAATCCATTCAGTAGTTTTGTTGTGATGCGCGGCCATGGTACAGACAGAGAGACAAAATTAAAAAAAAAATACAGATTTGGCATCAGTATCAGCTACACCGTTCGCTCATAATATTTGTTTCAAAATATCTGCCATGTACAAAATTGGACCTGTTATAGTTTTAATATAGGTATGGTTTTATAATATACTTTTCCTCGCATTTTACATTACATTATATTATTTTTCCTTATATTTATCGATGACTTCCTCATCTATTCTCGTATATTCTACCATGTTTGTTGGAAATACACTCAAAAATATGGAGCAACGCGCCTTTTTCAGTGACTGGGTATGTATATAATTTTTATTTATTTTATTATTATTGTTGTTTATGTATATATATGTATATATATATATATATATATATATACAATATATATTTCAATTTGGTATAATGTATCTATTTCATTTTATTTATATTTGTATTTTATTGTACCTAGTTTATCTATTATAGTTTATTTATATTATATAGAATTATATCACATATTAATAACGTATGTTTCATATAGTTTAAATATTTTGAGTAGTAATAACTATGAGTTATACATAATGCACTTTAGCCTGTACCATCTAAATTAATATGTTTCAATTCAGCCTACCTGGAAGAGATTGCTGCCTAGCAATAAGGCCGCCGATTGTGCTATTTTTAAGATATTTTTAACCTTGTAACTAGTATTAATATTAAAAGTAAATTTTAAAAGTGCAATAAAGTGTTATCTATCTATCTACATACGCTGCATATATGTAAGAGCTGCCTACATTTAGGTAGTAGGTGCTTATTTATATCAGTCATGCCTTATATAATTATCCTCAATTAGTTCCGCTCGCGTGCTTTCGTTCAGTAACACGTTTTCGTAAGAGAAATCTGTTTTATAATAAAACTTCTATTGCAATATATTGCAGCAGTGTTGAAATGTCCGACACTGCAACAGTGGGTTGGTAAAGCAGTCTAAAAGTTTTTTTGCCTTTGACCACAATCTCACCTGATGGCAAGTGATGATGTGGTCGAAGGTGTTAACAGGCTTAACCTAGAACTGGTTCTCAAGAACAGCTGCCGGAACACACCGTTAGGTGCTTGGAGACTGATTTTCTACTTGAGGGTGGTCGCTAGCTAAGCAGGCATTCGCTAAATGCCCTTCCACCATGCGGTGAAGCTCAAGCCCGCGGTGGGATTCGAACAATGGACCTGCTGTGCGGCAGTCCATAGCCAATGCCACTGAGCCATCTCTGGTCCAAAACTTCACTGGTTTTTTGGATTTCCGGACATTAAGGTTTAGTCAGTCTGAAAAAGGCAAATTTAGAATATGTTTTTTTGAAAGAGTGTTTGCATTTTACTGATATGAATAATATGATATTCTAGAAGATATGACAAACAATATGCCTGAAAAGAAAAAAACTATCTCATACATATTTTTCAAAAAAAAATTATCACGAATCTCTGGAAAAGCTCTGGAATTTTGATTAATCAAATTTTGTGTCTATCTATCGTTATAGTCAGCCTTCCCCATTATCCCCATAATTTGTCATAATCCCCATGCTTGACAGGCGTCTTGACGATCGCAGTGGCAGATATCAGTTCCGCAGAAAGGGCTGCTGCCCGCCTTCTGGTGTGCTACCCTTAGTCGCCTCTTACGACACCAACGGGTTGAGTGGGGGTGACATTCTAACCCGGCAACCCGCGGGGGTGCAACAGTACCTGAAAGTTTTTTCGTTTATAAAATCTCACTTTTATATACATTTGTTTTATAATATTCGCTCACGCTATTTATATATTGCGTAGTTCTCTCTCTTACTCTCGTGCAAAATGTAGTCTTTACGTCCTACGCCCTCTGTCAGAGGTAATTAAATAACGGTTTTCCAAATTCAAATATTTAAAAATCTATATGCGTTAAAGTTATTAGTTGTTCTCATTGTATTAACCTTCTTAGAGATTAATCTATTATTATTTGAAGCGCTCGTAGCGAAGTTTGCTTAGCTGTTCTTAACCGATCAGCAAAGTTAAGCAACGTCGCGCGCGGTCATGAGTTGGATGGGTGACCGCTAGTGACATTACTACTGAGCGTGTCCGTGCTTCGGAGGGCACGTTAAGCCGTCGGTCCCGGTTGTTATCTTAGGATGGCAGTCGTTATAGCATGGTGGTAGGGCAATTTGCAAATGCCCGCCTGGCTAGCTACCACCCTCAGGTAGAAAATCTGTCGCCAAACACCTAACGGTGTGTTCCGGCAGCTGTCCCTGAGAGCCAGTACTTCTAGATTAGCTTGAACAACATCTTCGACCACATCATCACTTACCATCAGGTGAGATAGTGGTCAAAGGCTAACCTATCAGGCATAAAAAATAATATATTCACGAGCTCATTGGCAGTGCGTATCCCATGAGCAATGGGGACGCATGGCCGCGGTTCGAAATCTGATCATAATTAAAATTTTACCTTTCATTGTAATTGTGTAATCTTATCAGTTACTAGCGTCCCGCTCCGGCATCGCACGGGTGCAATGCTGATACTAAATATACTACATAATTTTAATATTGTTATGTTTGCAAAAACACCTGCTATGCCTGCTCCATCCCTATACGATGGTTAAAGAACAATAGGAAAGATTTGAGTTATGACGTCATGTCATGTTAGCTCAATTGGTTAGAGCAAACCCCGGCTAAAGGGGTGGATGGACGCGGGTTCAATTAATTTTGGTTACTGGAGTATAATTTTGTAATATACTACATAATGTTTCTATACACAAGATTCAAAGCTTTTTAGTCATTAGACAATACTTTACTAATGTTTTCTTTAGAGGTTAATCTTGACATCACATTAGAGATCTCTAAAATTATCAGTGTTTATCTTGTATATTATGCATGTATTATACATATAAACCTTCCACTTGAATCACTCTATCTATAAAAAAAATCACATCAACATCCGTTGCGTAGTTTTAAAGATCTAAGCATATATAGGGACAGACAGACAGCGAGAATTGACTTTGTTTTATACTATGTAGTGATAGTCATAGTGATGCAAGGATTGTAATGTATATTTATTGACGTTGCTTAACATAGCTGATCGGTTAAGAACGGCTAAGCAAACTTCGCTACGAGCGCTTCAAAGTAGCCCCGATAAAGCCCGTATTATCTTAAAAAGTTATTGAATACCAAAAAACACCAACAGCGAGCATTGCAATTCAACGGGGTAATGCTGCTAAATGCTGGGCACGCTGCCAACTGGTAGTATGAGGCACGCTGTCGGTAGTGGGCTGGAGCATTTGGACTGCCTATGAGTCTGCAATGACTTATAGGGATCTAAATGTTTTTATTGTAGTAGCTGTAGTGTTGTATATAGTTCGTAGTATTTTGTTAATAAAGGAATACTGTATCAGCCGGATCGTCTACTGCTGAACACACCTATTTAGGGGATATTTGCCATTATCCCCACGCTTGGCAGGCGTTCTTAAGAACTTGCTGCTGTCCACCTTCCATTATTTTTCCCTTAGTCCCCTCTAACGACACCCACAGGAAGATATAGGGAGGTGCAATTCTAATCCGGCACCCCACGGGGACCGGCACCCCACTGGTAAAAAAACAATTAAAATGAACGATATGATTCCAAAAATCACTATTTAATACATAGCAACGATATAACAGTAACATATATACTCGTTACAAATATAATACATTCAATAAGCATTAAAAATAAATATTGGATAAAAAATATACTGTGAACCTCGCGAATTACGTGATACAGTACAATAGTTAAAAGACCTTGCAGTAAAGCCAAAAAAAATGTATATAGTACCACCAACTTAACTGTGCAGTTCGCGAGGGCGCTGCTGGTCAAGGAAATCAACTACAAACTGTCACAATTTGAAGGAATGTTGTAGTTCTTTTTTCTGCCGCCTGAACAGATAAGTTGGTGGGACTGTATATAGTTTGTGTTTCCAGCCATAGACGTCTAGGATCTAGCTAGGCATGTCGATTTTAAATCGATTAATCGGAAAATACCAAGAAAATGTCCTTGTTTTACACGAAAAGTTTCTTTTGGGTTTAAAAATCGATTTTTAGTTCGATTCATGATATTGATTCTCGAACCCACAAAATCGAACGGCATCAAATATACGTGGGTATTATATTGCGATAATTAAAATGCGCTGTTAATCTTAATCTAAGCACATTTATTTGACTTATTTGAGTAGTTTAGTTCTGTTGCTGCGATGTTAACTCTTTGGTTTTCTAACAGATGGCGTTAGTAGTACAATAACATCCAATCCAATGAAGAAAAAGTGTTAATGTTATTTTTTATAATGTTAAAAAATTTTATTTTTTTGGACAGATAACACATCTACATATAAAGTTAAATTACCTTGTTAAAGCACAAATCTGTAGGCGTAATAGGTTTTCAGTAAAGTGTACCACTAAATGTACAAGTTGATAGGGTTCGTTAAGCTTGCCCTAATTATTATTCTTTATATAATTGATATCTAATGATATCAATATACTAATTAATATTGTAATGAATATGTGAATTATTCTGAATGGCTTTGTTGCGAGTCGAATCCAAACCTTTTTCTCTTCGAACATTATCTCAACATGAATTCAGTTGTGAGAGTAATTTTATTGCTAAGGTTTTTTGAATGTTTTGCCAAAAACGGCTTATATTTTGGCATTTTTTTTGAGATAATAAGTGTTATAACGTGATTGTTGTTTCTTTGGGCTTGAAGGAATATAAATATAATTGAGACAAAATCATAAAATTAAAAAAAAACATCAAAATCGGTTCACCCAGTCAAAAGTTCTGAGGTGACAAAAAAACAGTTGAATTGAGAACCTCCTCCTTTTTTAAGTCGGTTAAAAATAGGGTCAATTAATTGAAAATCTGTTTTCAATTAATTGATAAATGGAGGCCGATTTAATTGAGTATCGATTTTGCTAATTTGACTCGAGTCGATTCTTGAAACGATTATTTCGTACGAAAATGGACATCCCTAGTCCAAAGTAGATTTTACTAATTCTAGAACCTAATTAGGTATTTTCCACCACGCAGTTATGTGTGCCAACGTGATAAATCACGTATGTCATGGAATTTTTCATGGCTTCCGTTTAATTAAGCGGAAATAATGCACTAATTGACACATGCCATTTACTGTAAAATCATTTAATGATGAACAATCATTGATGAATACGATAGTTAAAGAACGATAGGAAACATTTTAGTTATAACGTCATTGTCATGTTAGCTCAATTGGTTAGAGCATACCGCGGCTAAAGGGGTGGATGGACGTAGGTTCGAATCCCGCACATGATTTAAATTTTCACTCTGTATAATTGTAATTTTGTAATGTAATCCGCATAGCAGGCGTTATTGCAAACAATAATATAAAATAATCAATCGAAGCGCTCGTACCTAAGTTTACTTAGCTGTTCTTAACCGATCAGCAAAGTTAAGCAACGTCGCCCGCAGTCATGAGTTGGATGGGTGACCTCTAGAGACATTACTACTGAGCGCTTCCGTGCTTCGGAGGGCACGTTAAGCCGTCGGTCCCGGTTGTTGTCTTAAGATGGCAGTCGTTATATCATGGTGGTAGGGCATTTTGCGAATGTCCGCCTGGCTAGCACCCACCCTTAAGTATAAAACCTGTCGCCAAGCATCTAACGGTGTGTTCCGGAAGCTGTCCTTGAGAGCCAGTACTTCTAGGTTAGCCTGAACAACATCTTTGACCACATCATCACTTACCATCAGGTGAGATAGTGGTCAAAGGCTAACCTATCCGGAATAAAAAAAAAATTAAAAAATATGATTGTTTGACTTTAATGACTACATTGAGGTGAAGTAGTCTTTGACAAAATTACAGATTGAGGGCCTAGGACGGAAAGACCTCGTTTTGTGAAACATAACTATGCAATATATAAATTGGTTGAGTGATTTTTTTATATAAATTTATTTTAAAATGATCTTTTTAAGAACAAAGAAAATCTTTCTTAGTAAATAGATTCAGGCGTTACTTTGCGGAAATCCATATTTAATAACAAATATTTTCAAAATATTTTATGAAAACATCAAATTAATATTTTAATAAAACACTTAGATAGATAGATAGATAGATAGATAAGGCATTTATTTGTCTCTCCAATACACACGTACAATCAAATAAAGTTAACAGACAACCATACTCTTAACTAATTCCTAATATAAAATAAATTATTTATACCTACAGTTTTGCATACATTATTATACAAAGTCTCATTTCACTTAATGGTTGCCTACTTACAACAAGACGATGTAGGGATTACTACCAAAAAAAATAAAAAATTAAAACATCTTTAAAAATCTTTAAAAAATGATAGATGAATGATAGAAGCTCGAGGCCCACGATGTTAAGCGGACTAACCTGTGCCCATAACAGATGCATTTCGTCACAAGTCATGAATTGCGCCTGTCATCTTGAGACATAGTCATTAAGTCTCATTTTTTTTTTAATGTTATTGTGACGGAACAAGCCCGAGGCCCGCCTGATGTTAAGTGGGCTAACCTCTACCTATAACAGACGCATTTCGTCAACGACGAATTGCACTGTGCCCGTCACACTGAGACGTCATGTGCCTGTAATTTTTCTGGCTCTCAAGGACTGCTGCCGGAACACACCGTTAGGTGCTTGGCGACAGATTTTCTACTTGAGGGTGGTAGCTAGCCAGGCGGGCAATCGCAAAATGCCCTTCCACCATGCGGTGAAGCTCAAGCCGGCGGTGGGGATCGAACCGGGGTACTGCGCCGCGGCAGTCCATAGCTATTACCGCCCTACCATCATTGCTTCAAAATTTATTATCTTTTATACCCGTTCTATCAAATAAATGACTTGATTGATTGTTCTATAGCGAATGCCATCAGTGAGCGCCAGCATTTAAATTTTGCGTAATTTTGAGGAGAGTTTACTTTTTTATGCTTATCGATTTAAATTAAATAAACACACTGTACCCTTTTATTTAGTTTATCGTGGCTTTTTATAAATACCATTATATAGGTATGTAAATTGTAATATATGCACAACTTTATAGTAGGCAGACTCACAGGCAGTCCAAATGCTCTAGCCCACTACCAGTTGGCAGCGTGCCCAGCATGTTGATTTACAATGCTTATTTTTTGAGCCAAATACGTGTCAGTATTTTGATCAGTCGTATTGACCAAGAGCTCTGATAAATTTATCTTTTCTTTTAATTTTCTACTTGAAGTTGATAGCTAGCCAGGCGAGCATTCGCAAAATACACTTCCATCATTCAAAGAAAGGTATAATATAACTAACCAATAATATTTTCACGAGTCTTATCAAAGGCTTCGTCGATATCGTTTCGTGTTGTACGAAAGTATCCACCAGCTTAACTAGACACCCAGGGACATCCTGGACGGGCCGTTCTCCATACAAACGCCGTAGGGTGATCACTCCCTTATTTGAGGATTTAGGTCCAAAACAAAGCATAATACCGATTGATCTCGTCATTACCTAGGTTTGTATGATGCCGATAAGATATATTAATATAATAAGAAGAGAATAAGATAATTAACTTGAGAGTTATGAACTTCGAAACATTTTCATATAACATTTTCGAGGCTCATAACTTTCAACTTAATTATCTTTTTAAAATTTCGGCATCATTCAAGCCTAGATAATGACGCGATCAATCGGTATTATGATTAATTCTGGACCTAAAGTCTCAAATTAGGGAGTGATCACCCTACAACGTTTGCATGTATGGAGAAGCGACCGGCCAGTTCAACCTTAATAGCATTGATGAAGCATACATGAGTAGTTCAAGTTAGATAGACATCTTTAAGGCCACATACTCTACGACCTTTAAAGATGACCTTGTAACCGCTATTTCACTTACTTTTACAATTTAATTAGGATAATCAGTATTTTGAAGGCTTCACTTAAGAGAATTAGGGTTGCTACGATTTTATAATACAATACAAAAACTCTTTATTGTTTACCAAGCTAATAAGACTTTAGAGTAACTAAACATACTTTTACGATTATCAATTTGCAGATAACGTTTTTTTTTATGGGATAGGAGCAGGCGGCTCACCTGGTGGTAAGTGATTACCGTCGCCCACGAACATCCGCAACACCAGAGGTCTCGAAGATGCGTTCCCGGCCTTTGAGGAGGGAATATGCTCTCTTCTTGAAGGCCCCTAAGTCATATCTGATCGGAAATACTTTACCGGGCAGCTGGTTCCAAATTGTGGCAGTGCGAGGTAGGAAATGCCGTGAAAATCGCAAGGTTGTAGACTTCCAGACATCGACATGAAATTGATGAAACATCATGCTTTGTCGGGACATGTTTTATCTAAATCAATAATCGGCAATAACGATTCCGATTATCACTGTGTGAAAATTTTATATTTATCAACCAAGCTGTTGTGCAATAGTATCATTTTCATTCGTGTCTTCTTTCTTTTTATTTATTTATATATGACTGTAACATTTAACTACATGTATATTTGCTACGATATAAAGCAGTCGCGGGCAATTTGTGGTCTAGAGTAGCCAGAGAAAGAGAAGACTAGAAAAAGTTGGAGGAGGCCTATGCCAAATTAGGGCAAACAAATACGTTTGTCGAAGATAGATTTAATTTAGTGTAAGGAACTAACTATCCGAAATAAAGGCTTTTATTATTAATATATTTGCTATAGTCCTACAAAAACAAGTATAGTTTGGCGTAGGCTTATCCGTCGCTTCCTAACCTTGCCTTGTATAATAATCGTATATTAAGTATCTTTAAGCACTTATATTGTAATCCAAAGAAAAATTACATAAAAATACCCTGGTTTTACAAATAATGAAAGTAGAATCGGGCAATCCTCCAACTAACATGTAATGACTTGTTTCATAGCAAACGAAAGAATGTGCAATGACAAAGTATTTTGCTGTGCTATTTAAGCTGTGCTACGGTATACGTTGAATACATATTTAAGCGTTATAGTTTCTTGACTTGAAAAATAAATCGTAGTCTAAACTACCACAACAAATAACAACACAGAACTCTACCAATAGTACATAACATAACCTCAAAAATCAAGGTACCATCGATTCTGGCCACCCCATGGAGATATTTTGCTGCGGTCTGTGGTGGAAGGCGAGAGGCGCCTTATCTATGGTGAACGAGTGAGTGAGTGAGCGAGTGGGGGTGCGGGCGGCACGGGTGGTTGTGCGGTGAAATATTATTATATAGATATCTTTTTCCATCTTAGAAGCAAACAAGAATTATTGTAATTAAACAGAATGTTGATTGCTAATCTTTCATTCAATAGGTACTTCTAGTTCTTAAGGGTGAACTGGCCGGCCCGTTCTCCATACAAACGTCGTAGGGTGATCACTCCCTTATTTGAGGATTTAGGTCCAAAACAAAGCATAATACCGTTTGATCTTGTCATTATCTAGGCTTGTATGATGCCGAAATTTTAATAAGGTAATTAACTTGAGAGTTATGAGCTTCGAAACATTTGCATATAACATTTTCGAGGCTCATAACTTTCAACTTAATTATCCTTTTTGAATTTCGGCATCATACAAGCCTAGATAATGACGAGATCAATCGGTATTATGCTTAATTCTGAACCTAAAATCTCAAATAAGAGAGTGATCCCCCTACAGCGTTTGTATGGAGAAGCGACCGGCCAGTTCAACCTTAACAATACATTTTACTGACTCGAGTAACCCAATAAAATGAGTATAACCCTGCTTCGTTTTCCATCCTGTTAAATTAATTTTAGGAAATTGTGCTATACGTAGATATGTTAATCGGTAATCGGAAAACAATCGTATCATTAATCGGGTTTTCCGATTAATCGTAATCGACTGCATCTCTAAGGAGAACGTGTACAACACAACCTTATTAATCTCCTTTCTTTCATAGGCAAGACGTGATACAGATAAGTTATGTCTATAACACTTTCTAACACATCGTCACTTACCATTAACCCAGAGTCTGGTAAAAGGCTAGCCTATCAGCAATATAAAACACCGGCTAAGTGCGAGTCGGACTCGCACACCGAGGGTTCCGTACAAACCTATAGGTAACCTAACATTTTAAAATTATTAAAACATTTCTAATGATATAACTAAAAATGTATGCTTTTCGCAAATTTTCCTTTATTTGTGCTATAAGACGTTGCTTTGTATCAAATTTCAAGATTATGAGTTCACGGCAAGTACCCTATAGGTTTTGATTCCCTTGCGAGTGCGCAATTTGCGGCATAAACGGCTGTATCTTTTGATTGCGTTGGCTTACAAGTTTGATTTTTTCACAGCCCCAAGGAACAGTAGACCTGAGTATTTGTTACGAATTTTAGCTTGATACCTCCACGCGTTTCTGAGAAAAATGGTCTTGACAGACAGACGGAAACCAAGATAATCCTTTAAGGGTTCCGTTTTCCCTTTTGAGGTACAGAACCCTAAAAAGTTCAACAATAATGAAATCCCGATATAAACACGTAACAAGAATGCGTATTTCATCATTTAATTGATGGTACACATCCGGACAGCTGTGTCTGCCAACAAATTAAACAGGAAAACAAACAAAACATGTTTTATTGAACAAATGGGCTTTGTCTGTTAGAATAGCAAAGATAATTTATTTCGGTTTACCTACGCAACATTCTTTTTAGAGTTTCTTTTTGAAGCAATGATACCTCAGTGGCATTGGCTATGGACTGCCGCGCAGCAGGTCCATGGTTCGAATCCCGCCGCGGGCTTGAGCTTCACCGCATGGTGAAAGGGCATTTTGCGAATGCCCGCCTGGCTAGCGACCACCCTCAAGTAGAAAATGTCGCCAAGCACCTAACAGTGTGTTCCGGCAGCAGTCCTTGAGAGCCAGTGAAATTACAGGCACATGAGACTTAACAACTATATGTCTCAAGGTGACGGGCGCAGTGCAATTCGTGACTTGTGACGAAATGCATCTGTTATAGGCAGAGGATACCGCTTAACATCAGGTGGGCCTCGCGCTTGTTCCTTCACAATAACATAAATATATATATATATATATATATATCAAATGTTTGGGTCCTAGGGAATCTCTGAGGTATCTTTTTAAAGAAATTGATATTTTAACTTTACCAAATCTGTATATATTTGAAAATATTATGTATGTTCGTAAAAATTTGAGTAAATTTAAATTAATTTATTTATTTATTTATTGGTTATCCAACAGCCTATTTACAATTTTATATAAGCTTTTATAGAAACTGGGGGCCAATTATAGGACAACGCGTTTAACAATATGATAGATTAATTTTGACCCTGACCACCAACTTCTTAGTTAATTAGAAAACAACTTACTCGTTACTACTCTCGAACTTGTTTACAAGGTAAAATTTATAACAAAATAGAAAATTTATAACAAAAACAAAATAATCGTAATTCCTATAAAAAACACATTTTAAGCAAAAACAGTGACAATCACGATTACAATACTAGGAATAAAGATAAAATAGCGGTGCCAGGTTTTAGATAGATACAAAGATAAATAAAAGGTCCTTCTTAGGTAATAGTGTGCGGTTTTATAATAAAGTTCCCAAACATATTACAACGCTCACAGAAGGGAAATTCAAGATGCACGCGTGAAAAACATATTGATTAAAAAATCCTACTACACAGTTTCTGATTACTTAAACGACAAAAATGCCTGGACAATTCCACCTCTACCAAGCTATTGCCTGTCACCTACCTAATGTAAACAAATATTGTAATAACTCTATTATATAGTAAGTAACACATTGTAAAAAGATGTTTAAAATAATGGCCCCGAGTTTCTTGCCCGTTCTTCTCGCAGTGGCTCTATACAATTTATTTTCTGAACGTGGCAGTACAATGTAGAATATTTCAATACCAAAATTTGTAATTGACCTTCTTAAGAGTGTCGTAGACGCCTAAATTGATTAAATGATTTGACTTTGACTTTCAATATCATAAATTAAACCGGAAAAAAACACTCACGTTGAGGAACGAATACGTCAACGTGAGTGTTTTTTGCCGGTTTAATTTATGATATTTAAAGAATATGTGTGAAACTCACGAGAATTTCAATTCAAAGCTAGGTTTTGAGGTTTTAAAAATATTAAAGTTGTTTATATTTCGCATGTTGTTTCCGGACCCATTGCCCAAACTAATACATCAGTTTGTGTCATGCTAGGCGCTTGCTTAGGTAAGTATTTAGTATTATTATAGGTACAGGTACTTAATATTGTCATTGCGAGGCACGTTGAATGAGAATGAAGCAGAATTGAACCCAGAACCACAGCTAATACAATAATTCCTAACTAACTTTAACAGTAATTACCTATTCAAATAAAAATATAATTGATATGAATTTGAAGTCGTTTGTTTTATTTTTAATATAGACTTTAACCCACGTCACAGGGGCAAAGGACAATTTGTCAAGGTAAACCTACTTATGAATATTAAAATAATATTAGTTATATTATCTACTTATGTATAGTTTTGACTATGAGTGGATCAGACTACGGTAAAATTTCTTAACTTCATTTATGCTATTGTTTTGTCTCAAGCACGAGGATCCCTTATTTTGAATTAAAAAAAAAACAGGCCAAGTGCGAGTGGGACTCGCGCACTAAGGGTTCCGTACCATTATCTCGTTTTCATTATTATTATTTTTGAGCAAATAAACGGCGAAAACCTCTGGGAGCCCCTCTTAATTATTTATTTTATTTTATTTTAATCAATTATATTTAAATAGAACATAAAACTAAATATTCTGTGAATAGTTAAAGCGTCGACCTGTCACCGTTGTAGTATCGAGCAAGAAACGGGGAAAAAATCAAGTTTGTTGTATGGGAGCCCTCCTTAAATATTTATTTTATTATATTTTTAATATTTGTTGTTATAGCAGCAATAGAAATACATCATCTGTAAAAATTTCAACTGTCTGACAACATGATATGACGTCATAACTCTTATCTTCCCTATCGTTCGTCAACCATCGTATTGGGATGGAGCGACATCTATAGTACCACTTGCGTTGTACTACAAACAAGACCAATTTTGTAATTGGTTTTAAACTTGTAAATGATGACGCAACCTTATAATTTTAATATTCTTATATTTGCAATAACGCCTGCTTGGCGAATTATATTACAAAATTACAAATTTACAAGAGAAAAATTATAGTGTATGTCTACCTCCCACCGCGGGTTCGAATCCCGCACATGACTGTAATTTTTTCGCTCGTAAATTTGTAATTTTATAATATTATAATAGATAATCTATTATATTGAAAAGTACTGTTTAAAAAAATTACTTGTAAACAACGGCAATGACCACTTTAGTCGTGACCAGTTTGAGTATAAGCATGTGTATGAATATGAATGTAAGTATGAGCAGACTCAGAGCGGCCAACCCGTCTTACTTTTCATACAAACGCTCGTACGTGATTATGGCGTTGAAACAGATATTTCTTTGAAACTTTTGTGCTTATAGGTATCTTGAGCACTTTATCTAGGTTTTTACGCAAACAAAAAAGTAAAATTTGGAGAAGCAGTATCAATATAAGCCTCCAAAAATCAGCTTTTTCGCACAATATTGCCTGAACTTTGGGAGTTCAGAATGTACTTATAAACTGTAAAAGTAGAGAACATATTTTGATAGAAACCTTGCAAATATAATGGAGATTCTAAATGATACACATATATTTTACAAACTTCATAAGGCTTATAGAAAAACACGTAATTCCTGGATGAAGTTTTATGAAGTTTACGCACACTATTTTTCGTTAAATGTTATCTCATTCTCACTTGCTTGTTAGCCAAGTGACGGAAAGAGGCATGCGGGGGTCGGAGTGAGACGGAGAGTTGAATTCCAAGGGCTGAAGATGAAAAAAGATGTAACAACAAGCTTTTCAATCATGCTCGCTTTGACGATAGACGGGCCGGAAAGGGCCCTCTTAACTCAAGGCACTCGTACGATTCGTGGTTCTTAATATAAAATGTATTAAGTAGAAGCACCAAAAAGGTCACTCCATTTTCATACCCCATCCATTAGGGTAGGAAATACCAAGCTAACGGCTCCACATCATACTGTCCAGTCCCACGGCCCCATGAATAAATGATATAGTATCGATCAAGGCAGCTTCAATGACACGCAGACGTTCTAATGTCCGCCTACACCAACAATCGTAATGGAACAAATTACCTGGCTTTCGGAGCTGGAATTTAGGTCAGTGTTCTGTTTTTAAACGACTTCAAAGAAAGTAGGTAACTTTCGTGAACTAAGCTCATAATGATTCAGGCGTTACTTTGCGGAAATCCATTTTTAATAATAACAAATATTTGTAAAATATTTTAAGAAAACATCAAATTAATATTTTAATAAAACACTTAAAAATATATCTAGTGACAATTCCGCCTAATTTTCCACGCAGCCAAACCGGAAGAATTTTCGACGCGTTTCGGTTCTACACGAAGCAACCTCAGGAGGTCTTAAGTCTACGAGCGCACGATCGAGAATTTATCGATTCTCGGTTTGGCTGCGTGGCGTTTGTGACGTCACGTCGGCTTAGCAGGAAACTTAGGCGGAATTGTCACTAGATATATTTTTGTATTTTTTAAGTGTTTTATTAAAATATTAATTTGATGTTTTAATAAAATATTTGTTATTATTAACTAAGCTCATGTTTCTAAATCCTAAACGGGTATATTAAGGCACGAATTAACATCAAAACATTTATATTTTGACTAACCTCGACGTTTCAATCAAGTTGCATTGACCGTGGTCACAAGTAGACTGAAGAAGCGGGTGTCTTCGTCTTGAGGAGCGGTGGGAGCGATTTAATATAATTATTTTGATGTTTATTCGTGCGTGAATAGACCCGTTTAGGATTTAGAAAGGAGGATGTTCCCAATTTTGTGAGCGAATACTGCTTGAATAGGGAAGGTTATGATTAATATAAAACTTCTGACGGTAGGACAAATAATTTCTTAATAACTCATGTGACAAATAAAACCAATTAGTCACCCCGTGACCACGATCACTGCAAAGTGTTTGAAACGTCAAGACCAAAATAATGATAAATATACGCGATTTGAACCGTTTAAAGTTGTTTAATTACTATGTTCTCAATTTGTTTATTTTTTATATCATAACTTGTGGAAGACGGATCATGTTTTTTTTTATGTTATTGTGACGGAACAAGCTCGAGGCCCACCTAATGTTAAGCGGACTAACCTCTGCCTATAACAGATACATTTCATGACATGTGACGAATTGCACCGCGCCCGTCACCTTGAGACGTAGTTGTTAAGTCTTATGTATCTGTAATTTCACTGAAGCACTGCTGCCGGAACACACATGATAATGTGAAGTCAGTGTTTTAAATAATCTGTCAACCGGCATGGTGCCGACTTCAACAAGTAATTTCATATTTTAAGTGTTGGCAGGTTCCGTATTATTTTAAAATATTGTTTTTCCACTCTTTATAACCTTAGCTGACTTCAAAAAAAGGAGAAGGTCCTCAATACGACATATTTTTTGTATGTGTGTTAACTTCATAACATTTTACATGACATTCTAACCCAGCACCCCACGGGGATAGGGAAAGACATGATATTTATATTTTGCTTAGAACGTTATCCCAAAATGGGACGTGGAACTAGAAATTAAATTAAGTACGTTATTTTTCGCGTTATTTTTTCATATATTTAGTATAGTGATATAGGTACCTACATACATTTTCAGGTCCATGGTTCGAATCCCGCCGCGGGCTTGAGCTTCACCGCATGGTGGAAGGGCATTTTGCGAATGCCCGCCTGGCTAGCGACCACCTTCAAGTAGAAAACCTGTCGCCAAGCACCTATCGGTGTGTTCCGGCAGCAGTCCTTGAGAGCCAGTGAAATTACAGGCACATGAAACTTAAGAACTTTGTCTCAAGGTAACGGGCGCAGTGCAATTCGTGACTTGTGACGAAATGCATCTGTTATAGGCAGAGGTTTGTCCGCTTAACATCAGGTGGGCCTCGAGCTTGATCCGTCACAATTACATAAAAAAATATATAATAAAGATTGTGTACGTTCCAAATCCTTTCATATAATGACAAAAATCAAAACCTATAAACCTGGATATTGATAACATCTATAACATTTCCACAAATCATTAAAATCGGTGATTGTTTGGGGGATAGAAACGATTTCTCTTTTTGTATCTTCGTTACTTTCAACCCTTTCGAAAATACTTGAGAAACTGGTTAAAAAGAGACTTACACGATATCTTGAGAAAGAAAGTCTCTTTAATTTAAAAAAAAAAAAAAAAAAAAATTTTAAAAAAATAATAATTATTATTAATTAATATCAGTATGGATTTCGAGAAGGATTGTCTACAGAAGATGCTGTTCTTATGCTAACTAATAAAATAACAACATACCTAGACAATGGTGAAAAATGTATTGGCGTCTTTTTAGACCTGCAAAAAGCATTCGACACTGTTTCGATTCCTATCTTACTAACTAAAATGGAAAATGCGGGGATCAGAGGCATAACACTCGATTGGTTTGCTGACTACCTTAATGGAAGATCACAGAAATTGAGGGTTGAGGGCTATGAGAGTGATAGTGCTCTATGTACTTATGGAGTGCTACAGGGTAGCACACTAGGACCTTTGCTATTCCTCTTATATATAAATGACCTATGTGATACTACACTAACTGGAGTAGATTTACTTATGTTTGCTGATGACACTGTAATGTTAGTTCATGATAAGAGTTGGACTAAAGCAATTAAATCAGCTGAAAATTCTCTTGCGGTAGTAACCCAATGGCTAGAGAACAATTTCTTGTCTTTAAATGCGAGCAAAACGCAATATATTTGCTACAGCATTAATAAATCAGGAGCCCCTAAATTTAATATAAGTGTTAAAATGCATACCTTTCCCTGTAACCGCGGCATCCAGCAACCAGCTCACTGCACATGTTCAGAACTGACTAGAGTAGATGCCATTAAGTATTTAGGGGTTCACATAGACAGTCATCTTAATTGGGCCACTCACATAAAAAATCTAGTATCCAGGATAAGAAAACTTATATTCATTTTTAAAACACTGAGAACAGTAGCTGATACTAAATTAATAATACAAACATATAAAGCTCTATGTGAATGTATAATTAGGTACTGCATTTGTGCATGGGGCTCTGCAGCAAAGACCAGTATTATATCAGCTGCGGGGGCTCAACGGGCTGTACTAAAAGTACTGTTGTCTTTGCCTTTCAGACACCCCACAACAAAAGTTTACGAGGAAGCCAATGTTCTCAGTGTTAGAAAATTGTTTATTTTCGAAAGTTTAAGGCGGTATCACAAAAAAACTGTTCCTCATTTAGTGTCAACAGCAAAACGAGTAGATCGCTGTCCTGTTCCAAAATCAAGACTAAAATTTAAACAAAAAAAATATGAAGTAATAGTACCACTTATATATAATAAAATAGATAGAGAACTAAGAATCAAAAAGTACAGCAACAATGATATTAAAAAGGTAATAATAACATGGTTTAATAAATTTGATTATTATACCACTGAGGATATGTTAGACGCTTTATTTATGTAAATGTTATACGTTTCATTTATATAATTTATATTTTATGATATATTACGATTGTGATGTTGTATGTGGGAGACTGGCTTAACATTGTTTTGCTGAGCGAGTTTCTTACATATAGATATAATAATGACGATATGTTTTGTGTTCAAAAAGCAAACTTTATATTTACAACGGCGATTTCTGAATGTACATATCCGGGATTAAAATATAAATTGACCTAAAATTGTTTTAATATTTTTGTTTTAAGTATATAGGTACTTTTGATTTTTATGTTTTTACTGAACTTTTTATTTAAATTAAATTGTATTTTTTTAACATATTTTAAAATTTACCGTCATTTATATTCTAGGTTTTGGCATAATAATGACATGTATAATTTCTATGGCAGAAGCCATTGGCTCTGAAATACAGTAAACACTAGTTTGGAGCCAATGGATTCACAATTATCTTGTACCACATTGATATGTCAAATAAAGATATTTGTATTTGTATGAAAATTCGAGACTTCCCTCCAGTCTTAAGAACCTAGAGTAAGACTATGGTGTAACCTATACATTTAACAGTATAGTTGTTATTCATAAGCCTGAAATAAATAAATGTACAAATGAAACAAAAATAGAGATCATGACGTTCGGCGCCATTTTGTAAATATTTTATTTATGCCTGATAGGTTAGCCTTTGATCACTATCTCACCTGATGGTAAGTAATGATGAGGTCGAAGTTGTTATACAGGCTGACCTAGAATTACTGGCTCTCAAAAAATCACAGCTTTAAAGCGAGCTATAGGTACGTATCTCCTCTAACAAAACATGTGTCTCTTTTCAGCACGAAGAAACTACATTACGAATCGATACGTTATACGCCACATAATAGTAATGATTTTATCGTCTACGAATTGATATAAATTTACCACGCGGCAGCAATTTGATGCCCCACGTAGGTATAGGAACGTAATTTAGTAATTATTACTATTTATAAGCAGAACAGACTGCACGTTAGTTTTACAATAAACTCATGTTATTTGTAACACGTATAACATGTCATGTGCTATCGTTGAATTGACTATGTCATATCAACATGCGCTGATATTATAATATTTATTATTATATTATATATGGAATAATAATGACTAGAAAAAAGCTGCTTTGTAGGGCTTGCGTTTACTGTACAACCTGAATCTAGTGTCATCTAGTGTTGAGTAGATTAACTACGATGTATTTGAGTATTGAGTTTAGTTCTGTTGCAGCGATGTTAACTCTTTGGCCTTCTAACAGATGGCGTTAGTAGTACAATAACATTCTATCCAATGAATTTGTTAGTGTTAATTCTTTTTTATGGGTTACAAAATTATATTTTTTTTCAGATAACACACCTAGATATGAAATTAAATTACTATGTTAAAGCAGAAATCTATAGGCGTGATAGTTTTTCAGTAAATGGGGCCACAAGATGTTCAAGTGGGATGGTGATAGGGCTCGTTTTCGATAGAAAGTTATTGTACTACTAACGCCATCTGTTAGAAAACCTATGAGTAACCTAACATTGCTGCAACACAACTAAATTCAATACTCAAATACATCGTAGTTAATCTACTTGATATACACAAGGAAATATTTCTACTGTATTTTTTTTCGGTGGATTCCGTGAAATATCTTGGCTAGCTTGGCTAGTTTGGACAAATTGAGCCAGGCCGGCAATGCTCAACACCTCAAAAGGTACCTCTTCCTGATCCAAGCAGAGCATTTGTTACTAAGCACGTTCTGGCAGCGGTCTTTGAGAGCCTGTTCTCATTCTAGGTAACACTTTCGACCACATCATCGCTTACCATCAGTTGAAATAGTGGTCAAAGGCTAGCCCATCGGCTATTATTTCGCAAAGTGTTATTTTGCTACCAATGCTTTTAGGTTTACGGTTTTCGGTCGTGTATGGTGCGAATCTCGTGATGTTTATTTACTTCTTAAGAATATATACACATGTATTCCACGAAGGGGTAGGCAGAGTTGTGTAAACACCCACGTTTCTCCAATTGGGTTTTGATTTCATGAAATAGGGGGCGAACCTCTTTCTCTCAAAGGTGAGTTTTCTCAAACACACTGGACGAAAAACAAGGACATTTTACGAATAATATGTTTACGCTAACAACTTTTTTTTATGTAATTGTGACGGAACAAGCTCGAGGCCCACCTAGTGTTAACCATTGGCATCGGCGATATTGACAAGAATAGAATTTCATTCATAACTAGGACGTAGTGATCCTGACGATGCCAATGAGTTAAGCGGAGTAACCTCTGCCTATAACAGATGCATTTCGTCACAAATCACGAATTGCACTGCGCCCGTCTCCTTCAGACATAGTTCTTAAGTCTCATGTGGCTGTAATTTCACTGGCTCTCTAGAACTGCTGCCGGAACACACCGTAACGTGCTATAGCATAATAAAAAGGAGCACAAGAACATATTGAGTAAAACACTGGCATGGCGCTAAGTTAGTATACAGCCTTGCTGTGCGTCTAATGTACACAACACCCTACTTACAACCACGTGAGGAGTGGCATGCTGCTCAATGCAGCGCACTTCCCTTAGTCGCCTCTTACGACACCCTTGGGATGAAATGGGGAGGTGACATTCTAATTGGGAAGAATATAATCTATATAACTTACCTGACAATTCATTATTTTTTCAGAAACTAAACAATGGAAAAGGACCGAGAACCTATAAGAGAAGAAATTCCAGCGAAGAGAATAAACAATTTCAATCAAAGAATACCAAGGCTCGAAAACTTAGACAAAATAAATCAAAATTACGAAAAGCTTGGCCATCATTTGGACGATTTTGACAAAGTTGGCCAAAAATTAGATAAGGGTACCTATAACGTAGACAAAGTTCACCTGACAATTGACAAAGTTGGTCAAAATTTCGACAAAGTTGGTCAAAGTTTGGACAGGGTTGGACAGAGACTTGGTCAGAGAGTTGGACATATATTTGAGCAAAATTTCGAAAATGGTTTGAAGTTGGATAGAATAACATTTGAAAGTGAAAAGCTGAGAAGTCACAGTGAATCTTCTTCAAGAAGAAATAGCGATGATGTGGGAAGAACACACAATGAGGGATTTAGAAGTGGTAAGTGGTCATAGGGTTGCCTATCTAATAATATCTAATCTTCAATATTTTATGACGTAACATTTTAAACCTATTTCCCTAAGTAACAAAAAGTCCATGCATTTCCAATAGCATATACAATCTGCTAACGAGCAAAACAAAAAAACAATATAATTAAAAAAAAACAAAAAATGTTACATATTTTGGTCGACAAGTTATTTCACACTTTTGAGTGTTGAAGTCGGTTCCATTCTTTGGTAGAAAAAATTGTTCACCCTCTTTAGTGACCCTTGCTTATGGGATCGATTGTCAATGACTATATCATCAAGATAGGAAATACTTTTCAGTTATTGGCGTGTAACTCAAAAACGGCTCGATCGATTTTGATGATATTTAATTGGGACTACACGGCAAGCATCACCTTTTAAATAAAAAAAGATTCATCAAAATCGGTTCAACCAGTCAAAATTTCTGAGGTAATAAACATAAATTGAGTACCTCCTCCTTTTATTGAAGTCGGTCATTTGGTAAATTGAAGAGTTTCCCAGCAAGTGGTCTTAAAATGAACATGGACAAGACGAAAATTATTTCTAATGTCCATGTTGCACCCGTACCAGTACTTTTTGGAAACGATACACGAGAAATTGTTGCTCATTATATTTTCCTGGGACAGACTGTCCAGTTAGGTAGGTCCAACTTCGACAAAGAGGTCGCCCGAAGAATCCAACTCGAATGGATAGCTTTCAGCACAGATGACAGAATACTAGCTGTGAATATGTTGAGTGCCAGCAATGACTTATGACACTGAGATGTGTTCCTAAACTGTGCCCCTTATGGAGAAGCTCAGAGCTATGGAGAGAGCTGTCCTCAGAGTTTCTTTGCGCAATAAAATCCAGAACGACTACATTCGCCGAAGAACCAAAGTCGCTGACATAGCCTTCAGAATTTGAAGAGCTCGTAGCGAAGTTTTCGTTCAGTACTTAGTAGCCGATCTTAACCAATCAGCTAAGTTAAGCAATCTTGTTTGCCCAGCAATGTCATTTACTGTGCTCTAAATACTACATGCCTATATAGTGCAAATACACTGCTTCGAGGAAGTATATCTGACTCTGCAATCTTATACACCAAGCCAGACTTGCTGAAGAGACCTGTACTGTACTGTATCAGCTGGACTTTCCACTGCTGAACACATTCTCCCAATTGTTTGCCATAATCCCCACGCTTGGCGATCGCCGTTTAAGATATCAGTTCCTCAGAAGGCGCTGCTGCCCTCCACCTTCTGGTATTTTATCTTTAGTCGCATCTTACGACACCCACAGGTAGCAATGTGACATTCTAACCCGGCATTCCACTGGGAAACAAAGAAGAAACCTACCACCTAGTTCAGTCATTATATCCTCTTGGAACGACTATATCTTCACATGGTGAACATTCCCAGATTGTGACAGAACCTCTCACCCTTTTCTATTTTGAAATTCCAGATGGTACGAACTCCGAGCCACCGACCGCCAACATCAGTGGTCAGCACGCGTGGGGAGACCTGAGCAGCTCCACCTCCACTACGCGAACAGAGCTAAGTCTTTCAGATGGGAGTGAAGACCAGGTAAGCTTCTTTGATGCAATGATTAGATTTCGCAGCGGTGATGATACAGTGATAATTATATTGCGATGGACTGAAGTAGTAGGGCATGGCGCCATTTTGCATGGTGGTAGGGCATTTTACGAATACCCGCCTGGCTAGCTACCACCCTTAAGTAGAAAATCTGATACCAAACACCTAACGGTGTGTTCCGGCAGCTGTCCTTGAGAGACAGTAATTCTAGTTTTAAACAAAATCTTCGACCACATCATCACTTACAATCAGGTGAGATAGTGGACTAAGGCCTGCCTATTGGCCATAAATAAAAATAAAAAAAACTTTGGTAATTTATTGCTAAGTAAGTAGTGCTTCAATATCGCATCGTGGGAATCGCATCTGCTATAAACAACCTAAATCGTGGTTTTATATTTTTGTGCAAGTTTTTCGTTTACGTATGTTTTTTGTTTGTTTTTTTTTTGATTACGTTATTTTTTTAGATTCTATGTGCTTGTTCATGTGCGTTCGTGATGTTAGTCGTGAGTTCCGACTGAAAAACAGCGCTATGCTTCATTTTTGTACCTAGCATATGTATGCTGAATCGGGGCTCATTTATGACGTCACGCAACATCGAAATTATCTTACGAGTAATTGTAATAAATAATGTAATAATATATTGGAAATTGAAATTATTATGTATACATTTTGGAGTTTTCTGTCTATGTTTGTTCTTTTATTGTTTTTTTTTTGTTTTAGGTCAGTATCTAGAATATTAATTTTTTTGGTTTTCGTGATTTTTTGATGGTGGGTATTGTCAGAAATAAATTTATTTTCTTTCTAAATAAAAACTTTCTTTATGTTTCCAGCCTATCAAATCCAGGCGACGATCTCACGAGTCAGCACTTCCCAGGACTCCAATGCACAGCAAAGCTCCTTGGAAATCTGCAGACAGCTTGGCACCAGAATCTGCTTTTGGCACCTCCCTGGCTGATATCATGGAGAGTCCCAATAATAAGGTTTGTTAACTACCTTATTTTTGTGATAGCGGCAAACAAGCATATGGTTCGCCTGATGGTAAGCGGCTACTGTCGCCTATAGATATCTGCAATACCATTAGTACTGTCAATGCGTTGCCGACCCTTAAGACTGGAGGGAAGAAAAAAAGAGGAAACGTTTCTACCCCCCTAAACAATCACTGATTTTGAAGATTTTTGGAAATGTTATAGATGTTATCAATATCCAGGTTTATAGGTTTTGATTTTTATCATTATATTAAAGGAATTTGAATTAATGGGTATTTAAATACCAAAATTTTCTTAAAATTTATATTTCTAGTTTGTGAATTTTGTTATATGAAAAATAATGATAAACAAAGAAAAAGAAAAACTTATAAACCTAGTTTATTCTGCCAGTTACAAAATAAGACCAAAATTTTTAGATTTGAGTAATATTTACTATAGGAGAAAAGTTTTCACCCAGAACGCAAATTATGAGGATTTCCTCTAAGTCAAAACTTGAAGAAGCTGCAATTGTCTTTATCGCACAATGCTGTTCGGGGGGCAGGGTAGCTGCACAGAATAAATAATAGTAGTACCGAGAGGTACTTGCATTAGTGATGTCAATATGCCTTTTCGATATGTTGGATGGTGAGTGATGGGAAAAAGTCGATGGTGTAGATATTTCGATTCTACCAATATTAATGTTTTTCTGAATATTAAATTGGAATTATCGAAACTAAGATATATATTATAGACGTACATACCCCAATATAAAAAATAAACATATCTACAGATCAGTTTTAACATTTTAATAAATTTCATATGTTTCCCTATCCTGCTAAGTATAAGTACCTATTTCGTGAAATATTAGTTTCTATTCTAAAGCCTACGTTATGACGTAAATCGATTGATCCGATGTACTGGATATATAATTTCAATAAAATGTCACAGCACTTTTTGCAGCAAATCTAGTAGTCTATTAAATTATATACCTACTTATCTAATGATTTCAGTTCGTACCTGATAAGAGCGCGGATGAAAAAAAGGTACCTCCTTAATACTGTTTTCATGTTTGTCTGTCCATAAACAATATTTAAATATTAAAAAAATTAAACCTCAATCTTATTAAAATAAAATAATCTTAAAGCAAATTAATTAAAACCTCTTCTAACTAAACATTTTATTATATTTATATTACTTTGTTTTGTTTTTTGATTATAGGAAGCCATTTTAAATATCTAACGTACAACAACAAATACTAAAAACCTGCCAAGTGCACGTCAGACACCCCCTAAAGATCTACTTCTGTGAAAAAAGAACGACGCGATGTCATAAGCGCCAGCCAAACCTTTTATTTACGTTTCGCTTCTACGCGAAGCATCTTTAGGAGGTCTTGACTTTCGAGCGCATGATTGATAAAGTTTCGCATTTCTAAATTAGCCGGAATAGTCACTAGAAATATGTTTTAAGTGTTTTTATAAAATATTATTATAATGTTTTCTTAAAATATTCTTTAATAGTAGTTATTATAAATATGTATTTACGCAAAGTAACGCCTGAATCTATTCATTATTTCAGCCATGTTTTGCAAATCATGATTTTTGTTGACGTTTTCATATTGATCAGAGTTGTATCTCTCTTTTTAAGCAATAATGGTCAAGCGGCAATAGCTATAGACTGCCTTGCCGTAGGTCCATGGTTCGATCAGCACCGCCACCGGCTTGAGCTTCACCGCATTGTCGAAGGAAATTTTGCGAATGCTCGCCTGGCTAGCCACCACCTTCAAGCAAATCTGTCGCCAAGAGCAACAGTCTGTTTCGGCAGCAGTTCTGAGAGCCAGTAAAATTACAGGCAAATTAGACTTAACAACATATGTAGGGTGACGGGCGCAGTGTAATTCGTGACTTGTGACGAAATATATCTGTTGTAATCTATAGGATTTTTAAGAATTAATCAAATTTCTACATACTCCAGGCATTTTTTAAATTAATGGAGAATTATTACTATGGGGAACATTCTTACATACCTAGGGAGAAACACAGTTATAAGGGATGCTAATTATACCTAGTATATATGCAGAGGTGAGTCGGCTTAACATCAGATGGGCCACGTGCTTGTTTTGTCGAAACACATTAACAAAAACTTATATATATATCCTTTCCGATAGATCCATCTCCGAGATGAAATCAAGTCCATCAAATCAGACAGTTCCGAAGAACGAAGACCGCGGCACGGCTGGATAGTGGTTAAGACCATGACTTCCGCAGCCAGCGCCTTCGGGTCGAAGAAGGAAGGAAGCACCACCTTGCCCGGGACACCCTTACCTGGGTTTCAAGTAAGTGTTCTTTCAAAGGTCTTCAATTCAACTAAGGCGTTTCACCAGGTGGTCTTCTGCAAGAAAACGCTCGTAGCGAAGTTTACTTAGCTATTCTTAACTGATCAGCAAAGTTAAGCAAAGTCTACCGCGGTTATGAGTAGGATGGGTGACCGCTAGTGGCATTACTACTGAGCGCTTCCGTGCTGCGGAGGGCATGTTAAGCCGTCGGTCCCGGTTGTTGTCTTAAGATGGCAGTCGTTATAGCATGGTGGTAGGGCAATTTGCGAATGCCCGCCTGGCAAGCTACCACCCTCAAGTAGAAAATATGTCGCCAAGCACGTAACGGTGTGTTCCGGCAGCTGTCCTTGAGAGCCAGTACTTCTAGGTTAGCCTGAAGAACATCTTCGACCACATCATCACTTACCATCAGGTGAGATAGTGGTCAAAGGCTTACCTAACAGGCATAAAATAAAAAAAACTAGCGGTGTGTTCCGGCAGTTGTCCTTGAGAGCCAGTAATTCTAGGATAGACTGAACATCATCATATCATATCATAGTGCTCAACAGTGGTCAAAGCCTAACCTATAAAAAAAAAGGTAGGATACCTACTTATTATTGAAACATACTTAGTTAACAACAATGAAAAAGCAAACGCCAAATAAAAATTCATTACGAAAACAAAGGCACTTTTCCTAAGGTATTCACAGCCCATAAATACCGTTAAATATTTTAATTGTTATCCAAAACGAATGCCATTAACATGAACAGGGATACGTACAACTTATTTAGGCCGGTATTACACTAGCAGCCTTCGGGCAAGCGTGTCAATATAGTCTAGGAGCTGATGCTTATTTTATTTACAACAGACTACCCAGAAAATAGGGTGAGAATCGTTTTTTTTTTTTTTTTTTATGCCTGATAGGTTAGCCTTTGACCACTATCTCACCTGATGGTAAGTGAGGATGTGGTCGAAGATGTTGTTCAGGCTAACCTAGAAGTACTGGCTCTCAAGGACAGCTGCCGGTTTGGCAGCTGTCCTTGAGAGACAGCTAAACGGAACACACCGTTACGTGCTTGGCGACAGATTTTCTACTTGAGGGTGGTAGCTAGCCAGGCGGGCATTCGCAAAATGCCCTACCACCATGCTATAACGACTGCCATCCTAAGACAACAACCGGGACTGACGGCTTAACGTGCCCTCCGAAGCACGGAAACGCTCAGTAGTAATGTCACTAGCGGTCACCCATCCAACTCATGACCGCGCGCGACGTTGCTTAACTTTGCTGATCGGTTGAGAACAGCTAAGTAAACTTCGCTACGAGCGCTTCAATCATCCAGTGTGAAATTACTTAAAATGTAGGCTAGGTAAGCACTAACTCAGGTGGTGGGTGATGATTTGGTTGTAATTGGTAGCAGGCTGCACCTGAATAAGAAACTGGCTCTGAAGGACAGCTTCTGGAATACACTGATAGGAGGTTTATTTACAGCTTTTTATTTATTTATAGCTAAAATGATAGCCTTTCATCACTATCTCACCTGATGGTAAGTGATGATATGGTCGAAGATGTTGTTCAGGTTCATTAACTTAGAACTGGCCTATATTTTTTTTTACCTTATAGTAGAGCAAGCTTAATCGTGCGAAATATTCTCCTGTCGTGCCGTTAGCTCTCGAATTCGAACCTACCGGCACCGTTTTGTTCGGTGGTTGACACATTACTATGCCATTCACTTGAAATGTGTGTTTTCAACCCTAGGAAGGTAAGTGTTAATTATTATACTTCATCTTTTCGTTTTAATCATCCAAATCTTAATATGCAAAGAAATTCCGTGATCATTAAATTTAACGTTGATTAATCATTCAATTTATTGCCTGTCATTTGTATTTAAGAATCGCCGGGTTACATTTAAAATTATTTATTTATTTATTTGCTGAAATAGGTAAGTACAATTATGGTCTTATATGATAAAATAAGTTTCTCTATATGCAATCAGAATCCTGATGTGTCAAATATTGATTCATTATTTCATATTATAGACTTAAACATATAATATAATATAATCATATCTATGTCCCATAAAATTGTAATAGGTATTACGAATACGATTACTTGATAATAACAAATATAAAAAACATTATATTCACGTTTTAGAAAAACACTTTAAAAATCTGATGAAATTGTCACATCAGTAAAAATGCCGCCTAATGTACCTGTTAAGGCGAAGTGACGTCATAAACGTTATGTAGCCAAACCGAAAGAATTTTCGACACGTTTCGCTTATACATGAAGCATCCTTATTCTCGAAAATATTTGTTAATAATAAATGTGGATTTCCACAAACGTCTAAATCCTATAATTATACAATTATTTGAACATTTTCACTTGGTTAAAACTAAGTATCTATTAATGCTAGACTAAAGAGTTCTTGCTGAAAATTGCAAATCCAAAGAAGGAACTTTGTGTGGTCATTTTGAAAATTCTAAATTTGGCGCCCAACGTGAGGCTCTTCAAAATTTATAATTTATATCATATTTTTAGTCTTTTCCTTGCCTTATTTTGACTGCGTTGTTTAAATTGCACGTCGAGTGTTTTGTATGACACCAGTGAGTGTTGTAAGAGGTGACCAGGGGTAAAATAGTGGAAGGTGGGCAGCAGTGCCTTCTCAGAAACTGCTTTCTTACACTGCAATCCCCAAGACGCCTGCCAAGGTTGGGGGTAATGACAAATCTTCTTTCCCCTTGTTGGTGGAGGCTGTGTACAGTGGACGATCCGGCTGACACGGTTTAAATAGCGTACCTATTTATCTATCAACTGCTCCTTGACTAAACTTATAAAATATCATTCCTTACCTAAATATTATACAGCCTTGAGACTCAGTTCCACCGTAAAGTGACGACATAGCTCACGTCCGCGTTGCTCGAAAACCATTTTTTTATTCAATTAAAGCCATTTTCAATTACATTGTTGCATTGATTTAATTAAGATTGAAAGAAGGAAGTGAGGTGCAGATTCTTCTAAGACATAATATTAAAAACTTAATTAGTGTGAAAAATAAAACCGATTAGTCACAATGTGATCACGATCACTTTATCAAACCGGGTTGTATCAAATAAAAATAAATCAAAATAATTTATTGTGATATTTTTTCATTTTATAACATAAAAAATGCCTTGAAAATATTTATTTTGAGGTCCCTCGAACACCGAGCAAACCTAAATATAAAGTGTTATTTTTATAATTCATAATTCTTCTCAGACCGTGACAAATCTGCGTTTTTGAGATAACATTATCATTATAAAAATAATTCAAGTCACACATAGTAACAGATACATTAAAAATATTTTTAGAAAACATTACACTAATATTGTAAATAACACTTAAAAAATATCTAGTGAGAATAAGACCTATTTTTTCTCCTAAGTCAACGAGACGTCATAAAGGCCTCGGCGTTTCGATTCTATACTTAACATCATTAGGGGTCTTAACTCTTCGAGCACTCACTCAAGAATCTATTTATGAGTAAATCTAAAACTAAATAATTATTAATACACAGTTGAAACTAAAAAAATATATATTTATTTCTGATGTGTCTAAATAACTAAGATTGAGAAACTAAGGGCCTGTTTCAGAATGTTCTTGTAAATTCCGGTTATACTACCCAGAACATAAAATAACTGAATGATAAAACTGACAGTAAACATGCAGCGCGTTTCAAGCTTTAACCGATAGGCTAAATCGATGACTGTGAAACGCAAAGATAGTGTTTTATTTATTAAATATGTTCTGGGTAGTATAACCGGAACTTACTCGAACATTCTGAAACAGGCCCTAAGTAAATTAAATGTATATATTTGTAAATAAAAATGTAATAACAAATACTTTTAAAATATTTTAAGAAAACATCAAATTAATATTTTAATAAAACACTTAAAAAATATAAAAATATATCTAGTGACAATTCCGCTTAATTTTCCTGCTAAGCCGACGTGACGTCGCACGATCGAAAATTCTCGATCGTGCGCTCGAAGAGTCAAGACCTCCTGAGGATGCTTCGTGTAGAAGCGAAACGCGTCGAAAATTCTTCCGGTTTGGCTGCGTGGCGTTTGTGACGTCACGTCGGCTTAGCAGGAAAATTAAGCGGAATTGTCACTAGATATATTTTTATATTTTTTAAGTGTTTTATTAAAATATTAATTTGATGTTTTCTTAAAATATTTTAAAAGTATTTGTCATTATTAAAAATGGATTTCCGCAAAGTAACGCCTGAATCTATTCATTAATAAAAATGTATATCAAGTTCTAAGAAAAAAACGTAAATGCAAAATGCAAGCTGCCTACCTCAGTCGTCCACCAAGATTATTTCTACCCATCCGCACGGGGTTTCAACCCAAGAACCCCTTTATAAAATACACAGGCGTATGGTATAGAAGAGTGTTCAATTCGCAGCCGAAGCCTGAGAGCACTACGCCAAACTATGATCAGAGAGATGACCGAAAACCGTCTATGCCTTTGTACCCTGAGGAGAAGCAGGAGAATGTTGGGGAGACCAGTCCTGAGGTAAGATGTTTTCGTATTTTTACACGACTTCCCAAAAAGGAGTGTTATGTTTTCAGGGTTCATGTATATAATGTACGTTTGTGAGTTTCTATTTTCCATCATAACTTCTTAATGGCTTAACCGATTTTAAGTATGAAATATCGTTAGATTCATCTTGATAGCGAGACTTTTTTTTATGTTATTGTGAAGTAACAAGCGCGAGGCCCACCTGATGTTAAGCGGTATCCTCTGCCTATAACAGATGCATTTCATCATAAGTGACGAACTGCACTGCGCCCATCACCTTGAGACATACCTGTTAAGTCTCATTTTGCCTGTTATTTCACTGACTCTCAAGGACTGCTGCCGGAACACACCGTTAGGTGAGATTTTCTAGACTTCAGAGACTCTAGGTACATTAAAGTAAATCTGACAGATTTTAGACGCCTTATTGTGAAATAAAAAAAACTGAAGAAGAAGAACGACACCATACGTTATTGTGACGGAACAAGCCTCAGGCCCACCTGATGTTCAGTGGACTAACCTCTGCCTATAACAGATGCATTTCGTCAACGAATTGCACTGTGCCTGTCACAGATTTTCCACTTGAGGGTAATTAATTAATTAATTTATACAAATAATGACTTCAAATAATAGGTAGCTCAATAACCCATGTTTATTCTTGTCTGAACCTTCAAAGATATTGAACGCTTATAAAATTACAAGGAAAAAATAACCACGAGCGGGAGTTGAACCCTCAGAGCATGTGGGTGGTGCACATTGAGGTCGCTAACCTGGCGGGCATTCAAAAAATGCCCTTCCACCATGCGATGAAGCTCAAGCCCACGGCGGGATTCGAACCATGGATATATAGCCAATGCGACTGCCATCCTAAGATAACAACCGGGACCTACGGCTTAACATGCCCTCCGAAGCACGAAAGCGCTCAGTAGTAATGTCACTAGCGGTCACCCATCCAACTCATGACCGCGGGCGACGTTGCTTAACTTTGCTGATCGGTTAAGAACAGCTTAGTAAACTTCGCTACGAGCGCTTCTAAAATTGGAAAAAAGGATTTTTGGTTACAGCGGAATTCACGTGGTGTCTCTGCCAGGGCACATTAAGTTTCGCGCGATCTATACGCGGATGGAAAAAATTGATGGCCATATCTGGATTCTGGCGTGTTTGCACACAAAACCAGTCGACTATCGCGTGGCATTTGTCATTACATTTTTCACAAACTCTATCCATATTAGAATATTCTTATATTTTATAGTCCTTTTTCTTATACACTAGCACAGCCTGGACACTCGACTCATTCTCTATACAAAAGCCGCGTTCTAACTACCTATTACACAGACACTACACAAATGTTATTTTTGTATACGCGTAATTGTGTGCGTGAAGTCTAAGGTTGTCATCGTATGAATAATTGTTGTACTTATCTACCTAACAATCTTTTGATGCGGTTATTATGACTTATTAGATTTCATAGGTTATGCGTACCTTACCTACCTTCAGAAACATTCAGCAAGCATGTAGGAATATGCAATGCACAGCAGAGTAGGTAAACATTACTTACTTCACATTTCACTCCATTACTTATACAATAATAGATACCTACACTATACAAAAAGTATCATTCCAAGTTCACATTTTATACAAGTAATGATAATAATTACAATCACAATAATAGGTAATTTATGTTCTTCTCGTATAATAAAAAATCATTATTCACAACAAACAATCCTTTTCTCGATTACTTGATAAGCAACCGTAAACAGCGCAAGAGTACCATTCTCAACTTTTAAAATTCTTGTAAAATCGACACGCTTCATCGTCACGTCATCGTGCGCGAGTTGCGCGTCCCGTACTCAAGTCAGCTCAGCGACAGCTCAGAATCGGGGGCAGGGTGAGGAAGACTCGTTTTGGTGGGGGGACAGGAGTGTCCATTCTATACGTAGTATTATTATATGTTCTATGACACCTAGGCCAAGCTTAGTGTGGGAAACAGGTGTTCAACCATTCCATACCAAAATAAACTGTCATTTTTTTCAGTATACCCTTTTTATTAAAACATTGTAACAAAATAAATGTGTTTATCAGGGCCTAGAACCAGAATCGCTATTCTTCCGCGACCACAGAAGAAGAATAGACATGGTGCTGGCTTTTGAGGAAGAAGACTACGGCGTCATGACAGAAGCTGAGGCGAGGAAGAGAGATCATCGGAAGACTTTTCAGGTATAACCTCTTATAAACCACTATTGCCATTTATACCTATGATTAATGGAACTGCTCATTGCCACTTCACCTTTTGTTCTTTTTCTTTTATTTCTGCTAGGTAAGCCTTTGACCACAATCTCACCTGATGTTAAGTGATGATGTGGTCGAAGGTGTTAACAGGCTTAACCTAGAACTACTGGTTCTCAGCGGCAGGTGCCGGAACACACCGTAAGGTGCTTTGACGACAGATTTTCTACTTGAGGGTGGCCGCAAGCCATGCGGGCATTCGCAAAATGCCGTTCCACCATGCGGTGAAGCTTAAGCCCGCGGCGGGATGGACCTGCTGCGCGGCAGTCCATAGCCATTGCTACTGAGCCATTACTGCATCGTGCTTTGTTTTTCGGCGAATTTCTTCGTTCCGGATTTAATCGTGTAAAGAAACTCCGCTTAGCTCTCTCCATAGCTCGATGCGGCTGCTTATAACCTATGGGAAAGAGAGGTTCTCGAGTCGTTGAGTTGGTGGTGAAGACGTAGATTTAGTAGACCTCCCACTAGGTAGACTGACGATATTGTCATAGTAGAAGGAGTGGGGAAGTAAGTTATCTTCATACAAACGCACCGAGCGCGGCTTGTATGTGTGCGCCATAGTATCTATGATATATCACATAGGTAACGCCTGTCGGTATTTTTTTCATCGTGAAGGGTGTTATCATCGTTTAGGTATAAAACTGACCTCACTGACCCTGAACCCAGACAACACAAGTAAAAAAAACAACTTCCCGGCCCTTGCCTATTTCTAGGTACTGAATTAAAATTTAGCATATAATAGTACATACATTGTAAATAAGTATCAACCCTGAGACAGGCAAGTATGGTAGGTAATTATATCGCGAATTGGGCCGGAGATGGCCTACTTCCCCACTCTTTCTACTATGATATTGTCGGATGCGAGGAGCCGAATGGATACAAGTAACTAAAAACCATTAATTGAGGCTTTTGCTAAGGATGTCTGCTATCATAGCATTGTTGAAAACGAGGTGGAAGAAAACCTATGTCCAGTTTCTAGTCAACCTAGCAAAGATGAGTTTCAGTCTATTTTTAGTCACAATACTACAGAAAAGGATGGATCGTTGTTGACTCGCCCCAAAGTGGGTTTCCCAAGGGCCAAAAATATGTGAATCGTCAAAGACCTGTTTTAATATATCAAATGTCGCTTCGTCCACTTAACACTGTAAAAAATAGGAACGAAATGATAAATTTGAGCTGTTGCACTCACTACGATAGCTCAATTGGCAGAGCATGTCCTGGATCTAAAGACGGATCTAGTGGAATCCCGTTGGTGGTTTAAATTTTTCGCTTAGCAGACGTTAGAATACAAACATTATAATGTTCATATTGTGCTACTTTATTTTTGAAGCAATGATGGCCGAGCGGTAATCTATGGACTGCCGTGCCTCAGGTCCATGGTACGTTCACAGCATGGTGGAAGGGCATTTTGTGAATGTTTGCCTGGCTATCTACCACCCTCAAGTATAAAATCTTTTGCCAAGCACCTAACAGTGTGTTCCGGCAGCAGTCATTGAGAGCCAGTAAAATTACAAGCACATGAGACTTAACAACTGCATGCCTCCGATTTGACGGACGCCTTGCAGTTCGTCACTTGTAAAGAACTGCATCTGTTATAGGCAAAGGTTACCGCTTAACATCAGGTGGATCTCGTTCTTGTTCCGTCACAACAATCACAGAATAAAAACACCTTACTCTACACAGTCTACTTCTTCCAGGAAAATCTAATCAAAGAGGGTCTGGAGTTAGAACTAGAGAACAAATGCCTGTCTTTTGACGAGAAGACCTGGTTCCTTAAGATCCACATACCCTGGAAGACGGAGATGAGGCTGGCAGAAGTTATTGGGATGAAGCTTCCTACGAAGCGATTCATCACCATATCTGTGAAAGCTTGGGTGAGTCTAGCTTATATTTGGTGGCTAGGTACTAAAAAAGATCTATCAAAATTTAGGAGGTTCGTACAAAATCCTTACATTTCTTAACGCCTTGGAAATAAAATTTGAATAGTTGAAGGAAAAGAAAAAATATTCACGTTCTTGAACCTCTATGCTTATGGTTTGCCGTTTTTACTTAAAAATTAAGTATTTCAAAAATATTCGGAAAGATGGTTATGTATGGGCAATCTTATTTTCACATCTCACATTTTTGATTTGGTATTGATTATTTTATTTTATTTATTTATACACAATACAGTGTACAATCAAGTTAGAAATAGGACTTAAACTAATACAGTTTTGAGCTGGATTGTATTCCACAAATTTTTGTAAATATAAAAACAGAATGAAATAGACGGATAATATTAATTTATAGACATTACGTTTTACCGAATACACACTGCGAAAAAATTTCGAAGGTATGTGCATACAGCACTTATTACTAGTGTAAATTGCCATTCGGAGAAGCCAGACTCAACACGGAGTTTGTATCTGGGGGGCAATTCTCAAAATTGGGATAAATTTATCGATTCTCGATATTTATCCCGTGTCACCTATAGACTATTCCAAAAATATCGACTTTTCACAAAAATGCTATTCTCGCGAGTGGTAGATATAAAAATATCTCCACAGATGAACTTGTGTTCATGTGTATAGAAGGTATAATGATAATCCCGATATCGCAATGTTGCGTGTCGATCGCTAGGGCTTGATATTTATCGATAGTGATATTGCGAGAATAACACAAAACTATACGACTCGATATTGGCCATCTTTTCTCGATATTTATCTACTATGATATTCATATCACTGCACGAGAATCGCCGTCCTAGTCTGTTTATTTTGGGCTTGGTATAAAGGATATCTTTCAATACAATATTGTAAGAAGTTAGCTTAGCGGTAAAAATGTAAATTTTATTAGGAACATATATTCCACAGAGTTTGAACACTTTGGCAGGTACTTAAAATATGACGACATTAAGTTTCTCTGAAAACAGCTAGGTACGTGCAGACTTCCCTGAGGTATTGTGTAATTATTCTCAGTTTTCTCAACTTTAATATTTATACATTATTTTTAGAGCGATGAAAAACAAGCGGAAAAAGAAAATCGCTGGTATTCAAAATGGCGTCGGCGGTGGAAAGATTTCTACGATTACGACAATAGCAGAATAGAACCAGAGCCTTCTTTCTACGTCGCCACCGACTATAGAGGAGGGAAGAGAGAAGAACAGTAAGTAGAAAAGAGTTATTTTGATAATGAGATGAGCAAAATAGGGCCTTCTTGGTGTTTCTACTAACTATATAAGGGATGGGTTAATTACAGCAGGTTAGAAAGAATTTTGCGATTGTTACAATCAATCAATTTATTTATTTATTGAATGAAAATGTTTACAATGAATAAGGTCTCAAATATGGCAACATCCAACATTTTCAAACGATTATAGGCATGCAAAATCAGTTAATCTTTCGAAGCGGGTATGTTTTTTTATTTTCTTAAATTCTCTTCATACACTATGATATGTAATTTTACAATATAACTTTAAATTATAATCATAACATATAAATATAATAAGAAAATAAAACTTTAATACAGTGTTTAATATACGCATTAAACTTATTAGGAACCGTAATTGATTAAAACTAACGTAAGTTTGACACATACTAAATGACATTTTTAGCCGATTTAACTTACGGTTATTAGGAACCGGCTAGGATCCGCGTTATATTTACCGGAAAGAGTCTGACCAGTTTCGGACTGTATCAGGGTACGTACGTACTCAGCGCGTAACTGACTGCCGAAGAACTTCAAAACAGTCGGAAACCGGTCGGAATCTTTCCGGTATATATAACATGGGGCCTAGCCGATTCCTAATAATTTAATATGGATAAAACTCAACTTAGTAGTGCACGTATAGTTTTTTTTTTTTTTTTTTTATGAACTTGTTAAGGAACAAGCGCGAGGCCCACCTGATGTTAAGCGGTATCCTCTGCCTGTAACAGATGCATTTCATCACAAGTGACGAACTGCACTGCGCCCATCACCTTGAGACAGTTGTTAAGTCTCATTTTGCCTGTTATTTCACTGGCTCTCAAGGACTGCTGCCGGAACACACCGTTAGGTGCTTGGCGACAGATTTTCTACTTGGTCGCTAGCCAGGCGGGCATTCGCAAAATACCCTTCCACCATGCGGTGAAGCTCAAGCTCTGGGCGGGATTCGAACCATGGACCTGCTGCGCGGCAGTCCATAGCCAATGCCATTGAGCCATCACTGCTTCAAAAATTTAGTAAATTTGAACTTTTTTACATTCTAGTTATTTAGTAAATATTTTAGAAACTATACAGGAACACAACCATGCGAGTAGTCTTAGACTCACTTAAACAAAGCTTTGATTTATTACGTAAATTTTTGTTACATATTACATCACATTACGTTGGAAAATAGCTAGGATTGGGTTTTACAAATGCTGTAACTTCATAGATGTCCATGCATGGTAATGTTAAAGATATATTTATTGCTATAAATTAAGATTTACAACTGTCTCTCAAGTCAAGTAACATTTCCATTGTATGCTGTTAGTGCCGTTTTATTATTCACTACCTTGCAATGGTAGGATATAGTCTGAGTATTTTTTATACCTCGTTACTAGCTTTAGAAAATGAAAAAAGGAAGAGCACAAATACGGCAGAATAAAACCTGATATGATTTTAAAATGATACCATCATGCATAATAGACATACTAAACGTCTCACTATTCAAGTCCACCAACCAACACCAACGAAGCGTTGCTGTACATTAGGCGCGCAACAGGGGTTTTATCCAACTCAACGCCCTCCAGATACTAAAGAACACGGGTGTATAAAGTACCAACAATAGTTCCCAAGAAGAGATTGCGTAAAGCAGGCGGTCGGGTATAAAACCGAAGCCACAACATTCTACAATATGTTTTAATGTAATATATTTACAACGAAAAGAAAAATTTAAACTACGATCTGGGTTCGAACCACCATCCATCCCTTTACCTGGGACATGCTCTTCCAATTGATCTATTGTAGTGGGTGCTAGCTAAGCTACAGCTAAAAATTATCCCATAGTTTATGTTGTAAAAGAACAAATATTATACTGACCTCTTATCAGAGGGATAAGGTATAAAGATGATGAAAAGAATAATTCTTTATTTCAGGTTCCTAGTAAAAGACAGACACACGCAATTCTCACCGGCTCAGAGGAGCTTACTAGTCATGCAAATATTATTAAGAGCTAGATATGACAATAACGAAACTAAGGTAAGTCATGCGTTAAAACACAAACAGTCCAAGTACAGGTAGCTTTAACGCTGCTTTATACACATTTAAACAATAAATAGTTACAACGTAGACCAAGGGTTCTGTTCCATTATACAATACAATTTGTTTAAGCAACAAAAATTGCTCATACGAAAAAAACAGGTAGGTATGTCGGATTATAAGACAAACTTAACTGTGCAGTGGAAAAAGTGTTATCCCATATATCAGTCTACAACGCGGTCGATGCTCTCCAACTGCATACCTGAGTTTGTAATCAATAGGAAACAAAGAATATGAAAACCTATTTTTAATATAGCATAGTCTGTGCAAATTACAAGATTGTACATCAACGGAAAATAATCTTTTTGCGTAAATTTAGAAGCCTATATTTTGACACCTGTACGGGGCCGTAGATGTTCGTATTTGTTACTTCTTAATGTGATAGTTCTACCTATAAAAGTGTATTTTTTTTCGATTTGCTCTATCGTAAGAACTTTTTAGCATTAATTATAAGTCACACTAGTGAGTTACTCATTCGTAGCATAAACTAAGTTTATGAAATATAGTTACTTTTACAGCCATTAAACAAATGTCTCTACATAAGGACGGGGGCTTGCGGTATTTCCTACGATTGCAGACGTTTTGAGGATCGCAGTGTAAGATGGTAGTTCTTCACAAAGCGCTGCCGCCGTCAGGTGCTTTTCCCTTCGTCGCTTCCTTAGTCTCCCACAGGATGGTATGGGGGTAAAATTTTTGCCCAGCACCGTGGATTAGCATATGGTTGACATTTCCCCTGTCCGCACAAAGTGATTTGTATCCACCTTAATAAATGCGTACAGGGAAGGAATGGAACACCCTCCCAGTGTCTTTGTTTTTTGAGACCTATAATCTGGAAGTTTCCAAGTCTAGAGTGAATAAATATCTTCTAGGAAAGCATGTACCACCATCGACCGCTTCCATCAGGTGAGACTACGCAATAAAAAAGGCACCCCAAGGGTTAAGATACTGGAATATATATGCTGAAAAATAAATGACCCGTTGGTTATTATTTGACTGTCCCCAAGCGCCCTGCCAAGCGTGGGAATATGGCAAACGCACTCTGGGCCCCCCGTGGGGTGCCGGGTTATTATTGTACCATACATCCCCATTTCTTCCCGTGGGTGTCAGATAAGGCGATTAAGGGTTAAGGTGGGCAGCAGCGCCTTTAGAACTGCTATCTTACACTGCGATCACCAAGCCTCCTGCCAAGCTGCGAAGCATGGGGATTATGACAAATACCCCCTAAATAGGGGAGGCTGTGTTCAGCAGTGGATGATTTAGCTGATACAGTACTCTGGGTTGAGGTTGTGTTCAGCAGTGGACGATCCAGCTGATACAGTATTATTTAATCTAATCGAAAACTAGTCCTTGTATCTACATTGGTATATTTCATTTTAGTTGGGTATCCGTCGGCTTATCAATGACGGTACCTACCTAGCCTGCTTTCCACTGCACGAAGGAAGACATGACGTTGACATGGCTGACGGCACTGTCACAGACAGACGCGTAAGTAAAAAAAATATCATCATGTTCACCCATAACCGCTCATCTGTAAACCCTTTGTAAGACACTCCGAGGTGTGAAGCAGAATAAACTTCCGGAGTCGCCGAAATACAATTAATTCAACACTTTCTCAAGTTTGCATGGTAAGACGGTTCAACATGTTGCTTGCATTGATAAAATGGCGCTGAAATAAGCTTGATTAATAAATTACAACCTGTTTTGTTGTTCTATACACGATATCGGTAATCTATACAAGATTATTTACAAATAATAACACTGCGTGCGAGTAATTCATCCGCCAACAGGTTCGCTTCATTTTCCTAGCTTCACCAAGCGCTCTTATTGATGGATTTTTTCCTTGCAAACCACTAATCTTTCTCGCACATCTCTGATAAAAGTTAAGACCTTTCAAGGTCAGCGTTAAGCCGTTTCCTGTTAGTACGGAACCACTATGAGTATTTTCAAAGAGCCCTGTGTTTCCAGTAATGTCTTCTTGCACTGAGACGCGATCCTTAACAAGATCAGAGTCACCAAAGCACTAAAGCGAGAGAGCTATGCCCTGAGTTTCTTTCGGAGCCAACGAACCAAAGTCACCGACATAGCTTTAAGAATTTGCAAGTTAAAGTGGCAATGGGCTATTGCTCGTCGAACTGATAACCGATGGGAAGAAAGGTTCTCGAGTGGTTACCACATTACGCCGGAAGACGTGGAATTGGTAGGCCCCCCACTAGGTGGACTGATATCGTTAAAGTCGCGGGTAGCTAATGGTTACAAGCTGCTAATAGCCGTTCTTTGTGGCAGCTATGGTGAAAGTCTTTGTTCAACAGTGACCTCTTCCGACTGATGATGATGAATGTCACACAAAACAGGATTCAGATTGACTGCATTGCTTTTGTGTAATTAGCAATATTTTCCTATCTTTTTATCTTCATGTTTACTCTTCTACCAATAGAAGCTCGAAGGTCAATCACCACCTGTGAATCAAATCAAATCAATATTTTATTTGCTAGAATACAGTAATACATTTATGTGGTCTTAAATTAATAATATTATTTGTTCAGTGTATTCAGCCTGCATGCAGACATGCAAATATTTAAAATAAAGTTATTTTACAATGATAGAACTTAGAACTTAAATAATCCTTAATATTGTAAAAACAATTACTTAATAACCAATTAGTCAAAACCTTCTTAAATCTATAGTCATCTAATAATTGAATGTCATTTGGTAATGCATTGTAAATTAAAATAATCATTTTATATACATTTTTCTTATAAATATCCTTCCTACAAGGGGGTTGATATAGTAGGTTCTCGAGTGGGAGTCTGAGTTAAACCTTTGTCTGAGTTAAACCTTTGTCTTTTTTGTCTCGTTATGACTTCACAGTGTTTTTTAAAATATTCTGGATGAGATTTGCGAAAAGGCACATTTCTCTAATGTAAAGGCAAGGTAGTGGAAGGATGTTCGAGGATTTAAACAGTGGCTTGCAGCTGTCCAAGAACCAGGCCTTGTTAATAACCCTAACGCAACGTTTCTGCACCCTGAAAACTCTCTCCATGTCCACGTGTATATCTAATGTGCAAAATAATTATTTACGAACCCTATTTTTCTAGCTTCTTTACCTCGAATGGGCCCGCCCCTGCAAATGGTACAAGAAGCAGCCCTTATGGCTGGTCCGCCGGTACTTCGGAGACAAGATCGGCCTGTACTTCTGCTGGCTTGGCTTCTACACCAAGCTGCTGTATGCCCCCGCTGTGGTAGGCACGCTGTGCTTCTTGTACGGGCTGGCGAGTATGAACTCCATGGATAACATTCCAAGGTGAATAAAACTGTTTTGTATGTTTTTAGCAAAAATATTTATCAGAGGCGAAAAATGGTTAGTAAATAGAATTTCCCCATCACTTACTAGACTTGTTCATCTTATTTATTATGTAGAACGTTTTATTACACCTATTCTTTTTGTGTAAATATATGATTTCTGTAATTTCACACTCAGAGCCCCAAGATACAGGCTCACGCTTAGTTTGGGGCTCGCTAGTACCCACAGTTTGAATAATGTAAACCATGGATCAGACAAATGTAATTAGGTTAAGCTATTCTTTCAGGCAATAAACATTTATTATTATTATAATAGCCGTTCTTTGTTTTTAGTTGGTTAGTAAAGTCAGTAAGAGTCAGCTTTTTGGCGAAGGTCAGTAAAAGTTAGTTTTTTTTCGAAAATTGTCATTAAAGTCAGTATTTTGGGAATCAGGGGCTACATCCCCACAAAAGTGTTCTGGTTCCTGTAGATTAGTATATCATCCTGATTGTCAACTGATGAATACAGCCTCCCCATTAAGAAGGGTTTGCCGTAAAGACTTTCTTTATAATTCGTCACTTCTAATGAAATGCATCTGTTATAGGCAGAGGTTAGTCCGCTTAACATCAGGTAGGCCTCGAGCTTGTTCCGTCACAATAACATAAATATAAAATAGTAAAAAAACCTCTCAATTGGCAGGCGTCTTGGGGATCGCAGTTTTCGATATCAGTTCCTCAGAAAGCTCTGCTAGCCACCTTCCAGTGTTTTACCTTTAGTCGCCTCTTACGTCACCCACAGATTAAAATGGCGGGATGACATTCTAATATCTAACCCGGCACCCCACGGGACTCCTGTAGATTAAGGTGTCAAAATGCCATTTTAGGGTGGGGAGTCCCTTAAAAATCTCTTAATAATATATCACTTTCTTTTCGGTAGGGTCCTACACATATCTTTTATAAGGTATTTGTTATCTACACTCTTTTTTCGGGTATACACTATCACTTGAGACCAAGCCTAGAATTACTGGCTCTCAAAGACAGCTGCCGGAACACACCGTTTGGTGTTTGGTGACAGATTTTCTACTTGAGGGTGGTAGCTAGCCAGGCGGGCACTCGCAAAATTCACTACCACCATGCTATTAACGATGCCATCCTAAGACAACAACCGGACCAACGGCCTAACGTACCCTCCGAAGCACGTGCACGCTCAGTAGTAATGTCACTAGCGGTCACCCATCCAAGTCATGACCGCAGCGGATTAACTTAGCTGATTGGTCAATATCGGCTAAGCAAACTTCGCTACGAACGCTTCATAATATTGAATAGAATTTTCAGTAGGGTGCTATATTTTATTGTTTTTTTTTTCAGCAAAGAGATCTGTGACCCTTTAGGCCCCGGGAACACAACCCTATGTCCGCTGTGTGACAAGGCTTGCAAGTACCAGTCGCTACAGGACTCTTGTCTCTTCGCCAAACTGACGTACTTGTTTGATAACCCGGCGACTGTGTTCTTCGCTATATTCATGTCTTTTTGGGGTGAGTTTATTAGATATAAGTACACCTATATACGCTATAGTAATTAAACAACTTTAAGGGTGAACTGGCCGGCCCGTTTTCCATACAAACGTCGTAGGGTGATCACTCCCTTATTTGAGGATTTAGGTCCAAAATAAAGCATAATACCGATTGATCTCGTCATTATCTTGGCTTGTATGATGCCGAAATTTTAATAAAATAATTAACTTGGGAGTTATGTGCCTCGAAACATTTTCATATAAAGCTTTCGAGGCTCATAACTTACAACTTAATTACTTTTTAAAATTTTGGCATCATACAAGCCTAGATAAAGACGATATCAATCGGTATTATGCTTAAGTCTGGACTTAAAATCTCAAATAAGGGAGTGATCGCCCTACGACGTTTGTATGGAGAAGTGACCGGCCAGTTCAACCTTACGGTTTAAATCGCGTATATTTATCATTATTTTTGTCCCGACGTTTTAAACACTTTGCAGTGCTCGTGGTCACGGGGTGACTTTAAACCGTTTAAAGTTGTTTAATTACTATGTGTAATAATCGCGAAAACCTAAGACAACGTATATGCTATGTTCAAACGACAATAGTTTTTAAAGTAATAGACATACAGACGTAAATTGAATACTGTATTGTAGTTTATCACAATATCTATCGATCTAGTAAAAAATATTATAAGGCATGACGCTGTTTTTGGATTAATTTACAATAATTTCTCAAATTGCATTTTTTTTCAATATCTTATTTTATTATTTTGAATCCAGTAATAAATAATATTGCGTCATTTTTACAATAGGCTATATTGTTACCTTTCGAATAAGCCTATTTTTATCTTAGTGGGATCAAAACTTTGAGAGACATTATTTTTATGTAAATGAATTTTGTTTAAAATTCTTCCGGTTTGGCTGCGTGGCGTTTGTGACGTCACGTCGGCTTAATAGGAAAATTAGGCGGTATTGTCACTAGATATATTTTATATTTTTTAAATGTTTTATTAAAATATTAATTTGATGTTTTCTTAAAATATCTTAAAGAGAATATCTCTACTATCTCTATCAAAATGGCTGCCACATTGAGGTGAGAGGGGTTGGACCCGAGTGTTTAGTGTATAGTATATAATAAAAAATTACGAAATATAAGTACCTAAATATCGCTAGTCCTTGACCAGACACACTGTATAAAAGGAACACCCAAATCAAGAGAGATCAGTTTAATTAGCATATAATTAGAAGTTACATGAAGTCCTCACCCTACGCCATATTTCTTAGGAAGAGATGGGACACAATACGAAAATGTTTCTATTTCTGAAGCAGTGATGGCTCACTGGCATTGGCTATGGACTGCTGCGTAGCAGGTCCATGGTTTGAATCCTGCCGCGGACTTCAGCTTCACCGCATGGTGGAAAGGCATTTTGCGAATGCCCGTCTCGCTAGCAACCACCTTCAAATAGAAAATCTGTCGCCAAGCATCTAACGGTGTTTTCCGGCAGCAGTCCTTGAGAGCCAATGATATTATAGGCAGAGGTTAGTCCGCTTAACATCAGGTGGGCCTCGAGCTTGTTACACATACATAAAAGAAAAGTTAATAAGATCTAGTGATGTGCCTAGTCGTATACTATAATCGACTTCCAACAGAGTTACCTTTTTTCTTGCTGATAGGTTTGCCTTTGTGGGAACCAGCCTATGTCTGGCAAAACGTTTAAATCCAGCAAAAATGTATTCACTTTTGGTTTACCTACTCAAAGTTTTTAAACGACTGTTCAAAAAAGGAGAGTTATGTTTTCAGGGTTCATGTATGTATGTTTGTGAGTTTCTTTATTCCACCGTAATTTCTAAACGTTGTAACCGATTTCAATGTAAGATGTATCGTTAGATTTGTATTGACAGCGCAAGTGACACTAGGTCCATAAAAAATAATAAAAAACAAACTGGCGGAGCTTAGACGCCATATTGATGTATAGATTTTTTTTTCTTCCAAACCTATCGAGTGCCTTATCAAAATGAAGGGTTTGAATACACGATTCCATAAATATAGCTTTCAGTTTTATGCTTAATGGAACGATATTGGTATTCGAAAAAGTAGAGATTATTTGTTTGATCTGTATCGCAGGAAAAATTTAACATCTTGCAAACAGTTTCATGATTATGTCAGGCAGTATTCAAAAATGTTCAAGTCTGTTTGCTTGTGTGCTAAATCTCTTTTTATTAGAAACAAAATTAGCAAGTCTAAAAATAAAATAAAAACCATTTGGAAGACTATAAATAGTGAAACTGGTAAAAATAAACCTAGAGATTCAACATATGTCTTAACTATTGATAAAAATCAAATCTCTGATTCAATACAAGTGGCGAAAATATTTGAAAATTTTTTTTCTACCTTGCCCCTAGAAGCCACTAAGTCATTGGATAGTTGTCCCAATGTAGCAGAAACTCTGTTAAAACATAATTTTCCAAGCAAATCACCGGACTTTTCTTTCAGACACACCACAAGATTTGAAATTATAAAAACATTTCAAAGTTTAAACATAAAGAGTACTGAAGACTTGTGGGGTATGTCAGTAAAAGTGGTAGAGTCTATAATTTACATTATTGCACCATATTTAGAAACAATATTCAATCTGTGTGTCGATAGTGGAAACTTCCCCGATTTAATGAAACAAAGTAAAATCACTCCAATTTTAAAGTCGGGGTCTACATCTGACCCTTGCAATTATAGACCTATTTCCATCTTACCTGTTCTGAGTAAAGTATTCGAAAAAATTATGCTCAAACAACTACTATCCCATTTTAACAAGCATAATTTATTAAATGAGAATCAGTTTGGTTTCACCAAGAGCAAATCCACAACAGATGCAGGTGTTCAATTGATGTCGCATATACTGGAAGCCTAGGAGAGTTCACATGATGCTATTGGCGTATTTTGTGATCTTTCCAAGGCATTCAACTGTGTAGAGCACTGCACTCTGATTCGTAAACTTTACCACTATGGTATTCGTGTTAAAGCTCTGAATCTTATAGAGTCATATCTGTCAGACAGGCTACAGAGGGTTGGAATAAGTGGCAATACTTCTTCCCGGTCATTGGTAAAAATGGGAGTACCACAGGGATCAATTTTGGCACCTTTTCTGTTTCTAACATATATTAATGATCTGCCTTGCATGGTCAAAGATTTCTGCGATATTGTTTTATTCGCAGATGATACCTCTCTGATTTTTAAAGTAGATAGGAAAGACAGTGAACTGACGCATGTAAATAATGTATTATCTAAGATTTGTAAATGGTTCGCCGCTAATAATCTTCTCCTAAATTCAAAAAAGACGAAATGTTTAAAGTTTTCTTTACCAAATGTTCCTTATGTTGAACCAAACATAAAGCTTGGCTTTTTAAATTAATTAAGGGTCCGTTTCAGAATGTCCTAATAAAGTTTCGCTCTCTGCTAACCAACACATAAAATAACTGAATGATAAAAATGACAACATGCAGCGCGTTTCAAGCTTTAACCGATGGATAGGCTAAACCGATGACTGTGAAACCAAAAGATAGTGTTTTATTTATTACTTGTTGAATTACGTAATGTGTATATTTTTGATTAAGTATTAAAATTGGGCAGTCTTGTAAAAACGGAATTTCTTTACAGTAAAATGGGGAGTTTAATGTCACTCAAAAATATCTTATAAATACGTCTTATTTGTGACACTTGTCTAAGTGACTGTTGATGTGAGATAGATAGGTGTGATTTGTGACAGGGGTCAAATTAACAGTTGATGTCTTGTTTTATGTATTCAATTAGTTTTATTTTTCATTTAATCTGTGAAACTTTTATTGACCTATAGTACCACCAACTTAACTGTGCAGTTCGCGAGGGCGCTGCTGGTCAAGGAAATCAACTACAAACTGTCACAATTTGAAGGAATGTTGTAGTTCTTTTTTCTGCCGCCTGAACAGATAAGTTGGTGGGACTGTAACAGTTTATTACTTTTCGTTTTCATTTAGTCTGTGAAACTTTTATAAATCGAACAGTTTATTACTTTTCGTTTTCATTAGGTCTGTGAAACTTTTATAAATCGAACAGTTTATTACTTTTCGTTTTCATTAAGTCTGTGAAACTTTTATAAATCGAATAGTTTGTTACTTTTAGTTTTCATTTAGTCTCTGAAACTTTTATAAATCGAACAGTTTATTACTTTTCGTTTTCATTTAGTCTGTGAAACTTTTATAGATCGAACAGTTTATTACTTTTCGTTTTCATTTAGTCTGTGAAACTTTTATAAATCGAACAGTTTATTACTTTTCGTTTTCATTTAGTCTGTGAAACTTTTATAGATCGAACAGTTTATTACTTTTCGTTTTCATTTAGTCTGTGAAACTTTTATAGATCGAACAGTTTATTACTTTTCGTTTTCATTTAGTCTGTGAAACTTTTATAAATCGAACAGTTTATTACTTTTCGTTTTCATTTAGTCTGTGAAACTTTTATAGATCGAACAGTTTATTACTTTTCGTTTTCATTTAGTCTGTGAAACTTTTATAAATCGAACAGTTTATTACTTTTCGTTTTCATTTAGTCTGTGAAACTTTTATAGATCGAACAGTTTATTACTTTTCGTTTTCATTTAGTCTGTGAAACTTTTATAGATCGAACAGTTTATTACTTTTCGTTTTCATTTAGTCTGTGAAACTTTTATAGATCGAACAGTTGTATTTTGTTTTCAGCAACTACATTCTTAGAGTTATGGAAGAGGAAGCAATCTATCTTGAGATGGGAGTGGGATATGGGCGGTGTTGATCAGGTAAATAACACTAAGTACTTAGCAGTTGCTAAACTATTGTCAACTTAAAATACTTCGGATTTATATATATCTAAAATTATAATAAAATACTACAGATTTTATTTACATTTTGAAGGCTCAGTAGTATTGGCTATGGACTGCCGCGCAGCAGGTCCATGGTTCGAATCCCGCCGTAGGCTTGAGCTTCACCGCATGCTGGTAGGGCATTTTTGCGAATACCCGCCTGGCTAGCGACCACCCGACACCACCCGAGCGTATCTAGGTTAAACATGTTAACACCTTCCACCACATCATCACTTACCATCAGGTGAGATTGTGGTCCAAGGCTTACCTATCCGAAATTAAAAATACACATAATATGTGTGCACATAGCGCTTTCCATACATTTTATTTCCATCATATTTTAAATAAGTAGCAAGTCTTCAACTCGGTGAAGTTCTGCAAAGATGTCCTTGAAACCGAATGTATTATTGGTCAGTGATCAACATGAGGGAAATATCTCTTTACTTCATATTGGTTAATTGTATTTGAGTTGAATTCAATTTTATTTGCTACATTACGCGTAGGAAAACATTTCCCAAGTTATGTTTATTTCATTATTTCAGGAACTATACGTACCTACTATATATGTTTGTATTTTAACAATTTTATAGGATGAAGACCCAAGACCGGAGTTTGAGGCATCAGTAAAGACATTCCGTACGAATCCAGTCACCAGAGAGAAGGAGCCCTACATGCCGACGTGGCAGAAGAGCATGCGATACGTTGCCACCAGCTCTGCTGTACTATTCATGGTAAGGTCTTCGTATATATAATAATAGTGTTTGTACGCATTCATAACCATCAGCTTTTCGGAAGCAATCAAAGACGATAAGACGACTCAAATGCGAGGACGTTTCTTAACGGGAGAAAATACGTGTTTCGTTGTTGAAGGGCCCGGTCCAGTGTTTCGGAGGCTCCAGCCTCTATATTACGAAAATATAATTTTCTTAATAATAAACAAAAACTAAACACAACTATAGAAAACAAATATAAACCACAAAAACAATAACACGAAATTCAACAACAACAAGAAAAACCATCGGCGAGAAACACAACAAATACGAACGAATAAGCAAAAATGGCGCATGCTGGAAAGTGTCGACAATCCCGCAAGTGTGGCTAAATATGTACGCGCATAAAAAAGTGTAATATTGTTTCATTGTAATGTAATAAATTATAGCATAAAAATTTTTTTTTACATTAAATGCTGGGTTTTATGTGTACCTCATGTTACTGCTATTCAATATTTTCTGATAAATACAATGTTTTGAAGTAATGGTAACTGAGCGGTAATAGGTATGGACTGCCGTGCCGCAGGTCCATGGTTAGATCTCCACCGCCGGCTTAATCTTCACCGCATGGAGAAAGGACATTTTGCGAATGGTCGCCTGGCTACGTTTTTATTGGTTAAAAATGGGTTTTTTTATTGATAAAAAAAATATTTTTATTTTTTATGTAATTGTGACACGCCGGAATATACTGTTAGGTGCTTGGCGACGGATTTTCTACTTGAGGGTAGTTAGCCAAACGAACATTCGCAAAATGCCCTTCTACCGTGTGGTGAAGCTCAAGCCAGTGGTGGGCATCGAACAATTAACCTCGGCACTGCAATCCATAGCTATGAGCGCTCGACTATCATTGCTTAAAAATTTTTTGGTCTACTTTTTAATGTTATTTTGACGGAACAAGCTCGAGGTCCACTTGATGTTAAGCGGACTAACCTCTGCCTATAACAGACGCATTTCATTCCAAGTCATGAATTGCACTGCGCACGTAATGTGCCTGTAATTTCACTAGTTCTCAAGGACTGCTGCCGGAACACACCGTTAGGTACTTGGCGACAGATTCTCTATTTGAGAGTGGTAGCTAGCCAGGCGAGCATTCGCAAAATGTCCTTCCACCATTCGGGGAAGCTCAAGCCCGCGGCGGGATTCGAACCATGGATCTGCTGCACGGCAGTCCATAGCCAATCCCACTGAGCCATCACTGCTACGACCTCGGCACAGCAGTACATAGCAATTAGCGCTCGCCTATCATTGCTTCAAACATTACTTGGTCTATAATAATTTGACGTCTTTCAACAGATTGCAATAGTAATGGGAGCAGTCCTCGGCACCATAATCTATCGGATATCGATGGTGTCAGTGATCCACGGCGGCACTGGCTTCTTCATCCACCGGCACGCGAAGATCTTTACAGCCATGACTGCTGCGCTCATCAACTTGCTCATCATCATGCTGCTGACCAGGGTATGTCATTATCAGGTTTAAGAAACGTAAAGAAAACAAAATATATGTCATCGTTTCAGGCTTACACGTCTTCTTCAGGTGCCTCTCCAACTAGTGGAGGGTGGCATCAGGTCTGCATATTTCACCCTGTCTTGTGTCTTGGCAAATAATTTCGCCAGCACTCTGATTTCTCGTTCATTTTCTGACGCCATTGTCTGTCAATTAGACAGCTGTCATTACGGACAAGAAGATGACTTACATTTAGATTTTATGCCTGATACTTACATAGATTTTATCAGCTTAGTACAAGAAAAGCTTTTTGTATTTTCACATAAAACTGTAAGTTGTTGTATTTTAATAGGTACGATTAATCATAATGCACTTACACGTTTCCTCGTGGGAATGGCGGGCTAGAATTGCACCCTCCATATTTTCCTATGGGAGTCGTAACAGACGTCGAAGGGAAAAATACCGGAAGGTGGGCAGCAGCGCCTTGGCAAAATGGCAACGGGTCACATTTTAAACTACAGTCAATAAAACATCCGTTACCCAATGAAAAGTCAAATGAATGACTTAATTCATTACCGGAAGGGGAAATGTCAAGTTAGTCTGAGTCGAGTTGATAACATTATGTCATTGAAAGTGGTCAATAAGCATAACCTAGAATGGAACTTAAGTACAGCTGCTAAAACAATAAAGTGCTTGGCGACGGATTTTCTACTTGAAGGTGGAAGTAAGCCAGGCGAAAATTTCCTTTTGACCATACAAATAGTGAAAACAAGGATGGACCTCCATCAAGTAGATCTGTCGCCAAACACTGTTTCGGTAGCTGTACTTTGATTTCCATTCTAGGTAAACTATCAAGATAGCCAGGCGGAAATTTCTTTTCCACTATGTTAATATGTGCATAATTTTTGTGGTGAAATTATTTGATTTGATTTAAACCGTTTTCTGTTTCTTTTGAAGGTATACGCGAAAGTGGCGGTAGTTCTAACCAACTTGGAGAATCCACGCACACAGACAGAGTATGAAGACTCTTACACGTTCAAGATCTTCTTCTTCGAATTTATGAATTTTTATTCATCACTCATCTATATTGCATTCTTCAAGGTATGTAATGTGTTTTATCTCGAGCTTTAGAAAAATGCAGTAGTACAACGTAAGTTGAACTTAGGTGTCGCTCCATCCCCATACGATGGGTATGGAGCGACACCTAATGAACAAAAGGAAAAATTAGAGTTATCAGTCATTGTCATGATAGCTCAGTCGGTCAGAGCATACTCCGGCTATAGGGGTGGATGACGCGGGTTCAAATCCCGTTACTAAAACTAAAATTTTTCCTCGTTAATTTGTAATTTTGTAATGTAATCCGCAGAGTAATTGCAATAGTAAAAATATTTAAAAAAAGCGTTGGATTAAAATTTTATATGTGTTTTTTGCTTAGCTCACGATAGTGCTTGTTATCATATTTAGATATGTAGAAGGGTAGGGATGTAATTGCGAAAGTATTTGAAAAGCACTTATTTTGATCAGATGAAGTCTAGTAGGTTTATGCCGGCACTGTCTCCTTTGAAAAAGTAATAATTTAAAATTGTAACATAAAATATTGATTCAGTCAGCCAGTCTTGATAGCCCAGTGGTAAAAGCACACAATTTTCATAATTTTTTGCTTAAATTAACGATATGGTACATAATATACCGAAACTTTGGCGAGGCCCTTCAACCCACTGGACTTTCCCACTGGTGGGTAGACGGGGAATTCAAATTTACCCATCCACCCACTGCACTAGAGTGGGAAGCAAAACAACTGCTTTACCGATATAAAAAAAAATATGCAAAGGCCTGTAAAAATCATTGCCTTAACTTTAGAATAATTGCCTTCTTAATTATTGGATTTACTCTGAAGACAGTCATTGAATGTAACAGCTGTCAAAGTGACAGTTGAGATGTTGTAGTTTTCAGTTTCGTTAACCTAATAAATAATATCTAGACGTGTGTGATGTGTAACAATTCATGTCGTATATTGCACTTTTGATATCATACCTATTTGGGATGCAATTGGTGTGATGGCTACCAAAGTGACCGTTGATATCGTATGATCTCAGTCTTCATTTTCACGACAGCTGTCAAACTTAAAAAGGCTTTATATTGGAAACTTTTAACCCTAGATCACTACTTTGTATATTGAATTGAAAGATATCGTGGAGATTTTCTTCTCGGATAGCAATTGTTTATCTCGGACTCTATTGTTTCTTTTCAAAAGCGATAGATTACTTCACCTAGAAAACTATCGCGAGTTTTGTCCATTAATTTGTAACTAAATTGTTACCCGGCTGGGTCTCGCGTTATATTTACGCATAGATTCAGACCAGTTTCATCAGTATATTGTAGGCCTTCGTCTGGGACGGTTGCGAGAAGCGGTGAGGGGCTACAATATAGCCCGAAACTGGTCGGAATCTATCCGGTAAATATAACTTGAGTCCCAGCCTGGTACCTATTTAGTAGTGATTTTGGATGACAGCTGTCAGATTTAAAAGTGATTTATCTCGGAAACTAATGATAATAAACACTTCATAGCCCATTTCACTAGTTTCTTCTTGAGCTTTTTAGAGCGAGCTTGAGGTGGAAAGGGCATTTTTCGAATGACCGTCTGACATGCTATCACCCTCAAGTCGAAATTCTGTTGACAAGCACCTAACACTTTGTTCCGGCAGCAGACCTTGAGAGCCAGTAAAGTAATTGCGAAATTACAGACACATGACACTTAACAATTATATCTCAGGGTGATGGGCGCAGTGTTATCCTTAGTGTTGTTAGTGAAGATAAATTGTACGTGTGAAGAAAAAATCACTAAGCACACGCTTTTTTCAGGGTCGTTTCTACGACTACCCAGGGGATGACCAAGCTCGCAAGTCGGAGTTTTTCAAACTAAAAGGCGACATCTGTGATCCCGCCGGCTGCCTATCAGAACTGTGTATCCAGCTAGCCATTATCATGATTGGCAAGCAGGTCTTCAACAATTTCGTGGAGCTTGCTTACCCGTGAGTACGAAAGTTGCCACGTATTGAACGATAGATGGCGTTGATATTTTATAATTTTTAATAACAATTTGATGGAGTCAGATGTGCATTGCAGATAGTGTACTTATAATTGGCATGGGAAGAACTTATATCAGACAAATTGCTTTTTCTCGTCGTCTGGTTACTGTATTAGCCGGTCTTGCCCAGCAGGCCAGCACTGAACAGTGCCTCCCCTCCTCCTCCCCCATCGGAGAGGTTTGCCATAATCCCCACGCTTGGCAGTCGTCTTGGGGATCGCAGTGTATGATATCAGTTCCTCAGGCTCTGCTGCCCACTTTCCGGTATTTTACCGCCTCTTACGACCCACGGGAAGAGATGGGGGAGGAGGTGACAGTAGTGGTAGTTTTTAAGAAATAAACTAATCTTAATATACAGGGTTATTGGTAAATGGCTAACAACCTCTTAGGGTTGACTTCTGCTAGTCCTAGCAAACATTTTGAAATGTTGTTTTTTTCGTTTGTTTATGTGTATTTGACGGAATAAGCACGTGGACCACCTAATGTTAAAAGTCTCTTGCGCCTGTAGTTTAATATTTCATATTTTTTATTACTTAGCTCGATGTAAATATTCAAGACTCTATTCAAAGGGAGCGCGGCGCAGTCTAGTGTTGCCGCGGTGGGCGCTCTTGGCTTGGCTTGACTAGTAGAAGTCAACCCTAAGAGGTTGTTAGCATTTTACCAATAACCCTGTTTACGAGTATACGAGCTTCCATTATACAAGTAAAGGAGTTGTATGGTGATTTTTCCATTCCAATTTACTTATGTGTATAGTTTTATTTTCATTCTCCATTATAAAACCCTTGTGAACAGACAACGAACAGACAGTGCAGTGACGAATATTCTTTACTAATATTATGGAGCTTCTTGAATATAGCTAGGTACTATCATAGCAGAAGGAGTGGGGAAGTAAGTTATCTTCATACAAACGCACCGCGCGCGGCTTGTTTGTGTGCGCCATAGTATCTATGCGTCCCGCACGCACACTCTAACACAGTCTCGACCCGTTTCTCAGTGCGCCAGCCGGGGCTAACACCGAACAAGGTTCGCTCGTCACGGCTTTTTGGCACCGCTAAATAAATGAAAAATGTTTGATAATCGCATGAAAACTTATTGCTGTGTGTTCGGCTGTCTAAATAATTCATAGATTCCAGAGTTGTCTTTGTTCAGATTACCTACTGAACAGCAAAGGTAAGCAAGTCACTTATTCTAGCATACCTATGATTTTTACTTGATGATGAGTGATACCTACTTATTTTTTTGTTGTATTAGGTATGCCCCGCAACGCACGTCTCTGGCCCCACAACCACATAGGTATCGCCAGTCGGTATTTTTTTCATGGTGAAAGGTGTTATCATCGTTTAGGGATAAAACCGACCTCACTAACCCCGAACCCAGACAACACAAGGAAAAAATATAACTTCCCGGCCCTTGCCTATTTCTAGGTACTGAATTAAAATTTAGCATATACGAGTACACACATTATAAATAAGTAACAACCATGAGACAGGCAAGTATGGTAGGTAATTACATCGCGAATTGGGCCGGAGATGGCCTACTTCCCCACTCTTTCTACTATGGTACTATGGAGGGTAGAGGTAAGGAGAATCATCTGTGTACATGAAAAAGTGTCCGTCCAAATGCATTCAATTAGGTTGCGACACATTAGCTTCAGGTTAAATTTCAAAGAAGCGCCAAATATTTTTTAGAGTTACTACTCTTACTTTAAGAAATAAACAATGAAAGAATAACTTCCGCTAAGTTATAGCACGCTTTTTAAAATCCTCATAAAGTAGGAAACAACATATGATGATTTTTTGTGTATAATTTTGTACGTGTGAATGTAAAAAAACTACATGTTAAAAATAACTCAGTATAATAATAACATATATTTTTAGAAAACATTAAATTAATATTTTAATAAAACACTATAAAATATATCTAGTGACAATTCCACCTAATTTTCCTGTTAAGCCGACGTGACGTCACAAACGCCACGCAGCCAAACTGGAATAATTTTCGACGTATTTCGCTTCTACACGAAGAATCCTCAGGAGGTCTTGACTCTACGAGCGATTTCGCGAGCGGAACGCGTCTAAAATTCTTCCGGTTTGGCTGCGTGGCGTCTGTGACGTCACAGAAACATTAGGCGGAATTGTCACTAGATATTTTTATATATTTTTAATTATTTTTTTTATAGTTTTTTTTTAAATATATATAAATATTTGTTGTTATTAAATATGGATTTCCGCAAAGTAACGCCTGAATCTATTTATTAACTGAGCATACTTCAATTCGTTTACAATTGCTACATTCATACCATACCCTTTGTCTACACCAGCGCCATTCTGGAAGGTTTTGAACTGTTATTTATAGCTTATAGCTGGACACCTTAACTTTTCTACCATATGAGATGACTCTCCTTACTTCTACACTTCATACTAGGTACCTAAGTATAGATATATCTAAGTATATATATACCTAAGTATAGGTATACTAGATATGCGAAAGTGCTTTCGTATTTTAAGTAAAAAAACTAAATATAATATATTTAAATGTTTAGGAAACTTCATAACTGGTGGCGGCAAAGGTCTCATAGAGCAGTCACTCGAGATTTGACGAAACCACACATGGCTTGGGAACAAGACTACCACCTCCAAGACCCGGGGAGACTGGCGCTTTTCGACGAGTATTTAGAAATGAGTGAGTTATTAGTTCACCTCTCTTGACGCTAGATGGATCTGTAATCAATTCAGATGATATGTTTCACTGTTAGGAGATACTTTTAAGCGTACAAGAAATACTTTTAAGACTTGAGAAAGCTAGCGCCATTCGGCAATGTTTGGAAATAAAGGCTAATAGATCTTTTAACCGACTTCAAAAAAGGAGGTTCTCAATTTGACTGTATTTTTGTGTGTGTTACTGTTACGTCATAACTTTTTACAGGGTGTACCGATTTTGATTATTACTTTACATTCGAAAGCTGGTGCTTGTCATGTGGACTATTTAAACTTCAGTAAGCTCTGACGAGTAGTATTTGAGTTATCTCTAATAATGCGTATTTAATTGGCTTTGATTACATTGATGATGTTCTCATTTTCACTTGTCGTGTAAAAAAACTGTAAACGATGGATTGGTTTCTTTATTTTTAGAATAATGAATTTTTGAAGTCAGTTTTTACGCTATTGCATAGCTTCTATCGCGGGCCTTGAGCGTGAAGACCGAATCCAGAAATTCCGTAACAAAAATAACCTGACACCCCCCACTCCGACCGGCACAGCGGTGATACTTTTTAGTTTTGTCATCTATCGATGAAAAGCAGAACTTTTAATGACTTTTTGAAATATCACGCTTGTCTCTTTAGTTCAGCAAGTCGCCTATAGGTGGCATTGGTTGTATCGGCGTTACTGCGCATGCGTAATCCCTCTCTTCGCCCCGCAATCTGGTGACTCATGCCTGAATAGAGTTTCGGCGTTAGGGCACCTCCTCTTTGTATTTACTTCATGGTACCACAGAGTACTTTTTTATATACGGAAATAGAGGTCGCTCTTGTGGTCAGAAAACGGCATCGCACTTGTGCTGCCATCAGCATGGCTGCGATGGTACTATATTCAAAGTGTATATATATATATATGTGGAGATATGCAATATGCGGTATAGGTAGCCCCTTTATTGGTAACTATTCGCAGTTTTACAGACTAATGTATACAGCCTTTGTTTCCTGCGTAGGTTTCAGTGGAAAATAGGAATTTTATACATATAAAAATCGTTTGGAAATTTACTTATAATTTATTGATTAAATTACCTATGACGCTTTGCACATTTCCGAAAATAATTTTTTGCTTTCATTTCAAAGTCATCCTCATCATCGTCAGTCTCTCTAACCTATCAGTATTTTATTAATATCTTTACAATTATAAAATAATTATAAATAAAAAATCGACACGTTAAATTTACGATGTCCTCAATAACATCACTTTTGTGTTGTTCACATTTCAAAAAGTCAAAGTTAATAAAACTAAAAATTCCTGTTTTTAACAATTCTTTCAAATTATTGGCGTGTAATTATTTTTAAATATTTCATTGGTTATGTCCTGCACTCCCGATATGCAAGAGAGGAGAGAATCAGACGGACTGACAAGCCAACGGCGACCAGCATATTCTCTTTGTTTTATATACTCATTTTCATGACTCGCAACCAGATCTGCATTGCATTCAATACAATTTTTGAAAACTTTCTTCTTCGTACATTTGACAAAGTACCCACTTACAAATTGTAAGGCACCCATGACTCGCGGATCATTTTTGTCACATAAGTCTGTTATGTGCACATCTGGTATGCTTTGAATGTCAAGATCAAAGGTAGTGGTCTCTGGTGCCTTACAGTCGTCTTCAACTATGAGGTTATGGAGTACTTTACAGTAGTCAATTTCGCAATTAGCACCCAGGGCATGGACACTTGACATATTATTAATTAGTAGGCTGGTGTAAGCAGTTTCAAATCTTTCTGGTGAAGGATTTGTATTACGGCACCCATGACATCTAATAGCACCAAAGAAGTTTTCAATAGGGTCTCATCCAAACAGACGTAATATTATATTCTTCACTCAATTTCTTTAGTAGTATTTCAATACTGTCAAGTGTCCATATCCAATTTTCAATTGTAGGAACACTTTCGGGTTTGCTAGTTGCCGGTTTAGTAAATTTCATTTTTTTAAGTATCTTCTTCGATTCATTCCATACTTGATGGTGTGCAGAATTCAGTCTTACTGGCCCTAGTAGAGGCTTCCTATGTTTATCTTTTTTCGAGTAGCTTCCATTGATGGAAAATAGCAAGATGTCTGCAGTTTCTTTGCATTCTGGTGGAAGAATTCCTTTGTCTGTAAAAGAAAACAGTCTTAAAAATTTATGCATTGATACACAGATCACGAAGAACGAAACAAGCATGTTTAATAATTTTGAAGCTGTGATAGACAAGTGCCAATGACTGGACTGCGATACCAAGGTTCATTATACAAGTTCCGCCGCAGGTTTGAGCTTCATCGCATTGTAGAAGGGCGTCATGCGAATGACTACTTGGCCAGGTACCGCCCTCATGTAGAAAATCCGTCGCCAAACACCTAACCGTGTGTTTCGGCAGCAGTTCTTGAGAGTCAGTTACTTCTAGGTTGCGCATATTTAGCAAATCATCACTTACCATCAGGTGAGATTGCAGTTAAAAGCAAATCTGCCAGCTTAGGTAATTTAATGTATCTTATAGTAAATAATAGTTCAAAATCAAAGAGGCGCATGATTTTGAATATTTATTGTATTCAAAAAATTATAATATAAATAAAACCAATATCACCTGGTTTTATATAATAGAATTATATAATATAGTAGTTTGTCCTATCTGAGTGCAATTTTTTTAACTACTGAACAGTTTTCATTCTTGTTTTCACAATATTGATTAAAGAGGCTGTTTCAGTGGTATAATAATATTGATGATTTTTTGTAGTATGTACTACAATGATTTTGCTGACCAATAACTTGATAGAGTATCAGAAAATTATCATTAAGAAATTATTATAGCATAAGACAGCCAGGAGTTTAATAATTCATAATGTGTATAATGTAAAGTAATACCTGGCAAATATCCCATGTTGGATGCCACAGTTTGGCTAAAAACTTGAGTTGCATATTTAACTTTCATTTTCGAAATTTTGTTGGGTATTATATGGTTATCAGTAAGTTTCGGCATCAATCGTATACCCCTGTACCCAGGATTTTCTTTCAGAAGTAGCTCTAGATGCTGCCATTTTGCTGTCTGTGCTTGTTTGTCGATTGTGTATGTTAGATTTTTAGTCAATAAATTATTTCTGATGCACTTTAATAAGTGTGGTAGATCATATATATGAACAATTTCCTGTTCATTTACAGCAAATACATTTGTTTTGGGCTCCTTACCATATATATGTATGTTGTAGCCTGTGAATCAGTGTCAAGACCTAAAACAAAGCATACTTGTTGAGTAAAAAGTTAAAGCGACTTCCAAAAATGCGGAGGTTTATGCCCCATTTTGTTTGTATGTTTTCATTTTATTATTTATGTTTGTTTACGCATAACTTTTTACAGGATCATCTGCTTGATCATTCGTTTTTGCTTTAGTATACAAGTTGGTCTCGGTTTTTCAGTGGGAATCAAATACTAAATTAATAATCTATATTAAATTAATTATCATATTATCTTACCTTTGGAGGTTGAAGGTAAATTTCGTGATGCGTCATGCAGTATTTGGCGTAGTGGCCTTCTTTCATCAATGAAGGTGAATTTTGGTAGAGATGTTGACCCTAAAAGTAGGAAAAAATATAAATAAATGTTAGTAATAAAACATTAAATAGACACAAGAGTTTAATGTCATAAGAATAGGGAGGGCCATGTGCAACCTCAATGAGTTCCTTAGCATTTCTCCGGATTGTGACATTTGTAATGATAACTGGCTTACCATAGTAAATTTACTGCTTACATTTTGTGAATAATAGTTATTTTTAATTTGGACATATCTAAGTTTGACATTATATTGATATTTTATTGAAGTAATTTACTATGTATAGAAAACAACTTTTTAATATTGTTATGTTTGCAATAATGCCTGCTTGACTAATTACATTACAGAATTACAAATTCACAAGAGAAAAAAATTATAGTCATGTGTGCGATCCCACACATGCTACTAACCTGGTAAGTTTAATGTTGGGATAGCTGTGTCACTCAATTTTTTGAAGCGATAACAATACTTTTCTTCAAAATGAGCATGACAAACGCGTCGGTGTTTGTAGATTTCATCATTATTCATCGCAATAATGTTTCCTCCAATTGAAAAAACCCATTCATTGAAACGTTGCTTGTCTTTCTCCGGGTTGGGAAATAGATGCAGTGGTTTCTTCATACCTAAAAGAGGAATAAATTTTTCAAACAGTTGCTTACAAAGTAGCTCTTTATTGCCCTAATAAAAGTTTCTTATTATCATGAACTCATAAGATTTTAATATTCCACACATTGTTACTTAACAGTAGTACAGTTTTTGCTTTACATTAAAGATGGTTCATTTTCATAAGTTCTTTTCATTTTTCTTAGAAAATCAAAATAAAAATATTTTTAACCTGTACAAATTTGTAAAACTGCGCTCTATGATAGGTTTAATTAATCCAAAATGTTTACTGAAGAAAAATATAATTAACAACTAAATAAATTAAAAGTAAGGTTAACACTTTTACAGTTTATCTACATCACATCAAATTCAAACTGCCTTGTGTGGATAAACAAACATTGCACACATGGATCTTAATATTAGCAGTTCAATATAAATCTCCACAGGCCAAAACATAGGTTTATTTTTGAATGTTCAGACTTTGCTGTGCGAGTTGAGATCTCCAATGGACTAAATGGGTTTAAAATGTACGTCAGTTTAGTTAAATGTTTGATACGTTACGATTTGGTTGAGACAAATGCAATTATTTCTGGAATGGGACCTACTATGATTATGCGGATCTTTTAAAGAATAATACAGCAGGTATATCCAGAACGTGAGAGTGCCGAAGAGTATGAAAGGTATGAAATCATTACGTATTTGTATTGACCGCGCGCAGGCAGGTAAACAAAACAAGTGAAGAAACTTACCTCCTGAATCCATACACGAAGGAACACAAGCGACATGATGCACTACTTCAGAGTCCTTTTTCTCACAAGAATAAACGAGTTCACAGTAACTGAAGCGAACCGAGAGTACAACTTCAGGAACTTGCTGGAGAAGGATCATCCAATGATGCTCAACTCTACTCTACAGACAAGCCTATCAGCGTTTTCAGCAGAAAACACAAGAAACGATGGAAAATTGTTCAAAATGAGGTCAAATCAAAACAATTTACCGGCATTCAGGTGAAAAATGTGTTGCCAGTTGCCACCCCAACGAAAAAATTCGCTGAGATTTTTCTTAAATTTAAGTTTTCTCTAAACCCCTAAAATTCCTAAATAGTTTCAGGCATCTTATTGTTATTTTAAGTTATGTTCTAGTATGTATGTTTATATATGTATGTTAATTGTTATAGTATGTATGTTTATAAACTAAATGTAGTAAACGTTTTAAAGGTTCCATGCTAGAAAACGGGATTCTATATTACTAAGTCACCACTGAAGTGACATTTTCATAGAAAATGGGTATTGCCCAATAAATCATTTGATTTTCTCTTTCAACACCATAAGGTAAATGCGTTTTCAAAAGATTTATTATTTATTTTATCATAGAATTTGATGAAAAGATGTCCTCGAAACATTTTTCTGAAATTTTTTGAAAATGTTTATATCTTAACGGGAAATTGGCACATAAATAAAGAAGAAACTTTTTTTTTGATTGCTGGTAGGTAAGTCTTTGCCCACAATCTCACCTGATGGTAAGTGATGATGTAGTCGAAAGTGTTATAACAGCCTTAACCTAGAATTATTGGCTCTCAACGACAGCTGGCGGAACTCACCATTAGGTGCTTGGTGACAGATTTTATGCTTTAACGAGGTCGCTAGCCAGGCGGGCATTCGCAAAATAACTCATAGCCAATGCCACTGAGCCATCCCTGCTTCAAAAACTACCTTTGCACGGAAAGCATATCAAATGTATCTTAGTCAGTTTTGTTCCGTTCTTATTTTTATACACAAGAAGTATATATACCATGATTAATTTAATAACAAACAAACTAATTAAATTGAATGAATATGCAACAATTACAATAATTCCATATAAATCATTGTAATATTAACTTATGTTCAATGTTACACTTATAATAATAAACTTTCAATGGAATAATTATTTGAATAATGTATGTTATTCGCGGAATGTATTGTATTAAGTAAATATGTGCATACAAACTGCATCTGCCAACCGAATTTAACTTATATGCCGAAATAAATATTGTTGTTATTTCTTGGTTTTGTTTTTCGATCGAGGGCAAGTTTAATAACGACTAGCGTTCTATCTCACTCGCAGTCACAAGTCGTTTTTTCTCCTGCTTTGATTGCATTTATTCTCTTGTTTGATTAAGTGCAGGTTTTGTTTACCCCTAAAAAGAACTTAATTATATCGTACCCCTATAAATCCGCCTTTTAACACATAATTCCCTTAAATTTAGGGTAAACTTGGCCCCCATCTTGGCAGCACTGAAGCATAATTGCTTTCAGTTAGGTGTAGCCATTATAAAAAAAAAAAACCTACTATGACAATCCATTCCAACCCCTCAAATAGAATTTATGTACAAGTTCACAATTCATAATGTACAAATAAATGCACACTACACACACAGTACACTAAATAGTATAAAAATAAAGCGTGACTTGGAAAACGATCATAATTAACAGAACAAATACGCCTATTATTTACGTTGCTTACTCAGAAATCTACCAAACTGGTGAATAATTATAAATGGGTATACAATTAAGGCAACCGATTTGAGAGTATCTTAGTTTTGATGAATTCTTTTTGGGATACAGTATTTTTTAATTTAGTATAGTTGCCGCGCTACTATTGCCGCCTATAGCCGTGAGATGGAACTATTATATTATGATGCTAATAAATTAAGGTGTTCTTGTCTATTTTGAGTTCTTAACATTAGTGTATCAACTTAACATAGTAGGGTTTATTTTAAAATGTTCCCCCTACTTTTTTTTTAAGATTGAATGCCCTGCATGGTACGACTCTACGAAGCTCGCACGAATCGAGACGAGCTGCTCCGAAATCGGGCGAATACGTAATCAGCTGCCATCTATCGGTGAATAGCAGAACTTTAAATGACTTTTTGAAATATCACGCTTGTCTCTTTAGTTTAGCAACTCGCCTCTAGGTGGCATTGGTTGTATCGGCGTTACTGCGCATGCGTAATCCCCATCTTCGCCCATGTATATAAAAAATGCTATGCAATAGCTTTACCGCGGCGGTCTCCGAGTGCCACACGTCTTTTTTTTGTTAAACTTTTTGAGAATAAACAGATCTGTAATCAAACTTACTGTAAAATCCTGTAATCAAATTCACTTTACAGCTATAACTTAATACATTTCTGGAATGAGTGTACTACCTGCAAGATCTATGAAAATAGGTGCTATTCTCTAACTAGTTCAACCTTCTTGAGCACAGATGGCTCTGTAAGCGATTCAGATGTTATGATTCACCGTTACAAGATTTCATGACTGATAATTTACATTTATAACAATTTACAACAATTAACTGATAATTTACATATTTACTGGCTACAAACAAATAATCTAATTTTAATAAGTGAACATCCAAAGTGAAATTAATGACACTGTGTGATATAGACTTATCAGCAATTATGCTGCTCGTCTATAAACACATAAATAAATAAATTTTAAGATCTCAGGTCTAAGATGACGTGAGTTTAAAAAAAGTGAGTTTTTAGTTCCGTTGTTTAAAAATAGATGGCTGTCTGTAATCAATTTTACCGTAAGGTATATATATATACCTCATCATAGTTCTGCACAAGATAACTATTTACAATTATTAATTTTAAAGATAAGTTTCAAACTTTCTCCAACGTCTTAATTTCGCATGTGTGATTTTTTTATGCCCGATAAGCAAAAATTTGTCCGCTATCTTACCTGATGGAAATTTACAATGCGGCTGAAGACGTAGCATGCTTGCCTATAGAAGATACATATTCACTCTAGACTTGAAGACTCCCAAATTATACTGTTCGGGAAACAAAGATGCGCAATTCAATTATTGGCAATGAAATCCACTCCTTCGCTCTACGGATGATAAAATGTGGAAGCGAAACGCTTCGAGTGAACTGGAGGAATGTCAACCATGAAAGGATGACGGCCATCAGAGCGTTTTGTTGTCGGATGATAAAAGGGGCATGGAGGAATCAACCCGTGTTCGCGCACACTCTCCGCGAGTGTGGGAACTTTTTTTTTATGTTAATGTGACGGAACAAGCTCGAGGCCCACCTGATGTTAAGCCGACTAACCTCTGCCTATAACTGATGCATTTCGTCACAAGTCACGAATTGCACTGCGCCCGTCACCTTGAGACATAGTTGTTAAGTCTCATGTGCCTGTAATTTTACTGGCTCTGAAGGACTGCTGCCGGAACACACCATTAGGTGCTTGGCGACATATTACTAGAGGGTGGTAGCTAGCCAAGCGGGCATTCGCAAAATGCCCTTCCGCCATGCGGTGAAGCTCAAGCCCGCGGCGGGATTCGAACTCCGAAATCTCTGAAATTTGAAGTGTCGCTTAGTGTTTTATGTGTATTTATTTTTATCTCGACAGTTCTCCAATACGGCTTCGTAACTTTATTCGTGGCTGCTTTCCCGCTCGCCCCACTATTCGCTCTCCTCAACAACATTGCGGAGATACGTCTGGACGCTTACAAAATGGTGACGCAAGCGCGTAGACCACTTGCTGAACGGGTTGAAGATATAGGCGCTTGGTAACAAGATTTTTTTAATAATAATAATGATATCTCTTAATAATGTTGTCTTAGGTTTTCGCGATTATTACACATAGTAATTAAACACCTTTAAACGGTTTAAATCGCGTATATTTATCATTATTTTTGTCCCGACGACGTTTCAAACACTTTGCAGTGACCGTGGTGGATTAATTGGTCTTACTTGTCACATGAGTTATTAAGAAATTATTTGTCCTACCGTCAGAAATTTTATATTAATCATAACGTTCCCTATTCACGCAGTATTCGCTCACAGTGTCCAGAGGTCTTGCAGATTTATGTCGGTCTTGGGATTTAATTAATTTGATAACAGGATCCCAAGCAGGTGGTACTTGCTAGTGGTTGGGTTTGTCCTGGGCATGTTCACAAACTAATGATAAATATACGCGATTTAAACCGTTTAAAGTTGTTCGATTGATATCTCTTAATATCAGGTAACAGTAGGTTATATAAACACTGACTCATAGATAAATAATAATATATCTTGAAGCGCTCGTAGCGAAGTTTGCTTAGCCGTTCTTAACTGATCAGCTAAGTTAAGCAACGTCCGCCGCGGTCATCAGTACTGGTTGTTGTATTAGGATGACAATCGTTATAGCATGGTGGCATTTTAGGAATGCTCGGTTGGCTAACTGAAGCAATGATGGCCGAGCGGTAATAGCTATGGACTGCCGTGCCCCAGGCCCATGATTCGATCCCAATCGCCAGCATGAGCTTCACCGTACAAATAGAGTAAGGACATTTTGTGAATGCTCGCCTGACTACCTACCCGTCAAGTAGAAAATTTGTCGCCAAGTACCTAATGGTGTGTATAATAGCGGCAGCTATCCTAGAGAGCCAGTAATACTAGGTTAGCCTGAACAACATCTTCGAACGCAACATCACTTACAATCAGGTGAGATAGTGGTCAAAAACTAACATAATAAGGCATACAAAAAACATTTCAAGATAGTTTTTTAATAAATTCTGTTGGTGTGAAAAGTTTGGTGTTCGAGTCCATTAAAAAAAACCGCATGAAAATCCGTTGCGTAGTTTAAAAGATTTAAGCATACGTATATGGATATAGGGACAGAGAAAGCGACTTTGTTTTATACTATGTTGTGATTTCCTTTCTCATTTCCAGGTATGGGATACTCAAAGGGATAACGTACGCGGCGGTCGTATCGAACGTAAGTTTATTTAAGTTATAAGAGACTTTAATGCTCTTTTACACAAAAACAATAAAAAAGTAACTAAATTTATAAGTATATTACCTAAAAATGTTAAGGAAAAAAAAATGTGATCTCCGTTTTCTACCAGAAGGCAATCATAAGAGCTCAGGGCCCCAATTCTCTTAGCTATTGACCAAACGCCACACTACTGCGATGCTTCTGCGATCAAACTGCTGTTAATGTCAAATTCGGTAGTCTGCTAATTCTAGCTCCTAATCGCAGTTGTATAACAATCGCGTCGCTATCGTATGGCTATGCTATGGCTAGCAAATGTTGCCATTGAAATAATAATGAAAAGTTCTATCAATCAAGCACCATTCAAAACATCAATACAGTAGTTTTCTAGCAAACAATACATTAAATAAATATATTTAAATCATTTAGCTATTTTTCTATCTAAAATCCTCCAAAATATTGTATGCCACTGTAGCAACGCAATCGCAACAAAATAGCTTACTGCATACCAGATATGTCAAAAACTATTGATAGCAAGCCACTGACTTGCGATCGAACCTAAATAGCGGGCAGACTACGGTACTGTCAAAAACTACAATTTTCATGCAATTAAGTTGCGTTAATGCAGTTCAATAGCTAAGAGAATTGGGCCCCAGGTCACTGTCCAATATAAGTCTGTCTATTTAAGTTGATATATTAATAGTTTAATCACTTCATCTTCCTACCCTTTACCCACTATATGTAGTGTCGGTATAATAAAAAATAATGTATGTAGAAACCTTAAGAGTAGAGTGCATGGATTTCCTCACAAACGTAGTTTCGTCATATTTTTGCTACCAAGTGTTCAAACTATCCCCGTGGGGTGCCGGGTTAGAATTGCACCTCCCCATATCATCCCGTGGGTGTCGTAAGAGCCGACTAAGTGAAAAATACTGGAAGGTGGGCAGCAGCGCCTTAAATAACTGCCATCTTACACTGCGATCCCCGAGCCGCCTACCAAGCGTGGGGATTATGGCAAATACCCCCTAAATAGGGGAGGCTGTGTTCAGAAGTGGACGATCCGGCTGATACAGTGCAGTTCGGTTCAAACTCGGTGAAATTTTGTACGCATATTGCTGAGCCTAATATCTATGCTTCTGGTTTGCCAGTTTTTCGATTTATTCTTTATTTTATCCCCAAATGAAGCAGTGATGGCTCAGTGGCATTGGCTATGGACTGCCGTGCAGCAGGTCCATGTTTCGAATCCCGCCCAGAGCTTGAGCTTCACCGCATGGTGGAGGGCATTTTGTGAATGCCCGCCTGGCTAGCGACCACCCTCAAGTAGAAAATCTGTCGCCAAGCACCTAACAGTGTGTTCCGGCAGCAGTCCTTGAGAGCCAGAAAAATTACAGGCTAATGAGACCTAACAACTGGACGTCTCAGTGTGACGGGCACAGTGCAATTCGTCGCTGACGAAGTGCGTCTGTTATAGGCAGAGGTTAGTCCACTTAACATTAGGTGGGCCTCGGGCTTGTTCCGTCACAATAACATTAAAAATTCCTATACAAAACGTTTTTTCGAATTATTTTTGAAAATACTTGCTTTTATGGAACTCTGGCAAACCAGAAGCATATATTAGGCTAAAAGACATACATGCAAAGTTGCACCGAGTTGTATTTAAAATATGATCAAAGTACGGTATGGAAAGCGATGCATGAACTCTACTCTTAAGTTTTTTTATGATATTGTAACGTAATAAGCGCGAAGCCCTTGCCCTTAACAGATGCATTTCATGACGAACTGCACTGCGCCCGTCACACTGAGATATCCAGTTGATGAGTCTCATGTGCCTGTTATTTTACTGGATCTCACGGACAGCTGCTGAAACACAATGTTAGGTTTTCGGTGACAAATTTTCTACTTGAGGGTGGTAGGTACTCAGGCGAGCATTCGCAAAATGCCCTAACACTATACGGGGAAGCTCAAGCTGGCGATTGGGATCGAAACATGGACCTGGGGCACGGCAGTCAATAGCTATTATCGCTCGGCCATCATTGCTTCAGTCATATGGCCTGCCGCCTACCTGCCTCCACCCTTTCTTGGGAATAGTATCGTTTGTTATCTTTTGGTATACATCAGTATGTTAAAGAGCCCAGCTATGGACCTAATAGCACATCTTTTACCTTTTATCATTTTAACAACACTGTAGGACCGACCGGTCCATTTTTTTATATAGCTTATAGTTAAGCCTTTGACCACTATCTCACCTGATGGAAAGTGATGATGTGGTCGAAGATGTCGTTACGGCTCACCTAGAATTACTGGCTCTCAAGAACAGCTGTCGGAACACACCGTTAGGTTCTTTGCGACAGACTTATTGTCTTTTTCGAATAAGTATGATGAAAAAGGTTTATTTATTATGACTTATTATAGGAACCGGTTAGGACCCGCGTTATATTCACCGGAAAGTTTACGTCCACTTTCGGACTGTTTTGAAGTCCTTCGTCTGGGACAAATGCATAAATGACAAACGCAGTTCCTAATGAGTTAATATGGATAACACTCGCGATAGTTTTCTAAGTGAAGGTTTATTTAGTATCACTTATTTCACTAAATGAACCCACAGCTCTTAATGTATGTAAATGCAATGATAGATAGATAGATAATACTTTATTGTCACACCACATATGTAAATGAAACAGATAAATACAATTCAAATTAATAGTGTTACAATGGGCGGCCTTATTACTGAAAGCAATCTCTTCCAGGCAACCTTTGGATGGAGAGAAGGGATACTTGAACTTACAGCCAAATATAGATATAATAAATTATATATTTTAAACATTTATAAGATAGAAGATGAGGCTCCATAAGGTGACAGGATTGAATGTCATCTCCCCATTGCTACCTGTGGTTGTCGTAAGAGGCGACTATATAAGGGTAAAACACCGGAAGGTAGGCAGCCTTCTGAGCAACTGCTATCTTAAACTGCGATTCCCATGACGCCTGCCAAGCGTGGAAATTACGGCAAAACCTCCCATAATGGGTGAGGCTGTGTTCAGCAGTGGACAATCCTGCTGATACAGTACAGTCTAAGATAATAGTGTCGATTCTACACAACGACCATATTTTCATTCGCAAGCGTTAAACGAATTTGGATTTTATCTTTAAGAGAATAAGAATTACTATAATTTAGACAATAAGAATTACTATAATTTAGAGAATTTCAAGTCTGGTTTTTTTTAAATATAAAATAATATTTCACTTTCTCAGGCGTTCGTGATAGCGTACACGAGCGACTTCATACCTCGCATGGTGTACAAGTACGTCTATTCACCGGACAACACGCTCATTGGCTACATCAACCACTCTTTGTCATGTAAGTAAGAAACAAAGAAATAAAAGAAGAAAGCAAGAAAGAAAGGGACATAGAAAGAAATAAATAAAGAAAGAAAGAAAGAAAATACATGTATTACACGCTCTCATCATATTACACAGTATAAATATGTAAATCGAAATAGATATTTAAACCGTTGTTCAGGTGGTGCCAAAAAAGTAATATCTCAGCAAAATGCCGAACGTTTGAGACATCCGGCGCTTATTTTCAGATATACCCTTGCAGGTGGCTAGCAAATAATATAAAGAGCTAAATATAAGCCTCTTCAAAAACTTTAAACCTTAAAAGTACATACTATCATAGAGAAAGAACTAATAAGAGTGACTAATAAGAGTGGCATGCAGGCAGAATACAAGAACGAATCGCCATAGTGTTTAAGATCTTTTTATGACTATGTATTCTTGTAAATAAATGATTGATTTGATTTGATTTGATTTGACAAAGACCATACATGACAGCGTACACCGATAACTAAATACCAGCTTCGGCGAAAGATGTCGCTAAATGTATCAAATCACATAAAATAACGAAATAATATTTTTAATGGCCGTCTTAAATCTCAATAAGGCTACTCGCACTCGTGTTGGAACGAAAACAAATGGCTAGATGGCGTTATTTGCCATGTAATTTACATGCGGTGCAGCGCCATCTATCAATAAACTTATGAATCGTGGTAAATTATCCATAAAAATCAAATTTATTGGAGCAGCATTTTAACACAATATTTCGTATTCAAATAAACAAAACATCTTTCGGGCCTGTTTACCATCGATGAAATTCAAAGTTATCGGCTTTAAGTGTCGAAGACAAAATTTCCAGGCTACGAGTCAGCGCCATCTGGATATAATACAAGATTTGAGCTTATTCCGGCGTACGTTGCGATTGAAACTCTTATTAGTACTTTCTCTATGGTACTATTGAAACAATAACTACTTATACACAAGTATTAGTAGGTTTGGGAAATTATACGACATCTCGTCTAGCCGTGCCTGAAGACAAAACTTCAGAAGAGGAAATTCTCCCAGGAACCAAAGTCACCCACATAGCTATCAGAGTTTGCGAATTAAATATGTATTGGGCAGAAAAATTAAAACAGATATGCAATACCATGGGTCGCATAAGTGTTGCAAACCCCTAGTTGACAATGTTGACATTGCTTCTGTAAATCCCAAAGGTATTTTAGGAGCATCGTAACAGCAGATAAACAATAACACCGATACATTGCCAGAACAAATGCATTTCTTTTTTATGAAATCTAAGGACAAACTTGCAGGCGGCTTACTTGATAGTCGCCGTCGCCCACGGACATCCGCAACACCAGAGATATGAAGTATGCGTTGCCAGCGTTTGAGGAGAATATAACGCCATCTAGTTTTTCTTTATAGAACTAGTTATATATTACACATGTTAGCATAGTACAATGGCAATCAATAGTGAAACGGCTTTTTCAAAATAGATGACTTTTATACGTTAAAATTGTAATAACAACATAAAATAATTTTATTGTTTAATATCTAACAATTAAAGTGAATTTTACAAAATAATTAGAAATGCACACTGCCTATCAAACTATGTCCGCTTCGTACGATATATCTTATGTTATCAATCACAATTCGCTCGCAATATAATTACTAATAAAGCTCGCTGTTCCAGTGTTACCAGTAGCTGCTAACAATATAATTAGTAAGTATAGTATATTAGAAAATCTGTCGCCATCTACGAATAAATATTATTCGTAGGTCGCCATGCACCTCACGGTGTGTAATTTTACGGAACTAGCGTGATGGACTCACGCCTGACGTTAAAAGACGTTTAATAGAATGGCCCCGAGTTTCTTAGCCGTTCTTCTCGCAGTGGCGCTATACAATTTGGCAGTACAATGTAGAATATTTCAATACTAAAATTTGTAATTGACCTTCATAACAGCGTCGTAGACGCCTAAATTTATAAAATTATTTTAACTTTGACTTTGAATTTAATGTTAAGTGCACAAAACTATGCCTATAACAGATGCATTTCATCACAAGTGACGAATTGCACTGCGCCTGCGAGACATACAGTTGTAAAGTCTCATGTGTCTGTAATTTCACTGGCTCTCAAGGACTACTGCCGGATCACATCGTTAGGTGCTTGCGACCAACTCTCTACTTGAGGGTGGTAGCTAGCCACGCGAGCATTCGCAAAATCTCTTCAACCATGCGGTGAAGCTGAAGCCATCGGTGGGGATTGAACCATAGACCTGCGGCACGGCAGTCCATAGCTATAACCACTCTGCCATCATTGCATCATACACCTTTCTTTAAAATTTTCTCGATGGCATAATATTGACCCTAAATTACACTTTTATGTATTAAAGCTCCTGATGAATTTCCAATATTGTAAATGTATGAGAGATTTTATGAAAGGGCAAGTATGTTAGTGAAAATTGTTGGTTTTGATTCAGTATATAAACATAATAAAGACTACCTGTTCAATTGTTTTTATTTAATAATTATGCAAATAATTAGTTTAGGGGATGGCTTGTCTTTTTGTCCAGTTAATGGTTAAGGGGATTTTTGGACTTATTGTCCAAGTATCCCCTTCCAACACTCAAAGACGACGCGCAGGGGATTTCTGGACATAAAGTTCAGAAATCCCCTTCGCAGGGGATTTAAGGGGATTTCTGGAATAAGCCATAAATTGGACTGTCATAGGCAATTTAAAACTTCAATAGAACCAACCAGCGTTGTACAGAAAAGCCTTTATGGTTCATTTCGCACATTTCAGTATTCAACACATCAGACTACAAAGACGATTGGGGAGCTGATGAGAGTGAAATAGACCCCCCTACATGCGCGTACCGTGGGTACAGAAACGCACCAGACCACGCTGACCCCTACGGCCTATCACCACATTACTGGCACGTGTTCGCTGCTAGACTGGCTTTCGTTGTGGTATTCGAGGTGAGTTTGATATATATAACTTTTTCAGAGCATTGGAAACAATAATACGCTATATTTGAAATTGTAAATGGAAATAAAACCAGAACTACATATTACCTATATGTAGTTCTGGTTTTATTTCCATTTACAACCGTTTTTGAGTTACTCTCCGGTAGCTGCATTTTTTTTATCTTGATGATAGATCGATCCTGTAAGTAGCAAGGAGTCAAGGGACACTAAAAAGTGTGTGTGTTTTTTTTTACCTAAAAATGGAACCGACATCAATAATCAAAAGTGTGAAATAACTTGTCTAAGTCGGTACCATGCATACAGTATTGTCATAATAGGTGCTTTTGAACTATCATGGTAGATGCCGACTTCAACGAGTTATTTCACACTTTCGAGTGTTAAAATCGGTTCCATTTTAAGGTATAAATAAGTTTTGTATGATTTATCGTTAGAGTTAGTTGCTAACTTAATCCTCTAGGATTTTAGACGCCAGATTGTGAGTAAAATATTTTTTTTCTTCCAAACCCCTCAAATGGGTTATCGAAATGAAGGGCTTTAAATAACAATTCCATGAATATATAATATATAAATATATATTATATTATTATATAAATTAATTATAAATAAAAAAAACCCGACTGCAAATTATTTATTTCCGTTAAGCGTTTAATCGTTCCATTTAAATCAAAACTACAAGTTTTATTTATTATTATATATATTATTATTTATTTCCATAAGTAATTATAAATATATATATATTATTATTGGAACGATGAAACGCTTAACGGAAATAAATAATTTGCAGTCGGGTTTTTTTATTTATAATTAATATATACTTGTTATCTATTTGAGGTTAGAATCGATCGTATAGTGTACCTTATATTGTCCGCAGCATATTGTGTTTGGTTTGACCGGCTTGATGCAGCTGTTCATCCCGGATGTGCCAACAGTACTGCGAACCCAGATGCAGCGCGAAGCACTGCTCGCTAAGGAAGCCAAATACGAACACGGGAGACGCAGACTCAGCACCGAGTATCGACAGCTGATTAGTCAGAAGAGCGAGACTGGTGGTGGGGGTAAGAACAAAACTAGCTCAGAGGATAGGAATAGTGATCTAAAACATCTTGTCCTTTGAGATGAGAATATTGCCACAGTTTTGAAAGACAGGGTTATAGTACAGAGGTTGGGTTGCATTGAAAACCGGGCGCACGAATATTTAGAAGCGCTCGTAGGGAAGTTTGCTTAGCTGTTCTTAATAGATCAGCAAAGTTAAGCAACGTCGCGCGCGGTCATGAGTTGGATGGGTGACCGCTAGTGACATTACTACTGGGGGCCAAGTCTGCTAATTACATGTTCATATTCAGCATAGATTCATTCAAGATTCATACAAGACAGACTTGGTAGTCTGCTGATCCCTTACGAATGTATGAATCTATGATGAATCTAGGCTGGTTTGACGATATTGCCAACAAAAAATAAAAAGAGAAGAGTAAGGTAATTCAGAAAACCATTTCGTTATATTATTTTATTATTTCGTTTCGTTTTCATATGAAACCGAGTTGCATCAATATTGACTCAATATGAACGATATGAAGTTAATAGACTACCAAAACTGTCAAAATTGACCAGGCCGAGTCCATTATAGATTCATATTGATAAGCAGACTTGACGCCCTGAGCGTGCACGTGCTTCGTAGGGCACGTTAAGCCGTCGGTCCCGGTTGTTGTCTTAGGATGACAGTCGTTATAACATGGTGGTTGGGTGTTTTGCGAATGTCCGCCTGACTAGCTACCGCTCAAGTAGAAAATCTGTCGCCAAGCACCTAAACGGTGTGTTCCGGCAGCTGTCCTATCTACGACTATCATCATCACTTACCATCATGTGAGATAGTGGTCAAAGGCTAAACTATCAAGCATAAAAAAAAATATCCTTCTTATATATTGCGACTACAGAAATATAATAGACAATGCTGAGGAACTTTTTTATATAAATTAGCTAGCTTTTGCCCGGAAATTTATTCCGGAGAGAGGCAACATCGTGTGGGAGCGATTCATCGTGCTCGTGCAGTACTAGGGATCGGACACTGCTCGTTGAATCGGAATAATACGTTTTTCTTTAAGTTACGCTATGTAATAACAAATATTTTTTTAAATATTTTAAGAAAACATTAAATTAATAAACATTTTAGAAATATATCTAGTGACTATTCGGCCTAATTTTCCTGTAAAACCGAAGTGACGTCACAAACCGGAAGAATTTTCGACGCGTTTCGTTTCTACACGAAGCGTCCTCAGGAAGTCTTGACTCTACGAGCGCACGATGGAGAAATTGATTCTCGATCGTGCGCTCGTATTAGCTGTAAAAATACAGCAATTTATGATATTCGGTAAATAGATAGTGTATTGAATAGATTCAGGCGTTAGTTTGCGAATCGAGAAATCATCATTCTCGGTCGTGCGCTCGTAGAGTCAATACCTCCTGAGGATGCTTCGTGTAGAATATAAACGCGTCGAAAATTCTTCCGGTTTGGCTGCGTGGCGTTTGTGATGTCACTTCGGGTTAACAGGAAAATTAGGCGGAATTGTCACTAGATATCATTCTATATTTTTTAAGTGTTTTATTAAAATATCAATTTAATGTTTTCTTAAAATATTTTATGAATATTTGTTATTATTAAATATGGATTTCCGCAAAGAAACGCCTGAATCTATTCATTACACTATCTATTTACCGAACATCATAAAAATCTAGTCAGCTTTTTAAACGGGCAGAATAAATACACAAATTCGCTTGTACCTGTAACAATATTGATAACGTCCTAGTAATATTAAGCAACACAGATTATTTTTAAACTTTATAACAGCGCCACCTCTTGACAAATACACGCAACTTTTCTCCACAGATCGTCCCGGGCCGTGGCTCCGTCGACAATCACGCGCATCAGACGGCCTCGACGCTCATGTACCAATCAATCACACGATACTGACCAATCAAGGCAACCAATTACCACAGCGAGCATCATCACCAACCATCACAGACTGACATCGAACGAGAAAATACTGATTACGTGTTTTTAAGTCGGTTATCTTTAGAGGTGATTTGACTTTGAGGAGTTTTTTTTATAATAGATAAGACTATCAGATCAGTTCTAGTTGTTATTATGTACGTATTACGTAAGTAATAGCTGTATTTTTACAGCTAATACAATGTAAAAGGGTCCAAAAATATTATTGCTACTATACATTACATAAATACACTATTGCAAGCGCCATAATTACAAGTAAATTTAATATCCTTTGCGTCAATTCCTATCGAATTGGCAGCGGCTGGCAGTGCAGCGGTCGAATGTTTAACTAACAAACCATTTTCGACTTTGCCTCTTTCATTATAAGGTATAACATAGGATGAAAGAATTGACGGTGATGGGTCGCGGGAAGCCGCGCGGTTATGCAAGTCTTTCAAGCGATACTATGCATTTTAATGATAGACATAAAGTCGAAACTGGTTTGACAGTAAAACTGCCAGCCGCTGACACTTTGGTAGGAATCGAGTCCTAGAACAAGTTTTCATATACGCGTTTTTCCCCATACATTATTAGCAGTGCCCCTTGCGGACACGTTAGCAAACTAAAGATATATCTTTAGTTTGCTCATGTGTCCGCTAGGAGGCGTATGGCAAAACAAGAAAACCTTTTATGGTTATGTAAGCTATTAAAACTCTACTAGAGATACTGAAGCAACGAAATATAGAGAGAAACTTTGGTTATAATTTTACATTAAAATGCTGTTTTGATTTTCGTGATCATTTACTACTTTTGGTGATCATTAACTACTTTTGGTTTAACAATGATTTATTTGGTGTCATTTTGCTTAAATAGGATACGTTAAAACTTTGGTTATAAGTTTACATTAAAATGCTGGTTTAATTTTGGTGATCTTATACTATTTTTGTCTGGTATATGTTACTATATCTGGTGATAAGTTAAACATAAGCTCATTAAAAACACGTCAATGATTCAATTCAGTGATATCAGTCACCGGTGAAATCGAAATCATTGATGACATTTACAAATCGCACCCCACCCTGGTCTGTACGCAAATGTGTAACCAATGTTTAGCCTAAATTCGAGGACCTAAATAACAGCGACTGAGCTAGCGTCATCTACCGGGGACAGTTTCATACTCCGGATTACGAAACTAGTGTGTGTCTATCCTCAATTTGTTAATCAAATAATTATAAGTATAGTACCTATTTCCATTTCTTTATTTTCTCGATGACAGCTCCTATAAAAACTTGAACGAGCGTTCTTTTTTAACTTAAGTATGCATTATTTTTTATTATAGTTTACGCACGTACAATGTTATACCAGAGTTTCTCCGACTCTGGTATAACCTTGTATAGTACCACCAACTTAACTGTGCAGTTTTCGAGGGCGCTGCTGGTCAAGGAAATCAACTACAAACTGTCACAATTTGAGGGAAAGTTTTAGTTCATTTTTCTGCCACCTGAACAGATAAGTTGGTCGAACTGTACGTGCGTAACCGTCATACATAATGTAAAAAAGAACGCCCGTTCAAGTTTTCACAGGAACTGTCATCGAGAAAATAAAGAATTGGAAGTAGTATAGTAGTTATATAAATTTAACTACTCATTAAAGTGTATGTCCAATTTAAATGTGATATTAGAATTACATTTTATTATAAGTATTGTTTATTGAATTTTCTTGGAATCTCATGTTGCAATGTAGGAATGCGTTTACACGATGCGATGATTATCATATAGTTTATTATTTTTGGATTATTTCATCGTATCCTTTGAACGCATCTTACTTAAATGTTTATTATAATACTCATTGTTATTAGATTATGACCAATTAAAAGCTAAGTATTTATTAAAATATTTTATTTATATTTTTTCGATTACCTACCTTAATTGAAATATTATTACTTACAGTTTATTTATGCAACTTACTAAATCGAAAAATGTAACAAATTTTACTACAGCACGCATCGACACCTGAGGGTTACGAAAAAGACTAGAAAACGCTAAAGCTAGGCAGTGCAATAATTTTTAGTTGGCAGTTTCCATCGTCTCCGCTAGATGTCACTGTTACAAATACCTAAACTAAAATAAAATCGCCTGTTATTGTTTTTTTTGTGTTTTAAGAACACCGTATCCCAATCACCTTTCGGGGTTTTAACTGATAGGGCGCAATAGACAATTATGATGATTTCTAAATATTTGCAGTTTAAAATAGGTACTTAAGTGTAACACTTCTATACCTGTGTTTGGCTCTAACCTGACAAACTTGAGAACGAAGATACCTACGAACAACGTTTTTCGCATGTTGGCCGAGCGGTAATAGCTATGGACTGCCGTGCCGCAGGTCCCTGGTTCGAACCCCACCGCCGACTTAAGCTTCATTCACCGCAAGGTGGAAAGGCATTTTGCGAATGCTCGCCTGGCTATCTGCCGCCCTCAAGTAGAAAATCTGTCGCAAAGCCAAGCTAACCTAACCCTCAGTGTGACGAGCGCAGTGCAATTCGTCACATGACAAAATGCATCTGTTCTAGGCAGAGGTTAATCCGCTTAACATCAGGTGGGCTTTTTTTTATGCTTGATAAGTTAGCCTTTGACCACTATCTCACCTGATGGTAAGTGATGATGTGGTCGAAGATGTTGTTCAGGCTAACCTAGAAGTACTGGCTCTCAAGGACAGCTGCCGGAACACACCGTTAGGTGCTTGGCGACAGATTCTCTACTAGAGGGTGGTAGCTAGCCAGGCGGGCATTCGCAAAATGCCCTACCACCATGCTATAACGACTGCCATCCTAAGACAACAACCGGGACCGACGGCTTAACGTGCCCTCCGAAGAACGGAAATAGTGGTATATATATATATATAGTATGTCACTAGCGGTCACCCATCCAATTCATGACCGCGCGCGACGTTGCTTAACTTTGCTGATCGGTTGAGAACAGCTAAGTAAACTTCACTACGAGCGCTTTGTCCATGTTCAGTCACAATCACATAAAAAAAACCTTATTCATTGTTACAGTGGGCGATACCCATTACGGCTGCGCTGTCCTTGTTTTAAAACTTCGAGAACCACGGAATATTGTTATCAATTTCCTTAAAACATGATTTATGCTAATTATCATGTCTGCTTCAGCGATAAGAGGTCAATAGGTTACCTAAAAAATAACCTCAAATACATAAAGAACCAAAACTAGTTAGGTACCTATGAACAAACAATGTGGAAGATTACATTGACAAATTATCAGAGCACAACATTTTTTGCAGCGTGGTTTAGGTACCTGACACGAAATCGGAGTACAGTTCGACCAACTTATCTGTTCAGGCGGCAGAAAAAAGAACTACAAAATTCCCTCAAATTGTGACAGTTTGTAGTTGATTTCCTTGACCAATAGCGCCCTCGAGAACTGCACAGTTAAGTTGGTGGTACTATACGCGGGTTTGATTCTCGCTCGGGATAAGATTTTTGTGCTCTAATAATGTTCGCTGCAATAAATTTTGTGATTATATTTAGAAATGGGAATGATCTTTTATTCCCGCACACGTCAAGCACCTAACGGTGTGTTCCGGCAGCAGTCCTTGAGATCCAGTGAAATTACAGACACATGAGACTGAACAAGTATGTCTCAAGGGTCACCTTGAGACATACTTGAAGCGCTCGTAGCGAAGTTTACTTAGCTGTTCTCAACCGATCAGCAAAGTTAAGCAACGTCGCGCGCGGTCAGGAGTTGGATGGGTGACCGCTAGTGACATTACTACTGAGCGTGCACGTGCTTCGGAGGGCACGTTAAGCCGTCGGTCCCGGTTGTCGTCTTAAGATGGCAGTCGTGATAGCATGGTGGTAGGGCATTTTGCGAATGCCCGCCTGGCTAGCTACCACCCTCAAGTAGAAAGTCTGTCGCCAAGCACCTAACGGTGTGTTCCGGCAGCTGTCCTTGAGAGCCAGTACTTCTAGGTTAGCCTGAACAACATCTTCAACCACATCATCACTTACCATCAGGTGAGATAGTGGTCAAAGGCAAACCTATCAGGAATAAAAAAAAAAAAAAAAAAAAACTTGTTTAGTCGGGAGCAGTGCAATTTGTGACTTGTGACGAAATGCATCTGTTATAGGCAGAGGTTAGTCCGCTTAACATCAGCTGGGACTCAAGCTTGTGCTGTCACAAAACATAAAAAAAAGGTTGGCCGTAACACCAGAGGCTCAGATGACAAAATACTATCTACGCCTACGGTACGGAAAGTATGTATTACCTAAATAAATGGTATTTAAAAGTAAAAGTGAGAATTTTCTTATTCTCAAAATAGTTACCTACAGTTACACTGAACAGAATAGAGTAGGCTTTATTTATGGCAAAAATATAGAAAAAGCATTTCTTACAACAAGGCACAAAAATCTCATTGACTTTCTCCAATATTTTTGACTTTTGCCTACTAACACTTCTAAGATCCAAATTTGTTTTTAAACATTTAATAAGTTGGCATCGTCAGGACCACTATGTCCTAGTTATGAATGAAATTCTATTGTTATCATTATCGCCGATACTAATGGGTTAATCAATACTTTACCCTAAAACCTGGACACTCGACTCATTCTCTATACAAAAGCCGCGTTCTAACTACCTATTACACAGACACTACACAAATGAAATTTTTGTACACGCGTAAATGTGTGCGTGAAGTCTAAGGTTGTCATCGTATGAATAATTGTTGTACTTACCTACCTAACAATTTTTTGATGCGGTTATTATGACTTATTATATTTCGTAGGTTATGCGTATCTTACCTACCCTCAGAAAAATTTACAAGCACAACAATCCAACTCAATGTGTGACGGGGTGAGGACCGCTGGTTTTGGTGTGGGGTGAGGAGTGTCCGTTATATACGTAGTATTATTATATGTTCTATGCCTATACTACAGAATATAAATGTTTTAACAAAACACAACTGACTACGCACAGACTACATACTACGAAAAACTCAAATACTACTCCTCAGATCTCACACAAATTTAAATCGGATAACATGACAAGCAACAGCTTTAGAATGTAAAAAATATCATCAAAATCGGTAGAGTTATGAAATAACAAATAATAAAAAACTGTCGAATCGATATTGAGAACTCGTTTTTTAAGTCGGTTAAAAATGTAGGTACAGCCAAGTGCTATACCTACGGACACTTTACAGAGTTTGGAAAACACATTTTTTTTATATCTGAACTTGTAAAGTATCTCTAATTTTAAAGAATGACATGTCTTACGGTACTTCAGGCTTTAATTTTCTATAACCATCGCTTAGATATTGTATTACATTTATGGAGAAAATAAAACCTTCTTTAAGAACGCCTTTGTTGTTCTTAGGTAAAACCGTAAGTAGTATTTTAATATTGTTAGGTTTGCAATAACGCCTGCTATGCGGATTACATTACAAAATCACAAAACGATAGGAAAAATTTACACTATTAAAAATTATTTATTTTTATCCCGCACATGACTTAAATTTTTCCTATCGTATATTTGTGATTTTGTAACGTAAGTAGTATTGTTTTATTTTGGACAGAACTTTGTGCAGAACATATTGTTACCGTTGCCGGTGTTTGAAAACCTCCTTACTACGCCAGATGTATAAGGGTATATTCCATTTGTCGCTAAGAACGTTATTTTCGATAATTTTGATCACATTCTTTTTTTTTTTTTTTTTTTATGCCTGATAGGTTAGCCTTTGACCACTATCTCACCTGATGGTAAGTGATGATGTGGTCGAAGATGTTGTTCAGGCTAACCTAGAAGTACTGGCTCTCAAGGACAGCTGCCGGAACACACCGTTAGGTGCTTGGCGACAGATTTTCTACTTGAGGGTGGTAGCTAGCCAGGCGGGCATTCGCAAAATGCCCTACCACCATGCTATAACGACTGCCATCCTAAGACAACAACCGGGACCGACGGCTTAACGTGCCCTCCGAAGCACGGAAGCGCTCAGTAGTAATGTCACTAGCGGTCACCCATCCAACTCATGACCGCGCGCGACGTTGCTTAACTTTACTGATCGGTTGAGAACAGCTAAGTAAACTTCGCTACGAGCGCTTCAAATTCTGCGTCTATGTTTGTGATCACTCTGTTCCATTTAGGATAAGAACGCTAAGAATGCTACTAAAATGTGCCACTTCTGTCACTTTTGACATTAGATGTAGCGTTTAAGGCGAAAATAACGCCAAGACCCATGTGGAACAACTTTTTGGGAGTGTGATCGTTTTTAGCGTTTTTAGCGAATCTAACTTCAAATGGTAAGCACCCTAATAAATACTACATCTGCCTCCACAATGATTGTACAAAATGAGATGATTGGTGTTTTACCCGATTTAATAACTAATCTATTATAGTAAGCGTTTAATGTGAAACGCCGTCGGCATGAAGAGACAAAAGGAGATAAAACGTCACGCCATGGGATGTACTGTGTGATACTTTATCAAATTAGGTTGGGAGCTGCTGAGTAAGATAGTTACATCAAAATAATGCATGAAACTGCTGCAGATTTCTCCTTAATTTTAAATTGGACTCATTCATGTAATATATTCATTTAAAGAAATTCTTCTTTATTTATTTATAACTGATAGGCTAGCCTTTGACCACTATCTCACTTGATGGTGAGTGATAATGTGGTGGAAATGGTGTTCAGGCTAAAATAGAATTACTGGCTCTCAAGGATAGCTGCCGAAACCGTTAGGTGCTTGGCGACAGAACAAATGACAGTTCTTAAAATTTACATTTATTTTCACTTGTAGGTATTTTTGACTCAGATATAATCGTCATGTAACTTGGTGCTATATAAAGTACAATTGAATAGGATGATCCTATTTTTAAAATGGTCATTCTAAGTGTTACACGAATGTGGTTTTTTGTGTGAACAGAATATGAGAACTTAACTTAAAGAAATTTAAAATCGAGTCATACTACCTACCGCACATCCTGCTGTCAGTCCATAATAAGCTGCAGGCTACGGCTGGCTGGATAGAACCAGATTACATTCTCTTGTGATCTTTCATAAAAATATTTCTTCCATAAATTCTTGCGTATTGTTTCATTCGCTTTAAGAAAAAGTCCATCCAAGTGTTATTAATTGCAGAAAAAATACATATAACAAGGGAAATAAAATTTCAGAAAAATAGTCCATTGTACATCGATGGGAGAAAACGGTCTATTTCTGACCGAGAGTTTGTTAAGGCCGACGCGCAGCGGAGGGCTTAAAAGCAACTCGAGAACAGAAATATAACTTTCTCCCGAGTGATATATAGTGCTTTATACTACACCTACGAGAAAAATAAAATAATTATATGTTTTCTCTTACTTATCTCGAGACTTCCCAGCAGTAAGTTCTTTATGACTTCTTGTGCTGCATTTCTTATTTCTGGTGGCGTCATGTCATCATTATAAAATCGTCACTTTCACTATCAGTTGACATTTTGGAAAATTAGAGTAATTAAAAGCGTACTGTTAAAATATCAAATTAAAATAAAACAAAATTTAACCAAACATAACAAATTTCCACGCTTTTTTTCTCATAGTGCAAAAAAAGGTTGCCAATCTCCTTTCATTGAAAATCGAGTACATTTAAAAATCATACCTCTTTTTTCCAATTAATTGATATAACACTTTTTGAGATTGTATTTTTTTTTGTTAGCAGCTAAATTACAAAAGAACGCTACCAGGGCAGGTATAGATTTTCATACAACGTTCCTTCACTGCTACGGAGTGAAGGAATGAAAATCCATATACCTTTCCCCGTCATACACTTATAAGGTAGAAATGACGAACTTGTTTTTGAACGAGTTATGAGACGGTTTCCGAGTTGGTGTGGTATAAAATAAATTATAGATTACGGAGAATGGGAATCCCTATAGTCAATTTAAATTTATTATGCAGCAGTAGGTAAGCAACTTTCCAGCGAATAATTGCTTGAAAGCCGTTCGTGTGTTATTTTTATTGAATTTTGACAGAACATGCTCGAGGTCCACCAGATTTTAAGCTGTAATGTAACCTCTGCCTATAACAGATTCATTTCATCACAAATGATGAATTGCAGTGCGCCCATCGCCCTTAGACATCCATACTGTTGTTAAGTGTCTTATGCATATAACTTGTTACTGGCTCTCAAGGACTGCTGCAGGCGTACAGTGCTCAGCGACAGATTTTCTACTTGAGCATAGTAGCTACTTAGGCAAATATTAGCAAGATTCCCTTCCACCATGCGGTGTAGCTCAAGCCAGCAGAGGATCAAACCATGGACCTGCGGCACGGTAGTCTATAGCTATTACCACTCGGCTATCATGGCTTCAAAGTTGTGTTCAGATGTGACACAGCGAACATCGTAGAGGCACTGCAAAAAAGGGACTCGTAGGTTACTCGCCGTCCGTCGAGTATGAGCCTTTGTGAGATGGATTCCACATCAAAATATTATGTTATCATTGACCTATTTAGCTCAATGTTTTTTTTTACGTTCCAGATACGGTAGGATAAGTCTATTACTATATACTGACCACAGCGACATAATTTAGAGTATTGAAGCGCTCGTAGCGTAGTTTGCTTAGCCGTTCTTAACCAATCAGCAAAGTTAAGCATTGTCCGCCGCGGTCATGAGTTGGATGGGTGACATTACTACTGAGCGTGCACGTGCTTCGGAGGGCAAGCCGTCGGTCTCGATTGTTGTCTTACGATGGCAGTCGTTACAGCATGGTGGTAGGTCATTGTCATTATGCTAATGCCCGCCTGGCTAGCGACGAAGACCTCAAGTAGAAAATCTATCGCCAAGCCCTAACGGTGTGTTCCGGCAGCTGTCCTTGAGTGCCAGTAATTCTAGGTTAGCCTGAACAACACCTTCGACCACATCATCACTTACATGGTCTAAGACTAACCTAACACGCATAATAAATGTTTTATTGCAAATTTCCTGCAGAATATGAGAAACCTTTTTGCACTCGTAACTTCAGTGATAAAATCTCCCAGCGTCTCCTGTTCTAGATGCTAATGAATGAATGACACCAGATTGGAGCGACAAGGGCATGCACTGATTAGATAACAGCTTCGGAAGTTGTAAGCAACTTATAAATATCTACTGCGTATGCGCATTTCAATGATGCCGTCGAAGATGATATCGTAAAACACATTAAAAAATTAATCAGTGCGAGTCAAGCCTTGTTCTTTAAAACTTCCGCATTGCGACAGCCAGTAAAAAAAATACTCATTGGGCTTGTTACCAGTTGCCAAACTAAATTTTAAATTCCCATTTTCAACTTTCATAGTTATATTATAGTACAAAGACTCTTTCTATTATGGTTATATTGGTGTGTTTTTAAGATAAAATGGTCAAAATTTACAACTTTGACATGTTATAAAATAAAATTAAAGGCAGCGCAATGAGTGATAGACGATGACAGTAAAATAATGAATACTGTAAAAAGTTTATATTACTTGTACTGGAGCCCCTGAAAAAAAAAATTGAATTTCTAATCGTCTAAAATCTTTGGGTCAATATTTTACACCAAACATCAAAATATCTGGTTTAAAACTCATTCCTTTTACAAGCTGGAGACTCGATACATACTGACGAACAGACAGACAGACAGATCTGAGGGCTACGTTTGCCCTGCGACCTTGGGTGCGTCATTAAAAAAACACGAAGTAGTTTGCTATCCCTATTTGTTACTGTTTTAACTAGGCCGCCCGCCATCAATAGTGTGGCGTGTTTTTCCTTATGAGATTTTGACGGTTGATACAAGCACGAGGCCCACCTGATGTTAAGCTGTAACCTCTGCCTATAACAGCTGCATTTCATCACAGTGTCGAACTGCACTGCGCCCTACATCCTCAAACATTCAGTTGTCAAGGCTCGTGTGTCTGTAATTTCATTATTACTTACTGACTCACAAGAACTGCAACACACTGATTGTGCTTGGCAACAGATTTTCTACTTGAAGGTGGTAGCTAGCCAGGCGAGTTTTTTTATTTATTTATTATTCCTGATATGTTAGACTTCGACCACTTTCTCACCTGATTGTAAGTGATAATGTGGTCGAAGATGTTGTTCAGGCTAACCTATAGAATTACTGACCCTCAAGGACAGCTGCGGGAACACCCGGTAAGTACTTGGCGACAGATTTTCTACTTGAGAGTGGTAGCCGGCAAGCATTCGCAAAATGACCTATCACCATGCTATAACGACTGCCATCCTAAGACAACAACGGGCACCGACGGCTTAACGTGCCCTTCGAAGCACGGAAACGCTAAGTAGTATTGTCACCAGCGGTCACCCATGCAACTCATGACCGCCACTATGGGATAAAGCTTAAGCAGGCTTTGGGGATCTAATGAAAAGGACCTGCAGCACGGCTGTCCAGTACTATTATATAACAATGATAGCCAACTATCGCTATCATTCCTTCGATATATATTAATAGTTTAAGGAGAATGAATGCAGGATTTTATTTAGCTGATATTAGGCTAGCCTTTCTCCACTATCTGTTGTTCAAAGTTTACATAGTTTTATATATAGGGTTATTGGTAAAATCCTAGCAACCTGTTAGGGTTGACTTCTGATAGTCCTAGGAAACATATTGTGTTGAATTTTTTTTTGAGTTTGTTTTTCTTTATATGACAGAATAAGCATGAGAACCACCTGATGTTAAAAGTCTCACGTGCCTGTAATAAATTATTTCATACATTTTATTTCTTTGCTCGATGTAAATATTCAAAACTCTCCATTACGACATTCCTTCACAGCTACGGAGTGAAGGAATGTTGTATGAAAATCCATACCTGCCCTGGTAGCGTTCTTTTGTTTTTTTAGCTGCTATTATACTAACTGCTAAAATACAATCTCAAAAAGGTTTTATATCAAATAATTATAAAAAAGATGTGTGATTTTTATTTGTACTCGATTTTCAATGAAAGGAGGTTGGCAACCTTTTTTTGCACTACGAGAAAAAAAGCGCGGCTATTTGTTATGTTTGGTAAAATTTTGTTTTTTATTAAATTGATATTTTAACAGTACTTACGCTTTAAATAATTTTCCAAAATGTCATCTGATAGTGAAACTGTCAATTTTATAATGATGACGCCACCAGAAATAAGAAATGCAGCTCAAGAAGTCATAAAGAACTTACTACCTGAGAACTCTCGAAATAAGTACGAGAAACTTATAATGATTTTATTTTCCTCGTAGGTGTAGTATAAAGAAAGCACTATGTATCACTCGGGAGAAAGTTCTATTTATGTTCATGAGTTGCCTTTAAGCCCTCCGCTGCGCGTCTCGAACAGAATTAGATCGTTTTCTCCCCTCGATGTAAAATATAGGTACTATTGTTCCGGACGGGAATCTAACTAATGATAATATACCTTAACTTCTTCTATTCAATGTTTTGCTAATTATTTGTTGTAAATATTGTAGGTAGTACTTATTATGTTGCGTGATGTCACCTACCGGACTCAACGGAAGACCAACGCTGTTGTTTAAAGATCGATCAGCACTATGTTGGAGGAGTTGGAGCCGATTTGTGGCAGATAGTTAGCTGCTAGAGTCATTTTGTAACATTTTTTTTGTTATTGTGTCGGTATCAGCTCGTGGCCCACCCGATGTTAAGCGGACTAACCTCTACCTCTAACAGATGCATTTCATCACAAGTCACAAATTGCACTGCGCCCGTCATCTTGGGGTTGCGGGTTCAAGTCCGGCTGGAAGTTATCTTTTTCTATCCGAAATAATTTTAAAGATAATATACATACAAGAGTTTACACATGTAAGTTTTTAGAAAAATAGACAAATTCATGACTTCATTTTGTTTCTCTTCTAAATAAGCCTAGTGCTTCTAGTCTTCGTGTCCCATCTGTGAACAGATGCATTTCGTCGTGTGACGAATTGCATTGCGCCCGTCACACTGAGAAATACAGTTGTTAAGTCTCATGTGCCTATAATTTTTCTGGATCTCAAGGACTACTGCCGGAACACACAGTTAGGTGTTGGCGACAGATTTTCTACTTGAGGGTAGTAGCTAGCCAGGCGAGCATTCGCAAAATGCCCTTGCACCAAGCGGTGAAGGTCAAGCGGGTAGTGGGGATCGAACCAGGGACCTTTTCATTTTTTTTTACTTCTCAGCGGTTTATAATCCAATACTTACTCGTTCGTTGATGCCCGATACCAAGTCCTTTACGAACCTCTCCTGTTTTATTCACTCTATAAAAAACTGTGAGACAATATGTGCAAGTGTGTGACTCAATCTACAAGTGGTTGTACTAATTTTTGAATAAATTGGACCCAGTTTCTGTCACTCAGAATCTGGTTCTCATAAGTGTAAATTAACCTTTTCCTGTTCAGCGTTGATATACTTAGGTACCTATATGATCCTTGCGTGCAATAGTACATTTCTTTTCATCACACAAGCTCGGAAAGGATATTTTTATCATTTGAAATCTGCGTGGAAAACTGCATGTTATCCGCTAGCGTAAAAAGAAAAACTTTTAAAAAATCGTATTTATATAAATATAACAGAAAATATAATTTACTAACACAATACTATTACTAACAATTAAAACAAAGTAATATTTTTCGTATTAACAGATGCATTTCATTCACGAATTGCGCTTCGCCCGTCACCTTGAGACATAGTTGTTAAGTCTCATTGTGCCTGTAATTTCACTGGCTCTCAAGGACTACTGCCGGAACACACCGTTAGGTGTCTGGCGACAGATTTTCTACTTGAGGGTGGTAGCTAGCCAGGCGGGCAATCGCAAAATGCCCTTCCACCATGCGGTGAAGCTCAAGCCGGCGGTGGGGATCGAACCAGGGTACTGCGGTTCGGTAGTCCACAGCTATAACCGCTCGGCCATCATTGCTTCAAAAACTGTTTATATAGTCATGCTGTGCACACATAGTTTAGGGACATTGTTTCCAAAACCTTGTGCGTATTATACATTTGTGTAATATTATTGACATTTTCCTTTTTTGTGTGCCTAATAAATAAATAATAGAGTATCCATAGATACTCTCAATGCACAAATCTGCATGGTGCAGCCGCTGTTATCTGCCGCCACTTATCTACGAACGAGAAAATAATCTAATCGACAAAAAAGCTAGTGTCATGAGTAAGATAACTCTAGTATGCTCATGCTAGCCCAGCTGGATACGACTGGACATAACAGGAACGAGTGGAGCAGGATAGAGAGGCCTACATTCATAAATGGACGTCCTAAGTTAAACCCTAATAAAATCATTTATGAAATTAAATTAATAACTAAGTACTGTGGCCCTTATGGACAAGATCAGGGTTGCTCCACGAGCAATGAAGAGAGCTATGCTCGGAGTTTCTTTGCGCGATAAAATCCGGAACGTGGATATTCGCCAAAGAACCAAAGTCACCGACATAGCTCTCAGAATATGCAAGTTGAAGTGGCAATGGGCGGGCCACAATGCTCAACGAACTGATAACCGATGGGGAAGAAAGGTTCTCGAGTGGTTACCACAATACACCGGAAGACGTAGAGTTGGTAGGCCCCCCACTAACGACTGACGACATCGTGAAAGTCGCGGGTAGCCAATGGTTACAAGCGGCTAATAGCCGTTCTTTGTGGCGTTCTATGGGGGAGGCCTTTGTTCAACAGTGGACGTCTTCCGGCTGATGATGATGATGAACTAAATACTCAATCTAATCAATATAAAAAATTAGTACATACAAATGCGGTTTACATGACTTAATTAAACAAACCAAGATTAGGTGGAATGGTACATAATGACCCTAATAGGGTATAGCAATGTGTAGCGGAAGGGAAAGATCCATTCCATAATCGAGGCATCCTTAAAAAAATCTTCAAGAGTATAATAACACTTTTCGAGCAGGATATTTTTTATAAAATATCTCCGTATGAAAACATTTACATGCTGAAGCCAGAATTATGGTTTCTTAACTTAAATAAGTTACAATATTCAGATAAGAAGATTTTTTGTTTACCTAAAAGTAATTTTCTTGTACGAAGAAAACTCTGTTGTTGGTCTAATTAAATTATATAATCAGAAGAATATATTTTCTTATTAATATTTCTAAATAATATCTTAACTGAACTATTAATGTACTTATAGTAAAATATTTTTTTTTCTTATTTGAATCTAATGAATGAGTGAACGAATGAATTCATTTATTCAAGTAAGGATTGTTTTAAATTTGAGAATTTCAGATTCTCTAAATTAGAACAATGATTTCCTTAGACAGAGACATGACTACTTTTTTTTAATAAGAAAATAATAATCTAAGTTAAAGTATATAAATACTTGCACGTAAAATTATTAACAAGACAAATATTTACTAATCACAAGAATATATTGATTTCCCCATATATGAAACACGGAATGTCTTGACCAATAGATATATTTTTATTTGACACATTTTTTTTCGTGTAGGACTCGGAGGAATTTGTGTACATTTTGTATATTTTTGATTTGAACCGGTAATTTATTATATATTTTAGCGGCCATTGCGTAATATCTAAATAATGCATGAGAAAATAAATTTTATATCACTTCTTTTATATTTTTGTTTTTGCGCATGCACCGCTGATTAAATTTCAAAATTACAACGAGAAAAAATATATAGTCATGTGCAGGATTCAAACCCGCGCCATCCACCCTTGTAGAGAGGGATATATTCTAACCGCTAAGCCAATATGACATACGACTCATAGCCCTAATTTGTTCTTAACCATCGATCGTATGGATGGAGCGACATCTATATTTCAACTTACGTTGTACTACAAACATGACTAACATTTTCAATTAGCTTTAAACTTTTTTTTTTATGATATTGTGAAGGAACAAGCGCGAGGGCCACCTGATGTTAAGCGGTATCCTCTGCCTGATGCATTTCATCACAAGTGACGAACTGCACTGAGCCCATCACCTTGAGACATACCTGTTAAGTCTCATTTTGCCTGTTATTTCACCGGCTCTCGAATTGCACTGCGTCCGTCACACTGAGATGTACAGTTAATTTAATAAGTCTCATGTGCTTGGTGACAGATTTTCTACTTGAGGGTGGTCGCTAGCCAGGCGGGCATTCGCAAAATGCCCTTCCACCATGCGGTGCAGCTCAAGCTCTGGGCGGGATTCGAACCATGGACCTGCTGCGCGGCAGTCCATAGCCAATGCACTGAGCCATCATTGCTTCTTGTTAACAATGACGCAACCCTATAATTTTAATATTTTCATAGTATAAAGCGGTTAGAGCATACCCCGGTTATAAGGGTGGATGTCGAGGGTTCAAATCCCGCACATGACTGTATTTTTTCCTCGTTCTATTTATAGGTATATCACTAATTAAATAATTTTAATTTTATTACAATAATGAGTTTGAAGAAATTGGAATTAAAGGGCTCTGTTTTCTGTGGCAACACTTTATTAGTAAGTCATTACTATACCTAATATCAATAATTATTACGTAGAACTCAAGTAAATATGTAAGTGAGTAGTAACCTACGTACGAAATGTCTACGCGACACAGAAAGTACATATTCTGTTTCAACTTGATAACCTATTTGTAAGCTGATATCATAGCTTGCGCCACTGGACCTACCTTCTGGCACCTACAAATAAATACTTATAAACACATTTTTAGTTTTAGCGGTATGACTTTCTTAACAAAACACTACGAACTATATACAACACCACAGTTACTACAATAAAAGCATATAGACAACCTATAAGTGTTTGCAGACTCGCAGGCAGTCAAAAGCTCTAGCCCACTACCAGTTGGCAGCGTGCCCAGCATGCTGGCAGCATTATATAGCAGCATATTAGGATAGTACATATGAAGCTGCAAATTCACTAAAAGTTAATCTAAGTGCATGCCGTGAATCAAATTAGTCGACACACATCAGAAGCGGAATCGATTAAGGTTTATAGGATAGTGGAAACAAACAATACATAATAATAACAAATATTTTTAAATTTTTTTTAAGAAAACATCAAATTAATATTTTAATAAAACACTTAAAAAATATAAAAATATATCTAGTGACAATTCCGCCTAGTTTTCCTGTTAAGCCGACGTGACCCCACAATTTCGACGCGTTACGCTTCTACACGACGCATCCTCAGGAGCATTGACTCTACGAGCGCACGATCGAGATCTTGATTCATCGTATTTGTTATTATTAAATATGGATTTCCGCAAAATAACGCCTGATTCTATTCATTATCAAACAAAACTTATCGTGACTAATAATAACTTCTAGGTTAGCCTGAACAACATCTTCGACCACATCATCTCTTACCATCAGGTGAGATAGTGAACAAAGGCTAACCAATCAGGAATTAAAAAAAATGAAGTAATAAGACTACTCGTATATAGATAAATGATATAGGTTCTATTCAGTTATCCATGACTCGTATTGACAAAATGTACTTACGAAACGAAAGTGAGTTAATCATGAAACTCATACCTAACTATAATATTATATAACTATTAATTCCGATATAATGGTAAAATAAATTAATTGATTTATGTTACTTTCTTCCGCCTCTAATAATGATATAAGTATCAAACTTATATCAGAAGTTTAAACACAACTAAATTGTACTCTCTCCATAAGCAATCACATTCAAATAACTTAAGTATTATTACAAATTACAGCCAATAACGAACAAACAGATCTTCCTGCGTAAATGATAGTGAGAAAACAGTCCCGAGATAACTCAGTGTATGCTGACCCGAAGTCAATCAGTCGGTCAGTCGGTATCTAGTGGGTTCCACGTAGTCGGTCTGGCTCGCACTCGCCAAAAAAAATTGCATCAGGAAAAATCTGGCTAAATAAAAAGGAATTTGACACAAGTGAAAAGTGATGAAAACTTTTTAGTGTTATCGAAAAATATAACAGTACTGGCCGCTTAAAAGTTCGTGAGACAAAAGAGTTTTTAGTGTTACCTAGTGAAATAAAAATGCTGTCCAGTGACCAAAAAGTGTTATTTAATTAATTTTGAAAATTCTATTAGAGTTACATTCAAGTAAAAAAATATACTTTTAAAAATATTTTAGATAATATATGCGAGAAATTTATAACATTTGACTGGGATTCATATTTGAGTAAACTAAAAGTGCAAAAGTGATATGAAGGATTTAAGTCGGTGTACTTTTTTTAGTGTACAAATTGGTTTTTAATTGTGAAATCTTATTAAATTGAATTAGGAACAAATGCGTGCAAGGTGTAATAAGTGACTGAACTATTTCAAATTGTACCAAAAGAATAAAAAATTTTATTTTTTTAACTCTACGCATTAATAACATTTAAGTACGCACATAAAACATAAGAATTTTGTGCATAACTGTTTACTGCAAACAACTGTGTACAGAATACAATTCCAAAGACAATGCAATAAAAAATTATCACCAGAAAAAAAAAATGGCTCACAAAGTAGTCGAAAAGACCACATCCACCGCACCGATGCTCCCAAAAGAAAAGACCAGCTTGGAACTTCGACTTCCGGAGACACCTCATAATGATTATGAGAAGAATTCCCCCACTGCTCCCCCGGAAAGTCCAGAAGAAAAAGTGGTATACATCACCCCAAGCAACGGCAGAGTGGGAAAGATCTTGATAAGGGAAGACACCATATTAACTGGTCTCCAGGGTTGCGCCGGTTGTGGAAGAGGGCAGTTTACTTGTTCTGGAGTTAAGAAACAATGGTCAGTGCTGTGTTGGGGGAGGCAATCCGATCGGAAATATTATTGTTGTAAGTAAAACCTTCTTTTATTTACAGCTTAGATAATTGATGTGCTTGTTGCGAGGAGTATGCCTAGTTGTTCCCAACTGATCTAGTAGCTTGACTAGGTTAAGCTACATTGTGTGTACTCGACTTGGATGGGTGACCGCTGGTAGCTTTTACTAATGTGACCGTCGGCCCAGTTTGTGGTTTAAGAGTTGTAGGAATTGATCCCAGAAACTCTAGCAGATTGCATAGTCGTGCATGGTGGTAGGGATTCTTAATTGGCTTCTAAAAAAGTAGGAAGCTCTCAATTCTGTATATTTTTAACCAACTTAAAAAAAGGACGACGTTCTCAATCGACTGTATTTTACCTCATAACTTTTATTGGGTGTACCGATTTTGTTTGTTTTTTTTATGTATAAGCTGGTGCTTGTCATGGAGCCTCATATAAATTTCAGGGAGTTTTGACTAGTAGTATTATTGAGTTATCCCTAAGAAATCATCGACTACAATGATAATTTTCTAATTTTCATTTGTCCATGTAAAATAATCAAACATGTATAAAAAGATTAAAAATAAAAATTAAAACACCCTTGCAATTTTTTAAAGTGTTTTATCGTTTCATTGAGATTAAAACTGCAAGTTATATATATTAATGGAATCGTTTCATAAAGATTGATTTTGACACCACACTCGAAAGGTTTAGGAAAAAAACAATTGTTCTCACAATATGACGTCTAAAATCCGCCAGCTTTGTTTTGTTACTTTTTTTATGTGACTGGTGTCACCTGCGCTATCAAGACAAATCTAATTATATATCATACATTAAAATCAGTTGAGTCGTTTAGAAGATATGGTGAAATAAAGAAACTCACAAACATATATGCATACATAGAAATTATAACGGATGGAAAAAGATAACTTCCAGCGGGACTTGAACCCGCAACCCCCAGAATACCGTCCTGGTGCATTACCAATTATGCTATGGAAGCGAGTGCTGGACAGTCGAAAATTCTCCATCCGTTTGAATACACGTCTTTTTTTTTTTTTTTTGACGTTGGCGACATCTACCCAAATAGAAGAGGACTATTTACTTAGGCTGGTAGGTTGATATACGATCAACACTGAACACCAAATCGATGAAACCATTTTAAATTTTGACTAAATTTATTTTATAGGAGCATTGACGCATGCTAAGCGAAAACATAGGTTGCGGGTTCAAGTCCCGCTGGAAGTTATCTTTTTCCATCCGTTATAATTTCTATGTTTTCGCTTAGCATGCGTCAATGCTCCTATAAAATAAATATATGCATACATACTTAAACCCTGAGACATAACACTCCCTTTTTTTGGGCAGCCCTATAATAAACTGTAGACGACGGCTTGGTTGATGTAATTTTTAGTGGTTTATTGTTTTAGAATATTTTGTTTGAAGTCAGTATTTTTTTATCAACATTTGTTTATTCGTACTATGTTTGTTACGCGATTACTCCGCTTATTTTTTTTTTTTGTTGGGTATACCTTCGAAGTAGTCTCATTTGAATTTCATTAAAATAGGTTGAGTGCTTTTTAAGTTATAGTCAATTAAGGTCAACCGGGGCTAACGCGTCTATGGGGTTAAGGCATCTAATCCAATTATAATACGAAACACAAAATCTAGAACTACTTCCGCCATCTTTTGAACGTGTTTGATACTAAAACCACATTATTTGATCGGTAGAGGTCGCAAGAGGCCTCATTTTTGTATAAATTTCCGCCATCTTGAATATGACATTTTCTTCGGAACCTCACGTAAGTGACATGTGATATATAAATATCCTGAAATCCCAATGTTTTGAAGATGTTCGTTAATTTTTAACGGTAAATATTTTGTAATATGAATTTGTTTACGTGTTGTTCTAATTACTTTAAGGAAATTACTTAAGATTTGTAGTCCACGTGCAATAAAAATATTGTAGGTTATATTTTTGCATTGGGGCTATCGCGTCTGTCCCGTTGGGGTGATTGCGTCTTATGTAACGCAATAGCCCCATTGTCTGAGGTCCTAAACCTTTTAATTTTATGATAACAGTGATTGAGGTAGGTATATGTATGTATATCTATGCTGTATAGACAGATAGTGGAAAAAAAATGCGTGATATGCTGATTGCAGATTTAGGGCTAAAAGAATATATAGAGGTAGCGTCAATTTTGTATGTTTGTTGATAGATAATTTGAAAACTTCTTTCACTATTGAAAAGGTAACATTTTTGAAATGGTCTTACACTGTATATTAACCCTGATGAAGTCAGCCCGGATCGCTAATTATACTAGGGATACACTCGTTTTGCGGGAGGCTGGTAATTAATAATTCAAATAGTGGTGGATTTCTTATCGTAACATATTTTAATGTATTAAATTAATTGTTGTGATTTTTTTATGAAGTTAATGGAAGGTCGAAGCGTTGCAAAGTATATACTTTCTAAGACAATTATTATTATAGAGCCTTTTTTTATGTTATTGTGGCGGAACAAGCTCGAGGCCCACCGCCCTAGTGCCTCATACTCCCGCATAAACTCTATATATTTTTCCCTCAGCACAAGGGCCCTGTCCATACAAATTCTGGTAGCAGAGCACGGTCGCTACTTACATCGTAGTTACATTTTGGCGGCAATTGGCAAGCGCGGACGCTTCATTACATTTTGCATAAGTACCACACATTCTTAAACGCGGTCGTTTTAAAATAAAATAAATTAATTGTGCCCAGCAGATTATACAAAGTTATAAACAGATAGGCAAACTATTTCACTAGGTTTTCTATTTGTTCGGAACTATTTGCATGACGCAACATTATGTGTTAACTAATCGCCTACCTTCGTACGATATTTAAGTTACGTTATTATTGACGAGTTTGGTTATCGGTTTAAAGGCTTGGAAACTCGTGTTTGTTTACCTTTGTTTGCCTTTGGAAGACTTGCGAACCAGGTTAGATTATTAACGTTTACTACTGTTTTTTTTTCTTTGTGTTTATTACGTCCTTAGGCCCCTGTCCATACACCTTATATACCTAGTTAAAACATGTAAAAGGAAACACCATATCCTTATAAAATATTATTTACCTAATTTCAGTGTTGTTGGTAGTATGTTTTTATTAATTTCTATATTAACACATAGAACAGAGGGTTGCAAGTACATTTCTATGCAAAACTGCAAAGTTCTACTTCGGAAGAATCTCTATTCCCACTATTAATTAATACCTACTTAACCTTTGAGAAGAAAATTGTTTTTTACTCCTGGAATCTAGGATGGGGCGAATGCGTCTACAAGAGAAAGTATAAATTAGACGCTATAGCCCCGAACATTTTTGTATCACCCGTAATGAGAGATCATGCCCAGAATTTAGCTCATGATATAATAACTAACTTGATCTCTAGTGCTTTTACATAGTTTCATGATTAACTTTGTTGATAACTCTTCCAGTTATGTGATGCTAAACAAAGACGCCATAGCCCCACGTGGGGCTATTGCATCTAAAAATCTCTGCTTTTAATAATTAATTATTTTCATACAACAAGGATTCAAAATGTCAAGAAATAGAATTAAAGTATAATATTAGATAAAATATTCTATTTTGTGTTGTAGGTTACAGTCTTATAAGTTCAACCATTAACTTGCTATAACCAGTTAAAAATGCCGTAAAAAGTATTGTAACGCAATAGCCCCGGTTGACCTTAACTGAAAAATGAATTCGCTTATTGGATGATTTATAATATGATTATTAATGTTGTTGATGATGACAGAATTTTAGGCGACGTAATGATTTTCCAACAGTTTATATAACAAAAAAATAAAATATTAAAAAAAAACTAGAATAAGTGGATTCTTTTTCCTTTACTGAAAAGTATCAAATTCCACAAGTTATTCTGGAAGTCGGACCTTGATAATGTGAAGTCAGTGTTTTTTTAAATCAGCACGGTAAGACAAATTATTTCATACTATTCAGTTCAAGGCGGTTCCATTACTATTAAATAAAAATTACGTTGCCATATATATGTCGAACTGTATGTTCCGGCAGTGATCCTTGAGGGCCAGTTTGCATTGTCTGCATACAACTGTGTCAAAGCAATGATGGCCGAACGGTAATAGCTATGGACTGCAGTAAATAATACTGAAGTTATTTGAATGAGATAATTGCCGCAGTACCCTGGTTCGATCCCCACCTCCGCGCGCCCTTTTGAGCTGCACCGCTTGGTGGAAGGGCATTTTGCGATTGCTCGCCTAGCTAGCTGCCACCCTAAAGTAGAAAATCTGTCGCCAAGCACCTCACGGTGTGTTTCGGCAGCAGTCCTTGAGAGCCAGTGAAATTACAGGCACATGACTCAAAGTGACGGGCGAACATTGACGTATAATAATATCTCGATGCGGGCGCAGTACAATTCGTGACTTGTGATGAAATGCATATGTTATAGGCAGAGGTTGGTCCGCTTAACATCAGGTGGGTCTCGAGTTTCGTCACAATAACATACGAGTATTAACTATTACCGTGTGAGTAAGCGGGAACATTGAAAAGTGGTCTTTGATATTGTGTTATTTCCCGCCATTTATGTCTTTTCCAATTTCAACTATCTAATATATTACATGTATAACTTGATACTTTAAACCGTTTAAATGTGGTAGGCCTACGCTATCATAGAACAGCAACCCCGGACGCAGATTTTAAATTTGTTCGATTCTTGTCGTAGAAGAAGAAAACTCCTTGGTTTCGGCTTTTATGACAGATGAATGGAGCGTCGACATAAAAATAGTATGTAATATCAGCTGTAGCAAAGTCGCCATATTTCTTTTTAGTTTAGGTTTACTTCAAATTCAACTGTATATTTTTTTAATCTTGGATAACAACCTTTTTACAGCTGCTGTAAGCCTGACGTCATATTTTATAAAAGTCAACACCATAGCAAATGTAAAATACTGCAACATCATTGGACCTCTATGGTGACAAAGGTCTATTATATTTGAGAGTACTATGAGAAGTCGACAAATGCACGTACGATTAATGCTACTTTGTTGGTTACTGAGATTAAAGATATCGTCCTATACATAACAAAACGCTTTATTGTACACCAATAGAAATAACAAATAACGCAGAAAATGTTAAAACTAAATTACAAAGAGCGGACTTATCGCGATCTCTTCCCGTCAACCTTTGGATGGAGATCGTTTAAGGAGTCAGAGAGGTTGGCGAACACAATAAATTAATTATATACCTACAGGGTTATTGGAAAAATGCTAACAACCTCTTAGGGTTGAGTTCTGCTAACTCAACCGCTAACACACTTTTTGTGTTAGTTTATGTGTATTTGACGGAATAAGCACGAGGACCACCTGATGTCAAAAGTCTCTTGTGCCTGTAATTTATTAATTCATATTTTTTATTACTTTGCTCGATGTAAATATTCAAAGCTCTATTCAAAGGAACCACGGTGCAGTCCAGTGTAGCTGCGGCGGGCGTTCTTAGCTAGGAGTAGGCATTAAAACTAGGAGACTAACGGAGTAGGCAATTTTTTTTTCAAAACAAAATAAAATCATCTCCATATGTTCCTTAGGACTAGCAGAAGTCACCGTAAGAGGTTGTAAGCATTTTACCAATAACCCTGTATATCTATTTAAATAAATCAAATGATTAAGTACAATACAACACTAATTAGGTAGGGGATTAATAAACTATAGCTTATATAATACATAAACATACTACATACAATAAAACCAATTATACTATTTAATACTGAACACTACCTACTGTAAAACATTACGGATACAGACTAAAATTTCAATAAGAGTCCTATAGTTTTAGCCTAGTTTCAAGAAATAGGTATATCAGTACACCCCCGCGCGGACGACCTCTTTCAAAGACTTCCACTGCTCCTAAAACACCACATTTTCGCCAGATGTGACGTACACATAACATAAAAGATAAAACAATCCAGCGTCGCTATCAACAATGGAGCTGGGGTGAGGAAGTCATGATTAGCCAAGAGCAACAGCCAGTATATTGACCTCATACTCTGATTCGTTAGAGATCTTTTTGCGTGTCAAAAACAGCACGATAAGCTACTATTTATCTCTAGCTATAATTGTTATAGGACTAATTAGATGTCATATTAAACAGTTTCCGGGCCGTTAAGGCGCTGACAAGTGGAAAATAGCTTTACTTGGACAGATTATTACCAAAATGTATTTAGTTTGTAGCAACTGTGATGGAATTGCATTTTCTAGCACTAGTTGAATCCTGAGCATAGAAGAAAGCATAGGGGATCGAAGTGGAATTGCTTTTTATAGTACTAGTTGAGTCCCCTGAATAGGGTACTGTAGTGGAATAGTGAGTGTTGTACAGTCCCCTGGGGGACTGAAATAGGGGATCGTAGTGGAACGATCGAAATTATATAATGGGTCCCATTGATATCTGCGATAATGATAACAATAGAATTTCATTCATAAATTGGCCATAGTGGGTCAGCCGATGCCAAAGGATTCTTGATCACATTATCTAAGGCCAATTAAAGTCCGAAACACGTTTCCTTAAAATTTTCTCGATAGAATAAAATAGCAAATTGATATCTGCGATAATGATAACAATAGAATTTCATTCATAAATTGGCCATAGTGGGTCAGCCGATGCCAAAGGATTCTTGATCACATTATCTAAGGCCAATTAAAGTCCGAAACACGTTTCCTTAAAATTTTCTCGATAGAATAAAATAGCAAATTGATATCTGCGATAATGATAACAATAGAATTTCATTCATAAATTGGCCATAGTGGGTCAGCCGATGCCAAAGGATTCTTGATCACATTATCTAAGGCCAATTAAAGTCCGAAACACGTTTCCTTAAAATTTTCTCGATAGAATAAAATAGCAAATTGATATGTGCGATAATGATAACAATAGAATTTCATTCATAAATTGGCCATAGTGGGTCAGCCGATGCCAAAGGATTCTTGATTACATTATCTAAGGCCAATTAAAGTCCGAAACACATTTCCTTAAAATTTTCTCGATAAAATAAAATAGCAAAGTTGACTCTAAATAAAGCTTCTAACGTAAATATCTTAATTATTTACGAACGAATGTGTATGAAACTTCGTGTTATCAAGATTTCTTTCAGATTTCACCTAAACTGATCGCAATTTTACCATCGCTGTCTCTCTTTCACTACAACGCAATCCGATAGTGACAAAAATTCAGCATTTGACAGCGTCTTAACTGGGGTGCATTTTTGTTATCTATAGTTTAGAATTCACCATTGACTATGGCAGTATTCCATTTGGAGCCAATATCGTTATTTTCGATAATATTGACCATATTTGCGTCTATGGACCACATTTTGAGTCTATGGACATTTAATATGAACCACAGACAAAAAATGTGGTCAAAATTATCGAAAATAATAATACCTAGTGGCGTCAAGTATTTTTTAATGTCATACTCACAGACCTAGGATTTTTTCGCTACGCTCAAAGCCTATGGTCATACTCAATCTACAAACCAACAAAAATGTCATAGGTGTTATAGGTAATAGACAAACAAGATTGGGTTCATTAAATTAGTATTTGCCATTGACCTATATATACTAGACGCGACATCTCAAACGAAATTAGTCGAGCAGTACAGATATGCCGGCCGGCATACTTTCCCCCACACGCAGCTGGACACTCGTAGAGATTACACGCGCTTTACGTTCGAATATTGTTTATTCAAAATACACAATTGATAATACACAATTTTCGAACGTAAAGCGCGTGTAATCTGTACGAGTGCCCAACTGCAGGTGTGGGAGAGTATGCCGGCCGGCATATCTGCACTGGTCGACGAATTTCGTTTGAGATGTCGCGTCTAGTATATATAGGTCAATGGTATTTGCCGAACTCAAGAGACGCCTAAAACACTAAAGAATCAGCACTCTAGAGTAATTACTACACTAAATACTATCAAAAGCAGATCAGAATGATTTTACAGTAAGTACTTAAAAGTTAACTAACATCTGAGTGGTGCAGTTGTAAATAAATTTTGATTCTCTCTCATAGACAGATATACGAAACGTAAAATAAAGTTTAATATAATCTATGTTGAATATAGATAACGTTAATTCACAACTCAGATCAATTTATAATAATAATAATATACCTAGTAACAGTCGCCTGCAATAAGAAGTATACACCTTGTAATTTTCAAAATAGTGGCAAAGAGTTCTGTTTTTCTGTATATAATCAGAAGTATCTCAAGATCAAAGAATAATTTGAATATATTTACACGTGTTAATGTTAACTTCGATTATAAATAACTTAGCGGCATCACATTATTTTGAAAATGACGAAGTGTATACTTCATATTGCAGGCGACTGTACATTATGCAACAAGTGCACGAAGTTGTTTATTTCAATCGAGACATTGACGGGTTTTAGCCTAAATGGAATAGAGATTGTAATAAACAACGCGCACGAGTTTCAAACGATGTTTTTCAACACACTTGCGAGGAACGAATACAAAAATTTCGATGCGAAAATATTTTCTTGATCTTTTTGATAGCAATAATAATCTGATTAAGAAGGTTTGTAATTAAATCTTCTAAAGTTCTACTTCAGTAGGTAAGAAACTCTTTGGTTTGTTTTATATGATAAACGAACGAAACAAACTACAATCTCCTTGGTGAGATTTTAACTAACTTAGTTGGTCTGAACGTAGCAAAAGGTAATATTTTTACCTGGCGATAGGTAAGCACCACGTTCAGCGTTTGGTAGGAACAAACACCAGGTGCATCTCACCTACTTTAGTCACATATACCTTTTTTATTATATTATATTATTATTTTATATTTTTTTATGTCTGATAACCATTTTGAAGCGCTCGTAGCGAAGTTTACTTAGCTGTTCCCAACCGATCAGCTAAATTAAACAACGTCGCGCGCGGTCATGAGTTGGATGGGTGACCGCTAGTGACATTACTACTGAGCGTGCACGTGCTTCGGAGGGCACGTGAAGCCGTCGGTCCCGGTTGTTGTCTTAGGATGGCAGTCGTTATAGCATGGTGGTAGGGCATTTTGCGAATGCCCGCCTGGCTAGCTACCACCCTCATGTAGAAAAATCTGTCGCCAAGCACCTAACGGTGTGTTCCGGCAGCTGTCCTTGAGAGCCAGTACTTCTTAGGTTAGCCTGAACGACATCTGCGACCACATCATCACTTACCATCAGGTGAGATAGTGGTCAAAGGCTAACCAATCAGGCAGAAAAAAAAATACAGCTGGTGGTCACCGAGTTTGCTGTACTGAGAACAGAACCCGCAGGTTTTGAGGTTCACCCAACCCCAGTGGCCTCCAACCTCCCCTACATCCGATACGAGCTTCGCCCCTGAGCCTGATTGATTATTGTAAACTGACCGCAATTTTATAAAAAAAAATCCTAAAGATTACAGTTCTCACAGAAGGAAAATTCATACTGCATGTACAGACCCACCAACTTATCTGTTCAGGTGGCAGAAAAAAGAACTACAACATTCCTTCAAATTGTGACAGTTTGTAGTTGATTTCCATTACCAGTAGCGCCCTCGAAAACTGCACAGTTAAGTTGGTACTACTACAAAAGAGATTTTAATTGCAAAAGCGTTTTTTTATGATATTGTGACGGAACAACCACGTACCACCTGATGTAAAGCGGTAACCTCCACAGATGCATTTCGTCTAGCAGAAGTAACGAACTGCACTGCGTCCGTCACCCATACAGTTGTTCAGTGTCTTGTGCCTGTAATTTTACTGGCTCTCTAGGACTGCTGCCGGAACACACTGTTAGGTGCTTGACGACAGACTCTTTACTTGAGGGCTGTAGCTAGCGTATTATAAAATTGGTGAATATATAGAAGACAAAATGCTTGGGATATTCCACCTCTGCTAAACCACCGCCTATATTACATATGTAATTAATATAATAATAGTTAATAATTGCATTATAATAAATATTACAATGTTTACTATATAAATTGTAAAAATAATGGCCCCGAGTTTCTTACCCATTCTTCTGCTTATACCATTTTTGCTGAACGCGGCAATAGAATATTTTCATAGAAATATGTAATTGACGTTCATAATAACGTCGTAGACGCCAAAATTAAATAAATGGTTTTCACTTTGACATTTTGCATTTCAGGTTAGATTCTAGGTGAAACCTTTTTACATTCTTCTAAAATGGTAAATTGAACGAATTGCGTATTAGTAGACGAGCTGCTAACAAACCAAAATAAATATATATTTATTACTTACGAGTACGTACGCTTTCTACGCATAGATGCACCAAAAAACATGCGTAAAGTAATAGATATAAAGTACTCCGTTCAGTTAGGTATCACAGCGTGCCGCGTTATCTAATTAGTAATTACTAGTTAGGTAGGCTAATAATTACTAGTTAGGTAGTAATTACTAGTATCTTGTTTACTAAATTAAATGTAGGTAATTAGTGCAGTTTAGGAACGCTCGTAGCAAAGTCATAAATCATAATAGGCCCGTGACACTCATCGTACGTCTGAAATCGCGTGACGTTGACCTTGTGCCGGCCCTCGTGAGCAATAGGCACCACTAGAGGTGCCCGGCCCGCACACCGCGCCGCCCGCGCACCACCCGTCGCACTCACACATAGCCGAGAACGCTTTTACGAGCACACATACTTGAGTGTTGCTTCTTCTGGTGTATATGTTCTATGGTTATAGTGCATAAGGCCGTAATCCATTTGAGTTATTTTCGATAATTTTAACCACATTTTGCGTCTATATCCACATTTAATATGAAACATAGACACAAAATGTGATCAAAATTATCGAAAATAACGAATTCAGCGTCAAATGGTAGATATACGCCCTAAGTTTTAACCGATCAAAAAGGATAAAAATAACTTTTGCCTCTTTCTACTATGTTTTCGGGGGAAGTCCCGTCTCACATGGTCTTTTTGTCAACAAGCTTAGATGTTATGAAACAAAAAGACGATTCAGTATTAGTCATTTAATAAATATAATTGACGTTTAATAGACATGTAATAAACATTATATATATATTAGACACACAATAGAGATATCATTGTCTAGTGACACAGGGAGGCATGTTGTCCACAACTTTTTCCAAAAAAACACGATTAGTGGCAACGTATTCACCACCCTCAAGTAGAAAATCTGTCGCCAAGCACCTAACGGTGTGTTCCGGCAGCAGTCCTTGTTAGCCAGAAAAATTACAGGCTAATGAGACCTAACAACTGGACGTCTCAGTGTGACGGGCACAGTGCAATTCGTCGTTGACGAAATGCGTCTGTTATAGTCAGAGGTTAGTCCACTTAACATCAGGTGGGCCTCGGGATTGTTCCGTCCCATTAAATTAAAAAAATAATGTGCAAGACTGGTAGCAACTACGGCAATTACCTTGCATGCGTCTAGTAAATATGGGGAGCTCACAACTCATGTACAGGTAAAAAATCTTAGTCTTTTATAACATAAGTGTTTATTATAAGTGAATTACATAAGTATACTTAAGTAATTCACTTAACTATAATAAACATACATAGACTAAGATTGTTTTACCTGTAGATGAATTGTGAGCTCCCCATATTTACTAGACGCATGCAAGGCAATTGCCGTAGTCGCTACCAGTCTTGCACTTCCAAGCGTCCGGTGAATACGTATAATCTCGTAGTGGTGGTAACACGAATCGCTTAGGTATTCATCTCTTTCTAACAACAGATATGACGCATAATATTTGAATATTCTTTCCTTGTCATTACAAACTGCATATACATGTGCGTAGGTATGTAGATAGGTAAATTCTAGTTAGTTTTAGAGCCGCGGTGTTCTGGAATAACTACTCTATGTATTTCAACTCTCTGATAATAGACATATAAGTAATACACTTATAATAGAGATACAATAGACATATATTACAAAATTACAACGAAATGGAATATTTGAACTACGACTGGGATACGAACTTGCGACTACCCGTCCTGTATGACGAATCCTGAGCGCCGCTGCGCTCAGGATTCAGGGATTCAAAGTTAAATAGTTGTTGGCCCCCGAGATAGACACTCTACTTTTTATCACCCTCTATGAGAAAATACGTAAGTGCAACTTATGAATAAGAATAGTACGTTTATATATAGATATAATTAGGAAAAATAAGACATAGCATAGAAATAATTAGAGTCTAATGTTTATATTTGAACAATTATGGAAGTGCATCGTAACAATTTTACCACTTTAACATCCGTTACATTTGTAGATTTATTTACAGCTTGAGAATTTGAAAGTCTCAGCAGACGTGGTCTCAGGATGTAGTTTTTGAGAAACAATATTGTTTTAATATTGTTAGGTTTGCAATAACGCCTGCTATGCGGAATCCCGCACATGACTTAAATTTTTCCTATCGTATATTTGTGATTTTGTAATGTAATCCGCATTGCAGGCGTTATTGCAAACCTAACAATATTAAAATTATACGGTTGCGTCATCATTAACAAGTATAAAACCAATTGCAAAATTGTTCTTGTTTGTAGTACAACGTAAGTGGTACTATAGATATCGCTCCATCCCAATACGATGGTTAAAGAACGGTAGGAAAGATTCGAGTTATGACGTCATGTCATTTTAGCTCAATTGGTTAGAGCATACCCCGGCTCAAGGGGTGGATGGACGCGGGTTCGAATCCCGCACATGACTTAAATTTTTCCTATCGTATATTTGTGATTTTGTAAAACAATATTGATTTTTTAGGATGAAAAAAAATACAAAAAATAAACAGCCTGTAACTCACTCATACAATGTTAGTGATTGATCTCTTTTGTGATTGGAAGTATTAATAAAAATATCACATTCTAAATTCAAACCACATTTAGTCCCTCGGGGATTAAAAAGCTATCTTAGTCCCTGTTTACGGAGAATAAACTAGCTATTTTTGAATAGACATATAAAAAAAAACATTTTATCATTGTAACACTCGCTTTTTATAAAGGTCATCACATAATATTGTAGATTATAAAATAATGTCTTCTTTTATTTAAAAATAATAGTTCTTGAAGTTTCTGATAACATAATCATCCGATTTTGTTTATATTTTAAATTGATACTTATTACATATTCAGTTAGTAAGTAGAGAAAAACAAAACCATAAAAGATATGAATTTAAAATATAGGTACGATTAAAATAGTAAGACCTGTTAAAACTTCTGCCGTCCTAGTACTTTAAAATTAAAGAAAACATAAAACTTGTATCATAATTTCCGAATGATTGAACACTATGCCGTAATTTTGAAAAAATAAATCCAAAAAATTGAACCGACTTCAACACTCAAATGTGTGAAATAACTTGTTGATGTCGGTACCATGATGGTTCAAAAGTACCTACTATCACAATATAATGCGCATGGTACTTCTACGAGATATTTCACACATTTGAGTGTTAAAGCCGGTTATGTTTTTGGTTAAAAAAAAATTTCACCCTTTTTAGTGACCCTTGCTACTTACGGATCGATTGTCATTCTCTGTCAATGACTATATAATCAAGATAGGAAAATACTTTTCAGCTATTGGAGTGTAACTCAATCACGGCTTGACTGATTTTTATGAAATTTAAATGGGACTACACGGCAGACATCAGCTTTCAAATAAAAAAAGAATCATCAACATCTGTTCACCCTGTCAAGAGTTCTGCATTTTGCGATTGCCCGCCAGGCTAGATGCCACTTTCAAGTAGAAAATCTGTCGCCAAGCACCTAACGGTGTGTTCCGGCAGCAGTCCTTGAGAGCCAGTAAAATTACAGGCACATGAGACTTAACAACTGTGTCTCAACGTGACGGGCGCAGTGCAATTTGTGACTTGTGATGAAATGCATCTGTTATTTAGGCAGAGGATACCGCTTAACATCAGGTGGGCCTCGAGCTTGTTCCGCCACTATGACATAAAAAAAAATTTAACACTCAGCTGACAATAAACAATTTTGACTTTTTTAACAAAATAAGACTGAAAATTAAATACGCTGCTAGTAGCAACTAAGTAATATTATTATTTACAAAATTGTTACGTGTTGAGGTAGGTACCTCCTTAAGAGCCCTTTTACATTTTGCAGCCTTCTCACTCGCACTTTTAAAGATAATTTCAAATAGCAACAATATGGTTTATATTTTTTTAAATGTGGTCAATCATTATTTTGCTGCATGCAACTATAGATGTTCTCTACTAATTTTCATTTTGATATCTGTTATGGGGGATCCAAAACGCGTAATTTAGTTATTTTAAATTTTGGGCCTCTAATTCTAATTGGACTCAACATGTAACAAAGTAAAAATATGTTGAGAACATCTATAGTTGCATGCAGCGAAATAATGATTGACTACATTTTAAAAAATATAAACCATATTGTTGCTATTTGAAATAATCTTTAAAAGTGCGAGTGAGAGGGCTGCAAAATGTAAAAGGCCTCTTAAATACTTTTGTCAGAAGATAGATTTGATCGGGAGCGTCATTTAAGTTTCCACATTTTGGCAGGAAAGCCTTGGATTTCTTCGGTTTATGTCTTTTGGATAGTCGTTTCAGATAAGCTAATAATTTTGAGTGTGTTTCGATTTTAATATCGTTATTAGTACTCACGGTAGGTTTGAGCATAGAATATAAATATATATCTTTAGAGTATATATATAAATAAATATACTCCAAAGAGTTGTACTTACGTTGTTTAGAATTGGCTAAATCTTGAAAATAGACCAAAAACACTTTTTCCGAAAAACATTGGCTCTTCTTGCATTCTTTTTTTATATGCTTGCCGTGTTTTTTTAGATAAAATATTATGTCACATTTTTAGTTTCATTCTCACTACGACACACTAATTTTTCATAAAATTAATTTAACTACGAAAGTAATAATTGTGAGCAGGCGGAATGCATTTGCCGCGTTTTTTCACCAACTTTTTTTTATTATGTTGGCGCGTTTCGTTTGACAGGTGCGGCCTTCTTTCAGCCGCGCATATTAGGTACAACCTGTAACTTGTTCATACAATGTTTGTGATTGATCTCTTTGGTGATGGGAGCATTTACTAAAAATATTCACATTCTAAATTCAAGTTACTTTTTGTCATCAAGGGATTAAAAAGCTATGTTGGTCCCTGTTTACGAGGAATATACCTACTATAGCTCGTTTCGAATAGGCGTGATAAAAAAAAATATTTATTATAGATAATTCAAACCCATAGATAATAATAACTAAGTATAATGCGATTAAAATAAGAATAGAATTGGCCTAGCGCCATGTTGTGACGTCAAAACTAGAACTTGGTACAGTATGCAAAAAAAGAAATGATAAAACATGTATAAATTAATAAAGAATATAAAAAACCTGACTGCAAATAATTTATTTTCGTTAAGCGTTTTATAAATCCATTGAAATTAAAACTGCAAGTTACTATATTTATGGAAGCGTTTTTTAAAGCCCTTCATGTTGATAGCAAACACGATGGCTTTGAAAGAAAAAATAAACACACGTTTATGTGGGCAGTCGTGTCAAAAAACAAGTAGTCATAGGTAGGTAAACGAAGTTGTAGGTGACAGATAGGTACAGCAAACACAGAAATAATTTGAACTGATTTTATTTGTTACCAATATTTTGTATTTAGGTATCTTAATTTGAATCGCTTAGCTCTTCGATGCCGCATGTCCTGATGGCCAACTGAGTCAGACTCATCGTTATCATCGTAACGGGTAACAAAAACAAATTAAACAGTCAACAAGAACAAATTATACAAGAAGATCCCTAGTACCTACCCTGTCGGAGAAATAAGACCCTGACGCCCGCGTTGTCATCAAATTCAGCGTCTGTGCTGTCAACCTTAAAAATATGAATTTATTAAAATTATCAATTTCGGGTCTCTCATTTAAAATTACCTATAAATATATGGCACTGTTTATTTTTAGGTTTGTTCTGCTGATCGTACTTATTAGAGTGAATATGAGTGAAGTTAGCCGAGAGCCCGTCCTATTCTTATTTTAATCGCATTGTACACATAATAATACATTATGATATAAGTGCGGTAAGTTGAAAATAACAGCCGAGGCGATATTGCTACAAGAAAGCAGAGGCAATTATATCAAAGCGCACGTATGTCATACGACGTTTTATAACATAGTTACGAGGATAATTAAACACATTTTCTGAAAATGAATATGCATCTTTGCTTGTTTTCCATAAGATGAAATTTTGATACGCTTGTAAATCTCTATCTGTCGATTTTTCGGGCAAGAGGCTTAGAGAAGCCTTTGTCGCTGCCTCTGAGACTTCCGGCGGTGTCGAATTAATAAATTCATCATTACTTGACGACATTTTCAAATAAAAATAATATAGCGAAAATAAAAAGCGCGCGGAATAATTTTTACTTTTTTTTCCGTATAGCAGGGTATGGTCTCGCACGTCTTGTGCATTTGCCAGTGTCATATTTTATTCTTTGTTAGTAGTTCTTTGAGACGACTTCTGTTCTATCGGTTACGGCTGCATAATTCTTACTTGTTCACAAATCAGTGATTTTTTTTCGGCAAAAGCACAAAAACTGCCAATATAACTAAAAAAGTAAATTAATATTTTTGTGTTTTGTTACAGATAAATAGTTGTAATTTATTGTCAAAATTAATTAAATTAAAGAATTAAATGTTTATTTATTGTATTTTATCTCCAAAAGTTAATTTATTTGACAAAAAAAATATTTGCTATGATTTAAAAAAGTACCGTTCGTTTTAGACGGAGCATCTTGATAAACCGTGCGTTTTACCTTATTAAAAAGAAATTCGTGCGTTTTACATTACAATAACGCACAAGTACGTAATGAGAACAATACGATATTGAAATAGGTGAAATAAGAGACCCTTTACGAGCAAATGTCTTATAAAATTACACTTATAAAATGTAAAAGTGAAGATACATTCATGTGTATTAATAATATTCTTAAACTCAGAATAGAAATGAGTCAAGGAAGGTAAACAAAACTATATAAATCATCAATCAACATTTAAGTGTCAAAATTTAAATATGTGCACAGTCAAAAAATTTGCAATATATTATATAATTATAAATGCCAAATAAAAAGTAACTAATAATTCAGTAAATTTTATTATTACAGACCCACCAACTTATCTGTTCAGGTGGCAGAAAAAAGAACTACAATATTCCTTAAAATTGTGACAGTTTGTAGTCGATTTCCTTGATCAGCAGCGCCCTCGCCAACTGCACAGTTAAGTTGGTGGTACTATAGTTACTTTTGACAGGAACATGCCCATAGATAATAATATGTCCACACAGATAAGTGCCCGTAAATAGTATATTAACAACTTTTTATTTCTTTGTTACAGTGTTAGTTCTTCTTTCGGCGACCTTCGCGTTAAGCTTATTAGGAACAATATTCTTCTGCTTCACAAATCTGTTAAACGACGCCATATTATCGGTAAGTAAACTTCTCCGTCCACTAACTGAATGAGGAAAATCGGCTAAGAGCGAGCCGGATTTCGCTACAACCTATGAGACTTAAATTTTTGGAATACAAGTTTTGATCACTTTTTTTAATGTTATTGTGACGGATCAAGCCCAAGACCCGCCAGATAGGTCTCACGTGCCTGTAATTTTACTGGCTCTCAAGGACAGCTGCCGGACCACACTGTTAGGTGCTTGGCGACAGATTTTCTACTTGAGACATCTTAAAAACTTTATTTACAGACTTCAAAAATAGGAGGAGGTACTCGATTATTGTTTTTGTATGTTTGTTACCTCAGCACTTTTGAGTGGGTGTGGGAGTGGGTCAAAGTCAAAGTCAAAGTCAAAATCATTTATTCAATTTAGGCGTCTACGACGCTCTTATGAAGGTCAATTACAAATTTTAGTATTGAAATATTCTACATTGTACTGCCACGTTCAGCAAATAAATTGTATAGAGCCACTGCGAGAAGAACGGGCAAGAAACTCGGGGCCATTCTTTTAAACATCTTTTAACAATGTGTTACATACATACTATATAATAGAGTTATTACAATATTTGTTTAAATTATGTAGGTGACAGGCAATAGCTTGGCGGAGGCGGAATTGTCCAGGCATTTTTGTCGTTTATGTAATCAGAAACTGTGTAGTAGGATTTTTTAATCAATATGTTTTTCACATGCAACTTGAATTTCCCTTCTGTGAGCGTTGTAATATGTTTGGGAACTTTATTATAAAACCGCACACAATTACCTAAGAAGGACCTTTTATTTGTCTTTGCTAATCTAAAACCTGGCACCACTATTTTATCTTTATTCCTAGTATTGTAATCGTGATTGTCACTGTTTAATTTAAATTTACTCAAATTTTTACGAACATACATAATATTTTCAAATATATACAGACTTGGTAAAGTTAAAATATCAATTTCTTTAAAAAGATCCCTCACAGATTCCCTAGGACCCATTTTATATATGGCTCGAATTGCACGCTTTTGTATGATAAAGATTGTCTCTATCTCAGCAGCAGTTCCCCACAGCAATACGCCATACGACATAATACTGTGGAAGTACGCGAAATAAACTAGCCGAGCAGTAGCTACGTCTGTTAACTGTCTTATCCTAAGAACTGCATATGCAGCAGAACTAAGTCTTCCGGAGAGATCATGTATATGTGGATCCCATTGTAAAGTGGAATCCATTTTGATTCCCAGGAAGACTGTCGCTTTGTCAATAGGGAGTTTATCTGGGCCAAGCTTTATGTTTGGTTCAACATAAGGAACATTTGGTAAAAGAAAACTTTAAACATTTCGTCTTTTTTGAATTTAGGAGAAGATTATTATTATAAGGGCTTGATGCTTGCCGTGTTATCCCATTTAAATTTCCTCAAAATCGGTCTAGCCGTTTTGGAGTTACACTCCAATAACTGAAAAGTATTTTCCTATTTTGCTAATATAGTCATCAACAGTGAATGACAGTCGCCCCCATAAGTAGCAGGAGGCACTAAAAAGAGTGAAAAAATAAATTTGTACTAAAATATGGAACCGACTTCAATACTCAAATGCGTGAAATAACTTGTCAAAGTCGGTACCATGCGCACAATTATATTGTGATAATGGGTACTTTTGAACCATCATAGTACCGACTTCAATAAGTTATTTCACGCAATTGAGTGTTGAAGTCGGTTCCTTTTTTTTAATGGAGTTTTCAGTATTTGTTGATCAAATAGAGTATACGGCTTATTGTAAACCGAAATTTGAGGTTCTTAATTAGTTCAGTTTTTGATAAATGAGTACGTCCCTTAACAAAAGTTTTGATTATTTCATTTTTTGCAATAACGCATGCTTCGTGGATTACATTACAAAATAACGAGAGGAAAATATAGTTATGTGCGGGATTCGAATCTGCACCATCAACCCCTACAGGCGGGGTATGCTCTGACCGTTAAGCTAACATGACAATGAGTCATAACTCTAATTTGTCCTCTCGTTCTTAATCATCGAATTCACGTTTGTTAGCTTCATTATTCGTTAACTTAATAATTAATATAGCTATAAGCTAAACGTCTGTTCTCGCTGAACGCCAAGTCAAAAGTGAGCGGCACTGTTAGCATCAACGACTCATTCCCTGTGCGGATATTACGTGTTATGTTGTCATAGAGAATGACTATCGGAAGCAAGTCGTTGACGCTAGTGGTAGTTTCTAACCAAATCCATACTTTTAAGTATATATTTGTCCCTAAGTGCCAGATACATGGCGGTAGTGATGCAGTTTTTCTCTGGGATATTAATGATTGTTATAGGTGGCGACAACACGTTCGAATCCCGCACATGGATATAATTTTTCCTGATACTTTTGTAATAAAAGTTTATTGATTTCCTAATTTAAGAAGTTTGATATGTATTGTAATGAATCCTAAAAGAATTTATCTCTTCATTATCTTCCTGTGCTCATCCCAACATCCATGTGTCATAACTATATCCTTAACAAAACAACGGCCAAGATAAGGACACATCAAGAATAAGTTTCTTCTAAAACGCACAAGAATAATGTAAAAATTAATGTCACATTCAGTTTTATGATTGTCACGTGCCTGATGCCAACCAATCTTGTGAATGATTTAGTTTATTATTTTATTCCTGATAGGTTAGCCTTTGACCACTATCTCACCTGATGGTAAGTGATGATGTGGTCGAAGAAGTTGTTCAGGCTAACCTAGAAGTACTGGCTCTCAAGGGCTGCCGGAACACACCGTTAGGTGCTTGGCGACAGATTACCACCATGCTATAACTACTGCCATCTTTAGACAACAACCGGGACCGACGGCTTAACGTGCCCTCCGAAGCCGTGCACGCTCAGTAGTAATGTCACTAGCGGTCACCCATCCGCAACTCATGACCGCGGGCGACGATGCTTAACTTTGTTGATCGGTTACGAACAGCTGAGTAAACTTCGCTACGAGCGCATCGATAAAAAAAAATCTTCAATAAAATATATGAAATATTAAATTACAGGCACAAGAGACTTTTAAGATCAGATGGTCCTCGTGCTTATTCCGTCCAATAAACATAAACAAACATAAAAAAAAACATATTAACTATGTTTGTTAGGATTATAGACCTAGGATTTTTTCGCTAACATCCTAAGCCTATGGTTAGGATTAGCAGAAGTCAACCCTAAGAGGTTATTAGCATATTACCAATAACCATGTATAGGTAATCAGGGTGATAAGATCGTTAGAAGCCTTGTTGTGCGCCCACTGTGCAGCAACACCCTAAAGATATATTGACGTAAGTTTTGTCATGCTGCTAAATAGGAGCATTTTTCTCGCGGTCGCCTTTTGCGACATCCAAATGCATATCAAACAGTCCTTACATATATACTTGACGTACCTATTAGCATTAAAGACGATATCATCCGTTTAAATTTTTATAATTATAGGTATACGATGCGCATGGGTTAAGCTTCAAACTAAACGGTATTTCCTGTTTTTAAACTTTCGCGAATTGTACTTATTTGCGAAGATGAAAAAACGGACAAAATTCTATTTTGATACCGAGTATAATTAAATGCGCGAAGGACCCTTCCTACTCTGAAAATGAATCCATATTTCATATGTAATAAGCACATTTGGGGTGCAGAGTTAAAATGTCACCTCCCCGTTTCTTCCCGTGGTGTGGTTGTCGTAAAAGGCGACTAAGGGAAAAGTGCGCTAAATGAGCAGCATGCTACTTCTCACGTGGATAAGAGTAGGGTGTTGTGTGCATTAGACCATTTTAGTCCACTGCCTGGGTTTCATACAATATGTTCTTGTGTTCCTGTCTTATATGTTGTTAGCGTAAACATACCAGTATTATTCTTAGGGCCTGTTTCAGAATGTTCGAGTAAGTGCTGGTTATACTACCCAGAACATAAAATAACTGAATGATAAAAATGTCAGTTAACACGCAGCGCGTTTCAAGCTTTAACCGATGGATAGGCTAAATCGATGACTGTGAGACGCAAAGATAGTGTTTTATTTATTAAATATGTTCTGGGTAATATAACCGGAACTTAGTCGAACATTCTGAAACAGGCCCTTAATATGTTCTTGAGTTTCGTCCAGTGTATTAGAGATAATATTTTGTATGACCCTGAAACTGTGCCCAGTGAATTGCAATAGGCTTGCCCCTAATTACATGGGACTAAAATCCAATTGGCGAAACGTGGGTGTTTACACACCTCTGCCTACCCCGTTGGGGAATACATGGTGGAAGGGCATGGGCATTTGCGATTGCCCGCCTGGCTAGCTACCACCCTCAAGTAGAAAGTCTGTCACCAAGCACCGAAAGGTGTGTTCCGGCAGTAGTCCTTGAGAGCCAGTGAAATTACAGGCACGATGAGACTTAACAACTATGTCTCAATGTGACGGGCGCAGTGCAATTCGTGGCTTGTGATAAATTGCAACTGTTATAGGCAGAGGTTAGTCCGCTTAACATCAGGTGGTCCTCGAGCTTGTTCCGTCACAATAACATAAAAAAAATACAATTATGATTATATGTAGTATGTATGTGTTAACAATAATCGTAAATTGTCTTCCCCCAGAACATGGTAATACGAAACAATTCCCTGGCATTCAACATATGGCGACGACCAAACGTACAGCCTCTGATGAAGATCCATCTCTTCAACTACACCAACTGGCAGCGAGTACGCGACGGCTTTGACCTCAAGCTAAAAGTTGAGGAACTTGGACCTTATGTTTATTCGTAAGTGACTTTCACTAAGTACTGATTTTTACTTCCCATGTTTATTACAAAATTACAAATATACGATAGGAAAATTTAAGTCATGTGCGGGATTTGAGCCAGCTTCCATTCACCCCTTTAGCCGGGGTATGCTCTAACTAACCAATTGAGCTAACATAACATGACGTCATAACTCAAATCTTTCCTATAGTTCTTTAATCATCGTATTGGGTAGAACGACATACGAAAATTATTTAAAATAGCGCTAAGTTTTTTTTTTTGCGCGCGGCAAATGTATGATAGTTGATTACATATAAACCTCTTTGATGTTACAAATCTGTATTACCCGGTTAAATTGAAAATGCTCTGCTTGCTCGCATATAATTTGCAGTTAGGTACTAACTTAACTTTGTAGGGATAAATTACCCGATTAAATTGAAAATGCTCTGTTTACTCGCATATTATTTGCAGTTGGGTACTAAATTAACTAGGATAATTCTATTACGCACTAGTGTATAACATTATTATGCACGAGGGTGTTATAGTTCGGTTTATGGCCCTAAGAACGATATAATAAAGCTCACTTTACGAGCAAGGGTGTTTAAAAGTACATTATTATATTATTATTATAGATATAGAGTTATTGTCGTATGGAAAACAAAGCGCATACTACCTGTAATCTGCAGTAGGATAGTCCTCAACAAAATTTCCACATAGTGACATGATATTGTCAACAATAACAAGCCACAAGCACCTCACATGTGGAGGCAGCGTGGTAAACGATAAGCAAACATTGTATTTGTATTGCATGGCCGTTATGAAATAAATTGCTATATGTACATATAACCGATAGCGTTCGCTCGTTGCGTACCTAAATCGCAGTGTGCCTAGTCTCATTAAGCCTAACAGCGAACTGTAGGTAGGCATATTGAAATTTAGGTCCATTGAGTTTAGGTCAATAAAAAATGGACATAATGAGACTCGTTTTAATAAATGCTTCACAAAGTTGAGATGCAGTTTTGACGTTTATGGAGATCCAGTGAGGCTTAGGTTATGATCTGTAGTTCAAGAGTGAGATATATCTCGTAAGACTCAGGTTATGATTTGTAGTTCCAGAGCGAGATAGATCCAGTGAGACTTAGGTTATGATTTGTAGTTCAAGAGCGAGATAGATCCAGTGAGGTTTAGGTTATGATTTGTATTTCAAGAGCGAGATATATCCAGTGAGACTTAGGTTATGATTTGTAGTTCAAGAGCGAGATAGATCCAGTGGGACTTAGATTATGATTTGTAGTTCAAGAGCGAGATAGATCCAGTGAGGTTTAGGTTATGATTTGTATTTCAAGAGCGAGATATATCCAGTGAGACTTAGGTTATGATTTGTAGTTCAAGAGCGAGATAGATCCAGTGGGACTTAGATTATGATTTGTAGTTCAAGAGCGAGATAGATCCAGTGAGACTTAGGTTATGATTTGTAGTTCAAGAGCGAGATAGATCCAGTGATACTTAGGTTATCACTTGTAGTTCAAGAGCGAGATAGATCTAATCAGACTTAGGTTATGATTTGTAGTTCAAGAGCGAGATAGATCCAGTGAGGCTTAGGTTATGATTTGTAGTTCAAGAGCGAGATAGATCCAGTGACACTTAGATTATGATTTGTAGTTCAAGAGCGAGATAGATCCAGTGACACTTAGGTTATGATTTGTAGTTCAAGAGCGAGATAGATCCAGTGACACTTAGGTTATGATTTGTAGTTCAAGAGCGAGATAGATCCAGTGACACTTAGGTTATGATTTGTAGTTCAAGAGCGAGATAGATCCAGTGAGGTTTAGGTTATGGTCTGTAGTTCAAGAGTGAGATATATCTAGTAAGACTCAGGTTATGATTTGTAGTTCAAGAGCGAGATAGATCCAGTGATACTTAGGTTATGATTTGTAGTTCAAGAGCGAGATAGATCCACTGAGACTTAGGTAATGATTTGTAGTTCAAGACCGAGATAGATCCAGTGATACTTAGGTTATGATTTGTAGTTCAAGAGTGAGATAGCTCCAGTGATACTTAGGTTATGATTTGTAGTTCAAGAGCGAGATATATCTTGTGAGACTTAGGTTATGATTTGTAGTTCAAGAGCGTGATAGATCCAGTGAGACTGAGGTTATGATTTGTAGTTCAAGAGCGTGATAGATCCAGTGAGACTGAGGTTATGATTTGTAGTTCAAGAGCGAGATAGAGCCAGTCGAAAGAGCGTCAAACTTGGTATGATCATAGTCCAATATCAACCGTTTTGGACTTAAACATTCCAAGGATTTTATGGGATTGCTCTCCCACTATTAGATCAGGAACTGTAGGTATGAACAAAATACAGATTGTGTTGTTACTTAATGTGTTCGTACGGAACCCTCAGCGTGCGAGGTAAATTGGTACTTGGCTGGTTTTATTTAGTTAACTAAGTTGAGTTACTTTTTTGTGAGATACGCAAATATAATGTAATCAATTAAATTTTTAGATTATTGTGCAACTGATTAAATTTTACGGGTAGGTAAACTGATTTTATAATATTATTGACCGCTTTAGGAGTGATTTCATTACTTAATGTTCAATAATTCACATGACTATAGAGCATTTGGACTGCCTGTGAGTCTGCTATGACTTATTGGTTGTCGAAAAGCTTCGAGAAAGTAACCCGAAGAGACGCCATTCTATTAGCTTTGTAAGAAACAAATTTCTGTCAATTTATCTCATATTGAAACACGTTCTAATTGGCTAAGCCACGACCACGTGGTTTATAGTGATGGGACGGAATGAATGTGCAATTTTAATCGATATCGATATAGTGCATATTTAGAATAACAACGTGGTAATATATCTATAAACATCTTAAGCGTTGAGTGTGAATTCTATTTATGCTTGGCTGTAAGAAGTAGGTAAACAATGGAAACTACTGTGTAACAAAACCTAATGTTAGCAAATTACAACGTCAAATACACTTATAAACTGCTGTATTGGCAGGATTGTCCACTTCCGAACACATCCTCCACCATTTAGGGAGAGTTTGCCATAATTCCCACGCTTGGCAGGCGTCTTGGGGATCGCAGTTTAAGATGTCAGTTCCTCAGAAAGCGCTGCTTCCCACCTTTCGGTATTTTACCTTTAGTTACCTCTTACAACATCAATGACACCGATAGCAATGGTGGAGTAAAATTCTAGCACAGTACCCCACGGGATACTTATCAATAATTAACACATAAATTAACATGAGTCACTCACCGTGTCTATTCTACTAAGTCTATTTTTAATGAAGTCAGCGCATTTTAGCTAATCCACATAATGTAAGTTAATATTTTAGTTTTCACGGCTATCAATAAGAGAAAATAAAATACAGAAGAAATATGAAGCAGTGATGGCTTAGTGCCATTGGCTATGGACTGCCGTGCCGCATGTCCATGGTTCGAATCCCGCCGCGGGCTTGAGCTTCAAAGCATGGTGGAAGGGCATTTTGCGAATGCCCGCCAGGCTAGCGACCACCCTCAAGTAGAAAATCTGTCGCCAAGCACCTAACGGTGTGTTCCGGCAGCAGTCCTTGAGAGCCAGTGAAATTACGGGCAAATGGGAATTAACAACTATGTCTCAAGGTGACGGGCGCAGTGCAATTCGTGACTTGTGACGAAATGCATCTGTTATAGGCAGGGATTAGTCCGCTTAACATCAGGCGGGCCTCGTGCTTGATCCGTCACAATTACATAAAAAAAAGACTAAAACAACGGAAAAAATTGTAAGTTAGAATACTCATTCTAACTTATAATTTTACCAAACTCATTCTTAGCTTACCAAATATTGTTTTATAAGCTTTAAGTTATATATATAGGTTATAAATAAAGTAATTACGATGATTCGCATCTCTTAAAATAAGTAAAATATTAAATGACTCCCTAAATAACCTAATCAAATATCAAACTACGACATTTTTGAAAAAAATTAGATCGCTGAGTATTAAGAAATTCGGTATTTGAAAATATTAAAAATGGTTTATTATATAAGGCTTCCTTCGAAGTGTAACAGGTTTAGGTATAAAATAAGTATTTGAGTGTGTTTAGATATACATAAAACTAATTCAAACAAGTAAAATAAAGATCTTTTATACAATACATATAATAAATTGAAAAATAATATTAATGGCTATATAATAAGTGTATAGGTGTAGTAGATATTTTACTAACTATGTAAGACAAAACTATATCGATAGAAATTAATAAGTTGTACGATATCTGTTTAAATCCACTGTATCTTTTAGAAGCAGTGATGGTCCAGATGACCATGAATTTCCGTGTAGAAATTCCATGGTTGGAATCAAAAATTTACCATAAGAAGGGTAACATAATATCGACAATTATCTATATAAAATCGATATACACCATAAGCACTGTAATCACAACACTAGGAGGAAGGATATTTTAAATTTGGAGTGTGTCCGATACAACACACTAGTTGCCAGATAGACCGAACCATGAATTCCACTCTCGAGGTTAGTTTCTCGATGTCGAAAAGCTTTTATTTTAGTAGCTGTAGTGTTGTATATAGTTCGTAGTATTTTGTTAATAAAGGCATACCGACGGTAAAAAAACTTAATTGACTATTAAAAAAATATAAAAATCTTTTTCACATGCAGCTTGAATTGTTCTTCTGCGAGAACTATAAAATCTTTAGGAATTTTATTATAAAATAGCACACATTTACCTAAGAAAGACTTTTTTATTTGTCTAAGGGCCTGTTTCAGCATGTTCGAGTAAGTTCCGGTTATACTACCCAGAACATAAAATAACTAAATGATAAAAATGACAGTTAACATGCAGCGCGTTTCAAGCTTTAACCGATAGATAGGCTAAATCGATGACTGTGAAACGCAAAGATAGTGTTTTTTTATTAAATATGTTCTGGGTAGTATAACCGGAACTTACTCGAACATTCTGAAACGGGCCCTTAATCTAAAATCTGCTACCGCTTGTTTATTTTTATTCCTAGTGTTGTAATTGTGGTGCTCGCCGTTAATTTGAATTTACCTAAGTTCTTCCGAGTATAAAATATATTTCCAAGAATATGAAGACTTGGCAAAGTTAATCAAAGTCAAAGTCAAAATCATTTATTCAATTCAGGCGTCTACGATGCTCTTATGAAGGTCAATTACAAATTTTAGTATTGAAATAGTCTACATTGTACTGCCACGTTCAGCAAAAAAATTGTATAGAGCCACTGCGAGAAGAACGGGCAAGAAACTCGGGGCCATTCTTTTAAACATCTTTTAACAATGTGTTACATACTTACTATATAATAGAGTTATTACAATATTTGTTTAAATTATGCAGGTGACAGGCAATAACTTGGCTGAGGCCGAATTGTCCAGGCATTTTTGTCGTTTAAGTAATCAGAAACTGTGTAGTAGGATTTTTTAATCAATATGTTTTTTAACATGCAACTTGAATTTCCCTTCTGTGAGCGTTGTAATATGTTTGGGAACTTTATTATAAAACCGTACACAATTACCTAAGAAGGACCTTTTATTTGTCTTTGCTAATCTAAAACCTGGCACCGCTATTTTATTTTTATTCCTAGTCTTGTAATCGTGATTGTCACTGTTTAATTTAAATGTACTCAAATTTTTACGAACATACATAATGAGAAGTGGATCCCACTGTACAGTGGAATCCATTTTGATTCCCAGGAAGACTGTCGCTTCCCGAAGTCCCTCAGTGATTCGCTAGAATCCATTCCATGTAAGTATATCACGAACTGCCCTCTTTTGGAAGATAAAGATGATCTTTATACACTAAAAAAAATGTATTAATCAAAATGACTTCTTTCGTCATTAAAAGGTGACATTTAATTGTTTTTGTACGTGCTGTTGATAAGTTTAGGTTTTTTTATGACTGATAGATAAGTTAGCTTTTGACCACTATCTCACTTGATGGTAAGTGATGATATGGTCGAAGATGTTGCACAAGCTAAACTAGAATTACTGGCTCTCAAGGACAGCTGTCGAAACACACTGTTAGGTGCTTGGCGACTGATTTTCTACTTAAGGGTGGTAGCTAGCCAGGCGGACATTTGCAAAATGCCCTACTACCATGCTATTACGACTGCCATTCTAAGACAACGGCTTAACGTGTCCTCCGAAGCACTCATGACCGCGGCGGACGTTGCTTAACTATGATTCAGAACGGCTAAGCAAACTTTGCTACAAGCGATTCAAAATAGTTAAGACGAGTTACTTATTGCTTCTTTAAAATATCGATAATAATGTAGTGAGTAGGTATAATTAGCTATCAAAACTGTCTCTTCGTCATTGAAATGTGAAAGGTGATAATATTTAATTGTTTTTCTATTGATAATTAAAGCGATTGCAGTATTGTTTACACAATAAAACTGCTGCAGATATAATAATTATAAAATATTTTGTAAGTAAACGTGAAGGGCCCCTAGGGTGCCGGGTTAGAATGTCGCCTCCGCATTTCTTCCCGTGGGTGTCGTAAAAGGCGACAAAGGGAAAAGTGCTAAATGAACAGCAAGCCACTGCTCACGTGGATGTGAGTAGGCCAGGGTTTCATACAATATGTTCTTGTGTATAGTCCAGTGTGTTAGAGAGAACATTTTTTATGACCCTGTAATTGTGTCCGCTGAATGGCAATAGGCTCACCGCCTATTACATGGGACCAAAACCCAACTGGCGATACGTGGGTTACACACCTCTGCCTACCCTTTCGGGGAATACAGGCGTGATTGTAGATTGCAAAGCTTTATTCATGAGTTTTTTGCTATATAGAGCAATATAGATATGGAATCGTGTTTTCTGATCTAGCATAGTATTGGTCATATCTTCTAAAATATGTATTTAATTTATATTTGTAAAACATACTCTTTCTAACTCTTTCTAAAAAAACATGTACAAAAATTAGCTTTTTGAAATCTTTCTTTAATGCCTGATAGGTTAGCATTTGACCACTATCTCACCTGATGTTAAGTGATGATGTAGATGATGTTGTTCAGGCTAACCTAGAAGTACTGGGTCTCAAGGATAGCTGCCGGAACACACTGTTAGGTGCTTGGCGATAGATTTTCTACTTGAGGGTGATAGCTACTAGCTAGCCAGGCGGGTATTCGCAAAATGCCCTATATACCAATCTATAACGACTGCCATCCTAAGACAACAACCGGGACCGACGGCTTAGCGCTTCAAAAAGAGACTTACTTGATGGCTGACCTTAAGGAGTGAATTTACAAAAATCATTCTTCTCATAGTGAAGCTTGCTTAGTCATTCTTAACCGATCAACAAGTTAAGAATCGTGGTCATCACTTGGATGGGTGACCGCAGCTACTGAGCGCTTACATGCAGAGGGCGCGATAAGCCGTCGGTCCCGGTTGTTGTCTTAGGGTGGCAGTCGTTGCAGCATAGTGGTAGGGTATATTTCGGATACTCGTCCTGCTAGCTACAAGCATCATGTAGAAAATCTGTCGCCGAGCACCTAAAGGTAATCATACAAATAATCATAATATGTATATATTTAAACATGAAGGTTTAGCGGGCGTGCGCTCATTAACTCGGTAGATTTTTGTTTCGAATTCACCTTTTATAGTTCCCCAATCACCCGTGGGGTGCCGGGTTAGATATTTTTAGATGTAATTGTGACGGAACAAGCTCGAGGCCCACCTGATGTTAAGCGGATTAACCTCTGCCTATAACAGATGCATTTCATCACAAGTCACGAATTGCACTGCGCCTGTCACACAGAGACATATATATAATTTCACTGGCTCTCAAGGACTGCTGCCGGAACACACCGTTAGGTGCTTGGGGACAGATTTTCTACTTGAGTGTGGTCGCTAGCCAGGCGGGCAGTCCCAAAATACCCTTCCACCATGCGGTGAAGCTCAAGCCCGCGGCGGGATTCGAACCATGGACCTGCTGCTTGGCAGTCCATAGCCAATGCCACTGTGCCATCACTGCTTCATTGCACCCCCCATATGATCCCGTGGGTGTCGTAAGAGGCGACAACGGGAAAAATGCTATAAGGTGGGCAGCAGCGCCTTCAAAAGAACTGCCATCTTTTACTGCGATCCCCAAGCCACCTGCCAAGCGTGGAGATTATAACCAATACCCCCTTAAGAGGGGAGGCTTTGTTCAGCAGTGGATTATCTGGCTGATACAGTTCAGTTCCCCAATCGGCCCTCCCGCGATTATTTATTACGGCCGCCATAACACTTTACGAGACAATAAACTACCTAATTTTGGGCCAGCCCATGATAACTCGTCGTAAAACTGTTATCTTCGAGTGATATTCGCCTAATACACTGAATGTACAATATGTTCGGTTTTTTCTAAGGTTTTCACGATCATCACAAATATACTTAAATTACTGGAGGCCGGTGCCAGCTTCGCACGAGTATTTGAAAAAAATCAATATAAAAACTTTTTTTATAGCTTATGTTCATCAGGGATGTACATAAGCTATAAAAAACCGATGAAGATAGAATTCCGTAAAAGTAGAATGGTGAAAGAATTTTTCAAATACGGTCCAGTAGTTTTTATGTTTATTCGTTACATACAAAAATACAAATCTTTCCTCTTTATAATATTAGTGTAGATCCGTAGAGGCAGTGATGGCTCAGTGGCATTGGCTATGGACTGCCGCGGAGCAGGTCCATGGTTCGAAGCCCGCCGGAGGCTTGAGCTTCACCGCACGGTGGAAGGGCATTTTGCGATTGCTCGCCTGGCTAGCTACCAAGTAGAAAACCTGTCGCAAAGCACCCAAAGGTATGTTCCAGCAGCAGTCCTTGAGAGCCAGTGAAATTACAGACACATGAGACTTAACAACTATGTCTCATTGTGACGGGCGCAGTGCAATTCGTGACTTGTGATGAAATGCATCTTTTATAGGCAGAGGTAAGTCCGCTTAACATCAGGTTGGCCTCGAGATGACGCTAGATATACATAAAAATAATAATTTAAAAATTCTGGTGAATTTTAGTCGCCATATTGCGAGTTTAATATTTTTTTCTTCCAATCCCATCGTGTAAGATATCAAAATGAAGAGCTTTAAAAAACAAGTCAACAAAAATATATAAACTTGCAGTTTTAATTCCAATGGCACGAGACGACCCCAATGACTAAAATAATTATGATATAAGGACGGTAAGTTGAAAATTACCGCCGAGGCGATATTGCTAGACCGAGCCGTAGACGAAGGCTACAAGAAATCAGAGACTGTAATAATCAAAGCGCGCGTATGTCATACGACGTTTTATAACATATTTGCGAGGAAATAAATAAAACTCGGACTTTCTTTAACGAATAAATCTTTAATCACTTCTTAAAGCAGTTAGAAAAATTTCAACACTTTGTAAATTAATATTTTTGTTACAGATAAATGGTTGTAATTTACGGTCATAATTAATTATACTTATTAAAGAAATGTTATTCATTATATTTTATCTCCTAAACTTAATTTTATTCATACAATGTTGACCAACATTTAATGAATAAAATTAACTTTTCTGACATAAAAACTCTTTGCTAAGATTTAAAAAAGTACCGTTCGTTTTAGACGGTGCATCTTGATGAACCGTGCGTTTTACATTATTAAAAAGAAACTCGTGCGCTTTACATTACTTTTTTATTTTTTTATTTTTTATTTTACATTTATTTGGGGGGCTTACAGCTATCATTACAAAAAGGTTTAATAACTTAATTAAGAAAAGCCATTAACAAGCCTCCACAGATATAAAAAAAAGTATTTTACACACACGTAATAAGATTATACAAAGAAATAGTGTTTTTTTTTTTTTTTTTTTATCGTACGAAGCCACTTCTTTTCCAAATACTTGAAAATTTTACGAATTCAAAGTGACATAAGCAAGGTTGACATGAGACAATTTGCTAGAATAAAGGTCGATGGTGTGACCTTCGTGCTCGATAAACTCATTAAAAGCGGTTTGTGATCTTAATAAAAATGAGTGTCTGCGATAGTTTGTACGCGCGGGTGGTACGTGAAGCAACCTTCTGGGTCTAGCGTGTCTAGGTGGAACATATAAACTTAATTTACCCACTAAATCAGAACAATCAATTTTGGATTGTGCAATCTTCATGAGCAGCCGTATGTCAGAAATATTACGACGAGTTGAAAGTGGTAACAGATGGAAACGAGCACAGCGAACTATATATTTAGAACGTGGAATTTTGAATTTATATCCTAAGTACCTAATAAATTTCTTTTGTATTCTTTCCAGCCTTTGACTATGTACGGCATAATTAGGATTCCAAACTTGACTTGCGTATTCAAGGTGACTGCGAACGTAAGCACAGTATAGGACTTTTAGAGTCTTCATGGTTTTAAAAATGCCCGCATTACGTATAATAAAACCTAATGCTGATGAGGCTTTCTTAGCTATCATATCAATGTGATTGACAAAAGTGAGCTTACTATCCAAATGGACACCAAGGTCTCTAATGTCGCTCACACGTAAAAGTGGTTGATATGCAATTGAGTACTTGAATTGTACAGTTTGTGTCTTACGACTGAAAGTAATTACTGAGCATTTTGATATATTCAAAATAAGGTTATTTGTCTTACAGTAGTTAGCCACTCTTTCTAAGTCCTCCTGCAGAAGTAACGCATTAGAGGGGTTGTCAATTGCCATAAACATCTTCATGTCATCTGCGAATAGTAGGAATTGGGAATGTTTAAAACAGTCTCCAATATCGTTGATGTAGATGACAAACAAAAGAGGTCCCAAAATAACGCACAAGAACGTAATGAGATACAATACCATATTGAAATAGGTGAAATAAGAGACCCTTTACCAGCAAATACGTTATAATAAAGACATTACACAGGTTACTATTGATTATTTAAAAAAAGACGACTACCCTACGAATAAATTTTATTCGTAGCGATTACCAAACTTCTACATTACTCTCATTTGGTTATCAAGCAGGAGAAACCTGCGTGATTTATTTACGTAATTATACAGTTGTCAATGATAAAAACATGATAAAGAAGAATTAGTACATTATGCAACAAGTCGCAAAGTTGTTTACTACAATCGAGACGGGTTTTAGCCTAAATGGAGTAGGGATTGTAATAAACAACGCGCACGAGTTTCATACGCACTTTTTCAACACCCTTGCGAGGAAAAAAAATATATATTGCACAAATGCAATACAAACAACATAAGAAAATTATGGAAAATAGCGCGCAAGTTTTTTTTTGCGCCTGGCAATTTTTTTGTGGTTGATTACATATAAACCTCTTTGATGTGACAAATCTGTATTACCCGTTTAAATTGAAAATGCTCTGTTTACTCGCATAAAATTTGCAATTAGGTACTAACTTAACTAGGATAATTCTATTATGCACTAGTGTATAACATTATTATGCACGAGGGTGTTATAGTTCGGTTTATGGCCCTAAGAACGATATAATAAAGCTCACTTTACGAGCAAGGATGTTGAAAATTATATTACTTTACTATAAGGAAATGTATTGATACTTAGTTGTCCGTTGATCCATAATGCAACTTGAATGAATGAGACCTTCTTAATGAAAGGAACAGTCAAACAATTTTATAAAGAACTATCATGTGTAAAGTAAGACTATATGAAAAGTACTATCATGGTACTGACTATTTTCATACTATAAACTAATTACGTATTAATTACACGTCAATGAATGAGATGAATTGCAACGTGTGTAAGTACACATTATGTATGTCGGAATGTAACGATGGGTTCAAAGTATTCCAGATAACCTCTTTAGACTCGATATACCAGTGCGTATAATTATGTACTATACGTTTCGTAATCATTATTGCGGAAATAGTGATTCCCGGTGTTTAGACTATACATTATATATGAAATCATCTCGAAGCAATGATGGCTCAGTGGCATTGGCTATGGACTGCCGCGCAGCAGGTCCATGGTTTGGCTTGAGCTTCACCGCATGGTGGAAGGGCTGCGAATACCTGGCTAGTGACCACCCTTAAATAGAAAATCTGTCGCCAAGCACCTAAAAGTGTGTTCCGGCAGCAGTCCTTGAGAGCCAGAAAAATTACAGGCACATGACACCTAACAACTGTACGTCTCAGTGTGACGGACACAGAGCAATTCGTCGTTGACCAAATGCGTCTGTTATAGGCAGAGGTTAGTCCACTTAACTTCAGTTGGGTCTCGGGCTTGTTCCGTCACAATAACAAAAAAAACTAAGGCCAAGATTATACTTATGCAAACTTTTTGGGTTGACGTACACAAAAGGCAAAACATAGCCCAATCATAAAACAATTAAAGATATCATCCGCCGGGCTTTTACTAGCGCCAATGTTGCAGCTATTCTCGAACTGAATGGTCTAATGCATGACGATGGTAAAAGATTTGACTGCATGACTCTAGTTCCATGGAAGTTAGGGAGGCCTTTAGTGTAAGACGCTCCGTGCGTTGACACTTTAGCGCCGTCATATCTATCTGAAACCAACGTGGGGGCGCCGCGGTTAGTTTGGTGGATCAACTCAAGCAGCGCAAGTATAATAATCTCGGTATGGGTTACATATTTGAGTTGTTAGTGTTGAGACGTTGGGTCCGTAGGGACCGGGAGCTCATCGTATTTTCCAAAATGTATCAGAGCGCTTTGTCGATGCGACGTGTGATCAAAATGCTTAAAGTTATTTAGCTCAAAGAATAAGCATTGCAATTCAACGGGGCAATGTTGCCAGCATGCTGGGCACAATGCCTACTAAATCTGCAAGGACTTGTAGTTTCTCTAAATGCTTTTATTGTAGTAGCTTTAGCGTTGTATATCGTTAGTAGTATTTCATGGGATTCCCCATACAAATTGATTCCTCTATATTCTACCTAGATAATGCCTGTAGAGCAATTATTTACATTAAATCGAAGCTAGCTATAGACACGCCCCAGTCATTTCCTTTTTCTAGCAACTAATTTTATTATTACTAAAGAAAATGTGACACCGAATCTCACTTAAGTGCTCCTTTTATCCGCCAGGTTTAGAGACCACCAGATAAATTTGAAAAGGATTTATAACAAGAAAAATAATAAGAGTATATCTTAGTATATACTCTTTCTTAAAAATTTTATGGTAAAATTTAATTTAATCGGTAAAATTTTGGAGCAGAGAACCGAATACGGATCGTCGATATTCTGTCGTGTCGATAAACTTACGGTATTCGTGGAAATACTCTGAATCTTATAAACTCTTATCTGTCAGACAGGGTACAGAAGGTTGGAATAAATGACATGTCTTCCAGGTCTTTGTAAGGAGTTCCACAAGGATACATTTTAGTACCTTTTCTGTTTCTAGCGTATAGTAATTACATGGTCAAAGTTTTCGGCGATATTGTTTGACGAAGATAGCGAACTAATTGAAGTAAATAATCTAGACGGTTCACAGCTAATAATCTTACTTATATATTTTTTTTTAATATATACGCTAAAATTTTTCTTCACCAAATTTTATTTATGTTGAAACAAATATTAAGTTTGGCCTGAATAAACTCTCTATTGACAATGTGATAATCTTCCTTCTAAATGGTCTGACACAGGGTTAATCTCAAAAGTTAAATTAGTTAGGGCTCTGAAATTTCGGTATATTAAGTACCATATCCTCTGTTTAACTAGACTTGGCTCACTCAGCACTCCGTGGTACAAAGCTACAGATACATCGTATCCGTCCGGACGGGACTATTGTAGGGTGCGTGCCGCGTCAGAAGAGATCAGAGCTATGCGTGCACATGCGATAGAAAGAGAGACGCCTTTTAGGTGAATATAAATATTAGGTACTCCGTGCTTTGCGAGCTGAAGTGCACTTTATTGCTTCGTAACTAAAGTCGCTTATTTATTGGAATTTCTTTGCGGAGTGATCCTTCTGTTCCTTTTTATTCTGTGGTTTAACCAACAAATACTAAAAAAATACTGTAGTTTAAACCTGTGACCCAAAAGTAACATTTTTTTTCTTTTACGGGCTGTTGCAATACGAAGCCTTAAATGATCGAGGCCCGAATCCTACTTCGCACTTTTTTTCAGACATTTTGCTTAGATGTAACACTACTAGCCGTCACCCATCCAACTCATGACTGCGGCGGACGTTGCTTAGCTTAGCTGGGGGCCAACTCTCACCTCTTATAGTAATAATAACTTAATCTTACTGCAAAATTTTATACTGCCACGTCTATTAAGCAGGCTTACAATCGGTTATGGAATTGCTCAGCGTTTTGATGACGTCAGAAAAAAATTGTTCACTCTATTCGCGAACTCTGACGTTATATTAAGTACAAAGTATTACTGTTCTAACGAAAAGGCCGTCATGTTTATCCGTCTTAATAAAGTTACTTTCTAGCAGCGGATTTAAACTTGATTTTGACTATTTTACGATTCATTTAAAAATTTATTGAAATGGGTTTGATTAACTAAACGTTTTTAGATCCTATGTAATATGGGGCGAGCCTATACCCATCTACCGGTTCAACTGATTTATACAGTACAAGAATTACTTCCTCATTCCGAAATGATACTTAGATGTCTGACACTACCCAACTCAATTGTGGTCGGTACAATCTGTGTTCTTTAAATGTGTTCTCGCTTATAACATTTCCGGAATTAAATACATCACATCAACATCCGGAAGACATTCACCGTTGAACAAAGGTTTCACCCAATCTTGACAGGCGTCTTGGGGATCGCAATGTAAGATGGTAGTTTTTTTGAAGGCGCCCTTCTGGTATTTTTCCCTTATCGCCTCTTACGATTACCACAAAAAGATATGGGAGGAGTATTTTAGCCTAGCACCTCTACGAGCATTCAATGATACAAACCCTCCTTAATAATCACTACATAGTATAAAACAAAGTCGCTACCCACTGTTTGTCTGTCCTTATAACATATTATTATGATAGGGTCAATAACGATATACTGCTGACAAAACTAAACGCTCTGGGTTTCACCCCAGGTCTTCTCCGTTTCATCGCTGATTACCTTCGCGATCGCCAGCAGTTAGTTCGGCTCGGTCTGTACGATTCTCGACCCTATCACACGCGTTCCGGAGTATAGTCATGGGTCGATACTTGGTCCTTTGCTTTTTAATCTAATGATCAATGACCTTCACACAGTCGTCAAACATGCAAAATGTCTACTTTATGCCGATAACTTAAAACTATATTTTGAAATAAAATCATTAAAAGATTGCACAAAACTTCAAAAAGATATAGATAGGATATATAAATGGAGCTTAGATAATAAAATGGAGTTCAACTCTTCTAAATGCTTTCAAACAACTTATGGCCGAATGCGACATCCAATTGAATTTAGCTACAAACTTGATTAAACTGTGATATCATATACTAAGTGTGTTAAAGACCTGGGTGTCTCGTTTGATGTTAACTTACTTTTAACGAACATATTGTCACAGTCGCTAAAGAATCATTTCAACGACTAGGTTTCGTGCTACGGAACTCGCGAGAATTCCAGAGCATAGAAGTTATAATATTGATTTACAGTGCTTTGGTACGAAGTAAGCTTGAGGCTAGTGCCTGTGTGTGGCATCCACACGAAGATAAATACACCCTTATGTTGGAGAAGGTTCAAAAAGCCTTTCTCAGATATTTATACAGACGTATGTATGGGTATTACCCATACATATACTGAATTTCTGCTGGGTTCCTTAGGATACAATTCTTTAAAAGTTAGAAGATCCCATGACCAATTAGGGGTAATGTGTAAAATCCTGCATGGCAAAATTGAGGCACCGGATCTACATGAGCAGCTATGTCACTTTTGTGTACCCGACAACTATCTTCGGAGCAGGAAACATAGATTGTTTGCTGTTCCGGAGCATATAGAACAGTTGCTCACCAGACATCTCCTATACCACGATCCCTTGCCGCCCTCAATGATCTCCTTGATGCCAAACCAGACTGTGATTTGTTAACAGATGAATGGAGGGACATAATGGCGGAATGCTTGAGTTATTGTGAAATTAAAACTGCAAGTTATTTAAATTTATGGCATCGTTGTTCGCCCTTCATGGGTTTACAAAAAATAATGTCTTTCAATATGGCGTCTAAAACTCACCGGTTATCCACCCACCATCTAGCGATATCTCATACATAAAAATTGGTTTATTCTTTAAGAAGATATGGTGGAATAAAGAAACTCACAAACAAATACATACATACACGAACCGTCAAAAACACTTCTTTTGGGCAATCGTGTAATTAAGATGTCGCCAAGCACCTAAATGTGTATTCTGGCAGCTGTCTTGAGAGCCTGTAATTCTAGGTTACTCTGAACAATATCTTCGACCACCTCATCGCTTACCACCAAGTGATATAGTCTACGAATAAATACATTATTTATTCGTAGGATATAGTGGTCAAAGTCGAAAGCCTGCAGCTCAATTTCGCCATCGCATCGGTCGTCCTGACAAAGCATGATGTTTTATCAATTTCATGTCGACGTTTGGAAGTCGACAACCTTGCGATTTTCACGGCTTTTCCTACCTCGCACTGCCACAATATGGAACCAGCTGCCAGGTGCAGTATTTCCGAACAGATTGACTTGGGGCCTTCAAGAAGAGAGCATATTCCCTCTTCAAAGGCCGGCAACGCATCCTCGATACCTCTGGTGTCGCGGATGTTCGTGGGCGATGGTGATCACTTACAACCACCATAAAAAAAATGCCAATTCGGGAAATGAACCCGGATCTCACGGTATCAACAAGTCATAACTGGATTATTTACTTTCCAGGCAGCAGCTGGAGCGAGTGAACATCAAGTTTGATGGAGACCACTTGAGTTTCCAAGAAAAGAACCAGTTTCAGTACTTACCAGACGATAGTGTTGGAGCGCAATTCGATCAGCTGTTTGTGCCGAATCTGCCTTTACTGGTGAGTACTCCTCTTTTTACACCTAATACAGGATCTGTGATGTGGCAAAAGACATATAATAGACAAAGACTTGTTCACAGCCAGTGTATTAGTTTGTCTCTCTTTCATAAAAATTGCTTTGCCTTTTTATGAACGTTATTTTGCCTGACTTGAGAGTGTTTTCCACGTCTCCGACTGGTCTCCATGGCAACTGCCCGCGATAACCGAAGCACGTACGAGTGGGGTTCCTTAACAAACGTGACTCAGAACCTTGGTACCATTCTGCTCGTACCACCTTTTTATGGCAGTAGGGTGAATCTTTTTTGGTGGCTACAGTTTGATTCCCTAATGTATTGTAGGTATAGAGAGCTTCATACTTTTTTGTTTTTATTTTTACATTTTTTTAATCTATAAGTTGTTAATGTATAGTGTAGTACTGCAAAACTATAAAAGCGAAATACTAATTACTAGTTTTTATATATTATTGCTCATTACTATTTACAAAAACTGCACCTAATGTCACTTTCGAACTTGAAGCGCTCGTAGCGAAGTTTACTTGGCTGTTCTCAACCGATCAGCAAAGTTAAGCAACGTCGCCCGCGGTCATGAGTTGGATGGGTGACCGCTAGTGACATTACTACTGAGCGCTTCCGTGCTTCGGAGGGCACGTTAAGCCGTTGGTCCCGGTTGTTATCTTAGGATGGCAGTAGTTATGGCATGGTGGTAGGGCAATTTGCGAATGCCCGCCTGGCTAGCTACCACCCTCAAGTAGAAAATCTGTCGCCAAACACCTAACGGTGTGTTCCGACAGCTGTCCTTGAGAGCCAGTAATTCTAGGTTAGTCTGAACAACATCTTCGACCACATCATCACTTACCATCAGGTGAGATAGTGGTCAAAGACTAACCTATCAGGCATAAAAAAAAAAAAAAAACCTTTTTATGGCAGTAGGGTGAATCTGTTTTGGTGGCAACAGTTTGATTCCCTAATGTATTGTAGGTATGTATAGAGCTTCATACTTTTTTTTAAAGTAAATTGTTAATGTGTAGTTTAGTACTGCATAACGATCGGCTCGCACACTGCCCGGAATACTAGTTACTTGTTTTTATATATTATTGCTCATTGCCATTTACAAAAGGTGCACTTCCGTGTCAAATGTTACTTCCAAACTGTGCAAAAAGCATATTGATTATTGTGGAGTGTTGAGCCCACAAACTTACCGAATTGTATTAGAATGTGCGCGGATACACTTATACAAGTTTAATATAAATATACCAAAAAAAAAAAAAATTGCACAATTGCTGCTGGTACTAAACAAATAAAACTAGTTTTTTTTTATATATATAAGCTCGATAACCATACACTGACTGACTGAACGATTCATTGACTGACTGACATAATTGTTCTCCCAGAAGGAGTCGAGTTGGAAGAAAGTGATGTATGGGAAAAGTGTAGAGGGGGTTTGTGTGAGTATGGGAAAAATCCGAAAACTCAAAGATGTCGTCTGCCAAGTAAAATTGGATGGTGTATTCCAAGATGGCTGCCATACATAGTGAACACTTTGTATGGTGGCCGTCTTGAAATTCGATATTTTGGATATGTCCCACGCGCTCCTCTCATTCTTCATACTGCATATTTTGTGTATTGTATTTTTAGACCGTATTAGGAGCTTTTGTGGGATTTTTTTACTGAATCTGGAGTTATTGTCCTACAGCGGTGTAGCGAGCCCGAAGGGCGAGCTCATGGTGAGGCCGAAGGCCGAACTTTCGGCCCGCGAGGCTACAGGCCGAGCCATGTTATTAACTTGCGAGGCCGAAGGCCGAGCTCTGACTTGAGAGTGTTTTCCACGTCTCCCACTGGTCTCCATGGCAACTGCCCGCGATAACCAAAGCACCTACGAGTGGGGTTCCTTAACACTGGAGTGCACGCGCCCCTAAATATTCCTTGAGCGCACGCGCGGGCTACAGGTGTCGACCTCTTACAGGTCGATTAATTCTTGAAAATAGGAAAGAAAATAGTAAAACACAACAAATAATTACTAAATATATTTATTTTTATCAAATTGACTCCTAAAAACAACAAAATTTTGCTTCCTAATTATAATTTGAAAACATAACATAAAGTTCTTAAAAGTCAGTAATATTTAGAAGGTTTGAGATCTCTTAGTCATATTTTCATTTAGGAACGTAATATTATTTATAAAAATATTTTCTAATATTCTAATTGAACCAATAGTTAAATTGATATACAACAAATCAGTCTGAACGCATACATTCGGGACACATGACTACCTGATGATGGCTACAAATGCGCCTCATACATTTGCTGCATTTTTTGCGCGTGCTGCGGTCGCGAGCATTGTTGCAAAAATGACACTGACCAACTCCTCCCCTAATAGGCATATTATGTTGCGGAGGTTGTTCTGCCAATCCTAGAAGTTATCTGCCTTTCAGTTTTATACCTCTGGGTATATTTTGTTGGGATGTACGGATGTAATGCAAGGTCTTGCTCGAAAGATCACATCCGACTACTTGGAGGTATTGTTGGGACTTGGAGACACGTTTTAATCACCAATTAAATACCTATAAGCGCCTTGATTTATATTACGTCAGTATCAGATGCATCTCGTTCTCTTTGATATTTGCTTTTTATGGTAGCAATATAAATGTTTGTTGAATCAAAAATCAAGTTCCAAACATCAGTGTCAAAAAACAGGAGAAACTATTGAAGAACCGTTTTAGCGTATTTTGCTACATCTATTGGGCCTGGTGCTAAAATGTTGTGAAATCTAGTTCTAGCAGAAGGCGGTGGAATCTTACTCCATTTTGTACGAGTGTCATTTCGAGACTGGTAGGAAGCCAAAGTCGATAGAGACACGTCTGCATCTTCGCTCTCGTCCTCCTCGCATTCTTGTTTTGTATCAGAATCAGAGAAGGTGAGAAGGTCCAAGCGCGGCTACTTTGTTCCTCATATCCTCCTTCCTCTTCACTTTCGCTCCAAAGGTCGTCGTCTTCGTAATCCTCAAGCAGCCAACTTTGTATTTGGTCACACATATTGTTTGAGTTACCCGCCATCTAAAAAGTAACCATTTAAACGTTCATGAAATATTTATGTATACATTCATACGTACAATAGAAAACATTCAAAAACGATTTAAAAGTATGTTTTACAGTAGTACTACAACAAACATACCATATTTACCTCAATTTCACCACTTGCACACTGAACATTTAAATTCCTCCAACGCACGCGCGGGGTACAGGCGTAGCCCACCAACTGCAAGGACGATTTTTGCAGGAGTCCATGGGCCGCGAGAGTCGACACGCTACTGGCTGAAGCGGGGGCTAGTACTTGAGGAATACACTCAATGATTGCGCTGTAGCACGCCAAGTTAGGAAAATATACGCAAAAATTACACGACGGGTTACATATTATGTAGCCCGCGCGTGCACTCTAGTGTTAACAAAAGTGACTCAGAACCTTGGTCCGATTCTGCCCGTACCACCTTTTTATGGCAGTAGGGTGAATTTGGTTTGTAGGGTACAGTTTGTTTCTTTATTGTATTAAGAGTTTACATGGGTTTGATACTTCTACTTGAGCTTTGAACATACTTTTTTTAACGTATTTGGTGGTTCTGTAAAATTTTCAAATGACTCAAGATAGATGCGGGCCGCATGCGGCCCGCACAAAAAACTGGTTATATAATTTTCTATTATTTTATTTATAATTGTTTATGTTTTTCTTGACATATTAACTGAAATTTTATTTCTCTAATGTATAGTTTGACTATAATGAACAAAATTTGACAAACTTATAAATTATTATGATTTTAAGCACACTATTATTGTTATTAATTTTATAATTGATATATTTTAATTGTATTCATTCCATTTTATAATTTTTTATTGATTTATATGTTCAACAGAATTATGCTATTAATGCCACCAAATTCACATTATTTGCATTTTTCACATAAGCCTTTGACCAAAACCGCACCTGATGGTAAGTGATGATATGGTCGAATGTCCTTAACCTAGAATTACTGGCTCTCAAGGACTGCGATCCCTACGACGACTACCAAGCCTGGGGATTTTTGAGGACTTGAATCAACGGCGGACGATGTGATTGTTGATTTGTATGGGTTATATACCAAGATATATGTTTTTGTCAACAGGGAGTATCGAACAAAGTGAAGGCGCTGAATCTGGGCGTCTTTTCTATGATTCCTATCAACGGGGCCCTGAGCGTCGCTGATCACCCGGAACCCTTCCTCAAGCTACCGGTACAAAAGTGAGTTAAGTCAATATCTGATTTCTTTTTAAAATTATTTTAGATTTGAAGCGTAGCAAAGTTTGCCTAGCCGTTCTTAATTTTAAAATATTACAGAAGGAAGAGTTTTCGACGCGTTTCGCTTCTACTCGAAAACTCTACCGGTTTGGCTGCGTGGCGTTTGTGACGTCACGTCGGCTAAATTAGGCGGAATTGTCCCTAGATATATTTTTGTATTTTAAGTGTTTTATTAAAATATTAATTTGTTGTTTTCATAAAATATTTTGAAAATATTTGTTATTATTAAATATGGATTTCCGCAAAGTAACGCCTGAATCTATTTATTATCTAGCCGTTCTTAACCGATCAGTTAAATTATGCAACGTCCGCCGCGGTCATGACTTGGATAGGTGACCGCTAAGTGACATTACTACTGAGCGTGCACGTGCTTTGGTGAGCACGTTAAGCCATCGGTCCCGGGATTGCAGTCGTTACAGCATGGGTGTAGTGCATTTTGCGAAACCCCGCCTGGCTAGCTACCACACTGAGAAAAACGACTTTGCAGCTTAAATCAAATTTGACCTTTTACCGTTGAATTGTAACTACGTAAGATGAATTCACAACTCTTAAGTTTATTTTCACCAATCAATAAAAATGTACCATGTTTTATAATAAACACAACCGTCAAAAACGCCTTCCGTAAAGTATTTTCAGAATTGAACTTGTTATACGATAATAATTGCAGTATTGACCATAAAATGTACCTTACTTTTACGGCGGTTTATATACGGTGATTATCACTATAACGTACGACTTAATCAGCCTCATCGAAAAGTCAATATTTAAGAAAGACCACAAAATACACCTTAAATTAAGACGAAAAGAAACATTCGCCTTCACTGACTTCGTTTAACGCCTTCTGGTTTCGAAGGCGTTTTTAAACGTATTTACGTTTGGTCGGTTTTTTGCTTTCATACCATATAAATTGGCCGTCATTAGGGCGCTTTTGACTTTAGATTTTACTCAGTGCACCCTCAAGTAGAAAATCTATCGCCATGCACCTAACGGTGTGTTCTGGCAGCTGTCCTTGAGAGCCAGTAATTCTAGGTTAGCCTCGATCACATCATCACTTACCATCACTGAGATAGTGGTCAAATGCTAACCTATTAGCAATATACCATAGTTGCTCTCCGAGCTTTAAACCTCGCAAGTCTGCCCTCGCATAGCTTACAATTGAATAAAGGTTCATTGCGCACGCTGATGGGAGAATGGGTCAGAAAATCCAAATATAATGTAAATAATAAAAGATGAAATAAATACGGTCTGATGCGTGACGATGGTAAAAGACCTGACGGCATGACTCTGGTTCCATGGAAGTCAGGACGGCCCTTAGTGTGGGACGCTACATGCGTAGACACTTTAGCGCCGTCACATCTTTCTGAAACCAACGTGAGGGCGCCGCGGCTACTTCGGCAGAGCAACTCAAGCGGCGCAAGTATGCTAACCTCGGTATGGGTTACATATTTGAGCCGTTTGGTGTAGAAACGTTGGGTCCGTGGGGACCGGGAGCTCATCGTATTTTACATAACTTATCAGAGCGTTTGGTCGATGCGACGCGTGATCAAAATGCTGGCACCTATTTGGCTCAAACAATAAGCATTGCAATTCAACGGGGCAATGCTGCTAGCATGCTGGGCACGCTGCCAACTGGTAGTGGGCTAGAGCATTTGGACTGCCTATGAGTCCAAATGCTTTTATTGTAGTAGCTGTAGTTTTGTATGTAGTTCGTAGTATTTTGTGAATAAAGGCATACCGCCGGTAAAATATATATATATATATATAATGTAAATAATAAATTATTTTCTTGGACTTAAATCAATGACACGCGGACCCCAGCAAAAGCTAGTTGTATCAGAAGTAGGTACGTAAGTAGTAAATATACACTAATTTTACATACTTGCTAATATTATAATTACATAATTTTGTTGTTTGTGATCTAATTTTCTCCCGTATTTATCTCCCATTAATATACTGGCTACAGAAACATCGAATATAAATAATTTATTAAACGAGAAAGAGAGGGAGACTATCACTTATAGGCAACGTGCGTATAAGGACATTGTCATTAAATTAAGCGCAGGCGTCCATACTTTCAACACTATATAATGTATATATCAGTCATTTTGAAAAATTTCCAAAAGATGATTCGACAAAAATAAATTTATGAGCTTATCGAACCTGCACACAAAATTTCGTGAGAATCGGTTAAGAAATGCGACCTGTAGAGGACAACAACCGGACATACCAAAGCATTTTTGTGTAAGTCAAAGCAGAGACTTCGCTCGAAATAAGTTCTCGCTCGGTCAATAAAAAAAATGTACTACGGAATTGCAGTAACTAATATGAAATTGAAAGCAACAATGCTATAATAACACTTTATTTATTGCTGATAGGATATCACCAGATGGTAAGTGATGAGCGGTCGAAGAGCTGCAGGAACACACCATTAGGTGCTTGGCGACAGATTTTCTACTAGTTGGTAGTAGCTAGTCGGACGAGCATTGGACATGAATTGTAACTACTGCCGTCCTAAAACAACAACGACCGACGGCTTATCGCGCCCTCTGCATGTAAGCGCTCAGTAGCTGCGGTCACCCATCCAAGTGATGACCACGTTGCTTAACTTAGTTGATCGGTTACGAACGACTAGGCAAGCTTCACTATGAGAAGAATGATTTTTGAAAATTGACTTCTTAAGGTCAGCCATCAGTAAGTTAAATGTTGAACATGTTTTTTTAGAAAGAGTATTTGTATTTGTATGTCTTACAAATATTAATTAAATACATAATATTTTAGGATATGATCAATACAATGCCAGATCAGAAAACACGATTCCATATATTATATCTCTCTATAGCAAAATGAAGAATGTCAGAAATATGTATCATAAATGCTCTAATAATAAATTAATTATATGTGATGATGAACAATTAAATAACCAGTTTTTTCTTGAATAAAAATATCTATGTTCTCCATCAAAATATCGCTGGACTATTAAATAAATCAGATTTATTATCAATATGCCTGGAAGAACTAATGGAACGTAAGAAAGAGATTGACATCTTGTGTATCACTGAACATTTTGTTATGAGGGGAGATGAACATAATGTTACCATTCCAAACTATCAATTAGCCTCATGTTTTTCCCGCATAAACAGCAAACGAGGAGGATCCTGCATTCTAATAAGAAAGGAACATAAATGGTTGGAATTAAGTAATATATCGGACTGTTCAATAATAGGTATTGTTGAGTGTTGTGCTGTAGAATTGTTAGATTATAACGTTGCTATATTGTGTGTTTATAGGGTACCTACTAGTAAGTTTCATTCACAACATTTGGAAATATTTATGAATACTCTGAGAAAAGTATTGCATGAGCTGTCAAAAAGAAGGTATGATAATATCATAGTAGCCGGTGACTTTAACATAGATATACTTAAAAATAATAATATGACTCTTGACTTTGAATGTTTGCTTTTAAACTTTAATTTAAAACTTTCTTTGAGACAGCCTACAAGAATGAAGAGCCAGACATGCATAGATAATTTTGCGCATAACTTTAAGAACCTATGCCGTGCTGAGGTCATTGAGCTTGGTCTATCGGATCATACAGCCCAATTGATTAAATGTCCTGTCAAAAATATTGTTACATCTAAATATTGGCGGGTTAGGAGACGTGACTTTTCTACAGTCAACATTAATAAGTTTCAAAAATGTATAAGTAGTTTAAGTTTTGCTGACATTTATAATGAAGTGGACCCTAATATTGCGTACGAAAAATTTATTAATATCTTTAAATTATTCTATGACTTGTGTTTTCCCTACAAATTAGTAACAATAAAAATAACGAAACCGGTTCGGTGGATATCACGTGGAATTAAAGTGTGTTGTAAGAGAAAAAGACAACTTCTCTGGCAATATAGGAAAAAACCTACTAAATCTAATAACTTTCTGTATAAATTATACTCAAATAAATTAAAACAAATAATCAAACTTACCCAAAAGGCACAAAATAATCATAGGATTCATTGCTCATCAAATAAAGCAAAAATGACATGGCATATAATAAATAGCGCTAAGCAAAATTTGCCCAGAGGGAACATTGATAAAATAAAAATAGACAATAAAATAATTACCAGACCAATTGACATAGCTAATTCATTTAATGACTTTTTTGTGAATAAAATTAAACCAACTAAACAATTCAATTCCAATAACAGGACATTTATATTACCCCAACAAAGCTCTATATTTATTCAACCATCTCTACCACATGACATACTAAATATTATTAAATCATTAAATAACACAAATAGTGTAGGCTATGATGGTATTTCTACCAAAATATTAAAATCAGTAGCTAATATGGTATGTGAACCTCTCAGTTTTATAATAAACTTGTGTATATGTTCTAGAATATTTCCAGATAGTCTAAAAGTTTCGATAATTAAACCTTTACACAAGAAACAAAGTAAAGAGCAAATGGAAAATTACAGACCAATCTCCCTCATTCCTGTCATATCTAAGGTATTCGAAAAGTATATGTATAATGCACTCTACAATTATTTCGAAAAAAAAAAAAATTTCTGCAAGGAACAAAAAGGATTTGGGCGAAATAAAACTATAAATATGGCAATTTATGATTTTTTGCAACGAGTCATCACAAAAGTTGATAAAAGAACACCAGTATGCACCATATTTTGCGACATGACCCAAGCATTTGATTATGTAAGACATACCACTCTACTGCAAAAGCTTGAAGGTTATGGTATTAGAGGTAACGCTTTACAATTAATAAAGTCATATTTAGATAACAGCCGACAATATACACAAATAAACATAATAAATGTTAAAACTAAAATTGAAGAAACTTACACATCTAACGAGCGTAACCCACAATACGGCGTACCACAAGGCAGCGTGCTAGGACCGCTTCTTTTCCTAGCATACATTAATGACCTTCCAAAGGCCACCGCACAACCCATTGCACTCTTTGCAGATGATAGCGCCGTGACCATAGAATGTAGCAATATTGACTCATACAAAACTGACATCGATGTATCTCTCAGAGATATTATTACATGGTTAAATAATAATAACTTAAAAATTAATTTCAATAAAACTAAAATAATTCATTTCAGACAACGCGATAATGATACGCAATATATACCAGACATACAATATGAAAATAATGAAATCGAAAAGGTAGACTCAATAAAATTTTTAGGACTAACAATTGACAAAAAACTTAACTGGAAAGAACACATAAATAAATTGTGCAAAAAACTAAATAGTCAAATTTATGCTCTTTATAAACTCTCTACAATAGTTAGTGCACAAGCTCTTTTAACTGCATACCATGGTCTTATCGCCTCAAACATTAGATATGGGATTATATTTTGGGGCAATTCTACTGATGTCGACAAAATATTTAAATGCCAAAAACGAGCTATTAGAGCTATGTTTCGTCTTAAAATGACTGACACATGTGCACCTTTTTTCAAAAAGTACAACTTATTAACAATTCCGTCATTATACATTTATGAAACTTCGATGTTCGTTAAAAATAATCCACATATATTCCATCGGCAATCAGACCTAGTGATCAGAAAAAGACGTGACAACCATAAAATGTGCGTTCAAGGCTCTAGAACAAAATTATTACGCAAGAGTATCTTCCGTATGTCTGTCACCATATATAATAAGTTACCAAAATCCATAAGAGAATTACCGGTTAGAGTATTTCAAAGAAAATTGAAAACATTTTTATTAAATAAATGCTACTATACATCTAAAGAATTCTTGAATGACAAGAACATGACATTTTAAAAACAGTTTTTTTTTTATTCGGATGACTATTTATGTATTCGTGTTAGTTTATTTTATTATTAATATTAATTATGTAATTTAATTTCATATATTTGATAACATGACATATTTACGTATTTTTTTTTTTTGACTAATGATAATAATTAATAGGCTATATTTTGAGAATTATTTTGACAATTAATTTGGTGTATTTAAATATAAAATTAGTCTCATTAATTTAATGAAATTTGTAATAATATAAACATTGCACGCCTTATGAAGGCAGAATACATTGAAACTATTTTTACAATAATTACAACTTCTGTACATGTATTTCTTGCAATAAATAATTTGATTTGATTTGATTTGATTTCAAAAAATCACGAATACAGCTCTAACATTTCGCTAAGTAAAATTATGTGCCTATGTAGTATAGTAAACCGTATCAATAAAAAATCGTTAATAATAGCTAATAGCCGTTATTTGTGGCGTTTTTTAACATTGGGCGTCTACCTGCAGTTCCTTCTGATGATGATGAGACTTTAAAGTGTAATTTCAATATACTAAGGTTGTGTTTTCGATTGCTTTGCAGATTCCTTTGGGGATACGACGACAAAATCATTGATTTCGTAAAGACAATGTCGATACTCGGCTTTCAAGGGTTCCAGTACGAAAAGTTCGGACTTTTAGTGACTGTAAGTACTTAACTCATATAATGTTGTCTTAGGTTTTCGCGATTATTGCACATAGTAATTAAACAACTTTAAACGGTTTAAATCGCGTATATTTATCATTATTGTTGTCCCGACGTTTCAAACAGTTTGCAGTGATCGTGGTCACGGGGTGACTGAAAGTCGTGTTTGAAACGTCGGGACAAAAGTAATGATAAATAAACTCGATTTAAACCGTTTAAAGTTGTTTAATTACTTAACTCATACGTTAGGGAGAGAGGGTACTTGCAAAAATGCTAAAAACAACTAAAGTTGTATGTCGTGTTAAGCGGAGGTGGTCCCTCCGTTTAACACGACATACAACTTTAGTTCTGTAATGTTACTGAAAACCGAAAACGAGAAAACCGAAACCGAAACCGAAAGAGGAAAGCGATTCCTCTCACTATTCCACAACTTGTACATTTTGTGACCCCTTTTACTGAAAAACTATTACACCTATAGATTTGTGCTTTAAAAAAGCAATTTCATTTCATATCTAGATGTGTTATCTGTCAAAAACATATAATTTTATACACATTAATAAAATTTTACATCAACATTTTTTATGTTATTGTGACGGAACAAGCTCGAGGCCCACCTGGTGTTAAGCGGACTAACCTCTGCCTATAACAGATGCATTTCGTCACAAGTCACGAATTGCACTGCGCCCGTCACCTAGAGACATAGTTATTAACTCTCATGTACCTGTAATTTCACTGGATTTCAATTCATTGCATAGAATGTTATTGCACTACTAACGCCATCTGTTGGAGTTGCCATCGCTGCAACAGAACTAAACTCAGCACTTAAATACATCGTAGTTAATCTACTCAGTACTAGATGACACCACTAGAATCAGGTTGTAAAATAAAAGCTCACAAAGCACAGTTTTTTGCTATTATATAATAATAAAAACATTCAACTATAGATGTTTGTTAGAACCAACAGAAGTCAACTTTTAGAGGTTGTTAGCATTTTTCCAATAACCCTGTATAACTATACTACCGACTTACAAACCTACAATGTATCTGTATCCAATCTATTTTTCAAATGCACTTGCCCGTTTCCACAAGAGATGTGCGAGTGAGATGAGCGTTGTGCGAGGAAAAAAGCACCAATGAGATAGCTTCATTTTCCTAGCCTCGCCGAATGCGGCGTTCCTATTGGTGCATTTTTTCCGCTCATTTTCCTCGCACATTTCCGGTGGATACGAGCAAAAGCATCTCTTTTGTTGACACGCGATCTGTATCTTTTATACGTTTTTTGAGCGAGAAAATAGTCGATAGAGCTATCGACTCTTCTCTCGCTTAAGGGTGAACTGGCCGGCCTGTTCTCTATATAAACGTGGTAGGGTGATCACTTCCGTATTTGAGGATTGAGGTCCATAACAAAACATAATACCGATTGATCTCGTCATTATCTAGGCTTGTATGATGCCGAAATTTTAATAAGATAATTAACTTGAGAGTTATGAGCTTCGAAACATTTTCATATAACATTTTCGAGGCTCATAACTTTCATCAAATTATCTTTTTAAAATTTCGGCATGATACAAGCCTAGATAATGACGAGATCAATCGGTATTATGATTTATTTTGGACCTAAATCCTCAAATAAGGGAGTGATCACCCTACGACGTTTGTATGGAGAAGTGACCGGCCAATTCAATCTTAAGGGACAGAATTGTAGAGAAAGATGTTAGATTTTGTCTCCACTTCTCCGCGCGTTTTTAGTTCGCGGGGTACATGGCGCCACGTTCGCAATTCAGTGGCGATATTTTAGTTAGTTAGAAATTTGTTTGGACCGCCATCTAGTAAAAACGTAGGTATAAGAGATACAGATCGCGTGTCAACAAAATAAATACATGCATAAGAGTATCTAATATTTATGTACACCTACAAGGTGTCTCTCTTTCTATCGCATGGGCACGCATAGCTCTGTTCTCTTCTGAGGCGGTACGCACGTACAATAGTCCCGTCCGGACGGGTACGCTGATGTACCTGTAGTGACGTACCTAGAGTGTGATGTGCGCCATGCCTGCTATAGAAAAAGAATTCACAATAACTTTTTATACAAAAACACTAATTACAATGTGTATAAATTTAATTTATCACAATGTGTGTAAATCCAGTGACTTTTATAGGATATAGATAACATATAATAGATACGACAAGTAAACTGGAAAATCCGATTTCTCAAGATAAAAGCAAAATTACCAAAGTTCAGGTATTCAGGGAAGTTTATCTGCCGTATCTATTATATAATTCACTTAAAATTAAAAGTTAATTTTATACACATCTCTTGATATGCCAGACGTGGCGTACTTTTTTGGGCAGTCGTGTATAAATGAACTTCATTTTGAAATTTGAACAACGATGAGCTTCTTTATTAAAGAAAAATGTGACTTCATTACCTTTAATAACGGAGTAGAACCTAATTAAGCTTTATGATATAATTATAATCTTTACAATATATATGTATATATTATCGAATATAACTAGTAAAAAGCTAAGCTTTGTGAGGCCTAGCGTTTATTTTACAATCTGTTTTTAGTGGTGTCATCTAGTATTAAGTAGATTAAGCACGACATATTTGAGTAGGTACTTATTGAGTTTAGTTTTGTTGCAGCGATGTTAACTCTTTGGTTTTCTAACAGATGGCGTTAGTAGAACAATAAACTTATATCCAATGAATACAAAATAATTGTTAATATTCATTTTTATACATATAAAATTATATTTTATGAAATATAACGCAGCTAGATATGAAGTTATATTACTATGTTTAAGCACAAATCTTTAGGCGTGATAGTATTTCAGTAAAAGAGGCCACAAAATGTTCAAGTCATAGTGATAGATAATTATGTATAAGATAATGATGTATAAGATAATACTTTCCAAGTTCGGAAATCAGTTAGGTCAAAAAACGTTATCAATGTTATATTGGCGCTGTCAACGTTTTCCAAAACTGACAATACTGAGCAATAAACCAATGACATAATCCTCTCGTTTAGAATTCGGAATGCTACTCTCGTTGTAGTTAGTGCAGTATCAGCCGGATTGTCCACTGCTGAACACAGCCTACCCCATTAAAGGGGGTTTGCCTTAATCCCAACGCTTAGCTGGCGTCTTGGGTATCGCAGTTTATGATATCCTCAGAAGAAGCCGGTGCCCACCTTCCAGTATTTTACCCTTAGTCTCTTACGACACCCACAGGTAGAAATGGGGGTTGACGTTCCAACCCGGAACACCACGAGGAGTCGTTAATAACTTGCGTTAACAGCGTGCTATTCTTTAGCAGTGTCATTTGCAAAATGGCATAGATTGACGGTTTAAATACTCAAATAAATAAATTAAATAAGGTCGAAATTTGCTTGTCATCCAGATTCCCTTTTATAAACGATGAAGAATTTTGAATTTTTTAAGCAATGATAGCCGAGTGGTTATATCTATGAACTGCGGTGAGGTCCATGGTTCGATCCCCGCCGCGCCGGCTTGAGTTTCAACGCATGGTCGAAGGGCATTTTGCGAATGCCCAATGCAATACCAAGCAGTAAATCTGTCGCCAAGCACCTAACAGTGTGCTCCGGCAGCAGTCCTTGAGAGCCAGTAAAATTACAGGCACATGATAAGACTTAACAACTGTATGTCTCAGGGTGACGGGCGCTGTGCAGTGCGTTACTTGTGATGAAACGCATCTGTTATAGGCAGTGGTTACAGCTTAACATCAAGTGGACCTCGTGCTTGTTCCGTCACAATAACAAAAAAACGACTGCAAAAAAAGGAGGAGTATCTAAGTTTATCTCATTTTTTTTATGTTTTACCTCCTAACTCTTTACATGGTGTACAGATTTCTATATTTTTTTTATGTTCAAGTGCTTTTCATGTGGTCCCATTTAGATTTGAGTGTGGTCAGATGTATTTGAGTTATTCCAAGTTACGTATTTTATACTTACTAAAGTCGATTGTTTTTTGCTAAAAAAAAGGCCCCTTAAAATAAAAAATAGGAATTTCCTTGTCCTAAGCAACTATATTAAATATTTTTAAAATAAAATTATTGACGGTACAAAGAAAATTTTTCTTTTTCATTTTTATGTCATAAAATTATTATTAGAGTATGGATGTAATTATTATTAGAGTATAAGTGTTTGGTTCCGACACTAATGTATGGAAGTGAAAGTTGAGTATGGCAGAAAACGCATGAAAGTAGAATAAATGCAGTGGAGATGAGAGCATTGAGGAGTCAGTCATTGATTGGAGTCAAACGGAGTGACAGGATAAGGAATAGTATGATAAGGGAACGATGTGGTGTGAATGAGGATGCAGAGACCAAAATCGAGAAAGGTATGTTAAGATGGTTTGAACATGTGGAGAGAATGAATGAAACGAGAATGACTAAACAGGTTACATGGGACAAGTGAACGGAAGTGTTGGAAGCGGAAGACCTAGGCGAACCATCCGAAATCAGATTGAAGACGTTCTTTAAAAAGGCCAGGTCAATAGTACCCTACCGAGTGACCGACGCTTGTCTATGAAAGGAATGAGTTCAGTACTTCTAGGTTAGTCTGAACAACATCTTCGACCACATCATCACTTACCATCAGGTGAGATAGTGGTCAAAGGCTAACCTATCATAATAAAAAAAAATGAAGAGTATTGATGAAGCGAAAGAGATGTGTAAGTATCGCAGCAAGTGAAAATCTGTGGTCTCTGCCTACCCCTACGGGAAAGAGGCGTGGTTTTGTGTATGTATGTATGAATGTACATAACACCGTTGATGTTTTAGTATATATATATATATATATGTATATATACAATCTGTGAATTTTATTTTCTTAAATATTCACTTATTCTTTTTCAGAAAAACGGCACGCTTTCCGAACGTTTCACAATCAACACTGGCGAGAAAGATTTGGACAAGATAAACATCATAGAAAAAGTAGATGGAATGTCAGAACTCTCCCATTGGAACGATAGAGAATGCAACAGGTAAACATAACTCAATGTTACCAGATGAGTTTTTATTTATTTATACCACACCCACTCAGAAAGTCTCATTGCTCGTTCAAAAATGTGTTCATCATTTCTCCCTTATAAATGTGCGGCGACAAAAGTTATATGGAATTTCGTTCCTGCCCTCCGTAGCACTGATGGTGTTGTATGAAAACCCATACCTGCCCTGCTAGCGTTCTTTTGTTTTATTTTAGCTGCGAACATAATGATATACAAACTTTAAACCACAAAAAGGTTTTATATCAAATAATTACATAAAAAGAAGTGGGTTTTTTGTACTATGTTTCAATGAATGGAGGTAGGCAACCTTTTTCAGCGCTATGACAAAAATTCGCGGCGATTAATTTTGTTTTGTAAAATTTTGTGATTTTACTAATTTGACAATTTAACAGTACGCATTAATTATTCTACTAACAGTATTAATTATTCTACATAATTTTCCAAAATGTCATCTGATAGTGAATGTGAAGTTTTATAATGTTGACGCTACCAGAAATAAAAACATACAGCTCAAGAAGTCATAAAGAACTTACTTCCTGAGAAGTCTCGAGACCAAGACGAGAAACTTATAATGACTTTATTTTCCTCGTAGGTGTAGTATAACGCACTATATGTATCACTCGGGAGAAAGTTCTATTTCTGCTCTCACTGCGCGTCGAGCTTAAACATACTCTCGAACAGAAATAGATCGTTTTCTCCCCTCGGTGTACTATTGTTATACCTACGTAACTAAAACGCACAGTTAAATTAAATATTGCTAAATTTGTACACCTGTAGTAATGAAAAACCTCATCGGTTTAATATCAGTCATTCTTCTAACTAGTTTCCACGATATGGGCCAAGAGCCTAGTGTGGAACCGCTGTTCATAAACCTAGATATTCTAATATGAACTTGAACCATAACTATTTTAGATATGTTTTATATTTTTACTAGCTGTTAGTTCTCCGAATAAAATATAATAAAAATATGTCAGTTATATATTCTTTGCTGCAACTGTATCCACTTACATATATCTCACCATCTCGATTTATAATAACTAAGTATATATATTTTGTAACGAATTATCTCAGTTCAAAGTTTATCATCGACAGATAGCAATGGTAGCACTCTCGTTATCTCAATAAATGTGTAAAAACTCCGACCAATAATGTTTTTAAATTGAGAGTTTAGACTAAATAATGTGATTGGAGATGTTATGCAACATGCCTCAACGGTTACCAACCTACTGGATCTGCACTTGATTGTCCACTGCTGAACTTAGTCACAGCCTGGACACTCGACTCATTCTCTATACAAAAGCCGCGTTCTAACTACCTATTACACAGACACTACACAAATGTTGTTTTTGTACACGCGTAAATGTGTGCGTGAACTCTAAGGTTGTCATCGTATGAATAATTGTTGTACTTACCTACCTAACAATCTTTTGATGCTGTTATTATGACTTATTAGATTTCGTAGGTTATGCGTACCTTACCTACCTTCAGAAACATGTACAAGCACAACAATCCAACTCCATGTACGACGTAGGAATATGCAACACAACTGAGTAGGTAACATTACTTCACATTTCACTCCATTACTTATACAAAAAGTATCATTCCAAGTGCACATTTTATACAAGTAATGATAATAATTACAATAACAATAATAATACGTAGTATTATTATATGTTCTATGAGTTAGTCTCCCCATTCCATTAGGGGGCGGGAGGGTTGCCATAACCGCCGCGCTTGGCAGGCGTCTTGGGGATCGCAGTTTAAAATATCAGTTCCTCAGTAAGCGCTGTTGCCCACCTCCCGGTATTTTACCTTTAGTTGCCTCTTACGACATCCACAGGTAGCAATGAGGGGGTAACGTTCTAGCCCAGGACCCTACGGGGCTAAGTACTTTGCCATAATTCACTCTTGGAAGGTGTTTTAGAGATCCCGCGCTTTGGGTTAGACCCGTCTTCGTTTTCTTCTATTGGATGGTTTTTACAATATTGCATCAACGTCTACATAGACTTTACAGCTTTTATTATATCTTCATTGTTTGCCATACTTCGCCACGCTTAAAAGTCTTGCTAGGGATTCCAGTAAGTTATTGATCTACAATATATACTATCACCCATCTTCATCTCTTCTCGTAATCGGTTGTTACGATGTTTACATTAGCACTATCATTGACTGCTCAGTGTCTACTGCTGAACTTAACCCATGCGTATTGTAGATAATTATAACAATAAAAAATATAACAATTGTTTTTAATAAGCAAGCCTTTGCTTTATATACTTATTTTCTAATATTTTTGTAAAAACTTTCTAATTGTGGAGGCTTTTAAATGGCTTTTATCCGTCTGTTTCATCATTCCTTTGTAATGAAAGCTTTAAGCCCCCCGAATACAAGGAATTTAAAAAAATAAATAAAACTAATAACAATATAAATGGCCGATATCGTCCAATGCGTATACTAAGAGGTCAAGTCTTCTCTGAGATTTATTTTTATTTGACTTACTTCACCACGCTCAAAAGTCGTGCTAGGAAACCAATACATATATATTCACAATCGTGTAATATACTATATGCTGACAACTTTCTTCCCTTCTATTAGTTGGTTTTTATAACATTCATACCAGCACAGAGAAAAGTCATAGAGAAAAGTAATCACAGTACAGATACTCATAAAGTAACTTTGTATATCAGATACTGACAGCTTTGCATTATATTAAGCTGCATGCCGCCCGTCTTCATCTCTTCCCTAGATGAATATATGATCTCTTCCATCTCTTCCCTTATTCAATATTTAGCACAGGAAGAGATGGAGGGGCATTCTAGCCCAGCTGCACACGGATGCCCTAGTGTAATGCCCAAAGACAATTTCGATAAGAAAACCCTCTCGTGTATAAAATTATTGATTTGTTTTTCATTTTGATTTATACCATTAAAAAAATAATCGAGTGTGTTTGACTTCATTCCAGGATAGACGCCTCAGATGGTTCCATCTTCCCCCCTGCTATGCTGGATAAGAAACAGACTCTGTACGTGTTCTACCCCAACCTCTGCCGCAGGCTACCATTCGTGTTCGAAAAGGAAGTTGAGGTAAGAACTAACCATAATCTTCCCACGACTCTGTCCCCATAGTTCTACTGAGAAAATAGTTTAAGGCTGATCGCCTTTAACCATTGTCTGCCATATATCATAACCTACAGTGACTGATGAGAACAATTAAGGTTGAACTGGCCGGTCACTTCTCCATACAAACGTCGTAGGGTGATCACTCCCTTATTTGAGATTTTAAGCCCAGACTTAAGCATAATACCGATTGATATCGTCATTATCGAGGCTTGTATGATGCCAACATTTTAAAAAGAAACTAAGTTATAAGTTATGAACCTCGAAAACTTTATATGAAAATGTTTCGAGACTCATAATTCTCAAGTTAATTATTTTATTAAAATTTCGGCATTATACAAGCCTAGGTTATGACGAGATCAATCGGTATTATGCTTAATTTTGGACCTAAATCCTCAAATAAGGGATTGTTCACCCTACGACGTTTGTATGGAAAACGGGCCGGCCAGTTCATCCTTAAAGTTGGTATTCAATTAAATAGGATATCAGACATCAGAAACCTCTTACCTGATCCCACAGGGGATACTTGTAAACTCATAAGTCCATTGGGATAACCCCTTCACCCTCACTTTTATCGAAACCGAAAAAACTGACTGGCCGTACATAGAAGAAATAGTGCGAATGTGATATTTGCGTATGTTTTGTTTTATTCCTGATAGGTTAGCCTTTGATCACTATCTCACCTGATGTTGTGATGATGTGGTCGAAGATGTTGTTCAGGCTAACCTAGAATTACTGGCTCTCAAGGACAGCTGACAGAACACACTATTAGGTAATAAATAGATTCAGGCGTTACTTTGCGGAAATCCATATTTAATAATAACAAATAATTTATACATGTTAATAAAACACTTAAAAAATATATAAATATATCTAGTGACAATTCCGCCTAATTTTCCTGTTAAGCTGACGTGACTTCACACCGCCACGCAGCCAAACCGGAAGAATTTTCGACGCGTTCGCTTCTACATCGAGATCTCGATCGTGCGCTCGTAGAGTCGAGACCTCCTGAAGATGCTGATTGCTGCCTGATTTGTTATTACATTATTAGATGCTTGGCGACAGATTTTCTACTTGAGGATGGTGGCTAGCCAGGTGGGCATTCGCAAAATGCCCTACCACCATGCTGTAACCATTGCCTTCGAAAGACAATAACTGGGACGGCTTAACGTTCCCTCCGAAGTGCACGTTCAGTAGTGGTCACCCATCCAACTCATGACCGCGGGAGACGTTGCTTAACTTTGCTGATCGGTTAAGAACAGCTAAGCAAACTTCATTACGAGCGCTTGCGATTGCTGTTGAAATGTTGGTGATTACTTCCAGATAGACGATGGTATAATCCTGTACCGGTACCGATTGCCGAACAACGTCTTCGACAGCCCTGACGAGAACCCAGCTAACCAGTGCTACTGTGAAATTGAAACAGGGGTCTGTCCGCGGAAAGGAGTCGTTAACATCACCGCTTGCACTATGGGTATGCACAAACATACTACATTTTTAGTTACTACGATTTTTGGTATTTCAGAAAATATTTAATTCTGTTTTTACCCGGTATTTGGGTTAAGCCTTTAGATGACTTGGGTTGAATAATTACATTTTCAAAACCCTTGCTCGTAAAGTGAGCTTTATTATATCGTCCTTAGGGCCATAAACCGAACTATAACACCCTCGTGCATAATAATATCATACACTAGTGCGTAATAGAATTATCCCTACGTTATGTTGTTTGTATCGCATTTGTGCAATAAGTATATATTTTTTTTCCACGCAAGGGAGTTAAAAAAGTGCGTATATGAAACTCGTGAGCTACTTGCTCATTATACACTCGGCTGGTTATATGCCCTCGCCTACGGCTCGGGCTGCAAAACACCGCCTCGTGTATAATGAGCAACTTAGCTCAATTGTATCATAATCTACTATTACATAATAGCCAGTCACATAAATAATTTTTAAATAAATCGCCTTTTATAACTTTGATTTCTTCAGGAACCTATTATAAATATTAATACAATTATTATATAAAATTGTTTTTTGTAGGTATCTTTACGACATGGAGGTTGGTATAATAAGTTTGCGAACTTGGCTCGTTTTTGCCGCGAATATACTTCGCTTCGTATTTTGAAGTGTTGTGTAATATGGTCTTTAACAAATAGACAAACGTCTCTGATGTACATGCACGGTAGCGGGAGAATGTTACATGCTTTGAATAACGGTCGGCAGCTATCCAGAAACCAAGCTTATGCGACGTTTCTGGATTTTGAAAATTCTAATAATGTCAACACATAGTAATTAAACAACTTTAGACTGTTTAAATCTCGTATATTTATATACGATTACTGCAAAGTGTTTGAAACGTCGGGACAAAAATAATGATGAATATACGCGATTTAAACCGTTTGAAGTTGTTTAATTACTATGTGTAATAATCGCGAAAACCTAAGACAACATAATGTCAACAGAGTTTCCCCACATTATTAATCCATAGTTAAGGATCGATGCCACATAGCCATGGTAAGCCGTTAGTGCAGCTTCCATCGAGACTGCATGCCTAAGTTTTTTTAAGGCAATAACATATCTATCCCATCTCTGACACACTATCGAGATGCATTTTCCGATTAATAGGAACGGGAAGAGAAGCTCCTACAGAAAAATAGGTAGCTTTTAAATAGGTTTTAACAAAGTGATGCTGTCTCGCCGCTGAACGCCCGAACAGAATAGTGCGATAAGGACAAATGCAGCTTCTTCAAGTTTTGACTTAGAATTTCCGCACATTTTGCGTTCTGGGAGAAAACTTTTCTCCTATAGTAAACTTTAATCTAATATAATAAAGTTCACTACTTTAATAAAATCTAAAAATGTTGGTCCTATTTTATAACTGACAGAATAAACTAGGTTTATAGGTTTTCCTTTTTCTTTATTTATCATTATTTTTCCTATAAATAATTCTCAAACTAGAGATACAAGTTTTGAGAAAATATCGGTTTTTAAATACACATTAATTCAAATTCCTTAAATATAATGATAAAAATCAAAACCTATAAATCTGAATATTGATAACATCTACATCATTACAAAATCACAAATATACGATAGGAGAAGTTTAAGTCATGTGCGGGATTCGAACCCGCGCCCATCCACCCCTTTAGCCGGGGCATGCTCTAACCAATTGAGCTAACATGACATGACGTCATAACTCAAATCTTTCCTATCGTTCTTTAACCATCGTATTGGGATGGAGCGACATCTATAGTACCACTTGCGTTGAGGGCAAGTTGCATGGATGGGCGCGGGTTCGAATCCCGCACATGACTTAAGCTTTTCCTTTCGTATATTTGTGATTTTGTAATGTAATCCGCATAGCAGGCGTTATTGCAAACCTAACAATATCCTACATATACATCATTTCCAAAAATCATCAAAATCGGTGATTGTTTAGGGGGGTAGAAACATTTTCTCTTTTTGTATGAAAATTCGAATCTTCCCTCGAATCTTAAGATGTCTGTCTAAATTTACTCCTAAGAATTTATTATTGTCAACTTCGTCAATTTTCTCATTATTACCACCGCTCGTCTATCATTGCCTCAGATTATAATTATATTAATTTGTAATACGTTTCTAGGTGCACCAGCCATGGTGTCGTTCCCTCACTTTCTCCGCGGCGATCCGAAGCTACGCGAAGACATCATCGGCATGAAGCCGGACCCTCAGCTCCACGAAACGCACATCGACTTACACCCAACTTTGGGCATCGTTCTCCAAGGGAGGTCTACGTAAGTATTATAAATTAGAAATATTTGTAAGCTTATTCGCTTGGCAGGCGTCACAATATTTGGAATTAGAAAGAGTTTAAGAAAAAGCACAGTTTATCCCAGCAGTACCGCAAGGGAGTATTCTAGGACCTATACTGTTTCTTTAAGCTCTACCGTAATGTTTTATACATTACGGTAGAGCTTAAAGAAACAGTATGTGCTGGTAGCGTTCCGTTCTGCGCTGTTTTCAGGTTAATGTCAATAGTCGCAAAGTTATTCAAGTTTAATTGTAGTTTTTATTCTAAATTTCGTGTTTAGTTGTAAAAATTTCATTTTTATAATTTTTCTATAGTTTACGCATACGCAAGTTTAAATATTCATAAATCTTAAAATTTTAAAAATTTCATCTGTTCTAATAAGTCATATCATTTTTATCAGATTTTCGCTTGATTCACATCTTTAACTAAAACTAGTTTGTTGACAATATTTCATCTTTAATATTGTAAATATTGCATTTGCGTCTGCTAAGCGAATAAACTTACAAAATTCCTACGAAAGGAAACATTTTATCCCCTTTTAAACTATTAAACAATAGGAACGAAAGGGTAAATTTGAGCTATAACTACGATCATTCACGATAGCTTTATTGGCAGAACATGTCCGGCACATGACGCGACCAACAATTCCTATTGTTGGTCGCGTCATGTTGGCTTAGTGGTCAGAGCTTACCCGGGCTATAGAGGTGGATGGCGTGGGTTCGAATACCGTACATAACTATACTTTTTCCTTTTATTGTTATTTTGTAAAGTAATCCGCGGGGCGTGCGTCAATGCAGAAATAAATAAATAATATTAAAAAAAAGATGCGGTATGACCTACTTTCACAAACCCTATGTTCCCATATAATTATATTGACCCTATGAATAAATATATTCGCCGCATGTTACGGTAAGATATCGTTTTTATTTTTAAAACAACCTTTACTGGCCTGCTATCACTGCTTCTACTCTTCTTACTGGCCACCTCGACGAATGCGCAAAAAAGGTACAAACAGAAAAAAGGAGTCAATTGTATTTATATTTTTTTGCAAAATACGTATTTGTATACATACATACATATACATATTCACGCCTGTATTCCAGGAAGGGGTAGGCATAGCTATCTAAACACCCACGTTTCACCAATTGGGTTTTGGTCCCATGAAATAGGGCGAGCTTATTGCCATTCACCGGGCACAGTTTCAGGGTCATACAAAATGTTTTTTCTAACACACTGGACAAATTACAAGAACATATTACGCATATTATGTTAACTATAACGATATATATAAGACAGGAACACAAGAACATATTGTATGTAACCTTTTTTTTATTGTCATGAGGAAAATGCATTTACGCATACACACCCGCCGGGGAGCAGGTGGTTATGTCGGGCTCAGGGTCAATAGGGACCCCACTAATAATAATAATAATATAATATAAGCTTTTTATTTTCTTACACTCTACTTAAGTAACATTGTTCTAACTTTTTTCTTAATTCTACAATACAATACATTTTAATAAAATCCTAATCTAAAGTGTAAGTACCGCTTTGAGCGGTTAAAGCCTTCCCACTACCGACTAAAAACCTCATGGTGTTCCGCCATCTTCGACTAGTGACAGGTGCCGCGGGGTCACTCGCGCTCTCATCCGCAGCCCCCGTCGACGTCGCTGCCCGCTTGAACGGGCCCAGTCTCTGGGAATTACTCCCCCCCCCCAATGCCACTTCGTGGGATGCCCCGGAACACGAGGGCATCCACACCTCACAAGGACCTAACCCTGATGGGGGGTGCCGGCTGTCCCCACAGCCGACACCCCAGGTCCTCTAGCGGAGACGGAGTGCGAGCACGATCGGCTCGCCTCCTTGCCCGCGCTCTACGGAGCGGAACAGAGAGAGGATCTCTCTCCCTTTCCCGCTCCTCATTGTATGTAACCCTGGCAGGGCTCTCAGCCCTCTAATGCACACATAATTTCTAATCTCTAATTTTGAAGCAGTGATGGCTCAGTGGCATTAGCTATGGACTGCCGCGCAGCAAATCCATGGTTCGAATCCCGCCACGGGCTTGAGCTTCTACGCACGGTGGAAGGGCATTTTGCAAATGAATTGAAATTGCTAACGACCACTCTCAGGTAGAAATTCTGTCGCCAAGCACTTTACGGTGTGTTCCGGCAGCTGTCCTTGAGAGCCAGTGATTCTAGGCTAAGCATGTTAACACCTTCGACCGCATTATCACTTCAACAGCAGGTGAGATTGTGGTCAAAGGCGTAACATATCAGCAAAAACAAAACCTTACCATCCACGTGAGAAGTGGCACCCTGCTCATTTGGCGCACTTTTCGCTTAGTCGCCTCTTACGACACCCCCGGGAGGAAATGGGGAGGTAAAATTCTAACCCAGTACCCCACACTGAGAAAAATCTAAAGTCAAAAGCGCCCTAATGACGGCCAATTTATAATTATGGTATAAGGCAAAAAACCGACCAAACGTAAATACGTACAAAAACGCCTTCCAACTAGAAGGCGTTAAACGAGGTCAGTGAAGGCGAATGTTTCTTTTCGTCTTCATTTAAGGTGTATTTTGTGGTCTTTCTTAAATATTGACTTTTCGATGAGGCTGATTAAGTCGTACGTTATAGTGATTATCACCGTATATAAACCGCCGTAAAAGTAAGGTATATTTTATGGTCAATACTGCAATTATTATCGTATAACAAGTTCAATTCTGAAAATACTTTACGGAAGGCATTTTTTGACGGTTGTGTTTATTATAAAACATGGTACATTTTTATTGATTGGTGAAAATCATCTTAAGAGTTGTGAATTCATCTTACGTAGTTACAATTCAACGGTAAAAGGTCAAATTTGATTTAAGCTCTTAAGTCGTTTTTCTCAGTGCACGGTTGGTATTTGTATGTGTTCAATGCATTTCCATGGTTGTTTCTTTGTTGTCAGTATACAAATCAACATGGAGGTGAAGAAATCTGACTTCTGTTCAGCTGTCAGCTACCTGCCTGATGGACTCATCCTGCCAGTGGCTTGGATCGAAATTGTAAGCACATACACTAACATTACATTTACATTCTAGGTTAGCCTGAACAACATCTTCGACCATATCATCACTTACCATCACGTGAGATAGTGGTCAAAGGCTAACCTATCAGGCATTAAAAAAAAAAATTGAATGCTTTTAGATGTAGGAGTAATCTTTAAGCCAGACATGTTTTTTTTTGTTAAATGTTTAGCAGAGAACCAGCTTTGGACAGTGATAGAAGCAGTGATAGCTCAGTGGCATTAGCTATGGACTGCCGCGCAGCAGGTCCATGGTTCGAATCCCGTCACGGGCTTGAGCTTCACCGGATGGTGGAAGGGCATTTTGCGAATGCCCGCCTGGCTAGCGACCACCCTCAAGTAGAAAATCTGTCGCCAAGCACCTAAGGGTGTGTTCCGGGAACTGTCCTTGAGAGCCAGTAATTCTAGGTTAAGCCTGTTAACACCTTCGACCACATCATCACTTACCATCAGGTGAGATTGTGGTCAATAGCTTACCTATCAGCAATAAAAAAAAAATTAAGAAGATTGGCAACAGCGCTTTCTGAGGAACTGATATCTCACACTGCGATCCCCAAGACGCCTGCCAAGTGTGGGGATTACGGCAAATACCCCCATAATGGGGGAGGCTGTGTTTAGCAGTGGACGATCCGTCTGATACAGTAAGCGAAAATTTAGAAATTATTTTGGATGGAAAAAGATATCTTCCAACGGTGAACCCGGTAGACTACCGTTGTGGTGAATTTCCAATTATGCTATGGAAGCGGGTACTGGACTGTCGAATTCCCTCCAACCCTTCAAATGCACGTCTTTTTGATATTGGTGACCTATTACTGTATCAGCCGAAATCCACTGCTAAAGATGCCAGTTCCTCAGAAAGCGCTGCTGCCCAATTTCCGGTATTTTACCTATTTTACCTTTAGCTGCCTCTTACGACATCCACAGGTAGTAATGGGGGGTGACATTCTAGCCCGGCACCCCACGGATTGTGACGGTGATCTAATATTGGTATTTTATTAACCTAACTCCCAAGGCTGGTGCCCTTTTTTATCAACATGAATACTTTAACATTCTCATGTTCCTAAACCTTCGATACCCGACACGATGACGATCTTTCTGTGTTACCTGTGTATAGAATTTAGAAGAAAAAAACCTGAGAAATGAATTCCTTACTGTTATCCTGACAAATGATACTCTACGCGAGCAGTAGTGAAAGTTTCTCAACGCGAGTTAAAAAGAAAGCACTAAATCGAACCACGACTCATTATCTCGATAGCTCAATTGGTAAAGATGTCCAGGTACAACTTTATCGTTGGTAGAAATCGTTATTTCATTCGAATGTTATTAATATTGTTCAGGCAATATTTTTTCTTGTTTTTATAGGGAGTTGAAAAGCTACCGCAAGGCCTCAGGTCCCTGGTCTACCACGGCACGTTCTCCGCGGCGGCTGTCCGGCTCGGTTTGAAAGTGATGTGCGTGCTGGCGCTTATCGTCTCTAGCATCTGCCTGCTCCTCATGATGCTGCAGCGGCGCCGGAAGCCATGCGCTACTATTAAGAAAATGGTGGTTGAAGTCAAAGACTTACAGAATTGAACATGATATAGAAATGTTGACCAAAGAGTTTGTACAGCTGGCATATAAACTATGATGTATAGTACCACCAACTTAACTGTGCAGTTGGCGAGGGCGCTGCTGATCAAGGAAATCAACCACAAACTATCACAGTTTGAAGGAATGTTGTAGTTCTTTTTTCTGCCACCTGAGCAGATAAGTTGGTGGGACTGTAGACTATGCTTTTTTAATGAAGACTTATCAGAGATCCATTAAAAATAAACTTAGTTTTGACTAGCTCGCTAGATGGCGGTGACCCTGAATAATGGACATAATTCTATTATGCAACTCAAACTAAACTAAAATGAAGTAATAAATAGATTCAGGCGTTACTTTGCGGAAATCCATATTTAATAATAACAAATATTTTTAAAATATTTTAAGAAAACATCAAATTAATATTTTAATAAAACACTTTAAAAATATATCTAGTGACAATTCCGCCTAATTTTCCTGCTAAGCTGACGTGACGTCACAAACGCCACGCAGCCAAACCGGAAGAAAGATTCTCGATCGTGCGCTCGTAGAGTCAAGACCTCCTGAGGATGCTTCGTGTAGAATCGAAACGCGTCGAAAATTCTTCCGGTTTGGCTGCGTGGCGTTTGTGACGTCACGTCAGCTTAGCAGGAAAATTAGGTGGAATTGTCACTAGATATATTTTTATATTTTTTAAGAGTTTTATTAATAATTTAATTTGATGTTTTCTTAAAATATTTTACAAATATTTGTTATTATTAAAATGAAGTATGTATGTAATATGAAAAAGTTCTTATTTCGTCTAAACTTAGGTCCAAAATGTTGTCAACGAAAAATTTTAATGATAAAATTAAATTTATTATGTGCAATTGTGCCAGTTTTAGGCAGATTTACTCGTCATATAAACTCGTGTTAATTAAAACTCTACTTAGATTGTGTAGGAACATTAAAATTTTAAGGTTATCGTTATTATGTTGCTATATTAATTTAGATTATAGCGTGAGTATCAAACGATAAATAAATTATTTCGATATATACCTTTGAATACGATGCCCATTCTTGAGGTCGAATTTCAAAATGAAAATCATTTTCATTCCCGTTCGAAGAAGACAATAAGGCCCCTGAATGCTTGTGCATTCAGTTCGGGGTATTTTATATATTTTATGTTACTTACATAAAATAATTATGTGATTTGAGGCATTCAGAATGTGTTTTTCAACATAATAATTTGTAGATAATTTATGCATGAACAAATACAATTTGAATACAGTTATTTTATTTATTGTCGACGTTGATTGATCACAATAAGTTTCCGAAAATGTCGCATGAGTAAGCACCGGGGGGCCAACTCCCACCTTTTAAGAAACCATCATAAAAAGGAGCGTTTTGTTTCATGCTTAAAATAATCATTCGTAGTTACGAACTATCACCGACCCAAATCAAGTTTAAATCCGCTGCTAGAAAGTAACTTTTTTAAGATGGATAAACATGACGGATTTGTCGTTGTAACAGTAATATCTGTAACGTCAGAGTTCGCGAATAGAGTGAACAATTTGTTTTGACGTCATCAAAACGCTATTCCATTACCGATTGTAAGCTTGCTAGACGTGGAGATTTAAAATTTACCAAGATTAAGTTATTATTACTATAAGGGGTGAGAGTTGGCCCCCTGTCCTTTTTAATGCACCTTGAAATATTAAAAACATTTTTGAAAATGTTTCCAGTTGAATTCTGCCCGCTAAATTGATAAATCTGTAGGGGAGCTAAAGCCTAATGTTCTCAAATATTTATTCAATATATTTGTGTCTTTCGTGATGTATTTAATGTATATAAACAGACATACCCTTAGTAGGTACATTACAACAATGTTAATTTGTTAATGAGTTTTAAGAATAATGTAATGATAATTCTGACAAAAGGTCAACACGATTTGTGCGATAAGTTATCGCCGAGAACCCTAGAGTAGAGATATCGTGTTTTTAACAATTATTATAATCATTTACTCGATTCAGCAGTTTAAGTCAAACTAAAATTACTCATTACGTATTGTTGGCTAGATTGTAATGCAATGAGATATAATAAGTAATAACTAACATCAGAAACAATATCTTTCTCGGGGCCTGCTCATATAACGAAATGGTAATGAACTTACTTTTGACGTTTACGTTTGAAATCTTTGCCCACTATGGAGTTCGAATATCGAAATTAAAATCATTTTCATTCTTGTGGGAATTACACTATTAGAAGCAAATGAAAAAAAAATCTTTCTTGGAAATGATCAGGGGCCTGCTCATATAACAAAATGGTAATGAACTTAATTTTGACGATTTCGTTTGAAATCTTTGCCCACTATGGAGTTCGAATATCAAAATGAAAATCATTTTCATTCCCCTCAGAATTAGACAATTAGACCCAATACCATTGTCAGTACTAAAAAATAAGTACCTAAAGTTTTAAGTTAGTTACTAAAGTTTAGTAACCTGTTGGTTTAGTAAACTTTAGTAGATACCTATTTGGTCTAATAAATACGTCGCATTTACTATTTTAGGCTGTATTGTTTTAGGAGTTGATTAATTTAGAAATTAATTGAAGGTACGAGTTTCTTAGGTTTATGACACATAATACAAGTTTAAAATTGATTAAAACAATTTTAATTGATCTGTGTTTACAAGTACACAGTGGTAGGATGAAATTAATGTTATATAAAAGCGATTTAATCTTTAGCTGTTTTAAAATACAGTAAAAGCGGTGGTAAGGGCCCGGAAACATTTTGACGGCACCGTGCCGTGAAAATATACGATGCCACGCCGACATCGCCGCGTTCACGAATTGCAGCATAGGCAAGCCGTGTAAATATATTTTTGAGGCACGGCGTGTAGATGTGTTCAGGCTCTAACCATAGACACGCCTTGTATTTGAATATAAATATTATGTACTCCATGCTTTGCGAGATAGCGAGCTGAAGTGCACTTTATTGCTTCGTAGCTGGGTCGCTTATTTTTTAGAATGCATTTCCGGAGTGATCCTTCTGATCCTTTTTATTCTATGCCCTAACGTATAATCGCGCACAAATTACTGTAAGCATTTCTGTGATCCTTCGGGACTCTACTTACGAAATATGTTTTGATATAGGTATGTGTATGATTTGAATTTATATTTAGTAAGTACTTAGTATAAACTGTATAAGTATCAACTTGTGATTATCACATTTTTAATTTTTTATCTTGTTGATATTTATTATTTAGTTAACTGTCATAATTCTGACATTTCTGACACAAATATTATAGTTTGGTAGGTATAAAAATATAGTAGGTAAGTAAATTGAAGAATTATCTTTTGTAGGATTTTTATATAAAGAAAACGTAATATATTCATAAGTTATTAGTTATTTGTATGACGATAGGTAGATATAGATAGATGAAATGAATCTCTATTTTTGTATAGGTCGGTATAAGAATACCAAATTTTTTATACTTACATTGTTTAAGCGTATACCTAATTTTAAGTACAGGGATTTTCGTAGTCATACATTAATAATTTTGTAAAATATTTTTTTTATAGAACGATTTTATACTAGTAATGAAGAAAATGTGTCCTAATTATGTTCATTCTGACGTTTTAGTGAATTTATGTACATAATTAGGACAAATTTTGTTCGATGTATAGGTAACCCCTATCGATTTTAGGCTAAGAAACTTTGAGATTTTAGCTAACTACCTAGTTTTAACGTTAAAACTGAAGTTTTTATCTAAATGCAATTTGGTACTATAATTTGAATGACTTTAAAGTTAATGTTTTAGTTAAAAAATTTGACGTTTATCATGTGACAAGTTTTGACATTCACAGCTGTTGTTGTGCCATTGTAAATATATAAACGTCAAAACCAGTAGGTTATGACGTTCAACCTAAAGGTTCAGAAGCCAACTTGACGTTCTTTCTGACGTTTTACGTGATTTCGAACCTATCTATGAACGTGCACTGTATCTTTAGGTGAATGCTGATTGCTCTCGCACTTCAGTGCTATTAGTTCTCACTATTGTACTTGTTTTAGTTTCTTGTTTTTCCTTTACACCTTGAGGAATGGCGTCGCACGTCGTTTATTTTTCAGGTACTTATTTACATTCCCGTGATTCGGTGACGATTGTTTACGATATCTAATATTTTTTTATCACATATTGAACCAATTAAATTTTAGTAATTTTAATCGATCTTTGAGGTAATTTATAGAATCGTGTGCATTGGTGTTCAGTAACTGTACTGTATCAGACGGATTGTCCACTGCAGAACATAGCCTCCCTAATTAAGGGGAGATTTGCCACAATCCCCAAGATATCAATTAAGATATCAGTTCCACAGAAGGCGCTGCTGCCCACCTCCCTGTTTTTTACCTGTAGTCGCCTCTAACCACACCCAAAGGTTGCAATGGGGGGTGACATTCTAGCCCAGCACCCCTCAGTAATAATATGTCAATAACATTTCAAGATAATACGAGCAATATAATTATAAGCTCGTGAATAACATGATCAATAACTAAAATAGTTACCAAAAACAAGCGCGAAAAATCTATGAAAACTTCTATATATTTCCCGCCACAGGCTTAATTTTTGTTACGTTGGTATAAATGTATCTTTAGGATAATCTGTGCTTTAGGAAACAAATAGGTAGAAAATAAAATATTTAGGTATTTATGTATAGTTCCAAACAGACTTGGATGTATAGTACCACCAACTTAACTGTGCAGTTTTCGAGGGCGCTACTGGTCAAGGAAATCAACTACAAACTGTCACAATTTGATGGAATGTTGTAGTTCTTTTTTCTGCCACCTGAACAGATAAGTTGGTGGGTCTGTACGATGTACCATTATCTTTTATAAGAACATTAATATAATTCCTGTAGACCTATAGTTACCAAGTATGTCATTATACCTAAGAAAATAAACCATTTTATAAATATAGGTATTTTCTACTTAATTTATAAAACAATTCTAAGAAAAAACAATATAGTTGCTTTATATTTAGTTGTTTCATTAATTAATCCTTTCCGACTGTAATGTAGCTATGGAGTATGGACTGCTGGGGTATTGGATATTGTCTGAGTTCTCCCGCATGAACTTATACCACAGCTTGGATAGCTACCCAGTAGGATACCTGTAGCCAAGCACTTGACGGTATGTTCCAGCAGCTATCCTCTGGAACTTTTTTTTACGTTTTAAAGATGCCTGTACGCATTCCCATCCATCCACGGAGAAGCAGTGATGGCTCAGTGGCATTGGCTATGGACTGCCGCGCAGCAGGTCCATGGTTTGAATCCCGCCACGGGCTTGAGCTTCACCGCATGGTGGATGGGCATTTTGCGAATGCCCGCCTGGCTAGCGACCACCCTTAAGTAGAAAATCTGTCGTCAAGCACCTAACGGTGTGTTCCGGCAGCAGTCCTTAAGAGCCAGAGAAATTACGGGCACATGAGACTTCTTAACATCTATGTCTCCAGGTGACAGGCGCAGTGCAATTCGTGGCTTGTGACGAAATGCATCTGTTATAGGCAGAGGTTAGTCCGCTTAACATCAGGATGGCCTCGTGCTGGTCCGCCACAATAAAAAAAAAGACATTGATTTCAACTTCAAGGTCTAGCTTAAGAGCATTTAAAAAAAACTACCAGGCGGTAGGTACATATGTCCCTTTTCCTTCCGGACCGATGACACAACTACAATGCTCAACTGGTTGTGCCATGGGCACTTCTGATTCCCTTCTACACAATTGAGGTACCAACGACTCAACCCGGATCCATGGCACAACTACTATGCCCAGCTGGTTGAGTCGTAGGAAACTTAGAAATCACTCTGATTCCCCATCGCACAACCACCTCTATTTTCTCTAAAGAAAAGAAAAAAAAATAGACTTAACTTACGAATTGTTGGCCTGCTTTATTAATAATTTTTACCGCTGCTTTACCGTTGTTGTTAAAACCAAGAATTTACAAATGTCAAAGAGACATAAATAACAAAGTATTTTTTTATATTTTATTCCCCATTCTCATAATATTCCATTCGCAAAATATTATATTCGCAAAACATTACATTCGCTAAATATTACATTCTCAAAATAGTAGATGTACCTACAATTGAGCACAATAAAAAAATTAAATTGAAGTTGTTTCGTATACTATTGTATTAGGTATATACCCAGATAAATTGAGTGAAAATATTTATAATAATTTGTTCCAAGTAGACTTGAGAGTCCGTCTGCAATAGGGTTCTGCCATAGGCGTCTGCTCTTGAGGAGAGCACCATACAGGTTTGAGTGGACCTGTTCAGACAAAGGTACGTAATCACCCAGGTGCACAGAGGCGACTTTTTTAAATTGCTGCGACTTTATTCACAGCATACAACACGCTACAAACTAACCAAATTAAACCTGAAGTACCAGGAGATAAGAAACTTAGAGAAGGTTGCCATACTCCTTTAGACAAACAATACACCTGCATTGTTTGTACGTAGTAGTATGGTATTGCGGATTGTCTCTATAGCTCTATCTATGCGCTATGCACTGAGCTCTATGTCATTTCAGATTCTATCTTTACGCTGATACCTTCTTTATGATTCTTATCTCCTGGTACTTCAAGGTTTGATTTGGTTAGTTTGTAGCGTGTTATGTAAAAAATTCACAACTGTTTTTTACGTGTACTGGTTTTTACACCTTACAAAAATTTCATAAGTGCCTAAAATAATAATGTGTGACTAGTGATAACAAAATTCAACACAAGTTTTTGTCCCTTTAATTTGATAAAATTCAATTTACTATTTATTTATCTAAGTCATTTTATACCATTAAACTGCAGAAGCCATTTACATAGAAATAATAATAAAGTCGTTTTAAAACTTTTGATGATACATCACTATTAATTGGTGGTACTGATTAACTCTAAAAGTCCTACCGTACTACCGTGGGTATGGTTAGGAGTACGGTGGGTCTGAAGCGGTTAAAACTTTGGCAGTGTATGGCCGTTTGCGTCCAGTTGTCTTCCCCCAGCGGATCAATCAGTTGTGTCTCAAAAGAACCCATGGCACAACCAGGGATTCGAGCATTCGTCAGTTGTGCCATAGGTACGTTTTGTTCACCAACGGACCTATCAGTTGTGTAGAAGGGAATCAAAAGTACCCATGGCACAACCAGTTGAGCATTGTAGTTGTGTCATGGGTCCGGAAGGGTCCCTTTTTATTGCGTGTGGATAATGCATTTATGCATTCCCGTCCACCCCGGGGAAAGTGGCCGGGATATGTCGGGCTCAATACCACTACCGTGACAGCAGCAAGTGCCCCGACTAAAAACTACACGATGTTCCTGCGGAACGCCTTAATGCCAGGGCTGCGGGATCGTTAGCGCACTACCGCAGCCCAGACAGACAGCGTTGGCCCTGGGCAGGGCTTCGTCGCGTTGAGTGGAGTAGGAGATAGTCCATTACTTCAACTTTTAGTGGCGCACGGATCACCGCGATCAACCGCACGTGCCATCCCGAGGTCTTTAGTTGACGAAGGACACCTACTTAGCAGAAAGTACATACAACTAAATATTTAATGGTTAGCACAGAGCTATGTAAGATTTTGTTTTTTTATTCATATCTTGACCGTTTGAATACTTTTGAAGGTATTCAAGTCGCCATGCGCCAGTAGATACTAGAAAACGTTGAGAAAGTATCGCCTCACTTTCTATAGTGAACATTAATGGAATAATTTTAATTAGATATATCTTTACTCCAACATACTAAGGTGGACCGAATCCCGGTCTTAGGTGGTAAATAATTGTAACCTGTGCTTTGTGGGAGTGTACAGGAATAACCCAATTTATCAAATTGTCTACTGGTGTCCAATATTATAAGCAATTTTATTTTATTGCAAACACTAGGAATAACCTCAAAAGGAACCCAAATAAAACCGCTCAATACATTTTACACGTATATTTAAACGCTCTCTTGCACAGGAGGCTCGTATCCCTCAGGTCTTTCCGACTTGTCGCCTGCTTCTCCTCGCTTGCCACCACCGCCTTCGCCGTGCAATTCCATCAGCTTTGAAATCTCGAACCTCGGCCGCTTCAGTACTTTCACCTGAAAGTAATATACTCTGTAGTACTTGACAGTAACATCGATATTCCCTTGAATGTTTAGTAAATAACTTCAGATTGTAAATCAAAAGGGAACAAAAGTTTTCATCAGATTTGTTTCATTGCGAGCTAGGTGTGTCATCATATTAAATTAATGGCAGATTTCACTAACAACCACCATTATCTAGTAAAAAACAACCAAAACTATTTTCACATATCTCTCATGTATGGAAAAAAATAGTAGAATAATTTAATTCAAAAAAGGTTGTTAGTGAAATCAAAACCAATCTGGTAACACTTTTTAAAGAGGATCTGTTTTCAGTCTCAAAATTTTTTAAAATCAAACCATTTATCATCTAGGGGTATTTTCCTGATAGGCTATCTTATACCCAATATCTCACCCGTTGGTGGATAATATGGTTGAATACACACTAGAAGAGAAACTGGCTCTCAACGAAAGCTCAAGGAAAAACAAAGTGTTCAAGACCAAAACCAAATCTTCTATAAAAAGAAAAATAACTGGAAATTCTGTGTGGCATACCTTCCTGATGCAAACATCACGAAGTGGGTAGATGCCGTGGCATGCCTTCTCGATGTCCTTAGCAATGGAGTCTGGTATGAGCTTGTTGACCACCTCACGGAGTTCTGAGCTGGTCACGTCTCTGGCGATAATTTCGCACATCTTCTTGCGGATGGCGCGGACCTGAGGTACGAAAAAGGTATAATAAATAAATACTATTGCTGAACAAGCAAAGTTCATACGGGCAAGTATCATATCCGTGTTTTTTTTTTTATGCCTGATAGGTGAGCCTTTGTCCACTACCTCACCAGATGGTAAGTGACGATGTGGTCAAAGATATCGTTCAGGCTAACCTAGAATTACTAGCTCTCAAGGACAGCTGCCGGAAGACACCGTTAGGTGCTTGCCGACAGATTTTCTACTTGAGGGTGGTTTCGCAAAATGCCCTACCACCATGCATGTACGTACATTATCTTCATGAAATAAGTTGAGAAACTAAAACAATCCAGTATTTTGGGAGTTGGATGAAGTTGGTATGTCAAAAGCAAGCAGGTGGCCTTCCTGCCTTCGTTTATAGATTGCCTCATCCTTCTCAACTCTGAGAGGAAACATTAACAAACTAAATATATGTATGGGAGAAAGAAATAATTTTGTGCATGAAGAAAATGTACACTAATATTATAATAAGAAAAGATTTGAGTTTTTGGTCCAAAAAAACTTAGTTTACTGGACAGATGGAAAAATTCTTTCACCATTGGAATCCTGCAGTATCTCTGATAAACATAAGCTATAGATATCTGACAATATTTGTCAAAAAAATTTGAACTCTTGTTTAATACCCGTGCGAAGCTGGGATGGGCCGCTAGAATGTTACATGAGAACTAAAAAAGGGCCATTTAGGAATAAACAATAGACAAGGTACATACTGGACATTTAGCAATAGACAATAAGAATGCTCAGACTTTGGCAAGAACTTTATCTATAATGATTGTCTTCTGTACCCCTAGTACAAATTTATACAATTAAAGCAACCATAAATTCGTTTTATGCCATATATTTATGGACATCTATTATTTATAGGCAAAGACGCTTACTTTCACGGTGACATTTTGAAGCAGTGATGGCTCAGTGGCAATGGCTATGGAATGCCGCGCAGCATGTCTATGGTTCGAATCCCGCCACGGGCTTGAGCATCGTGTGTGGTGGAAGGGCATTTTGCGAATGCCCACCTGGCTAGCTATCACCCTCAAGTAGAAAATCTGTCGCCAAGTACCTAACAGTGTGTTCCGGCAGCTGTCCCTGAGAGCCAGTAATTCTAGGTTATGCCTGTAAAGCACCTTCGACCACGTCATCACTTACCATCAGGTGAAATTGTGGTCAAAGGCTTACCTAATATGAAAACCAATTGAGAAGAGATGGCTTGTGGCAAAACATAAAAAGCCAGCGCAATTCAACGCAAGCCGCGTTCATGTGTTTGCTTTACACTATACGCAGGATCCCCAGTATACATTACGCCAGATACAGCGCACTACACTAACGGCGAGGGCTGCGATATTACCATTGAAAAGATAATCATTATTTAATCATCCTACCCTACGCTCGTTTATGAATATGGATCAGTAAAATATACAGGGTTATTGGTAAAATGCTAACAACCTCATAGGGTTGACTTCTGCTAGTCCTAACAAACATTCTGAGAAGTTTTAGTTTGTTTTGAAAAAAAAAATTGTTTGTATTTTATCAATTTTCTTTTGTTTTTTATATATTTTTGACTGAATAAGCATGAGGACCACCTGATGTCAAAACTCTTTTGTGCCTGTAATGTATTATTTCATATTTTTTATTACTTTCCTCTATGTAAATATTCAAAACTATTTAAAGGGACCACAGCACGGTCTAGAGTTGCCGCGGCGGGCGCTCTTAGCTCGCAGTAGTCATTAAAACACTAAAAAAATCCAATATGTTTTTTAGGACTAGCAGTCAACCCTAAGAGGTTGTTAGCATCTTACCGATAACCCTAAATATACAGTGTTAACACCATGTAACGTAGTGATTAACCAATTTTAATTACTATGTGTAATAATCACAAAAAAATAAGACAACCATGTAAAGTTTAATGTTGGAACTCCCTAAAGGGTCAAAATCACTGCTTTGTTTTGTTTTGCTTGCCTTCCATACAATGATACACTACTGAGATGTTTCGTGCATACCTATCTATTCTGACGGGTGCTGAGAGGTGCCGGGAGATTTATCCCTGTTCTACAACATGGTTGGTAATCTGTCAAAGTGGTGAATGACCATAGAATATTCACCTAGTTTGTTTCTACAAACTGAATTAGGTAATTACATAGTCACTGGGCACTCCCCATTCTTCTCAAAGTAATATCTTTCCTACTTCCAGACTGCTGTTTACATTGGATTCAATCACTTAACGTTTCTGAATGATAAGAAATTGCTATATAAAGGGAAAGAAATATGTAAGGATGGTAGTAAGTAGAAATCTGTGGTCTCTGCCTCCCCTAAAGTAAAGAGGCGTGATTTTATGTATCTAATGTTTGGCATCACACCAGAAAGCCGGCACCATATAACCTAAACCACCAACTGTTTACAATATCCTGTTTGCTTTATATTGTCAGAAAAGAACAAGAGGGATAGGTGAAGAACTTTATGGTGACACAAACCTGGGTGTGCTGAGCATAGCATGTTTTCCTCTGACTGAGACTGTCCTTGTTAGTAAAACCGATGCAGAATACTCGGAGCAGGTAGCCATCAGTGGTCTTCACGTCAATATTGGCCTCCACTAAGGTCTGCCATTTCTTCACCATCCATCTGAAGGTCAATAAGATTCAAGATTAGATTTAATTTTTTGCATGACATTTTGGGCAATGCCTCCAGTTGAAAATTGTCACGTTGAACCTAACCATGTTCTAGCAGTTCTACAGATTCCCATTCTGGGTTAAACCAGTTTACTATCATCACTTACTAGGTTGCACTGCTGTCCTAAGGGACCGTCCAGTAATTACGTGAGACTTGAAATGCGGGGGAGGGGGTTTAGCAAAAATCACTAAATATCACAAAGGCGGAGGGGGTGTAGTAAGATATCACGTATATTATTTTTTTCTTCAAACGCGTGATTTCTAAACCGAAAAGTGGCTTGACTCGCCGTTATCAGTGTGACAAGGCAATTGACGAAGTCCCCGCGAAGAATCCAGAATAAAATGAGGTTATACTTTATACCTACATTTATTGATAATATTCTAAAAATGTCTTGATTCCTTGTAAGTACTAAAAAATACACATGATTTTGGGTGGGGTGGGGGGCTAATCACCCGCGTATCACCAAGGGGGTAGGAGGGGTTAAAAATGTAAAAAAAAAACATCATGTGGTTAATGGACAGAAAAAAAAGTAAGTGTTGATGAGGATTGTAACAGGCTCTTATGAACAACTTCAGAACAGAAACTATCCCTGAAAGATTTTCTACTTGAACCACCCTCAAATCTGTTACCCAGCCCCAGCTGCACTTTTATATTTGTTTAATTGACTAAACAAGCAGACGGCCCACCTCAAGGTTACCGTCGCCTATGGACATTTGCAACACCAGGGGCATTACCAATGCATTGCCGACCCTGTAAATGCCCTACGAAAAGTTTAGGGTTTTGTCTCTGACAAGGATGCCTGCACGGAGTTGGTGAATGCTGTATGGTGCAGGAAGCCCATGTACATGTTCAATAATCTGCTAGTACTATGGGAATGGATAACTCGTGTCAAGTGTAGCGACGATACAAAAGGCCCCTTTACATATTTGTACAAAGGCACTATATTGTATGGTAGCAGATAATTTCTGCAGCATAAAACGATACAAAGACCTTAAGGTTACCTTTGTATAGCTGGACTGCAAGTTATCCTTACTTATATAATAAAAACTAAAGTAGTCCTGATATCTCTCTCTGTCTCAGTGTTTGTAAGCTTTGTGAAGGCTAAATGACTTAAAACATCTTTATACAATGATATGGAGATTCTGTAATCACACTGATCTATAGGCTATGTTCTAGGGTTCCAGAGGACAAAATGGAGCCCTTTTAATGAGGCTATGCCATTTGTCTGTCTGGAAATCTGTCTGCATGTCCAGTCTCTAGCTCATAAATAGGATGAGTTATTGTAATAATTACATGTTTGTATGAAATTATTGTGTAGATTATTGAGCCATTGATGAATGTTTGATTAAAAATATTTTTCATTAACAAAATCACAAATATACAATAGGAAAAATTTAAGTTGTGTGCGGGATTCATCCATTTATGATTAAATTTTTCCTATCGTATATTTGTGATTTTGTAATGTAATCAGCATAGCAGGCGTTATTGCGAACCTAACTATATTAAAAATATTTTTTATTGATGTTTGGTAAAAAATATTTTTTTACCTTTTGAATTTCTTAATTAACTGGATTTCTATGTTTTGGGATTTTCTACACAAAATAACCCAATAAGGTCTGCAACTGATTATTTTTAAAAACAAGACTTGTCACATTTGCCTGAATGGACAGACAGACACCAAAGTGACAACAGCAAGAGGGCTCCATTTCCCTGATTGGTATAAAATCCTAAAAATACATGTATGGTGAGAAGTATAATACAACAAATGACATACCTGAGCTTGTCAGTGGTGAGGTCCATGCCGTGGAAGTTGCAGAGCACATTGCGGCCCTGTACATCCTCAGCAATCAAACGGAACTTGCGGAAAGACCTGTGGACCAAAACTGTTTATGTTAGGTTTATACACTGCAATAATCGGATGAGTAGTATGAGTAATTTACTTCAATCTTAAGTTAAAAAACAATTTCAACCTTGCTCATATAGGCAAGATGTGATTATTATTAGGTATTATACCTATAAAAGATTATTTATAGGATACAATAATAATAGCTCGGAACTGAAGAGGACATAGTGACTTCTGGACAAAGCAATAATAATAATAATGTTTATTTGCTTAAAAACATGGTAACAATGTAATAATATAATAAAATAATTACATCTACACAGTTGAAAGATAGAGGGATGTCCATGCATGTTTTTTGCAATTACAGCATGCCAATTAATGGAATATCGCAACATCAAACTAGATAATAATAATGTCAAGAGAAAAAAAATCTAATAATTATTAATATAAAAGTATTAAATTAATTGATGTGAAAATAATTAACCCATTGGCATCGGCGATAATTATAACAATAGAAATTCATTCATAAATTGGCCATAGTGGTCCAGTCCGATTTCAGCTTATTAAATGTAATGATATATTATTTAAATTATGTTGGAATATTTCTATAATTAATTGGAATGGAAATATATTGGTCCCTTCAGTCATTATAGCGGTAATTTACTGTACTTTAATACAACATTGTAAATCAAAACACAGTATATTGTTTGGCTGTTTGGATAATCGAGGAGTTACTCTGTATGTGATGGAAGTGCGTGATAATTCCAGGATCAGTAGTTTTATATGTTATAGTACGTTAGAAGTAGTAGAGATTATGCCAAGAAAATGAAAATCTTTGATATCTGCATTGCCCACCAAGGAATAGTGATGGTATGGATTTGTATGTATGTAAATCTTAACATTCATAAAGTGATTAAAGTTGTATATCGAGCCCTGACCGCCTACTTATCGTAAGCGACATTTTTTCCGAAAACGCGATTTATATGGTAAGCGACATTTTAAACGATAACAGATAGGGGCACGTGACTTTTTCCAGCTAAAATTGACCAAGCAAAGAGTTATATGAAAATGCTAATTTATCGTTAGTAATACAGATTATACTTTTTAAAAGTAAGCGACATGGTCAAAATTGATGTAAGCTACGTAAATCTCCAAAAACAGTATCGTAACCCAAACCAAATTTTATCGCAAACGACAGAGTACATCAATAGTTTGGTCGTTTGCGACAAAAAAGTAGCTATAAACGTGATGTGCTTGTGACAAATTCGTTATGGTAACAATTCAGATGCAATAATCATCGCTCTCTATATAAATAGCTTATTTTTTTTAAAATTAAAGTTATTTTTCATTATTTTAAGAGTACATTTAGCTTTGAATTGTATTGAGTAAATGAGAGAGAATTCCAAACAGCGTCTTTTGAAAAATGTCAACGCCAGCAGCAAAATGTAACAAAACTTATGTTTTAACCTAAGTTGATGCCTTTCAACCTTTTATACAAAAAAGTTATTTTGTTTTACAGTCTAGGATTTAAAAAATATCATGCAGTTATCACTAAAACTTGCACCAGAGGACGATAAAACAACTCCCCCTGTATTCTATATAACTACTATATATATATATATACATATATACCTTATAGTTAAATTATTAAGTCACTTCTGGTTATCTGATTGATGGAAAATCGAAGATAGTCGTGTGACTATCTTCGATTTTCCGACAGACACAATTAACGTACAATACTGAAGTGCTTTAAAACGTAAGTACTAATATTTATTTACCTGATTTAATACAGTTGGCAGTATATTGAAGTTTATATCGCGAAATAAGGTAAAAAATATATTTTTTTCAAAAAAAATTCAGGAAGAGTTAATTTTTTGATTCAGAAGACAGGGCTCGATATTGTGTTCATGGCACCGACTTCAGCACGTTATTTTCTACTTTTAAACCAACTTCAAAATAAGGAGCACGGTTTTCAACTGTTATTATTTGTATGTTTTGCAGAAAGTAGAAATATTTTTCATCAAAAATCGCAGCATGGAGAAAGACAAGCCCAAGCAGCTATTTTAAGACGACGAATATAAGAGCAAGAATGCTAATTCTTCTTCCCTATGCCTGAATTTTGACTTACAAAAAGTCTTTAACACCCTTTTAATATGCTAAAAGCGTTACCTTATATTACTCCAGAAAACATACATTCTATAACGAAAATAACTACGAAAGTAGCACAAAAGTTGATATTGTTTCTAGTGAGGTGAGGGTCATGGAAGGAGAGGTTGTAACAAAAATGTTACTTTTTTAAATATTTGATTTTGTCAGAAACTAAAGATCCACATACTGAAATAAATGCTGATAGTTGTGCTGGACATAATAGAAATCGAGCACGAGATATCCTTGGTAGTTCATTATTTTTAATACAACCACAGTTGCTAAAATCAAAGTACGTAACTAATTTGTTACTTGGACACACGATGATGCCTATAGACTCCATCCATAGAACAATGGATAGTTTTATCCGTAACAAAACAGTTTTGGCTCAATCTGAGTGGCCAACTATTATTAAAAACGCTAGAACTAATCCTACAGGTTACACCGTGGTTGTTTCGAAACACTCCGATTTTATGTCTTTCCCACTAGCTTTGTTTCCAGACAAATTGAAAAACATTTCTTTAAGAATAGTGCATTTAAAAAAAAAACACCCCAATAATAACGTTCCAGCAAGGGTTTTTCCAAGATAGCGAAAAAAAAGAATTGAATTTGCACCTTATAGTGAAGTCGAGAGCCAATACTCCAAGTGTCATTGATGGGCCCATTGGACTAACACAAGGAATCGAAAAAATCTGGTTGACCTATGCTAAAAAATATCATTCCAGTCAGGAAATATGAAGAATATTTAAATATGAAGCCTGACGTAGCAGTTCCGGATGTGTTGGCTGACAGATGAAGATGATTCGGACCGGGAGAATCGAATTTTTCGTATCCGTACTGTAGTACTGTATCAGCCAGATTGTCCACGAATTGTGTAAAAAGTAGTTGTTAATCTCATGTGCTCTCTACCGATGTAAAAATAAAAAAAATCTAATTTTTTATTGTTTGTGTATTTTGTTCCCAGTAGAAATTAAATTTTATTTTAGCAAGTGCCATAAAAAATCAGTATGAGGCGATTACGATACAAAAACTTTTATTGTAACCGCCACTTAACACTAAATAAACTGCTTATTTGTGACAGCTAAAGTATTGTAACCGAAACAAAAGGCTCAAAAACATATTTTTTGTCATTAATAGTCATTGCCATAGTTACATCACAGAAAATAAAAAATCAGTACTAAGTTTCAGACTAGTAGCACAAAAAATGATAATTTTATCTAAAAAAAACCTTCTGTTAAATTAAATTTTTGTTGCTTACGATAAGTATTGTAACCGAAACAAAAGGCTCAAAAACATATTTTTTGTCATTAATAGTCATTGCCTTAGTTACATCACAGAAAATAAAAAATCAGTACTAAGTTTCAGACTAGTAGGAAAAATGATAATTTTATCTAAAAAAAACCTTCTGTAAGATTAAATTTTTGTTGCTTACGATAAGTAGGCGTAGGCGTAGGTCAGGGCTTGATATATTCATAAAGTGATTAATGTTGTAGTTGTATCCACCAAGCTAAGTTTGCACCTCAGTTTTTTGTCTATATTTTAATGTACCTATGTATAATATAATGTTAATAACAATAATAGCAAAGTAAAACTTACAAAAAATTGTTTACTTTTTTCAATTTATAGCAAATCCTTTTTTGCAGACCGTACCTGAGGGTTAGTGCGACATGATCGGCGCGAGGTGCAAACTTAGCTTGGTCGAGTTGTACAAAATATTTGTAATCTTAGCTGTAGCAACGATACAAAAGGCCTCTCAACACTTGGAGAAAGGCACTATATTGTATGGTGGCATTTAATTTCTGCAGCATAAAACGATACAAAGACCATATGGTTACCTTTGTATAGCTGGACTGCAGTACATCTAAAGTGTGGTGGCGAAGCAGAAAGAAATTTGGCTCATAATCACCAATTTCTATTTTTTTTCACATCTTAATCCCTTGGCATTTGCATGAACAATATCATCCATTTATGAATAAAATTCTATTTTATTTTCTTCTATTGTTATCATTATCTATGCGCATGCATAAACGCTTTAAGAGTCTTTAAATGCAAGTAGGGTATATGATTGCTTTGGAATCTTGAAGTCCTGGTTTGCTCCCAGGATATGTTCTGTTGAAACTACCCTTTAGTTTTTATAAGTTTAGGTGCTTTTAATTACAAGTGATCAAAATGTGTGTGGCAAAAAGTGGGTGGTTTAGACATCACATACACCACATCAAAATCAAAATGTTACTAGTGTCTGATTTTGATTTTAAATACCTTTAATAGAAAATAAAATTTGCTAACCTAAACACAAAAGCATTCATAAAATATTAGATATATTTGTGGTCTTAACATCAAACTAGTTGTTGGATAATATTGACAAATTATGCTTCAGTACAATAGTCGTTATAAAACTGACACATATGGTGAAGTGGATTGCCACCCGAAACATTACTGGTTGACAGTGGAATATTAAAGACCTTTGGGACACATCAATGCATGATAGCTGATGTTAATATTCATAAATAATATCTCACTTAGCAACAATTTATGATTTCATAAGTATTTACTATGCAAGCAACATTTTGACACAAACAGGCTCAAAATACATTGCAGTCAGTGTCAAAATTTGTGATAAAAATTGCTGTAGGCCTACCAAGCATATGAGAACCAAACCAAAATTTCCAATATTAAAGCTGATGTAGCACAAGGTTCAAAATGCAGCCACATTATGTAACTAATTTTCAACAATATCCCTTTTGTATTTCAAACTTCCGGCAACAATATTTTAATATTTACCTTTCTGCGTCAGTATCATTCTGGAGATCAGCTAGGGATACTTCAAATACACGCCCTTTCAGTCCTTCCGATGCAATTTTTGTACCCTAAAAACAAAAACAACACTGCACTAACTGATATTGAACTTTTTTTGAGGATTGTCTTAGAGTGTACATGTTCTCAGAGAGTAAAATCAAAAGGGAACAAATGTTTTCATCACATATGTTTCATTGCGAGCTAGGTGGATCATCATTAAAGGTTAATTGTTGCTCATAGGACATCAAACATTTTCTTTCCATCATCTTATTAAATGATGAAATACAACTGGTGTTATACTGGTTTGAATAGTAATGTAAGATGTACTTATTTCTGCATTAGTAAAACAAGCAATCAAAACATGTAAAAATAGGGGTGTGTGCACTCTAGCAGTAAATATATAGTAAGTTTTATTGTATAACATCAAATTAACAAGTTTGATAAATTATACAGATGCATTACTGAGATCCTAGAAGTTTTGCTCAACAACTTTTAAATTATTGAGATGAGAATCACACACTTTTGTTCCTAGGAATCTATTAACTTTATTGCCTAATTTTAATATCGTTTATTATGCGAATATTGAAATATATAAATTTAATATTTCATTTCTAGCAATCAGATCAAAGTTAAAATCAACGGCACAACTTCAAGTGGATATCTAAATTCAAAGCGTGTGATTTATACTAACAAAACAATATTCCTATAGATATATTCATACAGGTAGATAGCAGCTGAATACACTCAATAATTTTGATGACATGACCATGTGTCAATTAAGGAGTCCTATGAAAACCAGACTGCACAAACAACCATGAGGCCGAGATACTATTACTTACAATAATTTATCAATATTCTATGAGCACTTTCACAATAGTGTCTAATTTTAAGGTTAGCATTATAGCATGTATCAGAATATGCTTCTTACCTGGGTACGGTTGACAAGGGTGGTTCCCACTTGTCTCTTGGTGAACATAGACGGTGCTTTGACATCGTACCAGTCTTTACGGGTGAAGGGATCAACACTGAAATTTAAATTTACATGTTACGATAACCTAAAAATATTTACGATTGCTCTCCACTAGAAGCAAAAATTCTACTGAAATATCCAAAGAACAGCTATTATTGATGCACTTTTGAGTTATTACACTGTTCTTAGCTAGTGTGATAAGTATATGCACAGAAAATAATGTACAAAAGAAGTGGAAGATGGAACAAGTTGGCACGAGAAGTATACTTTCATCCGAATTCATTACAGCGATCGCAAAAATTACTGGTATATACACACAATATTTGGATAATATAATAAATAAACTCGCAATTACTTGGGATATTGTGGACTTACATCTTCTTCTTAACACCCTTCTTTCCGCCTTTCGAGAGGCCTTTATTTTTACCGACCGCCATGTTCAACACAAAACTTCAGAAAGAAATTACTTTTGTTTATGGATGACCTAGCAAGCTAGAGCGAAGCGAACGAACGTCAGATCGATCATTGTCAATGATTTAGTCGATGGTTTGGGATAGACGATGTTTCGATTAATTAGATTAGATAATCGACCTGGGTTTATGACTAACTTAATATTCCCTCCGCTGCTGCTCTGAATATTACTATTCAGGCAAATTTTCAACATGTTTTTTAGAAAACGTGTACACTTTACGGATATGAATTATATATATAATATTCCAGAAAATAAAAAACACATATACATCTTGGTTAAAAAAAATGTGCATGGAACTCTATAATTTCACTTCATCAAATTTTGTGTCTATTTATTAAATTGTATAAGTACAAATTTTATTTCTAATGATTAGTTAGGAATTATGTACCACACTTCGATCATAAATATGTCAAGAGCGTGTAGCACTACGATCGCAATAAAAACAACAGTTTTAAAATGCAAACAGTTGCAAATGTTGACACTCAAATAATAATGAAAACTTCTATCAATCAAGCATCAGTTAAAACATTAATATAGTGGTTTTCTAGCAAACAATACATGAAATATATATGATATTTAAATCATTTAGCTACTAATTTTCTATCCAAAAATTTATGCTATACCATCTATGCCACTGTAGCAACGCAATCGCAACAAATAACTTCTGTTCTACAAACGCGAGATTTTCATTTCATGATTGTGTGCTTAGTGATACCAAGTCTAGAAAAAAGACACAAAAAGTAGGGGAATTATCATATGTTTCGGTTTTAAGCAATTATTAATGTATTTTAACATGTAATTTTTTACACAAACTATTAATTTGTCCCCATGGATGAATAGTAGATTATTATTATTATTGTTAATAGAGAAGCGCAGTTGTCCATTTTTTTGTGCTGTTTACCGAAGAACCGGCTTTTGTAGGTAAAATAAAAGGGGTTAAGGTTTAAAACTGCCGTTTCTTTGTAATAGGTACTTCGAATTGACATAGAACCTTCATGGTTTAAGATTTTGGTATGAAACTTTTTTTTCGGTAAACCCGAAAACCAAATTACAAAAATTACCTTGCATGGGATAGCACCCTTTATTCACCTTCGACGGTTATGGTAATTTACAAAAAAACAGATCTTTGGCATGAAAATTATCAGAGCAAATATTTGTTGTTTTAGCTGGTTGCCATAGACTCTCTTTGCGGCTTTTTCTTATAATGCTTATCCACTTACTTTCTAAAATAGGATCGTTAAGAATTCTGAAATAAAAGTATATAAGATCATAAAATATATCCGAAAATAACTTAAGTTTGTGCGATATTGGCTTCAGAACTTAAATAAATTACCGTTTTTTTTTATAATTTAAGGAGGTAAACTACAATTTTATGGTACAATTAAATGGATTAGTACTTTATTCATATATATTTATTTTTAGTACGTTGAATGCAAAATACTTTGTATTCAGCACCCAAGAAACTCCAAAATTGATCGCGTGATATTAGATCATTAGGAAAACAATATCCATCATCTTGGATTTAAAATAATATTATATTCGTGTTTCGTATCAATCACCACAAGATACAATAATTTCAAAAGTACAGATAGGCCTTAATAAGAAATTGTAAATCCAATTCTCCTTGTCAAGAAGTGAACCCTGAATCTCTTGAAATTCGTGGTCACTAAGTTCAGCGTCAATAACACGTGTTACACCAAATTGTACGACTCAGGTAGTGTCTATTATCTGAGATATAATAAGGCGCACATCTGATTAAATCTTAATATAGTTTTTATTTAAAAAGAAGCGCAAGGAAGTCTAATTTTCAAATAAGAAAGTAGTAAACTTAGTCGCAGTAGAACTCTTTGTGCGAGTTCGTCCGGGGAAGCATTGTTACCATGCTTATTTGTAACGCCAAGCAGGAATGTTCACATAACTGTGTTCCGGTTTGAAGGGTAGAGTTGCCACTTGTGACAAACTGCATCGGTCCATCCGTTGGAAGGGTATCGTCCAGCCTGTTCTTACGAAGTAATTTATGAGTGAATTCTGCCATATCGATATAGATATCATAAGATATCATAATATGTATAAGCAGACATAGTACATTATCCAATACTCACTTGGGGACAAATAGGCAACAGTACGGTTAAATGGCGGCTTAACTCATTGACATCGCCAGGACCACTACGTTCCTGGTTATGAATGAAATTCTATTGTTATCATTCACCAAAATATACATTTTGGTTTTACTTCCATATTTTTTTAAATTAGGTAACTTGATGACCATAGGGAACATTGATTTAAAGAACAGGTTACCTCTGTAAAAATGGCGTCAATGGTGTTTGATGTTAGGATAGAATTTCACGGTTTTAATTTTAGTCTTCCTGCAACATAATTTTAATAACTTGCCGATGGTACGTAATTTTTTCTGTTGTTTTCTCTCGTCCTTTGTTATTCCTGCACACTTTTATGACGCAAATCGTAATTTTTCTCTTGCCAGAGAATGCGTGTTTTCCGTACAACGACGTTGTCACCACTGAGCGGGCGGGATAAGCTAATGAGCCAACAGTTAGCTGATATATTTTTTGGTTCGTTTAGAAACTCAAATTCGCTATCTAGACATATTTATGATCGAAGGTACCACAGTACTGAGAGACATTTTACATTTTTAACAAGCTTATTTTATATTTTGAAGAAGTGATGGCTCAGTGTCATTGGATATGGACTGCCGTGCAGCAGATCCATGGTTCGAATCCCACTGCGGGGCTGAGCTTCACCGCATGGTGGCAGGGTATTTTGCGAATACCCACCTGGCGATCTCCCTCAAGCATATAATCTGACGTCAAGCACCTAACGGTGTGTGCCGACAGCTGTCCTTGAGAGCCAGTCATTCTAATTCTAGGTTAAGCATGTAAACACTTTCGACCACATCAGCACATACTATCAAGTGAGATTGTGGTCAAAGGTTTACCTATCAGCAATAAAAAAAATTATAATATAAATTATTAAAAAAAACACCCACACTATTTTAATCATGCGTAGTTCACTCACTCACATACGAAATTAAGTCTCTCCGTCCTACGCCTTCAGTTTGATATTTTTCAGAAAATACTGCCTAAACAAACTACCCAATATGGTTCGACGCAATAAGCCATTTTGCATCGTGTTCAGGCTAGTCGGGCGCAGTCGGTCCAACCAAAACGGCTCGTGTGTATGGCCGGCCCGACCAAACCACTTTCAGGCTGTATTTCTACTTTCCTTGCTTCGACAGTACATAAGTACCTTACCTAAATACTTAATGCGAGTCTAACATACCATTATGTATTCGTGATTTTTATTATCACATAAAAATTACCTATATAACTAGTAGTGTTCGAAAGTATCTCCTAAGTTAAAATTTCGTTTGTTCGTTTTAGTTGGACGTGCTAGATATCAATTTTATAGGAAAACACTAGTTTTTCGGGCAGTGTGCGGGCCGCATGCGGCCCGCATTTATCGTTGTGCAATTATAACTATAACGAAACACCTTTTACATTAAAATAAAAATATTTCAAAACTCCAATAGAATTATGAAATCCCATATAAACTCTCAATACAATAAAGAACCATACTGTAGCCACTAAAGCAGATTCACCCTACTGCCAAAAAAAGGTGGTACGGGCAGAATGGTACCAAGGTTCTGAGTCACTTTTGTTAAGGAACCCTACTCGTAGGTGCTGCGGTTACCGCAGGCAGTTGCCATGGAGACCAGTCGGAGATGTGGAAAATACTCTCAAGTCGGAGCTCGGCCTTCGGCCTCGCAAGTTACTAATACGGCTCGGCCTACGGCCTCGCCAGGCACTCGCCCTTCGGGCTCGCGCATCATACGCTCGGCCTTCGGCCTCGCGGACCGAAGGTTCGGCCTTCGGCCTCACCAGGAGCTCGCCCTTCGGGCTCGCTACTTCACTTATGTAGGACGGTAACTCCAAATTTAGTCAAAAATCCCACAAAAACTCCTAATACAGTCGAAAATATAAGGTAAAACACTCCAAATGCAGTATAAAGAATGATAGGAGCACGTGGGGCACATCCAAAATAACGGATTTCAAGACGGCCACCATACAAACTGCTCCGCCCCTACTGAAGCTCGGCCTAAAGGCCTCGCTTCAGCAGGCTCGGAGCATTTTGTATGGCGGCCATCTTGAAATCCGCCATTTTGGATTTTTGACAGATGTCATTCGACTGCTCTCCCGATTCCCTATGACATTTGTTCAAACACCCCCTACCTATCTCTTACCGTTTTCGAGATACGTCATCCATCATCACTTGGCAGGCGTCTTTTTAATGATTTTCGATTTTTCTCATACTCACCTAAACCCCCCGAACATTTTTGCCATACATCACGTTGTTCCTACTCGTCTCCTTCTAGGAGAACATTTATGTCAGTCAGTCAGTGGTAATCGAGCTTTATATATTATAAACTAGTTTTTCGGGCAGTGTGCGGGCCGCATGCGGCCCGCATTTATCGTTGTGCAAGTTTGAACAATATCAAAACACCTTATACATTAAAAAAAATTATTTCAAAACACCTAAAGATGTACGATTTCCCATACAAACCCTTAATACAATAGAGAACCGTACTGTTATCACCAAACCAAATTCACCCTACTGCCATAAAAAGGTGGTACGGGCAGAATGGTACCAAGGTTCTGAATCACTTTTGTTAAGGAACCCCACTCGTAGGTGCTTCGGTTACCGCAGGCAGTTGCCATGGAGACCAGTCGGTGACGTGGAAAATACTCTCAAGTCGGAGCTCGGCCTTCGGCCTCGCAAGTTACTAATACGGCTCGGCCTGCGGCCTCGCCAAGCGCTCGCCCTTCGGGCTCGCGCACCATTCGCTCGGCCTTCGGCCTCGCGGACCGAAAGTTCGGCCTTCGGCCTCACCAGGTGGTTGCCCTTTGGGCTCGCTATACACTAATGTAGAACAGTTACTCCAAATTCAGTCAAAAAACCCACAAAAACTCCTAATACAGTCGAAAATATAAGGTAAAACACTCCAAATGCAGTATGAAGAATGAGAGGAGCACCTGGGACAAATCCAAAATGGCGGATTTCAAGAAGGCCACCATACAAACTGCTCCGCCCCTACTGAAGCTCGGCCTAAAGGCCTCGCTTCAGCAGGCTCGGAGCATTTTGTATGGCGGCCATCTTGAAATCCGCCATTTTGGATTTTTGACAGGTGTCATTCGACTGCTCTCCCGATTCTCTATGACATTTGTTCAAACACCCCCTACCTATCTCTTACCGTTTTCGAGATACGTCATCCATCATCACTTGGCAGGCGTCTTTTTAATGATTTTCGATTTTTCTCATACTCACCAAAACCCCCCAAACATTTTTGCCATACATCATTTTAGCCCTACTCTGCTCCTTCTAGGAGAACATTTATGTCAATCAGTCAGTCAGTCAGTGAGTGGTAATCGAGCTTTATATATTATAAATAAATAAATAAACTAGTTTTTCGGGCAGTGTGCGGGCCGCATGCGGCCCGCATTTTTCGTTGTGCAAGTTTGAACAATATCAAAACACCATATACATTAAAAAAAGTATGTTCAACACTCCATTAGAAGTATGAAATCCCATATTAACTCTCAATACAATAAAGAACAATACTGTAGCCACTAAAACAGATTCACCCTACTGCCATAAAAAGGTGGTACGGGCAGAATGGGACCAAGGTTCTGAGTCACTTTTGTTAAAGAACCCCACTCGTAGGTGCTTCGCTTACCGCGGGCAGTTACCATGGAGACCAGTCGGAGACGTAGAAAAAACTCTCAAGTCGGAGCTCGGCCTTCGGCCTCGCAAGTTACCAACACGGCTCGGCCTGCGGCCTCGCCATGCGCTCGCCCTTCGGGCTCACGCCCCATACGCTCGGCCTTCGGCCTCGCGGGCCGAAAGTTCGGCCTTCGGCCTCACCAGAAGCTCGCCCTTCGGGCTCGCTACTACACTAATGTAGGACAGTTACTCCAAATTCAGTCAAAAATCCCACAAAAACTCCTAATACAGTCGAAAATAAAGATAATAAACTCCAAATGCAGTATAAAGAATGATAGGAGCACGTAAGACACATCCAAAATGTCGGATTTCAAGACGGCCACCATACAAACTGCTCCGCCCCTACTGAAGCTCGGCCTAACGGCCTCCCTTCAGCAGGCTCGGATCACTTTGTATGGCGGCCATCTTGAAATCCGCCATTTTGGATTTTTGACAGGTGTCATTCGACTGCTCTCCCGATTCCCTATGACATTTGTTCAAACACCTCTAACCCATCTCTTACCGTTTTCGAGATACGTTATCCATCTTTACTTGGCAGGCGTCTTTTTTATGATTTTCGATTTTTCTCATACTCACCAAAACCCCCCGAACATTTTTGCCATACATCATTTTAGCCCTACTCGTCTCCTTCTAGGAGAACATTTATGTCAATCAGTCAGTCAGTCAGTCAGTGAGTGGTAATCGAGCTTTATATATTATTAACTAGTTTTTCGGGCAGTGTGCGGGCCGCATGCGGCCCGCATTTATCGTTGTGCAAGTTTGAACAATATCAAAACACCTTATACATTAAAAAAAGTATGTTCAAAACTCCATTAGAAGTATGAAATCCCATATTAATACTCAATACAATAAAGAACAATACTGTAGCCACTAAAACAGATTCACCCTACTGCCATAAAAAGGTGGTACGGGCAGAAAGGTACCAAGGTTCTGAGTCACTTTTGTTAAGGAACCCCACTCGTAGGTGCTTCGCTTACCGCGGGCAGTTGCCATGGAGACCAGTCGGAGACGTGGAAAAAACTCTCAAGTCGGAGCTCGGCCTTCGGCCTCGCAAGTTACCAACATGGCTCGGCCTGCGGCCTCGCCAAGAGCTCGCCCTTCGGGCTCGCGCGTCATACGCTCGGCCTTCGGCCTCGCGGACTGAAAGTTCGGCCTTCGGCCTCACCAGGAGCTCGCCCTTCGGGCTCGCTACTACACTTATGTAGGACAGTAACTCCAAATTCAGTCAAAAATCCCACAAAAACTCCTAATACAGTCGAAAATATAAGGTAATACACTCCAAATGCAGTATAAAGAATGATAGGAGCACCTGGGACAAATCCAAAATGGCGGATTTCAAGAAGGCCATCATACAAACTGCTCCGCCCCTACTGAACCTCGGCCTAACGGCCTCGCTTCAGCAGGCTCGGATCAATTTGTATGGCGGCCATCTTGAAATCCGCCATTTTGGATTTTTGACAGGTGTCATTCGACTGCTCTCCAGATTCCCTATGACATTTGTTCAAACACCCCCTACCTATCTCTTACCGTTTTTGAGATATGTCATCCATCTTTACTTGGCAGGCGTCTTTTTAATGATTTTCGATTTTTCTCATACTCACCAAAACCCCCCGAACATTTTTGTCCTACATCATTTTAACCCTACTCTACTCCTTCTAGGAGAACATTTATGTCAGTCAGTCAGTCAGTGAGTCAGTCAGTGGTAATCGAGCTTTATATATTATAAACTAGTTTTTCGGGCAGTGTGCGGGCCGCATGCGGCCCGCATCTATCTTGAGTCAGTAGGAACTGTCACAAAAACACCTCATACATAATAAAAATATGTTCAAAACTTCAATAGAAGTATGAAATCCCATATAAACTTGTAATACAGTAGAGAACCATACTGTAGCTACTATAGCAGATTCACCCTACTGCCTTAAAAAGGAGGTACGGGCACAATGGTACCCAGGTTCTTAATCACTTTTGTTAAGGAACCCCACTCGTAGGTGCTTCGGTTACCGCGGGCAGTTGCCATGGAGACCAGTCGGAGACGTGGAAAAAACTCTCAAGTCGGAGCTCGGCCTTCGGCCTCGCAAGTTACTAATACGGCTCGGCCTGCGGCCTCGCCAAGCGCTCGCCCTTCGGGCTCACGCACCATACGCTCGGCCTTCGGCCTCGCGAGCCGAAAGTTCGGCCTTCGGCCTCACCAGGAGCTCGCCCTTCGGGCTCGCTACTACATTAACGTAGAACAGTTACTCCAAATTCAGTAAAAAATCCCACAAAAACTCCCAATTCAGTCGAAAATGAAGGCAAAACACTCCAAATGCAGTATAAAGAATGATAGGAGCACGTGGGTCACATCCAAAATGTCGGATTTCAAGACGGCCACCATACAAACTGCTCCGCCCCTACTGAAGCTCGGCCTAAAGGCCTCGCTTCAGCAGGCTCGGATCATTTTGTATGGCGGCCATCTTGAAATCCGCCATTTTGGATTTTTGACAGATGTCATCCGACTGCTCTCCCGATTCCCTATGACATTTGTTCAAACACCCCCTACCTATCTTGTACCGTTTTTGAGATATGTCATCCATCTTTACTTGGCAGGCGTCTTTTTATGATTTTCGATTTTTCTCATACTCACCAAAACCCCCCGAACATTTTTGCCATACATCATTTTAACCCTACTCTACTCCTTCTAGGAGAACATTTATGTCAGTCAGTCAGTCAGTGAGTCAGTCAGTGGTAATCGAGCTTTATATATTATAAACTAGTTTTTCGGGCAGTGTGCGGGCCGCATGCGGCCCGCATCTATCTTAAGTCAGTAGGAACTGTCATAAAAAAACGTTATACATAAAAAAAAAGTGTCCAAAACTCCAATAGAAGTATGAAATCCCATATAAACTCTCAATACAATAAAGAACCATACTGTAGCCACTAAAACAGATTCACCCTACTGCCATAAAAAGGTGGTACGGGCAGAATGGTACCAAGGTTCTGAGTCACTTTTGTTAAGGAACCCCACTCGTAGGTGCTGCGGTTACCGCAGGCAGTTGCCATGGAGACCAGTCGGAGATGTGGAAAATACTCTCAAGTCGGAGCTCGGCCTTCGGCCTCGCAAGTTACTAATACGGCTCGGCCTACGGCCTCGCCAGGCGCTCGCCCTTCGGGCTCGCGCATCAAACGCTCGGCCTTCGGCCTCGCGGACCGAAAGTTCGGCCTTCGGCCTCACCAGAAGCTCGCCCTTCGGGCTCGCTATACACCAATGTAGGACAGTAACTCCAAATTCAGTCGAAAATCCCACAAAAACTCCTAATACAGTCGAAAATATAAGGCAAAACAATCCAAATGCAGTATAAAGAATGATAGGAGCATGTGGGTCACATCCAAAATGTCGGATTTCAAGACGGCCACCATACAAACTGCTCCGCCCCTACTGAAGCTCGGCCTCACGGCCTCGCTTCAGCAGGCTCGGATCACTTTGTATGGCGGCCATCTTGAAATCCGCCATTTTGGATTTTTGACAGGTGTCACTCGACTGCTCTCCCGATTCCCTATGACATTTGTTCAAACACCCCCAACCTATCTTGCATCGTTTTCGAGATACGTCATTCATCTTTACTTGGCAGGCGTCTTTTTAATGATTTTCGATTTTTCTCATACTCACTAAAACCCCCCGAACATTTTTGCCATACTTCATTTTTACCCTACTCTGCTCCTTCTAGGAGAACATTTATGTCAATCAGTCAGTCAGTCAGTGAGTGGTAATCGAGCTTTATATATTATAAATAAATAAATAACTAGTTTTTCGGGCAGTGTGCGGGCCGCATGCGGCCCGCATTTATCGTTATGCAGTAGTAAACTTTACCTTAACCGCTTATACATTTAAAAAAAAAAAGTTCAAAACTCCAATAGAAGTATGAAATCCCAAATAAAGTCTCCATACAATAAAGAACCATACTGTAGCCACTAAAGCAAATTCACCCTACTGGCATAAAAAGGTAGTACGGGCAGAATGGGACCAAGGTTCTGAGTCACTTTTGTTAAGGAACCCCACTCGTAGGTGCTTCGGTTACCGCGGGCAGTTGCCATGGAGACCAGTCGGACACGTGGAAAAAACTCTCAAGTCGGAGCTCGGCCTTCGGCCTCGCAAGTTACTAACACGGCTCGGCCTGCGGCCTCGCCCAGCGCTCGCCCTTCGGGCTCACGAGCCATACGCTCGGCCTTCGGCCTCGCGAGCCGAAAGTTCGGCCTTCGGCCTCACCAGGAGCTCGCCCTTCGGGCTCGCTACTACAATGACGTAGAACAGAAACTCCAAATTCAGTCAAAAAACCTACAAAAACTCCTAATACAGTCGAAAATATGAGGTAAAACACTCCAAATGCAGTATAAAGAATGAGAGGAGCACGTGTGACAGGTGTCATTCGACTGCTCTCCCGATTCCCTATGACATTTGTTCAAACACCCCCAACCTATCTCTTACCGTTTTTGAGATACGTAGTCCAGCTTTACTTGGCAGGCGTCATTTCTAAGGTTTTTAATTTTTTCCCTACTCAGCTAAGCCCCTTTGTCATTTTCGTAATACATTACTATAACCGTACTCAACTCTTTCTGGTAGAACCAGCTACTTTTTTGAGGGATCGAAGGATTTTGTATGGCGGCCATTTTGAAATCCGCCATTTTGGATTTTTGACAGATGTCATCCGACTGCTCTCCCGATTCCCTATGACATTTGGTCAAGCACCCCCTACCTATCTCTTACCGTTTCAGAGATACGCCATCCAATTTTACTTGGCAGACGTCATCTTTGAGTTTTCGGATTTTTCCCATACTCCCCTAAACCTCCTCTACACTTTTCCCATACATCACTTTCTTCCTTCTCGACTCCTTCTGGGAGAACAATGATGTCAGTCAGTGAATCAGTCAGTCAGTGTACGGTAATCCAGCTTTATATATTATAAATAACTAGTTTTTCGGGCAGTGTGCGGGCCGCATGCGGCCCGCATCTATCTTGAGTCAGTAGGAACTGTCAAAAAAACGCCTGATACATTAAAAAAATTGTGTGTTCAAAACTCCAATAGAAGCATGAAATCCCATATAAACTCTCAATACAATAAAGAACCATACTGTAGCCACTAAAGCAAATTCACCCTACTGCTATAAAAAGGTGGTACGGGCAGAATGGTACCAAGGTTCTAAGTCACTTTTCTTAAGGAACCCCACTCGTAGGTGCTTCGGTTACCGCGGGCAGTTGCCATGGAGACCAGTCGGAGATGTGGAAAATACTCTCGAGTCGGAGCTCGGCCTTCGGCCTCGCAAGTTACTAACACGGCTCGGCCTGCGGCCTCGCCAGGCGCTCGCCCTTCGGGCTCGCGCATCATACGCTCGGCCTTCGGCCTCGCGGACCGAAAGTTCGGCCTTCGGCCTCACCAGGAGCTCGCCCTTCGGGCTCGCTACTTCACTTATGTAGGACAGTAACTCCAAATTTAGTCAAAAATCCCACAAAAACTCGTAATACAGTCGAAAATATAAGGTAAAACACTCCAAATGCAGTATAAAGAATGATAGGAGCACGTAAGACACATCCAAAATGTCGGTCTACTGAAGCTCGGCCTAACGGCCTCGCTTCAGCAGGCTCACCCCTTAATCATTTTCGTAATACATTACTATAACCGTACTCAACTCTTTCTGGTACAACCAGCTACTTTTTTGAGGGATCGAAGGATTTTGTATGGCGGCCATTTTGAAATCCGCCATTTTGGATTTTTTACAAATGTCATCCGACTGCTCTCCTGATTCCCTATGACATTTGGTCAAGCACCCCCTACCTATATCTTACCGTTTCAGAGATACGCCATCCAACTTTACTTGGCAGACGTCATCTTTGAGTTTTCGGATTTTTCCCATACTCACACAAACCCCTAGAACATTTTTGCTATACATTACTTTCTTCCTACTCGACTCCTTCTGGGAGAACAATGATGTCAGTCAGTGAGTCAGTGAATCAGTCAGTGTACGGTAATCCAGCTTTATATATTATAACTAGTTTTTCGGGCAGTGTGCGGGCCGCATGCGGCCCGCATTTATCGTTATGCAGTATTAAACTATACCTTAACCCCTTTTACATTAAAAAAAAATAAGTTCAAAACTCCAATAGAAGTATGAAATCCCAAATAAACTCTCAATACAATAAAGAACCATACTGTAGCCACTAAAGCAGATTCACCCTACTGCCATAAAAAGGTGGTACGGGCAGAATGGTACCAAGGTTCTGAGTCACTTTTGTTAAGGAACCCTACTCGTAGGTGCTTCGCTTACCGCGGGCAGTTGCCATGGAGACCAGTCGGAGACGTGGAAAAAACTCTCAAGTCGGAGCTCGGCCTTCGGCCTCGCAAGTTACTAACACGGCTCGGCCTGCGGCCTCGCAAAGCGCTCGCCCTTCGGGCTCACGCACCATAAGCTCGGCCTTCGGCCTCGCGAGCCGAAAGTTCGGCCTTCGGCCTCACCAGGAGCTCGCCCTTCGGGCTCGCTACTACACTAACGTAGTACAGTTACTCCAAACACAGTCAAAAATCCCACAAAAACTCCAAATACAGTCGAAAATGAAGGTTAAACACTCCAAATGCAGTATAAAGAATGAGAGGAGCACGTGTGACACATCCAAAATGTCATTCGACTGCTCTCCTTATTCCCTATGACATTTTTTCAAAAACCCCTTACCTATCTATTACCGTTTTCGAGATACGTGATTTATCTGCACTTGGCAGACGTCATCGAAAAAAAATTTTTAGATTTGTAATAAGGACACCCAGAACCCCCTAAATATTGAGTTACAGCCAAATCGGAGTAACTTTTTTTACTTGGCAGACGTCATCGAAAAAAAAATTTTAGATTTGGAATAAGGACACCCAGAACCACCTAAATATCTAGTTTCAGCCAAATCGGAGTAACTTTTTTTACTTGGCAGACGTCATCGAAAAAAAAAATTTTAGATTTGGAATAAGGACATCCAGAACCACCTAAATATCGAGTTTCAGCCAAATCGGAGTAATTTTTTTTACTTGGCAGACGTCATCGGAATAAAAATTTCATATTTGGAATAAGGATGACGAGAACAACCTATATATCGATTTTCAGCCAAATCGGTGCAAGTCTGAGCTCGGCCTTCGGCCTCGCAAGTTACTAACACGGCTCGACCTGCGGCCTCGCCTAGCACTCGCCCTGCGGGCTCGCGCACCGTGCACTCGGCCTACGGCCTCGCTGCCCGAAAGTTCGGCCTTCGGCCTCACCAGAAGCTCGCCCTTCGGGCTCGCTACACTGACAGTAGGACAATTACTCCAAATTGAGTTGAAATTCCCACAAACACTCCTAATACAGTCGACATTGTAAGGTCAAATACTCCAAATAATGTATGAAGAATGAGAGTAGCACATTTGACAGGTGTCATTCGACTGTTCTCCCGATTCCCTATGACATTTGTTCAAACACCTCCTACCTATATCTTACCATTTTCGAGATACGTAGTCCAGCTTTACTTGGCAGGCGTCATTTCTAGGGTTTTTAATTTTTCCCTTACTCAGCTAAACCCCTTAGTCATTTTCGTAATACATAACTATAACCGTACTCAACTCTTTCTAGTAGAACCAGGTACTTGTTTGGGGGATCGAAGGATTTTGTATGGCGGCCATCTTGAAATCCGCCATTTTGGATTTTTGACAGGTGTCATTCGACTGCTTTCCCAATTCCCTATGACATTTGTTCAAACACCCCCTACCTATCTCTTACCGTTTTTGAGATACGTCATCCATCATCACTTGGCAGGCGTCTTTTTAATGATTTTCGATTTTTCTCATACTCACCAAAACCCCCCGAACATTTTTGCCATACTTCATTTTTACCCTACTCTGCTCCTTCTAGGAGAACATTTATGTCAGTCAGTGAGTCAGTCAGTGAGTGGTAATCGAGCTTTATATATTATAAACTAGTTTTTCGGGCAGTGTGCGGGCCGCATGCGGCCCGCATTTATCGTTATGCAGTACTAAACAATACCTTAACACCTTTTACATTTAAAAAAAAAAACAAAATTCCATAACAGTATGAAATCCCATATAAACTCTCAATGCAATAAAGAACCATACTGTAGCCACTAAAGCAGATTCACCCTACTGCCATAAAAAGGTGGTACGGGCAGAATGGTACCAAGGTTCTGAGTCACTTTTGTTAAGGAACCCCACTCGTAGGTGCTTCGATTACCGTTGGCAGTTGCCATGGAGACCAGTCGGAAACGTGGAAAATACTCTCAAGTCGGAGCTCGGCCTTCGGCCTCGCAAGTTACTAACACGGCTCGGCCTGCGGCCTCGCCAAGCGCTCGCCCTTCGGGCTCACGCACCATAAGCTCGGCCTTCGGCCTCGCGAGCCGAAAGTTCGGCCTTCGGCCTCACCAAAAGCTCGCCCTACGGGCTCGCTATACACTAACGTAGGACAGGTACTCCAAATTCAGTCAAAAATCCCACAAAAACTCCTAATACAGCCGAAAATACAAGGTAAATCACTCCATATGCAGTATGAAGAATGAGAGGAGCACCTGGGACAAATCCAAAATGGCGGGTTTCAAGAAAGCCACCATACAAACTGCTCCACCCCTGCTGAAGCTCGGCCTAACGGCCTCGCTTCAGCAGGCTCGGATCACTTTGTATGGCGGCCATCTTGAAATCCGCCATTTTGGATTTTTGACAGGTGTCATTCGACTGCTCTCCCGATTCCCTATGACATTTGTTCAAACACCCTCTACCCATCTTGCACCGTTTTCTAGATACGTCATCCATCTTTACTTGGCAGGCGTCTTTTTAATGATTTTCGATTTTTCTCATACTCACCAAAACCCCCCGAACATTTTTGCCATACTTCATTTTTACCCTACTCTGCTCCTTCTAGGAGAACATTTATGTCAGTGAGTCAGTGAGTCAGTCAGTGGTAATCGAGCCTTATATATTATAAACTAGTATTTCGGGCAGTGTGCGGGCCGCATGCGGCCCGCATTTATCGTGATGCAATTTTAACTTATATCAAAACACTTAATACGTAAAAAAAAGTGTGTTCAAAACTCCAATAGAAGTATGAAATCCCATAAAAACTCTTAATACAATAAGGAACACAACTGTAGCCACCAAACCAGATTCACCCTACTGCCATAAAAAGGTGGTACGGGCAGAATGGTACCAAGGTTCTGAGTCACTTTTGTTAAGGAACCCCAATCGTAGGTGCTTCGGTTATCGCGGGCAGTTGCCATGGAGACCAGTCGGAGACGTGGAAAAAACTCTCAAGTCGGAGTTCGGCCTTCGGCCTCGCAAGTTACTAACACGGCTCGGCCTGCGGCCTCGCCAAGCGCTCGCCCTTCGGGCTCACGCACCCTACGCTCGGCCTTCGGCCTCGCGAGCCGAAAGTTCAGCCTTCGGCCTCAACGGGAGCTCGCCCTTCGGGCTCGCTATACACTAAAGTTGGACAGTAACTCCAAATTCAGTCAAAAATCCCATAAAAACTCCTAATACAGTCGAAAATTAAGGAAAATCACTCCAAATGCAGTATAAAGAATGATAGGAGCACATAAGACACATCCAAAATGTCATTCGACTGCTCTCCTTATTCCCTATGACACCTACATATCGAGTTTCAGCCAAATCGGAGTAACTTTTTTTACTTGGCAGACGTCATCGAAAAAAAAAATTTTAGATTTGGAATAAGGACACCCAGAACCACCTAAATATAGAGTTTCAGCCAAATCGGAGTAACTTTTTTTACTTGGCAGACGTCATCGAAACAAAAATTTTTGATTTAGAATAAGGACGTCCAGAACCACATAAATATCGAGTTTCAGCCAAATCGGAGTAACTTTTTTTACTTGGCAGACGTCATCGAAATAAAAATTACATATTTGGAATAAGGATGACGAGAACAACCTATATATCTATTTTCAGCCAAATCGGTGCAAGTCTGAGCTCGGCCTTCGGCCTCGCAAGTTACTAAGACGGCTCGACCTGCGGCCTCGCCTAGCGCTCGCCCTGCAGGCTCGCGCACCGTCCACTCGGCCTACGGCCTCGCGGCCCGAAAGTTCGGCCTTCGGCCTCACCAAAAGCTCGCCCTTCGGGCTCGCTACACTGACAGTAGAAAAATTGCTCTAAATTGAGTTGAAATTCCCACAAACACTCCTAATACAGTCGACATTGTAAGGTTAAATACTCCAAATAATGTATGAAGAATGAGAGTAGCACATTTGACAGGTGTCATTCGACTGCTCTCCCGATTCCCTATGACATTTGTTCAAACACCCCCAACCTATCTCTTACCGTTTTCGAGATACGTAGTCCAGCTTTACTTGGCAGGCGCCATTTCTAGGGTTTTTAATTTTTCCCTTACTCAGCTAAACCCCTTAGTCATTTTCGTAATACATTACTATAACCGTACTCAACTCTTTCTGGTAGAACCAGCTACTTACGTGAGGGATCGAAGGATTTTGTATGGCGGCCATTTTGAAATCCGCCATTTTGGATTTTTGACATATGTCATCCGACTGCTCTCCCGATTCCCTATGACATTTGGTCAAGCACCCCCTACCTATCTCTTACCGTTTCAGAGATACGCCATCCAATTTTACTTGGCAGACGTCATCTTTGAGTTTTCGGATTTTTCCCATACTCACACAAACCCCCTCTACACTTTTCCCATACATCACATTCTTCCTACTCGACTCCTTCTGGGAGAACAATGATGTCAGTCAGTCAGTCAGTCAGTCAGTCAGTGTACGGTAATCCAGCTTTATATATTATAACTAGTTTTTCGGGCAGTGTGCGGGCCGCATGCGGCCCGCATTTATCGTTGTGCAAGTTTGAACAATATCAAAACACCTTTTACATTAAAAAAAAAGTATGTTCAAAACTCCATTAGAAGTATGAAATCCCATATTAACTCTCAATACAATAAAGAACAATACTGTAGCCACTAAACCAGATTCACCCTTCTGCCATAAAAAGGTGGTACGGGCAGAATGGGACCAAGGTTCTGAGTCACTTTTGTTAAGGAACCCCACTCGTAGGTGCTTCGGTTACCGCAGGCAGTTACCATGGAGACCAGTCGGTGACGTGGAAAATACTCTCAAGTCGGAGTCTCAAGTTACTAACACGGCTCAGCCTGCGGCCTCGCCAAGCGCTCGCCCTTCGGGCTCACGCACCCTACGCTCGGCCTTCGGCCTCGCAAACCGAAAGTTCGGCCTTCGGCCTCACCGGGAGCTCGCCCTTCGGGCTCGCTTTACACTAAAGTTGGACAGTAACTCCAAATTCAGTCAAAAATCCCACAAAAACTCCTAATACAGTCGAAAATTAAGGAAAAACACTCCAAATGCAGTATAAAGAATGATAGGAGCACGTAAGACACATCCAAAATGTTATTCGACTGCTCTCCTCATTCCCTATGACATATTTTCAAAAACCCCCTACCTATCTATTACCGTTTTCGAGATACGTGATTTATCTGCACTTGGCAGACGTCATCAAAAAAAAATGTCATATTTGGAATAAGGACGTCCAGAACAACCTAGATATAAAATTTAAGCCAAATCGGAGTACTTTTTTCTACTTGGCAGACGTCATCGAAAAAAAAATTTTTGATTTGGAATAAGGACACCCAGAACCACCTAAATATCGAGTTTCAGCCAAATCGGAGTAACTTGTTTTACTTGGCAGACGTCATCGAAAAAAAATTTTTTGATTTGGAATAAGGACACCCAGAACCACCTAAATATCGAGTTTCAGCCAAATCGGAATAACTTTTTTTACTTGGCAGACGTCATCGAAAAAAAATTTTCAGATTTGGGATAATGACACCCAGAACCACCTAAATATCGAGTTTCAGCCAAATCGGAGTAACTTTTTTTACTTGGCAGACGTCATCGAAACAAAAATTGAATATTTGGAATAAAGATGACGAGAACAACCTATATATAGATTTTCAGCCAATTCGGTGCAAGTCTGAGCTCGGCCTTCGGCCTCGCAAGTTACTAACACGGCTCGACCTGCAGCCTCGCCTAGCGCTCGCCCTGCGGGCTCGCGCACCGTCCACTCGGCCTACGGCCTCGCGGCCCAAAAGTTCGGCCTTCGGCCTCACCAAAAGCTCGCCCTTCGGGCTCGCTACACTGACAGTAGGACAATTACTCTAAATTGAGTTGAAATTCCCACAAACACTCCTACTACAGTCGACATTGTAAGGTTAATTACTCCAAATAATGTATAAAGAATGAGAGAAGCACATTTGACAGGTGTCATTCGACTGCTCTCCCAATTCCCTATGACATTTGTTCAAACACCCCCAACCTATCTCTTACCGTTTTCGAGATACGTAGTCCAGCTTTAATTGGCAGGCGTCATTTCTAGGGTTTTTATTTTTTTCCCTACTCAGCTAAGCCCCTTTGTCATTTTCGTAATACATTACTATGACCGTACTCAACTCTTTCTGGTAGAACCAGCTACTTTTTTGAGGGATCGAAGGATTTTGTATGGCGGCCATTTTGAAATCCGCCATTTTGGATTTTTGACAGATGTCATCCGACTGCTCTCCCGATTCCCTATGACATTTGGTCAAGCACCCCCTACCTATCTCTTACCGTTTCAGAGATACGCCATCCAATTTTACTTGGCAGACGTCATCTTTGAGTTTTCGGATTTTTCCCATACTCACACAAACCCCTAGAACATTTTTGCTATACATTACTTTCATCCTACTCGACTCCTTCTGGGAGAACAATGATGTCAGTCAGTCAGTGAGTCAGTCAGTGTACGGTAATCCAGCTTTATATATTATAAATAACTAGTTTTTCGGGCAGTGTGCGGGCCGCATGCGGCCCGCATTTATCGTTATCCAGTACTAAAATACATCAAAACTCCTGATGCGTTAGAAAAAAGTATGTTCAAAACTCCAATAGAAGTATGAAATCCCATATAAACTCTCAATACAATAAAGAACCATACTGTAGCCACTAAAGCAGATTCACCCTACAGCCATAAAAAGGTGGTACGGGCAGAATGGTACCAAGGTTCTGAGTCACTTTTGTTAAGGAACCCCACTCGTAGGTGCTGCGGTTACCGCAGGCAGTTGCCATGGAGACCAGTCGGAGATGTGGAAAATACTCTCAAGTCGGAGCTCGGCCTTCGGCCTCGCAAGTTACTAATACGGCTCGGCCTACGGCCTCACCAGGCGCTCGCCCTTCGGGCTCGCGCATCATACGCTCGGCCTTCGGCCTCGCGGACCGAAAGTTCGGCCTTCGGCCTCACCGGGAGCTCGCCCTTCGGGCTCGCTACTTCACTTATGTAGGACAGTAACTCCAAATTTAGTCAAAAATCCCACAAAAACTCCTAATACAGTCGAAAATATAAGGTAAAACACTCCAAATGCAGTATAAAGAATGATAGGAGCACGTGGGTCACATCCAAAATGTCGGATTTCAAGACGGCCACCATACAAACTGCCCCGCCCCTACTGAAGCTCGGCCTAAAGGCCTCGCTTCAGCAGGCTCGGATCATTTTGTATGGCGGCCATCTTGAAATCCGCCATTTTGGATTTTTGACAGGTGTCATTCGACTGCTCTCTCGATTCCCTATGACATTTTTTCAAACACCCCTTACCTATCTCTTACCGTTTTCGAGGTACGTCATCCATCTTCACTTGGCAGGCGTCATTTTTATGATTTTCGATTTTTCTCATACTCACCAAAACCCCCCGAACATTTTTGCCATAATTCATTTTTACCCTACTCTGCTCCTTCAAGGAGAACATTTATGTCAGTCAGTGAGTCAGTCAGTGAGTGGTAATCGAGCTTTATATATTATTAATAACTAGTATTTCGGGCAGTGTGCGGGCCGCATGCGGCCCGCATTTATCGTTGTGCAAGTTTGAACAATATCAAAACACCTTATACATTAAAAAAAATTATTTCAAAACACCTAAAGATGTACGATTTCCCATACAAACCCTTAATACAATAGAGAACCGTACTGTTATCACCAAACCAAATTCACCCTACTGCCATAAAAAGGTGGTACGGGCAGAATGGTACCAAGGTTCTGAATCACTTTTGTTAAGGAACCCCACTCGTAGGTGCTTCGGTTACCGCAGGCAGTTGCCATGGAGACCAGTCGGTGACGTGGAAAATACTCTCAAGTCGGAGCTCGGCCTTCGGCCTCGCAAGTTACTAATACGGCTCGGCCTGCGGCCTCGCCAAGCGCTCGCCCTTCGGGCTCGCGCACCATTCGCTCGGCCTTCGGCCTCGCGGACCGAAAGTTCGGCCTTCGGCCTCACCAGGTGGTTGCCCTTTGGGCTCGCTATACACTAATGTAGAACAGTTACTCCAAATTCAGTCAAAAAACCCACAAAAACTCCTAATACAGTCGAAAATATAAGGTAAAACACTCCAAATGCAGTATGAAGAATGAGAGGAGCACCTGGGACAAATCCAAAATGGCGGATTTCAAGAAGGCCACCATACAAACTGCTCCGCCCCTACTGAAGCTCGGCCTAAAGGCCTCGCTTCAGCAGGCTCGGAGCATTTTGTATGGCGGCCATCTTGAAATCCGCCATTTTGGATTTTTGACGGGTGTCATTCGACCGCTCTCCCGATTTCCTATGACATTTGTTCAAACACCCTCTACCTATCTTGTACCGTTTTTGAGATATGTCATCCATCTTAACTTGGCAGGCGTCATTTTAATGATTTTCGATTTTTCCCATACTCACCTAAACCCCCCGAACATTTTTGCCATACATCATTTTAACCCTTCTCGTCTCCTTCTAGGAGAACATTTATGTCAGTGAGTCAGTGAGTCAGTCAGTGGTAATCGAGCTTTATATATTATTAACTAGTTTTTCGGGCAGTGTGCGGGCCGCATGCGGCCCGCATTTATCGTTGTGCAAGTTTGAACAATATCAAAACACCTTGTACATTAAAAAAAAATATTTCAAAACACCAAAAGATGTACGATTTCCCATACAAACTCTTAATGCAATAAGGAACCAAACTGTAGCCACCAAACCAGATTCACCCTACTGCCATAAAAAGGTGGTACGGGCAGAATAGTACCAAGGTTCTGAGTCACTTTTGTTAAGGATACCCACTCGTAGGTGCTTCGGTTACCGCAGGCAGTTGCCATGGAGACCAGTCAGTGACGTGGAAAATACTCTCAAGTCGGAGCTCGGCCTTCGGCCTCGCAAGTTACTAATACGGCTTTGCCTACGGCCTCGCCAAGCGCTCGCCCTTCGGGCTCACGCATCATACGCTTGGCCTTCGGCCTCGCGGACCGAAAGTTCGGCCTTCGGCCTT